>CM024759.1:23472417-25872417 GCA_014218235.1 Colocasia esculenta
TTGGAACCCGAAAAAGCATGTGGTTAAAATTCAGGTCAATTGAAACAGTAAATAAAAAGTTATGTGCTTCATGTGAAATGTGATAATTCGTGCATATGATCGAATGTGATTTGATTTTCGTTTAAACCGGCATGATTAAATGTGTTTACTGTGTGTGACCTTGAAAACTCTGTAGTACCATGTTAGGAAAGACAGAGGTGTTCATGTGAGTAAGAAAGTGTAAATGTGATGAAGAGTGTCAAGTGTAAAACCATGTGTAAAAACGGTAAATGTGTAAAAGTGTAAACTGTGCCAATGTGATACTGCTTCCGAGAAGGCAGTGGAGCCGTATCAGGGAAAAGTCCCCTGAGAAAGTTCATTGTGTTAAGTGACCCTAAGGGCATTAGGGGGAAATCCTGGAGGTGGACAAGTACCACTGGTTAGGTGGGAGACTTGTTCTCCCGTTCTGCGCAGTCAAGAGTCGCCATTGTATTGCCTAGATGGCGTCTAGGTGTTATGTGATGTGAATGTGTCCTTCTTGGGTGGTTTGGACTATGTGTCACGGCACTAAAATATGTGTAAAGTGTAATGTGTAAAGTGTAAGTGACCATGTGTAAATGTGTAAGTGATATGTGAATGTGTATGTGTAAAGTGTAAACATGTGAAAAGAGGAACCAGTGTAAAGAAAAATGTGAAATCTTAGATATGTAAATGTGTTATAGAAACCATGTGAAACTAAATCTGAAACCAAGTGAATTCAGAAAATGCATGTTATTTCTCATGTTTATGTGTGCAAAAGTGTTTAGAATCCATGTTAGGAACAACAAATGAGTATGTGAGTAAAATGGCATAATGGATTGTTACATGTTATGTTTAAGCAACGTTGTAGCTTCATGTGTAGGTTTATAGTCATTGAACCATAAGAAATCAGCAACCTAAGCATGTGAAAAAGTTAGGTATGTACTTAAGAACATGTGAAATCCATGCTAATTATGTTCCCCGTTCATGTATGTAAATTGTTCAGGTCAATAGCTCTCACTTTTTGATAAAGTCTCATGAGTGAATTGAATAGAAACCATGGGATAGGTGAATGTTATTTTTTGAACCGAAAGCATGCGTTATGTAAAATTGTAGAACCTTCATGATATGTTGAAAACTTGAATGGACTAGCATGCTATGTGGTGCAAAGTGTAATGTGCGTGTAGAACCACTAGGACTTGTATGTGTATATCATGCATAGTGTTACTTGCTGAGTCCCTGGACTCACTCCTTGCTTCGGCGTACAGGTATAGTTGGGACACAGTACCCTCGGAGGAGGCCAGCAGAGAGGACTCCGAGCGTGGAGACTAGCCAGTTTTGAGATCCTTGTGATTGTGTACTTCTTAGTATGTACTTGAACATTGTATTAGGATTATCATTAAAAGAATGTAATATGTGGACATTTTGTATCTCTATTTCAGCAAATTAAATCATGTGAATTTTAATTCCTTTTTGCAAATTGTAAACTGCATGTATGGTTAATGTGGATGATGAATGAATGGAGATAGTTCTCTTTTACTTCCGCTACTCTGTTATATATTCGCGTGTATCTCAGCTGTTTTGTATCGTTGGGTAAATGTCCCACTGTGGCTGGAGCACTCGAATACCGACGTGGGTTGGTATAACCGTACCGGTATAATGGGCCGTCAGCTCCTATGTCGTGATCATAATTCCACATCTTAAATCCTCAGAAAATCGCAAAATGACTCAAGTCAGCCTTCCATATGAAGAAAGCGACGTATCGAGCCGTGGCATTCAGAAGGCGACACCTAGGCCGTCGCGTTCAGGGCCTTAAACAGGAAACTCAATCCGAAGTCAATTGGACCCATGCTATTGATGGTAATTGCATGTTTTGGACGTCCAAATCAAGTCCAAATCCTCTCAAATTTGGAGCAGACCTTCCTAACATGTTCCTTTCCGAGTTCCAATAGCCCTTGCACAGCCATACTTGCCCAGAGTCGGACTCTTGCCCATTATTCCTCTCAGACCCGAGTTGGGAATAATCACCCATAAGTACCTCGTCTCTGCATCTTTTCGAGCAAGGCCAGATTCTTTGGTTTTCTGAGCAAGAGAGCTTCGTCTTCCATGAAGAGAGTTTTCCCTCCAGACGATCAGCAAGAGCCCTCCAGGGCGTTTTCCCATCGGCTACACAATTCTTTCTCCCTTCTTCTCTTTATTTCTTTGATTTCATGCATGCATAGCTTCGTTTTTCTTTCTAGTTTAGCATTAGATCACGACACACACACCTATTCTTAACACCCACAGGGGTTAAAGCCCTAATCTCGTGAGTTCCCTCCATAATAGTTCGTGATTCATGCTTTCATTGAATAGATCTCTTCACACGAGTTCTAATGGGTTTTTTTTTTGTTTAAACAACTTTGGCAGGGTTTAAAGGTCAGAGCAAGGTGAGGCTCTTGCCCTTGGCCGGATGAGGAGCAGGAAGACGAAGAACCCAAGTCTCCATCCACTGAAAAAGAAGGCGACGACCTCTGTGTCGCGATCAGGAAGGCGCTAGTGCCTACGTCGCGTTCACAACAAAGCATCGCGACGCCCACACTGTCGCTTTATCAGGTACGCTTTCCTCTTCACCCTTCCTTTACAAGGTAGTCAGTCCTCCACCTGAATATCAAGAGGCGACTACGTTGGTGGCGATCACAGTCAGTTCTTAATCCCTACACCTTTCACAATCAATTTCAAAAGGGGATACAAATCCCGTGATTACACCTTTTGGAGATCAGGGTGGGACCACTTGTGCCCATCACACTTGTTCTTCCTTTCCCTGCCATCCCTATCATCTAACAGGTGTGTTGTTTTCAGTTTCCTTTTTTTGTGCTCTTCCTTTGAATTGTTTAGTGTTCTGCGGTTCTGGGTGAGAAGGCGACAACAAGTGCGTCGTGATCAGCGTAGCGACACGCTGCACGTTGCAATCAGGTAGCGCTCTACCCATACACTTTTTCCATTATTTTAAAGTCTGCTGAAGTCTGGGAGGAACGCGACGAGGGTTGCGTCGCTTTAAAGGAGGCGACAGGGGCATCGCCGCGATCAGGTCAGTACTCTGGTTCCATTGAGTTTCCTTGCAATTTTGGGTTTGCTTTCACATACTCCATTCAGATTTCATCATGCCATGCTCTTTTCCATGCTCTTGAGAGATTGCCACTCTTGTATTTTATAGGGTTGTTTGACTTTTTCGTACATAATTGGGACTTAATTGCCCTCTGTCCACTGCGAGAAGCAACGCGACAGGGTGATCGTCGCTATCTTGGTAGCGACATCTTCCTTGTCGCCTTCCCTCTCTGAGAGAAACTAATCCTAATTCTTGTTTTGTTAGCACTAGGTTAGAATTTGCATGCACTCCGGTGCACATAGGATTCGCATACATCGCTCCATATTCGTAGCATAGGTTTCCTCCTCGGCGACGT
The DNA here is from genome assembly GCA_014218235.1 of Colocasia esculenta. Classification (NCBI taxonomy): domain Eukaryota; kingdom Viridiplantae; phylum Streptophyta; class Magnoliopsida; order Alismatales; family Araceae; genus Colocasia; species Colocasia esculenta. The sequence goes on from CM024759.1 coordinate 23,475,855, forward strand.
TCGCTCTCTCGGCCACATACTCCTTGTGTCCGACTAGAGCACTCGCTCGAGGGCCTCCGTAAGTCCCCGCTGACCATGGATTCCCACACAGTCGCCGGGCTGGTTGTACCGTCGCCACCTAGGATCGAGTCTAGATTCATTTGGTAAGGTAGAGAGAACCCTAGCCTACCCGAAGTTGGAAGCCTTCTCCCATTTAGGAAATCCTTCCTCATTTGGAGAGAACTTGCTAAACGTCAAAATCACTAAAAGGCAAATTTGAATCAATTAAAAGTAACCATCATCATTGCCAACTGCTTGCTTTGGGTGAGACGTTTTCTCTTTCCTTTGTCTGCATAGGATTGTTTGTTTAGGAAACTAAGAGTCTGTCTAGGTTAGGAAAGGTACTCCCATCTCTCTCCACCCACTTTCCGAGCATGGAGTCTTTCTTGAACCCAATCTACAATAGTGAGAATCCCGACACTGCCCTCCAGAATTCCCGGGATTACGAAGAGTCCTCCCCCATGATCTCTTTGACGAGGTGACCCGACCTTGGTCGCTACCGTCCATACCTCTGAGGGTCGCCGTCGCAACGAGGGCAGCCCGTCTCAGAACACCCACCCTCCTCAGTCGGACGATCAAGCCGCTCAGCTCTTACACTTAATTCCTCAGCTTGATCAGTCTCAAATCCAGACTCTCATGACGGCCCTCAAAGGAAAGGCCGCTTCCTCACCCTCACCTAGAGCGGGCACGTCACGCCCGCAGCAGCTACATCCGGCCCCCACGTCACCATGGGATGAGCCGACAACACCCCCATCCGACCGCGGACCATCCGGTTTACGCCATTTGAGTCTGAGCACTATGTTCCCCGTGAGTCGAGGCCACGGTCTCCACCCTACCAGCCATGCTACTCCCCTCATCGTCCTGAGCCACGTGCCAGGCCCACCTCTCGTGCCTCGTCCATCTACGCTCAGCCATCCACCGCACCGGACATGATGTCCGAGTGGGCGTCCATCAAGAAGGAGCTCCAAGAGCTCCGTAAGCAAGTCGACCCTAGGCAGCACCACGATGTGCATATGCCAAATTTCAATGGCCTATGGGTCCCCTCTCCGTCCGAGCTGCCAAAGTACCGCAAGTACAACGGCTCAGGCAATCCCTACACGCATATCAAAGATTTCATCTATGAATCCGCTCCCTACCAGCATGACCGCCGTCTCATGGCATATCTCTTTCTCCGGTCGCTGGACGGGCATGCTCTTGATTGGTTCTACTCCCTGCTACCTGAGGACGCTGAGGACTTCGCTGTCATGAAGGCCAAGTTCCTCGAACAATTCCAAGATAGGGTCGGGCCTGAATATTCCCTCACGGATCTCATAGCTGAAAAGATGAAGTCGGATGAGGATTTCTCACCATATGCCGATAGGTGGAGGCAAATGGCCACCAGGGTTCTGGGGTACCTTCCAGAGGGGGAGAAGGTGAAGATCATCATCGCCAATGCCACACCTACCTACCGCAACATTTTGGCGATGAACGACATCTCTAATATGCATCAGCTCTATAGCCGGGCCTGGTTCATCCAGACCCAGCTCAAAGATTCTCCCATCCATTCCATGTTTGAACCCCAGAAGTCTCGTTTCCAAAGGAAGCCTCAGGGGCCTGTCACCGAAGGCGTCCAAGTGAACGAGCAAGTAAGCGCGTTCAACCCGACCGGCCAGAGCCAAAACCGCCAATACAATGCCCAAGGTCAGAACCTTACCAATCCGCCACAAGGGCAGCAGCAGCGCCAATACAACCAAGTACTACCTCCCGATGGCTCTCAACAAAGGCGTCCCATGGGCCCTAGGAGAGCTCATTATCCACCATTGCCGGAGACACTCTCCGACATATTCTTGGCCTTGCTCTCCACAGACGCCATTAGGCTCCCTCCTGAGAGACCTCTGAACCCGAGTGTGGATCAAACCCGATACTGTGTCTTCCACAGGCAGCCTGGTCATACCATCGATCAGTGCTTCACATTTAAGGACTTGGTGTATGACTTGCATGAGCAGAAAAGGTTAGACTGGACAGCCCTCCAGCAGGTGATCGGAGACATCATAGAAAGGCAGAGACAACAACAGCAGCAAAGGCAGCAGTGACAACCACCCCCTCCACAACAACAACAGCAGCAACATCAGCAGCCACTGCAGGACCTCGGGATCGTCCACAACCCCTTACCTTACCATCCACCAGCTCCGAACCCGCCACCACAACAACCTGCCAAGGTAAACCCCATCGTCCACCACCCGCCTCCACAAGCAAACTGGACGTACTGATGAGCTGGACGTTCAGCAGATGATGGCCATTAACCAGTATCCTATCCAATCCCAAACAATACAACCAGCCTACACGGCTCCCCAATCAGTCCCTCCTATAGTTTCCATGGCCAACGCCGTCATACTGCCCGCCAGTTCAGCATATGCGCCAGTCGCTAGTCCCATCATCTTACCCTTCACTCCGCCTGTCTCCATCCCTTTACCCCCTATCATACCTGCTCCCTCACCCATCATCCTACCACCACCTGGGCTGGACCGACCCTCTGCCGCAACATTATCCTCCGCTAGACAGCCACCCACCAATCCAACCACCCTACGGAGCGGGCGAGTCTTTCGCCGCCCGTACCCACCTATCTCCACCACCACCACGTCCACAAACCCCCAGCAGGTTCTGCAGCCGCCATAGCAACAGCAAGCTCCGCAACAAGCACAAGATGAGGGTTGATTGAGCCACTGCCTGGAACCCACTATGACATCCTCAAGCACCTGGACCACGTGCCAGCCAAGATCTCCATTCTGGAGTTGATAAAGAAGTCTAAAGAGCACCAGGAAGCTTTGAGGAATTTCCTGCAGAAGGTGGTAGTGAATAAAGACATGATGGCAGACAAGCTACCTAGTGCCCTGGCCATGGTAACTCGTGGGCCGGCAATCACATTTGCAGAAAGCGAATTAGCACCCCCAGAAGCCAGGAAGCTCCCCCTCTGTGTCACTCTAGTCATCAACTATATAGCAGTAGGAGAGGCACTGGTCGATACGGGGGCATCCATAAATGTCTGCCCGTTGAGTACGCTAAGAGTTTGTGACCTGTCAGAAGGTATACTGTGGCCGACGCCCACCACCATTGCTACATACGACAATTCCATAAGATCCTGCCACGGCATGGTGACTGTGCAAGCCGAACTGGGACCCCTCACCGTCACAGTGGACTTCTACGTCCTAGATATCGATCCCATGTTCAAGGCTATTTTAGGGCGCCCATGGTTAGAGTCACTAGGAGCTGTGCCATCTACCGCGCACCAGTGCCTGAAGTTCCCGTTCCAAGGGAGAATCATCAAGGTCAAGAGCATAGCCACCACCCACTCCGTAGATGCCCTCCACGATACCCACCTCCCAGCTATGTGGCCAGCCAATAAACCCATCGTCTCAGTGCTAGACATCAACTACCCCTGGAGCTACACGTTCCAGTCCCAGCGAGAGGTCAACCTAGCCCAGGTCAATGCGGTCAAGAGAAAAAGAGCCACTAAGCACGAAGGGGTGGCAGATTATGATGAATTGGGGTATGAAGAAGGCAAGGGCCTAGGGGCAGAGCTACAAGGTATAGTCAAACCCATCCCCGACATCGTCATGAAAAGCCGATGGGGCTTAGGATACAGGGAGAAATCCAAACCATGGTCATCCAGCACATCCACTCTTAAGGCCGACCGAGAGCCACTCACCTGGACACTCTAGTGTGTCACTTTGTCAGGGGGCTACCAACCTGGATACAACACCATGGTAGTCAAGGCAGAACTCTCACAGCACGAGGTGCATGGCCGGAACTTCTCTCGGCACATGGCCCCGTTGCTGACCTATAGAGCCCTAGAAGCCCTCCGTCCGACCAGGAGGAGAATGATCGGAGACCCAGAGGCTGAGTGGTATAGATGGTTCGACATAGAAGACATCACCATCGCCTTCAGTCGACTGTTCTGGGAAGAGGAGAGAACCTGGCCGCCAGCTGCGGAAGAATTGCTAGATCCACCTGTTGCTATCACATCCAAAAGGCAGCTCATGAGTGATGCCTCAGACGTAGGAGAGCCGGACATCCCCTACGAGGAGGAGAAAACTGTTGATGAACTTTGGAGAGGCACCTGCCTAGCCATCCACCCATCCCTCCTGGATTCCCTCCTTCCCAGTCTGGTCCCATCCTCTCCTCCTCTGCTGATCCAGCTGACTCCCCAGCTCCTCACGGCGGCGCACAACCTCCTCACACCCCAGCTCCCACCGCTGTCCTCTCCGCCCTTCAAGCTGATCCAGGTGACCACGAGGTCACCCTCTCCTGTTGCATGCTCTCCTCCGATCCCCAAAAAAAAAACGTCCACTTTCAAATGCATGTTGAGGTCGAGGAGCCGGCATACGTCCTGCACTCTGCTGATCAGGGGCACCCCTCGACTGAGGGTCCCCCTCCTGCTCCTTCATTAGGAGCCATCCTCTTCGAGGACACCATGTCCTCCCCCAGTCCTGTAGAGTCGTCTAGTTTAGAAGAGTCTAGGGTAGGTGAGTCTAGAGTAGATAGGCCTAGGATAGAGAGTCAGGTCAGCCCGCCATCCGCCAATTCCAAACACCGTCCTAGGAAGCAGCGGGGAAAAGCTATTCCCCGGAGATATCTTCAAGAGCTAGCTCGGCGGTGTCAAGCGCTGTTATTGATAGAGGAGTTCACGAGAGAAGCGCTGGTATTCGAAGAGGTGTTTGAGCAGGATGGGGTGTTCATAGACGATGGGTTTGGTGTCTACGAAATAATGAATGATGAGGACCCAGTCGATGAAGAGGATAGCGAAGTAGATGACGCTGCCGAAAAATATGCCAGTGGAGTAAGGAGGTTCGATGAGCCTACAACGGCAGTGGATGAATCTACTAAGGAAGTCAACCTTGGAACAGAAGAAGTTCCCAGGATGGTGATTATCTTAGCAAACCTCCCTTCTGATGAAGAAGAGGAACTGGTGCAAATCCTGAGGGAGTACAAGGACACATTCGCCTGGTCTTACGAGGACATGCCCTGCCTAGACCCCTCACTAGTGGAGCACCGACTGATACTGAAAGAAGGGGCAAAGGCGATCAAGTAGAAACTCCGAAGGTTCCATCCACTCACAGCCCTGAAGATGAAGGACGAAGTAGATAAACTCCATAAGGCTAGATTCATTAGGGTAGTGCTTTATCCGAACTGGGTGGCCAATATAGTCCCTGTCATGAAGAAAGACGGAAAAGTCAGAATCTGCATCGACTTCAGGGATTTGAATAAGGCATATCCGAAGGACGACTTCCCGCTTCCTCATCTTGATGTGCTAATCGACAATACTGCTGGGTATGAGACCCTCTCATTCATGGATGGGTATTCAGGATATAACCAAATCCATCTATCTCCTGAAGATCAAGAGAAAACATCCTTCACCACGCCCTGGGGAACATACTGCTATGTAGTCATGCCGTTTGGATTAAAGAATGCCGGCGCTACTTATCAGAGGGCGATGATGGCCATTTCCACGATATGATGCACGTTTATATAGAGGTATACGTGGATGACATCTTGGTGAAGTCAAGAACAGGAGAGAACACCCCGAAATCCTAGCCAAGGTGTTGCAGAGGTCTAGAGAGTATCAGCTGAGAATGAATCCGAAAAAATGCGTGTTCGGGGTCTCATCAGGAAAGCTGTTGGGTTTCATAGTCAATAAGCGGGGTATTGAGATCGATCCTAACAAGGCTAAGGCAATAGCAGAAATGCCTCCTCCAAAGAACATCGCACAATTAAGAGGGCTAATCGGGCGTTTGCAGTTCATCAGTAGATTTATCTCCCAGCATTCGCAAAGATGTCACCCATTTTATGATCTCTTGAAAGGAGGGGCAAAATTCGAATGGAATGACAAATGCCAAGCAGCCTTCGATGAGCTGAAAAATTATCTCATGAATCCCCCAGTCTTACAGCCTCCTGTACCCGGAAAGCCGCTAATCCTATATCTCTCAGTCATTGAGGACTCCCTAGGAGCTGTCCTGGCACAACATGACGAATCTGGGAAAGAAAGGGCAGCATACTACCTCTCTAGGCTCTTCAACCCCACTGAATCCAAGCTCACCACCGTGGAGAAAACTTGTGCCGCACTCGTGTGGGTAGTCCAAAAGCTCAAGCACTACTTCCTAGCCCACGAGGTCAAGCTGATCTCAAGGATGGATCCACTCCGTTATCTTCTTGAAAAGCCCGTCCTTTCTGATCGGCTGGCACGCTGGCAGAGTTTCCTCTCCCAGTTTGACATATCCTTTATGGTCCAAAAGGCCGTCAAGGGGTATGCCATCGCCGAGCATCTAGCCCATCTCCCACTCCCTCACAGTGACTCCCTCCGAGAGGAATTCCCCGATGAGGAACTCTCAGTCATAATCAAAGACCCCTTCTGGTCCCTTCATTTCGATGGTGCGCTCAACTCTCAGGGACGGGGCATTGGAGCCGTGCTGCTTACCCCGGAAGGTATCACCATCCCCTTCGCATATCAACTCACCTTCCCCTCTACCAACAACATGTCCGAGTATGAGGCTCTCCTTGCTGGTCTCAAGCACACCTATCTGTTGGGGGCATCGCACCTCAGAATTATAGGAGACTCTCAGCTCCTCCTGCGGCAGGTGCTCTCAACTTACCGCACTCGTGACCCGAAGCTTAAGCCATATCAAGACCTGGTCACGTTGTTGGCAAGGCAGTTCCGTAAGCTTATCTATATCCACACTCCTCGTTCTCAAAACATCCTAGCTGACGCTCTGGCGTCGCTAGCCTCATCGCTATCCTTCCCTCGGAGTCGCCGAACTGAGACAATCATCGTCCAGCGTCTCGATGTTCCATCTACCCAGGACCCTTGGTTTAGCGAACTTAGGGCAACCTTAGAAGAGAAGGTTAGGAGAAGAGGAGCGCAGCAAGTCATGTTAACTGAGCTCGAGGAGATCCTGAATGAAGAAGAACTGCCGTGGTACTTTGAGATAGAGCAATACTGCAGGAATGGAACATATCCTGAAGGGGCAAGTGGAGAAGACCGCAGGGCCATCAGAAGAGCCGCCTTAAGGTACACAGTTGTCGGAGAAGTTTTGTACAGGCGAGCCCTTAATGGAGTCCTTTTAAGGTGCCTTACCGATGATGAAGATTGGAAGGTGGTGGAAGGGGCCCATGCTAGCGAATGCGGAGGGCACGTTAACAGTCAGATGCTAGTAAAGAAGATCATTAGGCAGGGCTATTATTGGCCAACCCTAGAGGAAGACTGTACCATCTACATCCGTAGGTGTGTCAAGTGTCAGCTCCATGCCGATAAGATCCATGCCCCTTCCTCCTCACTACACCCACTCTCCACACCATGGCCATTCTCCATGTGGGCTTTCGACATTGTCGGTCCTCTTGGTGATTCTAATGCTCAAACCAAACAAAAGTCATTTATCCTAACTGCGACTGAGTATTACACCAAGTGGGCGGAAGCTGAAGCCTTCACAGAAATCAAAGCATCCACGGTGTGCCGCTTCATCACGAGGAACATCATCTCGCGGTTCAGAGTGCCATGCAGCATCGTCACGAACAATGGGCCGCAATTCATCGCACAAGAGCTCCAGGACCTCTGTAAGAAATACAACATCACGCTGCATCATTCATCACCGTATTACCCACAAGGCAATGGCCAAGCTGAAGCAACTAACAAAACCCTTCTTAAAATCTTAAAGAAAACCTGTGAGTCGCATAAATTCGCCGACTGGCCAGAGAAGCTAATAGAGGCTCTATGGGCCTACCGTACCTCCGTCCGCACTCCCACGGGACAAACCCTGTACGCTCTCACCTACGGGATGGAGGCGATAGTTCCATATGAGATCCTAATTCCTTCACTAAGAGTCCAACTAGACAAGGAACTTAATCTTGATAAACGTCGAGAGGCGTTACTAGTCCAACTGGAACTTTTAGATGAAAGGCGGCTTATGGCAGCCGACCATGTGCTTTCCTACCAAAGGCGAATCTCAAGGTCTTTTCAAAAGAAGGTAATTGAACGAAAATTCCAAGAGGGTGATATGGTCTTGAAACGCATCTTTATCAAACCCGGAGGTCCTAGGTCCAAATTGCAACCTAACTGGGAGGGTCCGTACGTTGTGAGGGAGGTCTACCCTGGAAACGCATATCGCTTAATCAATGCTGAGGGCGTCGAGTTATCACATCCGTGGAACGGGTTGTACCTCAAACGTTTCTATCCTTAGGTCTATAGGTGTGAGGCCACAACACCTAGATCGGGGAGTAGCCCCATGTTGGGAGTCTAAGATACCTCTTTAATCGCCAAGGGCTGCTCTAAGTTAGGATTAACACACACACGCATACGGCAAGCCCGGATAACTACACTCGGTGGGTGCTGCAATTATGAGGGCCCTACTCTAGCGATGCATCGGTCATTCTCTCCTAATCGGTCGAAGTGTAGGGGAAAAATGGTCGTAAGGATGAGGTCGTCAAACTGCAGCATACCCCGATGAGAGGAAGTCTCAAACAGGGACGGTCAAAATAACAAAAGGGCAAAGAAGCAAAGAAACGAAAAGAAAGAAAATCCATAATACAATAGGGGCATGGCAAAGAGTGGCAAAGTCCCCGCGGGACACTAATGAGCCCGGTCGTACGCATGCCCCAAAGCAAGGCAAGTCCATAGCAAAAGACCATAAAGTCCCTCCACAACAGACCCAATCTCCGAATGGTATGCTGTAGGAAGTAGCCGAACCCAACATCCTTATACCCACACAAGACTTTCCTTAAATAATCTTCCGTTTCTCCCTATAAGGCTGAGTCACCTCTTGGGTGGGACTTAATTAGTCGCAGCATCAACTAAGCGTATGTTTTCCGAGGCGTTGTCACCCCCTCACGCACGTCCTAACTTAGAAAGCCCTGTGGCGAGAACCGGAGGTGATCAAGATTCCTAACCAGCAGCTCGAATCGGTTTAAGTGTTGTCGCCCGAAGATGCGAGTACCTTCCGTCTCGCGTGTCTTATTTTAGGAAGGGCCAACGCCGGCTTTAGGCGCTAACAAAAAAACTCAAAAAAAATCAAATATTCTCCAAAACTCCAAAAAATCAAATATTTCCAAAACCCAAAAAAAAAATCAGATATTTCCAAAACTCCAAAAAAATCAAATATTTCCAAATTTCCAAAAAAAAAGAAAAAAAAATCAAATATTCTCCAAAACTCCAAAAAAATAAAAAATTTCCAAAACCCTAAAAATCAAATATCCCAAAAATCTCAAAACATTAAATGATTCCAAGCCGTTTGCATACATGCATTTCATTTGTTTATTCGCATCTTTTGCCTATTTAATAAGGCTTAGCCCCTTGACAAATTATCAAGGTCGCTCACTCGTCGCTTTTTTTAAGGCAGGGGGCTAAGCCTAAGAACAGATCTGACTTGTTTCTGTTGGATCGAAATGGCAGATTGCACAGTCCTAGAGGGGGGGTGAATAGGACTTTTCTTGATTTTTGTAAATTCTTCTGAAAGAGAAATCACAACACTAGGTAGAGATGTTAGTGCTTGGTGTGATGTGTGTGATTCAAGTGAGAACTTGGCGGAAAACAATCACACAAAGAATTACACAAGAGATTTATCCTGGTTCGGCCCTTCCCATATGGAAGTCCTACATCCAGTCCTCAAGCCAACCACTTGAGATTTCACTAAACTGCCAATCAAATTTGGCCTTCTCTCACCCTTGAGAGGAAATTACAAACCCACTTGCTCCACAGCAAGTCTTCCCTAAACAGGGGTAAACAACACTGCCTTATGCAAAAGGCCTTCCCTTCACAAGAGGGGTAAAGCAGAAACACTTCTGCAGAAATAACAAAATGAAGGAGAAATAAACGCCTGTGTGTTGACTCAAGAATGAGTATAGAACACACACTTTCTAGCATGATAGAATAGATAAGAATTGAAATCTAAATCCTAGCTGAAGCTACTTGGGTGGTCTTCCAAAGAAGAGACAATTACAATTGCCACCCAATAAACAGATCTTCAGAAACCACTGAAGATGGGGGCTCTCAAACAGTTGCTGAACACGAAGGCTTTTGAGAGCTTGCAAGGTGAACTTTCAGAGAATTTTCTACAAGAAACTTTAAAAACTTGTTGTGCTTCTGTTGCGCTCTTCATTTCTTTATAATCTTCTCAAACTAGCCGTTTAGGAAGATAGCCGTTGAAGTAAGATGATTGTTGTAATCCAACCGTTTGAGAAGAGTCTTTAGGATCCTTTGGATCTTGGAACTTTTGTCCAGAGGTTCTGGAATTTGCCTTTTCCCAAGGTCTTCACAGGCAGAAGCCGTTTGTTATAGCTAGAAGATAAGCTCTTTGATACTTGGGCTTAGCGGCCTATGTGCAACAATAAATGCCTGTATGAAAGGACAAGACAAAGACAAACGTATATCCATACCTTTGTGGTAGGTGAGTCAGTGTAGTGTAATAGAACAGTATGGAACCTAGTATTTTTAGTCTTTTCGGAAAGTAAGGCAGACAGAAAGTTTAAGGTGTGGGTCTGTCAGTGGTAGGTGAGATTGTCAGATACCATGCGCCTGTCTTCCACATAAATGCTTTGAGTCTTTGTAGAAGGAATAGATTGAAATAAAAGATCATCAGAACCGTAAGCATTAAATGTGTGTTCATATTTTGTTCCAGAGAAGTGACTCTGTGATGGTACTGAATTTTCTGTCACAAACTATATAAAAAATAATTATCTTGTAGAATGTTAAAGATCCATAGAATAAGCAGTCATAAACAAATTATTTTTATGCTAAAGAGAGATTACCATCAATTAATAGAGATTTCATAACATTTAGAAACTGACAGAAGTATACTGAAAAAGTACAAGTGCACAGCTGACAGTGTAGTCGAATTCAGTAGAACAGGTGATTCGATTCAAGAGGAATAGAGTGAATCGAATACAGTATGTGAATCGAATACAGTGTAAAAGATGTGAATCGAATATAGTATAACATATGTGAATCGGAGATGTGAATCGAATACAGTGTAAAAGATGTGAATCGGAGAAGTGAATCGAATACAATATAACATATGTGAGTCGAATACAGTGTAAAAGATGTGAATCGAATACAGTATAACATATGTGAATCGGAGAAGTGAATCGAATACAGTATAACATATGTGAATCGAATACAGTGTAAAAGATGTGTACTTAGAAAAACTTTTGGTCTTTCAAAATGTTGAAACTGACGAAATTCTGTAGTAGATCTATATCATGATACAAATAAAATATTTCATTTAAAGATTTGTCTTATCAAAATAATTGATTGTTTAAAGACTTATGAGGAGTTGCTCAACAATTCTCCCCCTTTTTGTTAATGACAAAAAATCTTTAAATGGTAGCTGATAGCCTGATATAGCATGTAAATTGTTTGACAAAATGTTGCAGAAACGACTTTGAAAAAGTAGCTACCCTGTCTTTTCTCCCCCTTTGTGGCATTAACATAAAGAAGAAACCAAGCACAAAGACAGAAGATAAAAGAAAGTAGTAAATGCCATATATAAAAGGAATGTTTGAAGATTACACAACTTGCAAAAAAATGTTTTTAAGTAGTGCTGGAGGTGGGAAGATAAAGGGTTGGTGGAATTTTAGCCAAGAAAGGCTCTATGAGTTGCCAAAGTTTCAACTCATTAGACTGGAAAGTGTGGTTAAACTTGGCATCATCCACCTCATATTTGGGATTGTTGTAAGGTAATTTCCTGGCGGATTTGATGTGGCGCCTTCTGTAAAAAGATCGTTTGTTGGCGGCTTTGTCCTGGTCCAAGAGACACCTGATGTGCAGAGGAGTGAACTTCTTGGTGGCTGCCAAAGTGAAGAACTCATGAAGAGTGATATTCCAATATAGCCCACTTGAGATAGCTGCATCCTTGGCCTGATAATAATGTAGATACCTCTGTGCCCATTTGAGGCCAATGTGCTTTCTCAAATCAAGAAGACTCTTGGAGTGATAATCATTGAGGGGGAGTGCTAGAGTTCTACACTGAGCATGGTGTTCAGATAGGCTTTTTCCCATAGATGAGGAGGGAATCGTTCAGACTCAGCAAAGCTTATCTGAAGATCAAGAAGGTTCTTCTGAAACTTGTGCATGTACAAAAAGATGAACCTCTGAAAACTGAGCTTGGACTGATACTTGATCTTGAACCTGGTGGAGATTCTGATGAATCTGTTGAAGATGGTTTCACCAAAGGCACCTTTGTAGAAGATAGCTCCCTCAAGGGGAGGATGAAGATTGGGCAAAAGATTTGCTTGCATAGAAGGGACCACTGGCCTTGGTCCTCTGAGGAGCATATCATATTGGCCTTTGGAGACATCATGCAGACCGAGCTTGTACCTTTCAAAGTTGAAGGCTTTCATGGCAGTAAATTTGGCCTGAGAATCTCTAAGGAGAGCGCCAAAAAGTACATGAAATTGAAGGGATAGATGAGTGTGGAGCTTGAGCTGGTGGTTCCTGGATTGAGCTTCCTGAAATCTCATGGCTTCCTCAGGATGGAGATGAACAAACTCTTGAGGAGTCAGATAATGACTCTTCTGAGAGACAGTTTGAAGATCAGAAATGGAAACCTGAGATGTTTTGATTAAAGATGGAAGCCAGTATTCAAAAGTGAAACCTGGCATGTCATGAATCTCAAGAAAGGTCCTGATTTGAAGATATTCTCTAAATAGAGCCATGAATTCAGGGGAATGGTAGACAAAGGCATACCAGAAAGGAGGAAGAAGTAGAGCTGGTTTGTCTGCCATTTTAGGACCACGGGAAGCTGGAAGTCTGAGACTTGGAACCATATCAAGGATTTGTAAGTGAGGTTGCTGAGAACCTGGTTTGAGGGGCAAAGCTGAATAAAAAGGTGGAGGTTGAGTGGACAGATTCATTGCAAAAGCCCTAAGAGGCTTGATTGGGTATTTTAAAGGATATGTGGAGAATTTGATATTTTTGAGAACTGGATCTACTGGGGGGCTAGATAGAGGTAGATCCTGTGAAATGATTGAACCAGAGGGAATACTTGAAAGGTGGCTGGAGGAGTAGCTTCTGGAGGATTGTCAGAAGGAGAGGCAGGTGAGGTAGGCCTGGAAGGAGAGGAAGAGATAGGGTGGCCATCTTTGACTAGCCGTCTCTTAACCTTTCTCTTGAAGGTGTGAAGCTCGGAGGCCTGATGAGGTCTCTTTCCAAGAGATACAACTTCCTCAACTGCTGCTACTCCTGGCTGCTGATCAGCCACTGATTCCTGCTGCTGTTCTTGATGCTGCTTTTGCTGGGGTTGATATACAACTATTGCTAGGGAATCTTTGGGAGCATGCTCCTGCTCTTGTTGGAGGACATCTGATATGGGCTGCTGGTCAGCCGAAAACTCTTGATTCTGCTGTACTACTGGCTCAAGCACTGGATCTTCAAGAATTTTCTCTTGGGTTGGTTCTTGGTGTTGTGGCTCTTGAGCAGTAGAGGGTGGTTCTTCTTGAGGCTGAGAGGGAGCAGGCCCTGATGGCATGGAAGTGCCCTGATGGCACACTAACTAAAGTAAGAGTTCCTTCATCTGCTTGACCTCATCAGCAAAACTATCAAACTTGACATCTATGAGCTCGACTTGCATATGAAGAAGTGAGAGACTCTCTTGATGTGATCTGACAAGCTCTAGAATGGTGCCAAGACTGCTGCTACTCTCCCCCTGAGACCTTGGCCGGGTCTCAAACTGAGAAGGGGAGAAAGAAGGCTCACTCTCTCTGAAAGTTTGTTCCATAGGTGGGACAGGAACATCTTCAGACATGATTCCCTTACCTCTGAGATTTCTTAAGTCTTCATTCATAGTTTCAGAGGGAGCATCTTGCTCATTGAGAGAGGAGGAGGCTGGAAGCTGTTCTTCAACTGGCTGAACTGGTGGAGAAATAACTCGTGAAGGAGGCTGTGCAAACACAACTGGTGCAACTGGATCTGCTGGGGCTTCAATCTGAATACCTGAAGAGGGAATATCTTGGGGAAGCACAGAAACTAGGGGCTCATCTGGATAAATTTTATGGTCACACTCCGGAACTGAATCTTTGTACCATAAGTTTTCTTTCTTGCTAACTAGGGAGTAGTGACCTCTTCTCAGAGTAATGAGTCCAATTTTCTCTTTGGTGCTGATAGGCACTTCTCTAGATAGATCCACAACAAATTTCTTAAAGATCAAAGTAAGCAGAGATCCATAAGGGAGAGAATCTTGAAGGTCCTTGGCTCCTATCATTCTTTCTAAAATCACTGCTGGAAGGTTGACTCTAAGTTTCTGAATAGCCCAAAGAGAAGATTCCCATCTCTGGCTGTGATGGAGGAATGGGAACCTGATCTAGGAGTTATGATATTAGAGATGATAGAATGCAGTAACCTTTTCTCTGCAGAAAGCTCATTCACTTGCAAACCCCTTTTGCTCAAGGTCCCCGGATTTCCAATAATCCCCAATTTTTGTTTCTCAAGGGGGATGAACTCACTAAGACAGTGTCCGGTGTTAGGACAGTCTAAAAATTCTACAAGACATTCCTCAGAGATAGTGATTCTTACTCCTTTAACATATCCTACGACTGTATTTCCAGATGAAACTTTGAGAGAGGCATAAAATGCCCTTACAACACTGGCTACAAGCGGTTCAGTGATCTGACATAGTTTGGTCCATCCCATCTCTGTGAGAGTTTCCTCTAGCCAGGCTAGACTGCCACTCAAATGAGAGAATTCAACTGATTTGCTAGAACAGATAGGAATCTTGGCTAGTCTTTGGAGTTGGTCAGAGGTGAGTTGGACAGAGTCCTGAGCCCTAGGAGATGCCATCTAGACAAATAGATGAAAAGGAAACTTAGGAGATTCTTCAGAGGAGGATGAGATGTACCCGAAAGGGTTAGAAGATCCTACCTTTTTCGTGAAAGGATGAAGTTTAGCAGAGATCTCCTGAGGGTCCTTTGCCGGAGAGCAGAAAGGCACGAAGAAGATAGAGCAGACTAGAGAGATTTCAAACGGGTATTTTTTAACGGAGATGAGGGAGATCTATATATATATATATAAGAGGGATAATGACCGTCGTTTCATGAAGGGACATGATTTGAGTTACGAAGGGACACACCTTTAATTTGGTGTCAGTTACGAAAATTTGAATATTTAATCGTTTCAGAGTCATAAAGGAAGTTAATTTAGGAATTCAAATCCATTAGTCGAATACATAAGTTTTGACATGAATCGAATATCTTAACTTTTCATGAATCGATTACATGAATCGAATACCTTGATTTTTAACATGAATCGAATACATAAGTCGAACTTTGACTTAGAAATTTTTTTTTTAGGGTATTGCTACACAGAATGTAAACATCAAGATGATTCAGGTAAATATTAATCAGGATTGCACATACCTATTTCTCTTCTAATAGACGTGAATCTATCTTCTGGTAGGGGTTTGGTAAAAATATCTGCCAATTGATTTTTGTAGAGACAAATTCAAGAGAGATATTTCCATTACTTACATGGTCCCTGATGAAGTGATGTCTGACCTCAATGTGCTTTGTTCTTGAGTGCTGAATTGGATTTTTGGTTAAGTTGATTGCACTTGTATTGTCACACAGCATTGGGATTTCTTGAAGCTGATGCCCATAGTCTTCCAATTGATGCTTAATCCATAGCAGTTGACTACAGCAACTTCCAGCTGCAATGTATTCAGCTTCTGTAGTGGATAGAGCTACTGAATTTTGTTTTCTGGAAGACCAAGATATTAAACATCCTGCAAGGAGTTGACAAGTACCACTGGTGCTTTTTCTATCTATCTTGCATCCAGCATAGTCAGCATCACTATATCCAATTAACTTGAATTCAGAACATCTGGGATACCATAAGCCTAAATTGCTTGTATTAATAAGATATCTAAAAATTCTTTTAACAGCATGAACATGTGATTCTTTTGGATCAGCTTGGAATCTAGCACATAAACAAACGCTGAACATTATGTCTGGTCTACTTGCAGTAAGATAGAGTAGTGATCCTATCATTCCTCTAAAGATCTTTTGATCTGCCTTTTACCAAGGGAATCACTATCTAGCTTAATGCCTGAGCTCATGGGTGTACCCAAGGGCTTACATTTGTCAAAACCATACTTAATCAGCAGATCTGAGATGTCTTTGGTTTGGCATATGTGAGTTCCTTCTTTGGTTTGCCTAATTTGCAATCCAAGGAAATAATTCAGTTCACCCATCATGCTCATCTCAAATTCACTTTGCATTAAGTTCTCAAAGAATTTGCAGAGTGATTCGTTGGTAGAACCAAAGATAATGTCATCAACATAAATTTGTACAATTAAGATTCCATCTGAAATTTTTTTGATAATTAAAGTACTGTCTACTTTTCCTCTTACAAAATCATGTGATATAAGATAAGCACTTAGTCTTTCATACCAAGCCCTTGGAGCTTGTTTCAAACCATATAGTGCCTTCTTTAAACGGAAAACATGATTAGGATTTTTAGTATCTTCAAATCCGGGAGGTTGCTCAACATACACTTCTTCTTTTATAAAACCATTCAGAAAAGCACTTTTAACATCCATCTGAAATAGATTAATATTAAGAGAACAAGCATATGCTAATAGAATTCTAATTGCCTCTAATCTAGCAACTGGAGCATATGTTTCATCAAAGTCTATGCCTTCCTCTTGGGAGTATCCTTGAGCTACAAGTCTAGCCTTGTTCCTGGTGATTATTCCTGATTCATCCATTTTGTTTCTGAAAACCCATCTGGTTCCAATAACAGGATGGTCAGAAGGTCTAGGCACAAGGGTCCAAACTTGATTGCGTTGGAATTGATTTAATTCCTCTTGCATAGCAAGGATCCAAGATTCATCTTCCAGTGCATCATGGATTGTCTTAGGCTCAATTTGAGAAACTAAGGCAGAGAAATCACTAGGAATTTGCATACCTCTTGTTCTTATTCTGTCTTGAAGATTACCTATGATGTTTTCTCTAGGATGATCCCTATGGTATCTTAATTCTCTGGGCAATCCTTCTTGTATTTCCTCTTGTTGTTGAAGATCTTCCAATGGGGGTTCTTCTGATTCTTCATCCTTGTGTTGTTCTTCTTCAATAGAAGTCTTTTCAAGATCCCTGCATAGATCATCAACAAAATCTTCTTCTTCTTCTATCCTTTTGATAGAAGGGTTAGTTTCATCAAACATGACATGTACAGTTTGTTCTATAGTCAATGTCCTTCTATTAAATACTCTATATCCTCTAGGTTTTGAGATATATCCTAACAGAAAACCTTCATCACTTTTAGCATCTAACTTTCCTAAGTTGTCTTTACCATTGTTTAAAATGAAACACTTACAGCCAAAAGGTCGAAGATGACTGATGTTGGGCTTCTTATCCTTGTATAATTCATACGGAGTCTTTTTCAGAATAGGTCTGATCATGCATCTGTTGATAATGTAGCAAGCTGTATTTACTGCTTCTGCCCAGAAGTATTTTGGTAAATTGTACTCATTCAGCATTGTTCTGGTCATGTCTAGCAGTGTTCTATTTTTCCTCTCTGCTACACCATTTTGTTGAGGTGTTCTGGGAGCTGAGAAGTTGTGTTCAATTCCATTTTCTTCACAGAACTTCAAAAATTCTTCATTTTTGAACTCTCCTCCATGATCAGATTTGATACTGGTAATCTGAAATTTTTGATTCTTTTGGACAATTTTGCTGAATTTCAAAAAAGCTTGAAAGGCTTCAGATTTGGCTTCTAGAAAGGATACCCAAGTATACCTTGAGTAATCATCAACTAATACATAGCCATAGACTTTTCCTCCAAGACTAACTGTCCTCATTGGTCCAAATAAATCCATGTGAATTAATTCCAAAGGCTTGGAAGTTGTAACAATTGTCTTGGACTGAAATGAGGTCTTGGTCTGTTTTCCTTTTGCACATGCTGAGCAAATTCCAGACTTTTTGATTTTCATTTTGGGAAGTCCCTCAATCAGATCATACTTCAACAATTTCTTGATTACTGAAGTGCTTGCATGACCAAGTCTTCTATGCCACAAATCAGCTTCTTCGCTTTTGGTAGTAGTTAGACAAAGATTTACTTCCTTTAATTCTGCTAGTTGCAAGGTGTACAGATTCTTTACTCTTTGTGCTTCAAAGACCTTTTTGTTGTCCTTCAGAATTACACACTTATCATTCTGAAATCTTACTAAATGACCTTTGTCACATAACTGACTAATACTGATCAGGTTGTGCTTGAGTCCTTCTACATACATGACATCCTCAATTAAATCCTTTCCTTTAGTACCAATAGTTCCACAGCCTAGCACTTTTCCTTTTCCATTGTCACCATAGGTAACTTGACCAGATTCTTCTCTAAAACTTGTGAATAGCTTCCTGTCACCTGTCATATGCCTTGAGCATCCACTGTCCAAATACCATTTGGATGCCCTCAGCCGACCCTGCAAACAAAGCTAAGTTTTAACTTTTGGTACCCAAATTTTCTTGGGTCCTTGATGGTTAGTTTTGGGAATCCATCTCAAGTTTCTAGTAGTGCATGTGCTAACTGTGTGACCTAGTTGGTTGCAATGAGTACAACATAAACTAAAAGAATTTTTCTTGTATGCATTTTTATTGTATTTCTGTTTTTGTTTGTAAGCACGTTGATCTACCCTTTTGGTTTTCTTAAGGTCATCTTCTGTCACAAACTTAGGTGTTGGATATACTTTAGGATAAATGATATGTTCTTCATTTTGTGGGGGTGTGTATCCTACTCCATATTTTCTTTTTCCTCTTCTAACACCCTTCAGATCTACAAGTAATGAAGCTTTACATGTTGCAATTTTATCTAAAGTTGTTCTTAGATAAAGATTTTCTTCTTGTAATTTTTCTTCATTCTTTAGTTCTTTTAGATTTGCTTCTACTTCTAAGATTTTGTTATTTTTATTTTTCAGATCTTCACATAATAGTTCATTTGCTCTTCTTGTTTCAGCTGAACTTTTCTTTAACCTTTCTACTTCATTTTTGAGAAAAGTATTACTCTTTTCTTGATTTAATAAGTTTAGCTTAACTATCTTCATTTGCTTTATAATAGTTTTATATTTTTCATAAAGTTCATTGAAAGCATCTTCTAAACTATCAGAGTCAGATTCTGAGCAAGAAGTAAAAGATGTTTCAGAATTTACCTGTTCTAGTCATGCCATGAGGGCTAGATTTGCTTTTTCTTCTTCTTCTGATTCTGAGCTGGAGGAATCTGAGCTGGTAACATCTTCATTGTCCCATGTTGCTGCCATTGCTTTCTTTTTGAACTTCTTGAATCTCTTTTCTTTGCTTTTCTTCTTTTTTGATTTTTCTGCTTGATCCTTCTTTTTGAGTCTGGGACACTCAGATTTGTAATGCCCCGGTTGATTGCATTCATAACAGGTTGGCTCTTTCTTCTTGTCTTTCTTGAAGAACTTTCTTGAGCCAAATTTCTTCTTTTTAGCCAGAATTCTTTGTAGCCTTCTTGAGAGCATGGCCTCATCATCACTGTCATTTGATTTTTCTTTGGAGTCCTCAGATGAAGAAGAATCTGCAATCTTTAAAGCATTTGAAATTTTCTTCTTTGAAGAGCTTTCAGAAAATCTCTCCATATTTATTTCATGTGCCATAAGAGAACCTATTAATTTATCAATGGATAATTCAGTGAGATCATGGGCTTCCTCTATGGCTGTAACTTTAGGAGTCCATACATTTGTTAGAGATCTTAGTATTTTTCTAACAGTTTCTTCATTGGTTAGGATTTTTCCTAAGGCACTCAACCCTACAATTATGTTTGAAAATCTATTGTACATTTGTTATATTTTCATTTGGAAGCATTTTGAATTGTTCATACTGAGAAACTAGTATATCTATTCTGGTTTGCTTAACTCTATCAGTTCCTTCATAAGTCACTTGTAACTTATCCCACATTTCTTTTGCGGTCCTACAAGCTGAGAGTCTATTGAATTCTCTTTTGGATAGAGCACAGCATAGATAATTTTTTGCTTTATAATTTAAAGACATATTTCTTTTGTCAGCAATAGAGAGACCTGTGGAAGTAGTTTCACCTATGATTTGATAATCACCTTGTTCTATTACCTGCCAAAGGTCGAAATCTGTACCTCTGATGAAACACTCCATTCGCATCTTCCAATATTGATAATCTTCACCATCAAAGAAAGGTGGTCTTGAAACTGATTGGCCTTCATAGTTGTGTGCTTCTGATGCCATCTCTTCTCAAATCTTTAGATTTTTCTGAGAAGACCTCGCTCTGATACCACTTGTTGGATCGAAATGGCAGATTGCACAGTCCTAGAGGGGGGGTGAATAGGACTTTTCTTGATTTTTGTAAATTCTTCTGAAAGAGAAATCACAACACTAGGTAGAGATGTTAGTGCTTGGTGTGATGTGTGTGATTCAAGTGAGAACTTGGCGGAAAAAATCACACAAAGAATTACACAAGAGATTTATCCTGGTTCGGCCCTTCCCATATGGAAGTCCTACATCCAGTCCTCAAGCCAACCACTTGAGATTTCACTAAACTGCCAATCAAATTTGGCCTTCTCTCACCCTTGAGAGGAAATTACAAACCCACTTGCTCCACAGCAAGTCTTCCCTAAACAGGGGTAAACAACACTGCCTTATGCAAAAGGCCTTCCCTTCACAAGAGGGGTAAAGCAGAAACACTTCTGCAGAAATAACAAAATGAAGGAGAAATAAACGCCTGTGTGTTGACTCAAGAATGAGTACAGAACACACACTTTCCAGCAGGATAGAATAGATAAGAATTGAAATCTAAATCCTAGCTGAAGCTACTTGGGTGGTCTTCCAAAGAAGAGACAATTACAATTGCCACCCAATAAACAGATCTTCAGAAACCACTGAAGATGGGGGCTCTCAAACAGTTGCTGAACACGAAGGCTTTTGAGAGCTTGCAAGGTGAACTTTCAGAGAATTGTCTACAAGAAACTTCAAAAACTTGTTGTGCTTCTGTTGCGTTCTTCATTTCTTTATAATCTTCTCAAACTAGCCGTTTAGGAAGATAGTCGTTGTAGTAAGATGATTGTTGTAATCCAACCGTTTGAGAAGAGTCTTTAGGATCCTTTGGATCTTGGAACTTTTGTCCAGAGGTTCTGGAATTTTGCCTTTTCCCAAGGTCTTCACAGGCAGAAGCCGTTTGTTATAGCTAGAAGATAAGCTCTTTGATACTTGGGCTGAGCGGCCTATGTGCAACAATAAATGCTGTATGAAAGGACAAGACAAAGAAAAACATATATCCATACCTTTGTGGTAGGTGAGTCAGTGTAGTATAATAGAACAGTATGGAACCTAGTATTTTTAGTCTTTTCGGAAAGTAAGGCAGACAGACAGAAAGTTTAAGGTGTGGGTCTGTCAGTGGTAGGTGAGATTGTCAGATACCATGCTCCTGTCTTCCACATAAATGCTTTGAGTCTTTGTAGAAGGAATAGATTGAAATAAAAGATCATCAGAACCGTAAGCATTAAATGTGTGTTCATATTTTGTTCCAGAGAAGTGACTCTGTGATGGTACTGAATTTCTGTCACAAACGATATAAAAAATAATTATCTTATAGAATGTTAAAGATCCATAGAATAAGCAGTCATAAACAAATTATTTTTATGCTAAAGAGAGATTACCATCAATTAATAGAGATTTCATAACATTTAGAAACTGACAGAAGTATACTGAAAAAGTACAAGTGCACAGCTGACAGTGTAGTCGAATTCAGTAGAACAGGTGATTCGATTCAAGAGGAATAGAGTGAATCGAATACAGTATGTGAATCAAATACAGTGTAAAAGATGTGAATTGAATACAGTATAACATATGTGAATCTGATATGTGAATCGAATACAGTGTAAAAGATGTGAATTGGAGAAGTGAATCAAATACAGTATAACATATGTGAGTCGAATACAGTGTAAAAGATGTGAATCGAATACAGTATAACATATGTGAATCGGAGAAGTGAATCGAATACAGTATAACATATGTGAATCGAATACAGTGTAAAAGATGTGTACTTAGAAAAACTTTTGGTCTTTCAAAATGTTGAAACTGACGAAATTCTGTAGTAGATCTATATCATGATACAAATAAAATATTTCATTTAATGATTTGTCTTATCAAAATAATTGATTGTTTAAAGACTTATGAGGAGTTGCTCAACAGTTTCGTGGTTGTTTAAGTGTGCAGGACAGAAAAGAAAGCGGTACTCATATCTCACTCGTCACTCTCACTCAGTCGCAAACCATAAAAACACAAGAGTTCCATTTCATTCCATTCTATTCATATCATGTACAAAAGAAAGGAGCAAAAAAAGTACAAACCCTCAACCACTCTCCCCCGTACCCTCAGGCGGGAGGGGAGATGGAGGGGCCATCACTCTCGGCCCAGTCTCGCTCCCCTCTGGCGCTCTCTCGCGCCGTCGTCACTCCTCCTCCTCGTTCCTCCGCCGTCCGGAGGAACCCGTCAGATAGTGCCCAGCGGACCCGCTCGGGATACCGCTCCGGCTGGTCGCTGATCGGTTGCGCCCGACCAACGCCAGGGCCCTCTCTAGCCCCCTCATCTCGGATCGCAGCATGTCGCCGCGATGCCTCTCCTCCCCCAGCTGGGTGAGGAGGTCCCCAGCCTCGGCGCGCAGTCGTGCCGCCTCCTCCGCCTCCTGGCGCCAGCGCGTCGCCTCCGCCGCCTCCTGTTGCCAGCGGGCCGCCGCCTCCGCCTCCTGGCGCCACTGCGCCACCTCCGCTGCCTCGGGGCGTAGGCGCAGCTCCGCCATCTCCGCCTCCAGCGTCGTCGTCTGCGCCAGGGCGGTCCTCAGCTCCTGCTCCTGTAATATCAGAAAAATCTTGTCAGAAATCACGAAAGAAGCAAAAAACCAGGGGCATCTAAATAAGCAACTTACCCGCTCCCGCAGCTGGGCGAGGGCGTCCTCCGCTCGGGCCGTCGCCGCCGCTAGCTGGCCCTCCAAGATGGAGCGACCAGGATCCTCTCGGGAGGAGGAAGCCCCTCCCACCATCTGCTGCGCACGGTCTAGCTCTTCCCGCTGCAAAACAAAATATCAAGGGTCATTCAACCACAGTTAGAAGCAGAAGGTTAGGGTGCAGAGTGCTTACCAGCTGATCCACCACCGCCTGGAGGTCGTCTCGCTGCTGGATGGTGGAATGGAGGATGCCCTCGAGCGACGAGATCCGCCCCTCGGGGTCAAGCTGCAAACACAAGTCAAGTCAGTCGCATAATCAACTAAGAACTCAAAAAGACTGAAAGTAGTAAAATACGTACCGGTCGTCGGGACCCCTTGTATACCTGGGCCCCGTGCTTCCGGGCATAGGCCCGGAAGTAGTCCTCGTCGCTGGCAGCCTCGGAGACCACCTCCTTGCCCCACCGCTCCCAATCGTCCAACTGCTCTCGGACCCGGACTGTCCAGTCCGTGACCTACTGGATCCCGCGGAAGCTCCGGCCCGGCCTCTCCCACGACCTCTGTCGGGTCGGGAACTCCACCACAACCTGGTGGAGTCCCAGTGTCCGCGCCACTAGCCGGTGGTGGAGCGGAACCACTGTGTTAAAGCAGTGAAGCCAAATGTCCCTACCGAAGTAGGGACGGCCCCGCTCCACCCACGGCTGGGTGGCGTCGTCCTCCCCGACGTAGGGAGTCCACTGTACCTGCACATCACAAGTAAAGACCCGTCAGCCAATTGTCAAACAAGCTAAGTAAAGGAAAAGGTTAAAGCTAGAAGTACTTACATGTCCGAAGGGGACGGTGTCCAGAGCATCATGGATGAGCGTCACCTGTCGCCACAGGGACCGCTCGTCACGGCAGAACCTCCAGCGCTGCAGAAGAGGTACAGCGCCGCGTCGCCTCGGCACCCCCCGACCAAGTGAAGGGAGGTGGCAGTGCGCCCACACCTGCAAAAGCAAAAACGATTTGTGCCACAGTTAATTAAGACAAGCAGGAAAAATAACAAAGGCTAAGGGTGAGAAGCATACCTGTAGAAGCGAGAAGAACCCCGCGACGCCGGTCTCCCTGCTGGAGGTCCCCAGGCTGTCAAAGAGGTGGGCCAGGAGGGCCGCACCCCATGCATAGCTCCCCACCTGGGTCAGGTCCTCCAGTAGGGGCAGACACCGGCAGCTCACCGGGTCTCCTCGCGTACCCAAGATCAACTTCCCGATCACGAGGATCAGGAAGCGCCTCAAGTCGCGGTCCGCTGCCGCTCCCTCCTCCTCCGCCAGTACTGCTCTGGCATCCGCTGTCAACTGGGCCATGTACTCCGCCTGGCCCTCTCCAGTCTGGTGGCGCGCGTCTGCCACCCCGAGGCTCGCCTGCAACCTCGTCCTCGGCACTAGGGAAGATCGCTCCCGCGTCACCTCTAGCCCCAAAAGTCTCTCCACCATCTCCTTATAGCCGGTGTAAGTCACCCCGGTCACTGCCTGGCCATCTACCCTCAGGCCGGTGATCCGTGCCACGTCCTCCAGTGTGGGGATCATGTGACCCCACGGGAGGAGGAATGCCTGGCACTCCGGGTCCCACCTCTCCTTCAATGCTTGGATGAGCGCCACGTCCGGCGTCAGCTCATCCAACCTAAGAAAAGGGCCGAACCCTATCTCCTCCAGCCGGGTCCTCTGGAAATCCGGCAACCCCTGGTAGATCGCCCGGACGACGGACCACCCCAGCCGGGACCGTAGCTCGCTCTGCAAAACAATAATAGAAAACACAAGGATCAGCAAGGAATCAATAGAACAACACTCTGTTAAGGTAGCGACGGTTATGTTGTCGCCTTCAGAAGGCGACACCAGAGGCGTCGCCTTCCTCCTGTGAAGGCGACAAGTAGGCTGTCACCTTCTGAACGCGACGCTTAGGGTGTCGCGACCTGTCTGGTAATGCGACACCCCCCCTGTCGCGTTCACAGACTGACCGGAAACGGCAAGAATCCATTTTTCGGCCGCTTCACCTTGGGCCAAAAGGCCCTACATCACCTCTCCTCCATACATTCAAGGGTTTAGGGCTCGGTTGCCTACCTTTTTGGGCCCGACGGGCTCGTCCTCATCGCCCGGCATCACCGTGGGCTCCTCCTCCATCAGCGCGACCGGGGAAGCCTCCGGGGCCGCCGTCGAGGTCCCCTCACCCGGTTGCCGGCGCCGGATGGACTTCTTCCGTCGCCGCCCCCCGCCATCGCCGCCTTGGCCTTCTCCGCCACCCTCCATCGACAGTCACCGAGAGAGAGAGAAGGGAGATAGGAGAGAGAGGGAGATAGGAGAGAGAGAGAGGAAGGAGATGAGAGAGAGTAGAGAGAGCTCGCCGGAGAGAGGAAGGCCGGGAAGAGAGCTCGCCGGAATCTCCGGAGAGGGAAGAGGGAAAGAAGAGAGAAGTTTGAAAAGAGGGAAAGAAGAGAGAAGGGCGCTCGACCCGAATTCAAACAGCCCCGAAACCTGTGAACGCGACAAGGTATATGTCGCCTTCTACCAGTTGGCGACAATGGTCATGTCGCCTTCACGTTTTAGGTCGCGACCGTTGACCTGTCGCCTTCTTGGTAGCGACAGGCCTAACGTCACCTTCTTTAGCCAGTGCACAAAAACTCCAAAAAAATCAATGCTCATTGCAATAATCCAATGCTTACATCGTGTCTCCTATTACATCAAGCATCAATCTCCTATTACATCAAGCCCACCAAGCCCCCCAAGTCCCATGAAACATCAAAAAAGTGCGATCAAGTCTATCTCTCTGGCTTACGGTCCCCTCAGTGGCCGAATCTTCTCATGCTCCACGAGGTACGCCTGGTACATCTCCCGGTCCTTGTCAAGTCTCGGCGGGAGTGCATGGGTAGCGCACGCCCTCCATAAGGCCAGCGCGCTCCGCACGGCCTGCTCATCCTCCGGGTTCCCCAAGCGTCGCTTCTTCACGGGAAGCAAGTGTGATGGCGGAAGCACTCTCGTCCTCGGCTTTCCGACCTGTAGGTAGCACCGCTGCAGGTTGTAGAGCACGGTCGCCATATTCCCTATTAATTGCAAGTCCAAGCCACGTCCGAGTGGTAGCCGGATCTCCGCTCCGCGAAGTGCCGCTATGCCCAAAGCGAAGTGCTCCACTGGTAGGGTGCTAAAGTAAAGACGCCACACACTCCTTGTCTTCTTGTCTGCCGTCCTGCATAAAACCTTGTCGGAGAATTTGGCCGCGCCGCCAATAAAGTTCAAAGGATGGCACCCGAAGATCCGACTGTCGGTGGTGGGGTTGTCTACCGGTTTAAATTTAATCCTCACACCCAACCAACACTCTAGAAGGATCATAGAGCCGTAAAGGAAACCTCCCGTGGAAGCCGAAGTGAGACCCGAGTAAAGGTACGCCAAGACGGCGTGAGAGAGTGAAAGTCCTCGCCATGCCCCACTAATCGCACTAAGGCTAGCATAGTCTATGAGGTGATTCCCGGACAGGAAGAGCACCACCCCACATAAGCATATGGCCACGGCCTTTGCGATTTCCCGGTGGTCCACGCTCTTGTCCTTGCACTTGGATATGACCCACTTAGACAATGGCACTAGATGTATGAATTGTGGGCTAATTATGGTGTAGATATCCCCCGGATCGGTCATGAACTCTCCTAGGATAAACTTCGGGTTAATAGGCTCAACCGTGTAGCTTATGTTTTGCTCGTCCCCGGGTTTAGTCTTGGGAAGAGCAAGGAAGGCCTCGACATCCTCTAAAAGGACGGTCACCTCAAATTTGGGGAAAATAAAAGTATGGGTTTGTGGGTGCCATAATTCTATCAAGGCCGTGATACTATGCCAATCAAAGGAAATTTTGTGGTAGTTGTGAGCCGCTATCAAAACCCCACCCAAACCCCACTCTCTCAAGAACCTAATGACATACATGGGTAAGGCTTTAATCATCGGGGCAATCCAAGTGAGCTTAGAGTAACGGCGAGAGCCAGGGAAGAGCTAGAGAAGAAAGGAAAAGAGAGAAAAGAGGAAGAACAAGAACACAAAAATTAATGATGAAATTCGGAGCATAAAATCATGAAAATTGAAAACACCAACCAACTTACCTCTCTCACTTCCTCGCTCCGGCTCAAGTGGTTGGGAACGTCCGTGATCCTCATGAGAGCTTCAAAGGTCGCCCGAGCACGCTTCGGACCTTTGTAATCCGCCTCCCCACCCATGGGATCAAGAGGAGTTCTCTTCATGGCCATGAGAGCTTGCAAGACTTGAAGAAAAGAAGAGAGAGGTGAGAGCTCCGAATTTGGCCTCTCATCCCCCTTATTTATAGAGCTATAATACTCCTATTCCTGTTAGGAAAGGGTAGGGGAGACCCATTAGGAGTAGGACCTTGAGTGGAAAGCAATAGGAGTCCAAGTGAGAGTCAAAACCAAATCATATGTTGAAGCTTTTTGAGCTCGGGCTGAGAAAACTGATAAAGCGACATATCGACCCGTCGCCTTCAAGGTGGCGACAGGCCTTGTGTCGCCTTCTTCAGTCAAGGGTCGCGACAAGCCCTATGTCGCCTTCTGACCAGTCTGTGCTGTCTTGCTTATTCTTCTGTGATTGTTCAGAATATTTGCACATATGCTTTGATGTCATTGTTTGGTGCATTGTATTATGTCTATCTTTGTTGCTTTGATTATTGAAAATCCATGAAAATCAGAAAATGCAGGAAAATCCATAAAAATCAGAAAATGCAGGAAATCCATAAAAATCCAGAAAATTCAAAAAATCAAAAGAGACGTCCGTCAGGTAAGTCAGGTAAGTATCTCTAACCCTAATCCCTTCGCATTACTATATGATATCTACACTACTATATCAGCTCAAGGACCGGCTGGTTCCCAGTGTGTTCCAGGATCTGAGTTCCCCTTCATCAAAAACGAGGATGATCTAAGTGCACGCTGCTAATCGCTGGATAGGCCGTTGGGTGGTATGACTCGGGGACGATGGATTCTATCGCACGTCGGGGATGCGAAGTGTCTTGACCCTTGCTCATATTGTCTAGCAATATTATCCTTGAATATTTGTTATTTTCTCTCTTTCTTTGCATTCGCTTTTATGATTTCCTTTTTCTTTAGCCCAGCATGCATCATGTAGGAATTTTGAGCTTCACGAATCATGATTTGTCAAAGTCAGCTTCTCAATGATGTCCCAACCCAAATCCTCATTTCCAGACAAGAATTCCATTCCGAGTTTGAAAGTTTTCCTCGACCTTGTGCTCGGTCCAGTTTACCAGTGATGGTTCCTATGCAGGATTCCTCTCATCCCCATTCACTATAACAGTCATCCCTTTATCCCTGATCCGCTCATTAGTCGTGACCCGCTCGAAGGCCAGAGTCGAATCGACCCGCCGGGCAGCACCTATCCCCTAATGAACGAAACCTGCACGCTAGAGATAGCCAGGGTACCTCTTGAATCAGGAGGTTGATCATTCTTTTCTTTGATTTTCATTCGTCCCCAATAGGAACCATCCTTGCACTCTGTTCTCAGCCATGTTCGAGGTTAGCCGGATAATTCTCGCTGCTTATTCGTCCAGAATGGGTGTCTCTTTACCTTGATGCCTGCTTTTCAGCTCATTCCGCTTCATTCCACTACATCGCCGTTTCACGCCACTTTCGCTCCATCACCGCTCCACTCCCTTGCAAAGCAGGCATCAAGGAGGGGCAATCTGTAGACACCCATTTCTGGCCCATAAGTCGAGCAAAATCCCTTGTCGTATCATTGACGCCCCACGTTGGCTCATCATCGTCAAGCTGGCTTTCTCCGATCATGACATCATTTCCATTAGTTCATCACCCTGAAGGCCTCTTCCTGGTCAAATCAATCTCTTTCATTAAACAACTCTCTGAGTATAAGTCCGATATTTCATCCCGAAGGCTGTGCATGGCTGATTGGACACATTATGTGCCGAAATGTAGAAAAGACCAGAAGGCGACAGGCCCTAGGTCGCCTTCCTGAAGACGACAGCTCCTATGTTGCGATCATAATTCCACATCTTAAATCCTCATAAAATCACAAAATGACTCAAGTCAGCCTTCCATATGAAGAAAGCGACGTATCGAGCCGTCACATTCAGAAGGCGACACCTAGGCCGTCGCGTTCAGGGCCTTAAACAGGAAACTCAATCCAAAGTCAATTTGGACCCATGCTATTGATGGTAATTGCATGTTTTGGACGTCCAAATCAAGTCCAAATCCTCTCAAATTCGGAGCAGACCTTCCTAACATGTTCCTTTCCGAGTTCCAATAGCCCTTGCACAGCCATACTTGCCCAGAGTCGGACTCTTGCCCATTATTCCTCTCAGACCCGAGTTGGGAATAATCACCCATAAGTACCTCGTCTCTGCATCTTTTTGGGCAAGGCCAGATTCTTTGGTTTGCTGAGCAAGAGAGCTTCGTCTTCCACGAAGAGAGTTTTCCCTCCAGACGATCAGCAAGAGCCCTCCAGGGTGTTTTCCCATCGGCTACACAATTCTTTCTCCCTTCTTCTCTTTATTTCTTTGATTTCATGCATGCATAGCTTCTTTTTTCTTTCTAGTTTAGCATTAGATCACGACACACACACCTATTCTTAACACCCACAGGGGTTAAAAGCCCCAATCTCGTGAGTTCCCTCCATAATAGTTCATGATTTCATGCTTTTCATTGAATAGATCTTCTACACACGAGTTCTAATGGGTGTTTTATTTGTTTAAACAACTTTGGCAGGTGTTTAAAGGTCAGAGCAGGGTGAGGCTCTTGCCCCTTGGCCGGCTGAGGAGCAGGAAGACGAAGAACCCAAGTCTCCATCCACTGAAAAAGAAGGCGACGACCTCTGTGTCGCGATCAGGAAGGCGCCAGTGCCTACGTCGCGTTCACAACAAAGCATTGCGACGCCCACACTATCACTTTATCAGGTACGCTTTCCTCTTCACCCTTCCTTTCCAAGGTAGTCAGTCCTCCCCCTGAATATCAAGAGGTGACTGCGTTGGTGGCGATGACGGTCAGTTCTTAATCCCTACACCTTTCACAATCAATTTCAAAAGGGGATATAAATCCCGTGATTACAAATAGGGGCATGACAAAGAGCATCAAAGTTCCCATGGGACGCTCATGAGCCCAGTCATATGCATACCCCAGATAGTATAAATCCATAAGAAAAGACCACAAAGTCCATAAACAACAAACCTAATCTTTGAGAGGTATGCTACAGGAAGAAGTCAAACCCAACGTACTTGAACCTACATTATACTTTCCTTAAATAATCTGCCACTTCCCTCTACAAGATCGGGTCGTCTCTTAGTTATGGCCTAGGTAGCTACACTGTCAATTAAGGGTAGTTGCCCATGGCATGTCCCCTTAAATGCACGTCCTATCTTAGTAAAGCCCTTGGCGAAAGGGGAGGTGACCAAGACTCCTAACTAGCAGTTTGAATTGGTCTATATGTTGTGGCCCAAAAGGGTGAGTACCTTCCGTCTCACACCTCTTATTTTAGGAAGGGCTAATACCGACTTTAGGCGCCTCTCAAAACTCCAAAAAAATCAAATAATCCAAAAGTAAAAAAAAATCAAATATTTCAAAACTCCAAGAAATTAAATATTTTCAAACCAAATGATTTCAAAACCCCCAAAATATTTACTCATTCATTCATGCATATCATTTGTTACTTATTTCTTTCTGCCTATTTAATAAGGCTTAGCCCTTTGACCATTATCAAGGTTGGTCACTCATCATGCTCAAGCCAAGGGGCTAAGTCGAAGAACGGATCTAACTTGGTTTCATGTTTTTTTAAAGTGTGCAGGTCGCAGCATAAGAAAGAAAGCGACACTTATATCTTACTTGTCACTGTCACACAATTACATTCCATGGCCAAAAAGGGATTCATTCTATATCATTATATCTGCACATCATCATAATACGTGATAAACAAAAAGAGAGAAGAGTACAAGTTTACAACCACTCTCGCCTGTACCCTCAGGCGGGCGAGAGGGTGGAGGGGCCATCTCCCTCGGTCTTGTCATGCTCCCCTCAGCTGCTCCCTCATGTCACCTCGCCTCCTCCTCGTTCCTCCGTTGTTCGGAGGAACCTATCAGATAGTGCCCTGTCGAGCCGCTAGAGGCACCACTCCTGGTGGCTGATGGGCGGTTATGGCCGACCAGCGCCAGGGCCCTCTCCAGCCCCCTCATCTCTGCTTGGATTACCAAGATGGTCTGCCACTTGGTCCCCAGCTGGGAGCGGACCTCGTCGACCTCTCGACGCAGCCCTGATGCCTCACCTGCTTGAGGGTGCAGGCGCAGCTCCACCATCTCTGTCTCTAGCTCAGCCGTTCGTGCGAGAGCACCTCACAACTCAGCCTTCTGCAAGTCAAAACTTGTGTCAATAGAGGTAATAAGGTATAAAGGGCATGAAGTTAGTAACTTACCCACTCATGAAGCTGGGTCATGGCCTCCTCTACCCAAGCCACTACTGCCACTAGCTGGCCCTCCAACACATAGCGGCCAGTCTCGTCGCGAGAGGAGGAAGCGCCACCCACCATCTGCTAAGCCCGCTCCAGCTCAGCATGCTGCAAGAGAAGAGCATCGGGTCAGAAAACTTAAGTTAAGAATAGGGGAGAAACGGGGAGTGGAACACTCACCATCTCAGTCACAGTCCTCTAGAGATCATCCCTCTGCTGGATGGTGGAGTGGAGAATGCCCTCAAGAGAGGCGATCCTACCATCGGAGTCAAGCTGCAAGCACAGATCAAGTTAGCTAAGGAATCGATGATTAAAGCATTTAGAAAGGGCTAAAGTTAGTAGCACTCACCAGGCATCAGGTACCCCTATACACCTGGGCCCCGTACCTCCATGCAAAGGCATGGAAGTAGTCCTCATCGCTGGTAGCCTCAGAGGTCACCTCTCGACCTCGCTGCCGCCAGTCCTCCAGCTGAGCCCGAGCCTACTCCCGTCAGTCCCTGACCTGTTGGATCCCATAGAAGCTACGGCCCAGCCTCTCCATCTGCCTGGTCAAGAACTCCACTATATCCTCGTGGAGCCCTAGTGTCCTCACGACTAGCCGTAGGTGGAGCAGGACCACTACGTTGAAAGCATGCAACCAAATCTTCCTACTGAAGTAGGGGTGGCCCTGCTCCACCCACGGCTTATATACGTCCTCCTCCCTCGCGTAGGGAGTCCACTCAACTTGTGCATCACATAGAAAGAATCTATTAGTCATTTGTCACAATGAAAAGAAAGTAAAGGTTGCAAATGGAGAAGTACTCACATGTCCGAAGGGGACAGAGTCCAGAGCATTTTGGATGAGGGTCACCTGCAGGTGCAGGAACCACTCATCTCGACGAAACCGCCAACGCTGAAGAAGCAGTACTGCGCTCGGCGGCCTCGGCACCCTCTGGCCAAGGGAGGGTAGGTAGTAATAGGTCCACACCTGCAAAAGAAGATGGTCAGTGATTCAGTCAATTATAATAAAGTAGGAAAATAAATAAAGGGTAAGGGTGAGAAATATATCTGTAAGAAGGGGAAGAAGTGGGCCAACCCTGTCTCCCTGTCGGAGGTGCCTAGGCTGTCAAAGAGGTAGGCCAGAAGGGCCGCACCCCACGCGTAACTCCCCACCTAGGTCAAATCCTCCAGCAGGGGCAGGCACCTATAGCCACCGGGTCCCCTCGACTCCCTAAGATGAGCTTCCCAATCACGAGGATCAGGAAGCGTCTCAAGTCCCGATAAGCTGCCACTCCCTCCTCCTCTACCAGCGTCACCCTGGCATCCTCCGTCAGCCTGGCCATATACTCCGCCTGGCCCTCTCTCGTCAGGTGTTGAGCGTCCACCACTCCTAGGCTCTCCTATAGCCTCGTCCTCGATAGCAGGGATGATCTCTCCCTCGCCATCTACAGCCCTAGGAGCCTCTCCACTAGCTCCTGGTAACAGATGTAGGTCATCCCTGTCACCGCCTGGCCATCCACCCTCAGGGCGGTGATCCATACCACGTCCTCTAGTGTGGGGATCATGTGACTCCATGGAAGGAGGAAAGCGTTGCACTCGGGGTCCTACCTCTCCTTCAGTGCTTGGATCAGCGGCCAGTTTCAACTCGTCCAGTCTCAGAAGGGGCTAAACCCCATCTGCTTTAGTCGGGTCGTCTAGAAGTCGGGTAGACCCTGGTACACTGCTCGCACGAAAGCCCATCCCAGTCGGGACCGTAGCTCGCTCTACAAAATAGCCAAGGAAATGCACAAGTCAGTAAAAAATCCACACATAGCAGTCTGTTCAGGTCACAACAAGGCTTCATGTCGCCTTCTGAACATGACACAATGGGTGTCATGTTAGCTTTCAGAAGGCGACATATCGAACCGTCGCCTTCTAAGTGCGACGCCAGGGGTGTCGCGTTCACCCTAGTAAAGTGACAGCCAGTCTGTCGCATTCTCAAGATGCTCGGGGACAGCCAATGACTGTTCCCTGATGGTTTCACCTTTGGCCAAGGGCTCTACAAGCGGTGCTTAGCACCTAGTCTACCTCCCATTTACAACAATCACATGATGGGGGAAGGTTTGGCCTCCTCCCCGGCCGTCCGCCACCCGCTAATGTCCTATTTAGACCGCCTTGGCCACTCACTGCTGTCACCTCCATCGCCTACACCGCCCTCCATGGCAGTGGTCGGGTGAAGAAGCACAGGGAGGAGAGAGAGAAGGAAGGATGAGGAAAGGGGGGGTGGTCGCCGTAGCCACCGGCAGAGGGTCACCAGAGGATGAAGAGAGAGAAGGGGGAAGGTCGGTCACCAGAGAGGAGAAAAAAGAAAGAAGGAGAAAGGGGGGAAAAGGGGGAGGTTTCTGTGGGGTCGAAATTCAAATGGCCTCGGGTCTGTGGTCGCGACAAGATGTGTGTCGTGTTCACTTTGGGTCGTGACAGACCACTTGTCGCCTTCAGGGTCGCAACTTGTATCCTGTCGCCTTCTCAGTCTGTTCACAAAATCTTCAATAATTTGTGTTTTCATTGCTAATTCTCAAAGGAATGTTGAGCAACTACCCCTAAGGAATTTAAGAATTTTCTTAAATTAATATATCTATTGTTTTTGCTATGACAAAACTCTTTAAAATAAACTTCCTACAAAGCAAATATATTAATTACATATCACAAAAATCATATCGGTGTATTGCAGAATAATACCTCCATCCAAAAATTTCTAAGTCCACAGACTCTCTCTTTGTCCTACTGAATTCGACTGCTAACTTCGAATGTCAAATCCGACTCCTTCAAAATCGAAGTTAAACAATCTTCAAAATTTTCTAAGGTCACAACTTTCTACTTGATTCGACTTATGTCCCTGACTGGTACAGTCGAATGCTTCATATAATCTTCTACTTGATTCGACTGATGACTCCGACTGTTACAGGCGAATGCCTTTCTATATCCATCTGTCTTCTTCGATTGCCACAGTCAAATGCTTCAGTAAACAATCTGTATGGTATTCGACTACTAAAGTCGAATCACTCTTATTTGTCCAGTCTAATTGCATGTTCTTTTGGATTCGACTTCACTGATTAACTATGCACTTAAACTCTCTTCTGATCCTTTTAGTCTTAACATCTAATGCAAATTTATCTCCAAATCTTTTCATACATCTTTTTAATGAACTTTCAATATCTTATTGATTCATCAAAACTGTCATTATCCTATTATTTTCTTATTTTATTCTCTGTCAGAACAAGTCATATCAGTCTTAATTTATTCATTTAAATCCTGCACATGACACTTCTGATATATTTTAAGAAATAATCATTGAGTTGTTCAATGCCTTTGCTCCGGATTTTGCTTGATTCATTAGACACTATGCATTTATGAATTCTCAGGTGCATGGCATCTGACAGGACTCACCTACCACTAACAGACCCATACTTCACCTTTTTAGCATATCTGTCTGTCTACTTTTTCTTTCTGATAGCTTGTGCATACGAGGTTTCCATACATATTTTCTGTACTTACCTGACTTACCTACCTCAAAGGTATGGAATTCTCTCTTCTTTCTGTCTTGTCTTTGTAACAAACATTTATTGGAGCACGTTTTTAGCATGACTCATTCACAGTCGATGATGACAAGAGCTTATCTTCTAGCTGTGAACGACTACTCCTCCTCTGAAGACTTTGGAAAGATGCAAAAACTGATGGACTTCTGAACAATAAGCCCATCAAGATCTAAAGGAAACTAGAGCTCTCTCCAAACGGTCAAATTGCAAATGGCCACAAACTCCAACCGCTATTTTCTAAACAGCCATATTCTGAAGTGTATAAAAGGAGCTCAAGTTTAAAGAAAAATACACAGCAATAGGCAACTCAAGAAGAGAGCATACAAGCTTCATTCGAATTCCTTCAACTCTCAAAAGCTCTTCTGAAAGCTAAAGTCTGAGAGCTTTTCTTCCTTAGAAGACTTTCTCTGAAGCTCTCCTAGTAGTGTTGGGTGGAAAATGTAATTGCTTGCTTTCTTTAGTCCACCCTTAGATTTCAGATGATCTTTGAATCCTTTTGAAGTCTGTGTGTGTGTTTAGACAAACACACAAGTCTTTTTATTTCTCTTGTGTAATTTCTGCAGAAGTCTATTTCTGCATTGCCCCTCCTATGTAGGGAAGGCCTTGTGAAAGGCAATTATTGTACCTCTGGTTAGGGAAGACTTGCTTGGGAGCAAGTGGGTTTGTAATTCCTCTCAAGGGTGAGAGAAGGCCAATTCATTGGCAGATAGTTGAAATCTCAAGTGGCTGGCTTGAGGACTGGATGTAGGACTTCCATGTGGAAGGGCCTAACCAGGATAAATTCTTGTGCATTTCTGTGTGATTGTTTCCGCCTTGTTTACACTTGAATCACACACATCACACTAAGCTCTAACAAGTTTATTTAGTGTTGTGCAATTTCAGAAGAAAATTTTAAAACAAAGAAGTCCTATTCACCCTCCTCTAGGACATTCTTAGTGTTATTTCGATCCAACAAGTGGTATCAGAGCGAGGTCTTCTCAGAAGAATCCGAGAGATTTGAGAAGAAATGGCATCCGAAGCTCACAACTATGAAGGCAAATCTATCACAAGGCCACCATTCTTTGATGGTGAAGATTACCAATCTTGGAAGATGCGAATGGAGTGCTTCATTAGAGGTACTGATTTCGACTTATGGCAGGTAATAGAACAAGGTGACTATTAAATCATTGGTAAAGCTTCTTCCTCTGGTCTTTCCATTGTAGATAAAAGAAATATGTCTTTAAATTACAAGGTAAAAAATTATCTTTGCTGTGCTTTGTCTAAAAGAGAATTTAACAGACTTTCAGCATGTAAAATAGCTAAGGAAATGTGGGATAAACTTCAAGTAACCTATGAAGGTACATATAGGGTTAAACAAACAAGAATAGATATACTTGTATTCCAATATGAACAATTCAAAATGCTCCCTAACGAAAATATAACTCAAATGTATAACAGATTTTCAAACATAATTGTCGATCTAAGTTCTTTAGGAAAAGTCCTAACTAATGAAGAAACAGTTAGAAAAATCCTAAGATCTCTAACTAATGTATGGACCCCTAAAGTTATAGCCATAGAGGAAGCTCATGACTTAACACAATTATCTATTGATAAATTAATAGGATCCCTTATGGCTCATGAAATTAATATGGAAAGGTTTTCTGAAAATTCCTTGAAAAAGAAAATTTCAAATGCTTTGAAGATTGCAAATTCCTCCTCATCTGAAGACTCAAAGGAAAAATCAGATGATAGTGATGATGAGGCTATGCTTTCAAGAAAACTGCAGAGAATTCTTGCAAAGAAGAAGAAGTTTGGCTCAAAAAGATTTTTCAAGAAAGATAAGAAGAAAGAGCCAACTTTCTATGAGTGTAATCAGCCAGGACATTACAAATCTGAATGTCCCAAGCTTAAGAAGAAGGATCAAGCAGAAAAATTCGACAAGAAGAAAGGCAAGGAAAAGAAGTTCAGAAAGTTCAAAAAGAAGGCAATGGCAGCAACATGGGACAATGAAGAAGGAACCAGTTCAGAATCCTCCTGTACAGAATCCGAAGTAGAAGAGAAGGCAAATCTAGCCCTCATGGCAGGAACTTCATATTCTGAATCCGATTCTGATAGCCTTGAAGATGCCTTCAATGAACTTTATGAAAAATATAAGACAGTAGTAAAACAAATAAAAATAGTTAAACTAAATCTACTGAACTAAGAAAAAGCTAACACCTTTCTTAAAAATGAAACAGAAAGATTAAACAAAAGTTTAAGTGAAATAAAAAGAACTAATGAATTGCTGTGCGAAGACTTAAAAAATAAAAACAGCAAAATCTTGGAAATTGAATCAAACCTTAAGGAACTTAAATATGAAGAAACATTGCAAGAAGAAAATAATTATCTAAAAGCTACTATAGAAAAGATTTCAAATTGTAAAATCTCTTTATTTGTTAATATAAAAGGTTCTAGAATAGGAAAGAAGAAATATGGATTAGGATACACACCTCCACAAAATGAAGAAAACATTATTCATCCTCAAGTGTATCCAACCCCTAAATTCGTAGCAGAAAAGAAAGTCAAAAGTACCAAAAAGGTAAATCAGTATGTGTACAAAAAAAATAGAAATCTAACAATTTTGCATATATGAAGAATGCGTTTGATTTATGTTGTAGTCACTGTAATCAATTAGGACACACAGTAAGCACATGCACCACTAGACATTTAAGATGGATTCCTAAAACTAACCTTCAAAGACCCAAGAAAATTTGGGTACCAAAAGTTACAACCTGATTTTGTTTGCAGGGTCGGCTGAGGGCATCCAAATGGTATTTGGACAGTGGATGCTCAAGGCACATGATAGGAGATAGGAAGTTATTCACAAGTTTTAGGGAAGAAAGTGGTCAAGTCACTTATGGTGATAATGGGAAAGGAAAAGTACTAGGATGTGGAATAGTTTGTACTAAAGAAAAAACCTAATTGAAGATGTCATGTATGTATAAGGTCTGAAGCATAATCTAATAAGTATTAGTCAATTATGTGATAAAGGGCATTCAGTTAATTTTCAGAATGATAAGTGTATTATTCAGAAAGATAACAAGATTGTGTTCGAAGCTCAAAGAGTGAGGAATTTATACACATTGCAACTAGCAGAATTAAAGGAAGTAAACTTATGTCTTGCTACCACCAAAAGTGAAGAGTCTGATTTGTGGCATAGAAGACTTGGTCATGCAAGCACTTCAGTTATCAAGAAATTAATAAAGAATGATCTGGTTGAGTAGCTTCCAAAGATGAAACTTCAGAAATCTGGAATTTTCTCAGCTTGTGCTAAAGGAAAACAAACCAAGACTTCATTTAAGTCTAAAACAATTGTTACAACTTCCAAGCCTTTGGAGTTAATTCACATGGATCTATTTGGACCTATGAGGATAGTTAGTCTTGGAGGAAAAATATATGGCTATGTATTAGTTGATGACAACTCAAGGTACACTTGGGTATCTTTTCTAGAAGCAAAATCAGAAGCATTTCAAGCATTTCTGAAGTTCAGCAAAATAGTTCAGAAAAATCAGAAATTTCAGATTACAAGCATTACATCTGATCATGGAGGCAAATTCAAAAATGAAGAATTCATGAAGTTCTGTGAAGAAAATGAGATTGAGCATAACTTCTCAGCACCAAGAACACCTCAGCAGAATGGAGTAGCAGAAAGAAAGAATAGGACACTGCTGGATATGACTAGAACAATGTTGAATGAGTATAACTTGTCAAAATATTTCTGGGCAGAGGCAGTCAATACAACCTGCTACATCATCAACAGGTGCATGATCAGACCCATTCTAAAGAAGACTCCTTATGAACTCTACAAGGAAAAGAAGCCCAACATCAGTCATCTTCGACCTTTTGGCTGTAAGTGCTTTATCTTAAATAATGGTAAGGATAATCTAGGGAAAATAGATGCTAAAAGTGATGAAGGTTTTCTATTAGGATATATTTCAAAACCTAGAGATTATAAAGTATTCAATAGAAGGACATTAACCATAGAACAATCTGTGCATATACTATTTGATGAAACTAACCCTTCTATCAAAAGGATAGAAGAAGAAGAAGAACGTGTTGATGATCTTTGTAGGGATTTAGAAAAGACTTCTCTTGAAGAAGAAGGTAAAGATGAAGAAATGGAAGATCCCCCATTAGAAGAACTTCAACAACTAGAAGAACCACAAGAAGGGCTACCTAGAGACTTAAGGTATCACCGGGATCATCCTAGAGAAAACATCATAGGTAATCCTCAAGATAGAGTAAGAACAAGAGGTATGCAAATTCCTTGTGACTTTTCTGCATTAGTTTCTTAAATAGAGCCTAAGACAATCAATGATGCTCTGAGAGATGAATCTTGGATCCTTGCTATGCAAGAGGAACTTAATCAGTTCCAACGCAGTGAGATTTGGACTCTTGTACCTAGACCTATTGACCATCCAGTTATTGGAACCAGATGGGTTTTCAAAAACAAGATGGATGAATCAAGGGTGATTACTAGAAACAAGGCCAGACTTGTTGCTCAAGGATATTCCCAAGAGGAAGGCATAGACTTTGATGAAACCTATGCTCCAGTAGCTAGATTAGAGGAAATCAGAATTTTATTAGCCTATACTTGTTCTCTTAATATTAATTTGTTCCAACTGGATGTTAAAAATGCATTTCTGAATGGTTTTATTAAAGAAGAAGTATATGTTGAGAAACCACCTGGTTTTGAAGATACTACTTATCCTAATCATGTTTTTCGTTTAAAGAAAGCACTGTATGGTCTGAAACAAGCTCAGAGCTTGGTATGAAAGATTAAGTGCTTATCTTATATCACATGATTTTATGAGAGATAGAGTAGATAGCACACTATTTATAAAGAAATTTTCAGATGGAATCTTAATTGTGCAGATCTATGTTGATGACATTATCTTTGGCTCTACTAATGAATCACTTTGTAAGTTCTTTGAAAATTTGATGCAAAGTGAGTTTGAAATGAGCATGATGGGTGAACTAAATTATTTTCTTGGGTTGCAAATAAAGTAGACCAAGGAAGGAACTCACATTTGTCAAACCAAATATATTTCAGATTTACTTTCTAAATATGGTTTTGACAAGTGTAAGCCTTTAGGAACACCCATGAGCTCAGGCATTAAGTTAGATAGTGATCTTCTTGGTAAAAAGGTAGATCAAAAGATCTATAGAGGAATGATTGGATCACTACTCTATCTTACTGCCAGTAGACCAGATATAATCTTTAGTGTTTGTTTGTGTGCAAGATTCCAAGCTGATCCAAAAGAATCTCATGTTCATGATGTTAAAAGAATATTTAGATATCTTATAAATACCAATAAGTTAGGCTTATGGTATCCCAGATGTTCAGATTTCAAGCTTATTGGATATAGTGATGCTGACTATGCCGGATGCAAAATAGATAGGAAAAGCACCAGTGGCACTTGTCAAATTCTTGCAGGGTGTTCGATATCTTGGTCCTCTAGAAAGCAGAACTCAGTAGCTTTATCCACTACAGAAGCTGAATACATTGTAGCTGGAAGTTGCTGTACTCAACTCTTATGGGTCAAGCACCAACTGGAAGACTATGGTCATCAACACCAAGAAATCCCAATGCTGTGTGACAAC
Organism: Colocasia esculenta; assembly: GCA_014218235.1. Lineage (NCBI taxonomy): Eukaryota > Viridiplantae > Streptophyta > Magnoliopsida > Alismatales > Araceae > Colocasia > Colocasia esculenta. The sequence goes on from CM024759.1 coordinate 23,516,477, forward strand.
ACAAGCGCAATAAATTTGACCAAGAATCCTATCCAGCACTCAAGAACCAAGCATATTGAGGTTAGACATCACTTCATCAGGGATCATGTAAGTAATGGCAATATTTTACTTGAATTTATTTCTACAGAAAACCAACTTGCTGATATTTTTACAAAACCTCTTCCTGAGGATAGATTCACATCAATTAGAAGAGAAATAGGTATGTGTAATCCTGATTAAATTACCAAAGTAAAATGACATTTGAATTGTATGTTAAGATTGTGTTGAATGAACTCTGTGTAAACCAATCCTAAAAATTCTAAGTCCGAGACATTCGACTTATGCATTTGAATTATGTTATAATTCTTGCATTCGACTGATGCAGTCGAATACATGATTCGACTTATCATGAAATCGTGAAAAGGCACTTATAATTTAAAATTATGTAACTGACACTCCTTTAAGATGCATCCTTTCATGTCTTAAACGGTCAAATCATTAATCTCGTTCGTTCATCCTGAAATCTAGGGGCAGTTATCTTGTCTTTCCTTATAAAAGAAAATCCTGACTCTCTTTGAAGACACCCTTTCGAAATCTGTCTTCAACTTTCTTGTCTTCTTCTGCTTCTTCGCGCCCTTACTGTTCTCCGGCGAAGGACTTCTGAAGAACCCTGAAATCTCCATCCTCCTCGAAGAAAGGTAGGCTCTTAGAACTCTCCTTTGCATTTCTATCACTCCTCTACTAGTTCCCTGAGTCTTGTTCATCTCCTTTTCTAGATGGCTTCGTCTAGGGCTCCGGAATCCACCCAGATGACCCCTGATCAACTGGTGAGACTGGCTAAGATTCCCATTTGCCCAGGGAAGGTTGTAGATTTCTCCCGTCTTACTGGAAGTCTTGCATGGGTAGAGGACACCCTCAATGCCATGGGTTGGACCAAGTTGTGCCAGATTTCAGAACCCATTGTAGAGAATGCCGTTATAACATTTTATGTAACCATGGAAATCTCATCTGGAAGTACAGTGTTCGGTTATGTCAAAGGAACCAAGATATCTATTTCTGAGGAATTGTTGGTTGAGATTTTGGAATGTCCAAACTCCGGGCATAAGCTTAATGAAGTAATGCCTTTGGAAAAGCAAAATGTAACGTCGCGCGTCTTTCGGATCTTCTTTCGGATCTTTGTGGATCCTGTGCTTAGTGGTTGTGATGGCTATCGTGAGGCCAATGTGGTTTGTGTGTGGTATGTGTGCGTGTCTTAAGGGCCTATTGGACCGATAGTCTGGGCCTACAGCACCTCTGTATCCTCAGCCTGTCATCGCGACAGGGAAGAGTGTTGCGTTCTGAACGCGACCGAGGTGACCGTCGTGTTCTGGTGGCCGCCTTAAGGTGTTGGTCGTCTGCATGTGTGCCATGTGTAGCGCGCAGAGCGGCATGCAGGAAGGCGACGCCTAGGTCCGTCGCGACCAGGTCGCGACGTGAAGATACGTCACGTTCTAAACCGCTGGGTGTTTTTAAGAAACCCCAGCCGGACAAAACTGCAGTGAGTTCTGCTCGGCCAGGGGAAGGGGAGTTGCGGCGATTTTTGCGGGAAATCCGTGTTTTCGGCGTGCTCGTGCCATAGGAAGCTCGCGTGGAGCGAGAGAAACGCCGGGGGAGCGTTGAATCGCGTGTTCTTCGCGAGGTAGGGTGACTTCTCCCGTTTCCAGGGTAAGAATTGCGTGGAATGCAGGGTGTGATCAGTTTAACACTTTCTATACAATAGATATCATGCCTAGGAACCCATTAAAGCATGAAAAACACTAATTAAGGGTGGTTTGCATGGTGTGGGTTGGTAATCCGTGGAGGGGATCCCGGATTAGGGTTTCCGTCTGCTAAGGCAATGGATCCCTCTGTCGCGATCAGGTGGCGACGGGCCGACCCGTCGCGTTAAGGTTGTGAACGAGACTTGTTTGTGCGTCGCGTTAATGTGTTGAAGGCGTCCTATCGGGCTGTCGCGTTATGAAGGCGACGCAAGCCCATGTCACGACCACAGCCGAGTGGTCTGAATGTGCATGATTTATGTCATATGATTACCAGGTTGTTATTATTCGATGTATTTGGTAATACCGTGCAGTGCATTGGCACTTGTGGTACTCTGAGAGTGCATGGTTTTAGAAGTTAGGACTTCAGTTGTGTAGCTAGCTGGTTCTTTGCGTAGTTGCGGGGTATACACGCAACAATGTTGTGTTCACGTGTTGTGGACAGTTGTTACTTGAGGTTTACGTGACGTTTCATGTGGTTTGTGTGTGACGTGCACGTGGTTCTGTGTGCGTGGCAAGTAGTACGACGCCTACCGTGGTTACCTCTCTAGTTGGGTGCCCTAGGTTCTCTGTGAGCCAGGCTGTTAGCTCGGGGCTTTGTCCCGGTACTTGTGCTGTACCGTCGAGGTCTGTGTCGTCTGACCTGGACACCCTCACTCCTTTGTTTGAGTTGTACGTCCAGCTGAGGGAAAGACGGCAATGGGACAGTGACTCTTATGTTTATTTTTAGTCACTTGTAGCATGCTCTTAGTTGGAGATACGGACACCGGTAGTCGACACTGGTCCCCTACTAGTCCTTTTCCAGTGCCTCACTCTAGGGTGCTCTGGCCAGAGACCCTAAAGGTGCCAGGCATGGGCCTGCGGTTGTGTGTCCGCAGGAGTGGTGTTTAGTTGGTCTCCACAGTTGTTTGACTTTTTCACGTGGAGCGGCAGCTGGACCTTTCGTTCGTGGCTGCGAGACTGAGAGGTAGACCTGTGTTAGTTTGTCTAAGTCAGTCATTGGTGTCGCGAACCAATTCACGTGGCTCGTGTGTGGCGGTCTCTACTGTAGCTCGTACACTTGTTTGGGTTTGCCGTTTATTTATTGCAGTTGCCTTACGATGTTGGCAAACGGTGAGTACATTTATAGCTTTAATATCCTGCTTAGTTGTTCTATAAATTGCTAGCACAGTTTACTGCTTCCATACCTGTGTTTTGGTTTGTTCGGTGTTGAGGGAGTTCCCTACTGAGCCAGTGACTAGAGAGGCTCACCCCTACCCCCCACAGGTGAGGGCGAGGAGGACGTTTCGTTACCGTTGTCCAGCTCGGAGCCGCGTCGCAGCGGTGTTGGACCAGCACCTCCAGCAGTGTAGTTTCTTTTCTCAGTTGTACTAGTTTACCTCGGGGTATGCCCCAGGCTCCTGTACTTTCTTGTACTTTTGTTGAAATTTGGCTATGTAAATCTTGTACACTATATATGAGTTGGTGAATCATATATGTGATCAGGTGTGTTCCTTTGTGTTTCACAGACGTGTGTATGATATCCCTTGCGAGGCTTTGGCCCATTCGCGGGAGGCGGACTCGAATCAAGTTCGTTAGTGGTTTAACGGGCTTGAACGAGGCGTTCCATCACAGTTGGTATCAGAGGAAGGTCCATGTAAATATAAAGGAACTGGGAAATTATATAGCCATATTTCTACATTTGTACACTGCTGGTAGTTGGCCCTGGTTTCTAATGTTTTGTTGTTATGTTTGTGGATGGTGTTTTGTTTGTGCAGAAGTTTGAGATGGCTGATAGAAGGGATTGGGGTGGTGGAGGAGAGGACCCTGAAGAGTCCACTCAGCGTATGATTGAGAGGATTTGGGAAAGCCTCACTGATATTCAGATGAGGATGGATCAGCATGCACCGGTACCTCCAACAGCAGTACCACCAGTTGCTGAAGTACCTGTGGCCCCTGTTGCACCACCGCCTAGGGTGGAGGTACCTTATGTGGCACCTATACCACCACTAGTAATGGCAGCAGAAGAGCTAGTGATGCAAGTTGAAAAGTTTTTGAGGTTGCAGCCGCCCACTTATACAAGAGGGCCGAATCCAGATACAACAGAGCACTGGATTCATGAGGTTGAAAGGGTCTTTACGACCATGAGGTGTCCAGCAGCGGATAAAGTTGTGCTAGCCACATACCAGTTGAGAGGCTTTGCGCAGCAGTGGTGGCGTCTGAAGATACAAACTACTTTTGCAGGCAAGACAGAGGAGGTTATTACCTGGCCGGAATTTCTCGAGGCATTTAATGACACATTCTTTCCACTTCAAGTGCAACAGGCAAAAAGAGAGCAATTCCAGACACTTCAGCAAGGTAATACCTCTGTAGCAACCCAGAAAAAATTTAATACTTAAAAAAATCCAAAATAATAATTTCTTTAAAATGAAATAATAGAAACATACGTATTACTATCATATGTGCAAGAATACATCAAAAATATTTTCTTAAAAATGATAAATCAACCCCAAACATTATTTCTACGTGTTCCATGAAGAAATTCACGCAACGGAAAATCCGACTGGCCAAGTGTACGTTGCAATGTGACGAATTATCCAAATTAGGAAACTAAGTCGGAAAACCGTTAACACGGAAAGATAATGCGCCCATAAATTAAATGAACATGTCAGAGAGACTTCCAACAACATGTGATGATTAACCATTATTGGGTTTGGACCAATGGACCTCTCATAGCCCATGAATAAATTCAAATAAGAAAATGCAATAAAATTCATAACTCTATTATTCCCTAATTAAAAAGGGAAAACCTATAAGATAAATTCCAATAAATAATGAGCTTGGTTAAATGGACCCATTAGAAATTAATGGGCCAAAATAAGGATTTTAAAAAGAAGAATAATGGGAAAATACCCTAAATTCGCAACTTAAATATTACTTAAATAGAAAAGAGGCATTTAATGCATTAAATAAGCAATTTGGGTTGGAATTGGATTCCTAAACCTACCCTAGTTGCTTGGCCACGAATTTAGCTCCCTTCCCAACCCAAATAGAAGTTCTAATACTTAGAAAGGGAAGAGGAAATAGAAAATTTGGAATTAAATAGGAGTTAGAGTCCTATTAGGAAATAGAAAGCAAAGAAGCATAAATACTCTCTTAATCGCCCAAGGCCGGCCGTAGCTCATTGCTGGGACTTTCTGAAGGTGGAGAAGAAGCCAAGGAGAGGAGGAATTCATGGGGAGAAGGCTTCATCAAGCTTTATCCTGAGTTCTTCAAGTTCTAGCCCTAGAAGAGTAAAACGACTAAAGGTAGGCATTCTCACGAGCAAAATCTAATTAATTTCATCTGTAGATTGTTCCATGTACTAGGAACAAAACCTTCAAGTTTCATATTTTTCCATTGAGCCAATCTTTTATGGTTTATTTTTGAAGTTCTGCAAACACCATGAACCCGACCCTTCTTCTTTATTCTTGATCTCCATGTATACTCAACCTCGTGCTCTCAAATTTTAACTAGAGTTACTGATGGATGTTAGGCATCTTTTTCCCCTAGAAGCCCTAATTTTCATCCATCCTTCGTCACGAATTAAATCTTGCATCATCTTGATGATGTACAGTCATGATTTAACCTTGACTTGTGTTACAAGTTCCATACCTCTTTGTGGAGTCGTTTTGAGACCAAGTGTTCAACATAGAACTTCTTACTCTATAAGTCTATTTTCATTTGGCACTAATTTCTCCAATTTTCGTTGACTGTGCTGAGAGTATTAATCCAAACATGAACACTATGTCAGATTCACATAGTCAGTCCCAATACGTCTTATTACATAGACAAACGACCTTTGTTTCTCGATTATTTGCTACTGTACAAAGTATTAGAAGTACTCTAACTAACAAAGGTGGTTTCACCCGATTTGGATCACCCTAGCATTTGTTTTGATTTTTCAAACCCACAGGTGTCAAACCTAATCCAAGTCGGAGTTGGAAATAGGTAGAAAAAGCAACCCAAACGTCATTTTCAGGTAGCGACAAGTCGACACGTCGCTACCATAAAGCGACATCATCATGGTCGTGACCCATACCAAAAATCAGACAGTTTTGTGGTCTTCTTTAGAAGGCGACAAGATGATGGTCGCCTTCACTTTCAGAAGGCGACAGGCAATGTGTCGCGTTCTGCCTATGTCCACTTAATCGGCCATAACTTTTTATATAGACCTCGGATTGACGAGACATTTTCTTTGCTGGTTTCATCATTCAAAGGGCTTCAATATGGTATATTCATGTGTGATATTTGAATAAAAAATAAATGAGTTATGACCTAAGGAAGTGAAGGGATGGGACTGCATTGGCCTTCTAAAAGGCATACGTCTTGGTTTCCATCGTTTTGTGTCGTTCCTTGCATGTGTGAGTTTGATCTATTCCAGGAAGGTTCTAGAAAGTATTATCATGCATTTAAAAACCCATATGAAAGTTAAAACATGTTCACATGATTTTTAATTGATCTTAAGTTCATGATCGTGCTCTCTACCTACCGATTATTCACTTTCTTGTCTTGTTAACGAACATGCTAAAAACGCATAGTTACTTGCTAGCATTGGTCATGCATGTTTTAGTACTCATGATACTTGCCATATATAGAGTTTCCAAAAATAAAGTTTCCATAAATGGAGTTTTTATAACTAGAGTTTCCATAATCGGATTCACATACGCACTTGAGCGATTCTCACGCGCAGCATGCGCATACACTCTAGCACGATAGAAAAGCCCCTTCTTGGCTTGTGGTGAACTCTCTGTCAGATATTCCTTTCACTGGACTAGTTCACTGGACTAGTGACCCCTTGACCAAGGCCTCTGTATGTCTCCTCTGTCCATGGATTCCCACATGGTCGACGAGCTGGTTGTACCCTAACACCTATGATACCCTTTAGGGATCGATAAGATTCAAACAGCCTTAGTTGCTCTCGCTCTTATCTTGAATCATGCCGGGCCTCTGGACCTGTGCATAACGAGGCCAGCGCAAGGGTTGTGTATTCTACCTAACTGCCAACACCGTACGCGTGTGTTGTGCAACTGTTACCATCGCTCGTTACTCGACATTTCTTGTGCAATGACCATAAGATCTCATCTATACTCTACTCGCTCATCTATTCACGTTCACTCTACTATCTCGTCTCTCTTGTCTATTCATCTAGTACTCTCTTGGTACTCTTTGAGCTGTGTTGCTCCTACTATTTTGTACTGTTCATGACTGTCTAGCGCTATAATATGGGTCTTGTGACTCTACTGTATCCAATGCATACTGTGCAGGGCACGGAGAGTGTCCGAGGGGCTCCAATCTAGTCCTGGGGGCAGAGAGCCACCCGAAAATACCTGCAGGGGCTATTGACGGTGTTCTGCATTGCACCGGTTCTGACTATACTGTATTGGCTAGACATCTAACTACTATCCTTTTAGTCTGAGGAGTTCAGACGTACTGTGATATTACTGTGCTATCACAAACTGTTATACCGTTAGTCTGAAGAGTTCAGACGTATTGTGCGATTACTATGCTATCGCAGACTGTTACTGAACGGCTATTGTCCTAGAAGTGACTATTGTCGTATTCTACTAGTTCACCGTTGTGCAACCATACACGCTATCTCGTTACACTCTATCTCGTTACACGCTATCTTGTCATACACTCTACTTGCTCTACTTGATACTTGCTATCTTGAGTTATTGTGTACTATTGTGACTTAATCGCATTCAAAGTGCACTACTCTCTCATTGTCTAATGACAATATAAGTGCTATACTCTCTCGGCTATCTACAGATAACCAAAGTGCCATTACTATTTCGATTGACAAAAGTTAATCAAAAGTGCTATACTATCTCGATTGATGAAAATCAATCAAAGTGCAATTTACTATTTACATGACCAACTACTATCTCTCCTTGCTATACCTGTCGCTTGCTATTGCTTGCCATTATCGCTACATGCTGTTGCGTTGTTATTGTTTCTATCGTGACTTGACTTTAATCATCGTGCTATACTTGATTCATCTGCTATCTGAACCATGTTACTTGTGCTATTAGTTTCTCAACTTTACATGACTCGCTCTATCATTAGTTACTCTGTCATTTAATGCATTAATTATTTAAAGCCTGCTTGATCCTGAGATTTAAGTCCTACTGGGCGTTATCGCTCACCCTTCGTTATTTGTTGTTGTGTCTCAAGTAAGTCAGACAATGACGTCACACACACCAATGGGACGGGACCAGTGTGATGAGCGACCTGGAGTCAGTTGATGAAGTTGCCCTAGTACTATGGAGTCTAATAGTTATTGCTTTAGATTTCTTTTCAATGTAATGATGTCATTGAGCCCTAGGTATTGACTCCAAATTAGTGGTTGTAATAGTATTAGTGATTTTATAATGAAATGAAGAATTTATTTCAATTATTGTTCGTTAGATGCTTTGATGTTTGCGTCTGTATACGCAATACACGTTACCATACTCGTTGTTCATGTTCTCCTCTGATTTATTCCGCTGCTAAATTGGAGGGGCGTGACAACCTCAGTTTTAGAATATCAGATGCGATTTATGGCACTTAGCCGATATGCACCTTATGTAGTATCGGATAATGCTATGATGGTTGAATATTTTATTCGGGGTTTGAGAGAAGAGTTGCAGAATGGGGTAATACCGTTAATGTGTAGATCGGTTGAGGAAGCAGCCCAGAGAGCAGCTACTCTTGAGAGGTCTATTCGGGCTCGTCAAGCAAGTGGGTCAGGTTCGGGTAGTTTTCGGGTACCTCAGCAGGCAACAAGAGTTAGTAGGGGAAAAGCTCCAGCAAGACCTTCTTCTTCAGGTTTTGGTAAGTGGGGATAGAAATTAAAGCAAGTATTCAAGGGCAAAGGAAGAGGAAGAGGGGTCGTCAGCAATTTCAGCAGGGGCGTGGTTATACGCCAGAGGTAGAAGAGTCACAGCAGAGTACTGCCAAACAGCCCACTATTCCACCAGGTTAAAGATGTTATAATTGCAATTAGCCAGGGCATTTGATCCGCAATTTCCCTTATCTGAGAGAATATGGGTATGGTAGAGGTGTTCAGCAGCAGCAGCGGCCCCAGTAGTCTTTAACAGGTCATGGTGGAGGTGTACCGCAACAGCGAGGTAGAGGCTGGGTTATGGCTATCACCCGTGCCCAGGCGGAGGCATCGAATATGATAGAAGGTATTATACCCATTTATGATTATTCAGCAAGAGTTTTATTTGATTCGGGTGCCTCTCATTCTTTTATTTCCGAAGAATTCCTAAATTGTATGACTCAACCTTTGGAAGAAAAGTCTTGTGAGTTGGTAGTGGAGGTTCCTTCTGGTGAGTTTATGCTCACTTTGAGCTACATAGATGAAGCTCTTGTTGTGATTGGAGGGAACCATATGCCGGATCAGTTATATGCCCTGCAATTGATAGATTATGATATTATTTTGGGAATGCATTGGCTTGAAACCTATGGAGCAATGTTAGATTGCAGAAAGAAAAGGATCATGTTTTGTCATCCTAATGGTGCGGTGTTTGAATATCAAGGTATGCCTTTTTATACTCCTAAATTTATAATTTCTGCAATTAGAGCTAGAAAGTTGATAAATGCAGGATGTGTGGCTTATTAAGCTTCAATGAGTCTAGTAGAGGCTAGTCAGTCAATGGAGGTAGTTCCCGTGGTTAAGGAATTTGCCGATGTTTTTCCAGAAGATTTGTCTGGTTTAGCTCCACATAGAGAGGTGGACTTTACTATTGAGTTGCTACCAGATACCATGCCGATCTCTAAAGCTCCATATCGGATGGCACCAGCAGAGCTTAAAGAGTTGAAAAAGCAATTAGAGGAGTTATTGCAGAAAGGGTTTATTAGACCGAGTCATTCCCCGTGAGGAGCACCGATGTTGTTCGTGAAAAAGAAAGATGGTAGTTTTCGCATGTGCATAGATTACAGGAAGTTGAATGATGTGACCATTAAGAATAAGTACCCATTACCGAGAATAGATGATCTGTTTGATCAGTTGCAGTCAGCAAAGGTATTTTCTAAAATAGATTTGAGATCTGGGTACCATCAGTTAAGGATTAAGGAGGAAGATATAGATAAAACAGCATTTGGAACCAGATATGGTCACTATGAGTTTGTGGTTATGCCATTTGGGCTAACCAATGCACCTACAGCTTTTATGGATCTGATGAATAGAATCTTTCATCCGTATTTGGACCAATTCATTGTGGTCTTTATAGATGATATTCTGATTTACTCAGCATCTAAAGAGGAGCATGCAATGCATTTGAGATTTGCCTTGCAATTATTAAGAGATAATCAATTGTTTGCCAAATTCAGCAAGTGTGAATTTTGGTTAAAGGAAATTTAGTTCTTGGGTCATGTCATATCAGCTGAGGGAGTGGCAATTGACCCAAGTAAAGTGGAAGTAATGATGAAATGGGAAGTGCCTAAGATAATTACTGAAATTAGAAGCTTTTTGGGGTTAGCAGGCTATTATAGGCGTTTCATTCAAGATTTTTCTAGAATTGCGACACCCATGACTAGACTGACGAGAAAGGTGTGCCATTTGTATGGTCTGGTGAATGTCAAAGAAGTTTCATGTAATTAAGAAGAGGCTTACAACGGCACCAGTGTTGACATTACCAACAGGTAATGGTGGTTTTGTTGTATATATAGATGCATCTAGAAGGGGGCTGGGCGCAGTGTTAACGCAACATAGCAAGGTAATTGCTTATGCGTCCAGGCAATTGAAACCAGCAGAAGAGAATTACCCCACTCATGATTTAGAGCTAGCAGCAGTTGTGTTTGCCTTAAATATGTGGAGGCATTATCTTTATGGTGAAAGATTTGAAATTTTTACAGATCATAAAAGTTTAAAGTATATCTTTTCCCAGAAAGATTTGAATCTCCGTCAGCGTAGATGGGTGGAGTATTTAAAAGATTATGATTTTAGTTTGACTTACCATCCGGGTAAGGCCAATGTGGTGGCTGATGCTCTAAGCAAAAAATCATACTTAAGTCAAATGATGATTAAGGAATGGAAATTATATGAGGAGATAGCAGAGAACTCCATGTATGTGCCAAGTAGTCAGCAACGGGCAATACTAGCTAGTAGTGTTGTGGAGCCATCACTGTATTGGCAAATTGTTGAGGCTCAAAAGGCATATGTGAATTTAGCCAAAATAGTGAAGATGGAAGGAGTTAATATTGATGATAACTGTGTGGTCAGGCTCAGAGGCAGGTTATTTGTGCCAGCAGAACGAGAAGTAAAGCAGAAAGTATTAGAAGAGGCCCATAAATCCCGGTACACTATCCACCCCGGTGGTACTAAAATGTATCAGGATATGAGGAAGCATTTTTGGTGGCCTCATGTGAAAAAGGAAATAGCAGAATTTGTCGCAAAATGTGCTATCTGTCAACAGATTAAAGCAGAACATCAAAAGCCTGGAGGTCTATTGCAACCGTTGCCCATTCCACAATGGAAATGGGATGATATTGCTATGGACTTTGTAGCAGGTTTGCCAAGGTCAGCCTCAGGACATAATGGAATATGGGTATTTGTTGACAGATTAACTAAAGTGTGTAGGTTGGTAGCAGTAAGTATGTCTTGGACAGTGGACAGATTAGCGAAAGTTTATGTTGATAAAATTGTTCCACTGCATGGTATTCCGAAGACTATTGTTTCTGATACGGATCCAAGGTTTACTTCTGGTTTTTGGAGGAGCTTGTAGAGGGTAATTAGCACCGAGTTGAGATATAGCTCAGCTTATCATCCCCAGATAGATGGTCAGATAGAAAGAACTATTCAGACAATTGAAGACATGTTGCGAGCTTGTTGTTTGGTTTGGGGAGGTAACTGGGAGCATCATTTAAGTATGGTTGAGTTTGTCTATAATAATAGTTATCATACCAGTCTTGGAATGGTGCCATATGAAGCTCTATATGCAAGGCCATGTAGAACCCCATAAAACTGGCATGAAGTGGGAGAAAGGCAGATGGTGGGTCTTGAATTAATTCAGCAAACCACGGAAATAGTGAAGCTTATTAAAGAAAAATTGCAGGCAGCTCAAAGCAGGTAGAAAAGTTATGCTGATAATCGGAGAAGACCACTTTAGTTTGAAGTGGGAGACTTTGTTTTTCTAAGAGTTTCCCCTAGTAAGGGTATTATGAGGTTTGGCAAGACCAGAAAGTTGAGTTCGAGATATGTGGGACCCTTTCAGGTATTAGAAAGAATCGGGGAAACAACTTATAGACTTGATTTGCCAGCTGACTTTGCAGATGTTCATGATATTTTCCATGTTTCTATGTTAAGAAAATGCATTGAAGATCCAGCGCAGATAATCAGTTACCAAGGTGGTGACTTAAGACTGGATATGACTATGCCAGAGTATCCAGTACGGATTACTGGCCGAAAGATAAAGAAGCTGAGAAATAAAGAAATTGAATTGGTCAAGGTGAGATGGGAGAATAGGTTGGGTGGTGAGGATACCTGGGAATTAGCCGAAGAAATGGCTAAAGGGTATCCTTACTTATTTGAGTAAGGTTTGCATTTCTTTTTAGATGATAGTACTTGTAAATATGTGTGATGAAACTTTTTGTATTTGAGTTATGAATTTCGAGGTCAAAATTTCTTCTTAGATGAAAGTAATGTAACGTCGCGTGTCTTTCAGATCTTCGTGGATCTTGTGCTTAGTGGTTGTGATGGCTATCGTGAGGCCAATATGGTTTGTGTGTGGTACGTGTGCGTGTCTTAAGGGCCTATTGGGCCGATAGTCTGGGCCTGCAACACCTCTGTGTCCTCAGCCTGTCATCGCGACAGGGAGGAGTGTCGCGTTCTGAACGCGACCGATGTGACCGTCGCATTCTGGTTGCCGCCTTGGGGCGTTGGTTGTCTGCATGTGCGCCACGTGTAGCACGCAGAGCGGCATGCAGGAAGGCGACGCCTAGGTCCGTCGCGACCAGGTCGCGATGTGAACATACGTAGCGTTCTAAATCGTTGGGTGTTTTTAAGAAACCCCAGCTGGACAGAACTGCAGTGAGTTCTGCTTGGCCAGGGGAAGGGAAGCTGTGGCAATTTTTGTGGGGAATCCATGTTTTTGGCGTGCTTGTGCCGTAGGAAGCTCGCGTGGAGCGAGAGAAACGCCGGGGGAGCCTTGTATCGTGTGTTCTTCGCAAGGTAGGGTGACTCCTCCCGTTTCCAGGGTAAGAATCATGTGGAATGCAGGGTGCGATCAGTTTAACGCTTTCTATACAATAGATATCATGCCTAGGAACCCATTAAAGCATGAAAAACACTAATTAAGGGTGGTTTGCATGGTGTGGGTTGGTAATCCATGAAGGGGATCCCGGATTAGGGTTTTCGTCTACTAAGGCGACGGATCCCCCTGTCGCAATCAGGTGGTGACGGGCCGACCCGTCACGTTAAGGTTGTGAACGCGACACAAGCCCATGTCGTGACCATAACCGAGTGGTCTGAATGTGCATGATTTATGTGATATGATTACCCGATTGTTATTATACGATGTATTTGGTAATACCGTGCGGTGCATTGGCACTTGTGGTACTCTGAGAGTGCATGGTTTTAGAAGCTAGCACTTCGGTTGTGTAGCTAGCTGGTTCTTTACGTAGTTGCATGGTATACACGCAACAATGTTGTGTTTACATGTTGTGGATAGTTGTTACTTGAGGTTTACGTGATGTTTCACGTGGTTTGTGTGTGACGTGCACATGGTTCTGTGTGCGTGGCAAGTAGTACGGCGCCTACCGTGATTACCTCTCTAGTTGGGTGCCCCAGGTTCTCTGTGAGCCAGGCTATTAGCTCGGGGCTTTGTCCTGATACTTGTGCTGTACCGTCGAGGTCTGTGTCGTCTGACCTGGACACCCTCACTCCTTCGTTTGAGTTGTACATCCGGCTGAGGGAAAGACGACAGTGGGATAGTGACTCATGTGTTTGTTTTTAGTCACTTGTAGGGCGCTCTTAGTTAGGTGTACGGACACCGGTAGTCGACACTGGTCTCCAACTAGTCCTTTTCCAGTGCCTCACTCTAGTGTGCTCCGGCCAGAGACCCTAAAGGTGCCAGGCATGGGCCTGCGGTTGTGTGTCCGCAGGAGTGGTGTTTAGTTGGTCTCCACAGTTGTTTGACTTTTTCACGTGGAGCGGCAGCTGGACCTTTCGTTCGTGGCTGCGAGATTGAGAGGTAGACCTGTGTTAGTTTGTCCGAGTCAGTCACTAGTGTCGCGAACCAGTTCACGTGGCTCGTGTGCGTCGGTCTCTACTGTAGCTCGTACACCTGTTTGGGTTTGCCGTTTATTTATTGTAGTTGCTTTACGTAGTTGGCAAACGGTGAGTACCTTTGCAGCTTTAATATCCTGCTTAGTTGTTCTATAAATTGCTAGCACAGTTTACTACTTCCGTACCTGTGTTTTTGTTTGCTCGGTGTTGGGGCAGTTCCCTACTGAGCCAGTGACTAGAGAGGCTCACCCCTACCCCCCATAGGTGAGGGCGAGGAGGACGTTTCGTTACCGTCGTCTAGTTCAGAGCCGCATCGCAGCGGTGTTGGACCAGCACCTCCAGCAGTGTAGTTTCTTTTCTCAGTTGTACTAGTTTACCTCGGGGTATGCCCCAGGCTCCTGTACTTTCTTGTACTTTTGTTGAAATTTGGCTATGTAAATCTTGTACACTATATATGAGTTGGTGAATCATATATGTGATCAGGTGTGTTCCTTTGTGTTTCACGGACGTGTGTATTATATCCCTTGCGAGGCTTCAGCCCGTTCGCGGGAGGCGGACTCGGATCAAGTTCATTAGTGGTTTAACGGGCTTGAACGAGGTGTTCTGTCACACAAAAACTAGGCATCATTGGGAGTTTGGCCTCTATAAGTAAGAAAGGTTTTTATGTAAATGAGCTGTCAGCCGAATAGAGATTGATTCATTTTGTAATATCCAACATTGTGACCCCTAGAGCAGGAACCCACTCATCAATCTCCTCTAGAGATGGGAACTTGTTATTTTGGGCTATTCAGAGACACAAAGTAAATTTGGCTGGAATTATCTTGGATAGAATGATTGCTGCTAAGAATCTCCAAGAATCTTTTCCCTATGGTCCTTTACTCTCCCTGATATTCAAGAGATTCTCAGTAGATCTGTCAGAGGAAATATCTGTTGGAATAAAAGAGAAGATAGGGATCACTACTTTGAGAAGGAGTCACCACTCCTTGGTTAATAAGAAGCAAAATCTTTGGGTAAAAGACTCAGTGTTAGAACGTGATCATGAAGTGTTTTCTGATGAACCTCTTGTTCCTCCAATTCCTCAAATAGTTCAACAAGAGATAGAGCCTCTAGATCAAGTTAGATCTGAAGTACCAGTTCAGACCCAAGAGCAAGAAGATCAAGTTTCTATTTCCTCCTCTTTTCCCGAACCAGATGGTCCTGAGGAAACTATCAATGAAGTTAAATGACATCATAGGCAAAGATATTGCATCAGATGACATTCCTGCATAAGTAGAATTTGAAGAGAGAGAGCATCTCTTCTCCCCTTCTCAGTTTGAGACCCGGCCAAGGTCTCAGGGGGAGAGTAGCAACAGTCTAAACTCCATTTTGGATTTATTGAGAAAGCAACAGAAAAGTCTTTCAGTTCATCAAATGTAGATAGAGTTTATTGATGTCAAGTTTGATAGTCTATCTGATGAGGTTAAGCAAATGAAAGATTTGCTGCTTCAGTTAGTGTGCCAGCAAGGCACTTCTCGGCCATCAGGGCCCTCATCCTCTCAGCAACAAAAAGTACCTGATCAGTCTCAAGAGCCTCTAGAACCTGAAAATCTAGCTCAAGAACAGTAGTCCACAGAAGATCTATACTAGCAGGTTGAGCAGCAACCTGAGCAGCAGCTGGACTAGGAGCCAGAATCCCAAGTTCAAGAACTTGTTGAACCTTCTGTTGATCAATCCAAGGAACCTGAGCCTCAGGTCAAGGAACAGAGTGTGGAGGAGCAGCCTCATGAGCAGCAGAAAGATTTAGAGCAAGAAGTAGACTTAGCTATGATAGTATTCCAACCTCAAGTGGAGCATCAGCAGCAGTCAGAGGCAGCAGCTGAGGTTTCCCAGCCCAGGCAGGCGTCTCAGATAGAATCTATGGCTAAGAGACCCCTGCAGTCAAGTCCTAACTTGCAAACCTTCAAGAGGAAAGTGAAGCGCAGACTGGTAAAAAATGGTGACCCAGTCTTCCCTCATCGTCCTTCTAGACAAACTCATCCTACTCCAGCTCCATCTGTTAAGCCTCCTCTAGAGCCCACTCCAACTGCAACTCAATCCACTGCACCCATAGCTCCAACCACTGAAACCCCTTCACATTCCACTTCTCCGGATCCTCCTCCACTTGCAGCCATTCCTATGGATCCATTCTATCAAGATATCAAATTCTCCATCTATCCCACTAAATATCAATTCAAGCCTCTCAAAGAAACCACTCTAAACCTTTCCACTCAACCCCCTCATTACTTTTCTTGTCTTCCTACTACGTCCAAAACTGACTCCAAGAAAACTCTTCTTCATCTAGCTGAAATACTTCCAAGTATACAGCTTTCATCCACCAGTGGACCCCTCCCGGGAGACAATCCTTCAAAACTCCTTCCACCATTCTGGTATGTTTTTGTCAATCACTCTGAACATCACATGAATCTGTTCAGAGAATATCTGGCTATTCGAGCCTTTCTTGAAGTCCATAACATGCCAGGGTTTACCTTTGAACATTGGCTACCTACTCTTCTCAGGGCTACCCAAATCTGTATAGAGGAACTTCAACTTATCTTCCAGAAAAGTCATTGCTTAATTTCCAAGGAGTTCATTGATCTCTATCCTGATGAAGTTGCCAGATATCAATAAAATCAATCCAGAAACCAGTTTTTGATAGTTCAGCATCACATCCCTCTGAGGTTTCATGATATGTTTGGACATCTTCTCCGAGACTTGCAGGCCAAATACAATAGGATGAAAACTTTCAATTTTGAAAGATTCAAGCTGGGTCTGCCGGATGTCTCTAAGGGCCAATGGGACAACCTTTTAAGAGGCCAGAGAGAGATTGTTCCCTCCATGCTTATAGCTTTGCCCTCTGGCTTGCATCCTCCCCTAGTAGGAGCAGTTTCCTATAGAAAAGTTTTTTCCGAGGCAGTCTTCAATAGATACATCCGGATTGCAACCAGATTCAAAATCAAATATAAACTGAAATTGTCTTTCCAGAGATTTGTCTTGTTGCAACTATCCAAGCAACATTATCATCTTCTGGACTTTCAACTTTGTTTTGCTGAATCTGAAAGATTCAATCTAGATCAATGGGCAGCAGCATATCCTTCATATCATTCAGATTGTGAAAGGCTGAAACTTTCTCTCCATGACTTTCACTACAAGAGTCTTAAAGATTTGAGGAAGAACATTGGGCATAAATGGGCTCAGAGACTCCTCATTTATTATCAAGACAAATATGGTGCTGTTTCCAGTGGACTACATTGGAATATTACTGCTCATGAATTTCTCTTGCTTGTTGCCACCAAGAAGTTTGTTCCCCTGAAGTTCTGGGTCAATCGAGACAAGTACTTTGATAGGATGTCTTGGTTCCAGAGGCGCCACATCAAATCCCATCGGAAGCTACCCTCCACCAATCCTTCCTATAATATTGATGGCGCTCTCTTTGACAACTTCTTTGATGAGAATGAGAAGAAGCTCTGGGATCTCATCCAACCTTTCCTTGCTAAAATTCCCAGATCTCTTTACTTACCTAGCTCCATGTCTAGGTCTTGATCAACTTTTCTTATATTTTGAGAAATGTGTAATTTATAAACAATTTCTGCTATGTTTTTGATCCCTTTGTCATGCACTATTTTACATCTTGTGTTTAATGATTGCCACTTCTGCATACAACATTGTGTATCTTTGTGATGATTTCCTTTATGTTAATGCCACAAAGGGGGAGAGACAGCAGCATATTCACACTTCACACTTCACTTATGCTTTTTATTGTCAATTTAAAGATTTTTGTCATTAACAAAAAGGAGGAGAATTGTTGAGCAACTACCCCTAAGGAATTTAAGAATTTTCTTAAATTAATATATCTATTGTTTTTACTATGATAAAACTCTTTAAAATAAACTTTCTACAAAGCAAATATATTAATTACATATCACAAAAATCATATCGGTATATTGCAGAATAATACCTCCATCCAAAAATTTCTAAGTCCACAGACTCTCTCTTTGTCCTACTGAATTCGACTGCTAACTTCGAATGTCAAATCCTACTCCTTCAAAATCGAAGTTAAACAATCTTCAAATTTTTCTAAGGTCACAACTTTCTACTTGATTCGACTTATGTCTCCGACTGGTACAGTCGAATGCTTCATATAATCTTCTACTTGATTCGACTGATGACTCGGACTGTTACAGTCGAATGCCTTTCTATATCCATTTGTCTTCTTTGACTGCCACAATCAAATGCTTCAGTAAACAATCTATATGGTATTCGACTACTGAAGTCGAATCACTCTTATTTTTCCAGTCTAATTGCATGTTCTTTTGGATTCAACTTCACTGATTAACTCTACACTTAAACTCTCTTCTGATCCTTTTAGTCTTAACATCTAATGCAAATTTATCTCCAAATCTTTTCATACATCTTTTTAATGAACTTTCAATATCTTATTGATTCATCAAAACTGTCATTATCCTATTATTTTCTTATTTTATTCTCTGTCAGAACAAGTCATATCAGTCTTAATTTATTCATTTAAATCCTGCGCATGACACTTCTGATATATTTTAAAAAATAATCCTTGAGTTGTTCAAAGTCTTTGCTCCGGATTTTGCTGGATTCATTAGACACTATGCATTTATAAATTCTCAGGCGCATGGCATCTGATAGGACTCACCTACCATTGACAGACCCATACTTCACCTTTTTAACATATCTGTCTGTCTACTTTTTCTTTCTGATAGCTTGTGCATACGAGGTTTCCATACCTATTTTCTGTACTTACCTGACTTACCTACCTCAAAGGTATGGAGTTCTCTCTTCTTTCTGTCTTGTCTTTGTAACAGACATTTATTGGAGCATGTTTTTAGCATGACTCATTCATAGTCTATGATGACAAGAGCTTATCTTCTAGCTGTGAATGACTACTCCTCCTCTAAAGACTTTGGAAAGATGCAAAAACTGAAGGACTTCTGAACAATAAGCTCATCAAGATCCAAAGGAAACTAGAGCTCTCTCCAAACGGTCAAATTGCAAGCAGCCACAAACTCCAACGGCTATTTTCTAAACGGCCATATTCTAAAGTGTATAAAAGGAGCTCAAGTTTAAAGAAAAATACACAGCAATAGGCAACTCAAGAAGAGAGCATACAAGCTTCATTCGAATTCCTTCAACTCTCACAAGCTCTTCTGAAAGCTAAAGTCTGAGAGCTTTTCTTCCTTAGAAGACTTTCTCTGAAGCTCTCCTAGTAGTGTTGGGTGGCAATTGTAATTGCTTACTTTCTTTAGTCCACCCTTAGATTTCAGATAGGATTTGTATCTCATCTCTGATCTTTGAATCCTTCTGAAGTCTGTGTGTGTGTTTAGACAAACACACGTCTTTTTATTTCTCTTGTGTAATTTCTGCAGAAGTCTGTTTCTGCATTGCCCCTCCTGTGTAGGGAAGGCCTTGTGAAAGGCAGTTGTTGTACCCCTGGTTGGGGAAGACTTGCTTGGGAGCAAGTGGGTTTGTAATTCCTCTCAAGGGTGAGAGAAGGCGAATTCATTAGCAGATAGTTGAAATCTCAAGTGGTTGGCTTGAGGACTAGATGTAGGACTTCCATGTGGAAGGGCCGAACCAGGATAAATTCTTGTGCATTTCTGTGTGATTGTTTCTGCCTTGTTTACACTTGAATCACACACATCACACTAAGCTCTAACAAGTTTATTTAGTGTTGTGCAATTTCAGAAGAAAACTTTAAAACAAAGAAGTCCTATTCACTCCCCTCTAGGACATTCTTAGTGTCATTTCGATCCAACAAGGAATAAATCATATAAAAGTTGAAAATCATAATAAATGTAAGACCCGGCCCTCTTGGACCCTTGGCCCTATCCTCAGGGTCGTGACAGGCACCCTGGTCGCGATATGGTCACGCGAGGGGAGTCCGTCGCGACATGGTTTGTGTGGCGACACACCTAGCCGCCGTGACATCGTCGCGACGGGGGTTGGCATCGCGTTCTTGTCTCGGCGTCTGGAGGCGTCGTGACTGCTTTTCTGACAGACTTGACCGGTGTCCTTTCTGTCAGAACGACTTCATTGGGTGTCAGGTGCGCGCAGTGTTGACGCGACCTGGTCAACCGTCACGTTCTTGTTTCCCGGTATTCGAGGTTTGACTGCCTTTTGGGTTGTGCCGTGGGTGTCTGTCGCGACATGGTCATTATCGCACCGGGCCGACCCGTCGTGTCTTGGGGCCCATCGGTTTAAAACCGAGGGCTGCGCCCCTATTCCCTCTCTCGACCTTTCCTTCGCCTTCTTTTTCCTTCTTCCTCTGTTGAGCTCCCTTGTGTTCTTCCACGGTTCTTGGTGCTCGTGGTGCTCGTGGTGAGGTGGTGTCATCTCCATCATGTAGGGGACATGCTCGTGGTGCTTGGAACGAGGAGGAGGTGGCCATTCTGACATAAAGGCCCCAACGGGTCGGCTCTACTTGTGAAGGTAGGGACCCTTGACTCCTCTCGCCCTAGCATGCTCCCTTCCCCCTTTGAGGTTGTGTTTTCATCATGGTTTGGGGTGTGGGAGTGTGAGGAATCATGCTCGTGTGAGTGAGGATTCCATCGAGCGTAGATTCATTGTAAATCCATGTTTTGTGGGGTTTAGGGGTGGTTTGCATGATTTAAAAGCTTTCCTACATGTTTGGCATGCTCCCCTCTCCCTTGTGGTTGTGAATGTATCGGTTTTGGGGTGGTCTCCGGGAGGATCATCCCGGAACCCCCCTCGGCTAAAGACACGACCGCTATAGAGGTCGCGATGATGTCGCGATCGGCAAGGCCGCCGTGACATCATCACGATGTTCTTGGGCATCGCGACAAGGTCGCGACCGCTTGGGCCACCGCGACAGTGTCGCGACAAGGTTGGGCGTCGCGACAAGGTCGCGACGGACCAATGCATCGTGACTATAGTAGAGACAGGTAGGTCTTGCGAAGTTCCATGTTTTTGTGGAGTCTTCGCCATTTCTGCTTCTTACTGTACCCGTGGCACCAGTACTAGTTCCCTAGTATGGTCCTACACTAGTCGTTCGCCCGGTGCTCGGCACTTGAGGGCTTGTCCCTTGAGAGAGGTTGTTACCGTTGCCTAGGACCCCCGTCCCCGCACACCTGTTGAGGGAGTACTCCGGGCAGAGGGTGTGCTCGAGTCATGGACTCTGGAGCAGAGGGGAAAACGGTGGTTAGGACAGTGGCATTGAGTCGTTTGCAGAGCTCTCGTGGTTGGTCTGGGATGCCGAGGTCATTTTGAGGAGTTCTTCCCAGCACAGTCCATCTAGTCCTTTTTCTCACTGCCTCGCTCTTTGCGGCCCCAGAACCGCCTAGAGAGGCCTGGCGTGGGACCATAGCCGGCTAGACTACGACAGTTATTATTGTGTACTTTGTGTCCTACCTCACTCTGACGAAACGTGGAGGTTTGGACCTGGGTCGAGGATAAGACGTCAGTGGACGCACCTGACCGGTTGACTAGTGGTAGTATTTTCTGTAGCTAGTGTCTCTTGTCCAGGCTGGGTTTCTCTCTGTCTGTGTTACTAGCCATGTGGTGGTCACGACGAGCAGTCGTTCGGAGTTTCTGACCGTGTTGTACTTCCGTACCATTGCAAGTTAGTAGCTTGCTTCCGCACTTTCTTTGTGTAGGTAGAAGATATAACTGCTATCATTTAATTGATTATATATTCTTCTGCCTGTTAGAGCCATTAGGAGATTGGTAGTCCCTACTGAGCTTCTGTTGTGAAGCTCATCCCTTCCTTTTCCAGGTGTGACTTCTCAGCAGCGGCAGGGTGCGCGCTGGGTGGTGGAGGCGGGGCGGTAGTCATGGTCCCCGTAGCTAGCAGTGGTTCCCCCTCTTAGTTGTACGTCACCTTTAGGATATGCCCCTAAGGGACTTGTTCTTCCCCTGTCTTTACTTGTACTAGTTGTGTGTGTTGGGACTGTACCTAGAGCGATACGTAGCGGTCTCGCTCTTCTTTCTACTTCTGTGTGTGTGCTCCTAGTTAGCAGTTGACGTTTATTTCCTTTACATATTTTGTTAGACTCATATTATAGCCCTTCCGGGTCTCCGGATCCGTGGGCGGCAACCATGAAAATTGGGTCCTCAGTGTGGGCCGAGGGTCGGGTTCTCGGGGTCGTTACAATAATGGTCTGATACATCACTCTCATGCTCTCAATACATCAAATCTCTCAAAAGGCTTAAAAGTACAATAAAGTATCTCTCACAAGCTCATAGTCACAACGTGGCCGAATCTCTCTATACTCTCTGAGCTACGCCTAGTACATCTCACACTCCTCGTGCACTGTGGGTGGCCAAGCGTGAGTGGCACACACACACCACATCACTAGCGCGCTACGCACGACCTGCTCATCCTCTGGATCTCCCAAGCGCCTCGCTTTCATAGTAGGCAAGTGTGATGGCTGAAGTAGCTTTGTCCAAGGCTTCCCAACCTGAAGGTAGCACCTATGCGAAATGTAGCAACCCGATATTTTAATAAATAAATTAAAAAAATTAAAGAAAAAGGAATTAATTAAAACCCATTAAACAAAAAGAAGAAATGGGCTTTGCTAAATGGATCATATAAAAGTCATTGGGCCAAAATAGGGATTTTTAAAGGTTGAATAAAAGAAAAATAGCGTAAATTCATATCTTTAATATTTCCTAAAATGAAAAGAGCTATTAAATTATTAAAATAGTTAATAGGGGTTGGAATTGGACTCCTAACCTTACCCTAATTGGCTAGGTACGAATTTGCAACCTAACCTAACCCAATTAGGAGGTGGAAAGCTTGGAAGGTTGGAAGAAATAGGGAAACTCGGAATTAAACAGGAATTAGAGTTGTAGTAGGAAATGGAAACACTAAAGGCTTAAATACACCCCAACCTCTTCATGGCGACCATAATGTGTTGCTGAGGCTTGCTGGACGGAGAGGAGATGCAAAAGGAAGGGAGAAATCGTGGGGAGAAGGCTTGCCCAAGATCTACCACCTGTTCTTTGAGTTCTATGCCCTAGGAGACAAATCGACCCAAAGGTAGGCATTCTCACAAGCTAAATCTAATTAATCTCGTCTGTAGGAGGTTCCTAACATTAGGAACAAAAGTCCTCTGGTTGCTCTAATTTTCATCGACCCTATCTTGAGATTTTTATTTTTGAAGTTCTGTTATCATCGTATCCCCAAACCCTCATATTTAATTTAGATCTCCATGTACACTTGATCTCATACCACGAACTTTTTACTGGACATACTGCTCGTTGCCAGGAATCTTTTACCACTGATTTCCTTAATTTTCATTCAGTATGCTACTCAAATAAATTCTTTTTCCTTCACTGTATACTATTTTGTGTTCTTCATGAATGAACGAAATCAAAACCTATCAAAACCATGATTACATTCAAATTCCTATTTACTGTATGTACCCTTGCATGTCTAGATCCGTTTAAAACTAGTTTTGCGATTTTTAATCGCCTATACACCGAGATCTAGATTTTTAACCTAACCTGTATCAAAGCTTGAGAAAACTTAGACCGCAACCCAAGGCAGTTCTTTCCTTTTCTGGCTCAGGCACAGAACCTGAGAATGCGACGGCCCGATAGGCCGCGTTCTCAGGGGCTGATCGCGACCAGAACCTTGTCGCGTTCTGAACGCGACAGGACCTGGCATCGCGTTCTAGCCTTCTGTCCTGACCAACCTGTCGCGACCTTTGAAAGGCTTTGTCGCGTGATGTACCCTGTCACGATCCTTATAGGGGTACGTTGTAGCAACCTGGATTTTTCGAAGAATTTTTTTTGATAATAATAAAAATAAAAGCAATTAAAAATCAAATAAAAGAGAATTAAATAAAATCCATTAAATGAAAAGAAATAATGGGCTTTGTTAAATGGACCCATTAGAAATTAGTGGGCCAAAATAGGAATTTTTAAAATGGGAATAATAGAAAAATACCCTAAATTCGTAATTTAATTATTGCTTAAATAGGAAAGAGGTATTTAATGCATTAAATAAGAAGTTTGAGTTGGATTTGGATTCCTAAACCTACCCTAGTAGCTTGGCCACGAATTTAGCTCCCATCCTAACCTAATTAGAAGTTCTCAAGCTTGGAAAGTGTGAGAGACATAGGAAATCTCGAAATTTAATAGTAATTAGAGTCCTATTAGGAAATAGAAACCCAAGAAACATAAATACTCTCTTAAAGCTCCATGACCGGCCCTAACTCATTGCCAAGGGTTTCTAGACAAGGAGGAGAGGCCAAGGAAGAGGAGAATTTGTAGGGAGAAGAACTTCTCAAAGCTCTCAACCTCGTTCTTCAAGTTCTAGCCCTAGAAGAGGAAAACAATTAAAGGTAGGCATTCTCACTAGCAAAACTAAATCAATTTCGTTTGTAGGTTGATCTAAACCTCAGGATTCAAAGTCCTCTTGTCTCATATTTTTCCATCGAGCAAATCTTTTGTTCTTAGTTTTTAAAGTTCTGTAAACACCATGACACCGAACCCTCTTTTTAATTCTTGATTTCCATGTATACTAAACCCCATGCTACGAAATTTTTATGGGAAATACTGATGATAGTTAGGCTTCTTTTGCCCCTAAAATCCCTAATTTTCATCCATCCTATCTTACGAATTAAATTGTTGATCTCAACTATGTACTGTTTCATGTTCACCATGAATACCTGTGATTAAAGCATGTCTAAACCTTGTCTGTTTTCAAATTCCTAATTACTGTAAGTACCCATTAAGTCTACATCAATTTGCAACAAGTTTCATGATTTTTCATCAAGTACACGATTAGTTATGATTTTCTGAACGACCCTGTGTCAAAATAGGGTAAGTTTGGTCCGCAATCCAAGGCATGTCTTTTCCCTGTCGGACTCAGGCGTAGGACCTGAGAACGCGACGGCCCGATAGGACGCGTTCTCAGGGCTATCGCGACAGCATCTCCCGTCGCGATCTGATCACGATAGGATACCCCGTCGCAATTTGCCTGCCCGATCTGACAAGCCCGTCGCGACCCCGTCGCGATCTGCCTGCCCGAACTGACAAGGCCGTCGTGTTCTGTACAAGACCCCGTCGCGATCTCTTCTGACCCTGCCACGACCCTTACAAGGGTCCGTTGCGATCTCGGCTTTTTCTATGAAAACCCACCTTTTTGCAACTTTTATTGTTATACAGTCACCCCATGTCCTATTAACTGTCTTGTACACAGAAAAACGAAGTTGTAATTATTTAATATATTTTAATTAATTCAAGTTAATCACATGATCTATCTTGTCCATGAATTTCTCATAACACTTGCACACACTTTGAACCATCCAAATATGGCCTAACTTGGCATGTAAATATATCATAATACATCTGGTAATTTATGTAATTAAATTACCCTACGTTAAATAAGACTTGTCTTCATTTCTCGCGATGTTTTGGGAATATCGTTATCAACGCTCCACTGTTCTAGAATTCCTTTAGAACGTCAAGCACTTGTTTCTATATACATACCCTCTCTTGACTTGGACGAACTCTCTGTCGGATACTCCTTCTGCCGGACTAGTGAATCATTGTTCAAGGCCTCCGTAAGTATCCTCTGTCCATGGATTCCCACATGGTCGACGAGCTGGTTGTACACTAACACCTATGACACCCTTTAGGGATCAATAAGATCCAAACGCCCTTAGTTTGCTCTCGCTCTTATCTTGAATCATGTCGGACCTCTGGACCTATGCTTAACATGGCCAGTGGAAGGGTCGTGAGTTCCACCTGACTACCAACACCAAGTGCGCGTGTTGTGCAACTGTTACTATCGCCTGTTTACTCGACGTATTATTTGCAATGTCCACTAGCTCTTATCTATACTCTACTCGCTTATCTATTCACGTTCACTGTACTATCTCGTCTATTCATCTAGTACTCTTATCTAGTTGTTAGTACTCTATACTAGCCATTGACTGATTGTCTAAAGATAAACAATATAACCAATGCCTGGGAATATATAAAGGGCCCGATTTGGTCTTGGGATGTGCGTCCGAAAGTGCTAGTGCCCATGGGAGTTAAATGATCAGAGTGTTTGGCATTACACTCGAGTGCTATCTATCTTGACTATCTAAATGACAATCAAAAGTGCTATGTTCTCTCGTTGTCTATTGACAAAATTGCTATACTATACCCGTTGTGCTATTGCTATACTTTGTGCTATTTGTGCTATGGCCATCTTGCTATTTGTGCTATACTCGACACTTGTGCTATACTTAGAAAGCTTGTGCTATTTCCATCATGCGCTATCCTGCTATCTTTTACTCTCTCACTCTATCATTAGTTACTCTACCTCTTAATGCATTAATCATTTAAAGCCTGCTTGACTATTGAGATTTAAGTCCTACTGGGCGTTATCGCTCACCCTGCGTTATTTGTCGTTGTGTTCTGAGGTGAGACCGAGGATGACACATACACTCAAGAGGACGGGAATGATCAGGAGTGAAGTCTTGAGTACCCTAGTGTCTTAGTATCATGATTAGAGTGTTAGTTTAGTCTTTTACTTTTATTTCAATATAATTGGGCCCTATAGATTGGCTTTGACATTAGTGGTTGTAACTAGACATTCAGAAAGTTATTAATGAGAAGAATTTGCTTTATTATTTATTCATTGCTCAATGGTTTGATGTCTAGTAGTCGCTCTATACCCGTTTACTTGCAACTGCCTCGCATTCTGATATTCCACGTCGGGGCGTGACATACGTCGCCTTCTGGACTTTTGCATATAAACCCTTGAATTTTGGTGCTCTTGTATTTATACAATGGTTATATCTTTTGTTAACAGTCTTAAACGCAATGAATAAAGATGTTATAATGTGAACATATATTGATTAATTTAAAAGACATGCACATGATCTTTTCATATCCATGATTCTCTTCATTACATGCACATACTTGTAACCATCCAATATGACTTGACTTGGCATGAAATTATCTCATAATATATCTGGTAATTTAATTCAATAATGTATTTAAATTGCCCTATTTTAAAAGGACTTGTCTTCTTTTCTTGTGATGTTTTAAATATCGTTACTGATGTTGCATTGTTCTAGAATTCCTTTAGAATGTCGAGCACTTGTTTCTATATACACTTTCTCTTGACTTGGATAAACTCTCTGTTGGATATTCCTTCTGTCGGACTAGTGAATCCTTGCTCAAGGCCTCCATAAGTCTCCTCTATCCATGGATTGCCACATGGTCGATGAGCTGGTTGTACCCTACTACCTATGATACCCTTTAGGGATCAGTAAGATCCAAACGGCCGGACCTCTGAACTATGCTCGTAGCTTGGTCATTGGTTGGTGAGTGAATTCTACCTGACTGCCAACACCCATTATGCGTGTTGTGCAACTGTTACTATCGCTTGTTTAACATTGTTTCATTGTAATGACCATTAGCTCTCATCTATACTCTACTCGCTCATCTATTCACGTTCTTTCTACACTCATCTATTCATCAAGTACTATCCTCTATTCTTGGTACTCTATATGGCCATTTGACTGATTGTCTAAAGATAAATACTATGACTAATTCTTGGCAATATAAAGGGCCCAGTCTGGTCCTGGGAGGTGCGCCCAAAAGTGCTATTTGCCCGCAGGAGTTAATTGACCAGAGTGTTTGGCATTACACTCAAGTGCTATCTATCTCGACTATCTATATGACAATCAAAGTGCTATGTTATACTCGACTCATTGTGCTATCGTGAACTATATTGTGCTATTTGTGCTATGGCCATCCTGCTCTATGTGCTATACTTGACGCTTGTGCTATATGAATCATGTTATCGTGCTATCACTTGATTGACAATACTTGACTCTCGCTCTCTATCATTAGTTACTCTGCTCTTTAATACATTAATCATTTAAAGCATGCTTGATCATGAGATTTAAGTCCTATTGGGCATTATCGCTCACCCTGCGTTATTGTTATGTGTTCTCAGGTGAGACCGAGGATGATACTTACACTCATGAGGACGGGAATGACCAAGAGTGAAGTCAAGAGTACCTTGGCATCTTAGTGTTATGTTAGAGTCTTAGTTTAGTCTTTACTTTTATTTAATGTAATTGGGCCCTATAGAATGGCTATAATATTAGTGATTGTAATAGACATTTGAAGAATTAGTAATGAAATGCATTTGCTTTAGTATCTATTATTTGACCAGTTGTTTGATGTCTATTATACGCTCTGTACCCATTTACTTGCAACTGCCTCACGTTCCGATATTCCGCGTCGGGGCATGACAGTTTTGTGGTATCTGAGCCTAGGTTGTTCTTAAGTATAGGATGATCTAGGTTGACTAGTCTCGACTAGAGTTAGTTACCCTACCTACTTGAGCTTTGGTTGGAACCAAGGGTAACTAGTTAAAATGTACCACATACGCACGACTTAAATTCCCCATCAATATCATAACAACAAGTTACTTTTGTAGGAACTTAAGAAAGCTAGGATGACTGTTGAACGTGCTCAAATGAGGGACATGCAACAAACTATCCAAGAACTCACCCGTGCACTTCTGCAAGCTGCACAAGGTGGAGGGATTCACGACAGTGTAGGTGAGCTAAATCGTAACTTCAGGAGCTTGAACCCACCTAGGTTTAGTGGCTCCACGGATCCAGAGGAAGTCAAGCACTGCCTGAAGGAAACAGAAAGAATTTTTAGTGTCATGCAATGTGCAGTTGGGGACAAGCTGTTACTAGCTACCTTTCAACTTGAGAAGGACGCTTGCTCTTGGTGGGAGTCAGTGGAAGTGACCAGAGCTAATGGTCAATTTACTTGGGCGGAATTCAAAGAGGCATTCAACTCCAAGTACTTCTCGGAGTGTGTCCAAGAGAGGAAGGCTGTGGAGTTTGATGCTCTTAAATAGAGGAGCCTATCTGTGGCTGACTATGAAGCACAGTTTTCAACACTGGCAAGATATGCTAAGCACTTGGTGAATACCGAAAGGATGAAGGGTAAGCGCTTTCTCAATGGCCTTAAGCTGCAATACATTACTCAGTTGGCCCCTCTCAACATCCAAACATATGCTGAGATGGTTAAGAAAGCTCAACTATTAGAAGATGCTACGAACTTCACCAACCATATCAAGGGGAAGTTCGTGAAGAAGGAATTGACACCCGGTCTGACTACTGCTAAGCCAAATATTGGCAAGAAGCATCCTTTCAGCATCACGGAAGGACCTAGTCAGGACAAGAAACCCAAGGTCTTCGTTCCCAACACTCCAACGAAAAGCAATTGCAAGCACTGTGACAAGCCAGGTCACACAACTGATGAATGCTGGAGGAAAGTCGGCGCAAGTCTGCACTGTGGAAACCGCGAGCACCGTATCCCCGAGTGGCCACTATTGAAAGAAAATGAGAGGCGTACTAATGTGCCGAAGAAATAAGGAAGACTGCAAGCCCTGCGAGACGAAGAACCCGCCGAGGAAGGTGGCGTGGTAGAAGGTACCCTACAAGTTTCCTCTCTATCAGCATTTGTTTTATTTGATACTGGAGCAACTCATTCATTCATATCTCAAAACTTTGCTGATACTCTAAATGTTCAACCTATATCTATGGGGTGTGAATTCTCTGTCACAGCACCACTGGGTGAGAAAGAGAAATTGAACAAATATTACCCATCTACCAATGTAATGATCAGGGAACATAACTTAAAAGCCGACCTGGTATGTATGCCCATGGAAGGCTATAACGTGATTCTAGGAGCCGACTGGTTGTCCACATATGGGGCAAGTGTCGACTGTAAGAAGGGGAAGGTTACGTTTAGTGAATTCCCTAGCTATCATTCACTGGAATTAGACATAAGAGATGGATGTCTCTAGTCTCTGCCATACAGGCCCACAACATGATAAGGAAAGGTTGCTTTGCTTTCCTTGCGACCGTAGTAGTTGAGAGGAAGGGGTCTAAGATAGAGGACATACACATAGTCCAAGACTACCTAGATGTGTTTCTTGAAGATCTGCCATGGATTCCCCCTAAATGTGATGTCAACTTTTCTATTGAATTAATCCCTGGAGCTGCCCCGGTGTCACGTCAACTGTACCGGATGTCACCTACCGAATTAAAGGAACTGAAGGCACAACTGATGGAGCTGTTAGAGAAGGGGTTCATCAGACTAAGTACTTCCCCATGGGGAGCACCTATGTTGTTCATTAAAAAGAAAGATGGGTCTATGATGCTATGTATTGACTATCGACAACTCAATCAGCTAACCATCAAGAACAAGTACCCATTGCCTCAGGTCGATGAACTTTTCGACCAAATATCTGGAGCTCAATATTTCTCAAAGATTGACCTCCGATCTGGCTATCATCAAATGAGGATCAAGGACGACGACATTTTCAAAACAGCTTTTAGGAGAAGGTATGGACACTATGAATTCATTGTAATGCCATTTGGTCTGACCAATGCTCCTGCAACCTTTATGCCACTCGTGAACAGTATATACTGACCATATCTGGATAAGCTCATGGTCATCTTCATTGATGACATACTCATATACTCAAAGACCAAAGAGGAACATGAAGAACATCTGAGGATAGCTCTGAAAGTCTTGCGAGACAACAAATTATATGCAAAGCTGAGCAAGTGCAAATTCTGGCTCAAAGAAGTATCTTTCTTGGGCCATGTCATCTCCAAGGACGACATCTCTATCGATCCCTCCAAAGTCGAAGTAGTACTAAAGTGGGAGAGACCAACCAATGTCATAGAAATTAGAAGCTTCTTAGGACTGGTTGGCTACTACAGGCGGTTCATAAAGGACTTCTCCAAGATCGCCGTTCCTCTCACGCATCTTACACGAAAGGAGAATCCCTACTCTTGGAGTAAAGAGTGTGAGAAGAGTTTCCAAACTCTCAAAGAATGTCTGACCTCAGCCCCTGTTCTCTCTCTTCCAATAGAGGGAGAAGGTTTTTCTGTCTATACCAATGCCTTAGGAATTTGGCTAGGCTGTGTATTGATGTAGAAGGAGAAAGTCATCACATATTCTTCAAGACAACTGAAGACGCATGAAGGCAACTACCCTATGCATGATCTAGAGTTGGCTACCGTGGTCATCGCTTTAAAAATCTGGAGACATTATTTATATGGTGAGCAATTCACGGTCTATTTAGACCATAAAAGTCTGAAGTATTTATTCTCACAGAAAGAACTTAACATGAGGCAGAGAAGATGGCTTGAATACTTAAAGGATTTTGATTTCAACATCCAGTACCACCCAAGCAAGGGAAATGTTGTTGCTGATGCTCTTAGTAGAAAGCCGATGGCATCTTTATCAAATCTAGTTCTTGGAGAGATGCAACAACTAGAATAATTCACAAGATTAGACTTAAACATTGAACATAGGGATGATCGAGTCTTAGTTTCCAATATCAAGATTCAATCTGACATGCTGGCAGAGATCAAAGCACAACAGGATAGCGACCCATTCTTGGTTCGTATCAAGGAAACCTTATCTGAAAGACCTAATTTCGCTATGACCGAGGATGGAATGCTCGTATTCCAAGGAAGGACATGTGTTCCGGACAATGAAGAACTAAAGAGAAAGTTAATGGACGAAGCTCACCAGATGAAGTATACTATTCACCCTAGAGGTACCAAAATGTATCAAGACATGAAAAGAACATTTTGGTGGCCGAACATGAAGAGAGAGGTAGCCGAGCATGCTGCTCATTGCCTTACTTGCCAACAAGTGAAGGCAAGTCACAGGCGCCCTGCTGGCATGCTTAAACCCTTAGATATTTCAGAGTGGAAATGGGAAAGTATTGGCATGGATTTCATCATGGGTTTACCCAAGACTCATGGTGGACTCGATGCCATATGGGTCATTGTCGACTGATTAACCAAATCTGCACACTTCTTACCCATGAAGAGCAAGTGGTCTGTGGAAGTATTAGCTGCTTTATATGTCAAAGAGATCGTGAGACTACACGGAGTTCAATCATCCATTGTCTCGGATCGAGATCCGAGATTCACCTCCCATTTCTAGAAGGGACTGCAAACTGCACTTGGTGCTAAGCTCAATTTTAGTACCGCATTTCACCCACAGATGGATGGGTAGACTGAGAGAACCAACCAGATTGTTGAAGATATGTTAAGAGCTTGCACCATAGATTTCCAAGGCTACTGGAATGAGCACTTAACCTTAATTGAATTCGCCTACAACAACAGTTACCAGGCGAGTATTAAAATGGCCCCATTCGAAGCACTCTATGGCAGAAACTGTAGATCTCCTGCATGCTAGAATGAAGATGGGGAACAGCAATGGCTAGGCCCAGACATGGTACAAAATACAGCCAGGGATATACAGGTGATTCGAGATCGGCTCAAGATTGCTCAGTCTAGACAGAAGAGTTATGCTGACAAGATGAGGTGAGATTTAGAATTTCAAGTGGGAGGCCATGTATTCTTAAAGGTATCTCCTACCCGTGGCATCCAAAGATTCGGTGTTAAAGGAAAGCTCAGTCCTAGATTCATCGGTCTTTTTGAAGTGCTCGAAAGGGTTGGTGAGGTTGCTTACCGGCTGGCGTTGCCACCAAATCTGGCATTTGTACACAATGTGTTCCATGTATCTATGCTTAGATAATATGTGTTTGATCCCACTGATGTCATTCATCATGAGAAGTTGGTGCTGAACTAGAACATGACATATGAAGAGAAGCCAATCAAGACATTGGAACGGAAGGTACAACAACTCCGAAACCATCCCATTCATGTGGTTCAAGTCTTATGGAATAACCGTGGAGTGGAAGTGTAAGACCCAGCTCCCTTGGGCCATCAGCCCCATCCTCAGGGTCGCGACGGGGGAGTCCGTCGCGACAGGGTTGTGTGGCGACACACCTGGCCGTCGCGTTCTGGTCGCGACAGGGGTGGCCATCACATTCTTGTCGCACCGTCTGTAGGCATCGCGACTGCTTTTCTGACAGACGTGACTGCTATCCTATCTGTCAGAATAGTCGTGTCAGGTGGCAGGTGCGTACAACATTGATGCAACCTGGTCAGCCGTCGCGTTCTTGTTTCCCGGTCGTCGAGGTTTGATCGCCTTTTAGGGTCGCATTGGGGGTGGCCATCGCGACATGGTCGCGATGCCGGTTGTTGTCATGCCGGGCCGACCTATCGCATCTTGGGGGTTGTCATTTTAAAACTGAGGGCTGAGCCCCATTCTCCCCCTGTCACCCTTTCTCTCCTTCTTCTTCCCTCTTCTTCCCCTCTCGAGCCCCCTTGCAATTTCTCGACGGTTTTTCGTGCTCGTGTTGAGGTAGTGTCGTCTCGTTCGTGCAGGGGACGTGTTCGTGGTGCTTGGTGCAAGGAGGTGGTCATTCCTATGTGAAGGCCCCAACGGGTCGGCTCTACTTGTGGAGGTAGGGACCCTTTATCCTCTCGCCCTAACATGCTCCCCTCCCCCTTGAAATGGTGTTTTCCTCGTGGTTTAGGGCGTGGGAGTGTGAGGAATCCATGCTCGTGGATGAGTGAGGTTTCCATCGAGCGTAGATTCTTGTAAATCCATGTTTGTTGGGTTTTGAGGGTTGTTTGCATGATTTAATGGCTTTCCTACATGTTCCCCATGCTCCCCTCCCCCTGTGGTGTGATGTATCGTGTTTTTGGGGTGGTCTCCGGGAGGGCTGCTCCGGAACCCCCCTCGGCTAAAGACGCGACCGCTATAGAGGTCGCGATGATGTTGCGACCAGCATGGCCACCACGACATCATCATGATGCTCTTGGGCGTCGTGAAAAGGTCGCGATGGCTTGGGCCGCCGCGATAGTGTCGCG
Source organism: Colocasia esculenta (assembly GCA_014218235.1). Classification (NCBI taxonomy): domain Eukaryota; kingdom Viridiplantae; phylum Streptophyta; class Magnoliopsida; order Alismatales; family Araceae; genus Colocasia; species Colocasia esculenta. The sequence goes on from CM024759.1 coordinate 23,550,280, forward strand.
ACAGGGTAGTGCGTCGCGACAAGGTCGCAACGGCCCGATGCGTCACGACTACAGCAGAGATAGGTAAGGTCTTGCGGAGTTCTATTTTATGTGGAGTCTTTGTCGTTCCGCTTCATGCTGTACTCGTGGCACCAGTGCTAGTTCCCTAGTACGGTCCTACACTAGTCATTCGCCAGGTGCTCGGCACTTGAGGACTTGTCCCGTGAGAGAGGTTGTTACCATTGCCTGGGACCCCCGTCCCCACGCGCTTGTTGAGGGAGTACTCCAGGCGGCAGGCATGCTCGAGTCACGGACTCTGGAGCAGAGGGGAAAATAGTGGTTATGACAGCGGCGTTGAGTCGTTTGCATAGCTCTCGTGGTTGGTCTGGGACACCGAGGTCGTTTGGAGTCCTTCCCGGCACAGGCTAGTCAGTCCTTCTTCTCACTGCCTCACTCTTTGTGGCCGTGGAACCACCTAGAGTGGCCAAGCGTGGGACCGTAGTCTGGCCAGACTATGGCGGTTACTGTTGTGTACTTTGTGTCCTGCCTCACTCTGATGAGACGTGGAGGTTTGGACCTGGGTCGAGGATAAGACGTTAGTGGACGCACCTGATCGGTCGACTAGTGGTAGTGCTTTCCATAGCTAGTGTTTCTTGTCCAGGCAGGGTTTCCGCCTGTCTGTGTTACTAGCGGTGTGGTGGTCACAACGAGCGGTCGTACAGAGTTTCCGACCGTACTGTACTTCCGTACCGTTGCTAGTAGTAGCTTGCTTCCGCACTTCCGTTTGTAGGTAGAAGATAAACTGTTGTTATTTAATTAAGTACATAGTTTTGACTACCTGTTAGAGCCAGTAGGAGATTGGTAGTCCCTACTGAGCTTCTGTTGTGAAGCTCATCCCTTTCTTTTCTAGGTGAGACTTCTCAGCAGCGGCAGGGCGTGCGCCGGGCAGAGGAGACGGGGAGGTAGTCGTGGTCCCCGTAGCTAGTAGTGGTTCCCCCCTCTTAGTGTACGTCACCCTCGAGGTATGCCCCTAAGGGACTTGTTATCCCCTACCTTTACTTGTACTAGTTGTGTGTGTTGGGACTGTACTTAGAGCGGTACACAGCGGTCTCGCTCTTCTTTCTGTTTCTGCGCATACACTTCTAGTTTAGCAGTTAACGTTTAGTTCTGTTACATATCCTGTTAGATTTATATTATAGCCCTTCCAAGTCTTCGGATCCGTGGGCGGCGACCGTGAAAATCGGGTCCTTGGCATGGGCCGAGGGTCGGGTTCTCGGGGTCGTTACAGTTGGTATCAGAGTGAGAGTCTGATAGGACTTGTAGAGGATTTAAACTGCAACAGGAAGCCCCAACAGTAGTACAAGTACACTGCTAGCCACCTGAGTTGGTATTGTTAACCTTGTTGGTTGTGTGCCATGCAGGATATGGCTCCGCGCAGGCGTAGGCAGGCCAGAGAGTTGATAGAGCAGTAGGATGAGTCGGATATGCTTGCGCAGGGGCAGGTCCAGGAGGAGGTGTCAGTAGAGGAGTCAGTAGCACAGCCTCAGGGAGCAGCGGCAGCAGTAGCAGCAGGAGTACCAGCCTCCGCCACAGCTGTACGTGGATTGGTTTCCTTTGGTTGAGCAGTTCTTCAGGACCCTGTACTAGGGAGCGTGGCAGCCTGGGCAGGCAGCAGTGGGAGGTCAACCTCTAGTACCTCCCCCAGCGATACCGGAGCAGCAGGCAGATCCAGAGGTGGAGCAGCCAGCAGTTCAGTAGGCGTCGGGTACTAGGAGTACCCAGGCCGGTCGGAGGAGGACGACTGTCATTGGGGACAGGACTGCCCTCTTGGAGAGGTTCTTACGTCTTTGGCCACCGATGTTCTTCGGTGAGTATGATCCAGACAAGGCAGAGAGTTGGACGCACGAGTTGGAGCACACGTTCGAGACCATGGAGTGCGTCGAGGAGGACCAGGTTAGACTGGCAGTGTATCAACTCAAGGGGCCAGCCCATGAGTGGTGGAGAGTTCAGCGGCAGACCCACTTCTCAGGGCAGCATTTGGATCAGATCACTTAGTAGAGGTTTTTGGCGGTCTTTCACGGTGAGTACTTCCCCGATTATGCTCGACGTGAGAGACGAGATCAGTTCCATGAGTTAGTTCAGGGCAATCTCACTGTTACTTAGTACCACCAGAGGTTCGTTCGATTGTTGAAGCATGCTCCTCATGTTGCCAGTCTTGAGCAGGCTTTTGCAGAGAGGTTCATTGCAGGACTGAGGATAGATTTGAGGTGGGGTGTGATAGCTCACATGTGCGCCACCTTGGGAGAAGCCGTGGCTAAGGCCATTGCCTTGGAGAGAGAGACCTGGCAGCCCCAACAGCAGCAGTAGGGAGGAGCCTCTTCTAGGTCCTCGTCTTAATAGCATTCCACAGGTAGTCACGGTAGCACGACTTCTTCTTCTTCAGGCTCGGGCAGTTCTGGTAGTTCCGAGATACGCTCAAAGTTCAGGCAGTTGTCTACTCACGGGGGTGGACGGAGCTGGTAGAAGAAGCGTCAGTCAAGGTTTGTAGAGCAGTCAGTCCAGCAGGGAGCAGAGTAGGGTAGACAGGAGGCAGTCTGCTACACTTGTGGTTTGCCAGGCCACTTCAGGAGGGATTGCTCGATGGGGCAAGTCCAGCAGCCATAGCAGCCAGTGCAGTACACGCATCAGCTACCGCAGTACCAGTTCCCTCCTCAGTAGTAGGCACCTCATCAACAGTAGCAGGGGCAGTACCATTTACAGCGTCAACAGTTTCAGCAGCATCATCAGCCTTAGTAGTTCCAGCCGTACCACCACCAGCAGCAGTTTCCTCAGCACCAGCAGCCGCCGCAGCCCCAGCAGGCGCCGCAGCGTGGGCGTGGACGTGGTCGTGTGATGGCTCTTACCAGGGAGCAGGCCGAGGCGTCAAACCTGGTTATAGGTACCTTGCCTATCCTTGGTAGAGCTGATCGTGTTTTGGTTGACCCCGGTGTTTCTCTTTGTTTTGCTTCCGAGGAGTTTTACGAGTCTCCAATTCATCACACACCTGAGAGGCAGTGTGATGTGATGGTCGACCTCCCGTCCGGTCATTACATGTGTTCTTTTGGTTACCTGGAGGGCCTCACAGTTGAGGTCCAGGGACACCAGTTGTTGGCCAAGTTGTACGCGTTACAGCTTCGTGACTTTGACGTCATCCTGGGCATGGACTGGTTGGAGGCTCACTCAGCTATGGTTGATTGTCAGTGGAAGACCGTTCGGTTTGAGATACCTGGAGTGCCCGTTCTCTGCTTCCGAGGTATCCAGTCCACCCGTCGACCTTTTATTTCTTTCTGTAGAGCTTATCGTTTGATCCGTGATGGCTGCGTAGCATATCTTGCTTCCGCTTGTTCTTCTGAGCCTGGCGGGTCATCGGTTTCTAATGTGCCTGTTGTTTGTGAGTTCTCTGACATTTTCTCAACAGATCTACCTAGGTTACCACCTGAGCGGGAGGTAGAATTCTCCATTGAGCTTTATCCTGGTACGATGCTTTTGTCTAAGGCACCTTACAGGATGGCTCCGACTGAGTTACGCGATGAAGCGCCTGTTGCAGGAGTTGCTTGAGCTGGGCTTCATCCGTCCGAGTCGTTCGCCATGGGGAGTGCCAGTGCTGTTCGTGAGGAAGAAGGATGGCAGCTTGAGGTTGTGCATCGATTATAGGCAGCTGAACAAGGTAACAGTGAAGAACAAGTATTTGTTGCCAAGGATTGATGACTTGTTTGACCAGTTGTAGTCATCCAAGGTGTTCTCGAAGATTGACTTGAGGTCAGGCTACTACCAGTTGAGGATTAGAGAGTCTGACATTGGCATGACAGCTTTCCATTCCAGGTACGGTCACTTTGAGTTTGTCGTGATGCCGTTTGGGCTCACGAACGCACCTGCAGCATTCATGAATTTGATGCATAGGGTGTTCAATGAGTACCTAGATCGGTTCGTGATCATCTTTGTGGATGACATTTTGGTCTACTCGGCTTCTGAGGAGGAGCACAAGGAGCATCTGAGGATCGTGCTAGAAACCTTGCAGAGTCACCAACTTTATGCCAAGTTCGACATGTGCGAATTTTGGCTGAGGGAGGTGCACTTTCTTAGGCACGTGATCTCAGGTTTTGGTGTGGAAGTGGACCCTGCCAAGGTGGAGGTAGTGTTGTCGTGGGAGCAGCCCACATTAGTGTTAGAGGTTCGCAGCTTTCTGGGCTTGGCAGGTTACTACAGGAGGTTCATCCAAGATTTTTCCAGGATTGTAGAGCCGTTGACCAGGTTGACGAGACTTGACGTCAGGTTTGTTTGGTCCGAAGACTGCGAGCGGAGTTTCTAGGAGCTGAAGACGAGGTTGACTTCAGCACCAGTGTTGGTCTTGCCATCAGGTAGCAGAGGTTTCGTGGTCTACATCGACGCGTAGAGATCAGGTTTGGGTGTAACATCGCGTGCTTTTCGGATCCTTATAGATCATGTGTGTAATGGTTGTGAAGGCCATTGTGAGGCCAATGTGGTTTGGACGTGTGGTGTGTGCAGGTGTGGTGCAGGTTGGGTCCTGAAATAAAATAGGACCTACTGCAGTTGATTAGGAGTTGGCGGCTAGGTGTGGTCGTTGACTTGTAGGCATCCATATATGTTGACGTTTACTGTATGAACTTGGCGACAAGGGATATGGACGTCTAGCCTTGGCGGTCTGATTGGCGACAGCCTTGTTGACGCCAACCTGTGCGACCTGCAGAATATAGGTCTACCCGAGAGCAGTTCTTTCACTCCATTCTCCCTCTCCATTGCCCCGTTTTCATGCCTCTCGCTTCCCCACTACTTCTAAGAGCTGTATAAGGATAATTGGAGGAACGTGGAACGCGAGACGGTGACGAATCGGCCAAGGAAACGCCGGAACATGGTGCAATTGCCGTAGGAGCTCGCAGAGGGTTCGGTGTGGATCAGGAGAATTTAGGAGGTCTAAGCGCGTATTGAGGTAGGGAATGATCCCTTTAGTTCCTATAGGTTGTGATAATGCAATTGGAAAGCATGAATCTGCATGATAATTGTGTTTTCGGGTAATGGTATCCATGCGGAGTACATGGGTGGTTTGAGCAATCTAATAATGGAAACATGTTGTTTCTAGTTGATTAGGATTCATGCATGTTAGAGGAAGTATTTCCTCATGTTTTCTCGATAGTTTTGGGACCAAGAATGCCTGTAGAATCGGTTTAGGGTTTCTGCAGGAACTGGAATTGAGGAGCTTGGCGTCAATATCGATTGACGCCAGGTTCTTCAGCTGGGAGCTTAACGGCCAGATACCTTGCCGTTTATATCCCATCGACGGCAGTCGATGTTGCCGTCAGCATGTTTTTGGTTTAAATATTGATATATTGAATATTTGTTGGTATCGAGCGGTGCAACGATAATTGTGGTGCACCCAGTGCTCGTGGTTTCGTAGACTAGCGTACTGGGTACGCAGATGGTTGGTTCTTTACGTGCTTACGTTGTGTTCACGTGTAGTGGACTACTAGTGCACGCGGTTTACGTGAGTCTTCACGTGGTTTATGTGTGACGTGCACGTGGTTTTGTGTACGTGGCAAGTAGTACGACGCCTACCGTGGTTACCTCTCCAGTTGGGTGCCCCAGGTTCTTTGTGAGCCAGGCTGTTAACTCGGGGCTTTGTCCCGGTACTTGTGTTGTACCGTCGAGGTCTGTGTCGTCTGACCTGGACACCCTCACTCCTGTGTTTGAGTTGTACGTCCGGCTGAGGGAAAGACGACAGTGGGATAGTGACTGCCGTACTTGTCTTTTAGTCACTTGTAGCGCGTTCGTAGTTGGGGGTACGGACACCAGTAGTCGACACTGGTCCCCAGCTAGTCCTTTTACAGTACCTCACTCTAGCGAGCCCAGGCCAGGGTCTCTAGAGGTGCTAGGCATGGGCCTGCGACCGTGTGGTCCGCAGGTGGTGGTGTTTAGTTGGTCTCCACAGTTGCTTGACCTTTTCACGTGGAGCAGCAGCTAGACCTTTCGTCCGTGGCTGCGAGACTGAGAGGTAGACCTGTGTTTGTTGTCCGAGTCAGTCTCTAGTGTCGCGAACCAGTTCACGTGACTCGTGTTTGACTGTCTCTACTTTAGCTTGTACACTTGTACTGGTTTGCCGTTTAATTATTACAGTTGTTTTCGTAGTCGGCAGACGGTGAGTACTTTTCCAGCTTTCATATCCTGCTTAGCTATTCTATAAATTGTTGGTACTGTTTACTGCTTTTATACCTGTGGTTTTGGTTTGCTCGGTTTTGGGGGAGTTCCCTACTGAGCCAGTGACTAGCGAGGCTCACCCCTACCCCCACAGGTGTGAGCAGGGAGGACGTTTCACGACCGTCGTCCAGTTCAGAGCCGCATCGTAGCGGTGCAGGGTTAGTACCTCCAGCTGTGTAGTAGCAGCTCCAGTAGTGTAGTGTAGCTAGTCTGTTACTTGTTTCAGTTGTACCTCGGGGTATGCCCTAGGCTCTTGTACTTTCTTTCAGTTCTGTGGAAATATGGCTATGTAAACTTGTGAAATATATATATAAAATGGTGTGTTCCTTTGTGTTTACACGGACTGTGGTTTGGTATCCCTTGCGAGGCTTCGGCCCGTTCGCGGGAGGCGGACTCGGATGAAATACGTTATCGGTTTAACGGGCTTGGCCGAGGTGTTCCGCCACAGTTGGTATCAGAGCAAGGTCCGTGTTAATATAAGGGAACTAGAAAGATATATAGCTTTATTTCGGTCTTTGTACACTGCTGGTAGGGACCCTGGTTTCTGATAATTTGTTGTTTTGATTTTTGTTTGATATTTTGTTTATGTAGAAATTTGAAATGACTGATAGAAGAGATTGGGGTGGTGGAGGAGATGATCCAGAGGAAAGTACTCAGCGTATGATAGAGAGGATCTGGGAGAGCCTCACTGATATTCGGGCAAGGATGGATCAGCAGGCGCCGGTACCACCGGTTGCAGTGCCACCTGGGGATGGAGAGACTGTACCTATTGCTCCAGTCCCACCAAGAGTGGAGGTGCCTTTCGTAGCACCTGTGCCACCACCACCACCAGTGCTATTAGCAGAGGAACCAGTGATGAAAGTTGAGAAATTTCTGAGATTGTAGCCGCCTACTTACTCAGGAGGGCCAAATCCAGATACAACATAACACTGGGTTTATGAGATTGAAAGGGTCTTTGCGACCATGAGATGTCCGACAGTAGATAAAGTTGTGTTAGCTGCTTATCAGTTGTGGGGTTTTGCATTGGAATGGTGGCGACTAAAGATGTAGACCACCTTTGCAGGCAGGACATAAGAGGCTATCACTTGGTCAGAATTTCTTGATGTATTTAACGATACATTCTTTCAGATTCAAGTGCAGAAAGTGAAGAGAGAGCAGTTTCAGACACTCCAGCAAGGTAACTCTTTAGTTTTAGAGTACCAGATGAGGTTTATGGCGCTTAGCCGATATGCGCCTTATGTAGTATCAGATAATAATATGATGGTTGAGTATTTCATTAGAGATTTGAGAGTGGAGTTGCAGGATGCAATAGTACCTCTCATGTGTAAGATAGTGGAAGAAGCAACTCAGAGAGCAGCTACGTTGGAGAGGTCTATTCGGACTCGTCAGGTGGGCGAGTCAGGCTCAAGTAGTTTTCGGTTACCGCAGCAGTCAGTGGGTGCGAGTAAGGGTAAAGCACCAGCAGAACCTTCTTCATCAGGCTTTGGTAAATGGGGCTAGAAATTAAAGCAAGCATTGAAAGGTAAAGGAAGAGGATAGGGAGGTCATCAACAATTTCAGCAAGGTCGTGGTAGGCCAGAGGTGGAAGAGTCGTAGCAGAGTACTACCAGGCAGCCCATTACTCCACCAGGGTATAGATGTTATAATTGCAATCAGCCGGGGCATTTGATCCGAAATTGCCCCTATCCGAGGGAGTATGGGTATGGAAGAGGTGTACAGCAGCAGCAACAGCCTCAGCAGTTTCAGCAGCCACAGGCAGGTCGTGGCAAAGGAGCACCGCAGCAGCAAAGAAGAGGCCAGGTTATGGCTATCACCCGAGCCCAGGTGGAGGGATCGAATATGATAGAAGGTACTTTACCTCTTTATAATTATTCAGCAAGAGTCTTATTTGATTCGGGTGCCTCTCATTCTTTCATTTCTGAAGAATTTTTGGATTGTATGGCTCATCCTTTAGAAGAAAAGTCTTGTGAATTAGTAGTGGAGGTTCCCTCGGGTGAGTTCCTGTTCACTTCGAGCTATATAGATGAAGCTCATGTTATGATTAAAGGGAACCAGATGCCGGGTCGATTATATGCCCTGCAGTTGACAGATTATGATATTATTTTGGGTATGGATTGGCTTGAGACTTATGGAGCAATGCTAGATTGCAGAAAGAAAAGGATCAGGTTTTGTTATCCTAATGGTGCAGTATTTGACTATCAAGGTATGTCTTTTTATACCTCTAAGTTTCTAATTTCCGCAATTAGAGCTAGAAAGTTGATAAATGCTGGATGTGTGGCTTATTTAGCCTCGGTAAGTCTGGTAGAAGCTAGTCAGTCAGTTGAAGCAGTTCCCGTGGTTAGGGAATTTGCTGATGTTTTTCCTGAAGATTTGCCTGGTTTAGCTCCACATAGAGAGGTGGACTTTACCATTGAGTTGCTGCCAGGTACCATGCCGATCTCTAAAGCTCCATATCGGATGGAACCAGTAGAACTTAAAGAATTGAAAAAGCGATTAGAAGAGCTGTTGCAGAAAGGGTTTATTAGACCGAGTCATTCCCCGTGGGGAGCACCGGTATTGTTTGTGAAAAAGAAAGATGGAAGTTTTTGTATGTGTATTGATTATAGAAAGTTGAATGATGTGACCATTAAGAATAAGTACCCGTTGTCGAGGATAGATGATCTGTTTGATCAGTTGCAATCAACAAAGGTATTTTCTAAAATTGATTTAAGGTCCGGGTACCATCAATTGAGAATTAAAGAGGAAGATATAGATAAAACAGCTTTCAGAACCAGATATGGTCACTATGAGTTTGTGGTTATGCCATTTGGGTTGACTAATGCTCCTGCAGGTTTTATGGATCTGATGAATAGAATTTTTCATCCGTATTTAGACCAATTCATTGTGGTCTTTATTGATGATATTCTGATTTATTCAGCATCTGAAGAGGAGTTTGCAGCTCATTTGAGGTTTACTCTGCAGTTGTTAAGAGATAATCAATTGTTTGCTAAATTCAATAAGTGTGAATTTTGGTTGAAAGAAATTCAGTTTTTGGGTCATGTCATTTCAGCTAAAGGAGTAGCAGTGGACCCAAGTAAAGTGGAAGCAGTAATGAAATGGAAAGTGCCTAAGACAATTACTGAGATTAGAAGTTTTCTGGGATTGGCAGGTTATTATAGGCACTTTATACAAGATTTTCTAAGATTGCGGCACCTATGACCAAGTTGACCAGAAAAGGTGTGCCATTTGTGTGGTCCGGTGAATGTCAGAAAAGTTTTATGGAATTGAAGAAGAGGCTTAGAACATCACCCATATTGACATTATCGGCAGGAAGTGGTGGTTTTGTGGTATATGCAGATGCTTCAAGGAGAGGACTTGGCACAGTGCTTATGCAGCATGGCAAAGTAATAGCTTATGCGTCCAGGCAATTAAAGCCGGCAGAGGAGAATTACCCTACTCATGATTTGGAATTGGCAGCAGTTGTGTTTGCTTTGAAAATGTGGAGGCATTATTTGTATGGCGAAAGATTTGAGATTTTTACAGATCATAAAAGCTTGAAGTATATCTTCTCGCAGAAAGATTTAAATCTTCGTCAGCGCAGATGGATCAAATATTTGAAAGATTATGATTTCAGTTTGGCTTACCATCCGGGTAAGGCCAATGATGTAGTAGATGCCTTGAGTAGAAAGGCATATATAAATCTGATGATGATTAAAGAATGGAAGCTATATGAAGAGATAGTGGAGAACTCCTTGTATGTGCCCAATAGTCAGCGACGGGCAGTACTAGCTGCTAGTGTTGTAGAGCCGTCCTTGTTTTGGCAGATTGTTGAGGCTCAGAGAGCATATGTGAGTTTAGCTGAGATTGTAAAAATGTAAGGAGTTACCATTGATGATAATTGTGTGGTTAGGCTCAGAGGCAGGTTGTTTATTCCAGCTGAAAGAGAAGTAAAGCAGCGAGTGTTGGAAGAGGCTCATAAATCCAGGTACACTATTCATCCGGGTAGTACTAAAATGTACCACGATTTGAGGAAGCATTTCTGGTGGCCTCATATAAAAAAGGAAATAGCAGAGTTTGTTGTAAGATGTGCTATCTGTCAACAGATTAAAGCAGAACATCAAAAGCCTGGAGGTCGATTGCAACCGTTGCCCATTCCACAGTGGAAATGGGATGATATTGCCATGGACTTTGAGGCAGGTTTACCAAGATCGAGTTCCGGACATAATGGAATATGGGTGTTTGTTGACAGATTAACTAAGGTGTGCAGATTAGTGGCAGTAAGTATGTCTTGGACATTGGATAAATTAGCAAAGGTTTATGTTGAAAGAATTGTTCCATTGCATGGTATTCCGAAGACTATTGTGTCTGACAGAGATCCAAGATTTACTTCTGGTTTTTGGAGAAGTTTGCAGAAAGTAATTGGTACTGAGCTGAGATATAGCTCCGCTTATCATCCCCAGACAGATGGTCAGACAGAGAGGACTATCCAGACGATTGAAGATATGTTGCGGTCTTGTTGTTTATTTTGGGGAGGTAATTGGGAGCATCATTTTGGAATGGTTGAGTTTGCCTATAATAATAGTTATCATACCAGTCTTGGGATGGCACCGTATGAAGCTTTATATGGAAGGCCATGTAGAACCCCATTGAACTGACATGAAGTGGGAGAAAGGCAATTAGTAGGTCCTGAATTGATTTAGAAAACCACAGAAATAGTAAAGCTTATTAAGGAAAAATTGCAGGCAGCCTAGAGTAGGCAAAAGAGTTATGCTGATAACTGGAGAAGACCACTTCAGTTTGAAGTGGGAGATTTTGTTTTCTTGAGAGTTTCCCCGAGTAAAGGTATTATGAGATTTGGCAAGATTGGAAAATTGAGCCCAAGGTATGTGGGACGTTTCCAGGTGATTGAGAGAATTGGGGAAACAGCTTATAGACTGGATTTGCCAGCAGATTTTGTGGATGTTCATGATATATTTCATGTTTCTATGTTAAGAAAGTGTATTGAAGATCCAGCTCAAATAATCAGTTATCAAGGTAGTGACCTAAGGCCGGACATGACCATGCCAGAGTATCCGGTACAGATCACTGATCGAAAAATAAAGAAGCTGAGAAATAAAGAAATCGAGCTAATTAAAGTGAGATGGGAAAATAGGTTGGGTGGTGAGGATACCTGGGAGTTAGCCGAGGAGATGGCTAAGGGGTTTCCCTATCTGTTTGAATAAGCTTTTGTATTTCTTTATAGATGATAGTACTTGTAAATGTGTGTATGTTTAAGTTGTTTAAGTTTGAGTTGTGTTATGAATTTCGAGGTCGAAAATTTCTTTTTAGATGATAGTAATGTAACGTCGCGTGCTTTTCGGATCCTTATGGATCATGTGTGTAATGGTTGTGAAGGCCATTGTGAGGCCAATGTGGTTTGGACGTGTGGTGTGTACAGGTGTGGTGCAGGTTGGGTCCTAAAATAAAATAGGACCTGCTACAGTTGAGTAGGAGTTGGCGGCTAGGTGTGGTCGTTGACTTGTAGGCGTCCATATGTGTTGACGTTTACTGTATGAACTTGGCGACAAGGGATATGGACATCTAGCCTTGGTGGTCTGATTGGCGACAGCCTTGTTGACGCCAACCTGTGCGACCTGCAGAATATAGGTCTACCCGAGAGCAGTTCTTTCACTCTATTCTCCCTCTCCCTTGCCCCGTTTTCATGCCTCTCGCTTCCCCACTACTTCTAAGAGCTGTATAAGGATAATTGGAGGAACGTGGAACGCGAGACAGTGATGAATCGGCCAAGGAAATGTCGGAACGTGGTGCAATTTCCGTAGGAGCTCGCAGAGGGTTCGGTGTGGATCGGGAGAATTTAGGAGGTCTAAGCGCGTATTGAGGTAGGGAATGATCCCTTTAGTTCCTATAGGTTGTGATAATTCAATTGGAATGTATGAATCTGCATGATAATTGTGTTTTTGGGTAATGGTATCCATGCGGGGTACATTGGTGGTTTGAGCAATCTAATAATGGAAACATGTTATTTCGAGTTGATTAGGATTCATGCATGTTAGAGGAAGTATTTCCTCATGTTTTCTCGATAGTTTCGGGACCAAGAATGCCTGTAGAATCGATTTAGGGTTTCTGCAGGAACTGGAGTTGAGGAGCTTGGCGTCAATATCGATTGACGCCAGGTTCTTCAGCTGGGAGCTTAACGGCCAGATACCTTGCCGTTTATATCCCATCAACGGCAGTCGATGTTGCCGTCAGCATGTTTTTGGTTTAAATATTGGTATATTGAATATTTGTTGGTATCGAGCAGTGCAACAATAATTTTGGTGCACCCAGTGCTCGTGTTTTCTGAGACTAGCGTACTGGGTATGCAGATGGTTGGTTCTTTACGTGCTTACGTCGTGTTCACATGTAGTGGACTACTAGTGCATGCGGTTTACGTGAGTCTTCACGTGGATTGTGTGTGACGTGCACGTGCTTTTGTGTACGTGGCAAGTAGTACGATGCCTACCGTGGTTACCTCTCCAGTTGGGTGCCCCAGGTTCTTTGTGAGCCAGGCTGTTAGCTCGGGGCTTTGTCCCAGTACTTGTGTTGTACCGTCGAGGTCTGTGTCGTCTAACCTGGACACCCTCACTCCTGTGTTTGAGTTGTACGTCCGGCTGAGGGAAAGACGACAGTGGGACAGTGACTGCCGTACTTGTCTTTTAGACACTTGTAGTGCGTTCGTAGTTGGGGGTACGGACACCAGTAGTCGACACTGGTCCCCAGCTAGTCCTTTTCCAGTGCCTCACTCTAGCGAGCCCAGGCCAGGGTCTCTAGAGGTGCTAGGCATGGGCCTGCGACCGTGTGGTCCGCAGGTGGTGGTGTTTAGTTGGTCTCCACAGTTGCTTGACCTTTTCACGTGGAGCGGCAGCTGGACCTTTCGTCCGTGGCTACGAGACTGAGAGGTAGACCTGTGTGTGTTGTCCGAGTTAGTCTCTGGTGTCGCGAACCAGTTCACGTGACTCGTGTTTGGCTGTCTCTACTTTAGCTTGTACACTTGTACTGGTTTGCCGTTTAATTATTACAATTGTTTTCGTAGTCGGCAGACGGTGAGTACTTTTACAGCTTTCATATCCTACTTAGCTATTCTATAAATTGTTGGTACTGTTTACTGCTTTTGTACCTGTGGTTTTGGTTTACTCGGTTTTGGGGGAGTTCCCTACTGAGCCAGTGACTAGCGACGCTCACCCCTACCCCCACAGGTGAGAGCGAGGAGGACGTTTTACGACCGTCGTCTAGTTCAGAGCCGCGTCGTAGCAGTGCAAGGTCAGTACCTCCAGCTGTGTAGTAGCAGCTCCAGCAGTGTAGTGTAGCTAGTTTGTAACTTGTTTCAGTTGTACCTCGGGGTATGCCCCAGGCTCTTGTACTTTCTTTCAGTTCTGTGGAAATATGGCTATGTAAACTTGTGAAATATATATATAAAATGGTGTGTTCCTTTGTGTTTACACGGACTGTGGTTTGGTATCCCTTGCGAGGCTTTGGCCCGTTCACGGGAGGCGGACTGTGATGACCCAACCAGCAAACTGGCCCAACAACCGTGCCAGTTGGTAGACTTCCCAGGAAGGTCACCCATCCTGGGACTACTCCCAACTGAGCACGCTTAACTTCAGAGTTCTTTTCCTGCTCGAGCTCTGAAAATGACTAGTCCAGGTTGTTGGTAGTCAACTGATTTAGTCCATTTAACATATTCTGATATGGGGTGTTACACAGACTCGGATCAAGTACGTTATCAGTTTAACGGGCTTGGCCGAGGTGTTCCGCCACATTGGGTGTCATGCTGATGCATCATGGTGGGGTCGTTGCCTATGCTTCTCGGCAGCTCAAGAAGCATGAGGAGAACTACCCTACCCATGACTTAGAGTTGGCAGCAGTGGTGTTCGCTCTAAAGTTGTGGAGGCACTATTTGTACGGAGAAGCATTTGAGATCTTCACTGACCATCAGAGTTTGCAGTACACTTTCACTCAGAAGGATTTGAACTTGAGGCAACGCAGATGGATTGAGTACTTGAAGGACTACGACCTTACCCTCTCCTATCACCCAGGAAGGGCTAAAGTCGTGGCAGATGCTTTGAGCAGGCATGTTTACCTGAGTTCGTTGATGTCAGAGAGTGGAGGTTGTTTGAGGATCTGTCCCACGGAGTTTTCTACCCTTCGAGGCGCAGAGACCATGCAGTGATGACCAGCTTATCAGTTCATCCATCAGTGTACCGTCAGGTGCTGGAGGCACAATAGGTAGACTCAGAGTTGGCAGATATTTTACAGATGCCAGATGTTGAGCTGGACAAGGACAGTGAGGTCAGATTCAGAGGCAGGTTGTATGTTCCCGGTGATGCGTGCCAGGTGCTTTTGTAAGAGGCACACCGGTCGAGGTATGCTGTTCATCCTAGTTCTACCAAGATGTACCATAACCTGAGGAGGTTCTTCTGGTGGCCAGGGATAAAGAGGGGCATGGCAGAGTTTGTTGCTCTGTGCCTTACCTGTCAGTAGGTGAAGGCTGAGCATCAACGTCCTGGTGGTGAGCTGCAGTCGTTACCCATTTCTGAGTGGAAGTGGGACGACATCACCATGGACTTTGTGGTTGGTTTGCCCCGTACTCTGTAGAGGCATGATGGCATCTGGGTGATCATAGATCGATTGACCAAGTCAGCGCACTTTCTTCCAGTCAGGATGTCTTGGTCAGTGGATAGGTTAGCCAGGCTATACGTGGATTGAGTTGTTCCGTTGCACGGAACCCTTGTTTCGATCATCTTTGATAGAGATCCGAGGTTCACATCAGAGTTTTGGCACAGTCTGCAGAGAGCTCTTGGTACAGAGTTGAGGTTGAGTTCAGCATATTACCTACAGTCAGATGGGCAGTCAGAGAGGACCATTCAGACTTTGGAGGATATGCTGAGAGCGTGTTGTCTGGACTGGAGTGGCACCTGGGAGTCGCACCTTCCGATGGTAGAGTTTGCGTATAACAACAGTTATCACTCGAGCATCGGAATGGCACCATACGAGGCTTTGTATGGTCGCCCGTGTAGGACACTACTTCACTGGTTTGAGGTCAGTGAGAGGCAGCTTTTCAGACCAGAGATGGTGCAGCAGTGTGCAGATACAGTCAGATTGGTCAGGCAGAGGCTTCAGGTAGCACAGAGCAGACAAAAGAGCTATGCAGATGTCCACAGGAGGCCGTTGCAGTTCAGTGTAGGTGACCTTGTGTTCTTGCGAGTTTCACCGACTAAGGGTGTTATGAGATTTGGCAGGAAGGGAAAGCTCAGTCCCAGGTACATTGGGCCCTTCCCTATCACAGAGAGGATTGGCGAGGTGGCTTATAGGTTGAGTCTTCCAGTAGAGTTGGCAGGTGTGCACAACATTTTTCATGTGTCGCAGCTCAAGAGGTACGTTGCAGATCCGTCACACATGTTGGACTACTCACAGTTTGAGGTAGCAACAGGCTTGTCAGTGCCAGAGTACCTGGTTAGAGTTGTGGACCGCAGAGTGCAGCAGTTGTACCGGAGGCAGATTCCGCTGGTCAAGGTCATTTGGGAGAATCGCGTTGGTGGCGAGGCCACTTGGGAGCGCGAGGATGAGATGCGAGAGAAGTTCCCGTATTTGTTTGTGTAGCAACCTAGAAAATTTAATACTTAAAATTTTGAAATAATAATTTCTTTAAATCGAAATAATAGAAACATACGTACCACTATCGTATGTCCAAGAATACATAGGAAAATTCCTTAAAAATTATAAATCAACCCCAGACATTATTCCTAAGTGTTCTACAAAAAAATTCAAGCAACGAAAAATCGGATTGACCAAGTGTACGTTACAATATGACTAATTATCCAAATTAGGAAACTAAGTCGGAAAACCGTTAACACGAAAAAATAACGCGCCCATAAATTAAACGAACACGTCGGAGAGACTTCCAACATCATGAAATGATTACCCATTATTGGAATTGGACCAATGGACCTCTCATGGCCCATGAATAAATTCAAGTAAGAAATATATAATAAATTCCAAATTCTATTATTTCCCTATTTAAGATGGAGAATTCCCATAAGATAAATTCCAATAAATAATGTGCTTTGTTAAATGGACCCCTCTAGAATTTGTTGGCCCAAAATAGGGAGTTTTAAAAGAAGAATAATAGAAAAATACCCTAAATTCGTAACTTAAATATTACCTAAATAGAAAAGGGGTATTAAAGTATTAAAATAAGTAGTTTGTATTGGAATTGGATTCCTAAACCTACCCTAATAGGTTGGCCACGAATTTGGATCTCAACCTAACCCAAATTGGACATGGCAAGCTTGGAGGGTGAAATTAAATAGGAAATCTCAGAATTAAATAGGAGTTAGAGTCCTACTAGGAAATAGAAATTTAGGAAGCATAAATACTCTCCTAAATCCCCCATGGCCGGCCCTAGCTCATTGCCAAGGGTTGCTGGACCAGGAGGAGAGGCCAAGGAGGAGGAGATCTCATGGGGAGAAGACTCTCTCAAGCTCTTTCTCTCGTTCTTCAAGTTCTAGCCCTAGAAGAGGAAAACGACTAAAGGTAGGCATTCTCATGAGCAAAATCTAATTAAACTCATCTGTAGATTGTTCCATGCATCAGGAACAAAACCCTATTCATTTCATAATTTTTCGTTCACTCAATCTTTTGATCTCGATTTTTGAATCTCTGCAAACCCCATAACCCCGAACCTTCATGTTTAATTTATATCTCCTTGAATACTCTATCCCATGCCTCGAAATGTTTATTGGAGATACTGACGATTGTTAGGAATCTTTCGCCCCTGAAAGCCTTAATTTTCATCCATCCTATCTTGCGAATTAATTCATGGATCTCCACTGTGTACTGTACCATGCACCTTGTAAATAAACCTATTTGATTCATGTTGAGACCATGTCTACTATTCAATTCCTAATTACTGTGAATACTACTGCATGTCTAGATTCGTTTGGAACTAGTTTCGTGATTTTTCATCGCTTGTGCATTTAGTTATGGATTTTTGAAGCACCCTGTGTCGAAACAAGGCAATCTGGCCTGCAATCCAATGCTATGCCCTTTTCCGTGTCGGACGTAGGCGCAGACCCTGTGAACGCGATGGCTTGATAGGCCGCGTTCTGAGGTCTTGTCGTGACAGCAATACCCATCGCGTTCTGAATGCGACAGGCACTGTCGTCGCGATCTGTGAACCTGTCCTGAACGACCTGTCGCGTTCTGTATAAGCCCTTGTCGCGATCTGTCCTGACCCCGTCGCGACCCTTACTAGGGTACGTCGTGACCTGGGACTTTTGCATGAAAACCCATAATTTGTGATGCTTTGACCCTCTACAATGCTTATACCCTCTATTAACAGTCATACACGCAGTAAATACACTTGTCATAGATTGAACATTTATGTATGTTTAAAATACATGCACATGACCACCTTCTATCTACAATTTCTCTTACACTTGCACTCACTTTGATCCATCCATAATGGCTTAACTTGGCATGAAATTATCTCATAATACATCTGGTAACTTATGTCAATTATATATTTAAATTGCCCTATTTTAAATGAACTTGTCTATGATTCTCGTGATGTTTTGGGAGTATCATTATCGACGCTCCAGTGTTCTAGAATTCCTCTAGAACGTCGGGCACTTATTTCTATATATACACTTTCTCTTGACTTGGACGAACTCTTCGTCGGATATTCTTTCTGCCGAACTAGTGAATCCTTGTTCAAGGCCTCTGTAAGACTCCTCTGTCCATGGGTTCCCACATGGTCGACGAGCTGGTTGTACCCTAACACCTATGATACACTTGAGCGATCAATAAGATCCATACGACCTTAGATTGTTCTCTCTCTTATCTTGAATCACGCCGGACCTCTAGACCTATGCATAATATGGCCAGTGGAAGGGTAGTGAATTCCACCTAACTGCCTACACCGATCATGCGTGTTGTGCAACTGTTCTCTTGTGTGCAAATGCTTGATATGAATGTATATATCCTTGATTGATTTACTTGAATGTGAGTCATCACATGCACACACTATGGGGGAGTAAACTTAGGCTAGGTAAGTGAAATTCTTGAGGGTATCCCTTCATATCCCATGTGTCATAATCTCTCACCATAGGGTTCAAATCTCTCTCAATCTAAAGCCCTAAAATTGTCTTTTCAAGTTCCTATCGACAACCACAAACCTAGGTGTCGATAGACAAATCTTCCCAGAACCCAAATTCTGGACAAATTCAGTATCTGTCGATAGATACAATCTACCTGTCGACAGATAGCATCTCCTAGAACCTCCTATTTTTTGGAATTCAGTACCTGTCGACAGGCACATTTTTGCTATCGACAGCTACACTTCTTCTGTGAATTCTTCATTTTTTTCTCATCCATTCTTCATGAGTATGTTTCTATTATAGATGCAAGGGGAGAATTAGCTATAAATATTCATTACAATCTTTCATAATCACAAAGTATCAAAGACATGTCCTTAATTCTAATGATTTTGAAATAATATTTTGTGCTTGAGTCTAGGTTATATCATCTAGGAAACATTGAACAAATCTAATGATTTTAACCTAACTCACTTGAATAACTCCCTTGTGGATGATCATGTTTCTAAAGTGGATTGATAAGTAAGAAGGTTGTTGAACTTAATGATTTTATGTGGCCTTTGACTTTACATAACCTTTGACCTTGATTTTAAAATTCAAAAAAAAGGAGAAAAAGTACCTATTTCTAAACTAAAAAGATCAAAGAAAGTTTATATGCAATGGGAAAAAGGCAAAGCAATGATGAACATCGCTGAGTAACCGGGGACATGGGCATCCCAAATGTCTGTCTTCGCGTCAAAAAGTTCTTTCATTGTCTCTGTATAATGGTATGATGGTCACATACACTGAGTAACTGGGGGTATGGGCATCACAAATGTCTACCTTCACGTTCAAAGGTGTACGTGATCCTAATTACCACTTTTCCCACATTAACTTGATAAAAAAAAAACTTGTTCCATTGCTAGAAATAGAGTGTAGCCTCCAAAAAAAATTTTATATTAAGGGCAAGGGTTGTTTATTGTCAACTATTCATGTAGCCATTACCTTCATTTATCAACTGAAAATCACCCACTAAAAAATATGTTTTTCTTCAATGGTTCTATTCAAAGGGGTTATCTTAGGTTCATATGTTTTTGAATGGTGTTTTCTAAATGCTATAACTTAAGATTCCCAAAGTATTATCTCTTAACCATTGTAGAATTTTGATGTGTCTTCATACTAGTGTTTATGACACTTTGTAAAGGGTATAGACCTATTCTCAACCTTAAAATCCCATGTGCATACTCATATCCCACAGAAAATTCACAAAACTCAGTTCTGGGACACATCTGCACAGTAGCTGTCGATAGCTAGCTGGGCGCCTATCGACAGCCGGCTGACTGGGTGGTTTAGAAGTTGATCCGACTCAGTTTTTAGCTAGATTTTGTGGGACCCTTCCTATTCCAATGCTTTCTAAAACCCTTTGAAGGGTCTCCCACATCTTTTCACCCCCTCACCTTCCTCCAAAAGGTGCATCTTCCTTTTTTTTAAACCCCTAAACCCCTCTCTTTCCTCTCAACCTGAAATCCCCAAACACCATTATGCTCTTTCCTTCCTTCTCCTCCTATATTCTTCCTCCATTCAGAGCTCTTCCCTCCTCCGACCCTTCCACTTTCATGGCTCCCAGGAAGAGGTTGTGTGCCTCTCGTTCACGCCACGCTTCACCTGAAGCCGACGAGGGCTCTAGGGCACCGGATGAGCGCAGGAGCAAGTGTCGGGACGACCGTCTTCCAGAGCTAGCTGTTCCCCAGTAACTACACCTCACTAGGGTTTGGGGAACCTTCTAGTGTTTCATTCAGCCATGCTACATGGACTTCATCTCCTTGGAAGATATGTTCCCGTGTCTCCAACCCCTGTTGGACGCCCAGGGTTGGACATTTTTTCTATACTCCCACAAGCGGTATTCTCCGACCGTTGTGACAGAGTTTTTCAACAACATGGGGAAATCCGCTGAGGGTGATCTCTTCACTATGGTTAGAGGTATACCTTTCCATATCACACCAAACCTCTTCACCTATGCTTTTCAAATCCCCAACTCCGGGGTTGAAATTCTTCTCAACCATCCCTCTACCTCGGAGTACTACAATCTTATCACTCTCTAGTCGTATGATTCTACCAAGGATCGTATGAAGCTAAATGCCAATACATTCCCTCCTCTACATCGTCTCATTCATCATATCTTCACTACCATGGTTGTGGCAAAGGATGGCAGTCGGGAACTTGTGACCGAAGTTCACAAATCCCTATTCTATTTCTTTCTCAAAAGTGAGCAGGTCAATTTGCTTATTCTAATGCTTGACCTTCTTAATCAATGTTTTCGCAATCCCAAAAGGTCAATGTCATATGCTTGCCACATTGCATCCCTCCTATCCTTCATTGGCATCTCCATCTCCGACTCTGAATGCACCACTCTCAAGTCCCGTAGCTCATTTGATCTCACTACGACACATAGAATGGGTTACAAGCTTGTGGATGGGAGAATCACCAGGACTCTCAAGGGCAAAGAGTAGGACATTGCAGAGGAGTCTGCTAAGGATGATGAAGATGATGGTGATGATGAAGACTCCCCACCAGAGCCAATGGATGCTCAGGGAGTTGATGAAGATATTCATGATGAACAAGTACCACAGGCTCAAGCATTATCACTCCGGGACTTCATCACTGGTCAAATGGTACAAATGCAGCAACAAGACACTGCTGGATTTGATCAACTCAATGCTCATTTTAATGAGCTAGATATGCAAGTTAACACCAGGATGGATGCCCTTGCTGATACTCAAGTGCAAATTCATCATCGGCTCACTCGGCTCTCTACAGAGTTTCATGCCTTCCGTCATCCCCCTGCTCCTGGGAATGACGATGTTTAGAGAGTCTAGGATTTAGTTTGGGATCTCTCTTTTCACTAGGGTTGTGTCTTGTGTCAGTTAGTTATGCCAGTCATGTAATTTCCTTTCTTTTGCTTTTCTTTACTTCATGTACTGGATATCTTTTGTAACTATGTAAGCTTATTGCTCAACGGATGAAATCACAGTTCCTTACTTTCTACTTGTCCATGAGTGCATGAACAATCTTTTTTGATGTTGTCAAAAGGGGGAGAAACATCAAATGCCAATTTTCTTAATTTTGTCATCATCAAAAAGGGGGAGAATGTTGGGTTATGACATGTGGTTAAATGCTTTTGATGATGAGAAATGACAATTGATGTTATGTACATGGTTCAAACATGATGACAATGACAAAGACTTGAAAGAAACATGATGTTGATAAAGTGCTTTTATTGATCAACTATGCATTCATTATATCTCACTTAGAATGTTTCTCAATGTAGGTGTGAATGCATACAAGTCAAGCAACAAGAACCAAGTGAAAAAGAACAAGAAATACACTTCAAGTCATTACCTGTCGACAACCAGGAAAGTTCCTGTGGACAGATGAACAATCCAGAATACACAAGCTACTGGAACCTCATTTGGAGCAGTAGCTGTCGATAGATGTCATGTACTTGTTGACAGATACAAATCGCCTGTCGACAGACAACAATCTGCTTGTCGACAGATGAAGCCTTCCAGCAACACCATGGTTCTGGAAACCAAAAGTATGCAATAGCTGTCGACAGCTATGAAGTGCCTATCGACATACGATGAGAAACTCATATCTGATGGTCAGGATATGATCTATATTGGGGTGTTCCCTTTAAGCACGACTCTCCATGTTTGGATACCCATATATATAGATCATATGGAGCTATTTTTGCAGCAAGAAGCCACCATACCAAAAACCCTAGCAAAGATCCAAGGAAGGCTTTCTCTCTACTGCTCTGCTTCAACCCTCCGTCCAGTTCATGGAAGATTCATCTCACGAGCGGAGTTGAAGCCAGTTCGTCCTCGATTCAAGCTTCGCCTTCATCACGTGGTCATAAACGATGTGAAGTTTGAAGTCTTCTGAACGAACTCACTGAAGAGTTCTTATCATAGATTTGATCCTCAACTCAGAACTGTTTCTCTGTTCTACCTTCTACATCTTTGTGTGGGTGGTGGTGGTTCAAGCGACTCTTATGCTTGATCCACGTGTGGTTTGTTGTTTTGATTGCATGGTTGCATCAGAAAACGTGGGTGTGTGTGTTGTAGAGTTGAACTCGCTCATAAGCAGTTGTTTTGCGTGTGTGTGTGGACGGTGGACGTAGGATACACAAGTTGTGTACTCCGAACCACCTTAAATCTTCGTGTCATGTGGTATGAACGTTTCATGGTAGATGTTTGATAGGCACGTTGATTACTCACACACTAGATAGATTGCTATTTGTTCTACTCACAATCAGCACACACATCAGAGTTCAAATTCTATATAAATCTGTTTAAGTTTTTGATAAGTCAGTGTCAGACCCAAAATAAGGCCATAGTGTTTCTAATTGGTAGTAATGTATTCAACCCCCCTTCTAGATTACTATTTAAGATAGTTCTGCATATCTTTCAGAAATATTCAATTTTTTGGATTTTAAAAATAGGCTGCAACCCGACGTAGTCCCTTCTTAAAAAAGACGCGCAGAACGAAGGAGATCCTCTTCTAGTGGAAAAAACGTGGTACTTGGACCCTTCAATTACTAGATCATCATTTAAAAATCATTAATGATTCTTAGGTGTGTTAAACACGGATTGGACGTGCTTAAGTAGTGTCTTCACCCAATGTAGCTTTAGGCGACGTCCTCTCTAGTCAATTGTTGCCTTGCCTTGAACCTGGGACATACCGATAGGGGAGAAGGGAGGATGATATTTAGGAGGTTTGCCAATGGTTTGGGTAACCGGGGAGACACTCATTCCTTTACCCTATATTCATGGGATTCAATCTTTTGCTTGTGGGGATTTTTATTAGCATCTTACGACCAGGTCCATTTGGATCTCTGCAGGGACTTTGCCACTCTTGTCGTGCTTTTTTCTTATAATTTGCCTTGTTTTGGCTCTGTTCATTTTATTTACCTTTTTTTCTTTCTTTTCTCTGCTTATTGGACCGTGACATCTACCCATTAAGCATTGGACAGATTCAAAGGTTGATCCCACAGGTACCCATTCCTATTGGCGGACCGAAAGGAAGAGAAACGGTGGTGTCCTAGGCTCTCGGCTAAGCATTGATCTTCCTTAGCTTCCGTGCTTCTAGTTTCCAAGGGTGGGCGTGTAAGTGGGTGTGAGTGTCGACACCTATGGTTAACTCACCCAGAATAAAAAATGATGATCTTTCGTTTTAGGGTCAGTGTACCACGTAATTATAAACTCCTATCTAGGGGTTATACTTTTTAAGATATATCACATTCCAAGGGTGGGAGAGCTTCTCACGCTCAGCGTTCACTAGCCTGTACGCGTTGCCTGGATATGCTTCCTTAATTACATACGACCCTTCCCAATTTGGTTGCAGTTTTGAACGGGGACCACCGTGTTTTACAAAGATTCTTTTCATGACCATTTCACCGACTTTGAATTTTCTCTCAATTACTTTATTTTGATAAAAATGAGTGAGTCTATTCTGATATGCTTTTGTGTGTTTTGCGGTAGCCAGACGCTTCTCATCTAAGAGCTTCAGTTGTGCAAGGGGCGACTCGTGTTGATCATCGATTGACAAGTCCTTATCAAGCTGGACTCTCAGTGAGGGGATGAGAATCTCATATGGTACTACCGCCTCCATTCCATAAGTAAGGGCGAACGGTGGTTGACCTGTGGGAGTACGAATTGAAGTGCAGTAGGCCCATAGAGCTTCCACCAGCTTATTTGGCCAGTTTGAGAACTTATTAGCCTCACACGTCTTATTTAAGATTTTGATTAAGGTTTTATTTGTGGCCTCTGCCTGGCCATTGCCTTGAGGATAGTATGGAGATGAATGATGCAATGCAATTTTGTACCTGTTGCAGAGGTCTGAAGCTCTTGAGAGATAAATTGCAGCCCATTGTCGGTGATGATGGTACTGGGGATGTCGAATCT
This sequence comes from Colocasia esculenta, assembly GCA_014218235.1. Lineage (NCBI taxonomy): Eukaryota > Viridiplantae > Streptophyta > Magnoliopsida > Alismatales > Araceae > Colocasia > Colocasia esculenta. Next base: position 23,574,566 of record CM024759.1, read on the forward strand.
GGTGATGATGTTCTTCATGATGAAGTTGCATAAAGTTGTTGCGTTTACTTCCACGTATGCTTATGCTTCTGCCCATTTGGTGAAGTACTCTGTTGCAGTAAGGATATATAATTTCGACTTATTTTGGGAGTTTGAATCACCAAGGGGACTAATGATGTCGAAGGCCCACATAGCGAAAGGCCATGGGGAGGATATGGGGTGTAATGTAGAGGATGGAGAATGGATTTTTTTTGGCGTGTAGTTGGCACTTGACACACCGACAGACATATATAGAACAGTCCTCCTCTAAAGTTGGCCAGTAAAAGCCTTGCTTAAGGATTTTCTTGGCAAGTATTTGGCTATTCACATGGCCACCACACACACCAGAATGAGCTTCCTCAACAACTTTCCATATTTCATCATCATCTAGGCATCTAAGTAAGACTCCGGTGAGACCTCTTCTGTAGAGTGTATTGCCAACCAAAGTGTACTTCTGGGACATTCTCCTTATGACTCTCTTTTCATTAGTTGTGGCTTCCTCATGGTATGACTGATTCTGGAAATACCTAGCTATCTCATAGAACCATGGTTTCTTCTCATCATCCAGTTCCTCTTCTAACTCCAATAACATGATTTCCTTTTTGTTCTTCCTCTCTGCCTTCTTCAACATCTCCTCCTTGATCCAAAGGAACACAGGATTTCGAATAGCTGGGGTATGACGCCGTTCAATGTGAATAGTGTCAAAATCCCCAGAATAGGTCATGTTGAGAGTTAAGGCGACAGTAGCAAGGGAGTATGCTAGAAGATTTTGATGACGAGGGACATGGACAAAAATGAGCTTGGAGAATAGCTTGGCATCTGCTGAAGTGAGTTCTTAATATAGCCCGAGCTTGGGATCTCTGGTGCGGTATTTGGTGAGCACTTGGCATAGAATCAGTTGACTATCACCTACAATTCGAAGATGGGTAACACCATAGAAATGTGCAGCCTCGAGTCTGGCCAGCAAAGCTTCATATTCATCTATATTGTTGGTGACAGGGAATACCAGCTGAAAAGCTTGCGGAATGGTGACCCCTTCAGGTGATAGGAGAGTAATCTTGTAACGACCCAGAATCTGAATTATCAGTCACCGACAAGTAACTTGAATCATGACCCGTCACCCACGAGCCAAAGTTCGGAAGCGTAAGAAGAAAATGTCTAAGGAGAACATATAAGAAAATGTACACACCACAAAATTTAAACATTTCACTATATAATATTTCAGTTTAGCACAACTCAGAGCTAATAACAACATAAGTAGAGAGTATAGTGAGTACAAGAACTAAGTACTACTCACAAAAGCTAAGCGGGACCAGCACCGGAGTGACCAGGCTCCTCTGCACCTGGAGCAGACGATGAACCACCTGAAAGCGAAGGGAGTGAGTCTCAAGAAGAGACCCAGTAGGGACACTAAGCCCCACTGGTAAAAGTACTACTAAATAATGCAGGAAGTAGAGCAACAGTAAATAAACACACACCGCACAACACACAGAAATCAGTGGCGTACTACGCAACTCCTCGCAGGAGCGCGCAGAGAAAACTGGAACCTCGCAGGCTCAACAGCACAACAAGCACACACACACACACTCACACAAGGTAGGACTAGCTAAGGCCTATGGCTTGGCACCTCGACACCACAGAGTCCACCAACCCTAGCCACGTGTGCACACTCAGACGCTCTCCCTCACGTCTGGTCCTCGACCGATTTTCCCCTATGCCGGACTCGAACGGTGGAGAAGGGGCCCCACGGAAACTGGCTCGTAACCACCACAAGGGGCACGCACTGCACGGAGTCGCACTCAACATCCAGGCTCATCGGTGGAATAGCTCAACGTCAGTCATCCAGACGGAGCCTTCACCTCAACGTCTGAGAAACATAACACAAGCATAGTAAAACACAGCGCAAGTACAGACGGAGACTCTCTCAACATTCGGCACACCGTGCCAACAGGCAGACACCACGTGTCGACACCTTATACCACGGAAAAGGGAGCTCAGCCTGCTGAGACCTACATGTGGGTTGACAGCAACATCGATTGCCGTCAACCAGGAAATAGATGGTAGCATTGATTGCCATCAACAAGGGGTAGATGGCAACACCCTGACTGTCTACAAAAAAGTAGACGGTCGCTTGTTGGCTGTTTACCTCAAGTTGCGGCTAGGGATCTTGCCATCGAGTTCCTCCCTGAAGAACTTGATGTCAACCGATGTTGACGTTAAGTTCTTCAGCTTCCAGCAACTAAAATGGCCCCAGGTCGATCCAAAGGGCAATCCAGCCCTAAAACCAGCGGTTGGATAAGCGAAAACACTTTTCCTCATCACAATGCACTACCACAAATCGAGAAACAACGATCCAACACTTGGATCGATGGTTTCACCCCAAAACCTGGTAAGGAGAAACCCTCCCCAAAAACCACAATTTCCACACAAATCACGCACAACAAACATGGCATTTCAACAATAGGGAGTTATGGGGTTGAGTCCCTACCTCAGAAACGCAATAAAACTCCTAAAGAACCTCGAATCATGGAGATTCCCCAGGAGCTCCACCGCGAAGATGACCCTTCTATAGGATCGAGAAAAGATGTGGACAAGATCTAGAAGGGGGGGGGGGTTGAATAGATCTAGGCCAACTATTGCGGAAACTTAACCAATTTAGAAAAACTCTTGAATCAGAGACAAATTGAAAATAGATTTCACAGATCTGAAGAGTGATTAAGTGAGTTGTGCAATCGGAGTGTGTGAACAAGTTATTTAGATGTGAATTCGAAAGATCCTATGCATGCATCTAACGCAAAGAGAATTCAAACCACAATCAAACCACTGCACAGAGAATTTTAGGTGGTTCGGAAATCACACCATGTGATTCCTACATCCACCCCTCACACAGTGAGGATCCACTAACAAACTTGGGTACACCACACCCACTGGAGCCTGACAACTCCAACAACCTAAGTTTACAACTCACACGACCTCTAGAGAAAGACTACTCTAGAAACCTGAGCAAGACTGCTCAACCACAACCTGAGTACACGACTCAGAAACCACTGAGCGCAAAGGCTCACAGACAACTTGCCAGAAAGAAATATAAGTTTCAGATCCTCTAACAATAGGTCTGATCTATCAAGAGTTAATTCATGAGACTTATGGAACAACTCATGCACAATCTCAGAATCACTCAGAAGAGAAAAGGGAAAATGAAGAATTGTATGAATGATCTCTTCTCTTCAGATGTACTCCCTTGTAGATGGTCGAATTGTGAAGAGTCTTGAATCCTTGAAGTCCCTGGCCGATACTCTGCACTTTGAGCTTTGGGATCTTCCTTGAAGTTTTCTCAATCGACTGCTTCCACTTGATCTGCTTCCTTGAAGTGATCCAATTGCATCTTCAGTGATCAAACTCCACTTCTCATGCTTGGACAGATGAGAATTGGATTGAGGAATCACCAGGAGAGTAAGAATAGGGAGGAGAACTCTTCTTGCTGCCAAAGGATTTCTAGAGGGCTCTGAAAAGGGTTCTCTCATGTTGGATGGCCAATAGGAGGGTATTTATACCCCAAATAGTCCAAATGTACCCTTGGGGGTCGTGGGCACATGATCCAAGGCCGATCCAGCAATTCCCTAGGGTGCCACGTGTCCAGGAGAAACTTTAAGTCATAAAGTTTCCGCAGTGTGTCGACCTGACTAGGTCTAGTGTCGACACACTATCCCAGATTGGCAAACTGACTTCCCTGGGAGAGGTCTCTAGTGTCGACACCACTTCATCTCGTGTCGACACACAGGAGAGTACTGCAAAACAGGCCTTCTGGGAGAGGTCTCTAGTGTCGACACCATCTGGCTTACTGTCGACACACTATCCAAGCCTGTTGAGAGGGCTCACTGGGAACTGGGTCTAGTGTCGACCTGACTTGATCTTGTGTCGACACTACTTGACCATTTCTTCATCTTTTGGCTTAGGGCTTGGAGCATTGTGTCGACACCAGTATGGGGTGTGTCGACACTACCTTGGAAGAAATTGTGTGTCCCTGAGAAATAAACATATAAATCATTAGTCCATTGATTTATCATGAATATAAATGATAAATATGTTTGGAAACATGCTTTTTAAACGTGGTCATAACATGTGTGGTGCATCTAACATGTTCCAATTATTGTGCATTAAAATCACACATTGTCATCATCAAAATATGAGGGGAAATGAATTGTCTTCACACTCAACCCAACACCTTCCAACCTCCGTTTCTCGCCCGATCCGTTGCCGCCACGAGCACCACAACCTGCCCACAAGCTCCTGTCGGCCACCGGAAGGAGTGGAGAAGGAAAGGGGTGAAGGTGGTGGGAAGGAGAGGGAGAAAATTGAGGGAGAAGGGGCCTCGGGTTTCCCCTAAAAACACAGGCCAGGCAGGTTGACATCAACATCTGTTGTCGTCAACTTGCACTGACAGTCCTTGACGTCAACATTGCTTGTCGCCAAGTCATACACGGGAAAACTCTGGAACCTTCGGTAGACGTCAACATCGATTGACGCCAAGACCTAGTCGACGGTAGCCCTCTTGCCGTCAACCCAACTGTTGATGTCAACACCATGGACGTCAACCCACTGTTGACATCAACATCCCTTGACGTCAACATGCAGTATTCCAGAAGAAGGCTCATTAGGGGTCCAATAAGGCCCAAGGCCTTACAGCCTCCCCCCCCCCCCAAAGAATTTTGTCCTCGAAATTCAAGCAGTGCAAAGGGGAAGAAAACTCACCAAAGAGGTATGTAAACTGCTCGCGCATCTCATCCTCCCATTCCAAGGTCGACTCACCTCCTGAGTGTCACTGCCAAGCAACACGAACTAGTAGGATTACCTTGTTCCTCAGCCTCTAAACCTGGCGATCCTCAATGTACAGCGTATACTCTGGTACTGTCAACACTGGTGTCACCTCAGTCCATTCTACACTCGGAAGAATGTGTGACTCATCTGGAAGGTACCTCCGCAGCATCGACACATGGAACACATCATGGACTGCTGCCAACTCTGGCGGAAGCTGAAGCCGGTACGCTAAACCTCCAACACGCTCGGCAATGGTGAAGGGTCCAATATAGCGAGGACTCAACTTCCTGTGTCTACCGAACCTCATCACCCCCTTCATAGGGGACACTCTGACAAACACCTAGTCCCTACCTGAAACTCGAGCGGTCGCCTGCACTGATCAGCATAACCCTTTTGTCAGGTTTAAGCTGTCTGAGTCCTCTGTCTGACAAGCTGAACCACCTCTACAGACTGCTGAAGTAACTCTGGTGCAGTGGCAACTCGCTCGCCCATCTCAAACCAGTCGAGAGGGGTACGACATGGTCGTCTAAACAAGGTCTCATAGGGTGCCATGCCGATACTGGAATGATAGCTGTTATAATATGCAAACTCGACCAACGGTAAGCGAGCTGCCCAAGACCCTTGCCAATTTAAACAACAAGCTCGCAGCATGTCCTCCAAGGTCTGGATAGTCCGCTCTGACTATGGGTGATAGGCGGAGCTAAACGCTAACTCTGTCCCCAAGGCTCTCTGGAAACTGCGCCAGAACCCAGAAGTGAAGCGAGGATCTCTATCTAACACAATAGAGATCGGTACCCCGTGCAAAGGAACAATCCACTCCACGTACAACCTGGCCAACCTGCTCACACCCCAGCCAGCTCTAATGGGCAAGAACCTGATAGTCTTCGTCAGTTTGTTCACAGGCACCCATATACTTCATATCCTCCAGCTGTCCTCGGCAGTCCACACACAAAATCTATCGTCACATGGTCCCATTTCCACATGGGAATCTCCAACAGCTGTACAAGCCCTCCAGGGTGCTGGTGTTCGGCCTTCACCTGCTAACAGACCAAACACCTGGCAACAAAAGCCACTATGTCTCTCTTCATCCCGAGCCACCAAAATTGTCATCTCATCCTGTGATACATCTTGGTTGACCCTAGATGAACTGAGTACCGGGACCCATGTGCCACCTGCAAAACTGCTCTCCTGACAGACTCCTCATCAGGTACATAGAGTCTGTCCCAGAACCTAACGGTCTCATCATCGTGCGGCTCAACCTCTGGGAGTAACAACACTCTGTGCAACTCGGGATCTATCTGCTGGGCCTCAACAACCTATCTCACAATAGCAGGAGCTGCTAACAACAGCCTAGCATACACTGCTGTCGTCTGGTGGAAACTTCGAAGGATCCCTCTGTCGTAAACTACCACAACTGCCCCTCTCTCAGCATAAGGTAGCTCACTTGCACCTTCCTACTCAGGGCATCTGCAACCACATTTGCCTTCCCAAGCTGATACTCAATACTGAAATCATAGACCTTCAGATATTCACATCCAACGACGCTGCCTCATGTTCAGATCCCTCTGAGAAAAGACATACCGCAGACTCTAGTGGTCGGTGCGAACTATAAACCTCACTCCGTACAGGTATTGACGCCAAATCCTTAGAGCAAAAACCACAGCTGCAAGCTCCAGGTCGTGGGTCGGGTAACTCTCCTCGTGGGGCTTTAGCTGACGCAACGCATAAGCCACCACTCTTCCATGCTGCATCAGTACTGCTCCTAAACCAACACTGGAAGCATCTGTGCAAACCTCGAAACCCTCCGTACCTGAAGGCAACAGCAGGACTGGCGCTGACGTAAGCAGTCGCTTCAAATCCATGAAGCTCTGCGCACATTGCTCTGACCACCCGAACGGTACTCCCTTCCTCGACAAATGAGTCAGGGGTGTAGCAATCTGTGAAAAATCTCTAATAAATCTACAGTAATAGCCGGCCAAACCCAGAAAACTATGGATCTCTGTCACTGAACGGGGTCTCCCACTAAAAAACCACCTCGACCTTCGTTGGATCCACTGAAACTCCGTCACCTGAGATCATGTGTCCCAAAAAGTGAACCTGCTGTAACCAAAACTCGCACTTAATGAGCTTGGCATATAGTCGGTGCTCCCGCAGAGTCTGTAACACGATCCTCAGGGGCTGAGCATGCTCCTCCTCTGTGGTAGAGTACACCAGAATGTCGTCAACAAATACCACAACAAACTGGTCTAGGTACTGGTGGAACACCCTATGCATTAGATCCATGAAGGCCGCTGGTGCATTGGTGAGCCCAAACGGCATCACCAAAACTCAAAGTGCCCGCATCAGGTCCTGAAGGCAGTCTTCTCCACATCAGAATCTTTGATCCACAACTGATTAGTAGCCTAACCTCAGGTCAATTCTGGAGAAAATCGAGCTGACGGAAGCTGATCAAAGAGATCATCAATCCTAGGTAGAGGATACCTATTCTTGATCGTCACTTGATTCAGCTTCCTGCAATCAATACACAATCGCAGGCTACCATCCTTCTTCCTCACAAACAGCACTGGAGACTCCTAAGGAGAAAAGCTAGGGCGAATATAGCCTTTCTCCAACAACTCCTCTAGCTGCCTCTTCAACTCCCGTAATTCTGCTAGTGCCATGTGGTACGGTGCCCTAGAAGTAGAAGGCAGCTCCTCTAGGTATCAACAGGTACACCCTCTTTTTCCTGAAATTCACCATAGCACTATACTCACTCTGATCTGACCATGAGTCTATAAGGTACCAGCCTCAAGTGTTGTTGCCATCTGATAGGCTGCGTCAAGGTCGGTGACGCGAGCAACTATCAGTGCCTGCCTGAGCTCTGGCCTTAGTCCTCTCACAAACTGCGTGGTCCTCAGGCTCTCATCTGCCATGATCTGTGGTGCATGGTGCCCTAACTCTACAATTCTGACTCTTTACTAGACCATTGACATCTCTCCCTAAGTCAAATCCAGGAACTAATACAGCCTCTCAGTCCTGAGGTATGTGGGGCAGAAAGCTCTCTCAAAAGCCCACAAACTCCTACCAAGAGATCTGCTTAGGTGGGCGAGACTGGAAGGTGATCTCCCACTCTAAGGTCCACCAGGTCAGCGCCTGACCCGGAAGCTAGTAACTCGCCAACAGAACTCTCTCCTCTGGTGCACACTCCATGGAACGGAAAGTCCACTCCATCGCATCAAACCACGACTGGGCCGCATCTGGATTCGGCTATCCTAGAAACGGGGGAGGCTAAAACTACAGGAACTCACTCAACACCCTCCCGGAACCTCCCTGAGGTGTCAGGGCGTCGCGGTGCTGAGTGACAATCTGTGTCATACCCTCAAAAAATGGGTCCAGTCAAATCTCTGAGTTGCCCGGGGGGGGGGGGGGGGGGGGGGGGGGGGGCAGTACAAAACAACTGTGTGCATCCTGCGGTCCAAGTTGAGTCTGCTGTGGTGGCGGGGCATCTCTAGCCTCCTGCTGAGGTGCCTGCTCTGCCACCCCTCAACACGACGTCGCTTAGGTGCCATAATGGATCTACACAGGACTTGCACACACACAATACACAAAATAACTATGGTTTGCTTGCTGCTACTGTACTCTTCATGCTCTGAGTTGTGTTGAAACATTTTCCTATATGTCTCGACAGACTAGGCTCTGATACCAACTGTAACGACCCAGATTCCGAATTACCAGTCACCAACCAGTAACCCGAATCCTGACCCGTCACCCATGAGCCGAAGCCCAGAAGGGTAAGAAGAAAACCTCTAAGGAGAACATATAAGAAAATGTACACACAACAAAATTTAAACATTTCACTATATAATATTTCAGTTTAGTACAACTCAGAGCCGATAACAACATAAGTAGAGAGTAGAGTGAGTACAAGAACTAAGTACTACTCACAGCAGCTAAGCGGGACCAGCACCAGAGTGACCAGGCTCCTCTTCACCTGGAGCCGACGACGAACCACCTGAAAGGGAAGGGAGTGAGTCTCAAGAAGAGACCAAATAGGGACACTAACCCCCACTGGTAATAGTACTACTAAACAGTGCAGGAAGTAAAGCAACAGTAAATAATCACACACCGCACAACACACAGAAACCAGTGGCATATTATGCAACTCCTCGCAGGAGCGTGCCGAGAAAATTGGAACCTCGCAGGCTCAATAGCACAACAAGCACACAGACACACACTCACATAAGGTAGGACCAGCTATGGCCTATGGCTTGGCGACCTTGACACCACAGAGTCCACCAACCCTAGCCATGTGTGCACACTCAGACGATCTCCCTCGCGTCTGGTCCTCGACCGATTTTCCCCTATGCTGGACTCGAACGGTGGAGAAGGGGCCCCACGGAAACCGGCTCGTAACCACCACAAGGGGCACGCGCTGGACGAAGTCGCACTCGAGATCCAGGCTCACCAGCGGAATAGATCAACGACAGTCATCCAGACAGAGCCTTCACCTCAACGTCCGGGAAACACAACATAAGCACAATAAAACACAGCGCAAGCACAGACAGAGACACTCTCAACGTCCGGCACACCATGCCAACAAGCAGACACCGCGTGTCGACACCTTATACCACCGAAAAGGGAGCTCAGCCAGCTGGGACATACCTGTGGGTTGACGGAAACATCGATTGCCGTCAAGAAATAGATGACATCATCGATTGCCATCAACAAGGGGTAGACGACAACACCCTGGCCGTCTACAAAAAAGTAGACTGCCGCTTGCTGGCCGTTTATCTCAAGTTGACGGCAACCGATGTTGATGTTAACTTCTTTAGCTTCTAGCAGCTGAAACGGCCCCAGGCCGATCCTGTAAGGCCCTCGAATTTTGTTATATTACTTTATTACGTGTAAATAATTCATGCTTGTGTATGCATAGATGTACATATCTACGTACGTATTAACTAGTTATACTTATGTGTGCGTGTGTATAATTAGATTATAAATATTGCTTGAATTGCATGGTGGTAGTGTGTACATGATAGTATACATATTGCATGTAAGTATATAGAATATGCATGGATTTTCTGCATGTTTTTAAGTTCTGGCCAAAGGGCCAATTGGCGTTAACAGGGTGGACGTCCATGGTGGTAAATGTCTATATCGTTGGACGCTAATACTTAAATAAACGGCCATGGATGTGGACGTTAATATCTCTGACCTGCATGCGCTGCAGACCCCGGAATTTTGGAGGCAAGCAAGCCCAGCCATTGGGGAGATGTCCCCAACGGCTATCAGGCCTTCACATCACCCCTTCAGGATATCCCAAACCCCTTCTCCTATAAACCAAACCCCTTCTGCACTAGAAGAGCTCTCTTGACTCTTTGAAAAGAGGAGAGAAACCCTAGCTCTGGACTGAAGGAAACTTGAACTTTGGAGGCTTTGATCCGGTGACTGAAGGCTTCTCCCGACGATCTACACCGACTGGAGGATAGCTGGAACATAGGGGAAGGCTTCCCCGACGTTGGTTTGGCGTCTACATTGACCAAGAACCCGGAGCAAGAAGAGTTTGGAGGCTTCTTGGGACTGCCCAAGGAGAGCTTCAACAACAACTTTGATCCTTTTGGAGATTTATTGAGAGGCAAGTAACCCATTCACTTCGTCCATGTAGGTGTCTAGTAGGGTTTTACCATTTTTACAGATTTTCCTCGTGTCCTGGATCCTCACAATTCTCCTTCTTTTAGAGCTCGGGTCTGTGTTTTGCACAGACCTGAACTTGACGGCAAGATCCCTTGCCGTTAAGATCTTCAATTAACGGCCAACGATGTTGTCGTTAAGCTCCATTAACGGACAGACTGTGCCGTTAAGTTCTTCAGGGCAGAACAGTGAGCTGTTCTCCCTTGTATACGATTAATTTTCCGAAGTGTTTTCGCATGAGGACATAAAGTAATTGTTGTATGTTATGTGAAATAGATACAGTGATGTGTGGGGAAATTTCTTGTGCATTTGTGGATGGTAGGAGTTATTAGGTTTAATAAAATGCATGTTGGAAGAAATGGTTGTACATATCTATCTACTGTTCACATGATCCGTGAAGAATTCAAGTGCCCTAATTTTTATAAACCATGTATGTATGTGTCATTCTACGCCCTGCAAATTTCGGAATTTTTCTAAGAGCATGTGATTTACTGCAATTTCTATTTTGAAAATAGAAAACCTGTGTAGGATTTGTAAAAATTACAGTAAATCATGTGATGTGCTATAAATCTAGGGGGAAATTTTTGGGATAATGTGTAAGTTAGGTTCAGGGTTCTGAATAGCCAAATCTGATATTCATGTTATGCTCCATGTTGAATTGAATTATGAATAGCATGAGATTGAATGTTTTATTTTCTGTAAATGCATGATAAGTCAGAAAAATAAGGAAATTTGCATGCATGGTCCTAAACCTGCAAACAGTGTGTGGTTAAATTCTCATGTTATTTGGATGACTGTAGGGTGTATTATGAATTTTCCATATGAAAATAAGTAAATTACGCATGCTATTATGAAATGGTTTGATATGCGTCTCTCAACCTAGTTAATGTAAATTATTGGATGTCTGATTCTGTCATCAGTAGTATCGTGTTAGAAAGAATAGAACCATGTGTATAAATGAGAGAATGTAAACCATGTGTAATTCATGTGTGTTAAAAATCAGAATGTGTAATGTGTAATAGAGTGTGCCATGTGTGACACTGCTTCCATAGAGGGCCGTGGAACCGTACCATGGAAAAGTCCCCATGGGAAGGTTCAATGTGTTAAGATTCTAAGGGCATTAGGATGAAATCCTGGAGGTGGACAAGTACCACTGGTTAGGGTAGAGACTTGTTCTCCCGGTCTGTGCAATCCAAGAGTCGTCACTATATTGCCTAGGTGGCGTCTATGTGTATGTGTTATGTGATGTGTCCTTCTAATGGTGGTTTGGACTATGTATCACGGCACTAAATTTTGAAATGTGAATTGTGAATTGTGAATTGTGAATTGTGAATGTGAACATGTGTAAATTGTGTAGTGTGAATATGTGAAAATGTGCAATGTGTAAAAAGTGAGCAATGTGAATGTGTAATTTTGTAAACATGTGGAACTAGTATGGTAAATCATGAAATTGAGATCCATGATGTGTAAGTGTTAAATTTATGTCAAAACAGCAACCTAAATGCGTGTAAAATGCCATTTCCACATGTGCAAAATTTGTAGAATCCATGTTAAGGATGTTTCTTACTTATGTGTGAATAGTTCCATGTTTAATCGTTATCATGTTGAAGTTGAAAATGTGAATGTAGCTCTCATGTGAATAGACAAGTAGAAAGCATGTGGTATGGACTTTAGATTGGAATGACATAAACCTTGTGCATGTGTTTAAATTTTATAGAAGTATCATGATAGGTTGTTTCCTACCATGCTGTATGTTTGGCTATTGAAAGTGGTTATAGGTCTTATTGTGATATATGCATGTATGACGTGTATGGTGTTATTTGCTGAGTCTTTTAGACTCATTCCTTGCTTCGGCGTACAGGTTTAGTAGGTGATACACCTTTGGAGGAGATCGTAGAGAGCGACTCCGAGCACGGAGAGTAGCTTGGCGGAGTTGTAGTTGTGACATTTTGACTTCCATCGTATGTAAATTGAGGCATTGTAATAGAAACACTATGTAATTTGTGGACAACTATGTATTTGAATTTATAACTTCATTATGTGGACTTTATTTCTTTTAAATTGTCATGGGATCATGTATGTTAAATGTGGATGATGGAATGAAATGAAAGACCTTGTTCTTTTACTTCCGCTACTCTGTATCTATATTTGTGTGTATCTCAATCATGTGATAGCGTTTGGGTAAATGTCCCATTGTGATAACGTTCACTATACCGACGTGGGTTGGTATAACCGTACCAGTATAATGAGGGTCGTCACAGGGATTGGTATCAGAGAAACCGATTGAGATTATACATAAATATACATGAATCATCATCTTCATTACATGCTAAATCTTCATAGATTGTCCACATGTGTAGAATTGATTAATAATGAATGAAAAATAGATAAGAAAATGGTTAGGAAATAAATTAACGTAGCTCTAATGGTGGCTGAAATTTATTGCAGCCATGGCTTCGAGAGGTAGGCGTGGCGGAGCGCCGGCCCGTGAGGACGAGCCGAGACGTGAGGAGCGGGCGGAGCAGCAGGCCCCGACACCACAGGGTCCTGTACTTCCCCCACCTCCACCTGTGGATTATGGAGTGTTCATGGAAGGTTTGGTGCAGGCCATGTAGACATAGGCCCACACCAAGGCTGCACTCCAGGCTCAGTTGGAGGCTCAGGTTAGCATAATCAATCAGAATGTAGTATGTTTTATTTAATTGTATGATGTTATGTTGAATGTGTATTAATTGTTGTGTGATGTAGCAGGCTCAAGTTCCAGCTCAGGACCATGGTGGACATTCCATCATGGAAAGATTCAAGAGGATGCTGCCACCCTCTTTTTAGGGGGAGAGCGATCCATTACTAGCAGAAAGCTGGATGAGGGAGATCGAGAAGATCTTCCGGGCTATTAGGTGTGCAGACGATGATAAGGTTACTTTAGCCACCTATATGCTACAGGTATGTGCTAGTTTTATTTGTTTATATTCCCTGTTAAGTTGAAGTTGTTTAGTTGGTGCTTATGAAGGTTATGTTGCAGGAGAGAGCTGATGTGTGGTGGGCTTCATTACTGCGTACCCGATTCGAGGACGGAGCTATTGAGATTGCTTAGGATGAGTTCGTGAGGCTCTTTCGGGCCAAGTTCGTCCCCGAGCATATCTAGGACAGGATGGAGTAGGAGTTCCTCTCCTTGACCCAAGGCTCCATGACCGTGCTCGAATATGAGGCCAGGTTTGCAGAATTATCTAAATATGCACCTCATATCGTGACATATGAGCGCAGGAAAGCAAAGAAGTTCGTGATGGGCCTGAAGCCATCACTGAGGATGAGACTAGTGGCGTTTGACCATCGTACCTTGGACGAAGCACTTAGTGCTGCTTGTAGACAGGAGGGCGAGATGGAGCAATATCTGGAAGAGAAGAAGGCTTCGTAGAAGAGGTTTGCAGCTACGTTCCAGCGGCAGGACAAGAAGAAAGCAGTGTACCAGGCACCACAGCGTCCAGTAACAACCAGCAGTGCACAGGTACCTTCTCAACGTTCCCCTGGTGTGAAGAAAGAGTGTCCCCACTGTGGGAAGACACATGGTGGTTCCGAGTGTTAGATGATTGCGGACAAGTGCTTGAAGTGCGGAAGCAGCGACCACAAGATCAAGGATTATCTGAGACTTCAGTAGGGAGTTCAATGCGGAGCGCCAGCCCCAGCATTGGTAGCAGCAGCAACGCCAGCTACAGGAAGACCAAGAAGGCCTCGAGCCCTAGCTCGAGTGTTTGCTCTAGCACGCGAGGACACTGAGCAGGCGGAGCACGTCACCGAAGGTACGATTTTACTTCTAGGTGTGCACGCTCGGGTTTTGTTTGATACAAGTGCCACTCACTCGTTCATTTCCGAGCAGTTCACTAGGTAGTTAGCTCTAGAGTCAGGCGTAGAGTCTGAGGAGTTAGAGGTCCCTTTGTCTGTGCACAAACCTGCGGGTACGGTATCGACTAGGAAGTGTATTCCGTTGTTACCTGTGTGCATTGAGGATAGAATCCTAGAATGGTGTTTCTTCTTGCTAAAGATGAAGGACTTTGATGTTATTCTTGGTTTGGATTGGCTAGAGGAGCACTATGTGTTAGTAGATTGCCGTGAGAAGAGGATTGTTTTCCGCATTCCTGGTGAGGACGAGTTCTCTCATCCCTTGCCAAGGAACTTGGAGGGAAAGTTGGTCATCTCTGCCATGAAGGCGATGCGCATGGTAAACAAGGGTTGTGACGCTTTTCTTGCCAGCGTGGTGTTAGTACCTGAGGCTGATGAGTCACCTACTCTTGTAGAGTCGAGGTAGTGCAGGACTTTCCAGACGTCTTTCCCGATGATTTGTTTGGTTTGCCACCGGATAGAGAGATAGAGTTCACCATAGAGTTGCTTCCGGGCACCTCTCCTATCTCAAAGGCTTCATATCGGATGGCACCTGCAGAGTTAGCCGAGTTAAGGAGGCAGTTGCAAGAGTTGCTAGATAAGGGATTTATTCGCCCTAGTGTTTCCCCTTGGGGCGCACCTGTCTTATTCGTAAAGAAGAAGGATGGATCACTTAGGTTATGCATCGATTATAGAAAGCTAAACCAAGTGACAGTGAAGAATAGGTATCCCTCGCCTCGCATTGATGATTTGTTTGACCAGTTGCAAGATGCATCAGTCTTTTCTAAGATTGATTTGCGATCTGGTTATCATCAGCTGAGGATTAGGAGTGAGGATGTGTCCAAGACGGCATTTAGAACCCGTTATGGACATTATGAGTTTTTGGTCCTTCCTTTCGGACTGACCAACGCCATTGCAACGTTCATGGATCTCATGAACAAGGTGTTTAGGCCGTATCTAGATAGCTTTGTTGTAGTGTTTATTGATGATGTGCTGGTCTACTCTCCGGACGAGGCCACACACCGTCAGCATTTGAGGGTAGTATTAGAGCTTCTCCGTGAGCACAAGCTATATGCTAAGTTCAACAAGTGCGATTTCTGGTTGCACGAGGTTCATTTCCTCGGGCATGTTATCTCCGGTGCTGGTGTTGCAGTTCATCCAACAAAGGTCCAGGCAGTTATGGATTGGGAGACTCCCAAGACCCCTTTAGAGATTCGTAGTTTTCTGGGTTTGGCTGGTTACTATCGGGGATTCATTGAGGGATTTTCATCCATCACCGCCCCATTGACTCAGCTCACCAGAAAGGGAGTGAAGTTTGTCTGGTCCGAGAAGTGTGAGAGTAGTTTTCAATTGTTGAAGACTAAGCTCACGTCAACTCCGGTGTTAGTCTTGCCGAGCGGTGTAGAGGGTTTTGCTATCTACACGGATGCGTCTCGGATTGGTTTAGGCTGTGTGCTAATGCAGCAAGGAAGGGTAGTGGCATATGCTTCTCGTCAATTGAAGGAGCATGAGAAGAACTATCCGACTCATGATTTGGAGCTCGCAGCAGTGGTTCATGCACTAAAGATCTGGAGGCACTATCTTTATGGTGTCAGATTTGAGGTGTTTACCGACCACAAGAGCTTGAAGTATCTTTTCTCCCAAATGGAATTAAACCTGAGGCAGAGAAGGTGGATTGAGTTTTGAAGGACTATGACTTCGACCTTCAGTATCACCCTGGGAAGGCGAATGTCGTAGATGATGCCCTGAGTAGGAAGAGACCATCTCTCCAGCAGGATTGGAAGATGTTGGAGGATGCAGCTTGCGCATTGACTGAGTTAGAGCCATCGCTATGCCAGGCTTTTGTAGCTCAGTTATCCCATAGGTCCTCGGTTTTGGATGAGGTGATCGAGCAACAAAAAGCAACAGAAAGCCGACCCTTTTCCTCATCACAATGCACTACCACAAAATCGAAAAACAACGATCCAACACTTGGATCGATGGTTTCACCCCAAAACCTGGCATGGAGAAACCCTCCCCAAAAACCACAATTTCCACACAAATCATGCACAACAAACATGGCATTTCAACAATAGGGAGTTATGGGGTTGAGTCCCTACCTCAGAAACGTAATAAAACTCCTAAAGAACCTCGAAGCGCGGAGATTCCCCCAGAGCTCCACCGTGAAGACGACCCTTCCAACCTCTATTTCTCGCCCGATCTATTGCCGCCACGAGCACCACAACCTCCCCACGAGCTCCCGTCGGCCACCAGAAGAAGTGGAGAAGGAAAGGGGTGAAGGTGGTGGGAAGGAGAGGGAGAAAAGTGAGGGAGAAGGGGCCTCGGGTCGCCCTTAAAAACACAGGCCAGGCAGGTTGACGTCAACATCTATTGTCGTCAACTTGCACGGACAGTCCTTGACGTCATCATCGCTTGCCGTCAAGTTCATACACGGGAAAACTCTGGAACATTCGGTAGACGTCAACATCGATTGACGCCAAGACCTTGTCGATGGCAGCCCTCTTGCCATCAACCCAACTATTGACGTCAACACCATGGACGTCAACCCACTATTGACGTCAACATCCCTTGACGTCAACAGGCACTGTTCCAGAAGAAGGCCCAATAGGGGTCCAATAAGGCCCAAGGCCTTACAAATCTCGATACCCTTACCATGAGAATTCAGAGCTCCATCAAAATATAATGTCCACATAGGATCAGATTGGCTAAGGGACATTAGTTCCTCATCTGGAAACTCTGAATGGACAGGATCAAATCGAGGGATAGGGTGATGAGCGAGATGCTCTGCTATGGCATAGCCTTTGATTGATTTCAGCTGAATGTAGGTGATTTTGAACTGAAAGAAAAAGCTTTGACATCGTGCGAGCCTATCAATAAGGATAGATTTTTCTAAGAGGAATTTGATAGGATTCATGCGGGCTATAAGGTGGACCTCGTGAGCAAGAAAGTAGTGCTTCAATTTCTGCACTATCTAGACAAGAGCGGCATGTGTTTTCTCCATCGATGTGTACCTCTTCTCACAGGGGTTGAGAGTCTTAGATAAGTAGTAAGCTGCCATCTGCTTGCCTTCTTCATCCACTTATGCAAGGACAGCTCCTACAGAGTCTTCCAGGACAGATACATAGAGAATTAAGAGTTTGCATGGAGTCGGTGGCCTCGAGATAGGACGATTAGCCAGATACTCCGTTAATTCATTAAAGGCGGCCTGACACTGCTCATCCCAATAGAATTTGACTTCTGGCTTATTGAGGTCGTAGAAGGGTCTACACCTCTGTGAATGTTGGGAGACAAATCGATGTATAAATTGTAACCTCCCCATTAATCCTCGAACTTCCTTCAAATTCTTTGGAGGTAGCATCTCACTTATTGCCTTCGCCTTATTGGGATCGATCTCGATACCCCTCTTACTAACGATGAACCCTAGGAGTTTACCCGATGACACACAAAACACACACTTCTTGGGGTTCATTTTCAATTGAAACTTTCTTGATCTTTGCAGAACCTTAGTTAGAACCCCAGGATGCTCATCCAATGTTGTAGATTTCACCACTAAGACATCCACATACACCTCAATATAGATGTGAATCATGTTATGAAAGATGGCCATCATCGTCCTTTAGTAAGTAGCTCCAATGTTTTTAAGTCCAAATGGCATGACCACATAGAAATATGTTCCCCAAGGTGCAGTGAACGACGTCTTCTCTTGGTCTTCCTCTACTAGCCTGATCTGGTTGTACCCTGAGAAGCCATCCATAAAGGAGAGGGTTTCATACCCAGCCATATTTGTTGTGTTGAGTGTGTATTGGAATTTCTTAAAGATGAATTTTAATGATGACCAATGGACATCACTCATACTTTGATTTTGATGATGACATATTGAACATATTGTACATATTTAATATATTACAATATTGCGCAAACAACATGTTCTTGATATTTAATATCTCATATCTTACTATTAATAACATGTTTTGATGGTCTACTCTTCATTCATATAGGTTTACAAAGTTTTTGTCAAAGTAGAGTCAACTCTAGTTGACAGACAGGTCGACTCTCAAAGTATGCCCAGCAAGCTCCTGAAGAAAAAGTCACAGTAGTATTGACTCCAGTTGACAGACAGGTCGACTCTTAAAGGCTGCACAGCAAGTTTCTGAAGAGCAAATGTCAGTAGTGTCGACTCTAGCTAAAAGTGAGGTCGACACTAGTATCATTCCAGTGAACCTGATTTGAAGGAATACAAAGGAGGTCGACTCTATCTGTTGATCAGGTCGACTCTACATGTTGTTCAGGTCGACACTAGTGTTCTGCCAGTAAGCCTGAACTAATGTTTGGCCAGTAGTGTCGACTCTCATGGAAATATGAGTCGACTCACTTTTTGTGCAAACCCAGAATCGTGCAGAGGATGATATCCAACGGTTGTGATGTCATTTTGAGATCTTTATGGGAGATTCTATAATTACCAAAGTGCCCTTTTATCCAAGTGGCAATGAGGTAAAGGCCTTTTGGACACGTGGCAGCCCAAGGTGCATCCTAGGTTTCTGTGCACATCTCTCTAATGTAAAAGGGCTGCACAGAGGCTATAAAATCTCTCTTCTCTCATTTGAAGAAGTTAAGCCTTGGAAACCCTCAAATGCGTCGTTATACACGTGGATATCAATCTTAAATAATCGGCCTACACTAAATATTTTGACAATAGTTAAGTGGTGAGAGCCGAGTCCAATCCATAGAGAAATAGATTTTAGAGTTGAAAACTTTGGGTTTTTGTTTAGGAAAGTAACGTGATGATATTAAAACTAAGTTGCACTAAATAAATTTAAACTAAGCTAAATAAATAAAGAGAGAGAGAGAGAGATGAAGAGTAACAGCAGATGAGATTAGGAGACAAGATATAAAATTACAATCTACTAAAAAATGTTGAACAGAAAAAAATTGTTTATACTAAACAAAATAAATTAACAACTACACTAAGAAAGTATGAGAAATAAAGAGAGAAGAGAGCGAACGGGAGAGACAAGAAAAGATAGAGAGAGAGACGAGAAGAGAAGAGAGAGAAAATGAGATGAAAGAAGAGAGAAAAGCGAGTGGAGAGAGAGAGGAAGAGGGAACGAGAGAGGGGAGAGAGAGGGGCGAGAGGAGAGAGAGGGGGGGCGATCGCCTCCTCTACGTGCATGCAAAAGCATGCACGTGGAGGAGGGGGCGGAGCGCGCAGGGGGCGCACGTGGAGGCGGCGGTGCTAGCGGGCGCGGTAGGCAGGGCGCGCAGGGGGCACGCGTAAGGCGCGCGAGCAGGCGGGGCTGGCGCGTGGAAGGCGGGCGCGGGCGGGTAGGACGCGGGTGTGGATGGCGGTACGCTCAGACGATACGGTGAGCGCGTGCGGGCGGAGGCGGCCTCGGTGCAGGGTGCAGGGGCGCGTGGCGCAGGCGGGGCTGCTAGCGGGCCTGGCACGGGCGGGGCTACTGGCGAGCCTGGCGCGAGTAGGCTCAGACGTGTGGAGGCGGGGCGCGACCGAGCGCTGGTGCAGGCGCGAACGTGGAAGGGGGTGCTTGCGTGAGCGTGGGCGCCGGCCTGGGCGTAGGGGTGCACAGGCGATCGCCTAGGCGGTTGCTAGCAGGCACTTGCGAGCACAGATCTGAGCGAGAGAGATCAAGAGAGAGAAAGAATCCGGGCCAGAGAGAAAGAAGAATAACATAAGAGGAAGAAGGAGAGGAAGAAGAGAGGTAGGGGGGAGAGATCGGAGGGGAGGAGAGGGAGCTCCGGGGGAAGGGAATGAAAGAGAGAAGAGGTGAAGATTGTTTAAGATATAGATAGCAAGAAGAGAGGAAAGAATAGAGAATTAAGGGGAAGGGTTTTGAAAATAGAGAGAGATTTTAAAATGAGAGAGAGAGTTTTAAAATTAAAAAAAAAAAGGAAGAGAGGGAAAAGAAAAGAGGTTTAAAATTGGAGTCTCTCTTCATTAACACTTGGTCCAATCTTGGCCCATTGACATATCCTTGTTAATTAGCCCATTAACCTGAAAATAAAACACATACAAGAGATTAAATCAATTCATATTTGTAATGAGATGGCAATGGGTTTTATGAAATTAATGACTATTTGTCAATAAAATAACATGATTATCAATAACAATTGTATTCTTATCAAGCCTCCAGCCTTCCAGCCATTTCATCCAAGAGGACGTGTGGATCAAGGCCAAGCAGTGAAGTCCTGAAAAAGGAGCAGATTGAGAAGAGGAGCAGTAGAGGAAGAAGAAGAACTGGCAATTCAAATGCCACTGAAGCAGAGCATCGTGAATTGAAGATCTTCATCGAATTCCTTCAAGTGTCTTCAATCCAAGCTTCTTCAAGTCTTACTCATCGAGGGACATCCAATTCACATCTCTTTCACTTATTTCTTAGAGTGTTCATTTCATTTTTTGTTTGTGAGTTTTGCGAGATCTGTACATGAAGTTCTGTGCAGATTTCTGTGTGTGTTTGAGGCTGTGAATCAGATCAGTGCTAGATGATCTGATTTCTTGTGGATTCGATCTAGCTTGTGTGTTTTGAGCCGTCGTGCTCATATGTGTGTGGTTTGAGCCATCATGCTCAGTTTGTGAGTCGTCGCACTCACAGTTGTGTGTTGAGCCATCGTGCTCAAAGGTGTTTTGGAGTCGTCATGCTCTGGTTGTGTGTTGAGCCATCGTGCTCAAGGGTGTTTTGGAGTCGTCGTGCTTTAGTGTGTGTTGTACTCAGGTTTGAGTAGTGTGGCCTCACTGTGTGAGGGATGGATGTAGGAATCACTGGTGCGATTTTCGAACCACCTAAAAATCCTTTGTGCAATGGTTTGATCTGTTCTTCTGCGCTAGATGCTTGCATAGGATTTTGCTTTAACTCTACCTGTCTAATTGCTTCACACATCATATACACACATTCACACATTTACACATCAGATCAGTTAGATTGTTTATTTGAATGGATCTCTAATTCAAAGTAATTTTAAATTATTTAAGCTTCCGCATTAATTGGTGATAGATCTATTCAAACCCCCCCCCCCCCCCCTTGTAGATCTGTTCATCCTCTCTATTCGATCCTACAATTGGTATCAGAGCAGGTTAATATCTGATTCTGATCTGATTTGATTGCCTCTGTTTGATCTGTGTGTTCTATCTGCTGAATTGACTGCTTGCTCGTTTACTATTTCTTATATTGATTCATGGATTCTTGAGGTTTTGTAGTTGAGGGTCATTCTATCAATAGACCACCATATTTTGATGGTTATGATTACTCTTATTGGAAAAATTGCATGCAAGTTTTTCTAAGGGCTCAAAACTATGAAATCTGGAAGATAGTTGAAAAGGTTCCTTATGAAAACCATGGGGAAGAAGAGAATTGGACTATAGAGCAAATTAGAAAATCCACCCTTAACTATAGTGCCATGAATATGCTTCAGTGTGTTGTTTACCCTAAAGAATATTCAAGAATATCTATGTGCAAATCTGCTAAGGAAATGTGGGATAAACTTGAAGTAATGTATGAAGGAACATCTCAAGTTAGGGAAACCAAAGCAAACAAACTTGTTTCTGAATATGAATTTTTTATGATGAAAACTGATGAATCAATTTCTGAAATGTTTGCTAGGTTTATGACAATTGTCAATGGACTGAAGGCATTAGGTAAAGAGTACACTGATGTTGATCTGGTAAGAAAAATCTTGCGCTCTCTATCATCAATTTGGCACACAAAAGCTATTGTGATTGAAGATTCTAAGGATTTATCCAAAATATCTTTGGATGAACTCATAGGATCTTTAATGACATATGAAATAAATTTGAAAAGGATTGAAGAACATATACTTAAAGCCAAACCAGTAGCACTTAAGGCCTCATCAAGCAACAAGGAGAAACTTCAAGAAAATTCTAATTCTGAAGAGTCTGAGTCTAATGAGGATGAAATTGCCCACATGACTAGGCATTTAATAAAATTTTTAAAATCAAGAAGAGGAAAATTCAATGGAAAGAATAAATATTCTTCTGGTAAAAAGAATGCTTCTTCTTCAAACTTTAATGGTGGTAGAAATGAAAAGGCTGATGAAGCTGTTATTTGTTACAGGTGCAACAAAGCTGGACATATGAAGGGTGAGTGTCCTGAGCTCAAGAAGGATATGCACAAGAAATACAAGAAGAACATCAAAATGAAAAAGGCAAAGCAATGCTAGCAACTTGATCGGATGAAGACCAAAGTGAGGATGAAGGAGAGAATTCCTCAAGTTCTAAAAATTAGGAATTATACTTTATGGCAAATAGCAGTGATGGCAAGGTGAGTTCTTCTTTTGAACAATATATTGTTGATGATTGGGAAGATGCATATGCTGCCTTGGTTGAAAAATACTCTGAAATAAGAAAAGAAAATAAACATCTAAAAAAAAAATTGAAAATGTCATGCATGATATTTCCTTAACTAGATGAATATCTGAACTTGAAAATGAAATATCCAAACTTAGTGATGAAAAGGAAGAACTTCTGAATGAATTGGATGAGTTTAAAATTGCAACTCAAACGGCTAACACTGAGTTGGCAAAGCTCTTTGAGAAAAAGAAAATGCAACAAAAAGAAAAACAACAAGCAATTGATGAAATTTAGAAACTTAAAAAATTGCTGGCTAAAAAAGATCAAGTGATAAAAAATTTCACAAATGGAAAGGAATATCTTGATGCCTTATTGGCACTAAGAATGAATGCTGAAAAACATGGACTAGGATTCACCACAGAAAAATCAATGAAAAATAAACCTGCTGAAAAGGAATAAAAGTCTTCAAAAAATTCCTTTGATAAAAATTGTCAAAAGTAAAAGTCCAAAAAACAGAAATAAACAAGTGTCAAAGAAAACATCTGAAACAATCAAAAACCAAAATAAAAAGAAAGTGACCAATCAGAAGAAACAAAACAGGTCGACACATGCTGCAGAAAGGTCGATACATGCTGCGGAAACGTCGACACAGGTCAACCATAAGTTCAAACCTGTAGCCACTGAGTCGACACTACCTCTGTTGGGTTCTCACATTCTAATTAATCAATACAACATGTTTTTGATGATGAACATTGATGTGCAATGATGTACAATGCAAACAAGTGATAAACAATGTGAATTGAGTTTTAAATGAATGAGATCTTCAAACAATAACTTGTCATAACAACTTGGTACAATGATTGATTTTATGTTCATAATATCTCACTAATTATGTTTATTTTTGTAGGAGATATACCATGTAAGACATGTGCCAAAAAGAAGCTTGAAAGATCAAGTAAAAGTCAAAAGACAAGGTACCTGTCAACAGATGCAATGACCTGTCGACAGATACAAACAGTCAGAAAGCAGCCAGTTCTGCCAAGGCATTGCCTGTCGACAGCAGGAGTGACCCTGTCGACAGATGCAACCAGTCCGAAGATCAAAAGCTTAGGAAGGCCTGTGCCTGTTGACAGCAACAGAGCGCCTATGGACAGATGCACACAGTCAAAGCCTTCAGCCTTCTGGTTCTTCACAAGCTATCTTCGCCTATCGACAGTAGATGCAAGACCTGTCGACAGACAAGCGGAAAACATATTATGGGAATTTTTGCAAGTTGCCAAACTTAGTGTTTCTATGGAGTACGACTCTCCATATGTTAACACTCATATATAAACAACCTTTTGGAACAAATCTCGTACACAAGCAGCCTCCAAGCAAAAACCCTAAAGAGTTCTTACAAGAAGCCTTGTTCTGCTGCTCTGCTTCAACCTACCGCCCAGAACCAAGAACGGAAGACTCTTGTAGCGGAAGGTGAAGTCCGAACGTCTTGGATTCAAGCATCTACATCAACATCTGATCTCAAAGTCAAGGCTTGGACTCTAGGAGGACGTTCAGAGGAAGAGTTTGCTTATTGGATTTGTTCTTCAACTCTCAAACCCTTCCCTGTTCTTTCTATTCCATACTTGTGTGTGTGTGTGGTGTTTCAAGTGGTTGTTGTGCTTGATACATGTGTGTGTGTGTTAATCTGATCGTGGGTTCACATCAGATAAACACGTGTGTGAGTTGTAGTTCGTGAACTAGCTCATAAGCAGGTGATTCTGCGTGTGTGTGTGGCCCATGGATGTAGGATACACGAGTTGTGTACTCCGAACCACGTAAAATCTACGTGTCTCGTGGTTTGCATGAATTTGCGTTAGATGTTTGGTAGACACGACACTTTTATACATGTTTGAGTACTTGCTTATTCATCTACCAATCACTCACACACATCCACACATAGTCTGATCTTTGCTAACACTTTAATTGTCTGTGCTATTACAAAAAGAGGGCGTTAAGCTTTTAAATTGTCCATAATCTATTCAATCCCCCTTCTAGATTACCATTTAGGGAATTCCGCATCACTTCAATTGGTATCAGAGCCGAGTTTCTCCGATTTACTGCTTTATCTGGTTGATCCTACGATTAGGAGATTCACGGTCAAATGGAATCTAACAAGGGGTATATGGCCGAGGGACACTCAGTGACCAGGCCACCCTTCTTTGATGGCACTGACTATCCATATTGGAAAAATCGGATGCAGGTTTTTCTCCGCGCACAAAATTTCGAACTATGGAAAATAGTCAAAAAGGGAGCATACGAACTGCCTCAGGACGAGGATACCTGGACCAAGGACCAGATCGCCAAGGGGACACTCAACTGGAGCACCCTCAATATGATGCAGTGTGCGGTCCATCCGAAGGAGTACTCAAGAGTCTCCACATGCACCTCAGCTAAGGAGATGTGGGACAAGCTTGAGCTCATCTATGAAGGTACGTCCGAGGTAAGAGAATCAAAAGTAAGCATGCTGGTCTCAGAATATGAATGTTCAAAATGAATCATGATGAAACCATTTCAGACATGTTTGCTAGATTCATGATAATCATAAATGGATTGAAAGGTCTCAAAAAGGAATACTGGGATAGTGACTTGGTGAGGAAGATACTTCGGTCTCTTCCATCCTCTTGGAACACCAAAGCCACTGTCATTGAAGATTCCAAAGACCTCTCAAAAATGAAAGTTGATGAATTAATTGGCTCCTTGATGACTTATGAGTTGAATGTTAAAAGAAAAGAAACTGAAGAAAATCCTAGGAAGCCACTTGCCTTGAAGGCTTCCAGGAGGACTTCTTCAGTTTCCAAAAAGGAATTGATTCAGGAAAGTGAAGTCAGTGAATCGTCTAGTAAGAGTGACAATGATGAAATGGCTATGCTCACTAGACAATTCAAGAAATTTCTGAAGTTCAAGAGGAGAGGTACAGGTAACTCTAAACCTTTCCAAAAGAAAGACTTTTCTAACAAGTTTGATTCTAACAAAAAGTCTGAAGTTGTTTGCTATGAGTGCAAGAAGCAAGGGCATATGAGAGGAGAATGCCCCGAGCTCAAAAAGAAGCTTAAGAAGGGCAAATTCACCTTCAAGAAGGCCAAGGCAATGGTGGCCACTTGGAGTGATGAGGATGATGACCAGAACAGCCAAGCTACCTCCGGAGATGATGAAGTCCACTGTCTCATGGCGAGAAGTGATGACTCGAATGAGGTAAATTCCTCCTTTGAAACATACTCTATTATTCAATGGGAAGAAGCTTACACTATTCTATTTGAAAAATACTGTGAATTCAAGTCTGAAAATAAAGCACTCAAGAAAAAATTCAATTCCCTTGTTCATGAGTCAAACAACCATGATGAAATTGAATCCTTGAATAAGGTAATTGAAATGATGAAACTTGATGAACAAACACACAGTGATGAATTGGACAGCATGAAACTTAAATTTCAAGAAGTTCAAAAGGAAAGAGATGATTTAATGAACTCTCTTGAAAGCCTTAATAGTGAGCATGAAAAGCTAAAGGAGAAATTGGAAAAAGCTGAAAATGACTTAAAAGGTAAGTCACAAGATTTATCTAGTTTTGTCAAAAGTAAGCAAAATCTGGATGCTATTTTAGGTTCAAATGTTTATGTTGCTAGACATGGGATTGGGTTTCAAAAAGTAAAGCCAAAGGAAATTGGCAAAAATCTGTTAACAAACTTCATTGATACCAGCCCAAGTTCAAGCAAACGAACCCCTTCAAAGAACAAGAAAAATCCTTCCAAGGGAAAGAAACAAGAATCTAAAATGGTCAAGTTTGCTCCTGGCCAATCTAAGGATTTTGCAACAAGCACAAAACAGGACAAACAACAAACTCCTAAAGCTAAATTTACAAGGCAACAAAAAGGAAAAATGCCAATGCATGCTCCCACAAAGGTAAAGCACAATGTTGTTCAAAAACCACCATCATGCAACATATGTAAAAAGGTTGGGCACACTGAAAAACAATGCTGGAATAACCCAAATCAAATGAAAATCAAACAAGTTTGGATTCCTAAGCACTTGTTATTTGGCATGAATGATACAATGGACCCAAAGTAATTTGGGTACCAAAACCTCTCGTCTGATCCACATGTGCAGGAATGCCTAGCAGCCCACAATCAAAACAAATGGTACCTGGACAGTGGATGCTCGAGGCATATGACGGGAGACAAAGCTAAATTCAGTTTGCTCGTGGAAAAAGACGGAGGTCAAGTGATCTTTGGAGGTAACAACAAAGGCCAGATCATCGGCTCAGGTAAAGTTGGTAAGTTTGCCTCTAACTCTATAGACAATGTGCTACTAGTTGATGGCCTTCATCACAATTTGCTTAGCATAAATCAATTGTGTGATAAAGGTCATAAAATTGTCTTTGAATCCAATTCATGTCAAATTCTTGATAAGGAAATAGGAAGCCTAAAATTTTTTGGAAAAAGAATGAATAACATCTACATGTTTGACTTAGATGATCCAAAAAATAACAATTTGTGTCTTGTAGCAAACAAACAGGACGAGCTTACATTGTGGCATCGTAGGCTCGGTCATGCTAGTTACAATGTATTGCACAAGATCATGAGGCTTAAGTTGGTAAGTGGTCTTCCTGAAATCTCCTTCAACAAGAATGAAAATTTTTGTGATGCATGTGCACAGGGAAAACAAACCCGAAAATCCTTCAAATCAAAGGCACCGGTAAGTACTTCCAAACTCTATGAACTCTTGCACATGGACCTATTTGGACCTACGAGAACACTCACTCTCAATGGCAAGCGTTATGGTTTTGTCATTGTGGATGACTTCTCTAGGTTCACTTGGGTAAAATTCCTAGCTCACAAGAATGAAGCATTAAATGTTTTTGAAGAATTCTTCAATAAAATTGAGCATGGGAATGTCAATAAAATCTGCTCCAACCGCACTAATCACGGGGGAGAATTTGACAATCATTCCTTCTCCGAATTTTGCAGGAACCAAGGTATAGACCACTTGTTTTCCTCCCCGAGAACTCCCGAGCAAAATGGAGTTGTGGAAAGGAAGAATAGAACCTTGGTGGAGATGGCTCGTATGCTTCTAGTCGAGAATCAATTAGCACGAACCTTTTGGGCAGAAGCGGTAAATACATCTTGCTACATCCTTAACCGAGCCATGGTAAGACCCGTATTCAAAAAAACTCCTTACGAACTTCTGAAAGGTAAGAAACCCACCATTGGGTACTTTAAAGTTTTTGGTTCAAAGGTTCTTATACATAACAATGATAAAAATGACTTGGACAAGTTTGAAGCCAAAAGCGATCAAGGTATTTTTCTTGGATACTCTGAACATTCTAGAGCATATAGGGTGTTCAATCTGAAAACTAGAATTGTGGAAGAAACTCCACATGTCATTTTTGATGAATCCCAATTCAAGCCTAACATTGTAAATTCCTACAGGTTTGATGACATGGAATGAACAACACTTGAGGAACTTCAAAGAAAAGAAAAAGAAAAAACTCAAGTAGTTTCAAAAGGAAAGAGTGGATTTCTTCGCAGGTACGATGATGAAGATGACGGTTGTTTGATCAGAAATCATGATGAAGTCCCTGCTGAAGATCCACAACAAGAAGAACAACCTTAAGATGAAAGTCCTCCAGCCACCCCTCCTCCAGAACATCCTCCTCAATTGCAAGATCAACCCGGGCCTCCAACAATCACTAATGTGAGGTACTCTAAAGCTCATCCACTTGAGAATGTCATAGGTAACATAAATGATTCCGTTCAAACTAGGTCTCAGGTAAATCAAATAGTTAAACATGATCATTTAGCCTTTGTATCTCAAGTGGAACCCAAAACTGTTGAAGAAGCACTAAATGAAAATTCTTGGATTGATGCCATGCATGAGGAGCTTGGGTAGTTTCAAAGAAATAATGTCTGGAGTTTAGTTCCTAGAACCCCTGAAATTTCTGTCATAGGAACAAGATGGGTATTTAGGAATAAACTAAATGAAGAGGGTAAGGTGGTTAGAAACAAGGCTAGACTAGTTGCAAAAGGATACAATCAGGAATTTGGTATAGACTTTGAAGAATCCTTTGCACCTGTAGCTAGACTAGAAGCAGTTAGGATCTTGTTAGCATATGCATGTTCAAACAAGTTCAAATTATTTCAAATGGATGTCAAAACTGCTTTCTTGAATGGCTACATGAAGGAGGAAGTCTATGTCTCTCAACCACCTGGCTTTGAGGACCATGATAAACCAAACCATGTATTTAAATTGCACAAAGCTCTCTATGGTTTGAAACAGGCACCCCGAGCTTGGT
Organism: Colocasia esculenta; assembly: GCA_014218235.1. Classification (NCBI taxonomy): domain Eukaryota; kingdom Viridiplantae; phylum Streptophyta; class Magnoliopsida; order Alismatales; family Araceae; genus Colocasia; species Colocasia esculenta. Next base: position 23,603,593 of record CM024759.1, read on the forward strand.
ACGACAGGCTGAGTACCTATCTGGTAAGCAAAAACTACTCAAGAGGTAAGGTGGACCAAACTCTCTTTACAAAGAAAGTTTGCAATCACATAATTGTTGTTCAAGTTTATGTGGACGATATTATCTTTGGTTCCACTAATCCCACACTGTGTGAAGAATTTTCACAACACCTGCACAGTGAATTTGAGATGAGCTTAATGGGGGAGCTTCAATTTTTTCTTGGTTTGCAGGTCAAGCAGCTTGAAGATGGATTCTTTATAAACCAAGAGAAATATGTAAAAGAACTACTCAAAAAGTTTCAGTTCGAACAAGCCAAGCCCGCTTCAACACCAATGAGCACAAGCATTAACTAGAAAGTGATGAGAAAGGTAAACCGGTAGATGCCAAACAATTTTAAGGTATGATTAGCTCACTCCTTTATCTTACTGCAAGTAGACCGGACATACAATTCAGTGTTTGCCTTTATGCTAGATACCAATCTAGTCCAAAGGAAAGCCATTTAATTGAAGTCAATAGAATCTTCAGATATCTCTCAGGTACGCATGCCTTGGGTCTTTGGTATCCAGCTGGTAGTAGTTTTGAATTGATTTCTTATTCTGATGCAGACTACGCTGGTTGTAAAATTGACAGGAAAAGCACTAGTGGCTATTGCCAAATGCTTGGTGGTTGCATAGTTTCGTGGGCATCCAAGAAGCAACACTCGGTTGCACTCTCTACTGCAGAGGCAGAATATGTTGCTGCAGGGAGTTGTGCAACACATGTGTTGTGGATAAAAAGTCAGTTGTGTGACTATAACATCGATATTGGAAGCACATGTATCCTATGTGACAACACTAGTGCAATCAATCTATCAAAGAATCCCATTCAACATTCCAGGACGAAACACATAGAAATTCGTCATCATTTCTTGAGAGATGAAGTAGCCAATAGATCATTGGAAATCAGTTTCATACCCACAGAGAAACAGTTGGCTGATATCTTTACCAAACCTCTAGCTGAAGATAGATTCACCACATTGCGAAGAGAGTTGGGGTTGTGCAAATTGCAATGAAACTTAACTCAAATGTTAAGCATATGTCCCTTGTGTCCACTAATTGTGAGGTATATCAAATGGTGATGTGTGGAAGAACAAGTCATGCTTGTTTGGAAACTGTCATTATGCGTGAGCAATATTCTCCGCCAAGTATCCATAGTCATGTGACATAAAAGGGACATGTACTCTACATTTGGAATCAGTTTCTTTATAATCTTGCCTATTCAAAACTCTCTTTAAAATTCTGAAAACACTTGTTGGTTTGTCTTTCTACATGCTTGGTGTTCTTAATTGCTTGGTCTTTGTGTGCATATATGTCTTCATGAACTTGAGTCCTTTTGTATCAAATGACACACATTATAGGGGAGCAAGTTAGGGTTAGATGAATGCAAATGTGAAGGAAATTGTTCAACATTTGTCCATCTCAACTCCCTCACAACCATTAGTCATTTCAGACCTTCATTCTACCTTTAAAACTGCCTTGAACATGTCCCTGTCGACAGGCTACAAGGGCCCTGTCGACAGCTCAGCCTGGACAGAACTCTCATTCTTCTGTCTTTGTACATCTGTCGACAGGCCCTCTACCTGCTGTCGACAGATGCACACAGTTTTTGCTTCCCCGAAATCCCCAACTTCTGTCTGTGTGCTCCTGTCGACAGGCCCTTTCTCCCTGTCGACAGATACCCTGAATTTTGGAACTTCATGCTTATTTCTTCACCCATTCAGTGAGCATCTTCATAATTAACATTTAAGGTGTCTATAAGGTGTTAATGCATGTTTCACCACACTATATACACATGATATTTAGGCTATTCTTTATCCCACTATGATTTTCACATACTATTCATGTTATGATTTTCACATACTATTCATGTTTCACCACACTATATACACATGATATTTAGGCTATTCTTTAACCTTAAATTCCTTGGGTATTATGTTAAAACCATTGAAGAAAATGATATGGTTTATTATATCCTTGTATATGGTAGGTTAACATACATGATTCATCTCTTATACACCTTCATCTAACACCTGGAAGACATTGCTCAGAGCTTCAGTTCAAAAAATCACCAAAAATCACAAAATTGGCCATTTTTTGAAAGTGTCTGTCGACAGGCACTAAGGGCCCTGTCGACAGCAGACGGCCAGACCCAAACGGGAAGCCCAAAGGGCCAGGGTTTAAACTGGGTTTTTGTGGGACCAACCTTTCAAATCCTTTATAAACTCTTTAAAAAGGATCCCACATCCCTTTCCCCCTTCTACCTCCTTCCAAAAACCCTTTTCCTCCTTCCACCCAAAACCCCTCCCATTCCATGGCGCAGGCAGAGATCCCGCCTCCCTTGCGAATTCTCTCTGTCTCGTGTCTCTTCTTCCTCCACCCTCTCCCTCCTACACGAGTATCAACATCTCATGGCTCCAACGGCAAAGAAGATTGCATCTCGTCGCCGTGCAAGATCTCCCGAACAAGGCCAGGGCTCCAGGGCGACCTCTAAGCGTCGCACGAAGCACCGGGAGGATCTCTTGCCGGAGCTCGTGATCCCGCCAAATCTCCAACTCCTCAACGTCCATGGCATCTTCACCAAAGTCGCGCAGCCCCTCTACGTCGACTTCATCTCTTTGCAGGACATGTTTCCAGGCCTTCTGCCTCTTTTTGATGTCCAGGGTTGGGCACCCTTTTGTTACGATCGCAAGCGGTACTCTCCCACCGCTGTGACGGACTTCTATACCAATCTTCGCTTGTCTAAAGATGACAAGCTCATCACCAAAGTCAAAGACACTCCCTTCTTTGTAACTCCAAACCTTTTATCCACTGCCCTTCAAATTCCCAATACAGGAGTTGACATCAAAACCTTTCATCCAACTCCCGAGGAGTTCCACACTCTCGTCGTTCGGCAGCCCTACGACCCCACCAGTCGTATGCATTTGAATGCCAACTCTTTCCCTCCACTTCATTGCCTAATCCACCACATCTTCACCACACTAATTGTTCCAAAGGATGGAGGCCGTGAACTTGTGACCTCCCTTCACAAGTCTCTGCTTCACCAATTCATCCACACTGATCTCATCAACCTTCCACTCCTCATGATCTCTATCTTTCGCCAGTGTGTTCGATGTTCAAAGAGATCAATGCCCTATGCATGCCAACTCACATCTCTATTCCTCTTTCTTGGCATCCACATCCCACAGGAGGAGATGACGGATCTTTCTTCCCGTAGCTCCTATGACCTCATCGCAGCTCAGAGGATGGGCTACAAGCTAGTTGATGGGATAGTTTCAAGAGATCTCAAGGGCAAGGGAGCAGCTGTAGCTGAAGAGATTGGTGTTGGTGTTGAAGAGGTCAATGAAGATCAAGATGAAGCTGAGGAAGACGCTGAAGATGAAGATGACTCCCACACTGAGTCGTTTGATACTCCGGGAGATGTCACTGTTGGTGCTACTAAGCCGTCCATCCATCAATTGCTAGCTCAGTTGCAACTTCAGATGACCATTGGTTTTGAAAGCCTCAATGCAAGATTGGATACTGTGGAATCTAGCATTGCAGCTCTAGATTCACGCCTGGACCACGTTGCTCCTGAGCGTCATGCTGATCAACCGGCTCCTTCACAGCCCGCTGATGAAGATGCTTAGAAAGCTTAGTTGTCTAGGATTGGGTCTAGTCCTGTAGTCTAAGTTTCATTTTATCCATGTCATGTTTAATGTACTTTTGCCTTTTATATGGTCATCATGCCATGACATTCCCTTTATTTCTTATTTCCTTTCATTAGCACCCAATGTCATGTGTATGCACTCATGAAAATCAATGAAAATCTTTTCTCTGTGCATTTTACTTGTGTCTATGGTGTGCTTTTGGATGTTGTCAAAAGGGGGAGAAAAACTCAATTATGCATTAATTGATTAATTTTGTCATCATCAAAAAGGGGGAGAATGTTGGGTTCTCACATTCTAATTAATCAATACAACATGTTTTTGATGATGAACATTGATGTGCAATGATGTACAATGCAAACAGGTGATAAACAATGTGAATTGAGTTTTCAATGAATGAGATCTTCAAACAATAACTTGTCATAACAACTTGGTACAATGATTGATTTTATGTTCATAATATCTCACTAATTATGTTTATTTTTGTAGGAGATATACCATGTAAGACATGTGCCAAAAAGAAGCTTGAAAGATCATGTAAAAGTCAAAAGACAAGGTACATGTCGACAGATGCAAGGACCTGTCGACAGATACAAACAGTCAGAAAGCAGCCAGTTCTGCCAAGGCATTGCCTGTCGACAGCAGGAGTGACCATGTCGACAGATGCAACCAGTCTGAAGATCAAAAGCTCAGGAAGGCCTGCGCCTGTCGACAGCAACAGAGCACCTGTCGACAGATGCACACAGTCAAAGCCTTCAGCCTTCTGGTTCTTCACAAGTTGTCTTCGCCTGTCGACAGCACATGCAAGACCTGTCGACAGACAAGCAGAAAACATATTACGAGAAGTTTTGCAAGTTGCCAAACTTAGTGTTTCTATGGAGTACGACTCTCCATATGTTAACACTCATATATAAGCAACCTTTTGCAACAAATCTCGTACACAAGCAGCCTCCAAGCAAAAACCCTAAAGAGTTCTTACAAGAAGCCTTGTTCTGCTACTCTGCTTCAACCTACCGCCCAAAACCAAGAACGGAAGACTCTTGTAGCGGAAGGTGAAGTCTGAACGTCTTGGATTCAAGCATCTACATCAACATCTGATCTCAAAGTCGAGGCTTGGACTCCAGGAGGACGTTCAGAGGAAGAGTTTGCTTATTGGATTTGTTCTTCAACTCTCAAACCCTTCCTTATTCTTTCTATTCCATACTTGTGTGTGTGTGTGGTGTTTCAAGCGGTTGTTGTGTTTGATACACGTGTGTGTGTGTTAATCTGATCGTGGGTTCACATCAGATAAACACGTGTGTGAGTTGTAGTTCGTGAACTAGCTCATAAGCAGGTGATTCTACATGTGTGTGTGGCCCGTGGATGTAGGATACACGAGTTGTGTACTCCGAACCACGTAAAATCTACGTGTCTCGTGGTTTGCACGAATTTGCGTTAGATGTTTGGTAGGCACGACACATTTATACACGTTTGAGTACTTGCTTATTCATCTACCAATCACTCACACACATCCACACATAGTCTGATCTTTGCTAACACTTTAATTGTCTGTGCTATTGCAAAAAGAGGGCGTTAAGCTTTTAAATTGTTCGTAATCTATTCAACCCCCCTTCTAGATTACCATTTAGGGAATTCCGCATCTCTTCAACCTCAACATAGGTCGACCTATCCGTTTCTGAACAACAAAATGATTTTGCACAAAAAATTAAACAAAAATCTGAAAAATTATAAAAATTATAAAAAACACACTTTCATGATAATTATTGGAGATCCAGGACACCATAACAATCCAATTGGATCATTTCTTGGAATCAATGGTACCACAATCCTCATTGGTACCATTCTGTAATGCCCCAGATTTTCGTATACAATTTTGCTTGAATTCTTTTTGCTTTATATCGGCATCACCGTACTCATCAGTTTGGAATTTTCATCGCTACGGTAAAACCGTACGTATCTCATCATAATATATTTAGTTAACTTCTAATTTTTGAGAAAAAATATATATGTAAATACCAAGAAAGTATAAATGTAATAATTGTGTATATCTATAATAGAAAAGGGTATGAACATAATTATCAAAAGTTAGGGTTTAAGTAATCATTGACCAATTTCATATCCTCAGTTGGAAGCCATTTTTGAATTACTCTCATATGGGTTGGAATGGGTATATATGCATACAAATTGGGCATATAAGCAAATAATTTATAGAGAAGGTATATTGGCATAATAGGATAAGGTTAAATGAGATGAGATGTGTATGCATGGTGTGTTGACAAGTGGGAGGCTTAGATAGGTGAGATGTGTATGCATGGGGTGTTGACAAGGGGGAGGCTTAGATGAAGAGATGTGGATGGCTAGGAATGTTGAAATGTGTATGCACGAGATGGTGACAAGTGTCACCATCCTATTTAATGGAAGCTTCTAGAAGAATGAGAGGTGTCTTCAAAAGAGAGGTGAGATGTGGATGGTTATGGTGTTGACAAGTGTGGGGTTGGTGGCCACTTAAATATGCATGGAGGAGAGGGTGACAAGCGTCACCATCTTGGCCATTAGAAGGTGAAGAGGTGGCACCATCCTAGGGGCTCTAAAGGCCTATAAATAGGAGGGGGTTCTCTCCTCTCTTCTCATTCCACCACTCCATGGCAAGGGAGAGAGAGAGAGAGGGGGGGCGGCCAAGAGCTAGAGAGGGAGAGCATGGGGTTCTCCTCTTCATGTTAAGGAGAAGGTTATGCTCGTAGGATCCATACTCTAGAGGTTCTGCTCATAGGATCCGTGCTCTAAAGGTTCTACTCGTAGGATCCATGCTCTGAAGGTTCTACTCTAGGATCCATGCTTTGGAGGTTCTGCTCAATAGGATCCGTGCTCTGGATGCACCCACCGACGTACATTAGGGCAATTAAATAAAGGAAGTGCATTATATCGAAGGCGGGCTTCAACTTAATTCGTTATTGGTTTGACATGCAAGAGGCAAGTAATTAGGACTCTTTGATTCACAATCATATTTTATATTGACTTGTATAAGTTTTGCACATGTAAAAAGTAAGTCTGACCTACTGATTCTATTACCGCCTTTATTATTATTACTATATACCATCATCATTACTGTTATTGTTACCTTCACTACTACTGTTATTGTTTACCATCACTATTATCATTCCTATTACCAATACCGTTATTGTCATCATTGCTATTGTTAGCCAAATGGACACTGCTATCATAGGGGTTCTACTGGACTCGTACTAAAGAAATGCCCCTATGGGAAAGCTCATATTTGACTTCCTACTACGGTTTGGGCACTGTGTCTAGTTTAAACAGACAGTGCCGTCATAGGAAGTGTCTGGAACCGTACTGTAGAAATGCCCCTACAGGAAAGTTCACTACTGTACAAGACCCCGAGGGCAACGGAGGGGAAATCCTGGAGGTAGACAAGTACCACTGGTATATGATGGAGAGAGCTTCTCCCGGTTCTGCAATAACCATGACCTATCACTCATTTGCCTAGGTGATAGTGTACCATCTGACTGACCTTCTATTGATAGTTAGGGCAATGTGTCCGACTTAACACTACTACTGTCACTGCCACTGCTATTGCTACTGCTATTGCCACTGCTATTGCTACTGTTACTACCACTGCTACTGCTACTGTCACCGTTACTGCGACTGCTATAGCCATTGCTAATGTCATTGCTACTGCCTTGCCCAGCCGGAAGTGCAGAAACTAAGTGCCACATAGGGTAAAGTGCTACGCTATGGGAGCCAGCTCTTGAGGCCATAATGGCGCAAAGTGCTACATAGTGGGAGCCACCTCTTGAGTCTGTGGGGGCCACCTCTAGAATCCTACCTGCCCGGTGTTCGATTGTGTACTATATGTGAGCAGCACTACTACCGCCATTTCTATTACTCCTATTGTTACCATTAACCACTATTGTTACTACCATTGTTTCTACTACCATTTCCATTACTCCTATTGTTACCATTAACCACTATTGTCACTACCATTGTTTCTACCGTTACTATTTCTATTACTATTATCGTCACTATTGCCAATACTATTCTCATTATAACTATTACTATTTCTGTTATTATTACCTCTATCGCTACTGGTTCTACCACTGGATATATAAATATATCACCATGCTTTTTCAAAATATGCTATAGTGTAGGATGTGAGTTTGAAATTCCTAGTTACTTGCTGAGTCTATTCTATAGAGTCACTCTTGCTAATATTCAGGTGAAGCTTAGGTTCTAGAAGAGGAATTGGCAAGGCTTGGTTCGGATTGCGAGAAGTAAAGATTGCTTGGGTTTTATAAATTGATGATATTATAGTTGGGAAGAAGAAATGTAATATTAAACCTTATTAAATGTACTAGTTCAGGTATGGACAACATTCATTTTGTTATATACTTATTAGTTCTTTTGATTATGAGATGTAAATGTAAAAGTTGATGGTATTATTGCTTCCGCTTATTCTATTTCCATTTATCATGAGATATTCCACCTTGATGTTCGACACTGTTGGGGTCTTTTCCCCAGTAACATCTCCCTCTTGTCTGACATGGGTCAGTATGGCCGTACCGGGCTGGAGTGGGGCATTACAAATGGTATCAGAGAATTTTTTTCAGGCTGGAATACTTCATGATTGATCCATCAACTTAGTTCACATCTCAAAGTCATGAGACAAGCCAGTTAATTAATGATAAAATGGTTCGGTTAAGTCAAATGGGTTAGTGATGTAGTGATAGTGTAGTGGGATATAGTATCAGAGTGGCACAGTGGAAGCGTGATGTAGCTACCAAGGAGGCAAAAGCAGTGCCATTAGATAAGTTCCTGCTCTTATCTAGTAGGAGTTAGAGTGATCTTCGAGGACGAAGTTCTTTTTAAGGGGGGGAGTATGTGATGCCCCAGATTTTCGTATACAATTTTGCTTGAATTCTTTTTGCTTTATATCGACATCACTGTACTCATCAGTTTGGGATTTTCATCGCTACGGTAAAACCGTATGTATCTCATCATAATATATTTAGTTAACTTCTAATTTTTAAGAAAAAATATATATGTAAATACCAAGAAAGTATAAATGTAATAATTATGTATATCTATAATAGAAAAGGGTATAAACATAATTATCAAAAGTTAGGGTTTAAGTAATCATTGACCAATTTCATAGGGTCTTAACTTAAATTTTATAAGCTCCCAAAACTACTTTCATATCCTCAGTCGGAAGCCATTTTTGAATTACTCTCATATGGGTTGGAATGGGTATATATGCATACAAATTGGGCATATAAGCAAATAATTTATAGAGAAGTATAGTGGCATAATAGGATAAGGTTAAATGAAATGAGATGTGTATGCATGGTGTGTTGACAAGTGGGAGGCTTAGATAGGTGAGATGTGTATGCATGGGGTGTTGACAAGTGGGAGGTTTAGGTGGTGTTTGATAACACTTATTTAAAATGTCTAATGTCTAATTTTTTATCTATTGTCTAAATCTGTAAATTAATAAGTACTTAAAATATATTAGACTTCTATTAAGAGTTGTTTGATAACCAACTTAAATGACATCTAAATTAACATATTATTTCACATAAATATCCTTATATGCTTAAGAATATTTCTAAATTTATTTTTTATTTCTCACAATTTTATATATACATCTCTCACCTATCTTATAATTACATATAAGTCCCTAATTTTTATATATTACATAAATATCCCAACATATTTAAAAATATCCCTAAATTTGTGATTTTTATTCCATATTTACTAAATTTAAAGGAGTACGGTATTTATATATAGTACAATTTTTTAATTACATATAAGCACCCAATATTTTACAATTTTTCCCCACAAAAGAAAAGGCTAGTCTAAACTACCTTGTTTGCAGGTCCAATGCAAACATAAGTACAAAAATATTAAAATTTCACTACAAAAATTTAAAATTTCACAACAAAAAATTAAATATCACTACAAAAAACAATTAAAAGTTCATTACAAAAAAATTAAAAATTCACTCGCAAAAGAAACTTTTAGAGTAGAAAGAAGTCAAATGCTGCGACATCCAATCGATACATACAAACAAATCTATTAATATGATCGAGTTGAATCATCCAAGTTGGTGCAGTTGACTGAAATGTTCTAGTTCAAAGGGGATAATTGGGTCTCTTGGAAGGATTCCTTCTGTACAACCTGGATGTTGTATAACTCCAACTAAAAAAATTATTTTTTAAAAGTAAAAGTATAGTCTGGATGTTGCGTAGCTCCATTGATTATTATGTTGCCATTTTTTTATCGCTCCAATAAAAGTTTTCAGATAACTGCTTTACATAAGGACCTCACAGAAGTATCTACTTCTGGTACCTGCACTCAAATAAACAAGGATGAAATGCCTTGGGAAGATGAATAACAAATATTAGAAAACTATAGATTTGAATTCAAAAATGGCAACCATACGAATAGAACTAACCAACTCACAGCTGCAAGAATTGGAAATCAAATCCCACACACGAATATTTCCATTTTGATCTCCAGATATAAGCTCTCTCAAAGAGGATCACACATAAATAACAGTGAAAAAACAATTGAGAACAAAATTCAAAATGGGTACACACGGAACTCAGTAGATAGTACGAGATGATGTAAAATATGATAATCATTAGATATGCACCAGTCAATGTCAACAGTCACAGAATGAATGTTTAAAAGTTGATCTCCAAGCTGTAACCTGATCAAAGCCCTTTTTTGAAAGGCAACCATAACCACAGTTACATTTCATTAAGAAGAATAAAACAGAACAAAGATTACAAAAGCTCAAATATAGAGAAGGCAAAGGGGGTGGAACAAAATAAAACAAGAGAAAAAAAGAAAGTAGTCAGCATCAAGTAAACACTAATATATGCCAGCCCCTACTGAGGTAATATCCCAAAACAAGTATAGTTCAAAGGAAATAAGATTAAGAAGATACAGAAGTTGAATGTTGCTTACTTTGTGAGGTGGAAGTTGAGTGTGTAATGGAGAGGAAGGAAAGAGGTGGACAATCTAAGAATTTACATCTTTGTGATCCGTTCTTCTTTGATTCCTCCACGCGAAGACTGTTCTTAGAAGCTACTCATGGAACTTGTCATTCATGGCAACTTAATTCACCACCCGCCACCCAATAAAGAGTCATAAGGCTGAGGCAGAAAGTAATAACCAGCTAGCTATATGTATGCCAACAAATAAAGGTCATATGGTGAAAGCCCATGCACAATGGTCTCTGCATTGCAAATGCATATATCCGGAAACAGAAGAGGCCGATAAAAGCCATTACAAAAGAAATAGATAAAACCTATTGTTCCTTCCAGGAACTTGCATATTGATAATTGAAGCCATTACAAAAGAACTTCCACTGAAGCCGGATACCATGTTTCTTGATCATGAAACACACTTCAGTTCTCAGATTCCTCACACAGGACTGTCACTATATGGACAAGATCCTACTGTTGTTGATGCCCGTTCCTCAGGATTTAGGCGTTCCACTGGTGCTGTGGTTACTCAGATTATACAGACAATGCAGATTCCACTTTCATATGCTCAGGACATCATTGGTATTGGTGGGAAGAACATTGCATATGCACGTCATTCTAGCAGAGCAATTATCACTCTTCAAGAGGATAGGGGCTTGCCTGATGAAATGACAGTGGAAATTAAGGGCACTGCGGCACAGGTTCAGGTTGCACAATATTAATTACTCTGTCGAAAAATTACATAAGCTACTGAAAGAAATCACATTTAAAAAAAATATAACTGAAGCTTAACTATCCAAACAGAACAAATGATTATGTAACGAAAGCATAATATCCATGGAACTTAAGTCATAATACAACATTAGTTTTAGTTCCATATTTAGTTGACTGTTTTGACGATAAAGATCATGTTTTAAATCTAATTGGCAAATTCCTGTGAATATCACAGAATAGAGGAATCTTTACAGAAAAGATGACATAGAAATTAGGTACAAGCACATAGTACACATTTGTATTTAGTTTTCAACAGAGTCAATTTTTCACTCCTCAGACAGTGTGCTGAACGTGAGGGACAAATTTTAACGTAAAATGATACAAATTACATGTGTTTACTACTTATAACTAGTTCTAAATGTTTAATCTGTCACCAAATTATGTTTACAGATAAACGCCTTCACCGAGAATATCATTTGATGCAACAAGTTAGAAGATGAGTAAGGAGGGCTGGGGAAAGTCTAAAGTTTTTGAAGGAAAAAAAAACAGCGATTATGTCTCTTATAAAAAAGAGTTTTGTGGTGCACCCATTTTTCAAAAAAAAAAACCTATTTTTCAAATAAATGTCCTCTCATCACAATCAGATCATCAATCAAACAATTCACAAAAATCGAAAAGATGAACACGCATACATCTAAATTATCTATCATTTCCATCACATTAGACTCACCAAAAGTTATTTCCTTTTTTGTTTTTGTTTTTTTCCATTTGTTTGGACTATGAGATGGGTAATCAAACATCAGACAGTGCACTGGATGAAGCTTCTCATATTTTTTTGTACCTTACATCTTGCGACAAAAGTCTTATTTGGTTGTAAGCACATAAGCTTACAAATGAAATCAGAGCCAAAGATGCCCGGCTGTTCATCCACCTGAGGAACTACACTATAACATTCAATCTATCATGAACAGTGTGCCCATCATCTATCTGACTTGCTAAGGCCATATAAAATTAAGGATAATTGTCATTAAACAAGAACAATCTTACCTAAGCAGAGAGACCAAAGGCGCTGCAAAGAGGCGGAGCCTGCAGTCACGGTGGCCTGGATTTCTCAGGGTCAGGACGGTGGGGATGGGCGGTGCAGTGACGGCGGCCTAGTTGACATAGTAGCAGCGGCGAGAAAGAAGAGGCAGAGGGTGGGACCCGGTGAAGAAAGAGAGAGAGATTTGGTGGGAGGGCAATAATCCAGACGAGAGAGAGAGAGCCGATCGGACAGAGATAGTCTGCTGCGAGAGAGTTAAGGGGGCCCAGAAAGGAGGGGAAGGGGTTGCGGTGGCTTCTGCACAACGGGGGGAAGACTCCAGGCGCCTATAAGAAAAAGACAACTGACCAATAAAATCTAAACAGCCAACCTCGGGATCTCCCTCGCGAGGATGTCGACGGAGGAGCAGCGCCCGACGAAGAAGCAGCGGAGGAACCCGCCAAGAATCTCCCTCGCGAGGATGTCGACGGAGGTGCAGCGCCGGGGATCTCCTTCGCGAGGACGAAGGAGGAGCCATAGGAGGTTCCCTAGCAATCTGAACAAAAAAAAAGTGGCCCAACCCCACTTTTTTTAAGAGGTGATTTAAGATAGAAGACAGCTTTCCAGACATGTATTAAGATGTTTTATCAAACAGTCTAAAACTTCAATGTCTGACTATTTCAGACATTAGACATGCAAGAAGAGTTATCAAACAGACCCTTAGATGAAGAGATGTGGATGGCTAGGAATGTTGAAATGTGTATGCACGAGATGGTGACAAGTGTCACCATCCTATTTAATGGAAGCTTCTAGAAGAATGAGAGGTGTCTTCAAAAGAGAGGTGAGATGTGGATGGTTATGGTGTTGACAAGTGTGGGATTGGTGGCCACTTAAATATGCATGGAGGAGAGGGTGACAAGCGTCACCATCTTGGCCATTAGAAGGTGAAGAGGTGGCACCATCCTAGGGGCTCTAAAGGCCTATAAATAGGAGGGGGTTCTCTCCTCTCTTCTCATTCCACCACTCCATGGCAAGGGAGGGAAAGAGAGAGGGGGGGCAGCCAAGAGCTAGAGAGGTAGAGCATGGGGTTCTCCTCTTCATGTTAAGGAGGGGGTTATGCTCGTAGGATCCACGCTCTAGAGGTTCTGCTCGTAGGATCCATGCTCTAAGGGTTCTGCTCATAGGATCCATGCTCTAGAGGTTCTGCTCGTAGGATCCATGCTTTGGAGGTTCTGCTCAATAGGATCCATGCTCTGGAGGCACCCACCGACGTACATTAAGGCAATTAAATAAAGGAAGCGCATTATATCGAAGGCAGGCTTCAACTTAATTTGTTATTGGTTTGACATGCAAGAGGCAAGTAATTAGGACTCTTTGATTCACAATCATATTTTATATTGACTTTTATAAGTTTTGCACATGTAAAAAGTAAGTCTGACCTACTGATTCTATTACCGCCTTTATTATTGTTACTATCTACCATCATCATTACCGTTATTGTTACCTTCACTACTACTGTTATTGTTTACCATCACTATTATCATTCCTATTACCAATACCATTATTGTCATCATTTCTATTGTTAGCCAAATGGACACTGCTATCATAGGGGTTCTACTGGACTCGTACTATAGAAATGCCCCTATGGGAAAGCTCATATTTGACTTCCTACTACAGTTTGGGCACAGTGTCTAGTTTAAACAGACACTGCTGTCATAGGAAGTGTCTGGAACTGTACTGTAGAAATGCCCCTACAGGAAAGTTCACTACTGTACAAGTCCCCGACGGCAACAGAGGGGAAATCCTGGAGGTGGACAAGTACCACTGGTATATGGTGGAGAGAGCTTCTCCCAGTTTTACAATAACCAAGACCTATCACTCATTTGCCTAGGTGATAGTGTACCGTCTGACTGACCTTCTATTGATAGTTAGGGCAATGTGTCCGGCTTAACACTACTACTGTCACTACCACTGCTATTGCTACTGCTATTGCCACTGCTATTGCTACTATTACTACCACTGCTACTGCTACTGTCACCGTTACTGCCACTGCTATAGCCATTGCTAATGTCATTGCTACTGCCTTGCCCAGTAGGAAGTACGGAAACTAAGTGCCACACAGGGCAAAGTGCTACGCTATGGGAGCCACCTCTTGAGGCCATAATGGCGCAAAGTGCTACATAGTGGGAGCCACCTCTAGAATCCTACCTACCCGGTGTTCGATTGTGTACTATATGTGAGCAGCACTACTACCGCCATTTCTATTACTCTTATTGTTACCATTAACTACTATTGTTACTACCATTGTTTCTACTACCATTTCCATTACTCCTATTGTTACCATTAACCACTATTGTCACTACCATTGTTTCTACCGTTACTATTTCTATTACTATTATCGTCACTATTGCCAATACTATTCTCATTATAACTATTACTATTTCTGTTATTGTTACCTCTATCGCTACTGGTTCTACCACTGGATATATAAATATATCACCATACTTTTTCAAAATATGCTATAGTGTAGGTTGTGAGTTTGAAATTCCTAGTTACTTGTTGAGTCTATTCTATAGATTCACCTTTGCTAATATTCAGGTGAAGCTTAGGTTCTAGAAGAGGAATTGGCGAGGCTTAGTTCGTATTGCGAGAAGTAAAGATTGCTTGGGTTTTATAAATTGATGATATTATAGTTAGGAAGAAGAAATGTAATGTTAAACCTTATTAAATGTACTAGTTTAGGTATGGACAACATTCATTTTTTTATATACTCATTAGTTCTTTTGATTATGAGATGTAAATGTAAAAGTTGATGGTATTATTGCTTCCGCTTATTCTATTTCCATTCATCATGAGATATTCCACCTTGATGTTCAACACTGTTGGGGTCTTTTCCCCAGTAACATCTCCCTCTTGTCCGACGTGGGTCGGTATGGCCGTACCGGGCCGGAGAGGGGCGGGGCGTTACACATTCACATTCTTTCTATCCAAATTTTCCTAGATATCAACAGAACTCTTGGTCTGGATTTTCATACATGAACAGTCATGCCAAAATGCATAATTTCCCTACTTTTGAAAGGAAAAATATTGGTGTTTTCATTCCAAATCAAAATGTTAAAATATCAAAAAGGAAAATCAATTTAGAAATAAAACAAAAACCAAAAACAACTCAAGTGTGGATCAGAAAAGACTTATTGTTTCTACTTAAACAAACTGATGGTCCCAACAATGTTTGGGTATCAAAATCTTTCTCCTCTGATCTGAATTTTGCAGGAAGGTCGTGCACCCAGTTCCAATGTGTGGTTTCTTGATAGTGTTCACGACACATGACTGGAGACGGAACAAAGTTCTCATTTCTGATTGAAAAGGAAGGAGGATCTGTTACATTTAGAGGTAAAAACAAAGAGAAAATAATTGGATCTGGAAAGGTTGGTAAATCGTCCTCAAACTCAATTGAAAATATTTTGTTAGTTGATGGTCTAGAGTATAACCTTTTGAGTATAAGTCAATTGTGTGACAAGGGTCACAAGGTTGTTTTTGAATCAGATTTCTGCAAAATAATTGATTATTCACCTGAGAAAATAAAATTATTTTGAAAAAGAGAGAACAATGTGTACATGATAAATCTTGATAGAAACTTTGCTAAAAACATCAGTTTGGTTGCTAATAAAAATATAATTGCATGGACATGGCACAAGAGACTTGGTCATCCAAGTTTCAACACTATGAATAAACTCTTAAGGCTAAATTTGGTTAAAGGACTTCCTAAATCTTTTCCAAATGTTGAGAATCAACTTTGTGGGATATGTGCTCAAGGAAAACAAACCAGAAAGTCTTTTAAAATTTTCAATGATGTACTCACTTCTAAGCCACTAGAATTACTTCATATTGACCTTTTTGGACCAACAAGAATTCTTAGTCTTAGTGGAAAACGATATGGATTTGTCATCATTGATGATTTTACTAGATATACTTAGGTTATCTTTCTATCCCACAAAAGTGATACTTGTCAAGAATTCAGGAAATTCTGTAACACTGCCTTAATAGGATTTTCATATAAAATCAAGTCTATTTTGACTGATCATGGAGAGGAATTTAAGAACAAGGCTTTTTCTGATTTATGTGCTGAACTGAATATTTTTCATAGATTCGCTTTTCCAAGGACTCCAGAACAAAATGGAGTTGTGGAAAGAAAGAATAGGACTCTTGTGGAAATGGCTAGATCCATGCTCTTAGAAAGTAAATTGCCCAAATCCTTTTGGGCTAAAGCTGTGAATACAACAAACCACATTTTGAACAGAGCATTGGTCAGACCAAAAATCAGAAAAACCCCATATGAACTTTTGAAAAATAAAAAGCCCGCTTTATCTTATTTTAAAGTTTTTGGTTGCAAGTGCTTTATACATAACAATAATAAAGAAAATCTTGACAAATTTGATGTTAAAAGTCTTGAAGCTATTTTTCTTGGTTATTCTGAAATTTCTAGATCATATAGAGTTTACATTCTCAAGAATAAAATTGTGGAAGAATCTCCACATATAGTCTTTGATGAAAATTCCCATCAAACTGATGACTCTGCATCTTGCAGGGTTCCACAAAGTAATGAAGAAGATGACTTCATTGTTGAATCTTCACCAACTGTTGAAGAGCATGAAGATCAATTTGAAGATCTGGATAATTAATCACCTACCACAGATGGATCAGGTAAAATTGTTCCAGAACTGAATGAACCTTAAGAGGTAATTCCTGAAACCAGATTTTTAAGAGATCATCTAATTGAGAATGTGGTTGGTAATTTGCATGATAGAATTAGAACTAGATCATCTTTTCAAAATGTAATAAATGAATACGCATTGGCACTAATCTATTAATGAAGCTTAACCAGTTTAACCAGTGATGATTGGATTAATGCTTCATCATGAACTTCATCAATTTAATAGAAATCAAGTATGAGAATTAGTGATCAATCTATGATTGGCACTAAATGGTGTTCAGAAATAAATTGAATGAAAATGGATAGGTTGTTAGGAATAAAGCTAGACTAGTTTCCAAGGGGTACAATCAAGAGTTTGGCATTGACTTTGAAGAATCATATGCCCCTGTAGTTAGACTAGAAGCTGAGAGAATTTTTCTTACTTTTGCATCATCTTTGAAATTTAAAGTTTATCAAATGGAAGTAAAAAGTGCTTTTTTGAATGGTTGCATCAAAGAAAATGTTTTCATAGAACAACCTCCTGGTTTTGAAAATGAAAAATATCTTGATCATGTTTTCAAACTTAATAAGGCTCTTTATGGTCTTAAGCAAGCTCCAAGAGCTTGGTATGACCGCTTGAGCTCATTTTTGCTGAATAAAGGATACACAAGAGGTAATGTAGACCAAACATTATTTACAAGAATTGTCAATAATCAGATCTGTAAGGCCCTCGAATTTTGTTGCATTATTTTAATTTCGTGTAAATAATTTATGTTGTGTATGCATAGATGTACATATCTACGTATGTATTAACTATTTATACTTATGTATGCATGTGTATAAATTAGATGTAAATAATGTATGAATGGTATGATGGTAGTATGTACATAATAGTATACATATGACACGTATATAGGTATAAGTTGTGCATGGTTTCCTGCATGTTTTTGAGTTCTGGCCGAAGGCCATCTTGGCGTCAATATCAATGGACGTTTGTGTTGTGTAGGCGTCAACCATATGGACGCCAACACTAAATCCAGCGTCCAGCGATGTGGACGTCAGTATCACTGGCTTGCATGCATTGCAGAGCCGAAAATCCCGGGAACAAGCTACCCCAACCATTGGGGAGCTGTCCTCAACGGTCTGAAAGGCTTTCTTGTCAAGCCTGCGTGAAAGGAGAGCCCCCTCTCCTATTTACCAAGCCTTTTGCAACCCCAACAGCCCTCTCTTGGCTCTCTTTGCAAGAGGAGAAGAAGGAGAAGAAAAACCCTAGAGAAAACTGTGAGGAAACCCCACCCTTTGCAAGCTTGAATCCGACATTCTGAAGTTGTTCCTGGCCATCCACCACGACAAGGAGCTAGTTGAAGTGAAGGAGGAGACTTCCCCGACCTCATCTTGGAGTCATCTTCATCCTAGAACCCGGCGTGAAGACTTCTCGGGAGCTTCTTGGGACTGCCCAAGGAGAGCTTCACCAAGCTTTAAGATCCGTCTGGAGTATTTTCTAGAGGCAAGTAACCTACTCCTATCGTCCATGTAGATGTCAAGTAGGGTTTTATCATTTTTATGTATTTTTCCTCGTGTCCTAGATCCCCCATTCTTCTTGTTATTTGGAGTTTGGTCTGTGTTTCTGCACAGACAGAAACTTGGCGTCAATGCCCTTGACGCCGAGATCCCTAGTGTGCGTCCAGCGATCTTGCCGTCCACTCCTGGAACGGCCAGAGACCGCCGTTAAGTTCTCCAGGACATAACAGTGAGTTGTTCTTCCTGGTATATGATTATTTTCGATGTGTTTTCGATGAGGATATATTGTAAACCTATTATGATATGTAATATGGATGTCTGAATGTGTGGTGAGATCCTTGCAATTTCTGTGATTTGACATAAATGGTTTTATTATGGAGAATGTATGCATGATGAGACCAAGACCATGTTCGTTACCGTTTGTGCAATTCATGTGAAGTTGGATGCCCTAAATTTTACTAAACCGAGAGTGGGTAAATTAGTCCATGCTCTGAATTTTTGGGAATTTTCTCCATGCTCCTCTGATTTATTGAATTTTCTGAAATGGAATTAGAAAAACATGTGTAGGATTGTTAAAATTCCAGTAAATCGTGTGTTGTGTAATAAATCCGGGGAAAATTTCCCGTGGTACTGTGTATATTGGGTTCAGGGTTATGATCTGTTAAACTGAACTTTATGTTATACACCATGATAAATTGAATTTTGAATAATAAAGAAATTTATGTTAAATTTTCTGTAATTGCATTTTGGATCAGAAAATTGTGAAAATTTTTATGTGGGGTCCTAAACTCGAAATCAGCATGTGGTTAAATTCTCAGGTCATTTGGACAACTATACTATGCAATATGAATTTGCTATGCAAAAATGTGAAATTAATGCATGCCATTGTGAAATGATTTAATTTCTGTGTAACCCAACCTGATTGTGAAACTTCCTGAATGTTAATTTCTGTTATCTATAGTGGCATGATTAAGGGAAAACAGAGTCATGTTATGAATGAGAGAATGAATGAGATATGAGTGTCATGTGTGTAAAAACTGATATGTGTAATGTGTAAAACTGTGCCAAGTGTGATACTGCTTCCATAGAGGGCTGTGGAACCGTACCATGGAAAAGTCCCCATGGGAACGTTCAATGTGTTGTGATCCTAAGGGCATTAGGATGAAATCCTGGAGGTGGACAAGTACCACTGGTTAGGGTGGAGACTTGTTCTCCTGGTCTGCGCAGTCCAAGAGTCGTCACTATATTGCCTAGGTGGCGTCTATGTGTATGTGATGTGATGTGTCCTTCGTATGGTGGTTTGGACTATGTGTCACGACACTAAAGTGTAAAATGTGTAATGTGAATGTCATCATGTGCAAATTGTGTAGTGTGAACATGTGTAAATGTGCAATGTGTAAAAGTGAAGTATGTGAGTTAGAAATTGTGTAAAAATGTCAAACCAAAATGTGAGGATGTGAATTGAAATCCATGATATGATGATCTGAAATCATGTTAGAACAGCAACATAAATGTGGTTATGACCATGTCCTATATGTGTACAATGCGTAGAATCCATACTAGGGACAATCCTTACTTATGTGTAAACCATTCCATGTGTGTTTACTCTCACGTTGTGGTTTGAATGAGAACATAGCTTTCATGTGTTAGATTGTAAAGTGTTAAACCACATCAAAACAGCAAGCTTAAAGCATGTGAAATGGTTATGTGCATGTGTAAGAATGAGTGGTAACCATGTTAGCAATGTTTCCTTTCATGTA
Organism: Colocasia esculenta; assembly: GCA_014218235.1. NCBI lineage: Eukaryota > Viridiplantae > Streptophyta > Magnoliopsida > Alismatales > Araceae > Colocasia > Colocasia esculenta. The sequence continues at coordinate 23,623,991 of CM024759.1, forward strand.
TGTAAGCTATTCATGCTAAATTACTTTCATGTTTTAGCTTAATTGAAAGTGGAACTTTCATGTGTTGGAATGATAGAGAGCATGTGATAGGAGATTTTAATTTAGAAAATCTGAAAGCATGAATCATGCGTTTCATTAATAGAATTACCATGATAGGTTGTTAATTTCAATGTCACGCATGCTATATGCTGTGCCTTGTAAATGGTATGCAAAAACGTATGATATGTGCATGTGTGGTAGATGTAGTGTTATTTGCTGAGTCTTTTAGACTCATTACTTGCTTCGGCGTACAAGTGTAGTAGGTGACACACCTTTGGAGGAGACTGTGGAAAGCGACTCCGAGCGCGGGGAGTAGCTAGTTTGGTGGAGCTTAGTTGTGACATTTTGGCATTTTGATGTATGTAATTGAGACATTGTATTAGCTCTATCATGTAAACTTGGACAAAACTATGTATTTGTATCTTAGCACTTCTTTTATATGGATTATGTGGACTTCAGTTATTTAATTGTTAATGAAATCATGTATGTTAAATGTGGATGATGAATGAAATGAAGACAGTAGTTCTTTTACTTCCGCTACTCTGTTCTTATATTTACGTGTAACGTTCACTATACCGACGTGGCAACGTTCACTATACCGACGTGGGTTGGTATAACCATACCGGTATAATGAGGGTCGCTACAAGATCATTGCTATCCAAATCTATGTTGATGACATAATTTTTTGGTCTACAAACAAAGCCATGTGCACTGAATTTGCTAATCACATGAAAACTGAATTTGAAATGACCTTGATGGGTGACTTACAATTCTTTTTGGGATTGCAGGTACATCAAACCAGTGAAGGGATATTTATAAGTCAAACAAAGTATGTGAAGGAACTTCTAAAGAGATTTGACTTTCAGCACCTCAAGCACTCAAGCACACCTATGGCAATAAATGTAAGATTAAAGGAAGATTCATCTAGTAAGTCAGTAGATCCAAAGACCTACAGAGGTATGATTGGCTCTCTACTTTACCTCACAACCTCTAGACCAGTTATTCAATTTAGTGTGTGCATGTGTGCTAGATTTCAAGCCAATCCTAAGGAAAGTCACATGTTAGCTATCAAAAGAATTTTTAAATATCTTGTTGGAACATGTGAGCTTGGAATATGGTATCCTGTTAGTTGCAAATTAGATTTAATTACTTATTGTGATGTTGATTATGCTGGTTGTAAACTTGATAGAAAAAGTACTAGTGGCCTGTGTTTATATCTAGGTGGATGCTTAATTTCTTGGGCTTCCAAAAAGCAACATTCAGTAGCTCTATCCACTGCAAAGGCTGAATATGTTGTGGCTGATTTAGCATTCACGAACAAAACACATTGAAATAAGGCACCATTTTCTAAGAGATGAGGTTGCTAAGAAATCTTTTGATCTTCACTTCATTGAAACAGGAAAATAAATTACAGATATTTTCACTAAGCCTCTTTCCGAAAATAAATTTTCATCTTTAAGGAGAGAGCTTGGTTTGTGTAAACTTCCACATCCTTGATATCTTTCATCTCTTTTTGCAAATAAAATCCTTGTCCTCTTGCAAATAATTTCCTGCTTCTCACGTTGCATTAGCATTCTTGGTATATCAAATAGTGATTTGAAGAAAGGCAAGTCAGGCTTGTCTGGACACTTTCACTATGCGTGAGTATATGTCTCTACTAAGTATCAAGAGCCTTTTTATGCAATTGTTGAGGAGGAGCTTTGTTTTTCTAAAACATTCTTGATGATTCTACTTTCACTTCATTGAATTGTTCCTTCTTCAATAATCTTCATGTTCACCTTGTGAGGGGGAGCTACATGAAAGGGGGAGTCTTTTGGTATCAGAATTTGTACCCATTGTCAATTCTTCATTCTTTTCTCTCGACATTGTTGTTGTCTTTTCTGAACTTTCAGAATCTTTTGTTGTTGTTCTATCTTGAGCCTGAACTTTCAGAATCTTTTGAGTCTTAGTGTTATTTTCATATGAGAGACTTAAGACATTGACAATAAATTAATTGTGCATTGAGTTTAATTTCAAAGATTAACTTTCATATCAAGGTTGTGCCATCTTAATATTGAATGTCTTTAAAATGATTTGCAAACACTTGTAGGCACATGAGTGGCATTAATGTTTAACATGTGCAAGTTGAGCTCAGCTTCTTTTTACCACATGTAAGAATATTTTTACATTCATAGCCATGACTTTTCTGGTCTAAGCAAAATATCATGCAAACATTAAAAGCAAATGAACAACAATCTGGAAAGATACAAATAGAGCAATGCAAATTCTTGATCCATTGAGTAACCGGGCCATTTCACCTAAATAGTGATTTTGTTTCGCATCAAAAAGTGGAAAATAAAATTTTCAACTCTGAATAAGATAATGAAAGTTAAACCACTGAGTAATCAGGAGGTCTTGCATCTGGTAAATGTGATCTCTTGCACTAAAAGTGAGATTTAACTAAATTATTCTTATATTCTTTCCTAGTTAAAAATAAAGAAATTTCAAATAAGCAGGACAGAAAAACTCCAGACCTGAATACAGTTCATGTATTTTGAGTTTAGACCTGTTATTCTACATTGTGTTACATCTAATGCTTCTTCCTTGTTGAATACTTCTTCTTACTCATATAGGTCACTTCAACACACATTTGCATCATTATTTTACATTTATCATTATATTTTCATAATGTGTCTTTTTATTATTAACAATCACAAATCTCAATAATTCTCTCATATGTCCATATCACTTTGTCTCATTTTTTTGCTCATTCCTGAACATCTCTTTTCACCACTTCATTTCCTAAACTCCTTCCATTTATTTTTTCCATCTCTATCTATTTGATGATGTCAAAAAGGGTGAGAAATTGCAAAGAGTTAAGGGGGAGAAATTGGTATGTTGGGGTAATTGGTATGATGAGGGAGAAATTGCAGGGAGAGGGAGAAATTATAGACAGGGGGGAATGAGTTCTTATCAGCTTTTGGGAGAATTCGTATGAAAAGATCAAGGTTGTGCATTTATTTTGTCATCATCAAAAAGGGGGATAATGTTGTGTTGAGTGTGTATTGGAATTTCTTAAAGATGAATTTTTAATGATGACCAATAGACATCACTCATACTTTGATCTTGATGATGACATATTGAACATATTGAATATATTACAATAATGCTCAAACAACATGTTCTTGATATTTAATATCTCATATCTTACTGTTAATAACATGTTTTGATGGTCTACTCTTCATTCATACAGGTTTAGAAAGTTTTTGTCAAAGTAGAGTCGACTCTAGTTGACAGACAGGTCGACTCTCAAGGTATGCCCAGCAAGCTCCTGAAGTAAAAGTCACAATAGTGTCGACTTTAGTTGACAGACAGGTCGACTCTTAAAGGCTGCCCAATAAGTTTCTGAAAAGTAAATGTCAGTAGTGTCGACTCTAGCTGAAAGTGAGGTCGAGACTAGTATCATTCCAGTGAACCTGATTTGAAGGAATACACAAGAGGTCGACTCTATCTGTTGATCAGGTCGACTCTACCTATTGTTCATGTCACGTCCTAATAAAAGGCTATTTATTGGGAAATGACAGAAAACAGGCACAAAGTAATAACATTTATGTTTATTCATTATAACGCAGTCTGCGGAAGTCTTATTACTTAAAGCTCCTCATTACACACTAAGTGAGGAGTAAGGATGAGTAGCTACTACTCATAACATTTTACAAGTACGCAACTAAAGCAGTAAATGGTTGGTTGACTCGTCATCGGTGTCCACTCTGCACACAGCCCATTTTATACTTCTCCCTCATCTTGATTACCTGAAAAGGGAAGGATGGGTGAGCTAACTAGCCCAGTAGAATTCAAATCCTTAAATCAAAGGATCAGGAACACATGATAATTTAGGTAAGAACATGAATGGTATCAAGAACAGGGTCAGATAACCAAGATAACATATCAGTGAATGTATAACAGTAGTATGAAAACATAGGCATACTCAGAAATTCATATAAAGGCTCATGTTCGGAATCATATAATATTCACACAGGACAGGTAGTAGGATGATCATAACCAGGAGATAGTGATGCAATGTCAAACATCTTGGTGTCCTTATCTCTCTAAGACAAGGATCGAACGGACATCAAAGAGGTAATACCAGATCTCAGAATAGTAGCTTGATACAGTGATACTAAAACTCAGGTCATGCTCAAGTATATAGCTCAAGAATTGGTTCATATATCAGTTCACACAATACAGGAAGTATGATGACCATAATCAGGAAATAGTGATGCAATGCCAAACATCCCGGTATCCTTATCACTCCCGTACGGCCCGTAATGAATTCGGGTGCTCCTCCCAGGACTGGACCAGCCCTATTTGCACAGGCATATCAGTCAGGTGGGGTCCAAGGACCCAATAAATGTCATCATCATAAGTTTATCATATCTCACAAGGTGTTCAAGCCTTTGAACTTCAAGTCATCAAGTAATATAAACTTAGTTGTCGAATACAGGAGAATGGACTCAACGGAGTACCATTTGGAGTTGACGGTTTCAAGGATAATTCAATAATGAGTAAGGTATCCAAAGTGGGTAATCTTTATGGTAGAATGACAGAAAATATCAAAGTAAATAAGAGGGTAATTTGGTAGGCTATTAGGATGAACTTTGAACAAGGATTTACACATGTAAGAGTGCTGAAATCCAAGGCAGGACAGTAGCTGTCGACAGGAAGGAAGGATCTGTCGACAAATGGCACAGACAGAGCTCAGGTTTGCTGGCTCTGTGGGTATCTGTCGACAGATGCAAGGGATCTGTCGACAGATCCACACAGTCCAGAAACCTGGAGTTCTGGAAACATGCGCCTGTCGACAGCTCTTGGGCTGGCTGTCGACAGGAAGCAGCAGAACTTCTGTAAATCTGTTTAAATCCATTCTAAGCACCCTAATTATAGATCTTATAATTCAAGGCATGATTGATATCAAATGGAAGAGTCTAAATAGAGTTTTCACAGTGGTTTATAAACTAAACAGTCGAGATGCAACAAGAGATTGATAATTCGAACTTGGTTGGCTATAAACTAATGTAGTGTAGTATTGGAAGCATGAGCTTGATAGCAATGGTTTATTGGAAAATTCCTATAAGATGGACACTAAAACTCAAGGTATTTCATGAATCCAAGTCAATGTTCGAATTATCAACCATCTAAACCAAAATCCTCACACTGTTCTAAGGATATGTTTACTTCTACCAGAACTCTATATCATGAACTTGAATCAAAGGTGGAAGAAGAAGAAGAGATGATCTGGAGGTAAAATAAGTATCTCTTCCTCCCTAACGTAATAATATTCATCAAAACTAGACGAAAACTAGTAAGATTACAGTTATATCAACTTGGCTACTCAACACGAGTTATTTATCATGTGTGGAGAACAAGATTAAGGAAAAGGAGATGAATTCTACACATGGATAGCTAGGAACCTACTACCACATGCTACTGGAGGAATATCCTTTCCAACCAGAGATTATGTGAACTCAAGGAGTAGCTTCTATAGAAATACAAAACACACATAAAGTGCTAGAGGGGTTCATGACACTAGAACAGAAACTGGAACATCCAAACAGTAGGTTCTAAAGTTTATTCAAGGACATGAGTTAGAAGAGGAGAGATGAGGATCGAATCCTACCTTAGTTTGAAGGAGATGAAGATGATAGCCACAAAGAAACAAGTAAGAAGATGTAGCCTTGGTACAATATTAGCTTTAGCTTCCAGAGTAATTCCCCAATCACTCCTTAGTAGCAGCTTCAACCAGAACTTGAGCAGAGGCAAGATGTATAAATAGAATGAGAGAAAGAGAGAACAATGGTTCCCCGAAATGGCTTCTCCACCAAATTTCTCACTCAGAAACCTCTCATTCCTGAAGTTACCCACGAAATAGTAGCAGCATAACAGGAAAACATGAAGGGGAACCTGGCCACGATGACCCTTGGGGTATTCTTATACCCATGGATGCCTTCCATGCAAGGTGACACGAAGCTCACCCATGTGTCGCAGTAAGGGTGAAAGGTTTTTACCCCATGACACGAGTAACATGCATCTCCTAGTTAGGACACCTTAGGTAAGTTGGTATGATGTTTTACCTCAAGTGCTGGCCACCCAATAGCCTTACACGTAGACCTTTGCAATTTTCCAGAAAATCCCAAACCGTAAAATACCCATAATTCAACTGGTCCAATGTTTGCTAGGCAAACACATTTAAATGGTGTCCTTTTGTCATGAAATTTTAACCATAGGCTAATAGAATGGTTTTAAAAATTGTAATAATTTTAGTTTAATTTTTAGATTTTATTTTACAGTAGGTGAAAAATCACCCGAAAAATGGTCGCGTCGATTGTACGTTGGAATCCGTACGTCGAAAAATTCATGAAATTACATAATAAATTTCTCCACATTTTTCTGGAAATTATGATGTTCTCGGATTTTTATTTTGACGTCGTTTTCCGGTATCACCCTGTGGAGGCACGCACTTCGAGGTACGATACTGGAATAACGTTCATTACCACTATTTAAGTCTATCATCTAATTATCATAATTTATTAATAACCCTAAGGTATTTTAACCAAATTACTTCTATTTTCTTAATATTTTAAATTTCTGGGGCGTTACAACTCTCCCCCACTAAAAGAAATTTGGTCCTCCAAATTTTAATAAAACGAGAGTATGTTTACTCACCTGGAAATAATTCTGGGCACTGGTTCTTGATGGTATTTTCTAATCCCAGGTTGCTTCTTCTTGTCCTCGTTTATTCCATTGAATCTTTAACAATGGAACTTCCTTGCTCCATAGTGCTTTATTTTTCGATCCAGAATTTGCACGTCTTTCTACATATACCAAATTTTCTTGTATCTCCAAATCTTGATATTCAATGTTGTGATCGATGGGCTTCTCCTAAGATCCGCTTCTTAATCTCGGAATTATCCGGTACACATAATTTGTTCCGAAACTGAAGATTTCCATGAATGTCTTCATTAAATTCAAGTCTAAAAGCCAACTTTTCTCTAATTTCTCTCAACACAAGATCATTGTCCTATTGCTCTCCAATTTGTTTCAACATATCTGACTGAATTGTTAAGTTATCAACTACAATTCTTTCTTCTTGTAATTCAATCTTTAAACGTAATGCGGAAAATTCCTCCAATAATTTCCATTCCCTTACTTACAATTGGATTACCTTGACTATAGGATTTCTGCTAAGTGCATCCGCTATATATATATATATTTTTTCCTGGATGGTATTCAATTTTGAAATTATAATCCCACTTGTCTAGGCATATCAAATCACCGGGTAAATTTTGTCCTTTAACTGAAATCCGACTAGCAAGGTAATATTTCTTAAGTTTCTTATCCCTACTCAAAGAAATTGCTACCTCAAGTTGTGTAGACAATAGTTCTGATTTTACTTCTAAAGATTTAGCAAACTCATAACTAATAAAAGAATGCGTAGCTCCTGAATCAAACAACACATACGCAGGCTTTGAGTTTACTAGCAATGCACCTTTTATCAGTCTGCCTTCCTGCGGAGATTCAGGTTCCACATCCTGAATGGCATTTAGCCTTCCTTGCTTTCCTCGGGAATTCTGATTCTTTGGTGCATTCTTGGGCATCGGACAATCCGAAATTCGATGTTGAGTACTACCGCAACGGAGACAAGCACCCAACCTACGCCAACAGTCCTCAGCCTTATGCCCACTAAGATGGCAATGCTGGCATACCCCCTTCTTTCCATTAGAAGTTTTTCCTGCCTTCTTATTTATTTGCTGAACTTTCGGGGTATTTCCCAACTCAAACTTTCTCTTATGATCAGAAGATCCTTCTCCAGATTTCCCTCTAATCTTTTCCACAGTGTCATTTGCAGCCTCTAATGCTAAAGCTCTCTTAACCATCTCTGAGTAGGTAGTGATCAGATGAGGGGTTAACTGCATAATAAATTGGGGACGTAGCCCATTCATAAACCTCTTGGCTTTTAATTTCTCCGTAGCTATAAGATGCGGAGCATACTTTGACAATCGAGCAAATTGTGCCTCATATTCCGATACCGACATCCTTAATTGTTTCAAATTGGCAAACTCATTTGCCTTCCTTTCTTGAATTACTTCAGAAAAGTACTGGTCATTAAATAATTCTACGAATTCCTCCCAACTAACTTGTGTTGAATCTGCCAAGGTTGCCTCTACAGTTTCCCACCACGCTCGGGCATCCCGATCTAACTGAAATGTTGTCAAACAAACTTTTTCTTCTTCTGTACATTTCATTATCTTAAAAATTCGCTCAATATCCTTCAACCAGTTCTCAGCTTCATCCGGATCCGTACTTCCTGCAAATCTCGGAGGGTCCAGGCTTCGAAAATCCTTAAATAAACTTGTTCCAGTATGACTATTGTTCTTGGCTACTGTTTTCATTACTCGAGTCAAGTCATGCATTGAATTTTCCATCTTCTTCCAGTTAATGTCACTTCCATCCATAGATAACTTGGAAGAGTATCTGAGATATTCAATAAGGCATACATCAATTTCTATAATCAAACCATGTAAATTTCATCATGCACAGGCTTTAGATTCACAACACCCTAGTTCCATTAACCAGTCAGAAGATATATAACATTTTACATCACTACTTGTCCATAAGCTTCGTGAGATTTAAAACAATCTTGAAATTTTGATTCATCAATTATGTGAGTGTTAAACACATTTAAATTATTAAAGAGTCTTACTTGGTTTAGTAAGGAATGGATGTAGACAATGATTAAATAATCTATCTCAGTGGTATAATAATTTAAAATCCAAGAAAATTGGAAAGTTAACGGAAGAATAAATCACGAGGATAGTCATGAAATTTATATGATCGATTGAATCATTCATTTACTAATTCTTGTTTAGAGTTGGATATAATAACATATAAAAGTCATTGTGACGTAAATTAAGGGATGAACAGGTTTGACTTTTTCTTCAGTAGGAGAGGGCTCCCTTGGAGAAGTCATATGTGTGTTTATCATTTTTCACCGGACCTTGAATTTTTATCATTCTACTAGGTTTACTTGAATTATGAAATTTTTAGGTAGGCCAAATTGTGAGAAATTAGAAAGACGCTATTTTGATAGAATCGCAAAAATTACGTTTTTCTTCTTCGGTGGGAGAGTTGACTTTTTATTGGTAAGAGATATGATTTTTCTGATATTTTTATTGGATTCAAATGGGGGGTACTTCCTTATTTACATGTAATATCTTAAGTAAATGAAACATCAAATTATAACATTTACTTAAATGATATGGAATGTAAATAAGGTATGAGTTTCAGTTCTACAGAGTGCCTGATGACTCTTCTGACTGACTGAAGAAGGACCAGTTCATCACAGACTGGTGTCTGTCGACAGCTTGGAAGTGGCTGTCGACAGATAGCAACAGACAGAGCAAGGTTTTTCTGGTTCTGAGGGTATCTGTCGACAGACCAGAGTCGGCTGTCGACAGGTGAAGGACATCTGTCGACAGATCAAGGCTATCTGTCGACAGTTACTGACAGTTTTGTATTTCTGGGTTCTGGAAGCATGTTACCTGTCGACAGGTAAATGCTGGCTGTCGACAGGTGTGATCTAAACTTCCAGGAATCTTGAAAAACTACCATAGGAAATTCTACCAAGTGTTCCTATGAATCTTTACATGATTGACAACATTTTCTTACTTCTAATAGGATGAGTTTCATAGTATGCTTGAGTCATAATATAAACTTTAACTAAAGCATGGTTACAAGAAATAGAACAACACATCTATGGTTGTTTCAAGTGTGTATACATGGTAAACACTTTAATTATGAAGTTCTTGTGTAGGAATAAGAAGCAAGAATAAAAGAAAGAAGGAATCCTCTAAATTTTCATTTCATACTCAATACAATCTATATCCAACTATACTTATCTAGCTTAACCTCAGGCTTTCTACCCATCCTCACAGGTTATCCCTAGGTTTATCGACCTAAGGCTCTGATACCAAATTATCTGTCACGTCCTAATAAAAGGCTATTTATTGGGAAATGACAGAAAACAGGCACAAAGTAATAACATTTATGTTTATTCATTATAACGCAGTCTGCGGAAGTCTTATTACTAAAGCTCCTCATTACACACTAAGTGAGGAGTAAGGATGAGTAGCTACTACTCATAACATTTTACAAGTACGCAACTAAAGCAGTAAATGGTTGGTTGACTCGTCATCGGTGTCCACTCTGCACACAGCCCATTTTATACTTCTCCCTCATCTTGATTACCTGAAAAGGGAAGGATGGGTGAGCTAACTAGCCCAGTAGAATTCAAATCCTTAAATCAAAGGATCAGGAACACATGATAATTTAGGTAAGAACATGAATGGTATCAAGAACAGGGTCAGATAACCAAGATAACATATCAGTGAATGTATAACAGTAGTATGAAAACATAGGCATACTCAGAAATTCATATAAAGGCTCATGTTCGGAATCATATAAATATTCACACAGGACAGGTAGTAGGATGATCATAACCAGGAGATAGTGATGCAATGTCAAACATCTTGGTGTCCTTATCTCTCTAAGACAAGGATCGAACGGACATCAAAGAGGTAATACCAGATCTCAGAATAGTAGCTTGATACAGTGATACTAAAACTCAGGTCATGCTCAAGTATATAGCTCAAGAATTGGTTCATATATCAGTTCACACAATACAGGAAGTATGATGACCATAATCAGGAAATAGTGATGCAATGCCAAACATCCCGGTATCCTTATCACTCCCGTACGGCCCGTAATGAATTCGGGTGCTCCTCCCAGGACTGGACCAGCCCTATTTGCACAGGCATATCAGTCAGGTGGGGTCCAAGGACCCAATAAATGTCATCATCATAAGTTTATCATATCTCACAAGGTGTTCAAGCCTTTGAACTTTCAAGTCATCAAGTAATATAAACTTAGTTGTCGAATACAGGAGAATGGACTCAACGGAGTACCATTTGGAGTTGACGGTTTCAAGGATAATTCAATAATGAGTAAGGTATCCAAAGTGGGTAATCTTTATGGTAGAATGACAGAAAATATCAAAGTAAATAAGAGGGTAATTTGGTAGGCTATTAGGATGAACTTTGAACAAGGATTTACACATGTAAGAGTGCTGAAATCCAAGGCAGGACAGTAGCTGTCGACAGGAAGGAAGGATCTGTCGACAAATGGCACAGACAGAGCTCAGGTTTGCTGGCTCTGTGGGTATCTGTCGACAGATGCAAGGGATCTGTCGACAGATCCACACAGTCCAGAAACCTGGAGTTCTGGAAACATGCGCCTGTCGACAGCTCTTGGGCTGGCTGTCGACAGGAAGCAGCAGAACTTCTGTAAATCTGTTTAAATCCATTCTAAGCACCCTAATTATAGATCTTATAATTCAAGGCATGATTGATATCAAATGGAAGAGTCTAAATAGAGTTTTCACAGTGGTTTATAAACTAAACAGTCGAGATGCAACAAGAGATTGATAATTCGAACTTGGTTGGCTATAAACTAATGTAGTGTAGTATTGGAAGCATGAGCTTGATAGCAATGGTTTATTGGAAAATTCCTATAAGATGGACACTAAAACTCAAGGTATTTCATGAATCCAAGTCAATGTTCGAATTATCAACCATCTAAACCAAAATCCTCACACTGTTCTAAGGATATGTTTACTTCTACCAGAACTCTATATCATGAACTTGAATCAAAGGTGGAAGAAGAAGAAGAGATGATCTGGAGGTAAAATAAGTATCTCTTCCTCCCTAACGTAATAATATTCATCAAAACTAGACGAAAACTAGTAAGATTACAGTTATATCAACTTGGCTACTCAACACGAGTTATTTATCATGTGTGGAGAACAAGATTAAGGAAAAGGAGATGAATTCTACACATGGATAGCTAGGAACCTACTACCACATGCTACTGGAGGAATATCCTTTCCAACCAGAGATTATGTGAACTCAAGGAGTAGCTTCTATAGAAATACAAAACACACATAAAGTGCTAGAGGGGTTCATGACACTAGAACAGAAACTGGAACATCCAAACAGTAGGTTCTAAAGTTTATTCAAGGACATGAGTTAGAAGAGGAGAGATGAGGATCGAATCCTACCTTAGTTTGAAGGAGATGAAGATGATAGCCACAAAGAAACAAGTAAGAAGATGTAGCCTTGGTACAATATTAGCTTTAGCTTCCAGAGTAATTCCCCAATCACTCCTTAGTAGCAGCTTCAACCAGAACTTGAGCAGAGGCAAGATGTATAAATAGAATGAGAGAAAGAGAGAACAATGGTTCCCCGAAATGGCTTCTCCACCAAATTTCTCACTCAGAAACCTCTCATTCCTGAAGTTACCCACGAAATAGTAGCAGCATAACAGGAAAACATGAAGGGGAACCTGGCCACGATGACCCTTGGGGTATTCTTATACCCATGGATGCCTTCCATGCAAGGTGACACGAAGCTCACCCATGTGTCGCAGTAAGGGTGAAAGGTTTTTACCCCATGACACGAGTAACATGCATCTCCTAGTTAGGACACCTTAGGTAAGTTGGTATGATGTTTTACCTCAAGTGCTGGCCACCCAATAGCCTTACACGTAGACCTTTGCAATTTTCCAGAAAATCCCAAACCGTAAAATACCCATAATTCAACTGGTCCAATGTTTGCTAGGCAAACACATTTAAATGGTGTCCTTTTGTCATGAAATTTTAACCATAGGCTAATAGAATGGTTTTAAAAATTGTAATAATTTTAGTTTAATTTTTAGATTTTATTTTACAGTAGGTGAAAAATCACCCGAAAAATGGTCGCGTCGATTGTACGTTGGAATCCGTACGTCGAAAAATTCATGAAATTACATAATAAATTTCTCCACATTTTTCTGGAAATTATGATGTTCTCGGATTTTTATTTTGACGTCGTTTTCCGGTATCACCCTGTGGAGGCACGCACTTCGAGGTACGATACTGGAATAACGTTCATTACCACTATTTAAGTCTATCATCTAATTATCATAATTTATTAATAACCCTAAGGTATTTTAACCAAATTACTTCTATTTTCTTAATATTTTAAATTTCTGGGGCGTTACAGTTCAGGTCGACACTAGTGTTCTGCCAGCAAGCCTGAACTGATGTTTGGCCAGTAGTGTCGACTCTCATGGAAATATGAGTCGACTCACTTTTTGTGCAAACCTAGAATCGTGCAGAGGATGATATCCAATGGTTGTGATTTCATTCTGAGATCTTTATGGGAGATTCTATAATTACCAAAGTGCCCTTTTATCCAAGTGGCAATGAGGTAAAGGCATTTTTGACACGTGGCAGCCCAAGGTGCATCCTAGGTTTCTGTTCACATCTCTCTCACGTAAAAGGGACTACACAGAGGCTATAAAGGCTCTCTTCTCTCATCTGAAGAAGTTAAGCCTTCAACCTTCCAGCCATTTCATCCAAGATGACATGTGGATCAAGGTCAAGCAGTGAAGTGCTTAAAAGGAGCATATTGAGAAGAGGAGCAGTAGAGGAAGAAGAAGAACTGGCAATTCAGTTGCCACTGAAGCAGAGCATCGTGAATTGAAGAAGATCTCCATCGAATTCCTTCAATTGTCTTCAATCCAAGCTTCTACAAGTCTTCTTCATCGAGGGACATCCAATTCACATCTCTTTCACTTATTTCTTGAAGTGTTCATTTTGTTCTTTTTTTGTGAATTTTGTGAGATCTGTACATGAAGTTTTGTGCAGATTTTTGTGTGTGTTTAAGGCTGTGAATTAGATCAGTGCTAGAGGATCTGATTTCTTATGGATTCGATCTAGCTTGTGTGTTTTGAGCCATCGTGCTCATATGTGTGTGGTTTGAGCCATCATGCTCAGTTTGTGAGTCATCACACTCATAGTTGTGTGTTGAGCTGTCGTGCTCAAAGGTGTTTTGGAGTTGTCGTGCTCCGGTTGTGTGTTGAGCCGTCGTGCTCAAGGGTGTTTTGGAGTCGTCGTGCTTTAGTGTGTGTTGTATTCAAGCTTGAGGAGTGTGGCCTCACTGTGTGAGGGGTGGATGTAGCAATCATTGGTGTGATTTCCGAACCACCTAAAAATATTTTGTGCAATGGTTTGATCTGTTCTTTTGCGCTAGATGCTTGCATAAGATTTCACTTTCACTCTACCGGTCTAATTGCTTCACACATCGTATACACACATTCACACATTTACACATCAGATAAGTTAGATTGTTTGTTTGAATGGATCTCTAATTCAAAGAAATTTTAAATTACTTAAGCTTCCGCATTAATTGGTGATAGATCTATTCAACCCCCCCCCCTTCTAGATCTATTCATCCTCTCTATTCGATCCTACAGTATTATCTATGAGTACATCGATGTGAGGCAAGGGGAAATCATCCTTAGGACACGCGCGGTTAGGGTCCCAGAAGTCAATGCAGATTCTGACTCTTCTGTCCTTTTTCATGATCGGGACAATATTTGCCACCCAATTAGGATAAAGTATGACTCTAATAAATTTGGCTTTGTGGAGTTTGTCAACCTCATCTTTCATTTTCACAACCATTTGAGGGTGGAAACATCTTAACCGCTGCTTAATTGCGACGGACCCCGGCATAAGTGTAAGGTGATGTTCAACAAACGTGGGGTCCAATCATGGCATGTCTTTGTAGCTCCAAGAAAACGTGTCCTTATATTCTCTAAGAACCTCGATAATTGCCTCCTCTTCAGATGGTGATAAATTATTGCTGATGACGACGGTCCTAGGGTTTTCCTCGGTTCTTAGATTAACTTCTTTGGTTGTTTCTTCTACTGCAACTGACGGTTCTTTGAATCTTCTAATTCCACTTGTGAACGCGTCAGCCTCGTCCTCAAGCTCTTCATCCCCTTCTTCAATTGGGTCATTGTCATCCATGATTTCGTAGACGCCGAACCCATCATCAATAAAGCATAATGACTGCTCACATTCGATATCTGGCAATAGCAAGGGCTCTTCAATGAACTCCGATAATGCTAAACATGCCTTGCACTTACGGGCTAGATCAGCTAATAAGCGATGAGGAACCCTCTTACCCTTGGACTTCTTCTTTAGTACTACCCCTAGACTAACACTATCTCATCCTAGACTCGTGCTACAACTACTAGAATCTACAGAAGGGGGTGAGGGAAGAGGAAAAGCAGTAAAAAAAGATCCCTGCATGGGGGAAAATGGAGTAGGAGTGAAAGCAGTAAAAAGTCCCTGCGTGGATGGACATGGGAGTCCTTGCGTGGAGGGAAAGAGGAGATCGGTCATTGGACTGGGGAGGAGTGGCCCGTAGGTCGGGACACACTCGAAGAAGAGGTAAGAAGTCTCCTCAATGGAGATGATGGAATCTGCCATTTAGAAATGGACATTTTTTTTTTGTTTTTAGTGTTATTCAAATTTTTATGATTTTTTTTTTATCATGAAAAGGGAACGGGGTAAGATTTCAAGATTGGAGAGTTGGGAGATAAGCGTATGCTCAGTTGGAGGGAGATCATTAGAAAGAGGAAGTTGGAGGGTGAGTGTTTGCTCAGAGGAGTGGAGGGAGATTGTAAAATAGGGCGTTGGTGCCCAAGGAATGGTGAGAGAGAGGAAGAGGGGCCACGTGGTGGCCTGAAGCAAGGTGGGCGTGATGCCCAAGAAAAAGAGGCCCGCCCAGAGCCTAACTATTGTGAAACCTTCTTCGTAGGGAATGTCTAGCTCCCCCTCATCTGTCTAGTCATTCAGCAGCTGCCTCTTGTCGGTTGTAGTTGTGGGCTTCTCCAGAAGGTCATGAATAAGTGGCGACCACTTGATATCCATTGTCATGAAGAGTCAACTCAAGGAAATAGCATTAGCATTCATGTCAAACCAACGGTACCATTCACATTCAAGATCACCCATTCTCCTTTGTTTCTGGGGCCTGAGATTTTCCAAAGCTTTATATGTAGCCTAGGGTGCAATGTGACATGCAAACTGACGAGTATGCACATCTTGACATGAGAGTTCTGAAGTGATGACTGACGTTTGTTGTGCATCCCCTATCTATAGTGGCCCCTTCTTGAAGTGATGGTACAGGGACCATGTAAATGACTGCCTGTCAGTCTTCATTGTTGACATCATTGTGGCCCATGGTTTTGCTGACACTGCCCTCTGTTCATAGTCTTCCTTTTTTGGCTTGTATCTCAGTCCTACCCTGGGTCTTGATTTACTGTCTGACACAACTTTGATCTTGCCTTGCAAGTGCACACCCAACCCTCTCCCCAACTGGTACCCCATCTTCAGCATGATCTGCCAGCCCTTGTCGGCCATTATTTTGCTCCGTTTCTGTGCAGTATTTGATATTCAATGTATCGAGCTATGTTCCATGCCATACATGTCTAGCACTGACATGAGCAGCTGATTGCTCGGCCATATTGAAGGGACAGAATTATCAGTCATGGATTCCACTTCTAAGATCATTGGCTTGCTTGTGACTTTGACGACCCGTCCCTCATATGGAAACTTGAGGCATTGGTGGATAGTGGAGGTGACGGCGCCAAGTGCTTGAAGAAACAGCATGTCCAGTATCATTCGAAAGCTCGGGTCCATGTCCAGGATATGGAAAATAATCTCTGCGATGGACAGACCTAGCCCCTAGCCCCACTTTTAATGTGACCATTCCTTTTGAAGGCCTATTAGTGTTATCGTAGGCTGTGATAGTGATTGAGGAGGGTCGAACCGACTGTAATGCTACCCCACACAAGTTTAACGTATCCAACGATACCACATTAATAGAGGCTCCGGTGTCCATCAAACATTGTGACACGCAGGTCCCGTTGATTTTCACAGTCAGGCATAAGGCGTACCATTGAGATTCCATAGGTGCTAGCTCATGTTCGTGGAATTCTATGGCCGGATGCTGACTTATGGGGGTCAAGACTATGCTGATTTGGGTGACTGATAGGTCTTCATTTACCATCACCTTCTGTAGGTACTGCATGAGGGCTTCTTGATGTACCAGCGACCTCTTGATTAATTCTAGTATGGATATTCAGGTCGGCATCTTGTAGTACCCTAGAAATTTTATTGAATTATATGATGCAATTGTGTGTGTATTTCAGCATTTAGTTGTATGTTGTTCGGTGTTGAACTTGGCATCAACATCTATTGACGTTGACTATAGTATATGTCATGATCTATTGCCGTTTATTGTCTATCTACGACAGGTGATTGTGTCGTTATTATTTTCTGGAATATTTGGTTTTTCGGGCAAGAAAGTTGACGACATGATCGATGGACGTCTACTTCATGGTAGATGGCAATAAGGATTGACGTTAACCTGACTTACCTGTTTTTGTTGTTACCATTCCAGGGCTAGAGATTGTCGGCCGTTTCCATGCATTTATGTGGGAGATTTGGTGCGTTTCTGATCCAAGGGCTAGGATTAGGTTTGGGCAATGCGTAGGGATCTTTATAAGACCTAGTTTTGACCTTTGGGGAGATTTTCGCACTATTTTGGAAGAGAGGAAAGGAGGGCCGAGACAAGGGTTCCAGAGCTTCGTCCGGGCGATTTGAGGCGTGCTGGACCAAGGAGGATCATCAAGCATCAAGGTTAGAAGCTCCTCCAAGCGTGGGAGCTGTGCTGGAAGCTAGTTTTGGACGATTGAAGTCGGAGAGGAGGATTGCCTTGTTGCCAAGGCAGGCGTCTTCGAATCCCTATTCGTCACTCCAGCGAGAGGGTTAGAGGCAAGTGACATGGGGGATCGGTTGAAGATAGTTTAATCTTTATATTTATTATTTTTACAGATTTTTAAACCATCAAAATAACTTGTGGGAAGGGGTGTAAGTTCCATTATTTTATGTGTAAGTTCTATGTTTTCTAGACGAATGAACTTGACGTCCATATCAATTGCCATTTAGTTTAAATAAACGACAACATCGACTGTCGTTAATTCTTGTAAACGACATACTTTTGGATGTCTACTATATGTTAACAGAGCTATGTGCCGCCGTCTACTGAGGTTAGCGACAGGATATGTGTACATTGACTCTATGTAAACGCCATAGATTTGGCCGTTAAGTTTATCAGTGTTGTGCTTTTCTAAACTTTGATCATATTTTCTCAACTGTGATTCATGCATGTATGAAGTTTTCGGTGAGGTTATATTATGTGCAATTCAGTGCTGTTATACTGTGAACGTGTCATTGCAATGGTGTATGGTCTATGTTCAGTTATTTTCTGTTGAATTCTATTTGAGTTAGTAAGAGAAAAATGGAATAAATGCAAGCATGATCCATGTTATAATGTCGTAGATAGTGACTGTATTGTTGTTAGATGATACTATAGACATACTACATTCAGTTTTCACATAATTACTGCATGATTTTATCACCGTTGTACAATGTTGAGTAGTTTAAATTGATGAAGATTAATCATGAGAAATGTTTATGGAACTCATAAAATTATGAAATTTTGCATGTGCATGGTGTGATTAGAATCAGATTTACTGTCAAAATTTCAAGATTTTTAGAGTCCTATACATATTGTTATGATTTTCTGAATGGCAAAATGCATATAGAATTTAATGAACATGAGAATATATGTGCATGTTAGATTTTGATAAAGTAGTACCATGTTAGGTTGCTGTTATACAGTAGAGTTTTGATTGTAGAACTGATAAAACCATGTTAGGTGATATTGTAATGCCATCTTGATAACTTATGCATGAATGTATGAAAGAGCATGATAGAATTATAGGAAAATGTTAATTGCTTGATTATATATGTTAATGCATTTTTTTGAAATAAATTGGCCAATGAGAGATTGCTATGATAGAGATAACTACAAGGAACTACACCATGGAATGCCCCTATGGTAATGGTTCACCTACATGAATCCGTGGGCAATAGATTGAAATCCTAGAGATAGACATGTTCTGCTGGTTAAAGTGGGAAGGACTTTTCTCGGTATTGCGCAAAAACCTAGACTTCTTCACTATTTTGCCTAGGTGATAAGTGAATGACTACATACTACATGATCTCTATTCATAGTGAGGGCTATGTCTTGGCAAACTACATGACTACATGATCTACATGTTACATGCTATATGAACTACATGTCTACATGATAAATGACTACATGCCACATAAACTACATGACACTTGTTATATGAATTCCATACTACATGTTAAATTGACTACATGCTACATGGTGATGAATTACATGTTTCATGATGTAGATTAAAGGATACTTGAAATTGTTTACATGCTACATGACATTGAACATAAGTTTTAAGAATTTGATTACATGCCATGCTACATGAACATGTTTTAATCAATTGTTGTAATATGAGATGCAAGCTATATGTTACATGAATTATGTTACTTCATGATAACTAAACATGTTATGTAAAGAATGTTTGCTAAATGACTTAGAACATGATTACAGGAAGAACTATATGATATCAAGGATGTGAGAAGTGTTATCATGTTTTAAACCTAGTATACATATTACCT
The DNA here is from genome assembly GCA_014218235.1 of Colocasia esculenta. Taxonomy (NCBI): domain Eukaryota; kingdom Viridiplantae; phylum Streptophyta; class Magnoliopsida; order Alismatales; family Araceae; genus Colocasia; species Colocasia esculenta. The sequence continues at coordinate 23,643,558 of CM024759.1, forward strand.
CTTGAATTGTCTTTCATGTGACTTGCTGGGTCTTGTAGACTCACACTTGATTAACATTTCAGGAGAGACAGAGGATACCCAGGAGTTAGTGCACACTGACTCGGAGCATGAGGACGTGGAGACTTAGTGCTTTTCTTGAGTGCTTGAGAGATCATGTATGTGAGGACATGATGTACTTTGAATTTTATGCATTGGACTTATGGATTGTAATAAGTTGAGCTATTGCTATCTTTCCCTTATGTTTTAGACTTAGTATTTGGATATGATGTTGATTGGGAAATTTGGTTCCATATTCCGTTGCCACTTGTTAGAAATTAAATTATCATTTATGTATGTCTCAATCTGTACCGTCTATTGTTGGATATTTTCCACTGTAATACCTCTATTGGATCCAAAGTGAGTTGGAATACCTATACTGGGTCCAAGAGGGGCATTACAGAGATTGGTATTAGAGAGTTCCAGGTTTAACATGTACATAAATGAAATATCAACATTGTGTTCATATTCTTAAGTTTGGATAGGGAATTAGTCCAAGATTTATGTAGAATAATATGTTATTATAATAAATGCTTGTTTTGTAGACTATGGCTACCCGTAGACGTAGAGGAGCAGGCCCGACCCAAGGCGATGAGTCAGCAGGAGGTTCGCAAGCTCCAGCTCAGCAGGCACCGGACCGGACAGATGTACCTTTGCCACCCCCACCACCACCTGTGGATTATGGAGCGTTGATGCAAGGACTTGTGCATGTGATGCAGACTCAGGCTCAGACAGCAGCTGCTTTGCAAGCGCAAGTGCAGGCTCAGGTTAGTAGTTGAGAAGTGTTACCAAGGTGTTGATTGGAAGAATGCGTCTAAGAACTTGACTTGGATATAGGCATAGGCACCTGCTCATGAGGCAGGCATTGGAGGTGTGTCGATGATGGAGCGGTTCAGGAGGATGGCCCTGTTGGGTTATGACATGTGCTTTAATGTTTTTGATGATGAGAAATGACAATTGATGTTATGTACATGGTTCAAACATGATGACAAGGACAAAGACATTAAAGAAACATGATGTTGATAAAATACTTTTATTGATCAACTATGCATTCATTATATCTCACTTATAATGTTTCTCAATGTAGGTGTGAATGCATACAAGTCAAGCAATAAGAACCAAGTGGAAAAGAACAAGAAATACACTTCAAGTCATTACCTGTCGACAACCAGGAAAGTTGCTATCGACAGATGATCAATCCAGAACACACAAGCTACTGGAAGCTCATTTGGAGCAGTAGCTATCGACTGATGTCATGTACCTGCCGACAGATACAAATCGTCTGTCGACAGCCAGCAATCTGCTTGTCGATAGATGAAGCCTTCCAGCAAGACCATGGTTCTGGAAACCAAAAGTTTGCAATAGCTGTCGACAGCTATGAAGTGCCTGTCGACAGACAAAGAGAAAAGTCAGATACGAGATATGGATATGTTCTATATTAGGGTGTTTCCTTTTAGCATGTCTCTCCATACTTGGACACCCATATATATAGAACATATGGAGGTATTTTCGCAGAAAGAAGCCACCATACCAAAACTCTAAGCAAAACCCAAGAGAAGGCTTTCTCTCTGTTGCTCTGCTTCAACCCTCCGTCCAGTTCGTGGAAGATCCATCTCACAAGTAGAGTTGAAGCCTGTTCGTCCTTGGTTCAAGCTTCATCTTCATCACGTGTTCATCAACGATGTGAAGCTTGAAGTCTTCTGGACGAACTCATAGAAGAGTTTACATATTGGATTTGATCCTCAACTCAGAACTCTTCTCTGTTCTAATTTTCATATCTCTGTATGTGTGGTTGTGACTCAAGCGACCCTTGTGCTTGATTCACGTGTGGGTTGTTGTTCTGATTGCTTGTTTGCATCAGACAACGTGAGTGTGTGTGTTGTAGAGTTTGAACTCACTGATAAGCAGTTGTTCTGCGTGTGTGTGTGGACGGTGGATGTAGGATACACAAGTTGTGTACTCCGAACCACCATAAATCTTCGTGTCCTGTGGTTTGAACATTTCACGGTAGATGTTTGGTAGGCACGTTGATTACTCACATGCTAGATAGATTGGTATTGTTCTACTCATAATCAGCACGCACATCATAGTTCGAATTCTGTACAAATCTGTTTAAGTTTTCGATAAGTCAGTGTTGGATCGAAAAGAAGGTTATAGTGTTTCTAACTTGTAGTAATCTATTCAACCCCCCCCCCCCCTCTAGATTACTATCTTAGGTGATTCCGCCACCTTTCAATTGGTATCAGAGCTTGGTTTCTCTGATTTACTGCTTTAGAGTTTTAATCTCACGATTAGGAGAAATTCAGTCTCATGGAAATTAACAGGGGGTTTATGGCTAAAGGGCACTCAGTGTCCAGGCCTCCCTCCTTTGATGGCACTGATTATACTTTTTGGAAAAATCGTATGCAGGTCTTTCTGAGATCTCAAGATTTTGATCTGTGGAAAATCATCAGCAAAGGGCCTTATGAGCTGCCCGCTGACGAGGACACTTGGACAAAGGAACAAATTCGCAAAGGAACCCTCAACTAGAGCGCATTGAACACAATGCAATGCGCCATCCATTCAAAGGAATTCTCAAGAGTCTCCACATGTAAGTCAGCAAAAGAGATGTGGGATAAGTTGGAGCTAATATATGAAGGTACGTCAGAGGTAAGGGAAACTAAGGCTAGCATGCTTATATCTGAATATGAAATGTTTAGAATGAAAAATGAAGAAACAATTTCAGTTATGTTTGCTAGATTCATGCTAATAATCAATGGATTGAAAGGTCTTATGAAAGAGTATACTGAAAGTGACTTAGTGAGGAAGATACTTCGGTCTCTTCCATCCACTTGGCATACTAAGGCCACTGTCATTGAGGAGTCTAAAGATCTTTCAACAATGAAATTAGATGAGTTAATTGGATCCTTGATGACCTATGAAATAAATATAAGAAGAAAAGAAACTGAAGAAAATCCCAGGAAATCAATTGCTCTAAAAGCCCTCAACAAAATTTCTTCAAGCTCCAAGAAAGAGATCCAACAGGAAAGTGATGAAAATGGAACGTCTAGTGATAGTGAGAATGATGAAATGGCCATGCTCACTAGACAGTTCAAAAAATTCTTAAGGTTCAAAAAGAAAGGCTCAAGTAACTCCAAATCTTTTCCAAAGAAAAATTTTTCAAATAAATTTAAGTCTAACAAAAAATCTGACATGATTATGTGCTATGAGTGTAAGAAACCAGAGCACATGAGAAGAGAATGCCCAGAGCTCAAGAAGAAGTTAAAAAAGGATAAATTCACCTTCAAGAAAGCTAAGGCAATGGTGGCGACTTTGAGTGATGAAGGTGAAGATGACAACGGTCAAGGAAGCTCTAGAGATGAAGAGATTCAGTGTTTAATGCCAAGGAGTGAGGACTCCACAGAGGTAAACTCTTCCTTTGAGAATTATTCTGTAGATGAATGGGCAGAGGCATACACATTGTTGTTTCAGACATTCTGTGAAATCAAGTCTGAAAATAAAGCACTAAAAAAGAAAATTTCTAATCTTGTTTCTAGCACAAGCACTGATGAATAACTTGCAATCATGTCTAAAGAAATTGAGATGTTAAAAATTGAATAGGAAGATCATCATGAGGAAATGGATTGTATAAAAAAAAAACTGCAAGAAAATGAAAAGGAAAAACAAGGGTTAAATAAATCAGTTGAATCTCTCCAACTTGAGAATCAAGAGATTCAGAAAAAGTTGGAACATGCTAAAAAAGAATTAAAAGGTAAATCTGATGATCTTTCAAGATTTGTGAAAGGAAAAGAAAATCTTGATGCATTTTTGGGAATTAATGCAAATGTAATAAGGCATAGGCTTGGGTTTCAACCGGAAAAACAAAAGAAACTTGGAACAAAATTGATCACTTCTTTTGTTGATTACAGTCCAAGTACAATCAAACAACCTCCCACTATATGTAAGAATGCTCAAGCTAAGGGTAAGCAACAACAACACAATCAAAAGACTTCACTTGTTCAACAAACTAAGAAATCTATCGACAGACCCAAGGAGAGTTGTCGACAGGCCTGGAAGTACACTGCCAAGGGACAGCCATCCAGGCAACAAAAGGGCAAAATGCAAATAAATGTTCAACAAAACAGCAAAACAAATGTCATGAGAAAATCTCCATCATGCAATTTCTGTAAAAAGCTTGGCCATATAGAAAATCAATGCTGGAATAAATTAAACAAACTGAAATGCAAACAAGTTTAGATTCCAAAGCATTCACTTTTTGGCTTGAATGAAAAGTTTGGACCCAAAGTAATTTGGGTACCAAAACTTCTTGTCTGATCCATCTATGCAGGAATGCCTAGCAGCCCAAAATCAAAACAAATGGTACTTGTATAGTGGCTGCTCGAGGCACATGATAGACGACAAAGAAAAATTCGGTTTGCTGGTGGAAAAAGACAGAGGACAAGTTGTCTTTGGAGGTAACAACAAGGGCCAAATAATTGTCACATGTAAGGTAGGTAAGTATGCCTCTAACTCAATAGACAATGTACTCTTAGTTGGTGGTCTTAATCACAACTTCTTAGCATTAGTCAACTGTGTGATAAAGGACACAAAGTAATCTTTGAGACAAATGCATGCCAAATCATTGATAAAATTTCAGGAAGTGTCAAGTTTTCTGGAAAAAAGAGTCAATAACATCTATCTAGTTGATTTAGATGAACCAGAAAACAAAAATTTGTGTTTTGTTTCTAATAAACAGGATGAGTTGATCTTATGGCATCGAAGGCTAGGCCATGCGAGCTACAATATGTTGTACAAAATCATGAGGATGAAGCTGGTAAATGGACTTCCTGAAATTCCCTTCAATAAAAATGTGAGTTTTTGTGATGCATATGCACAGGAAAAATAAACCAGAAAGTCTTTCAAATCAAAAGCACCGGTAATCACTTCAAAACCTTATGAAATGTTGCACATGAACCTTTTTGGACCTACTAGAATACTTAGTTTCAATGGTAAACATTTTGGGTTTGTCATTGTAGATGATTCCTTAAGGTTCACTTGGGTTAAATTCTTGGCTCACAAAAACGAAGCACTTAAAGTCTTTGAAGAGTTCTTTAATAAGATTGAGCACGGGAGCACAAACAAAATATGCTCAATCCGCACTGATCATGGGGGAGAATTTGATAATAATGTATTCTCTAAATTCTACAGGAATCAAGGTATAGATCACATGTTTTCCTCACCAAGGACACCAGAACAAAATGGAGTAGTGGAGAGAAAGAACAGGACCTTGGTGGAAATGGCTCGCACTCTTCTGGTCGAAAACCAACTCATAAGAAACTTTTGGGCAGAAGTAGTGAATACCTCATGTTACATTCTCAATAGAGCCATGGTAAGACCTGTGATAAAGAAAACCCCCTATGAACTCTTAAAAGGTAAGAAACCCAATATTGGGTATTTCACGGTTTTTGGCTCCAAAGTATTTATACATAATAATGATAAAGTTGACTTAGACAAATTTGATACCAAAAGCGATCCAGGTATTTTTCTAGGATACTCAGAACATTCTCGAGCTTATAGGGTCTACAACTATAAATACAAAACAGTGGAAGAGACTCCACATGTTGTCTTTGATGAGTATCATGCAAAAACTAACAATGTAATTCTTCGCAGGTATGATGATGATGATGAGGGGAAAATACTGAGAAAGTTACCATCGACAGACCAAGAAGAAGCTATCGACAAGCCAAAAGAAAATCCACAAGATCAAATCCCTCAAGATCAACATCTCCAAGAAACAATTCCTCAAGAGTAATATCCTCAAGATCAAGACCAACCAGGTCCTTCAACAATCAGAAATGTCAGGTACTCAAAAGATCACCCACTTGAAAATATAATTGGAAATGTAAATGATAAAGTTCAAACTAGATCACAAGCAAGACACATTGTTGAACAAGATCATTTAGCTTTTGTCTCTCAAGTGGAACCTAAAAATGTTGAAGAGGCACTAAAAGAAAATTCTTGGATAGATGCCATGCATGAGGAACTTGGGCAATTTGAAAGAAATAATGTTTGGAGCTTAGTTCCTAGGACCCCTGAAATATCATTAATTGGAACAAGATGGGTATTTAGGAATAAGCTAAATGAAGAGGGTAAAGTGGTGAGAAACAAAGCTAGATTGGTAGCAAAATGATATAATCAAGAATTTGGAGTAGATTTTGAAGAATCCTTTGCACATGTAGCTAGGCTTGAGGTAGTCAGAATTTTGTTGGCATATGCATGCTCAAATAAATTCAAACTTTTTCAAATGGATGTTATAACTGCTTTCTTGAATGGCTACATCAAAGAAGAGGTCTATGTTTCTCAACCACCTGGATTTGAGGATAATGAAAAGTCTAATCATGTTTATAAGTTGCACAAAGCTCTTTATGGTTTGAAACAGGCACCCCGAGCTTGGTACGATAGGTTAAGCAACATCTTGGTGAGTAAAAACTACTCCAGAGGTAAAGTGGACCAAACTCTCTTTACTAAATGTGTTCACAATCACATAATTATTGTTCAAGTTTATGTGGATGACATTATATTTGGGTCCACTAACCCTTCACTATGTGAAGAATTTGGAAAACACATGCACAGTGAATTTGAGATGAGTTTAATGGGGGAGCTTCAATTTTTTCTTGGCTTGCAGGTAAAACAACGTGAAGATAGCTTCTTCATAAATCATGAAAAGTATGTCAAGGAGCTACTGAAACGATTTCAATTCGAACAAGCCAAGCCAGCTTCCACACCAATGAGCACAAGCATAAAACTGGAAAAAGATGAGAAAGGTAAAACGGTAGATGTAAAGCAATTCCGAGGTATCATTGGCTCACTTCTTTACCTTACTACAAGTAGGCTGGATATACAATTTAGTGTCTGCCTTTGTGCTAGATACCAATCTAGTCCAAAGGAAAGCCATTTGGTTGCAGTCAAAAGGATTTTCAGATATCTCTCAGGTACGTATGATTTGGGCTTATGGTATCCTGTAGGTAGTAGCTTTGAACTGATTTCATATTCTGATGCTGACTATGCTGGGTGTAAAATTGACAGAAAAAACACTAGTGGGTATTGCCAATTTCTTGGTGGTTGCATGGTTTCGTGGGCATCCAAGAAGCAACACTCGGTTGCACTCTCCACTACAGAGGCATAATATGTTGCTGCAGGGAGTTGTGCGGCTCGGGTGTTGTGGATTAAAAGTCAGTTGTGTGACGACAACATTGACATTGGATGCACACCTATCTTATGTGACAATACTAGTGCTATCAATCTTTCCAAAAACCCAATTCAACACTCACAGACCAAACACATTGAAATAAGGCATCACTTTTTGAGAGATGAGGTAGCCAACAAAACCTTGGAGCTTAGCTTCATACCTACTGAAGAACAATTAGCAGATATTTTCACCAAACCCTTGTCGGAAGATAGGTTTACCTCCCTAAGAAGATAATTGGGATTGTGCAAAATTCAATGAATCCAATGCCAAATTGAGGAGTAAATGATTCTTGTGTGTAGTGACTATGAGGTATATCAAATGGTGAGATGTGGAAGAACACGTTCGGCTTGTTTGGAAACTATCATTATGCGTGAGTAAACATACTCCGCCAAGTATCCATAGTCTACATATGCATAAAGGTCATTAACTTCATAATAAGGTATTTGGTTTCTTTTAATTTTGACACATGCATCTCCTTGAAAGAATGAACTCTTGGTGCTCACATGCTTATAGTTGTTCTCTTATGTGCAAATGCTTGATATGAATGTCTATATCCTTTATTGATTTGCTTGAATGTGAGTCATCACATGCACACACTATGGGGGAGTAAGTTTAGGCTAAGTGAGTGAAATTCTTATGGGTAACCCTTCATACTCAATGTGTCCTAATCCCTCCTTTAATCAAGTCAAATTTCTCTTAATCCCAAGCCTTTAAATTGAGTTGTTCAAGTCCCTGTCGATAGCCCCACTCTACCTGTCGACAGATGACCTCTTCCAGAACCTCCATTCTTCTGGAATTTAGTACCTGTCGACAGCCATATTCTTGTTGTCGATAGATACACATCTTTTGTCAATTCTTCATCTTTTCTCCTCCATTCTTCATGAGTATGTTTCTATTATTGATGCAAGGGGAGAATTGGGTATAAATATTCATTACAATCTTTCATAATCACAAAGTATCAAAGACATGTCCTTAATTCCAATGATTTTGACATAATATTTTGTGCTTAAGTCTAGGTTATATCATCTAGGAAACATTGAAAAATCTAATGATTTTAACCTAACTCACTTGAATAACTCCCTTGTGGATGATCATGTTTCTAAAGTGGATTGATAAGTAAGAAGGTTGTTGAACATAATGATTTTATGTGGCCTTTGACTTTACATAACCTTTGACCTTGATTTTCAAATTTAAAAAAAAGGAGAAAAGCTACCTATTTCTAAACTAAAAAGATCAAATAAAGTTTATATGTAATAGGAAAAAGGCAGAGCAATAATGAACATCACTGAGTAACCGGGGACATGGGCATCACAAATGTCTGTCTTCGCATCAAAAAGGTTCTTTCATTATCTCTGCATAATGGTATGATGGTCACACACACTAAGTAACTGGGGGTACAGGCATCACAAATGTCTACCTTCACGTTCAAAGGTGTACGTGATCCTAATTACCACTTTTCCCACATTAACTTGATAAAAGAAAAAAAATTGTTCCATTGCTAGAAATAGAGTGAAGCCTCCAAAACATTTATATTAAGGGCAAGGGTTGTTTATTGTCAATTGTTCATGTAGACATTACCTTCATTTATCAACTGAAAATCACCCACTCAAGAATATGTTTTTCTTCAATGGTTCTATTCAAAGGGGTTATCTTAGGTTCATATGTTTTTGAACAGTGTTTTTTAAATGCTAAAACTTAAGATTCCCACAATATTATCTCTTAACTATTGTAGAATTTTGATGAGTCTTGATACTAGTCTTTATGACACTTTGTAAAGGGTATAGACCTATTCTCAACCTTAAAATCCCATGTGCATACTCATATCCCATAGAAAATTCACAAAACTCAGTTCTGGGACACATCTGCACAGCAGCTGTCGACATCTACAAGGCGCCTGTCGACAGCCGGCTTCCTGGGCAGTTCAGAAGCCCAACCGGTGCGCTTTTCTGTCGGATTTTGTGGGCCCCTTCCCTTTCAAACTCCTACCAAACTTCTTTAAAAGGGAACCCACGTCTCCTCACCCCTTCCCCTTCTTCTAACAAGCCTTTCCTCTCTCTCTCTCTCAACCCTAACCCTCCTATCCTGGGCGCCAACCCCAGATTCTGTCCTTCCTGGTTCTTCTCCTCCTGTCTTCTTCCTCCTTTTAGAGCTCTTCCCTCCTCCGACCCTTCCACTTTCATGGCTCCCAGGAAGAAGCTGTGTGCCTCTCATTCACGCTTCGCTTCACCCGAAGCCGGCGAGGGCTCCACGGCACCGGATGAGTGCAGGAGCAAGCGCCGGGACGACCGTCTTCCAGAGCTCGCTGTTTCCCAGGGATTACACCTCACCAGGGTTTGGGGAACCTTCCAGCATTTTGTTTAGCCACGCTACGTGGACTTCATCTCCTTGGATGATATGTTCCCAGGTCTCCAACCCTTGTTGGATGCCCAGGGTTGGACAGTTTTTCTATACTCCCACAAGCGGTATTCTCCGACCGCTGTGACGGAGTTCTTCAACAACATGGGGAAATCCGCTGAGGGTGATCTCTTCACCATGGTAAGAGGTATTCCCTTCCAGATTACACCAAACCTCTTTACCCATGCTTTCCAAATCCCTAACTCTAGGGTTGATGTTCTACTCAACCATCCCTCTGCCTCGGAGTACTACAATCGTATCACCCTCCAGCCGTATGATTCTACCAAGGATTGTATGAAGCGAAATGCGAATACATTCCCTCCTCTACATCGTCTCATTCATCATATCTTCACCACCATGGTTGTGCCAAAGGATGGCAGCCGGGAACTTGTGACCGAAGTTCACAAATCCCTGTTCTATTTCTTTCTCAAAAGTGAGCAGGTCAATTTGCTATTCTAATGCTTGACCTTATTAATCAATGTTTTCGCAATCCCAAAAGTTCAATGCCATATGCCTACCACATTACATCCCTCCTATCCTTTATTGGCATCTCCATCTCTGACTCTGAATGCATCACTCTCAAGTCCCGTAGCTCATTTGGTCTCACTGCGGCACATAGAATGGGTTACAAGCTTGTGGATGGGAGAGTCACCAGGACTCTCAAGGGCAAAGAGCAGGACATTGCAGAGGAGTCTGCGGAGGATGATGAAGATGATGGTGATGATGAAGACTCCCCAGCAGAGCCAATGGATGCTCAGGGAGATGATGACGATGTTCATGATGAACAAGTACTACATGCTCCAGCATTATCACTCTGGGATTTCATCACTAGTCAGATGGCCCAACTGCAGAACCAAATCACTACGGGCTTTGAACATCTCAATGCTCGTCTTGATCATGTCGATACAAGGATGGATGCACTGGCCGACACTCACGTGCAAATTCAACATCGGCTTACTAGGCTCTCTACGGAATTTCATGTGTTCCGCCATCCCACTCCTCCTGGGAATGACGATGTTTAGGGAGTCTAGGATTTAGTTTGGGTTCTCTCATTTCACTAGGGTTGTGTCTTATGTCAATTAGTTATGTCAGTCATGTAATTTCCCTTATTTTGCTTTTATTTACTTCATGTACTGGATATCTTTTGTAACTGTGTAAGCTTATTGCTCAAAGAATGAAATCACAGTTCCTTACTTTCTACTTGTCCATGAGTGCATGAACAATCTTTTTGGATGTTGTCAAAAGGGGGAGAAACATCAAATGCCAATTTTGTTAATTCTGTCATCATCAAAAAGGGGGAGAATGTTGGGTTATGACATGTGCTTTAATGTTTTTGATGATGAGAAATGACAATTGATGTTGTGTACATGGTTCAAACATGATGACAAGGACAAAGACATGAAAGAAACATGATGTTGATAAAATGCTTTTATTGATCAACTATGCATTCATTATATCTCACTTATAATGTTTCTCAATGTAGGTGTGAATGCATACAAGTCAAGCAACAAGAACCAAGTGAAAAAGAACAAGAAATACACTTCAAGTCATTACCTGTCGACAACCAGGAAGGTTCCTGTTGACAGATGAACAATCCAGAACACACAAGCTACTGGAAGCTCATTTGGAGCAGTAGCTGTCGACAGATGTCATGTACCTGTCGACAGATACAAATCGCCTGCCGACAGCTAGCAATCTGCTTGTCGACAGATGAAGCCTTCCAGCAACACCATGGTTATGGAAACCAAAAGTCTGCAGTAGTTGTCGACAGCTATGAAGTGCCTGTCGACAGACGAAGAGAAACGTCAGATACGAGATATGGATATGTTCTATATTATGGTGTTTCCTTTTAGCACGTATCTCCATACTTGGACACCCATATATATAGAACATATGGAGGTATTTTCGCAGCAATAAGCCACCATACCAAAACTCTAAGCAAAACCCAAGAGAAGGCTTTCTCTCTGCTGCTCTGCTTCAACCCTCCGTCCAGTTTGTCGAAGATCCATGTCACGAGTGGAGTTGAAGCATGTTCGTCCTTGGTTCAAGCTTCGTCTTCATCTCATGTTCATCAACGACGTGAAGCTTGAAGTCTTCTGGAGGAACTCATAGAAGAGTTTACATATTGGATTTGATCATCAACTTAGAACTCTTCTCTGTTCTAATTTTCATATCTCTGTGTGTGTGGTTGTGACTCAAGTGACCTTTGTGCTTGATTCACATGTGGGTTGTTGTTTTGATTGCTTGTTTGTGTCAGACAACCTGAGTGTGTGTGTTGTAGAGTTTGAACTCGCTGATAAGCAGTTGTTCTGCGTGTGTGTGTGGACGGTGGATGTAGGATACACAAGTTGTGTACTTCGAACCACCATAAATCTTCGTGCTCTGTGGTTTGAACATTTCACGGTAGATGTTTGGTAGGCACGTTGATTACTCACACGCTAGATAGATTGGTATTGTTCTACTCATAATCAGCACACACATCATAGTTCGAATTATATACAAATCCGTTTAAGTTTTCGATAAGTTAGTGTTGGATCGAAAAGAAGGTTATATTGTTTGTAACTGGTAGTAATCTATTCAACCCCCCTTCTAGATTACAGTCTTAGGTGATTCTGCCACCTTTCAGACCCCACCTTTCTTTAAGGGGGAGAGTGATCCCATCATGGCGGAGAGTTGGCTTTGGAAGATGAAGAAGATCTTTCGTGCTATTCGATGCGTGGAAGAGGCAAGAGTGACCTTAGACACATATATGATGCAGGTAGAGGGTAGTTTTTAGAAGGGTTATGTATATTGTTTATGGTGCAACTTTAGACGTATCTACCTTCTTTTGAAGGAGCGTGCTGATGTGTGGTGGTCGTCTATACTATGCACACAGTTTGATGATGGAGCTAGGGAGGTTGCTTGGGCTGAGTTCGTTCATCTATTCAGGGCGAAGTATATTTTAGAGCTTGTGCAGGATCGCATGGAGCAGGAGTTCTTGACATTGACCCAAGGGTCAATGAGTGTGCTAGAGTATGAGGCTAGATTTGCGGAGCTGTCCAAGTATGCGCCTCACATTGTGGCCGATGAGCAGAGGAAAGTGAAGAAATTCATCATGGGGTTGAAGCCGTCCTTGAGGACTAGACTGGTGGCATTCAGACATTGATCTATGGAGGAGGCTTTGTCAGCAGCATGCATGCAAGAGGTAGAAATGGAAGTTTATCTAGAGGAGAAGAGGGGTTCTTTGAAGAGGCCAGGTTTAGCATTTCAGCGGCAGGACAAGAGGAAGAAGCCCCCAGTGTTTCAGCCTAGGGTAGTGGTACCAGCGAGAGTGGCTGCACCGACACAGGGTGGAAGCACAGTTGCAGAAAAGCCCTTGTGTACTCAGTGTGGGAAGCGTCATGGAGGAGAGGTCTGTTGGATTACTTCTGATAGATTCTTGAGGTGTGGTGACAAGAACCACAAGATCTGGGATTGTCCAAAGATGGAGCAACAGATTGCAGTGGCAGCAGCACTAGCAACAGCTAGACCAGGACCGAGAGCAGCAGGGAGATCGAGAGCTCAGGCTCGAGTGTTCACTTTTGCGAGAGACAAGGCAGAGTTGGCAGAGCACGTCATAGAAGGTACAATTTTGATTATAGGAATGCATGCTCGAGTTTTGTTTGATACTGGTTCTACGCATAGCTTTATTTTCGAGAAGTTTGCGAAGGTTTTGATTAAGGAGAGAAGTTTGGTTCCGGAAGTGTTGGAGGTATCCTTGTCTGTTCATACTCCAGTCGGGACTATGTTGACTGAGCAGCGTTTTTTTTCTCTTCATGTGAATATTGAAGAGCGTGTTTTACCCGGTAGCTTTTATCTGTTGAAGATGAAGGACTACGACGCTATTTTGGGCATAGACTAGCTTGAGGAGCATTATGCCCTAATGGATTGCAGGAGGAAGATTATTATTTTTTAGATTCCTGGTGAGGAGGAGTTTGCTCATCCCTTACCCAAGATCATGTCGGGTAAGTTCGTGATTTCAGCCCTGAAGGCAACTTGGATGTTGAGCAAGGGTTGTAATGGCTTTCTTGCCAGTGTGGTTGTATCCAAGGATTCGAAGAAGGCTTTGACCGTGGAGGATATTGATATTGTCTGAGATTTCAGTGATGTTTTTCCCGAGGATTTGTCTAGTTTGCCTCCTACAAGGGAGATCGAGTTTGGCATTGAGTTGGTACTTGGCACAGCACCTATGTCTATTGCTCCTTATCGTATGGCCCCAGTGGAATTGGCGAAATTGCGGAAGCAATTGCAGGAATTGCTAGATAAGGGTTTTATTCGGCCGAGTGTATCACCTTGGGGAGCACATGTACTCTTTGTGAAGAAGAAGGACGGGTCGATGAGGCTGTGCATTGACTATCGCAAGCTCAATCAGGTGACTATTAAGAACAAGTATCCTTTACCCCGCATTGATGACTTGTTTGACCAGTTGCGTGGAGCTTCGGTGTTTTCTAAGATCGATCTTCGTTCTGACTATCATCAACTCCGAATGAAGCCGGAGGATTCTTCTAAAACGGCTTTTAGGACGAGATATGGCCATTATGAGTTCCTGGTCTTACCATTTGGTTTAACAAATGCTCCAACGGTTTTCATGGATTTAATGAATAAGGTTTTCAGGCAGTATCTTGATTCTTTTGTGGTAGTTTTTATTGATGATGTGTTGATCTACTCGCCTGATGAGGAGACTCATAGAGAGCATTTGAGAATTGTGCTTGAAGTCTTGAGGGAGCACAAGCTGTATGGCAAATTCAATAAGTGCAACTACTAGATGAAGGAGGTCCATTTCTTAGGGCATGTTATTTCTGGAGATGGCATTTCTGTGGATCCGGAAAAAGTAGAAGTTGTCCTTGACTGGGAGACACCGTGATCATCTGCTAACATCAGAAGTTTCCTTGGCTTGGCTGGCTATTATAGAAGGTTTATTGAGGGTTTCTCTTCTATTGCGGCTACTTTGACAAGGCTGACTAGGAAGGGAGTTAAGTTCGAATGGACTGAAGCTTGTGAAAGGAGTTTCCAAGAGCTGAAACTCGGTTGACCTCAGCGCCAGTGCTTGTGTCGCCCAATGGTGTGGATTCTTTCTTGATCTACATGGATGCTTCGAAGATTGGGCTTAGTTGTGTTCTTATGCAGAGAGGTAGAGTTGTGGCATATGCTTCTAGGCAACTCAAGGAGCATGAGCGCAATTACCCAACTCATGATTTGGAACTGACGGCAGTGGTCTTTACTTTAAAGATCTGGAGGCACTATCTGTATGGAGTGAGATTTGAGCTTTTCTCAGACCACAAGAGTCTCAAATATCTGTTCTCACAGAAAGAGTTGAATCTGAGGTAGCGGAGGTGGATTGAGTTTTTGAAGGATTATGACTTTAAGCTTTCTTACGACCCAGGGAAAGCCAATGTGGTGGCGGATGCATTGAGCAGGAAGAGGCAAATGATGAGGCAAGATTGGAAGATGTTGGAGGATGCTTCAGGATCATTGGTTGTTCTAGAGCCACAATTGTGCAGCATGTTCTTAGCTCAGTTAACCCTTAGATCTTCTGTTCATGATAGGGTTCTAGCTTTGCAAAAAGATGATCCGCTATTGCAGAAGTTGGTTGGAAAGGCTGGCATAGTTAGAGAAGAAGATGGTGTAATTCGCCTGAATCATCGGGTATGTGTTCCTAATGATGCTGATCTGTGGAAGGAGATTCTAGAAGAAGCGCATAGATCACAGTTTTCTATTCACCTAGGCAGTGGGAGGATGTATAAGGATTTGAAGCGTTCTTTTTGGTGGTCTGGTATGAAGCGGGATGTTGCTGATGTAGTGGAGAAATGCTTGATATGTCAACAGGTGAAGGCAGAACGTCAGCGACCTTCGGGTTTGATGCAGAAGCTGGATATTCCTCAGTAGAAATGGGAGCAGGTGACTATGGACATTGTGACTGGATTGCCATGATCAGCTAGAGGGAATGGTTCTATATGGGTGATTGTTGATAGATTATCAAAGAATGCTCATTTTCTGACTATGAAGAAGAAGCAGTCCGTAAAGAGCTTGGCTAGATTGTACATTGATGGAATTGTGAAGCTGCATGGGATTCCAAAGTCAATTATCTCATATTGTGATCCGAGGTTTACTTCTAGATTTGGCAGAGTTTGCAGCAAGCTTTCGGCAGCCAGTTGAAATTGAGTTTGGCATTTCATCCACAAATGGATGGGCAGTCCGAGAGGACTATTCAAACATTGGAGGACATGCTTAGGGCTTGTGTTCTAGACTGGAGAGGAGATTGGGAACGCCACTTAGCTCTTGTGGAATTTGCATACAACAATGGTTTCCATTCGAGTATAGGTATGGCGCCATTTGAGTCTTTGTATGGGAGACCTTGTAGATCCCTATTGTGTTAGGAAGAAATAGGAGATCGGAATATGGTTGGACCAGAAGTGGTGCAGGAAACATCAACGAATATCTAGTTGATTGTGCAAAGATTGAAGGCAGCTCAAGATCGTCAGAAGAGTTATGCAGATACGAGGAGGAAAGACTTGGATTTTGAGGTAGGAGACCATGTTTTTCTCAAGGTGTCGCCAACCAGGGGTGTAGTGAGATTTGGAAAGAGAGGCATCCTAAATTTGAGGTTTATTGGTCCCTTTGAAATATTGAAGAATATGGGGAATGTGGAATATCAGTTAGCTTTGCCACCATCCTTGGCAGGAGTGCACCCAGTTTTCCATGTATCCATGTTGAGAAGGTATGTTCGAGATCCGGCTCATGTGATTAGTTATGAGCCATTGTAGTTTCAGCCAGATTTATCCTATGCAGAGCAGCCTATAGAGATTCTGGATCGGAAGGTGCAAGAGTTGAGATCAAAGTCCATTCCTTTTGTGAAGGTTTTATGGAGGATTTTTTTGTGTGAAGAAGCAACTTGGGAGCTTGAAGAAAGGATGAAGAAGCAATATCCATCTTTATTTGGAGAGTATTCTAACTCAATTTTTGAGGACGAAGATTATTTTAAGGGGGAGAGGGTGTAGTGCCCTAGAAATTTTATTGAATTATATGATACAATTGTGTCTGTATTTTTGCATTTAGTTGTATGTTGTTCGGTGTTGAACTTGGCGTCAACATCTACTGACGTTGACTATAAACGCCATGATCTATTGTCGTTTATTGTCTATCGACGACAGGTGATTATGTCATTATTATTTTCTAGAATATTTGGTTTTTCGGGAGAGAAAGTTGATGACATGATCGATGGACGTCTACTTCATGGGAGACAGCAATAGGGATTGATGTTAACCTGACTTGCCTGTTTTTGTTGTTACCGTTCCGGGGTGAGAGATTGTCAACTGTTTCCATGCATTTATGTGGGAGATTTGGTGCATTTCTGATCCAAGGGCTAGGATTAGGTTTGGGCAATGCGTAGGGATCTTTATAAGACCCGGTTTTGACCTTTGGGGGAGATTTTCACACTGTTTTGGAAAAGAGGAAAGGAGGGCCGAGAGAAGGGTTCCAGAGCTTCATCCGGGCGATTTGAGGTGTGCTAGACCTATGAGGATCATCAAGCATCAAGGTTAGAAGCTCCTCCAAGCGTGGGAGCTGTGCTAGAAGCTAGTTTTGACCGATTGAAGTTGGAAAGGAGGACTGCCTTGTTGCCAAGGTGGGCATCTTCGAATCCCTATTCGTCACTCCAGCAGGAGGGTTAGAGGCAAGCGACATGGGGGATCGGTTTAAGATAGTTTAATATTTAGATTTATTATTTTTACAGATTTTTAAACCATCGAAATAACTTGTGGGAAGGGGTGTAAGTTTCGTTATTTTATGTGTAAGTTCTGTGTTTTCTGGACGAATGAACTTGACGTCCATGTCCATATCGATCACCGTTTACTTTATATAAATGACTACATCGACTGCCGTTAATTCTTGTAAATGACATGTTTTTGGACGTCTACTATATGTTAACAACTCTATGTGCCGCCGTCTAATGAGGTTAGCGACACGATATGTGGACGTTGACTCTATGTAAATGCCACATATTTGGCCGTTAAGTTTATCAAGGCTGTGCTTTTCTGAAATTTGATCATATTTCCTCAACTATGATTCATGCATGTATGAAGTTTTCGGTCAGGTTATATTCTGTGCAATTCAACGTTGTTATACTGTGAACGTGTCATTGCAATGGTGTATGGTCTATGTTCAGTTATTTTCTGTTGAATTCAATTTGAGTTAGTAAGAGAAAAATGTAATAAATGCAAGCATGATCCATGTTATAATGTCGTAGATAGTGACTGTATTGTTGTTAGATGATACTACAGACATACTACATTCAGTTTTCACATAATTACTGCATGATTTTATCACCGTTGTACAATGTTGAGTAGTTTAAATTGATGAAGATTAATCATGAGAAATGTTTATAGAACTCAGAAAAGTATGAAATTTTGCATGTGCATGGTGTGATTAGAATCAGATTTACTATCAAAATTTCAAGATTTTTAGAGTATTGTACATATTGTTATGATTTTCTAAATGGAAAAATGCATATAGAATTTAATGAAGATGAGAATATATGTGCATGTTAGATTTTGATAAAGTAGTACCATGTTAGGTTGCTGTTATACAGTAGAGTTTTGATTTCATAATTGAGAAAACCATGTTAGGTGATATTGTAATGCCATCTTGATAAATTATGCATGAATGTATGAAAGAGCATGATAGAACTATAGGAAAATGTTAATTGCATGATTAAATATGTTAATGCATTTTTTTGAAATAAATTGGCCAATGAGATATTGCTATGATAGAGATAACTACAAGGAACTACACCATGGAATGCCCCTATGGTAATGGTTCACCTACATGATATGACCTACATGAATCCGTGGGCAACGGATTGAAATCCTGGAGGTAGACATGTTCTACTGGTTAAGGTCGGAAGGACTTTCCCTGGTATTGCGCAATAACCTAGACTTCATCACTATTTTGCCTAGGTGATAAGTGAATGACTACACGCTACATGATCTCTATTCATAGTGAGGGCTAT
This sequence comes from Colocasia esculenta, assembly GCA_014218235.1. NCBI lineage: Eukaryota > Viridiplantae > Streptophyta > Magnoliopsida > Alismatales > Araceae > Colocasia > Colocasia esculenta. The sequence continues at coordinate 23,662,241 of CM024759.1, forward strand.
GTCTTGGCAAACTACATGACTACAAGATCTACATGTTACATGCTATATGAACTACATGTCTACATGATAAATGACTACATGCCACATAAACTACATGACACTTGTTATATGAATTCCATACTACATGTTAAATTAACTACATGCTACATGGTGATGAATTACATGTTACATGATGTAGATTAAAGGTTACTTGAAATTGTTTACATGCTACATGACATTGAACATAAGTTTTAGGAATTTGATTACATGCCATACTACATGAACATGTTTTAATCAATTGTTGTAATATGATATGCAAGCTATATGTTACATGAATTATGTTACTTCATGATAACTAAACATGTTATGTAAAGAATGTTTGCCAAATGACTTAGAACATGATTATAGGAAGAACTATATGATATCAAGGATGTGAGAAATATGTTATCATGATTTAAACCTAGTATAAATATTACCTCTTGAACTGTCTTTCATGTGACTGGCTGGGTCTTGTAGACTCACACTTGAATAACATTTCAGGAGAGACAAAGGATACCCAGGAGTTAGTGCACACTGACTCGGAGCATGAGGACGCGGAGACTTAGTGCTTTTCTTGAGTGCTTGAGAGATCATGTATGTGAGGACATGATGTACTTTGAATTTTATGCATTGGACTTATGGATTGTAATAAGTTGAACTATTGCTATCTTTCCCTTAAGTTTTAGACTTAGTATTTGGATATGATGTTGATTGAGAAATTTGGTTCCATGTTCCGTTGCCACTTGTTGGAAATTAAATTGTCATTTATGTATGTCTCAATATTTACCATCTATTGTTGGATATTTTCCACTGTAATACCTCTATTGGATCCAAAGTGAGTTGGAATAACTGTACTGGGTCCAAGAGGGGCGTTATACATCTTGTCCAAGTGCTTGAGCAAATCATACTGAGTCCCAGGGATGGATTCTTCTGCCATGGCTTCTTCTTCCTGGTGCTACTGGGGTGCCTGTTCCTGCTACTGAGGGAAAATTCTATTGAATATATGACCACTCCGGAGCACCATTGTTTCCTCAAACTCATCTCTCGCTATATGTGTTTCTCAGACCAAGGGTTTGGCTGGCAAGTTGGAAGGTGGATTGATGGTGGAGTGTGCAGTATTAAACATTTGGTAGGGTAGTTGAATATTTACCACGTTAGGGGGTGGTATGGAGAAAGAGAATGGTATGGGAGTTGGTGTGGTGGTAGTGGTATGCAGAAAGGAAGCTTGCGGGTTAGGGGTGATAATGGGGGTGGTTGGTGGCATGTGGAGAGGTGGGGGGTTTGATGATGATGGTTGTGAGACAGTGGCTGAAGGTTGGTGCATGAGTGGGCGGTTGGGATGTGCTGGTATGGTGGTTGGGTTGCATAAGAAGGGAGCTTGTAGATTGGGGTGTTGTGGCGTGGAGGTTGTGGGTGGCTGGAGGATGAGTGGTTGGTTAGATGGTGGTGGACGTTGTGCAGGGGTTGCGGGGATGCAGAGGAAAGAGGGTAGTGGATTAGAAGGTGTGGGTGTACGAATAAAGGGAGGTAATATAAAAGTAGATTGTGGTGTGGTGGAGGTAGAGGGTGCTTCCATGTGCCTGCCAAGCCTTCATTCATCATGGGGAGATGATTTGATGAAGTTCACTTGATGATTTGGAGCAGGGTGCTCCGGAAGTGGGTTCTGCACAATGCCTATGTTGGGTTGTTAAATAGGAACTTGGGGCTATTGTGTAAGCTGCTGGGGTTGTTGCTGCTGTTGTTGTGGTTGTTGCTCTTGAATGTTCTGCCTGGGTGGTCTTCTTGCCTTCATCTCTATGATATATTTTCTCATCTCGTCCCAATTAATTCTTCTGTTATCATTTAGATCATAGATATAATCCTTGAAGTGGAAGCAAGCTTCTAGAGTGTGACCTAGTCCCCTGTGGAATGCATAATAGCGCGAGGTATCAACATTGGGAGGCCATTGTAGCCGTTCCCTTGGCAAAGTGAGTGCATTGGCAGCCATAAGAGCATTAAAAATGTCGGGGAGAGTTCTCCAACAATGGCGGGTAATGTGCTCTTCTTGGGCCAGGGGGTCGTCTAGGCTGTTAGGGCTCATAGTTACTCAGTGGAGGTACTTGGTTATATTGTTGGGGACGTCGAGGAGGGGTGGCTGCTGTTGATACTGAGGTGGAGCTTGGAGGTATTAAGGAGGTGAAGCTTGCTGATATTAAGGGTATTGTTGTGGAGGCTGCTAAGTTTATGGAGCTGGGGTTCTTATCATAGGGGGGTTACTAGGCCTGAACTGGGGTTGTGATTATTGCTGGTACTGTGGTTGTTGAGGCCTCTAGTTGGAGCTGGGGCGGTATGGAGTGGAGTTTGGGTTGCCCATTGCACTCACTTGCTCATTATTGATGACCCCCTCGGTTGTGGGACCACCAGCTTGAGGAGTACCACTACTCTTCTTAAATGTCCAAGCCTCTGGTTCGAACTTGGACATTATAGGAGAATCCTTCAATTGTGTTTGAATGTATCGGGCTCTCTCATATAACTCTTCCATGGTCGTCAATTTGTTCATGGCCAGGATATGTCTGAATTATGGTAAAGCATTTGCAGTGATCATCTTCATCTGTTCAGATTCAGACAATGGATCTCTCAATTTTTTAGCCATTGCTCTCCATCTGTCAGTATAGTGCAGGAAGTCCTCATCCACCTTCATTTTCTCAGCCATCAAGTCGATGATAGACAGGGAAGGACTAACCCGGTCTCTCCTTTGTACTGCCTTGAAATCTTCAGCATCTATGGGTTCCAAAGAGTAGAACCACTCCAGGGTAGGATCGTCTAAAGATCTTCTAAATAGAAATGCAAGAGCTCAGTTATCATTTTGCCAGAAAGACGATTCGTACATGAATTCTTTGATGTGTATGAATGGATTGCCGGTGCCATTATAGTGGCGATAGATCGGCAGCTCGGAGGGAGGGAGGTGGAGGACTGGCATAGAAGGGAGAGCCAATTCTAGGGAGTCTTAAGGTGCGGACACCCTCTTTAAGTCTTGCTCCAATTGACTCACCTTCGCCAAGAGTTCTTGGGTGAGTTGATCGGAAGGTTGTTTGTGAGGCACCCCATAAAAATGAGGTTGGTGTGCGCTCACTTGGATAGAATGATGATGGGGAGGGGCACCAGTGGGCGCAGAAGGATGGGCCAGAGCTCAAAGAGGGTAAGTGGGCCTTGCCGTAGAGGGGCTTGGCCGAATAAGGGAAGGCATCCCAACATGACTGTGGGGCACGAGAGTGTATAATAGAGTTAGTCCGCGAGGGGCAGGAGATGCTCGAACTGTCAGGTCGCGAGTTGTCTCAGCATGGAAGGCACCCGTGTTGGGGTGGAGAGATTGAACATGCTCGGGGATGGATTTCTCCTTTAAAGCAGTTTGAACCTCCTGGAGTTGGGAGGGTTGGAGATTATGGAGGAGGTCCACTAATTAGGACAGATCAATATAGGTAGAGGTATTTCCAATGACATGCCTTGGGGAGTGATGGTGAAACTCGACTTGATTGGAATCCACCGCATGGACTTGCGGGTTGGATTGATCATTGTACGGTTCATTAGGGAGTTGTGCAAGGTGTTCATCATAAGTCTCATTATACACTTCATCATGGCAACCCATATCTTCGTATTCAGCCATTCCAATTGATTTGCCTAAACAAAGCAACATGATATTAAGCACACAATGTTTACTAACAATCAACTACTCAAACAAGTTTGAGAGGAGAAGTTAATAGCTTTTAATCAAACACTTGAGGGATGCTTACGTCCAATTGATTATTTCAATATGATTCAATGTGGCTTTCATTGAAATACTTCACTCCAATATGGGTAGGAACCTAGATGGGTATGAAGAGAACTTTGGGTTCACTAAGCACACTCCTTCAATGATGGGATATTCTAAAATGGGTCTTCGGGATGGTACGACCTGCTCAGTTCACCGTGAGGGAATCCACGGGGTACGGAGACTTATGGAAGCCCCGATGAGGATTTTCTAGTCCAATGAGACGGAATGCCCAATGGAGAGATCGTCCTCGCCGAGAAAGGTGTGTGGATCCTAGGATAAGGAGGGAAGGAGGTCCCTCAGCCAAGTATGCCCTGTAATGCAATAAGAAATGCAAATATGACAGAAGAACCTGGTGTTTTGTGAACAGAGAGAAACGTAACGAGTTCAGTCGTCGTGCTTCAGTCTAAATCGTGTTCGTTCAGTCTGTCGTGGATCTGACAGCTCATAGGAGCTATAAGCGCCGCGACAGTTCCCTCCGATGCGTCTGTCACAGAAACGCGACAGCTCAATCCATTGCATAACAATAAAAAATGCGATGTCTGAACACGTTGTGATTCAAAAGGCCACCGAGAGTTATATGAAAGCAGTAAATCAGACAGGCATGCTAGTATGGCCAACCAATTGGAGAAACAAGAGTTAGATAAAGATGCTTTCTTCAAGTGAAGGTAAGTAAATAGGGAGGGGAGCAAGATGAGGATTTTTTTTAATTAAACTTTAAGGGAAAACAAAAAAGAACACAATGACAACTTGGTAATTCCGGGGGATTTCAAAGGAGTACCGCGTCGGGTACAAGGGAAGGGGAAAACCGCATTGTTGGATTGAGTGTGTTTTGGAATTTCCTAAAGTTGTGTTTTAATGATGACCAATGAACATCACTCATACCTTGATTTTGATGATGACATATTGAACATGTTATACATTTTATTCATATCACAACAATGCTTAAACAACATATTTTTGATGTTTAATATCTCACATTTTAATGATAATATCTTTTATTAATGGTTTACACTTTATATTTTCAGGTTTACACAAATTTGTCACAGTGGTGTCGACACAGTCTGCCTGTGTGTCGACACAGTCCACCTGTGTGTCGACACTAATTCACTGTCTCAGAAGCCTATTCTGAAGTTAGCAGTCGAATTTAGCATACGACTGTAGCAGTCAAATTTAGCATTCGACTTCAGCATTCAACTACAACATTCGACTGCTGCAGTGGGAGTCAACCAGTGGTGTCGACACAGTCCACCTGTGTGTCGACACTAGATGACTATCCCAGGAAGCAGTCAGAACAGTTGAAGCCTATGGTGTCGACACAGTCTGCCTGTGTGTCGACACACTTCGACTAAAGCTCAAAAATGGGAATTTTTCTGGACACGTGGCTGCTTGGGAATCAAGGGATTTGACCTAGATTTCCATGCCCATGCACCCCAAGGCACCTTATGGACATATGGGGCTATATATACTCATGATCCTTGTACTCCAAAATATCCCACGCAAGAAAGCTTAGAGCATTCTAGAAGGAGGCAAGAAGAGCGGGAAAAAGGGATCTGCATCCAGAGGAGCAAAGCAGCGCCGCCAAGGGAAGAAGAAGGAGAAGAAGAGAAGGAGCTCGTGATTGCAGCAGTGCTGGTCCAGAAGGAGATCCAGCTGAGTCTGTACTTGGTTAGAGTGTCAAATTCACTGGAGAATTTGTGTATGTGTTCTATACATATCTCCCAATTCTATGTGTCTCTACCATTTCTATTGTACTGAGATAGATCGTGCTAGAGGATCTATACTCTAAGTGTGCTTGTTCTAGCAGAACTTGTATCTATTGTGATCCAGAGGTTTGAGTACTTTGTACTCTGGTTTAGAGCCTTAGTGCTCTGGGTTGGAGCCGTTGTGCTCTGGTGCTTGAGCCGTAGTGCTCAAGGGCTTGTGAATTTGCTGAATTCACAAGTGGTTGTGGAGTAGGTTGTCTTGCCTATTTCCTGAGTTTCTTTGAGTCGTTGCACTCAAAGAGGTCGGAGTCGTCGTGCTCCAGTTTGTACTGTACTTGTTCTAGTGGTTCCTCCGTTGTGAGGAGGTGGACGTAGGAGACACAAGTTGTGTTCTCCGAACCACCTTAAAAATCTTTAGTGCACTGTGGTTTGATGTGTGGTTTGTTGTTTCTATTCACTATACTCACACACCACACTTGAATCTGATTGAATTGTGTGTTTCACTCATTTTAATTCCGCTGCTATTCACACACATTCTTAGTTCAACTGATTAAGTCAGCTATCCGATCCCAACAACTGGTATCAGAGCGAGTCAGAGAAAATTCTATACTCTGAGGTGCTTTGGTGAATTTTCTGTATTTCAGATTTTGATTCACTCAATTACTTGCTCAAATTGCTGTGTGTTTTGGTTTGATTGTCTTTATCATGGACTCTAGAGGTTTTGTTGCTGAACATCATTCAATTAATAGGCCTCCATGTTTTGATGGTCTGGAAGAATAGGATGTTGGTCATTCTTCGAGCGCAGAATTATGAAGTCTAGAGAATTGTTGAGACAGGACCAATAGAAATCACTAGAGATGAAGCGACATGGACAAGGGAGCAGATCAGAAAGACTACCCTAAACTACAGCGCCATGAACATGCTGCAATGTGCCATTCATCCAAGGGAATATTCCAGAATCTCCATGTGTATGTCTGCCAAGGAGATGTGGGATAAATTAGAATTGCTTTATGAGGGCACATCTCAGGTCAGGGAGACTAAGGCTAACATGTTAGTTTCTGATTATGAGTTGTTTATCATGAAATCTAATGAAACTATATCTGAGATGTTTGCTAGGTTCGTGGTTATTATAAATGGACTTCGAGCCTTGGGTAAGGAATATTCAAATGAAGACTTGGTAAGAAAAATCTTGCGCTCCTTATCTCCTGTATGGCACACTAAAGCAACTGTCATTGAAGATTCAAAGGATTTATCCAAAATCACATTGGATGAACTCATTGGATCATTAATGACATATGAGTTAAACCTTAAGAGATCAGAAGAACACATGCTAAAAACAAAACCATTACTCTTAAAGCTTCATCAAGTAATAAAGGAAAATCTAAAGAAAATTCTGAGTCTGAGAAATCTGAATCTGATAATGATAATCTTGCTTTCATCACTAGACAATTTAAGGCATTTCTGAAATCAAACAAGAAGAATTTTGGTAATAAGCAAAATGCCATGTCTAGTAAAAAGAAACATTTATCCCATGTTGATCATAAGAAAACTGATGAAATTCCTGTGTGTTATAGGTGCAACAAATCTGGACATATGAAGCCTGATTGCCCAGAAGGTAAGAAGGAAAAGCACATAAACCACAAGAAGGAGTTCCACAAAAAGAAGAACAAGGCCATGGTGGCTACATGGTCCGATGATGATCAAAGCTCAAACAGCAATGAAGAATCTTCTAGTTCAGAAGGGATTCTGCTTCATGGTTGGAAGTAGCGAAGAACAGGTAGATATATCCTTTGAACTATTTACCATTGAAGATTGGCAAGAAGCATATGGTAACTTGGTTGAAAATATGTCTGAAATCAAAAAAGAAAATAAATACTTGAAAAGAAAAATTGATAGCATTCTCCATGACACTACATCTTCTGAAAAAAATTCTAAATTGGAAGCTCAAATTTCAGACCAAATCAAAGAAAATGATGAACTGTTGATTTTTGTTGATGATCTGAAATTGACAATTAAAAAATTGAACAAAGAACTTATCAATTCTGTTAAGAAATTTGAAGAAAAAGAAAAGGAAAATCAAGAAAACTTGAATCAAATTGAAAAGCTAAACCTTTGCTTTAAAGAGAAAGAAGACATCATCAAGAACTTCACTCAAGGCAAAGATAATTTGAATGCTCTACTTAGAGTTAAGATGAATTCAAATAAATTTGGTTTAGGTTTTGAAACACAAAATTTAAAGAAAATTGAATCATCTTCAAAGCAAATAAAATCATTAAAATTCCTTTAATAAAATTTGTCAAGGCAGGTTCATCTGTAAATAAAGGAAAAAATACAAAAATAGAAAGAACATGTGAGGTCGACACACACTCTGCACAGGTCGACCTATCCCAGTCAGAGGTCGATCTACCCTTCTTATAAAAATCATAAAAACTTTAAACCAATTAATAATCATCTTTCTCATGGAAATTGGAATGTTTTCTCATCTTACAATTCAAGATGGAATAAGTCTTGGAACCAAAGGTACAATGGTAACCAATGGTTCAATCCTTATTCCTATCATTCACCTTTTCCTGCTTATCAACAGCAATACATGCCAAGTTTTTCACAATGGAACAAACCAACTAAGAGGTATAATGTTCAGAAATTTGAAAAACAAAAAGTTGAATCTTCTGTTCCAAAGAACACCGTGAAGAAACATACATAAATTTGGGTCAGAAAGGATCTGTTTTCTCTTTTCAGTCAGGATGTTGGTACCAATCTCATGTGGGTACCAAAAACGTTTCTTGTCTAATTTGTTATGTGCAGGAAAGTCGTACATCCAATTCCAACAACATCTGGATTCTTGACAGTGGATGCTCACGCCACATGACAGGAGACAGAAATAAATTTTCATGCTTGATTGAAAAGGAAGGTGGATCAGTCACCTTTGGAGATAAGAATAAAGGAAAAATAATTGGCAAAGGAAAAATTGGTAAGTCTTGCATTACCTTAAGTGATGATATTTGTTTAGTTGAGGGTTTGAATTACAACTTGCTTAGCATTAGTCAATTGTGTGACAATGGTCACAAGATTCGTTTTGAACATGATTCATGCAAAATAATTGACTCCTCTTCTGAGAAAATTAAATTGATTGGAAAAAGAGAAAATAATGTCTACATGATTGATTTGTGTGATAATTCCTCTTCAAATGTTTGTTTGATTGCAAATATAAATGACACTGCTTAGTTGTGGCATAAAAGGTTGGGTCATGCAAGTTTCTCAATCATTAGCAAACTCATAAGAATGAATCTTGTAAAAGGTCTTCCTAAATCTTTCCCAGTCATTGACAATCCTGTTTGTGGGATTTGTGCTCAAGGAAAACAAACAAGAATATCTTTTAAAGTGTTCAATGAAGTACTTACATCTAAACCACTTGAGCTACTTCATATGGATCTTTTTGGTCCAACCAGAACTCAAAGTCTCAGTGGCAATAGATATGGTTTTGTAATCATTGATGACTTTACTAGGTATACTTGGGTATTATTCTTATCCCATAAAAGTAATGAATGTTCAAAATTCAGGAGATTTTACAATTTGGCCTTAGTGGTTTATCTTTCAAATTGAATTCTATTTTGACAGATCATGGGGGTGAATTTGAAAATAAATCATTTTTTGATCTCTGTACTGAACTGAACATTTTCCATAAGTTTTCTTCCCCTAGAACTCCAGAACAAAATGGAGTTGTAGAAAGGAAAAATAGAACTCTTGTGGAAATGGCCAGAACTATGCTAATTGAAAGTAAACTGTCTAAATCTTTATGGGCAAAAGCTGTAAATACCCCTAATTTCATTTTGAATAGAGCATTGGTAAGACCAAAGATCAGAAAAACCCCTTATGAGTTGTTCAAGAATAAAAAGCCAAGTGTGTCATATTTCAAAATTTTTGGTTGCAAATACTTTGTTCACAATAACAACAAAGAAAATCTTGATAAATTTGATGCAAAAAGTTTTAAATCAATCTTCTTAGGTTATTCTGAAACTTCAAGAGCTTACATAGTTTATATTTTGAAAAGTAAGACTGTGGAAGAATCTCCACATGTCATTTTTGATGAAAACTTCCAAAAGATTGACATTTCTACTTTGTGCAGAACTCCATTATGTGATGATGAGGATGATTTTCTTGAACATCCATCTACAAATCTTGAAGAGCAAGAAGTACCAAATGCACATGAGGTTCTTGAATTACCAACTTCAAGTGATTTAGGTAATCATATTCCTAAAAATCATGCAAACCCTGAGGTAATTTTTGAACCCTGATTTTTAAGAGACCATCCAGTTGAAAGCATTGTTGGTAATCTGCAAGATGGAATAAGAACCAAATCATCTTTTCATTCTATCATAGATGAAGATTATTTGGTACTACTTTCCCAAATTGAACCCCAAAATGTTGATGAAGCTTTATCTTGTGAAAACTGGATAAACGCTATGTATGAAGAGCTTCATCAATTTGAAAGAAATCAAGTTTGGGATTTAGTACCAAAACCTTCAGATTTAACTTCTGTCATTGGAACAAGATGGATTTTCAGAAATAAATTGAATGAATCTGGTGAAAGTGTTAGAAATAAAGCTAGACTTGTTGCTCAGGGTATAACCAAGAACTTGGTATTGATTTTGAAGAGTCTTATGCCCCTGTAGCAAGACTTGAAGTTGTTCGAATATTTCTTGCATTTACTGCTTCTTTAAAATTCAAAGTCTTTCAAATAGATGTCAAGAGTGCATTTTTAAATGGATACATAATAGAAAATATTTTTGTCAATCAACCCCCTGGTTTTGAAAATGAGAAATTTCTCAATCATGTTTTTAAGCTTAATAAGGCTCTTTATGGTCTTAAACAAGCTCCAAGAGGTTGGTATGATCGATTGAGCTCCTTTCTTGTAAATAAAGGTTACATAAGATGAAACATTGATCAAACTTTGTTTACAAAAACTGTAAAAAATCATTTCATTGATGTTCAAGTTTATGTTGATGATATCATTTTTGGATCATCAGATAATACTTTGTGCAATGAGTTTTCCCGTCTTATGCAATCTGAATTTGAAATGAGTCTCATGGGTGAACTTACATTCTTTTAGGTTTGCAAGTGAATCAAACTGCTGAAGGAATTTTATGAGTCAAACAAAATATGTCAAGGAGTTGCTCAAGAGGTTTGACTTTCAAAACATCAAGCCATCCAACACACCAATGGCCACAAGTGTAAGACTTGAAAGTGATGCTTCTGGTAAGCCTGTTAATGCTAAACTTTACAGAGGTATGATTGGATCTCTTCTTTATTTAACTATCTCTAGGCCAGATATTCAATTCAATGTATGCATGTGCACAAGATTTCAAGCAAATCCTAAAGACAGTCACATGTCTGCTGTTAAAAGAATTTTTAAATATCTTCTTTCTTCATGTGATTTGGGTCTTTGGTATCTTACTGGGTGTAAATTGGACTTGATTGCATAAAGTGATGCTGATTATGCCGGGTGCAAACATGATAGAAAAAGCACTAGTGGGTTATGTTTATATGTAGGAGGGTGTCTTATTTCTTGGGCTTCCAAAAAGCAACATTTTGTAGCTCTTTCAACTGCAGAAGCTGAGTATGTTTCTGCTGGTAGCTATGGTACCCAAGTCTTTTGGGTCAATCATTAACTTCTAGACTATAATCAGAAATTAGGTTGCATTCCCATTCTTTGTGACTACACAAGTGCTATAAATCTGTCCAAAAATCCTATTCAGCATTCTCGCACAAAACACATTGACATTCGACATCATTTCCTTCGAGATGAAGTGTCAAAGAATTCTTTTGAAATCCACTTCATTGACACAGAAAAACAAATTGCAGACATTTTCACTAAGCCTTTTGCAGAACCTAGATTCACTTCTCTTAGAAGGGAACTTGGTTTATGCAAGTTTTCAGATGTCTGATATCTTCATCTCATTTCTTTGTGCAAATAAAAGTCATTCTTTCTTGAAAATAAATTCCTACTTCTCAGTTGCATTGAAATTCTTGGTATATCAAATAGTGATTTGAAGAAATGCAAGTTAGGCTTGTCTGGACACTTTCACTATGTGTGGGTATATGTCTCCGCCAAGTATCAAGATCCCTTTATGCAATTGTTAAGGGGGAGTATTTGTATTTTCACAACACTCACTTGTTGATTCTATTCTCATTTCATTAATATTTTTTTTTTTTACCTTGTGTTCGAGAGCTACTTGATAGGGGGAGTCATTGTCTATTCTTCACTCATTTCTCTTGACAATTGTTGTCTATATTGAGCCCCAACTATCAGAATTTTTTAGTCCTTGTGCTATTTTCATGTGAGAGACTTAAAACATTGAAACTAAATTCATTGTGCATTTAGTTTAATTTCAAAGATTTACTTTCATCTCAAAGTTGTGCAATCTTAATACTGAATATTTTTTTAAAATGATTTGCAAAACACTATAATAGGCACATGAGTGGCTTTAATATTTCATATGTGTATGTTTAAGCTTTTTTAACACATGTTAAGAATAATATATCTACACTCATATTCATGACTCTTATGGTCAAAGCAAACATATTCCTGCAAAATATCAAAAGAAAATAAACAATAATCTTGAAGGATACAGACAGAGCAATACAAACTTGTCTATTACTGAGTAACCAGGCCATCTCACCTAACCAAGTGATTTTTCTCGCGTCAAAAAGTGTTTAACAGTTTGTCATCTCTGTATAAGATACTGAAAGTTAAACCACTGAGTAATCAGAAGGTCTTGCATCTGATAAATGTGATCTCTTGCATTGAAAAGTGAGATTTAACTAATTTATTCTTGTATTCTTTCACAGTTAAAAATGAAAGCAAATTCAAAAAGATAGGATAGAAAAGCTCATGACCTGAATAAAATTTATGTATATTGAGTTTAGACTTATTATTCAAGAATGTGTTAAACTTCAAGCTCATAACATCTCTGTTAAATATTTCTGCTCACTCATATAGGTCACATTTATTCACATTTGCATCATCATTTTAACTACATTCATACCATTATCTCTTGCTCTGCTTTGTGTTGAGTGGGTCTTTGTAATTACACTTGATTGCACAATACCAAAAAGACAATAATTTCTCTCATTTGACAATATCACTTTGCCTCACTTATTTTGATTATTTCTAACAAGTCATTTCCTATATTTTATTTCTTGATCTCCTACATTCTTTGTTTCTCTCTCTTGTCTATCTTTTTGATGCTGCCAAAAAGGGGGAGAAAGTTCTTTAAAGGGGAGAAAGTTTTTTTTTATGGGTGAATGTTGTTCAAAGGGTGAATATAGTCAAGGGGAGTTATTGCAGTCAAGGGGGTCAGGCTATTGGGAGATTGTGCATATATTTTGTCAGCATCAAAAAGGGGGAGAATGTTGGGTTGAGTGTGTTTTGGAATTTCCTAAAGTTGTGTTTTAATGATGACTAATGAACATCACTCATACCTTGATTTTGATGATGACATATTGAACATGTTATATATTTTATTCATATCACAACAATGCTTAAACAACATGTTTTTGATGTTTAATATCTCACATTTTAATGATAATATCTTTTATTAATGGTTTACACTTTATATTTTCAGGTTTACAGAAATTTGTCACAGTGGTGTCGACACAGTATGCCTGTGGGTCGAAGTTAGCATTCGACTGTAGTAGTCGAATTTAGCATTCGACTTCAGCATTAAACTACAGCATTCGACTACTGCAGTGGGAGTCAACCAGTGGTGTCGACACAGTCCATTTGTGTGTCGACACTAGATGACTGTCCCAGGAAGCAGTCAGAATAGTTGAAGCCTGTGGTGTTGACACAGTCTTCCTGTGTGTCGACACACTTCGACTAAAGCTCAAAAAAGGGAATTTTTCTGGACACGTGGCTGGTTAGGAATCAAGGGATTTGACCTAGATTTCTGTGCCTGTGCACCCCAAGGCACCTTATGGACATATGGGGCTATATATACTCATGATCCTTGTACTCCAAAGTATCCCACGCAAGAAAGCTTAGAGCATTCTGGAAGGAGGCAAGAAGAGCGGGAAAAAAGGATCTGCATCCAGCGGAGCAGAGCAGCGCCGCCAAGGGAGGAAGAAGGAGAAGAAGTGAAGGAGCTCGTGATTGCAGCAGTGCTGGTCCAGAAGGAGATCCATCCGAGTCTGTACTTGGTTAGAGTGTCAAATTAACTGGGGAATCTGTGTATGTGTTCTACACAGATCTCCCAATTCTATGTGTCTCTACCATTTCTATTGTACTGAGATAGATCGTGCTAGAGGATCTATACTCTAAGTGTGCTTGTTCTAGCAGAACTTGGATCTATTGTGATCCAGAGGTTTGAGTACTATGTACTCTGGTTTGGAGCCGTAGTGCTCTGGGTTGGAGCCGTTGTGCTCTAGTGCTTGAGCCGTAGTGCTCAAGGGCTTGTGAATTTTCTGAATTCACAAGTGGTTGTGGAGTAGGTTGTCTTGCCTATTTCCTAAGTTTCTTTGAGTCGTTGCACTCAAAGAGGTCGGAGTCGTCATGCTCCAGTTTGTACTGCACTTGTGCTAGTGGTTCCTCCATTGTGAGGAGGTGGACGTAGGAGACACAAGTTGTGTTCTCCGAACCACCTTAAAAATCTTCAGTGCACTGTGGTTTGATGTGTGGTTTGTTGTTTCTATTCACTATACTCACACACCACACTTGGATCTGATTGAATTGTGTGTTTCACTCATTTTAATTCCACTGCTATTCACACACATTCTTAGTTCAACTGATTAAGTCACATATCCGATCCCAACAACGCGTGGGGTGCGAAGGGAGGGACACGTGTGGGTGTCGAAGGGAGGGGCACACGTGGGTGCCGAAGGAGTGGTAACCAAAACTAAAATAAAAAGAGTCACACCGTGATCACCAATTTGTGAACATGTTTTTTTTCAAACACCACAAAGAATAATTAAAAAAGAAAATTATTTTTGTTTAAAAGGGAAGGAAGAAAAGAAAGAGAGGGCGTGAGTGCATGAATGGAGGTGTGATCGCCAGGTACACATGGGTACCAAAGGAGAGAGTGAAAGGTGAAGATGACTTACCTACACTCGAGATCGCGGGAGTTGAGGTTTAGGTTGACTCTTACTTCTCCAACCGGTCGGCTGGCGAAGAAGTGTCATGTCCCGAGAATTACGTAGAGGATATTAATTCAGATAATTCAAGTCGTTATCCCAAGACGTGAACAGTCGACAAATAAGCCTCTAGCTAGCACGCACAAAATGTATATCAACAATCATCATAATAGGGCCCAAATAATGAACTCAATTGAAATTGTATTCAAATATCATCTCATTGTATCGAAGGGAACTAATACAGCTCTTAAACATTGTATAACAGGACTAAGACTCAAATAAAGCAAATTACATTTGTTCCTCACTTCCTACTACATTGTTCTAACACTCAAAGCAAACTAACTATAGATAGACACATGGTTGGAATGCTCATCACTCGGACGCATTCCCATCCTCGACTTGCTCCTCTTCTTGTATTTCATAGTCACCTAGAATGGTTAAAAGTAGGGAATGAGCAAACTAGCCCAGTAGGATTTATATCTCAATGTGCGGGCAATGATATAAGTGATTAGCAATTTAGAACTAGATAAGCATGATTGTCAAGATATGCATGTACGAATAAAACTCATTAAAACATGATACATGAATCAAGCTAGATAGAGTGATCATGACATAACAAGATCTAGTTTGATATAACGAGCAAGATATTATCAATAGTGAGGCATGTAACAAGCACGCAAGATATCACTTAAATTGCAATAAATGCAATATGGCCATATCACGCAAGCAAGCAAGCACGAGCACGATCATGTAACACTAATCAAGCACAAAAACACTAATGCACACCAAGGAAAGATCCACCTTGAAATGCACACTAGGACACGTGTATGTGGTTATTGTATCTAGCATTCAACACGACACTATTTCCCAGCATAGATGCAATGCCAGTAATCATTATACCCCATGGTTAACAGTATATTAATGACTTTCTGTCATTGGGGCTAGACTAGAGCCCTTGGACACTCGCCGTGCCCGGTTAGCATCTCACTTAATTTTAAATGTAGATACCCACAGTCATTAATGGCCAATAACAAGAGTTTCAATATGTAAGCAATATTAATGTCATGTTCAACATGATGATGAGAACAAGTAGCAAGTAGTATATCTTTTAAGCAATTATACCAAGTAAGATTATAACAGTTTATTTACTGTGGTGATGACTATTAATAGAAGTATAGACACTGTAAAGAGCTCGAGTATGAAGAATCAAGGGTTTTTCTGTAAAAAGATCCAGATCGCGACGCACCCCCGTAAGGGTAGCGACGGGGTCAGGGCAGATTGCGACAAGGGCTTGCACTGAACGCGACAGGTTGTTCAGAACAGGCGTTGAGATCGCGACGGGGTCTTGCAAGGATCGCGACAGGTTGGTCATGACAGACGCACGGATCGCGGCGATATTGCCTGTCACGTTCAGAACGCGACGAGTGATGCTGTCGTAACGAGACCATAGAACGCGGATTATCGTGCCGTCGCGTTCACAGGGTCTGGGCCTGTGTCCGACAGGGAATAGGCATGTCTTGGATTGCGGTCCAGACTTGCCTTTCTTTGACATAGGGTGATTCAAAAATCAAGAACAAAACTACAGTCGATGAAAAATCATGGAATCAAGTTTAAACTACTCTAAACATGCAAGAGTACCCCCCGTAAATAGGAATTTGTAAACAATCATGGTTTCAGCATGGTTTAATCAGATCAAACATGGAGGATAGAATACTAGAAACAGTTGGGATGCAAGATTTAATTCGCAAGGCATGGCGGATGGAATTTTAGGCTTTCAGGGGCTAAAGATCCCTAATAGCCGTTAGTATCTCCAGTAAAATTTTTATAGCACGAAGTCATGTGTACATGGAGAACAAGAGCTAACAAGGGGGTTCGGGGCATGTAATTTGCAGAACATGGAAAATCAAGTAGTAATTATTGGCACGATGATAAATCATGAAACTTGAGGGGTTAGTTCCCATCACATGGAACAACCTAAGGTCGAAATATTTTTAATTTTGCTCATAAGAATGCCTACCTTTCACGTTTTTCCTCTTCTAGGGTTTGAAGATGAAGAACTCGGGAAGAAGCTTTCATAGATCTTCCTCTCCACGATTTATCCTCCTCTTGGCTTCTCCTTCTGGTCCAACAACCTCTTGGCACGAGCTAGGGCCGGCCATGAGGGTTTTAGAGAAGTATTTAAGCTCCCCCTAATTCCATTTCCTAGTTTAAGTCTAATTCCCATTTAATTCAGAGTTTCCTATTTTCCTCTCCCCTTTTTAAGCAAGAGATCTCCTAATTGGGTTGAGAGAGAGGGGATTTCGTGGCCAAGCAATTGGGGTAGGTTTAGAATTACAAATCCAACTCAAACCACTTATTTTAATGCATTAAATACCCTCTTTTTATTTAAGTAATATTTTAGTTACGAATTTAGGGTAATTTCCCATTCTTCCCCTTTTAAGATTCTCTATTTTAGCCCACTAAATTCTGTTGGGTCAATTTAATAAAGCCTATTACTTCTTTTCCTTTAATGGGTTTTAGTAAATTCTCTTTCCATTAATTTCCTATTTAATTTATTTTCTTCTATTTGATTTTTTAATAAATTTAATTAATTTTATTTTTATTTTATTTAAAAAAATTGAAAAAAACTAGGTTGCTACATCCTCCCCCTCTTAAAAGAATTTGGTCCCCAAATTCATATGAATGTAAGGGAGGAAATGTCTTACCGAAAAGATCGGGGTAGTTTCGTCAGATGATTCCTTCCGGTTCCCATGTGGCTTCTTCCATTCCGCGGTTATTCCATAAGACTTTAACCACATGGATGGGATGGTTCCTGAGCTGTTGTACCTTCCGTTCCAGTATCTTGACTGGCTTCTCTTCGTAAGTCACATCTTTGTTTAACACCAACTTCTCATGGCGAATGGTGTGGGTAGAATCATAGACATATTTCCCTAGCATGGAGACATGGAACACATTGTGTACACAAGCCAGATCCGGTGGCAATGCCAGTCGGTATGCAACCTCACCAATTCTTTCGAGTACTTCAAAAGGACCAATGAATCTAGGACTGAGCTTTCCTTTCACTCCAAATCTTTGGATGCCACGTGTAGGTGACACCTTTAAGAACACATGATCACCGACTTGGAATTCTAAGTCTCGCCTTCTTTTGTCAGCATAGCTCTTTTGTCTGGACTGAGCAGTCTTAAGCCGGTCTCTAATCACTTCTATGTCCTTTGTGGTACGTTGTACCATGTCTGGGCCTAGCCATTGCTGTTCTCCAACCTCATTCCAGCATGCAGGAGATCTACAATTCCTTCCATAGAGTGCTTCGAACGGTGCCATCTTGATGCTCGCCTAGTAACTGTTGTTATAGGCGAACTCAATAAGGGATAGATGCTCGTTCCAATATCCTTGGAAGTCTATAGTGCAAGCTCTCAACATGTCTTCCACTATTTGGTGGTTCTTTCAGTTTGCCCATCAGTTTGTGGATGGAATGCGGTACTAAAGTTGTTTAGTACCCAGTGCACCTTGCAGTCCTTTCCAAAAATGAAATGTAAATCTCGGATCTTGATCCGAGACAATACATGATGGAACTCCGTGCAGTCTTACTATCTCCTTGACATATAGGGCAGCTAGTACCTCCACCGACCACTTACTCTTTATAGGCAGAAAATGGGTAGATTTGGTTAGTCGGTCCACAATGACCCATATGGCGTCGAGTCCACCATGAGTCTTGGGTAAACCCATGATGAAGTCCATACCAATGCTTTCCCATTTCTATTTCGGAATATCTAGCGGTCTGAGTACACCAGCAGGGCGCAGGTGTTCCGCTTTTACTTGTTGGCAAGTAAGGCAGTGAGCGGCATGTTCAGCTACCTCTCTTTTCATGTTCGGCCACCAAAATGTTCTTTTCATGTCTTGATACATTTTGGTACCACCTGGATGAATAGTGTACTTTCTCTTGTGAGCTTCATCCATTAGCTTCCTCTTCAGTTCTCCATTGTCGGTTACGCATGTCCTCCCTTGAAAGACAAGCCTTCCATCTTCGGTCATAGCTAAGTCCGGTCTTTCGGCTAGAGTTTCCTTGACGTGAACTAAGAATGGATCATCATCTTGTTGAGCTTTGATCTCCTCTAGCAGATCAGATTGAATCTTGATATTGGCAACCAAGACTCGATCATCCCTATGTTCAATATTTAAGTCTAACCTTGCGAATTGTTCTAGTAGTTGCATCTCGCCAAGGACTAGACTTGAAACAGACGTCATTGGCTTCCTACTAAGAGCATCAGCCACGACATTACCCTTGCCTGGATAATATTGGATGTTGAAGTCGAAATCCTTTAGATATTCTAGCCATCTTCTCTGTCTCATGTTGAGTTCTTTCTGAGAGAATAAATACTTTAGACTTTTATGGTCTGAGTAGACAGTGAACTTTTCTCCATAGAGATAATGTCTCCAGATTTTCAAGGCAAAGACCACGGCAGCCAACTCAAGATCATGCACGGGGTAGTTGACTTCATGAGTCTTCAGTTGTCGAGAAGAGTAGGCGATGACTTTCTCCTTTTGCATCAGTACACACCCTAGCCCAATCCCTGAGGCATCGGTGTAGATAGAGAAACCCTCTCCCTCTATTGGCAGAGCGAGAAAAGGTGCTGAGGTCAGGCAATCTTTAAGAGTTTAAAAACTTTTATCACACTCTTTACACCAGGAGTATGGATTCTCCTTTCGTGTCAGTCGTGTGAGAGGAATGGCGATCTTGGAGAAGTCCTTGATAAATCGCCTGTAGTAGCTAGCCAGTCCTAAGAAGCTTCTTATCTCGGTGAGGTTGGTTGGTCTCTCCCAATTGAGTACAACTTCGACTTTGGAGGGATCAATGGAGATGCCATCCTTTGAGATGACATGGCCCAAGAAGGACACTTCTTCGAGCCAGAATTCACACTTGGTAAGCTTTGCGTACAGTCTATTGTCTCACAAGACTTGCAGTGCTATCTTCAGATGTTCTTCATGCTCTTCTTTGGTCTTTGAACATATGAGGATATCGTCGATGAAGATGACCATGAACTTGTCAAGGTATGGTCGATATATGTTGTTCATGAGTTGCATAAAGGCTGCAGGAGCATTGGTTAGACCAAAAGGCATAACGACAAATTCATAATGTCCATACTTGCTCCTGAAAGCCGTTTTGAAGATATCGTCATCCTTGATCCTCATTTGGTGATAGCCAGATCGAAGATCGATCTTGGAGAAATATTGAGCTCTGGATATTTGGTCGAACAGTTCATCGACCCTGGGCAATGGGTATTTGTTCTTGATGGCGAGTTGATTGAGTTGACGATAGTCGATGCATAGCCTCATCGATCCATCCTTCTTCTTGATGAATAGTACAGGTGCTCCCCATGGGGAAGTACTCGATCTAATGAACTCCTTCTCTAATAGCTCCATCAGCTGCGTCTTTAGTTCTTTGAGCTCGACAGGTGACATCCGGTATGGTTGACGCGATACCGGGACAGCTCCAGGGATCAACTCTATGGCGAAGTTGACATCATGTTCCGGGGGAATCCCTGGCAGATCTTCGGGAAACACATCGGGGTAATCCTGGACTATGTGGATGTCTTCTATCTTAGAACCCTTCTTTTCCATGACTACGGCTGCTAGGAAAGTGATACACCCTTTCCTTATCATGTTATGGGCTTTTATGGCGGAGATTAGAGACATCCGTATCTTATGTCTAATCCCGTAGAATGCCAATTTAGGAAAGTCACTAAAGGTCACCCTTCCCTTCTTATAATCGACAATTGCCCCCATAAGTGGACAACCAGTCGGCTCCCAAAATTACATCGTAGCCTTCCATGGGCATACACACCAGGTCGGTGTAGAAACCCATTTCTGACCCATAAGTCGAGCAAATTTCTTGTCACATCATTGATGTCCCACGTTGGCTCATCATCGTCAAGCTGGCTTTCTCCGATCATGACATCCTTTTCATCAGTTCATCGCCCTGGTGGGTTCTTCCTGGTCAAAATCAATCCTCTTCACCATAGCTCTCTAAGTCAAAAGTCCGGTGTTTCAAACCGTGCGTCATTCTGATGCCCGTGCATGGAGATCGGACACTTTGCATGGCTGCATGCTGAAAAGGCCCTGAAGGCGACAACACCACTGTCGCGTTAAAGAAGACGACCAGTCGATATGTTGCGTTCATAAAAAGGCATTTTAATTCCCTGAAAAATCACCAAAATGACTTAAAGTCCCCTTCCTTATAAGGAAGGCGACGTATCGAGGCGTCGCGTTCTTGAAGGTGACCATAAGGCCGTCACGTTCTGGACCTCATGCAGAAGATCCTTTCCAAGCTTGACTTGGATACATGCCATACATGGATATTCCCTCTTTTGAACGTCCAAATTGCGTCCAAATCCTACCAAAACTCGTGGAGACCAACCTTAAAGCCTCCTTTCCGAGTTCCAATCGCCCACGCACGGCCATACCTACCCAAACCCGGACTCTTTCCCATTATTCCTCTCACAGCCCTTCTAGGAATAATCGCCTATAATTACCTCAATACTCCGTCTTTTTGGGCAAGTCCGGAGTCTGCTTCTTCCTCTCCCCGAGAGCTCTAACTCCGAAGAAGAGAGTTTTCCCTCCAGACGGCCAAGAAGAGCCCCCCAGGGCGTTTTTCCACCGGCTACACTTTCTCTCCCTTTTTTCCTTCACTTTTCCACTTCATTCATGCATGTATAGTTTGTTTCTTTTTGTAAATTTTCATTAGAACACATACCACACATCCATCTTTAACACCCACAGGGGTTAAAAACCCCAATCACATGAGTTCCCTCCTGTTTAGTGCATGTTTACATGTTTTTCATTGAATAGATCTCACATGCACGAAGTTCTAATGGGTTTTTCTTTGTTTTCTTGATCTTGGTAGGTACCTAAAGACTAGAGAGGCATGAGGCTCTTGCCCCTCGGCCAGCTGAGGAGCAGGAAGATCAGAACCCCAATCTTCATCCACAGAAGAAGAAGGTGATGACTCAGCGGTCGTGACCCAGAAGGCGTTGTCCCTCACGTCGCGTTCAGGTACACACATAGCGACGCCCCTTCTGTCGCGTTCACAGGTACGCCTTCTCTTATCTTTTCCTTTTCCAACGTAGTCAATCGTCCCCTCATCTACACATCTAGGGCGACTACTTGGTGGCAATCACGGTAATTTTCCTTAATCCTTCATATTCATAATTTTTCAAAGGGGAGCACAATCCCGTGATTACACCTTTTGGCGATCACAGTGGGACCTCTAGTGCCCATCATGCTTGCTCTTGTCTTTCCCTGCCGTTCTTATTCCTTTATGTGTGTGGTGTGGTTGTAGTTTTCCTTTTTTGTTCCCTTTCTTAGCAGTTTCTTAGGGTTCTGTGGCTCTGGGTGATAAGGCGACGATCAAGAAGTCGTGATCAAAGTAGCGACATACTGCTTGTCACGATCAGGTTAGTACACAGTACTCATCTCGTCTCTTTCCTGTGTTTCTGTGGTGCTGTGTGCGAAAGCGACGTCCGAAGCGTCGCGATAAAGGAGGCGACAGCAGGAGCGTCGCGACCAAGTACGTCATCTGCCCGTACACTTGCTTCGAATTCTTCAAAAATTCCTG
Source organism: Colocasia esculenta (assembly GCA_014218235.1). Classification (NCBI taxonomy): domain Eukaryota; kingdom Viridiplantae; phylum Streptophyta; class Magnoliopsida; order Alismatales; family Araceae; genus Colocasia; species Colocasia esculenta. Next base: position 23,684,493 of record CM024759.1, read on the forward strand.
TGTCTATTTGGAACGCGACGTTACTGCCGTCGCGATAAAGGAGGCGACAGGGAGGTCGTCGCGACCAGGACAGTACTCTAGTTTTTGGTTTTCATTGAAATTTGGGTTCATATTGTATACTCCATCCATATTTCATGTTATACCATGCCTATTCCATGTTCTTGAGAGTCTGTTAGTCTTTCTTGTTATAGGATTGTTTGATTTTCGTGCATAATTAGGTCTGGTCTGTTCTCTGTCCACTGCGAAGAGGAACGCGACTGGCTCCTTGTCGCGATCTTGGTCACGACAGGTAACTCGTTGCCTTCTGCTTCTGAGAGCAGCTAGCCCTAATTTCTATTGTGTAAGTCCTTAGGTTAGAATTTGCATGCACTCCGGTGCACATAGGATTTGCATACACGTTCCCATATACGTAGTATAGGTTGTCCTCCTCAGCGACGCCCGCTCTCTCGGCCACATACTCCTTGTGTCCGACTATAGCACTCGCTTGAGGGCCTCCGTAAGTCCGCGCTGACCGTGGATTCCCACACAACCGCCGGGCTGGTTGTACCCGTCACCACCTAGCTGTCAGTCCCATTCATTTTTTTGGCAAGGTTGAGAAATCCTAGTCACACCCGAAGTTGGAAGCTTTCTCCCATTAGGAAACTTTTCCTTATTTGGAGAGAACTTGCTAAAAATCAATTCATAAAAAAGCAAACTTGAACCAATTAAAAGAAATCATCATCATTGCCAACTGTTTGTTTTGGGTGAGACGTTTCTCTTTCCTTTCGTTTACATAGGTTTGTTTGTTTAGGAAACTAGGTGTCTGTCTAGGTTAGGTGTTCTCTCTCAAGTCTGGAAAGGCTTTCCCCATCTCGGTGCGCTCACTTTCCAATTATGGAGTCGTACCTGAACCCCATCTATAGCAATGAGAACCCAAATACTGTCTTCTACACTTCCCAGGACTACCAAGAGTCCCTCCCTCACGACCTCCTCGAGGAGTCGACCCGGACTTGGGTCGCTACAGTCCATACCACTGAGAGTCACGATCATGACGATGGTGGTCAGTCCCAAAATATCCACCCTCCTCAATCGGATGATCAAGCCGCCTAACTCCTACGCTTAATTCCCCAACTTGATCAGTCCCAGATCCAGACCCTCATGACGGCCCTCAAAGGAAAGGCCGCTTCATCACCCTTACCCAGAGCGGGCACGTCACGCCCCGCGGCAGCTACTTCCGGCCCCCATGTTGCCATGGGACAAGGCGACAACACTCCCATCCGGCCGCGGACCATCCGATTTGAAGGGTTATGCGGAAATACACAATACGGTAATCTAGAAGGGGGGGGGGGGTTGAATAGATTACGGCAATTTCTAACTATTGATGGCTTCTTTTCGATGCTACAGTGATCTTAATGAAATTTGATTAGAAATCGATTAAGTATGAGACCGCTTGAGTTGATCTAAATGAGAACAGGGAATCAAACGTGCGTATGAACACCGTGCCTACCAATCATCTATCGCAAAACGCGAACAAACCACAGAACACGATGATTTAAGGTGGTTCGGAGTACACAACTCGTGTATCCTACATCCACCGTCCACGCACACACGCAAAAACGACTGCTTATGAGCGAGTTCAACACAACAACTCAACCACACACACGTTGTCTGATGAAACACGATCAGAACAACCACAAATACATGAATCAAGCACAAAGGATGCTCGAAACACAACCACACACACACACGATGGAATGAAAATTATGAAATGGAGAAGAATTAGGAATTAGGGAACAAATCCGGTTGGAATTCTTCTCGTGGATCGTCCAAACGCTCTTCAAACTTTGATTGGATGTAGATTGATCGATGTAGAAGGTTGAATTGATGACGATCCGGCTTCAGCTCCGCATAGATGGTGATTCCACGACGATCTGAGCGGAAAGTTGAAGCAGAGCAGCAATTTGGGGGTTTTCCTCTTGGTCCCTTGGAGGCTCTTGGATGGGAGGCTGCTCTCTGCGAATTTGGCTCCAAAAGGATGCTTATATAGTGTTAGGTAAAGGTGGGGGTCGTGGAGGAAGGAAACACCCAAGTGGGGGCCGGATTTGGAAACTCAAAATCTCATGTTTCCGTCGTCTGTCGATAGGTGCACTTGCATCTGTCAACAGGCGCACTCAGGCTGAGAACTGGGTTTCAGGAAATTACGTTTCTGAGTGTATCTGTCGACAGGCAGTTTGCATCTGTCGACAGATGCACTCAGGAATAGAAAACTTGAGCTCTGTCCTGGGTTGACTGTGTGAATCTGTCGACAGGTACATTGCATCTGTCGACAGATACACTTAGAGATGCAAACTTGAGTTCTGTCTTGGAATGACTGTATGAATCTGTCGATAGGTACATTGCATCTGTCGACAGATACACCTCTTTGACAGATATTTGTGCTTTTTGCTCATCTCTTCAATGCCTCTTCAATGCTCCATCTTTCATGCTTGTTCACCTACATGCAAATACATTGTTAGTGATGTACATTGTATGATTTAGCAATGTTTAACTCAATCACTTTCATGGTGTTTTTCATGTTAGTTAGCACATCAATTTTGCATTAAATCAATGTTCAAGGATGTTAATGTGATCATCAAAAACATGATATATGGAAAACCCAACAATCTCCCCCTTTTTGATGATGACAAAAACATTCAATTGATGCATATATTGATGTTCTCCCCCTTTTTGACAACATACAAAAGGTTAAGTCATGCACATATGGAGACAAATAAACATGAACTGAGTTTTCATTGATTGATCATTGAAATTTCACAGTACATTTGATAATCATTACATGACTCAATAGAAATCAAAGGAAAGGGAAATAACATGAACAAGCAAAAGATGACTAGACAAGTGAGACTAATTCCCAGCTAAGACTCTTAGTGACCTCTAATGACCTGAGACCCTCTATTCATTGTCATGTCCAGCAGAAGGAGGGTGACGGGATCCATCTCTCTCGGAGTAGAGGTGGTCAAGCCGGTCATCCAGAGTGTTGAGGCGAGCATCCACTTGATCAAATCTTGAAGTGATCTGAGCAAATCCTGAGATCATTTCTTGATGGATTTGTGCCAAGTAATCACGAATGGATTGTTCTTGAGGCACAGGTACATCATCAAATTCTTGAGCTTGGTCAGGCATTTGCTCATCCTGAGGTTCTTCATCACTGCCTTCATTTGCTTCATCGGCTTCATTGTATTCTTCATCAGTTGACTCTTCAGCTCCTTGTGGTTCCTTTCCCTTGAGAGTCCTTGTGACTACTCCGTCTACAATCTTGTAGCCCATGCGGTTGGCAGCAGTGAGATCAAAAGCACTTCGGGACATTAATGAGATGAGCTCACTTGGAGGGATAGGAATGCCAAGGAAAATAAGAAGAGAAGTGATGGGGCAAGCATATGGCATTGATCTTTTGGTGTTAGAGAAACACCGACGGATGAGGCTTATCATGAGTTCAGGCAGATTGATTTCTTGACACTTGAGGAAAAATATGAACAAGGATTTATGGACCTCAGTGACTAACTCTCGACTTCCATCCTTCGGGACGATCAAGGTAGTGAAGATGTGATGGATCATCCAGATTAGAGGAGGAAAGGAGTTGGCGTTGAGACGAGCAATCTCCTTGGTAGAGTCATAAGGTTCCAACGTGAGAAGCTCATAGTACTCAGAAGCAGAGGGAGTGTAGTTGAAGAGTTCAACTCCTGAGTTTGGAATTTCGAGGGCTGTGGAGAGAAGATTGGCGGTGAGGCGAAAACGAGTGCCTTTCACTGAAGAGTAGAGATCTCCCTGATCAGAAAGCCCTAGGTTATTGTAGAACTCGGAGACGGCAGTTGGAGAGTACTGCAAGTGGGAGTACAAGAAGGATGTCCACCCTTGTGTGTCAAAATAGGGTAGGAGTGAGGGGAACATCGGTGCTAAGGACTCGAAGTCCACATACCGGGATTGGACAATCTTCTTGAAGGTGCCGATGGGTCGGATTAGATGGAGACCTTGAGGAACGATGAGTTCCAGCAACCGATCCTCACGATGCTTGCTGCGACGTTCGGAAGGAGCCCTGGAGCTTTCTCCGGCGTTCGTCGGAGCGCGACGACGGCGAGCGAGAAGCTTCGATTTAGGTGTCATCGCAGGAAGAAGGATGAAAATGGTGAGTGAAGGGAGAGTGGAGGGATCCCAGACGAGGAGCAGCAGGATCGTCGGAGACGGAGCCCTGAAGGGGGAAAGAGAGGGGGTTTGGAGAGGAGGAGGAGGGAACGAGAGAGGAGGGGTGAGAATGGGTCATGGGAGGCCTTAGAAAGGGTTTAAAGAGTTTTAAAAGAGTGGCCCCACGAAAAGGAGGTGAACCGGCGCGAGGGTTTGGTTCAAAAACGGATCTGCGCCATCGTCTGTCGACAGATGACAGTCTATCTGTCGACAAATAACTCCTTTTTGGTTAAAAATTGATTTTTGACAATGTTTTTCAAAGGGACAAGTGTTCATTTGTTGTTTTAAGGCAAAATGGGTGTATGTGCAAGATAAAAATTCATATCCATTATGATGAAGACATGACACAAATCTAAAATGATTTTGAATTAACACCAATAAGTTCGTTAATTAGATCATGAAGAACACATTTCACAATAGCCAGTGAAAATTAAATAACTCTTTTGATTAAGGCCGTTGAAGAAAAACATGCATCTTAATAGAGATGATAGTCAGATGACAATTGAATTAGATGGCCACAAGAACGTCTTACCGAAGAAGCACATTGGACTTGACATAAAAAGTTTTCGGAGGCTTCACTCTATTTCTGGTATGATTTTAGAATCTTTAAACAATGAAGATGGAAAAGAGTGGCAATGAGGAGCACTTTCACTTTTTCATGTGAATGTAGACATTTGTGATGCCAATACCCCCAGTTACTCAATGTGAGTGTCCGTCAAGCCATTGTATAGAGATAATGAAACAACCTTTTAACGCGAAGACCGACATTGGTGATGCCCATGTCCCCGGTTACTTAGTGATTTTCATCATTGCTCTACCTCCATCCAACAAATGAAAGATAAATTTGTTGATTGAACCAAAGAAATAGGTAGCTTTTCTCCTTTTTTTTTTATTTTTGCTTTTTGTCAAGTACATGAGATTTCTTTAGGCAAGTTGTAATGTAGAACATTAAATTCAAGAGCTTTCTGATTTTTCAAATCATTTTAGATTCATGTTTAACGACAAGGGAGTTATTCAAAGGAGATGTTTAAAATCATTTGGTTTGCTCATTGTGTTCAAAATGATCTAAAAAGACCTCAATCAAGTATTGCATCAAACAACATTTAGACTTGGTTCACGACTTTGACATGAAGTGGATATGAAAGGTTATATTGCACACAAACAAACCAAGGTTTACCTTTAAATCAAATAAGGAACACTTTCTTGAAAAGTATGAAGAAGGAATTGAAAAATAAGGAAGAATGTGTGTATCTGTCGACAGAAGGAATCTGTCTGTCGACAGATGCACACAGACTGATGAATTGAAGTTTCTGTCAGAACAAGACTGAGTGTATCTGTCGACAGATGGAGTGAGACTGTCGACAGATATGAACAGATTGGATTTTCTGGTTTGAGATTGATTGCACATTGAGTTCAAGGAAGTGAGAATTCAACAAGGAGATGTAGGAAGAGTTTCCTCAAGAAAATACTCATCTATCCTTAACTCACTCCCCCTAGTGTGCGCACGTGTTGACACAGCATCCAAGCAAGGATTCACACAAGCATTTGATACAAGACAAACATGTTCATGAAAGGAAAGTCATACACAAGCACATGGTCACAGAAAAAGCATTGTTTCATGGAGTTAACATGATAAAATGTAAGGAAACTAAAAATCCTATGTGAAGTATAGGGCCTTTATATGAAATGGGACTATTGATACTTGGCGGAGAATATTTCTCACGCATGATGATAGTTCCAAACAAGCCGAACTTGTTCTTCCACAGTTCACCATTTGATATACCACATAGTCATTCACACATAAAGAGCATGTACTCCAATATGGATAGTTAGTTTCATTGCATTTTACACAAACCCAATTCTCTTCTTAAGGATGTGAATCTATCTTCAGACAAGGGTTTGGTGAAAATATCAGCCAATTGTTTTTCTGTGGGAATGAAAATAAGTTCCAAGGTTTTATTGGCAACTTCATCTCTCAAGAAATGATGACGGATTTCAATGTGTTTAGTCTGTGAGTGTTGGACAGGGTTTTTTGAAAGGTTGATAGCACTTGTGTTGTCACATAGGATAGGTGTGCATCCAATTTGAATATTATAGTCAGCTAACTGACTTTTGTTCCACAACACTTGAGCTGCACAACTTCCTGCAGCGACATATTCTGCCTCTGCAGTGGAGAGTGCAACCGAGTGTTGTTTCTTGGATGCCCACGAAACCATGCAACCGCCAAGGAATTGGCAATATCCACTAGTGCTTTTTCTATCAAGTTTACATCCAGCATAATCAACATCAGAATATGAGATCAAATCAAAACTACTGCCTGCTGGGTACCAAAAACCCAAATTGCATGTGCCAGAGAGATAACGAAAAATTCTCTTGACTGCAATTAAATGGCTTTCCTTTGGACTAGATTGGTATCTAGCACAAAGGCAAACACTATATTGAATATCCGGTCTAGTTGCAGTAAGATAAAGGAGTGAGTCAATCATACCTCGGAAGTGCTTTGCATCTACCGGTTTACCTTTCTCATCATTTTCCAATTTGATGCTTGTGCTCATTGGGGTGGAGGCCGGTTTAGCTTGCTCAAATTGAAATCGTTTGAGAAGCTCTTTGACATATTTTTCTTGATTTATGAAGAATCCGTCTTTATATTGTTTCACCTGCAAACCAAGAAAGAATTGAAGCTCCCCCATTAGACTCATCTCAAATTCACTGTGCATGTGTTTAGAAAATTCTTCACACAGTGAAGGGTTAGTAGAACCAAATATGATATCGTCCACATAAACTTGAACAACAATTATGTGATTGCGAACTTTCTTAGTGAAGAGTGTTTGGTCTACTTTACCTCTTGAGTAGTTCTTGCTTACCAGAAAATTGCTTAGTCTTTCATACCAAGCTCGAGGTGCCTGTTTCAAACCATAAAGAGCTTTATGCAATTTATACACATGGTTAGGCATTTCATAATTTTCAAAACCTAGTGGTTGAGAGACATAGACTTCTTCTTTGATATAGCCATTTAAGAAAGCAGTTTTAACATCCATTTGATAAAGTTTGAACTTATGGGAGCATGCATATGCCAATGAAATTCTGACTGCTTCTAACCTGGCTACAGGAGCAAAGGACTCTTCAAAGTCTACACCAAACTCTTGACTATATCGTTTTGCTACGAGTCTTGCTTTATTTCTGACCACTTTTCCTTCTTCATTAAGTTTATTCCTAAACACCCATCTAGTTCCTATGATAGAAAATTCAGGGGTTCTAGGAACTAAACTCCATACATTATTTCTTTGAAATTGACCAAGTTCTTCATGCATAGCATCAATCATATGAGTTATCTTTTAAGGCTTCTTCAACATTTTGGGTTCCACTTGAGAAACAAAAGCAAAAAGATCATGTTCAATTATTTTTCTTACTTGAGACCTTGTATGAACAGAATCATTTAAACTACCTATCACATCATCAAGTGGGTGATCTTTGGAATACTCACATTTGTGATTGTTGAAGGGCGGGAGTATCTTGTCCTTGAGGAATTTGATCTTGCGAGTGTAGTTCTCAGGAGGTTCCTTTCTGGTGGATTCTCTTCAAGTGTTTCATCTTGTTTTCTGAATGCAATTTCATCATCTTCATCGTAGTCCCTGTGAAGATATCCCACTTGGTCTTGGAATCTTCTTCAAGATTTGTCTTTTGCTTTGACTTGTAGATCCTTGAGCGATGTCCCTTCATCCTCTTTTCCAGTCCTGTTAACATCAAGCTGTTAGATTTGCCATACGTCTCATCAAAATAACATGTGGAGGTTTCTTCCACAGTGCGGTTTTATAGTTTAAACCCCTATATGCCATAGAGTGTTCGGAGTAGCCTAGAAAAAAACACCTTTGATCACTTTTGGCCTTTCAACTTTATCTCTAAATCAGATTATCCTTGTTATGAATAAATACCTTTGAGCCAGAGTCCTTGGGGAAGAGAACAGATGTTCAACCCTTGGTGCCTGCAAATCAGAAAATGCATTGTTATCAAATTCTCCCCCGTGATCGGTGCGGATTGAGCATATTTTATTCACATTGCCATGCTCAATCTTGTTAAAGAATTCTTGGAAGATAGTAAGTGTTTCACTTTTGTGTGCCAAGATTTGACCCATGTGAACCTAGAAAAATCATCTACAATGACAAAACCAAAACGTTTGCCATTGAGACTTAGAGTTCTAGTTGGTCCAAAAAGGTCCATGTGCAACAGTTCATATGGTTTAGATGTGCTTACCGGTGCTTTAGATTTGAAAGACTTCCGGGTCTGTTTTCCCTGTGCACATGCATCACAAAACTTTCATTGTTGTTAAAAGAAATGTCAGGAAGTCCACTTACCAATTTGAGCTTCATATCTTGTGCAACACGTTGTAGCTCGCATGGCCAAGCCTACGATGCCACAGGGTCAATTCATCCTGTCTATTTGCAACAAGACACAAGTTGTCATTTTCTGGATCATCTAAGTCAACTAAGTAAATGTTATTCACTCTTTTCCAGAAAATTTTACACTTCCTGTTTCTTTATCAACAATTTGACATGAATTTGATTCAAACATGACGTTGTGACCTCTATCACACAATTGACTTATGCTAAGCAAGTTGTGATTAAGGCCATCAACCAACAGTACATTTTCAATTGAATTGGAGGTAAACTTACCAACATTACCTGTGCCAATGATTTGGCCTTTGTTGTTACCTCTAAAAATGACTTGTCCTCCGTCTTTCTCCACTAGGAAACAGAATTTACCTTTGTCGCCCGTCATGTGCCTCGAACAGCCGCTATCCAAGTACCATTTGTTTTGATGTTGGGCTGCTAGGCATTCCTGCAAATGTGGATCAGACAAGAGGTTTTGGTACCCAAATTACTTTGGGTCCCAAAATTTCATTCATGCAACAAAGTAGATGTTTAGGAATCCAAACTTGTTTGAAATTTTGTTTCTTTGGATTATTCCAGCATTGTTTTTCATCATGACCAATCTTTTTGCATACATTGCATGAAGGAATTTTCTTTTCAATTTTTGTTGCTTGTTAGACTGTTTATTAGTTGAAACTGTTCTTGTCTGTCGACAGGCACCATTGCATCTGTCGACAGGTGGCTTTTTCTTTTGTTTGTTGGGAACATTTTGTTTAAGTTGCATTGCCTTGGTCTGAGACTGTCTTGAGTTATGCTTTGTGGGAACATGCTTGCTTGTGCTTGGGCTAGGATCAACAAATGAAGTGATCAATGACTCTCCTATTTTCTTTTGTTTGACAGGTTGATATCCTAACCCATGCTTGGTTACATGTATTTTGGCGCCCAAAACCGCATCTAGATTTTGCTTCCCTTTTACAAATTTCATTAAGTCCTCAGATTTTTCTTTCAATTCCTTTTCAGTTTGTTCCAACTTTTTCTTTGTTTCTAATTGTTCTTCTTGAAGGAATTCAATAGAATGGCTTAAACAGTCTTTTTCTTTTTGTGTTTCTTGCAATTTCATTTTCAAGCAATCCATTTCTTCATTATGAGTCTTTTCATCAACTTTCATCATTTCTAATTCTTTTGTCAGGAATGCAATTCGTTCATCATTGTTCTTATCATGCACAAGGGAGTTGCATTTCTTTTTTAATGCTCTATTTTCAGATCTATATTCACAAAATTTTCAAATAAAGTAGTGTATGCTTCCTCCCATTCACTTGCAGTGAAATCATCAAATGAGAAATTTACCTCGCTGGAGTCATCACTCCTAGCCATCAAGCATTTCACTTCTTCATCATCGGATGTTTCTTGTGCATCTTCATCTTCATCTTCATCACTCCAGGTGGCCAACATTGCTTTGGCCTTTTTGGAGGTGAATTTTTCTTTCTTCAGCTTCTTCTTGAGTTCCGGGCATCTCCTCTCATGTGCCCTTGTTTCTTGCATTCATAACAAACAATGTCAGATTTTTTGTTGGACTCATATTTCTGTGAAAAATTTCTCTTTTGAAAGGGTTTAGAGTTACCTGTGTCTCTCCTTTTGAACTTCAGAAATTTCTTGAATTGTCTAGTGAGCATTGCCATTTCATCATCACTCTCACTAGATGTTTCTTGCTCATCACTATCTTGTTGAATGGATTTCTTGGAGCTTGTTGATGTTTTGTTGGATGCTTTTAGAGCAATTGACTTCCTAGGATTTTCTTCTAATTCTTTTCTTTTGATGTTGATTTCATATGTCATTAAGGAGCCAATTAGTTCATCCAATTTCATTTTGGAAAGGTCTTTGGAATCCTCAATGACAGTGGCCTTAGTATTCCAAGATGAAGTAAGAGATCGAAGGATCTTTCTTACTAAGTCACTTTCAGAGTATTCCTTCTTAAGACCTTTTAGCCCGTTAACTATTATCATGAATCTTGCAAACATGTCTGATATGGTTTCATCAGTTTTCATCTTGAACATTTCATATTCAGACACTAACATGCTAACTTTAGTTTCCCTTACCTCGGACGTACCTTCGTAAATGAGTTCAAGTTTGTCCCACATCTCTTTTGCTGTTGAGCATGTGGAGACTCTTGAAAATTCCTTTGGATGCACCGCACATTGCATCATGTTTAGTGCGCTCCAGTTGAGAGTTCCTTTAGCTATTTGGTCTTTCGTCCAGGTGTCTTCATCCTCGGGCAACACATATGGTCCCTTGCTGACTATCTTCCACAGCTCGTAATTTTGAGCTCTCAAAAATACCTGCATACGGTTTTTCCAATAAGGATAGTCAGTGCCATCAAAATAGGGTGGCCTGGTTACTGAATGTCCCTCGGCCATATACCCTTTGCTAGAATCCATAAGATCGAAAATCTCCTGATCGCTAGATCAAATGACGAAAACAGTAAATCGGAGAAACCCGCTCTGATACCAATTGAAGGGTTATGCGGAAATACACAATACGGTAATCTAGAAGGGGGGGGGGGTTGAATAGATTACGGCAATTTCTAACTATTGATGGCTTCTTTTCGATGCTACAGCGATCTTAATGAAATTTGATTAGAAATCGATTAAGTATGAGACCGCTTGAGTTGATCTAAATGAGAACAGGGAATCAAACGTGCGTATGAACACCGTGCCTACCAATCATCTATCGCAAAACGCGAATAAACCACAGAACACGATGATTTAAGGTGGTTCGGAGTACACAACTCATGTATCCTACATCCACCGTCCACACACACACGCAGAAACGACTGCTTATGAGCGAGTTCAACACAACAACTCAACCACACACACGTTGTCTGTTGAAACATGATCAGAACAACCACAAATACGTGAATCAAGCACAAGGATGCTCGAAACACAACCACACACACACACGATGGAATGGAAATTATGAAATGGAGAAGAATTAGGAATTAGGGAACAAATCCGGTTGGAATTCTTCTCGTGGATCGTCCAAACGCTCTTCAAACTTCGATTGGATGTAGATTGATCGATGTAGAAGGTTGAATTGATGACGATCCGGCTTCAGCTCCGCATAGATGGTGATTCCACGACGATCTGGGCGGAAAGTTGAAGCAGAGCAGCAATTTGGGGCTTTTCCTCTTGGTCCCTTGGAAGGCTCTTGGATGGGAGGCTGCTCTCTGCGAATTTGGCTCCAAAAGGATGCTTATATAGTGTTAGGTAAAGGTGGGGGTCGTGGAGGAAGGAAACACCCAAGTGGGGGCCGGATTTGGAAACTCAAAATCTCATGTTTCCGTCGTCTGTCGACAGGTGCACTTGCATCTGTCGACAGGCGCACTCAGGCTGAGAACTGGGTTTCAGGAAATTGAGTTTCTGAGTGTATCTGTCGACAGATGCACTCAGGAATAGAAAACCTGAGCTCTGTCCTGGGTTGACTGTGTGAATCTGTCGACAGGTACATTGCATCTGTCGACAGATACACTCAGAGATGCAAACCTGAGTTCTGTCTTGGAATGACTGTATGAATCTGTCGACAGGTACATTGCATCTGTCGACAGATACACCTCTTTGACAGATATTTGTGCTTTTTGCTCATCTCTTCAATGCCTCTTCAATGCTCCATCTTTCATGCTTGTGCACCTACATGCAAATACATTGTTAGTGATGTACATTGTATGATTTAGCAATGTTTAACTCAATCACTTTCATGGTGTTTTTCATGTTAGTTAGCACATCAATTTTGCATTAAATCAATGTTCAAGGATGTTAATGTGATCATCAAAACATGATATATGGAAAACCCAACAATTCAAGTCTGATTCAAGTCAACTACAATCCGTGAGTCGAGGCCCCGGTGTCCGCCATATCAGCCCTGTTATTCACCTCATCATCCTAAGCCACGCGCCAGGCCCACCTCTCATGCCTCTTCATGTATGCTCAGCCATCCGCCGCTCCGGATATGATGTCCGAGTGGGCATCCATCAAGAAGGAGCTCCAAGTGCTCCGAAAGCAAGTCGACCCCAGGCAGCACCATGATGTGCACATGCCTAATTTCAATGGCCTATGGGTCCCCTCTCCATCCGAGTTGCCGAAGTACTGCAAATACAATGGCTCAGGCAATCCCAATACCCATATCAAAGACTTCATCTATGAGTCCGCTCCCTACCAACATGATCGCCGCCTAATGGCCTATTTGTTCCACCGGTTGCTGGACGAGCATGCCTTAGATTGGTTCTACTCCCTGCTACCTGAGGACGCAGAGGACTTCGCCATTGTAAAGGCCAAGTTCCTCGAACAATTCCAAGACAGGGTTGGGCCAGAATACTCTCTCATGGATCTCATGGCCGAAAAGATGAAGCCCGAGGAGGATTTCGCCGCATACGCCGATAGGTGGAGGCAAATGGCCACGCGAGTTCCGGGCTACCTTCCGGAAGGAGAGAAGGTGAAGATCATCATTGCCAATGCAACACCTGCCTATAGAAACATCCTGGCGATGAATGACATCACCACCATGCATCAACTCTACAGCCGGGCCCGGTTTATCCAGACCCAGCTCAAGGATTCTCCCATCCACTCTATGTTCGAACCCTAGAAGTCCCGGTTCCAAAGAAAGCCCCAAGGGCCAGTCACTGAGGGGGGTCCAAGTGAACGAGCAAGTGAGCACGTTCAACCCTGCCGGCCAAAGCCAAAATCGCCAGCCTTACACTGCCCAGGGTCAGAACCCTACCCATCCTCCACAGGGACAACAACAGCGCCAATACAACCAAGTGCCACCTCCCGATGGCTCTCAACAAAGGCGTCCCATGGACCCAAGAAGAACTCACTACCTGCCACTGCCGGAGACATTATCCGACATATTCTTGGCCTTGCTCTCCACAAAAGCCATTAGACTCCCTCCTGAGAGGCCGTTGAACCCTAGTGTGGATCAAACCCGGTACTGTGTCTTCCACCGGCAGCCTGGTCATACCATCGATCAATGCTTCACCTTCAAAGATTTGGTGTATGACTTGCATGAGCAGAACATGATAGATTGGACAGCCCTCCGGCAAGTAATTGGGGACATCAAAGAGAGACAGAGGCAACAACAACAGCAGAGGCAGCAGCGCCAACCACCCCCTCAACAACAACAACAGCAGCAACATCAACAGCCGTTGCAGGACCTCGGTATCGTCCACAATCCCTTACCCAAACATCCACCAACTCTAAACCCACCACAACAGCAACCAGCCCAGGTGAATCCCATCATCCACCACCCTCCTCCTCAGGCAAACTGGACATATGATGATGAACTAGACGTTCAGCAGATAATGGCGATTAACCACCAGTATCCCCTCCAATCCCAAACAATACAACCAGCCAACACGGCTCCCTAGTCAATCCCTCCTTTAGTTTCTATGGCCAATGCTGTCATACTGCCCGTCGGATCAACATCTGTGCCAGTCGCTCCTTCACCCATTATCCTACCCCTCGCTCCACCTGTCTCCGTACGTCTACCGCCCATCATATCTGCACCCTCCCCCATTATCCTACTGCCACCTGGGCCGGACCAACCTTCCGCTGCTACACTATCCTCCGCCAGACAACCAGCCGCCCATCCGACCACCCTGCGGAGCGGGCGGGTCTTTTGCCGTCCGTACCCTCCTATCTCCACCACCTCCACCAGCCAGAACAACCCCCAACAAGTCCTGCAACCGCCTCAGCAACAGCAAGCTCAGCAGCAGACACAAGATGACGGGTTAATTGAGCCGCTGCCTGGAACCCACTATGACATCCTCAAGCACCTAGACCACGTGCCAGCCAAGATCTCCATATTAGAGCTGATAAAGAAATCCAAGGAGCACCAGGAGGCCTTGAGGAACTTCTTGCAGAAGGTGGTAGTAAATGAGGACATGTTGGCTGACAAGCTACCGAGTGCACTAGCCATGGTGACTCGCGGGCCGGCGATTACCTTTGCAGAAAGCGAACTAGCACCCCCAGAAGCCAGAAGGCTCCCACTCTACGTAACTCTAGTCATCAACCATGTGGCAGTAGGAGCAGCACTGGTCAACACGGGGGCATCAATAAATGTCTGCCCACTGAGTACCCTGAGGGCCTGTGATGTATCAGAAGGGATACTGAGACCAACACCCACCACCATAGCCGCCTTCGACAACTCTAGAAGATCCTGCCACGGCAAGGCAACTGTACAAGTCGAACTGGGGCCACTCGTTGTTGCTGTGGACCTTTATGTGCTTGACATCGACCCCGTGTATAAAGCTATCCTGGGGCGCCCATGGTTAGAAGCACTAGGAGCTATACCATCCACCGCACATCAATGTCTCAAGTTCCCCTTCCAGGGACGAATCATCAAAGTCAAAAGCATAGCCACCGGTCACACTGTCGATGCCATCAATGACACCCTCCTACCGGCTGTTTGGCCTACCAACAAGCCCATTATCTCAGTACTGGACATCAATCACCCTTGGAGCTACTCATTCCACTCTAAGCAAGAACCCAGTCCTGCCCAGGTCAGTGCAGTCAAGAGGAAAGAGCCACTTAACACCAAAGGGTGGCAGATCATGATGAAGCTAGGGTACGAGGAAGGCAAGGGTCTAGGGGCAGAACTACAGGGCATAGTCAAGCCTATCCCATGAAAAGCCGATGGGGCTTGGGTTACAGGGAAAAGTGCAAACCATGGTCATCCAGCACATCCACTCTCAAGGCCGACCGAGAACCACTCACCTGGACACTTTGGTGTCATTTCATTAGGGGGCCTACCCAACCTGGATACAACACCGTGGTAGTTGAGGCAAGGTTATCACAACATGAGGTACATGGTCGGAACTTCTCTCGGCACATGGCCCCGTTGCTAACTTATAGAGCATTGGAAGCACTCCGTCCGAACAAGAGGAGAAAGACAGGGGACCCAGAGGCTGAATGGTACCGATGGTTTGACATAAAGGACATCACCATTGCCTTCAGACGGCTGTTCTGGGAAGAAGAAAGGACGTGGCTGCCAGCTGCGGCGGGGCTGTTAGATCCACCCACAGCCATTACATCTAAGAGACAGCTCATGAGCGACACCTCAGATATAGGAGAGCCGGACATCCCCTATGAAGAGGGGAAGACCGTAGATGAACTCTGGAGGGGCACCTGCCTAGCCATCCACCCGTCCCTTTTAGACTCCCTCCTTCCCAGCCTCGTCCCATCCTCTCCTCCCCTGGTCATTCAACTAACCCCTCAGCTCCTGACGGCGGCACACAGCCTCCTCACACCTGACCTCCCACCTGCAATCCTCACTGCCCTACAGTCCAATCCGAGTGACCACGAGGTCACCCTCTCCTGTTGCATGCTCTCCACTGATCTCCAAAAAAAATGCCAACTTTCAAATGCACGTTGAGGCCGAGGAGCCGGCATTCCTCCTTCACTCTCCTGATCAGGGGCACCCCTCGACTAGGGCTTCCCCTCCTGATCCTTCACTAGGGGCCATTCTCTTCGAGGACACCATGTCCTTCACTAGTCCTATAGAGTCGTCTAGTCTAGAAGAGTCTAGGGTAGGAGAGTCTAGTCTTAGTTTAGATAGGCCTAGGGTAGAGAATTAGTTCACCATAGTATCCACCAAATCCAAGCATCGCCCTAGGAAGCAGCGGGGCAAGGCTATTCCCCAGAGATATCTTCAAGAGCTAGCTCGGCGATGTCAAGCACTGCTTCTGATAGAGGAATTCACAAAAGAAGCACTGGTGTTAGAGGAGGAATTTGTGCATGATGGGGTGCTCGTAGACGACGGATTTGGCGTCTACGAAATCATGAATGACGAGGACCCAGTCGATGAAGAGGATAGCGAAGTAGATGACGCTGCCGAAAAATACGCCAGTGGCGTAAGGAGATTCGACGAGCCCACCACGGCAGTGGATGAACCTACTAAGGAAGTCAACCTCGGAACTAAGGAAGATCCCAGGATTGTGATGATCTCAGCAAACCTCCCTCCCGATGAAGAAGAAGAGCAGGTGCAATTCTTAAGGGAGTACAAAGATACATTCGCCTGGTCATACGAAGACATGCCCGGTCTAGACCCCTCACTAGTGGAGCACCGCCTGGTATTGAAAGAAGGGGCAAAGGCCATAAAGCAAAGACTCAGAAGATTCCACCCACTTATGGCCCTGAAGATGAAGGATGAAGTAGACAAACTCCATAAGGCTAGATTCATCAGGGTAGTGCTTTATTCGAACTGGGTGGCAAACATAGTCCCTGTCATGAAGAAGGATGGTAAAGTCAGAATTTGCATCGACTTCAGGGACTTGAACAAGGCGTGTCCGAAGGACGACTTCTTGCTTCCTCATATTGATGTGCTGATTGATAACACTACTGGGTACGAGACCCTCTCATTCATGGATGGATATTCAGGATATAACCAAATCCATCTAGCTCCTGAAGATCAAGAGAAAACATCCTTCACCATGCCCTGGGGAACATACTGTTATGTAGTCATGCCATTTGGGCTAAAGAATGCCGGCGCTACTTATCAGAGGGCGATGATGGCCATCTTCCACGACATGATCCATGTTTATGTAGAGGTATATGTGGATGACATCTTGGTGAAGTCAAGAACCAGGAGAGAACACCCTGAAATCCTTGCCAAAGTGTTTCAAAGGTCTAGAGAGTATCAGCTGAGAATGAATCCAAAGTAATGCGTGTTCGGGGTATCATCGGGAAAGCTTCTAGGTTTCATAGTTAGCAAGCGGGGCATTGAGATCGATCCTAACAAGGCTAAGGCTATAGCAGAAATGCCACCTCCAAAAAACATCTCACAATTAAGAGGGCTAATAGGGTGTTTGCAGTTCATCAGAAGGTTCATATCCCAACATTCGCAAAGTTGCCGCCCGTTCTATGATCTCTTGAAAGGAGGGGCAAAATTCGAATGGAATGACGAATGCCAAGCAGGCTTCGATGAGCTGAAAAGTTATCTCATGAATCCCCCAGTCTTGCAGCCTCCTGTACCCGGAAAACCGCTAATCCTATATCTCTCAGTCATTGAGGACTCCCTAGGAGCTATCCTTGCACAACACGATGAATCTGGGAAAGAAAGGGCAGCATACTACCTCTCTAAGCTCTTCAACCCACAGAATCCAAGTACACCACCGCGGACAAAACATGTGCCGCACTCGTGTGGGTAGTCCAAAAGCTCAAGCACTATTTCCTTGCCCACGAGGTCAAGCTGATCTCGAGGATGGATCCACTCAGATATCTTCTAGAAAATCCCGTCCTCTCTGATCGGCTGGCACACTGGCAGAGTTTCCTCTCTCAGTTTGACATCTCCTTTGTGGTCCAAAAGGCCATCAAGGGTTATGCCATCGCTGAGCCTCTAGCCCATCTACCACTCCCTCACAGCGACTCCCTCCGAGAGGAGTTCCCCGATGAGGAGCTCTCGGTCATCATCAAAGACCCCTTCTGGTCCCTCCATTTCGATGGCGCACTCAACTCTCAGGGACGGGGCATTGGAGCCGTGCTGCTCACCCCGGAAGGCATTACCATCCCCTTTGCATATCAACTCACCTTCCCCGCCACTAATAACATGTCCGAGTATGAAGCTCTCCTTGCTGGTCTCAAGCATGCTTACCTGCTGGGGGCATCGCACCTCAGAATCATAGGAGACTCTCAGCTCGTCTTGCGGCAGGTGCTCTCAACTTACCGCACTCGTGACCCAAAGCTCAAGCCATATCAAGACCTGGTCACACTGTTGGCAAGGTAGTTTCGCAAGCTCATTTATATCCATACTCCTCGTTCTTAAAATATCTTGTCCGACGCTCTGGCGTCGCTAGCCTCATATCTATCCTTCCCTCTAAGTCGTCGGAGTGAGACCATCATCGTCCAACGTCTCGACATCCCATCTACCCAGGACCCTTGGTTCAGCGACCTTAGGGCGACCTTAGAAGAGAGGGCTAGGAAGAGAGGAGCGCAGCAAGTCATGCTAACTGAGCTCGAGGAGATTCTAGATGAAGAAGAACTGTCGTGGTATTTTGAGATAGAGCAGTATTGCAAGGATGTAACCTATCCTGAAGGGGCAAGTGCAGAAGATCGCAGGGCCATCAGAAGAGCCGCCTTGAGGTACACAATTCTCAGAGAAGTTTTGTACAGGCGAGCTCTTAATGGAGTCCTTTTAAGATGCCTTACTGATGACGAAGCTTGGAAGGTGGTGGAAGGGGCCCATGATAGTGAATGCAGAGGGCACATCAACAGTCAGATGCTTGCAAAGAAGATCATGAGGCAAGGCTACTACTGGTCAACCCTAGAGGAACACTGTACCATCTACGTCCGTAGGTGTGTCAAGTGTCAACTCCATGCAGATAAAATCCATGCCCCTTCCTCCTCACTACATCCACTCTCCACACCTTGGCCATTCTCCATGTGGGCTTTCGATATTGTTGGCCCCCTCGGTGATCCTAATGCTCAAACCAAGCAGAAATCCTTTATCCTAACAGCAACTGAGTATTACACCAAGTGGGTAGAAGACGAAGCATTCGTGGAAATAAAAGCATCCACAGTGTGCCGCTTTATCATGAGGAATATCATCTCGCAGTTCGGAGTGCCAAGCAACATCGTCACGGATAATGGACCACAGTTCATCTGGCAGGAACTTCAGGACCTCTGTAAGAAATATAACATCACTCTGCATCATTCATCTCCATATTACCCACAAGGAAATGGCCAAGCTGAGGCAACAAACAAAACCCTTCTTAAAATCTTGAAGAAAACCTGTGAGTCACACAAGTTCGCCGATTGGCCAGAGAAGCTAGTACAGGCTCTATGGGCCTATCATACCTCCGTCCGCACTCCCACAGGACAAACCCCGTACGCCCTCACTTATGGGATGGAGGCGGTAGTTCCATACGAGATTCTAATCCCTTCTCTAAGAGTCCAATTAGATAAGGAACTAAATCTTGACGAACGTCGAGAGGCGTTGCTAGTCTAATTGGAGCTATTAGATGAAAGGCAGCTTATGGCAGCCAACCATGTGCTCTCTTATCAAAGGTGAATCTCAAGGTCTTTCGAAAAGAAGGTAATTGAGCGAAAATTCCAAGAAGGTGATATGGTCTTGAAATGCATTTTTATCAAACCCGGAGGTCCTAGGTCCAAACTGCAACCTAATTGGGACGGTTCGTACATTGTGAGGGAAGTGTACCCCGGAAATGCTTATCGCTTAGCCAACGCTGAGGGCGTCGAATTGTCGCATCCGTGGAACGGGTTGTACCTCAAACGATTCTATCCTTAGGCCTATAAGTGTGAGGCCACAACACCTAGATCGGGGAATAACCCCGTGTTGAGAGTCGAAAGTCCCTCCCTAATCGTCGAGGGTCACTCTAAGTTAGGATTAACACACACGCACGGCAAGCCCAGGTAGCTGCACTTGGTAGAGGCCGCGACTGTGTGGGTCCTACTCTAGCGATGCGTCGGTCATTCTCTTCTAATCTGTCGAAGTGTAGGGGCAAAGGATTGTAAGGGTAAGGTCGTCAACCTAAAGCATATTCCGACGAGATCAAATCTCAAACAGGGACGGTCAAAATAGCAAAGGGCAAAGAAGCAAAGAAACGAAAGAAAGAAAAAGGAAATCCATAACTCGATAGGGGCATGGCAAAGAGTGGCAAAGTCCCCGCGGGACACTCATGAGCCCGGTCGTATACATGCCCCAAATAATGCAAGTCCATAGCAAAAGACCATAAAGTCCCTCCACAACATACCCAATCTCTGAAGGGTATGCTATAGGAAGTAGTCGAACCAACATCCCTAAACCTACACAAGACTTTCCTTAAATAATCTTCCATTTCTCCCAATAGGACCGAATCACCTCTTGGGTATGGCTTAATTGGTCGTAGCATCAACTAAGGGTAGTTCCCGAGGCATTGTCACCCCTCAGCGCACGTCCTAGCCTAGTGAGGTCTGTGGCGAGAATCAAAGGTGATCAAGACTCCAAACCAGCGGCTCGAACCGGTCTAGGTGTTGTGGCCCAAAGGGGCGAGTTCCTTCCGTCGCGCGCGTCTTATTTCAGAAAGAGCCAACGTCGGCTTTAGGTGTCTTTCAAAACTCCAAAAAAAATCAAATATTTCGAAACTCCAAAAAAATTAAATATTTCAAAACTCCAAAAAAATAAAAAAAAATCAAATATTTCAAAACTCTAAAAAAATAAAAAAAAATTAAATATTTCGAAACTCCAAAAAATAAAATATTTCAAAACACCAAAAAAAATCAAATATTTCAAAACTCCAAAAATCAAAATCAAATATTTCAAAACTCAGAAAAAAACAAATATTTCAAAAACTCCAAAAAAAAAATGTTTTCAACCGCTCCACTCACCTGCTTATGCATGTTATTTACTTATGTCTTTTGCCTATTTAATAAGGCTTAGCCCCTTGACTACTTATCAAGGTCGGTCACTCATCACATTCTAAAGCAAGGGGCTAAGCCAAAGAACGGATCTAACTTGTTTTGTGTTTGTCTAAGTGTGTAGGACACAAAAGAAAGAAGGCGGCACTCATCTCACCCGTCGCTCTCACTCAGTCGCAATTCAAAAAACAAAAAAAGATCCATTCCATTCCATTCCATATCATACATGTACATCATCATGACAAAAGGGGCAAAAGAAAGTACAAACCCTCAACCGCTCTCCCTTGTACCCTCAGGCGGGCGGGGAGACGGAGGGGCCATCGTCCTTGGTCCTGTCTCACTCCCCTCCTGTGCTCTCTCGTGTCTTCGTGCCTCCTCCTCGTTCTTCCGCCGTTCGGAGGAACCAGTCAGATAATGTCCGGCAGACCCGCTCCGGATGCCGCTCCTGCTAGCCACCGAGCGGCTGCGTCTGACTAAAGCCAGGGCCCTCTCCAGGCCCTTCATCTCAGACTGCAGTAGCTCGCAGCGGTGCCTCTCCTCTCCCAACTGTGTACAGAGGTCCCCGGCCTCGGTGCGCAGTCACGTCGCCTCCTCGGCC
Source organism: Colocasia esculenta (assembly GCA_014218235.1). Lineage (NCBI taxonomy): Eukaryota > Viridiplantae > Streptophyta > Magnoliopsida > Alismatales > Araceae > Colocasia > Colocasia esculenta. Next base: position 23,706,077 of record CM024759.1, read on the forward strand.
TCCTGGCACCACCTCGCCGCCTCCTCTGCCTCCTGGCGCCACCTCGACACCTCCGCCGCCTCCAGGCGTAGGCGCAGCTCCGCCATCTCCGCCTCTAGCATGGTCGTCCGCGCTAGAGAGGCTCTCAGCTCCGTCTCCTGCAAACATCAAATACCCTGTCAAAATACCAAAGGAAGCAAAGGGTCAAGGGGCATCTAGTTAGTGACTTACCTGCGCCTGCACCTGAGCAAGGGCGTCCTCCTCTCGGGCCACCGCTGCTGCCAACTGGCCCTCCAACACGGAGCGGCCGGGGTCCTCTCGAGAGGAAGAAGCACCTCCCACCATCTGTTGAGCCCTGTCCAACTCTGCCCGCTGCAAAAGAAAGCGAGAAGGGTCAGTCAACCAAAGCTAGAAATAGAAGGGATAGGGTGCGAAGTACTCACCAGCTGGTCCACGACCGCCTGGAGGTCATCCCTCTGCTGAATGGTGGAGTGGAGGACGCCCTCGAGCGAGGCAATACGCCCCTCAGGATCAAGCTACAAACACTAGCCAAGTCAGTCATGCAATCAATTAATTGAAAACATAAAGCAGACTGAAAGCAGTAAAACTCACCGGTCGACGAGATCCCTTATACACTTGGGCCCCGTACCTCTGTGCATAGGCATGGAAGTAGTCCTCATCGCTCGTGGCCTCGGAGACCACCTCCCTGCCCCGCTGCTCCCAGTCCTCTAGCTGCTCCCGGACCCGGACCGTCCAGTCGGTAACCTGCTGAATCCCGCGGAAGCTCCGGCCAGGCCTCTCCCACGGTCTCTGTCGGGTCAGGAACTCCACCACTGACTGATGAAGCCCCAGGGTCCGCGCGACCAGCCGGTGGTGGAGCGGGACCACTGTGTTGAATGAATAGAGCCAAATGTCCCTACCGAAGTAGGGACGGCCCCGCTCCACCCACGGATGGGCAGCATCGTCCTCCCCGACATAGGGAGTCCACTGAACCTGCACACCACAAGCAAAAAGAACTGTTAGTCAACTGTCAAATAAGCAAAGGAAGGGAAAAGGGGCTAAGGTTACAAGTACTTACATGACCAAAGGGGATCGTGTCCAGTGCATCGTGGATGAACGTCACCTGCCGCCGCAGGGAGCGCTCGTCCTGGCAAAACCGCCAATGCTGTAGAAGGGGCACAGGCCGGGTCGCCTCGGTACCCCGCGACCTAGGGATGGGAGGTGGCAGTACGCCCACACCTGCAGAGCCAAACAGTCAGTACCACATTTAATCAAAATAAGCAGGAAAACAGTAAAGGGTAAGGGTAGAAGTGTACCTATAAGAGTGGAAAAAACCCGGCAACACCCGTCTCCCTAATGGAGGTGCCCAGGCTGTCGAAGAGGTGGGCCAGGAGGGCCGCACCCCACGCATAACTGCCCACGCGGGACAGATCCTCCAGCAGGGGCAGGCATCTGCAGCTGACTGGGTCCCCTCTGGTCCCCAGAATCAACTTCCCGATCACGAGGATCAGGAAGCGTCTCAGATCTCGATCGGCTGCCTCTCCCTCTTCCTCCGCCAGCACCGCTTTGGCATCCTCCGTCAATCGGGCCATGTAGTCCGCCTGGCCCTCCCCCGTCTGGTGGCACGCACTCGCCACCACAAGGCTCGCCTGCAGCGCCGTCCGCCGCACCAGGGACGACCTCTCCCTCGTCACCTCCAGCCCAAGCAGCCTCTCTACCTGCTCCTGGTAGCTCGTATAGGTGACCCCGGTCACCGCCTGGCCGTCCACACGTAGGCCGATGATCCGTGCCACGTCCTCTAACGTGGGGATCATGTGACCCCACGGAAAGAGGAAAGTATGGCACTCGGGGTCCCACCTCTCCTTCAGGGCCTGAATGAGCGCCACGTCCGGCGCCAACTCCTCCAGCCATAGAAAGGGGCCGAACCCCATCCCCTCCAATCGGGCCCTCTGGAAGTCCGGCAGACCCTGGTAGATCGCCCGGACGATGGCCCACCCCAGTCTCGATCTCAGCTCACTCTACAAAACAAACACCAAAAGCATCAGAAATCAGCCGGAATCGCAAAAGCACTCTCAATCCTTTCATAGCGACCAGACCTTTGTCGCCTTCTGAAGGCGACAGGAGGCCCATCGCATTCAGAAGTCCGGGTCACGACGGGTAACCCGTCGCCTTCTAAAAGGCGACAAGGGGGGCTTTTGCCTTCCCGCTGGTAATGCGACAGGCCCCCTGTCGTGTTAACAGGGTGACCGGGAGACGGGCATCACCCGTTTCCCGGCCGTTTCTCTTTGGGCAAAAGCCCTACATCTAGAGTGCTCCGCACTCCCCCATCCCACATACAAGGTTTAAGGGTTAGGAAACCTACCTTTTTGGGCCCAACGGGTTCGTCCTCATCTGACGTCGCCGCCACAATGTCCTCCTCCATCGGCACGGCCGGAGGATCCTCTCGAGCAGTCGTGGACGTTCCCTCGTCCGCTTGACGGCGCCGGATGGTCTTCTTGGTGCGTCGCCGGCCGCCGCCATCATCTCCATCTTGCCCGCCGCCCTCCATCGCCGAACCACCAAGGGGGGGGGGGGGGGAAGAAGAAGAGAGAAGGGAGAGAAAGGAAGGAGGGCTGTCGCCGGCGATCGCCGGTGAGGGAAGGCTCGGCCGGAAGGAGTGGCCGGAAGACGGGGCCGGAGAAGAAGAGGGGTTTTCGCCGGAAGAAGGGGGGGAGAAAGAGCAAAAGCGCAAAAGAGGAGAAGGGGCGCTGGGCCCAAATTCAAACCACCCTCGGCCCAGCCAATGCGACAATATGTCTGTCGCCTTCTGAGCAGGTCGCGACGTACCCTATGTCGCCTTCACTTTACAGGTCGCGCCCGTTGGCTAGTCGCGTTCAAGGTCGCGACGACCCCGGTGTCGCCTTCTCAGTCTGTGAGCATAACCCTTCAAAAATTCAATTTCCTTCATAAATTCCCAATGCTTACATCAAATAAAAGCCCCAAAAAAAGGGAAAAGCAACATGCCCCTATACTCCCACTACATCATGTCCCATCATGTCCCATCAAATCTCTCAAAATACAATCAACTCTCTCTCTCAAGCTCACGGTCCCCGAGCGGCCGAAGCTTCTCATGTTCCTGGAGATATGCTTGGTACGTCTCCCGCTCCTCCTGCAGTGTCGGTGGAAGTGCATGGGTAGCACACACCCGCCACAAAGCCAATGCACTCCGCACGGCTTGCTCATCCTCTGGATCTCCCAAGCGCCGCTTCTTGATCGGAGGCAAGTGAGACGGCGGGAGTACCTTGGTCCTCGGTTTCCCAATTTGGAGGTAGCACCGTTGCGGGTTGTAGAGCACGGTCGCCATGTTCCCTATAAGTTGCAAATCCAATCCGCGCCCAAGTGGAAGCCGGATCTCCGCTCCGCGCAATGCCGCCATGTCCAAGGTGAAGTGCTCCACCAGGAGGGTACTGAAGTAGTGGCGCCATGCACTCCTCGTCCTTTTGTCCGCCGTCCTACACATAACTTTATCGGGGAATTTGGCCGCCTCGCCAATGAAGCATAGTGGATGGCACCCAAAGATCCGGCTATCGGTGGTGGGGTTCTCTACAGGCTTGAATTTTATCCTCACTCCCAACCAACACTCCAAAAGGATCATAGAGCCATAGAGTGAACCCCCCGTAGAGGCCGAGGTAAGACCCGCATATAGGTAAGCCAACACTGCATGAGAGAGTGAGAGTCTCGGTCATACCCCGCTTATAGCGCTCAAACTCGCGTAGTCTATGAGGTGATCCATAGACGGGAAGAGGACCACCCCACACAAACATATGGCTACGGCCTTCGCTATTTCACGGTGGTCTACGCTCTTGTCCTTGCATTTGGATATGACCCACTTAGACAACGGCACAAGATGGATGGTTTGTGGGCTAATCATGGTATACACATCCCCTGGATCGGTCATGAACTCACCTAAAATCAGCTTTGGGTTGATGGGGTCGACGGTATAGAAAATATTTTGCTCATCCCCTCGCTTGGTCTTAGGGAGAGCCAAGAAGGCCTCGACCTCCTCAAGAAGGATGTGTGGACGTCTGGTTTTCGCGCTGTCCCCGACCGACCTCTGGATCTCCCGGACGCTCGTGGACGCCGCCGAACTCTCATTGGCGATGATGGGGTTGCCGGTTGACCTCGTTGACCCTCCGGTTGACTGAGTTGACTAGAGGGAGAACAAAGAAAATGAGCTGAATGAAGGGGAGTACGTGATCGCCAGGGCCTTACCTGTGCCCAAGGAGTATTAGAATCACGCCGGTATGGTCGCCTCGCGCAGTGGATGGAGACGAGGGCTTCAACTTCTCCTCCTTCAGCCGGCCAAAGGAGAAGAGCTCCGCGGTCTCCTGCGTGTTGTTCCTGCCACAAAAAAGAAACTCTATAAGACTAATGATAGAGTAGTAAATGCCCAAAACGTGAAGAGATAGCCCAAAAGGTGAGTCTCGTACCCGTTGCGGACTTGAGAAGAGGGGTGGCCAAATGCTATGACCACCCTCCTTCCCTCCGTTTTTGGTTGGGAAATCCCTTTCTAGGTGTGTAGGGAGAGGACCTACATGCCTAGAGTGAGTGGGAGAGTGTGTGTGATATGCAAAAGAACTAAAGAGTAAAAGGGAAAGAGAGAGGGATGGAGGTGTAAATCCTCGTTTGCAAGTGTTGCAGCTCCTTGTAGGGCTCCTCCAGCTCGGGAAGAAGCCTCCTGGACGTCCCAACTCGTAAGAGGAAGAAGAAGCAAGAGTTGGTGGAAGAGTGGGTGCACTTTCTCTCTCTTCTCTCAAAGCTTCAGCATGTGGACGTCCAGCCTCTCCCCCATTTGCTTAGAGGGCTCAAGGGGGAGTTATATAGACAGTGGGCTCGAGCTCAGCTGCCTTGGATGCTCAAGTGTGAAGAAACACACTTGTACACATGGCAATCCAAGTCTAAAGGCTCCAACCAATGGGGAGAGGCCACATGGGATTTTTACTTGGTCAAGGGAGTGCCAAGGTGGCTCATATGCCCGTTGGGAACGGTCCCATGCGGTGCATGGGCGAGGGAAAGGCGCTAGTGGGCTATATTCTCGGGGTAGTTGCGCAGACCAGGTAAACCATTTTAACGTCAAGCGATCATGCCGCCAACCTCATGCAGACGTCCATGGATGTGGACGCCAAGATGGGTCAACGTCAATGGGGCTTGCCGTCAACAAGTAGTCGGCGGCTATCGATGCTGTCGTCTACGTGGTATCTGAGGCAAGTCAACAAATGGTCAAACGAGGCTTAATGGGCCAAAAGTGCCTTGCGGGAGATGGGCCAAATCTCGCGTCTACAAATGCCCCTCCGAGACATCCAGTCTTGCAAGGTAGCAGAGCGGACTGAAAGGTTGGTGTCTCGGTAAACAAAGGACGTGGAGATTTGATGAAGGACCATTTCCGAGGATAGGTATTCTAGCAAGCCAAACGAAAGAGTCAGGCTAGAAACAGATGACGTATCGTCTGAGAGACAAAATGTGGATAAAAGGAAGAAGTGATCTACCCGTGTAAGTACAAACTCAACCCAATGGTAGGGTCCCTGGCGTGGCTGTGTTGGACTTTGACTAGTTTCTGGCGTGTCTGAGTCAAAGGAGTTGTAATACGACGATTGAATCAAGAGGGTCTCATAATCGGAGCTCGTGGGCTCGCTGGCCTAATCAGGACGTCGGTCCCGAATTTAGGAGGTCATGGAGACAAGGAGTTGGTTGATCTCTCAAAGGATTATCAAAAGATTCTAACTGGAATCACATGCTTGGAAAGCCTAAAGTTCGGAATTAAGCTCGCGGCTGGCGAAGGCTCGAATGACCTCAATAAGGCTGGAATGATTATTTGTGATATGTACGGTGGGACAAGGCAACAAAGACCCGATATCAACTTGGATAGTCATGAGGGGTGGACCCGGTAGGCTACCTAAGCTGAGGGAACCCTGGAGCAATCAGATGATCGAGGAAAATCACCATTTTTTTTTTAGTATTAGTAAGAGAATGTTAGCAGTGAAGATGCATGCTGGTGTGAGTTGCCTATATAAAAATGCGAGTTAGCACCAGAGGAAAATTCTAAAGGCCATACGAATAACTGAGAGATCGCAAACCCATCTTGGTTTTTGTTAAAGGGGAACTCATGGTTCACGATCGCCAAGTTATTCGCCTCTAGTGGGGTCCTATGTTAGACATACCTGTAACGCTCAAGGTGGCATGAGTGTTCCGAACTTGAAGTGCAGCTTGTACTTAGAGATCTGCAAAACAACTTGAAGTACAAGATAAAGGATAATGGCCAAATGAATATAAAACTTTGAAATTTCTCGGGAGTAAACGTCCACATCGATGGCCGCCAGCTCCAAGTTAACGGCAACAAATATTGCCGCTAACCAGACACTGACGTCAACCGATCTGGACGCCTACCTGACAGCGGATCAGACCGAAAATATAGGTGATGGGAGTCCATGGGGACTCTATCATTTCCTACCTCTGTCCCTCCCTGCTCCTGCTGCGAACCAGAGAGCTGAGAGATGAAGAAACACAACAAGATGGCCTCCTCTTCGACCGGACGATCCACAGGTATGAACCCTGGAGTTCTGAGCGAAGTTTCGGGGCATCTGAGCACACGACTGGCCAACGGGGAGGTAAGCCATGATCGTTTCTACTTTTACCTGGGCTGAAAATGCCCCAAACTTTGTTCTTACAACACCCCACCCTCATACAGGAAATCCCTGCCTTCCCAAGCCAAGGCCAGGTACGGGCCTTTTCCTGGCTCGTGAACCTGGTAAACGCCATCACTCTGGACATGCGAAGCTTCATCGTCATGTGGAACCTAAGTTTTATGGTGCTATTGGCAAAGAACATGAAGGACATGTGGTGAGGATTTGACGCCCTGGGGGCGTTGGTGGAGAAATGGCACCTGCACACACATACTTTTGTGTTCTAGGGCTTCGAAGCAAGCGTGCTGTTGGAGGAGGTGGAGCTTTTTCTGGGATGGAGGTGGTACTTGGAATACGATGCAGCGAGTCCTCTCCTCCCGTCGGAAGAGATTTTAGCAGACATTGTGCGGGACAAGAAGGAAGTTTTGCGGATGACGAACAAGCATGGGATCTTCCTGGACCGACTGGCCTGGTGGCTGATCCAGCATGCTAGGGACACTTTGCCTGGCCGGGATATTCTTGTTCCCCACAAGTGGCGATTTCATCCTCTACGAGCACGTTGGAGTTCTTTCTCTGTTGTGGCGCGGACAGTCACTTGCCCCTGCGGTGCTGGCACACCTGTACAGTTCGCTGACCATGATGAGCCTAGGCGGACGCACATGCGGGAGCTTGTTCCTACTTCAGGTATGGATGGAGGCTCACTTGAAGTTTGATTTTTCTGATGTACAACCTACTCCTTCCAGAGTCTTCCTTCGGAGCTCGGTGTACTGCAGCAGGGCGTGGTATGAGCCAGAGAATGAGATCAAGTGCGTGACAGCGCACTTGAAAGGCAGAGATGCTTGGAGAGATCATTTGGCGTGTCTGGTAATGGATGACTTCATCGTGAGGCCACTCTTCATGAGGACTATTGAGTTCCGGGTTCGGACCAGGGTAGATAGAGATTTGTGGCTGATTGGAGCAGGTCAGATGGTGGTGTACCAACCACATCGGTGCCATTGTCAGCTTGGGATTCCACGGGGAATTCCAACTTCATCCAGTTGCACTGATATGATAGTCACCAGACGAAATGAGAAGTTGGTGAAGAAGGCTATGAAGACTTGGAAGAAGTACACAGTGAGCAAGAAGGTGGGACTAGCAGTGCCGGAAACCCCGGAAGACATATGGCAGTATGAAGATTTTACTGACACCATTTGCCCCATTTCTTGTGATTTCTTCATGGCCCGTAGGGCGAAGTGATGTGTTTTTTATTTTCAATAAGTGTGACACAAACTTTAGAGTGAATAAAAGGTGGATTTCCTTTGTGTTGAATGGCTTGAATTGTTTGAATTGCGTGAATGGAGTGAATGGGCCTCCAGGATGTTCAATGGAGTGTGCCAGGAGGATTGAGTGCGGAAGGATTGGCGTCCACATCGATGGACGCTAAAGAGGGTAAACGTCCACCAAGCTGGCCGTCTAATTCAAACTTGACGTCCTTACATGGCCATTGATCATACTCTGAGGTCTGACACTGAAGAGACATTGGCATCCACACCCTGGCCGTTAAGAGTACGTCAGCGGCCAAGGATTGACACCAGGAAAAGGTAAACGGTCTGACCTTGACGTTAAACCAGAAAACTGCCTTTTTTGAACGGACGCCTTCCCCTGGCGCCATTTCACCTTCCCAGGCGCCGGGAGAAGCATTCCCCACACACCGAGAACTTGAACCATTCAGCCGCCTTCGATGAGGACGAGAGGCAAGCGTAGTGTCCTCCAGACTCGGCACCAACTGGAGGAGGAGGAAGAGGCGAGGGAGGATGTGATAGCAGAGGAAGAAGAAGAGGAGCCGGTGGGCGATGCGCCGGAGGGGGAGGAAACCACCAGAGACGACGGAGGAGGGGATGAGACGGAGGCGGATGTACCTCGTCGGCCCAAGGTAGGCTCCTAGACCCTCAGAAGTATGTGGAATGTGTGTTTGTAGAATGTGGAAAGGAGGGAAAACAGAGGAGGTTCCGTCGGGTTTCACAGGAACTTGACGTCCACATCGGTGGACGTCGGATTCCTGTAAACGTCCAACTTCTTGCCGTCTAAGTGAACTTGACGGCAATGGGTTGGATGCCGACACAGGAACTAGACGCCCATACTTGGACGCTAACTGTGAGCTAACGGCAAGAACGTTGCTGCCAATTTGAGGTTAACGGCCATCGATGCTGACGTCAAGTTTTCTGTGTTTTCTGCAGGGCAAGGGCTGAATGAGGAGTAGGGTCACCTGGGACCTGTGCTGGGCGTGGTACAGGGCACTTCCGAAGGCCCAGCAAACCAGGATAGCTAGGATGGGGTTTGGGCATCTACTGTCAGTGTGTCCATTCCACGTGGACGTACCATATCTCGAGGCCCTTAGGGAGAGATGGGAGGAGGGCTATAAGGCATTCATCATGCCTTGGGGTCACATGATACCTACGTTGGAGGATGTAGAGTATCTGACTAGGCTACCGGTTCAGGGAGAGCCGGTAGTGGGATAGGAGCGGAGCGATTATTATGATGACATAGTTGAGTTGCTGGGGCCGGAGTTTGTAGCAGGGAGGAGGAGGCCGATCCAGAGCATCTTGCTCGGATCACTTTCAGAGGCTGTAGGCCTGAGGGGTAGGAGGAGAGGGCCCCTGGAGACTCTAGAGGAGTTCTACACCGGAGTGCGAGGGGCACTGGACTTAGGGGACCGGAGCGAGGAGCGCTCGGTCCGGATCTTCGTCGCCTACCTCTTCGGGCGACTTCTGTTCGCGACGCAGTCATCCCAGATGAACTGCAAGTTCGTGCTGCTACTTCGAGACTTAGCGCAGGCAGGTAGATATGCATGGGGCACCGTGATGCTGGGGCATCTCTTCTCTCTTCTTCCCAGCAGCTCGCGACGTTCTCAGAGCATCGGGGGCTTCACCCCCTTTCTTCAGGTATGCAAATTTTCTTTAATGCTCATCATTGATTAAATTGCCTGACTGACATTCTTTTGGTTGCCTTGCAGATCTGGGGGTATACCCGCTTCCCCATGGGGTGCGGTGTACAGAGGGAGGGGAGTCTGGTCCCCCTCATGGCAAGGTGGGAGGTGACTCCCGACCCGAGAGTAGCAGATCAACGTGCGGAGGACGAGCATCTTGCACTAGACCACTACCCCCACGAGTAGGTATGAATTTTCCACTAACTCTTGCATTCTACTCTTCCAATTGCTGCTTTTGAATAGTGTGACTGACCAGTGTTCTCTGTTGCAGGTGGCGTGGACTCCCTACCGGGGGGAGGTGGATGCTTCCGACCCGGCGGTGGCAGTAGGTCGACCGCTCTTCGACCGCCACCTCCTCTTGCTGTGCCTCGGGACGTGCGAGGTGTTGTACCTGGAGCTCGTGGTACGGACCTTGGGCTGGCACCAGCCGGCCATCGAGGTGCCTTCCCTCGGGAGAGAGGGGCACTCGCGCCGGCGATTCTTTGTTGAGGACCGCGACTGGGGAGCAGATAATGGCAGCACCGTCGCTTACTTGCGCGGAGGCGGTGAGCAGGTGGCACAGCAGACGGACCTCCAAGACAGCTCAGCTTACCTGGAGGACTATAGGAGACGCTACGCCGGACGACTCCGGCTAGACCGACGAGCAGTAAGTGAAACTTCTAACCTTAAGCCTTGGTTATTTGGATTGCCTTATTTGATTCTAACCTTGAAGTGTGAATGGCAGATGCCAGAGTCACAGGCCGTACGCCTTTTGGAGGGGCGATTGACCGAGCAGGAGGTGGAGCTGACGAGGCTCCGCACCGAGGTCAAGACACTGGTAAGTAACGTAACTTTGATTATAGATTGAATTGAATTGAATTGAATTACTAACCAAAGTTCTGTGAATGCAGAAGGAGGAGCTAGCGAGGGTGCGCACGAGTCGTGATGCGGGGGCAAGCTCGTCTGCCCAGCCGGCAAGAGGAGACCTGGCAGTTCGCCTGTAGGAGGCCCTAGATCGGGCGCAGGCGCGAGGGCAGGAGCTCGAGGCAGAGGTAAGACAGTAGGCTGATTATGCTTTTCAATTATGATTTTGACTTGACTTGATCTTGACATGACTTGCTCTTTATGTGCAGCGGGAGGGGAGCGGAGTGGCGACTCTCTAGGCGCAGATGGAGACTATGTGGTTGGAGATGGAGGCGGAGGTAAGGCACCAAATTTCCTCCTTCCTGGCATGTGTACATAACTAACACCACTTGTATTTGATGTGCAGCGGCGGACCATGGCGGTTGCTATGGAGGAGCTGAGGGATGACCGGGCTACCATGAGGGGTCGCCTGCTCGAGGCCAGGGAGAGAGAGAGAGAGGCTGAGGCAGCTCGGGTGTGGATCGCCATGGATTACGAGACACTGAAGGACCGGGTGCTAAAGAAGCGCCGAGAGTAGTAGCGGCAGGCCCAGCAGGAGACGCTCGCGAGGACCGGATCGGCGTTCGCCTCCCTCGACGACATTGTATCCCTGGGGGATCCCTCCGTGGTACGAGGAGGGTTGCAGCGGCCCAAGGCGTCGACGGCGTCGAGGCCTCCTCTCCTAGATCGGCATCGGGAGAGGGAGGAGGAGGAGGTGAGCAGCTCACGTAGGCAGAGGCCTAGTGAGGGGGGGGCGGAGAGAGGAGTTAGGAGGGGGGCTCCGGTTGTACTTCCAGGGGTATGCTCCTGTCATGATATGTACAAATTTTACCCTTTTAGTGGATTTGTGGATTTTCATCATTCTGTGTACTTGAATGGCTTGTTCTTTGTGCTTTGGTTCCTGCATCCACAACACTTAAAGGAAAAAGGTTAGTGTAGATTTGTTTTAGCCCCTTTCCTTGATGATGTACCTTTCTTGAGATCTGGTCAAGGGGCTAATATCTAATTAAAGATATAAACACAAATGAAATGACCAAAGGGAAATATGCATATACTTTTTTTCATCTTTTTTGTTGTTTTCTTGATTTTTTTTTTGTTTTTGATTAGGATAAGAAAATAAGGAGAATGTTAGTATATATACATGTTACTACTAATTTTTTTGGATATTTTTTTTGATTTTTTTTTTGGCTTTTTGAAAAATAAGAGTAAAATATGAGTAAAATATGTACATGGTGAAAATATATACATCAAGATACTCTTTTTTGTTCTTTTTGCATTTTGTTTTTTTGACTGACTCTAAGACACATATTCATCACTTGTCGTGGCATAGAGTCTACTTGATCTACTTGACCACAGAGGTCATGAATAAGGAGGGGCGTGCATGAATTCTTTGATGTTGGAAATTACCCCTAGCCTTCTTGATATTTTCCACTACGGAGGATCTTATACAATCAAATTGCCCCTAGAGGGAGAAATGGGAAGAAATGTATAGGAAGTCATGTAGGGCTTTGGTTCAAACTACTTTTTGTTTCCGAACCGACATCTCATATTAAACAGACTTGGTCAACCATTGTTTTTAGGGGGATTTTTCATTTTATTTTATTTCTGATTTCTGGGGTGGAGGCACGTACTTTTTGCTACCTCCTTGAGTTGATCAGCATTTTTCCGGGTACGTACTTTTTGCTACCCTTTTTTGACCTTTTGGCTTTCCTTTTCCCCCTTTGAGGCTTGATTTGACATTTTGCCCCTTGTTTTTATTAGTTGCCCCTGTTTTATGGTGACCTTGTCCTTTAGATGAGAGTGGGTGGTCCCCTACTCATAGTTTGTTCCGTTTCGAGACACGACCGAGTGGGAAAAGAATAGGGGAAACACATTGACCGGATGAGACCGCCCGAGTGTACTTGTGATTTTCCAGTTAGGGGTAGTACTCCAACATCGTGTGGTGTGTGAAAGTTTGACCTCATTAATAACCTAATGGTGAAGTAGAGTTTTTAGCCCACAATGTTGACACGTGATGAATGACTGACTGACTGACTAAGAGTAAAATTTCTTGAGGTAGACTGCATTCCAAGGGTGCATTATCTCAACTCCCTAGGCATCCACTAACCTATAAGCGTTCCCTGAGTATGCTTCTTTGACAACGAATGGACCCTCCCAATTTTCTTGCAATTTGCTCCTGGGACCTGGTGCCTTTATGATTTTGCGCTTTAGGACCAATTCACCTACTTTGAATTTTCTCTCAAGAACTCTCTTTGCATAAAAACGTGCAATTCTCTGACGATAGACTTTAGCGTGGTCAGCCGCTATCATCCGCCTTTCATCCAAGAGTTCAAGTTGTGCTAGTAAAGCCTCCCGACGTTGACCGGGGTCAAGTTCGGAATCCAATTGAACTCTAAGTGAAGGGAGGAAGATCTTGTATGGGAGTATCACATATGATCCATACGTCAAGGCATAGGGAGTTTGCCCCATGGGAGTTCGGACCGAGGTGCGATAAGCCCAAAGAGCTTCAACCAAGCGATCTGGCCAGTCAGCATTGTTGTGAGATTTACATGTTTTCTTTATGATTTTAATGAGATTCTTATTAGTAGCTTCTGCTTGTCCGTTACCTTGTGGATAATATGGGGATGAATGATGCAAATTAATGTCATATTTACCACACATGTCGCGGAGCTCCTGCGAGGTGAACTGTGGTCCGTTGTCGGTGACAATATCCCGAGGCACGCCGAACCTTGCAAGAATGTTGCGCTTGATGAATTTGACGACCGTTGAAGCTTTGACCTCTATGAATGCTTCTGCTTCAGCCCATTTTATGAAGTACTCTGTGGCGGTCAGGATGAAAGACTTCTTACGGATTTCTCCGGTTCTGTCTGCGAGTGGACCAACCACGTCGAATGCCCACATGGCGAAAGGCCATGGAGCGATAAGGGGATGAAGACAGGAAGAAGGAGCATGGATCTTTTCACCGTGCATTTGACATTTAACACAGTGGCGGACAAAGTGAGAGCAATCCTCTTCCATGGTAGGCCAGTAATAGTGTCTTAGCAACTTTTGGGCGATTGCTCTACCATTGACGTGGCCACCACATTCGCTAGAGTGAGCAGCTTCAACAATGCTTTAGGATTCGATTTCATCTAGGCAACGGAGATAGACCCCGCTGAGAGATCTTTTGTAGAGAACGCCACCTATGATCTTGTACCCCTCGGAGACACGGCGAATAGCCCGTCTATCAGCAGAGGTGGCATAATCGGGAAAGGATCCATCTTTGAGGTAATTCTCAATGTCAAAGTACCAGGGATGGCCATCATCGAGATCGATTTCAGGCTCCTTTGAGAGTGCATGGATTCGATGAGAGGGAGATTGAAGTTGAGCAAACCAAGGGTCAGAAAGAGAAGGAACTCTTAACCTTTGAATGGAAACGGTTTCGGAGGACTTCCTCAGAGGGATAGGGATGGATGAAGCTAGAGAAGCGAGGGAATCTGCTAGAATGTTCTGGGCCCTAGGAGTGTGGACGAGGGTGAGCTTCCTAAACTTCCGGATCACCTTTCCTACCAACTCTTGGTATGGTTTCAACTTGGGATCTCGGGTCTGGTACTTGCTAAGTGATTGCCGGAGTATCAATTGTGAATCTCCAATTATCCTTAACTCTTTGACTCCGAGCAACAATGCCATTTTCAGCCCAACTAAGAGCGCCTCATACTCAACCACATTGTTCGTGGCTCGGAAGGTTAATTGGTAGGCGTGCGGAATGACTACCCCTTCCTAAGAGAGGAGAACTGCCCCTATCCCACTCCCTTTAGAATTGAGAGCCCCGTCGAAGTAAAGCACCCACGAAGGTTCACCATCAATAATGGCTCCTAACTCTTGATCCGGAAAGCTTTCATCAACAGGAGAGTAAGAAGGTAAGGGGTGGTGGGCCAAATGCTCAGCTATGGCATGCCCCTTGATTGACTTTTGGTTGACATAGGCGATATCAAATTGTTTAAGGAAGCTTTGCCACCTTATCAACCGCTCAATAAGGACGGGCTTCTCAAGCAAGTACCGAACTAGGTCCATGCGCGCCAGAAGTTTCACTTCATGAGCCAAAAAATAGTGCTTCAACTTCTGGGCAACCCAGAAGACGGCCGCACACGTTCTTTCCATGGCGGTGTACTTCTTTTCAACTTCATTGAACAACTTGGACAGGTAGTACACCGCTCTCTCCTTCTTCTCGTCATCGTATTGGGCCAAGACTGCTCCAGTTGAGTCTTCTGTGGTGGACACATAGAGCAGTAAAGGCCGACCCGGGACTGGAGGAGCGAGAACAGGGGGATTGAACAAATAACTCTTCAATTCATCAAAGGCCTTTTGACACTTATCGTTCCAATCAAACTTTGCCTCCCCTTTTAGCATCTCATAGAAGGGCTTACAACGGATTGAGTGCTGGGAGATGAACCTCCTAATGAACTGAAGTCTGCCGATTAGCCCTCTGACTTCTCTGATATTCCTAGGAGGAGGCATATCAATTATTGCTTTGGCCTTGTTGGGATCTATCTCAATTCCCTGCTTGCTAACAATGAACCCTAGCAACTTGCCCGAAGAAACTCCGAAAACACATTTCTTAGGGTTCATCTTTAGCTTATGTTCTCTAGACCGTTGGAGAACCGCCCGGAGGACTTCAGCATGGCCATGTCGGGTCTTTGATTTAACCAAGACATCGGCCACATAGACCTCCATATGCACATGCATCATGTCATCAAAAATTGCCATCATTGCCCTTTGATAGGTTGCTCCCGCATTCTTCAATCTGAAGGGCATGACAACATAACAGTAAGTCCCCCAGGGCGTTGTGAAAGAGGTTTTCTCCTGGTCTTCCTCCACCAGACGGATCTGGTTGTACCCCGAGAAACCATCCATGAAGGATAACATCTCAAAACCCACAGTGTTGTCCACTAGGACATCTATGTGTGGGAGAGGAAAATCGTCCTTTGGGCCAGCACGATTAAGGTCTCGGAAAACTATACAGATTCTAACCTTACCGTCCTTCTTCATCACAGGGACGATCTTAGCTACCCAATGTGGATATAGCACAACCCTAATGAATTTGGCTCTATGCAGCTTGTCAATCTCCTCTTTGATCTTGAGTGCAAGCTTGGGATGTAGCCTCCTTAGCTTTTGTTTGACGGCCGTTGCGTCGGCTTTTAGAACCAACCAGTGTTCGACCAAAGAGGTGTCGAGTCCTGGCATGTCCTCGTAGGACCAGGCAAAGCTGTCGGAGAATTCTTTGAGGATAGCTACAAGGGTTTGCTCTTCTTCTTCACTCAAGTTGGCACTAATTAACACTATCTTCGAGGATTCTTTAGTGCCAAGATTGACTTCTTTGGTAGGTTCATCTGCAGCAGTGGTAGGCTCGTCGAACCTCTTTGTGCCATCCACATAGGAGCTCATCGGGTCCTCTTCTTCTGACCCAAGATCTCCTAGCCCTTCTTTCTCATTGAAATCTAGTAAGTAAACTCCTAAATCGTCATCTACAGAATCACCTTCCTCGAAATCCGCTTCTACGAGGGCAGGCTCCTCAAGAAACTCAAGAACTTGACTTAACTTGGCACACCTCTCAGCCAATGCCATGACATATCGGGCAGGGACTTGCCTACCCTTCTCTTTGTGAATGCATGGCTGAGAGGGACCAGACTCTCCTAATCCTGACTCTCGACTGGACCTTAAACCTGACTCTAAGCCTGAATCTAAACTATGATCTAGACTGCTATGCACAGGACTATGTACAAAAGTATGTACAGGGGAAGCACCCCGAGAGGGGTGAGGATCTAGACGGGAAAGCGTCGGCCCTTGGCCGAGCGGAAGAGATTCCAAAGAGGAAGGGTGCTCGATGGAGATCTCGGATTTCCAATTTTGATAATTGGCATTTTTTTTGGGAGTCAATGCCCAAAACCATGAGCTGCTGGCTCAGGGCAGCCTCGACTGGCTAAGTAGGAGATGGAGAAAGGATTGGAGGAGAAGTAGGGGAGGAAGGGGGAGGAACTGGATCTTGTGGCGGGCACACGGAAGTAGAGGGAGATGAAGATGATGGTGGTTGAGATGATGGAGATGGGAGATCAAACCCAAAGAGTGAGAGGAGGCTAAAGTCTTCAGAAATGTCCTCTATTTGGGCATCCACTTCCTCTTCTTCTTCATCCTCGCTCTCAGAGCAGGGCAATTCTTCTATTAGGGGCTCCCTGGTTCCCAACTGGGTCGGCCCCTAAACAAAATGCTCCTTCAGAGTCCAGGTAAGAGGTTGATAGGGTATGAATGGATTTGGATGGACAGGGTCTGGGCGGAAACCTAGACCGGCCTTGGGTAACAACCTCCTAATTGCCTGAACACTATCAATCTCTCCTTGTTCGTCCGTACCTAACCCGCGGCCATGAACATAGCCAATATTGGCCATCACTTCCCAAACCTTTCTCGGGGAACATGGGACATGGGGTTCATCGGCAGGATGGGGAGGTTGGCTGAGATCACAGGGTGAGGGGAAGTCAAAGATTGACATAACTGGTTTCTTCCCCTTATCTGGAATGAAGAGGTGCGCCATCTACTCTGTAGTGACTGCATTGAGGGTCTCCAGGATGGGAATGCTCTTGACTTTGATGACCTGCCCATTGAAAGAGAATTTGAAGCACTGGTGGGCGGTGGAAGGAACCCCCAGAGTCTGCTCTAGCCAAGGACGACCAAGGATGGCCTTGTACGCCGGGTCGACGTCAAGAACTAAGAACTCGGTGGACATGGTGACTGGTTCGATTTCCAGCTTAAGAGCAATCTTACCTTTGGCAACCCTTTTGGAGTTGTCATAGGCGGCGATGGTGGAGCAGTCCTTCTCCAGATTCTCCGCCGTAAAACCTAATTGCTTGAGGTTCTTCATCAGACAGACATTGATAGATGCCCCGGTGTCAATGAGGGTGGAGTCCATCGAAACCCCGTTAAAGCTGACGGTAAGACAGAGAGGAAGTGAACGACAATCGGGGGTGGCAAGATCTTTGTCCGAGAAGGAGATTGAAGGTCCTTGGGTGAGGGAGAGGATAGCATTGGTGACCCCACTGGGAGGGAGGTCATCATTAACCATGATCTTCTGGAGGAATTGGAGGAGGGTGGACTGATGAGACGGCGACCTCTGAATCAATTCTAAAATGGACACTCTTGCGGGTGTCTTATCCAGATGTTGCAGAATATCGTATTCGGTGCCGGCAAGAGGTGGAGGTCCACTGTCCTCCTTATCTTGGGATGGCCGCAACGGTGGAGGAACAATTTGGTTTCAGAGTGTGACGTGAACGGCCTCCTGGGACTTAGGGAGAATGAGTTGGAGGGGTCTGGTAGATGACTCACCGGCAGGGGAGGTGAGGATAGTGGGGTAGGCATCTTGGGGAGGTCGGATGAGCACTAAGGGTCTCTCCTCTAGAATGGCATCTACTGACGTGGAGGGCTCCTGAGACTCTATGGTAGGACATGGATACCATTCCTCGAAGCCCTCTACCCCCCACTGTTGCTCTCTCCTCACAACCCGGGGTCCTGAGTGTATCATGGTATGGACATTTTCCTGGGGCTTAGAGGAGGAGGGATTGTTGTTTTGGTAATTAGGGATGGGGTTTTGGAAAATACCTAGCTCTTTCTTGGTATACCTAGACTTTGCTATGGCTACCTTGACATCCTCCCAGTTAATCCTCCCCTGATCGTTCACGTCATACACCCAGTCACGAAATGTGAAACAATTGTTGATGTCGTGACCATGGGTGCGGTGATAAGGACAATACTTTGAACTATCCAGCCTTGGATTGGTGTTTTCCCTTTGCGGGGGAAGCCGGATAGCCTCACAAGACATGAGGGCAAAGAAAACGTCCTCGAGGGTCTCTGGAAGAGGAGGGTAGTGAGACCTCTTAGGACCAGGCCGAGTGTAGCCAAAAGAAGGAGGAGGTACAGCAGAATAAGGTTTGGAGGGATGTGACGGGAATTGGTGAGGATTGGAAGGAGGGTTAGAGGGCTTGTTAGGAGGCCTCAGCGGTTGACTGCAGGCACTGACAGACTCATTGACGGTCACCCCTTCGGTGGTAGGTGCCACAGGAGCCTTATGTGCCTTCGGCTTCCCCTCAAAGAAATGTGGGAGAGAGGAGTCTTTGATTTGATTTTCAATCACCCTGGCTCTATTATAAAGATGTAAGAAGGAAGGAAACTCACTTAGCATTAAGACAAAGTGGAGCACAGGGGTGGTGTTGGTGACTAACAGGGTTATGGCTTGGGACTCCAGGATGGGTATGTCGGCTCTGGAGGCCATGGATCTCCATCGGTTAGCATAGGTGACAAAGTCTTCGTTTGGCTTCATCTTTTCTGCCTCTAAGTCGGGGAGTGTAGGGACTTGAGTGGCCATGTATGAAAAATGTGAGATGAATCGCTCGGAGACAATGTCAAAATTAACGAGATCCGATGCGGGTAGAGAGGTGAACAACCTCAAAGCTTCCCCTTCTAACGATTGTTGGAAGAGGTGAACTAAGAGGACCTGATCGTAAAGCCACCGATGGGAGTCCATGGTAAATCCAGCGAGGTGGAATTGGGGATCAGAGGTCCCATCATACTTGCGGTACTTTGGGGCCTTGAAATCGGGGGGAAAATAAGTGTTGGGAAGCTTGCAGTAGTTTTGGAGTGAGTGAGGTTTTGACAAAGATAGGGACTCAGCCAGGAGCTTCCTAACAAGACCTTCCACCTCAGAACGGGGAATGGATTCGGATTGGGTGGGGGGTGTGATTTGAACAGGTGGTGAATGGGCGGAAGGAGGAGTGAGAATAGGAGTAGGGAACGGAGCGGGGGTAGGGGAAGGAATGAAGGTAGAGACGGGCACCCGGGGTGAGGTGACCGGCCTAGGAGTGGGCCTAGATGTAGAGGCGTTGAAAGAGGATATGGATGGAGTGGAAGGAGACGCCGCTGCTCGAATGGTATGCTTGGAAAGCATAGAAATAATTTCATCGGGCGAATAGCAAGACATGAGTTTAGAAAACTCGGGGTCTTCTTGAGCATTTTGGGTGTGAGTGGGGTTGACCCTCAAGCTGACTTCCTCATTGTCAGCCTGGGAGGATGATTGGACTGATTCCTCAGGCTGAACATCAGTGTTTATCATACCGACAATCTCATTGACATTATCATCATACTCAAATGCCAGTTTATTAGCCATGTTGACAGGGTCCAACCAAGTGGCCATTAGCACATAACCTACTGATTTTAAAATGGTTAAAGTTGACTAACTTCACTATTTTTAGAAGAAGTATGGATTTCTACCAAACAATGTTATCAAACAACGTCCCCAAGATTTTTAAATGTCAAAGTTATGTGTTAACTTGACTTGTAAAGGCCGTTCTCTCAAATCTCACTTGAATCCCGGTGAGTAGGTGAGCTAGACAGGGAAGGTAAAGGTCCTCCTACCCCGTACCGTGAGGGAATCCACAGAATTTAGGGACTTACAGAGTTTTCCTTGGAGCCAACCCGATTTACCCGAGAGGGAATCCCCGAGTAAAAGGTTGTAAACCAAGGAAGGGTGATCCTAAAATGTGAGGGGAGGCTAGAAGAGGTGAGAAAGATGACCCCCCAGTGACTGAGGACTGTTAGTGACAGACAGTAAGAAAACAGAAAGGAAAATCAAAGTAAAACAATAAAAAAAACATTGAAAAAGCATGCTTATGTGAAAATAAACGTCAAGAGGATGGACGCACAGTTAATCAGAAACAGTAGACGACAATATCGACTGACGCTAACAAAAGCTAGACACGTGGATGCTAGCAGGAAGTAAACGGCAGGAACGGTGGATGTTTACCTAGGTAAACGGCAAGCTATCTTGCCGTCTAGCTGTCCGCACTGAGACCGCAGTGGCAGAAGTTGTCCCACCGTGATCGCCAGAAAAGAGCTGTGGACGTCTGGTTTCCGCCCTGTCCCCGGCCGACCTCTGGATCTCTCGGATGCTCGCGGACGCCTCCGAACTCTCGTTGGCGATGATGGGGTTTTGCCGGTTGACCTCGTTGACCCTCCGGTTGACTGAGTTGACTAGAGGGAGAACAAAGAAAATGAGTTGAATGAAGGGGAGTACGTGATCGCCAGGGCCTTACCTGTGCCCAAGGAGTATTAGAATCGCGCCGGTATGGTCGCCTCACGCAGCGGATGGAGACGAGGGCTTCAACTTCTCCTCCTTCAGCTGGCCAAAGGAGAAGAGCTCCGCGGTCTCCTGCATGTTGTTCCTGCCACAAAAAAGACACTCTATAAGACTAATGAAAGAGTAGTAAATGCCCAAAACGTGAAGAGACAGTCCAAAAGGTGAGTCTCGTACCCGTTGCGGACTTGAGAAGAGGGGTGGCCAAATGCTATGACCACCCTCCTTCCCTCCGTTTTTGGTTAGAAAACCCCTTTCTAGGTGTGTAGGGAGAGGACCTACATGCCTAGAGTGAGTGGGAGAGTGTGTGTGATATGCAAAAGAACTAAAGAGTAAAAGGGAAAGAGAGAGGGATGGAGGTGTAAATCCTCGTTTGCAAGTGTCGCAACTCCTTGTAGGGCTCCTCCAGCTCGGGAAGAAGCCTCCTGGACGTCCCAACTCGTGAGAGGAAGAAGAAGCAAGAGTTGGTGGAAGAGTGGGTGCACTTTCTCTCTCTTCTCTCAAAGCTTCAGCATGTGGATGTCCAGCCTCTCCCCCATTTGCTTAGAGGGCTCAAGAGGGAGTTATATAGACAGTGGGCTCAAGCTCAGCTGCCTTGGATGCTCAAGTGTGAAGAAACACACTGTACACATGGCAATCCAAGTCTAAAGGCTCCAACCAATGGGGAGAGGCCACATGGGATTTTTACTAGGTCAAGGGAGTGCCAAGGTGGCTCATATACCCGTTGGGAACGGTCCCATGCGGTACATGGGCGAGGGAAAGGCGCTAGTGGGCTATATTCTCGGGGTAGTTGCGCAGACCAGGTAAACCATTTTAACGTCAAGCGATCATGCCGCCAACCTCATGCAGACGTCCATAGATGTGGACGCCAAGATGGGTCAACGTCAATGGGGCTTTCCGTCAACAAGTAGTCGGCGGCTATCGATGCTGCTGTCTACATGGTATCCGAGGCAAGTCAACAAATGGTCAAACGAGGCTTAATGGGCCAAAAGAGCCTTGCGGGAGATGGGCCAAATCTCGCGTCTACAGGATGGTCGCCTTAAATTTGGGAAAAATCAAAGTATGGGTTTGAGGATACCAAAGTTCTATCAAGGCCGTGATACTATGCCAATCAAAAGAGATCTTGTGGTAATTATGGGCCGCTATCAAAACCCCACCCAAACCCCACTCTCTCAAGAACCGGATTACAAACATGGGTAAGGGTTTTATCATGGGGGTGACCCACATTAGCTTGGAATAGTGGCGAGAGCCGGGGAATAGCTAGAGGAGACAAAGAGAAAAGGCAAAAGAGAATGGAGGAAGAAGAAGAACAAAATTAATGATGAAATTCGTAGGAAAATTCATGGAAAATTGAAAACATCAAACAACTTACCTCTCTCACTTCTTTGCTCCTGCTCAGATGGTTGGGGACGTCCGTCAACCTCACAAGAGCATCATTGGTCGTCCGGGCTCGCTTCGGACCTTTATAAGACGCCTCCTCACCCATAGAAGCACTTAGAGTTCTCTTCATGGCCGTGAGAGTTTGAAGAGCTTGAAGAGAAGAGGAGAGAAGGGTGAGCTGCAAATTTTGCCTCTTCTCCCCCTTATTTATAGAGCCACAAGACTCCTATTCATGGTTGGAAAGGGTAGAGAAGAGATAGTAGGAGTGGGACTTTGATTAGAGAACATTAGGAGTCCAAATGGGAGTCAGACTTCAATTTTCAGGTTGCAGTTTTTGAGCTCGAGCTGAGAAACCTGTGAAAGCGACATGTCGATATGTCGCCTTCAGGGTGGCGACACAGAGCGTGTCGCCTTCTTAAGACAAGGGTAGGGACCTCCCCCATGTCGCGTTCTGATCAAAGTACGCTATCATGCCTATTCTTGGTGATTGCTTCTCACGATGTTTGCACATATGCCTAAAGGTGTTTTCATTATTTGGTGTGTTTCATTTTGTATCCTATCTTTATTGCTTTCTTTATTGAAAATCTATAAAAATAAAAAAATGCAGGAAAATCCATAAAAATCAGAAAATCAGAAAATCTGAAAAAGAGACGGTTCGTCAGGTAAGTGCAGGTAAGCATTTCTAACACTAATCCTTTCGCATTACTATATGGTATCTACGCTATTATATCATCTCGAGGACCGGCTGGTTCTGAGTGTGTTCCGGGATCTGAGTTTCCCTTCACCAAAAACAATGATGATCTATGTGCATACTACTAATCGTTGGATAGGCCGTTAGGTGATATGACTCGGGGACGATGGATTCTATCGCACGCCGGGGATGCGAAGTGTCTTGACCCTTGCTTATATTGTCTAGCAATATTATCCTTGAATATTTGTTATTTTCTCCTTTTCTTTGCATTTGTTTTTATGATTTCTTTTCATTTAGCCCAGCATACATCATTTAGGAATTTTGAACTTCATGCTTCATGATTTGTCAAAGTTAGCTTCCCAATGATGTCTCAACCTAGATCTTAAATTCCTCGGACAAGTATTGCATTCCATTTCTGAATTTAAAAGTTTTCCTCGAGCTTGTTGCTCGGTCCAGTTTCCCAGTATGGTTCCTATTCAGGATTCCTCTCATCACCATTCATTATAACAGTCATCCTTTATCCCCGATCCGCTCATTAGTCGTGAATCGCTCAAAGGCCAGAGTCGAATCGACCCGTCGGGTAGCACCTATCCCCTAATGAACGAAACCTACACACTAAAGATAGCCAGGGTACATCTTGAATCAGGAGGTTGATCACTTCTTTTCTTTTGATCTTTATTCATCCCAAATAGGAACCATCCTCGCATTCTGTTCCTAGCCGTGTTCGAAGTTAGTCGGAGAATTCTCGCTGCTTATTCATTCAGAATGAGTGTCTCTTTACCTTGATGCCCGCTTTTCAGCTCATTTTGCTTCATTCCTCTACATCATCATTTTCATGCCACCTTCGCTCCACTACCGCTCCACTCCCTTGTAAAGCAGGCATCAAGGAGGGGCAATCTGTAGACACCCATTTCTGACCCATAAGTCGAGCAAATTTCTTGTCACATCATTGATGCCCCACGTTGGCTCATCATCGTCAAGTTGGCTTTCTCCGATCATGACATCCTTTTCATCAGTTCATCACCCTGGTGGGTTCTTCCTGGTCAAAATCAATCCTCTTCACCATAGCTCTCTAAGTCAAAAGTCTGGCATTTCAAACTGTGCGTCATTCTGATGCCCGTGCATGGAGATCAGACACTTTGCATGGTCGCATACTGAAAAGGCCCTGAAGGCGACAGCACCACTGTCGCGTTAAAGAAGACGACCAGTCGATACGTCGCATTGATAAAAAGGCATTTTAATTCCCTAAAAAATCACCAAAATGACTTAAAGTCCCCTTCCTTATAAGGAAGGCGACGTATCGAGGCGTCGCGTTCTTGAAGGCGACCATAAGGTCGTTCCGTTCTGGACCTCATGCAGAAGATCCTTTCCGAGCCTGACTTGGATACATGCCATACATGGATATTCCCTCTTTTGAACGTCCAAATCGCGTCCAAATCCTACCAAAACTCGTGGAGACCTTCCTTAAATCTTGCTTTCTGAGTTCCAATCGCCCACGCATGGCCATACCTACCCAAACCCGGACTCTTGCCCGTTATTCCTCTTACAGCCCTTCTAGGAATAATCGTCTATAATTACCTCAATACTCCGTCTTTTTGGGCAAGGCCGGAGTCCGCTTCTTCCTCTCCCCGAGAGCTCTAACTCCTAAGAAGAGAGTTTTCCCTCCAAACGACCAAGAAGAGCCCCTCAGGGTGTTTTTCCACCGGCTACACTTTCTCTCCCTTTTTTCCTTCACTTTTCCCCTTCATTCATGCATGCATAGTTTGTTTCTTTTCGTAGATTTTCATTAGAACACATACCACACACTCATCTTTAACACCCACAGGGGTTAAAAACCCCAATCACGTGAGTTCCCTCTTGTTTAGTGCATGTTTACATGTTTTTCATTGAATAGATCTCACATGCACGAAGTTCTAATGGGTTTTTCTTTGTTTTCTTGATCTTGGTAGGTACCTAAAGACTAGAGAGGTGTGAGGCTCTTGCCCCTCGGCCGGCTGAGGAGCAGGAAGATCAGAACCCCAATCTTCATCCATAGAAGAAGAAGGCGACGACTCAGCTATCGCGACCCAGAAGGCGTTGTCCCTCACATCGCGTTCAGGTACACACATAGCGACGCCCCTTCTGTCGCGTTCACAGGTACGCCTTCTCTTCTCTTTTCCTTTTCCAACGTAGTCAGCCGTCCCCTCATCTACACATCTAGAGTGACTACTTGGTGGCGATCATGGTAAGTTTCCTTAATCCTTCATATTCATAATTTTTCAAAGGGGAGCACAATCCCGTGATTACAGTCGGCTTTTAGGTTATAGTCTCTGATCATTACATCGGCAGAGGGAAAGTATTTGTTCAATTTCTCCATTTCTCCTAGTGGCGTTGTGACAGAGAACTCACAACCCATGGATATAGGTTTTGCAGTCAGGGTATCAGCAAAGTTTTGAGATATAAAGGAATGAGTTGCTCCAATATCAAATAAGACAAATGCTGATAAGGAGAAAACTTGTAGAGTACCTTCTACCATGACACTGTCCGTAGCGGGTTCCTCATCATGCAGAGCTTGCAGTCGGCTCTATTTATTAGGCGCATTAGGGCACCTCTCATTCCCTTTTAGTAGCGGGCACTCGGGGATGCGGTGCTCATGACTCCCGCAGCACAGGCACGCGCCGACTTTCCTCCAGCACTCGTCCGCGGTGTGACCTGGCTTGTCACAGTGCTTGCAGTTACTTTTAGTTGGAGTGTTGCAGACTGGGGATCTTGGGTTTCCTTTCTTGGCTGGATCCCTCTGTGATGTTGAAGGGACGCTTCTTGCCATTGTTCGGCTTAGAAGATGACTGTCCCGAGGTCATTTCCTTTTTCACGAACTTCCCTTTTATACGGTCGGTGAAGTCCGTAGCATCTTCCAGCAACTGTGCTTTCTTCACCATCTCTGCGTAGGTCTGGATCTCGAGAGGTGTGAGTTGAGTAATGTATTGAGGCTTAAGGCCGTTGAGGAAGTGCTTATCCTTCATTCTCTCCGTTTTCACTAGGTGTTCAGCATATCATGCCAGTCTTGAAAACTGGGCTTCATACTCGGCCACAGTCGAGCTCCGCTGTTTAAGAGCAGCAAATTCCGTAGCCTTCCTTTCTTGGACACGCTCTGAGAAGTATTTGGAATTGAAGGCTTCTTTGAACTCGGTCTAGGTGAACTGGCCATTAGCTCTGGTTGCTTCAACAGACTCCCACCAAGCGCAGGCGTCCTTTTCCAGTTAGAATGTGGCTAGCAGCAGCTTATCCCCCGCTGCACATTGCGTGACATAAAAAAATCTTTCTGTCTCCTTGAGCCAATGCTCAGCTTCATCCGGATCCGTGGATCCACTGAACCTAGGTGGGTTCAGACTCCTAAAGTTGCGATGCAGGTCGCCTGCACCACAATTGCCACCTCCTTGGGTAGCTTGCACAATCGTGCGCGTCAGTTCTTGGATGGTTTATTGCATGCCCCTCATTTGAGCACGTTCAGTAGTCATCTTTGTTGCTTAGTTCCTACAAAAATAACTTACTGTTATGATATTGATGTGAAATTTAATTCGTGCGTGTGTGAGTTTATTTTAGCTAGTTACCCTTCGCTCTAACCACAACTTGTAGAATCGAATAGGTGGATGGATCAGATCTAGAAGGGGGGGTTGAATAGATCTAACACCAATTAAAGCGGAAGCTTAAGCAATTCTAAATTACTTCGAATCAGAGATCAATTCAGACAAACAAATTACTGATATGAAGTGTGGGTGTGTGTGGATTATGTGTGATTAGTGTGTGTGAGCAAATCAATTAGAAGTGTGAACGAAATCACTATGCATGCATCTAGCGCAATACAAAGTCAAACCACTGCACAGAGGATTTTTAGGTGGTTCGGAAATCACCTCCAGTGACTCCTACGTCCACCCCTCACACAGTGAGGCCACACTACTCAAAACCTTGAGTACAACACACACTGGAGCACGACGACTCAAAACAGAGCATGACGGCTCAACACACAACCTTGAGTTCAACGACTCACAAACTGAGCACGACGGCTCAAACAACAACCAGAGCACGACGACTCCAAATTGAGCACGACAGCTCAAACCACACAGTGAGTGTGACGACTCACAAACCAGAGCTCGACGGCTCAGAATACAAAAGCTAGATCAAACACAAAAGAGATAAGATCCTCTAGCAATGATCTGATTCAAGACATATTCATACACAGACATTTGTGTAGAACTTCATGCACAAATCTCATAGACGAAATAAGGAAGAACAAACTCAGAAGTGAGAGAAATGAATGTAGAATGAGTGTTCTTCGATGAAGAGGCCTTGCAGACACTCGAATTGAGGAGCCTTGATGGAAATCGATAGAGATTCTCCTCAATGGGCAATGCTCTACTTTGATGGCATCTGAAATACCAGAAATCCTTCTTCTACTACTCCTCTTCAGTTGGATCTGCTCCCTTTCCTAGCACAGCAAGCTTCTCTCTAGAGATTTCCTTGATTCCCACGTCCTTCCTCATGTAAGGATGGCATGCAACTTCTGGAGATGGAGCAAGATCTGGAAAGCCCATTTTTGCCGCCAAAAAGCTTCTTCTGGAAGTGTATGGGCTCTCTTGCCTTTGGGGTACAAGGAACATGGGTATTTATAGCCCCATATGCCCATAAAGTGCCTTCGGGTGCATGGGCATGAAAACCTAGGTAGATTCCCTTGATCCCCAAGCGGCCACGTGTCCAGAGAAATTCACATTTTTTAGTTTCAGTCGAAGTGTGTCGACAGACAGACAGACTGTGTCGGCACCACAGGCAACTGCTACAGAACAGGCTTCTGGGACAGTGAACTAGTGTTGACACACAGGTGGACTGTGTCGAGACCACTGGGTACTGCTTCAGAACAGGCTTATGGGACAGTCATCTAGTGTCGACATACAGGTGGACTGTGTCGACACCACTGTGACAAAAGTGTGTAAACCTGAAAATGTAAAGTGTAAACCATTAATACAAGATATTATCATTAAAATGTGAGATATTAAACATCAAAATTATATTGTTTAAGCATTGTTGTGATATGTATAAAATGTATAACATGTTCAATTAGTCATCATTTAAATATGTACAAAATGTAAAAAATGTCATCATCAAAATCAAGTTATGAGTGATGTTCATTGGTCATCATTAAAATACAACTTTAGAAACTTCCAAAACACACTCAGCCCAACATTCTCCCCCTTTTTTATGATGACAAAACATATGCACAATCTCCCAATAGCCTGACTCAAATCTCCCCTTTTTGAATTTTCTCCCATAAGAAAACTTTCTCCCCTTTTTGAAGATTTGAATAACTTTCTCACCATTTTAAGAAACTTTCTCCCCCTTTTTGACATCATTAAAAAGATAGATAAGAGAGAGAAGCAAAGAATGGTAGGAGATGAAGAATTCCAGTTGTGAAAAGGCAAGTTCAGGAAGAATCAAAATAAGTGAGGCAAAGTGATATTTACATATGAGAGAAATTATTGTGTTTTTTGGATTGTGCAATAAAGTTTAATCACAAAGACACAATCAACACAAAGTATAGCAAAATATAATGATCTGAATGTAGTTAAAATGATGATGCAAATGTGAAGTAAAGTGACCTATATGAGTGAGCAGAAATATTTAACAATGATGTTAGGAGCTTTAATTTTAACACAATGTAGAATAATAGGTCTAAACTCAGTATACATGAACTTTATTAAGGACTTAAGCTTTTCCATCATGTCAATTTGATTTTCTTTCATTTTTAACTGGAAAAGAATACAAGAATAAATTAGTTAAATCTCACTTTTCAGTGCAAGAGATCACATTGATTAGATGCAAGACCTCCTGATTACTTAGTGGTTTAACTTTCATTACCTTATATAGAGTTGAAAACTTTGATTTCCACTTTTTGACGCGAAACAAATCACTTTTAGGTGAAATGGCCCGGTTACTCAGTGGTTCAAGAATTTGCATAGCTCTGTTTGTATCTTTCCAGATTGTTGATCATTTTCCTTTGATGTTTTGCAGGAATATGTTTGCTTTGACCAGAAAAAGTCATGACTACAAATTTAGAAAAAATATTCTTAATATGTGGTAAAAATGAAGCTTAAACATGCACAAGTTAAATAGTAACGCCACTCATGTGCCTACAAGTGTTTTGCAAGTCATTTTAAAGACATTCAGTATTAAGATTGCTTAACCTTGAAATGATAATGAATCTTTGAAATTAAACTAAATGCACAATAAGTTTAGTTTCAATGTCTTAATTCTCTCATAAGAAAATAGCACAATGACTCAAAAATTCTGATGAGTTTGGGGTTCAAGATAGACAAGTAAAGTCAAGGAATATGACAATGACTCCCCCTTTCATGTATCTCCCCCTCACAAGGTGAACATGAGGATTATTGAAGAAATAAGAATGGAATGAAGTGAAAATAGAATGAACAAGAATATTTTATTGAAAGACAAGGACTCCCCCTTAACAATTGTATACAAGACTCTTGATACTTGGTGGAGACATATACTCACGCATTGTGAAAGTGTCCAGACAAGCCTGACTTGTCTTTCTTCAAATCACCATTTGATATACCAAGAATGCCAATGCAATGTGAGAGTGAGGAATTTATTTGCAAGAACAAGAAGACTTTTATTTGCAAAAAGATATAGAAGATATCAAGAATGTGGAAATTTGCACAAACCAAGCTCTCTTCTTAAAGATGAGAATTTGTTTTCTGGAAGAGGCTTAGTGAAAATATCTGCAATTTATTTTTCAGTTTGAATGAAGTGAAGTTCAAAAGATTTCTTAGAAACCTCATCTCTTAGAAAATGGTGTCTTATTTCAATATGCTTTGTTCGTGAATGCTGAATTGGATTTTTAGACAAATTAATAGCACTAGTGTTATCACACAAAATAGGAATACAACCCAATTTGTGATTATAGTCTAGGAGCTGATGTTTCACCCAAAGAACTTGAGTACCACAACAACCAACCGCAACATATTCAACCTCTGCAGTGGATAGAGCTACTGAATGTTGCTTTTTGGAAGCCCAAGAAATTAAGCATCCACCTAGATATAAACACAAGCCACTAGTACTTTTTCTATCAAGCTTACAACCAGCATAGTCAGCATCACAATAAGCAATTAAATCTAACTTGCAACCAGCAGGATACCAAATTCCAAGTTCACATGTTCCAACAAGATATTTGAAAATTCTTTTGGCAGCTAACATGTGACTTTCTTTAGGATTGGCTTGAAATCGAGCACACATGCACACACTAAATTGTATGTCTAGTCTAGAGATTGTGAGGTAAAGTAGAGAACCAATCATACCTCTGTAGGTCTTTGGATCTACTGACTTACCAAGTGAATCTTCCTCTAACCTTACATTTATTGCCATTGGTGTGCTTGAATGCTTGAGGTGCTGAAAGTCAAACCTTTTCAGAAGTTCTTTCACATACTTTGTTTGACTTATGAAAATCCCTTCACTGGTTTGATGTATCTGCAATCCCAAAAAGAATTGTAAGTCTCCCATCAAACTCATTTCAAATTCATTTTTCATGTGATCAGCAAATTTAGTACACAGTTCTTTATTTGTAGACCCAAAAATTATGTCATCAACATAGATTTGAACAACAATGATTTGATTATTGACAATTCTTGTAAACAAGGTTTGGTCTACATTACCTCTTGTGTAACCTTTATTCAACAAAAATGAGCTCAAACAGTCATACCAAGCTCTTGGAGCTTGCTTAAGAACATAAAGAGCCTTATTGAGTTTGAAAACATGATCAGGATCTTTTTGATTTTCAAATCCAGGAGGTTGTTCTACAAAAATATTTTCTTTGATGTATCCATTCAAGAAAGCACTTTTCACATCCATTTGATAAACTTTAAATTTCAGGGATGATGCAAAAGCAAGAAATATTCTCACAGCTTCTAGTCTAGCTACAAGAGCATATGATTCTTCAAAATCAATTCCAAACTCCTGATTGTACCCCTTGGCATCTAGTCTAGCTTTATTCCTAACAACCTATCCATTTTCATTCAATTTATTTCTGAACACCCATCTAGTACCAATAACATATTGGTCAATAGGTCTAGGTACTAATTCCCACACTTGATTTCTGTCAAATTGATGAAGTTCATCATGCATTGCATTAATCCAATCCTCACTAGTTAGGGCTTAATCAATTGACTTGGGTTCAATTTGGGAAATTAGCGCTAGTGGGTCTTCATTTATTGCATTCAGAAAAGATGATCTAGTTCTACCTTTATCATGCACCTTACCAACTACATTCTCAATTGGATAATCTCTTAGAAATCTGTTTTCAGGAATTACCTCTTGGGATGCATTCAGTTCTGGAACGATATTACCTGAACCACTTGTGGTAGGTGATTGATTGTCCAGATTTTCAAATGGATCTTCATCCTCTTCAACAGTTGGTGAAGATTCGACAACGAAGTCATCCTCTTCATTATTTTGAGGAACCCTGCAAGATGTAGATGTTGCCCAGTTGACGAGCCCAGAGGGGGGGGGGGTGAATGGGTCTTTTAAAAAATTACTTAGTCAGTACTTGTACTTAAAAAATACACACAAAGATGTTCTTCGATGAAGGTTAGTATAAAAAAACAAACACACAAGAAATCAATCACACAACACAAGGAATTATCCTGGTTCAGACCTCCTCTCCTTAGGAGTCCTACGTCCAGTCCCTGAGCAACAACTCAGAATTCTACTAACAAGGGTACAGTCCCCCTATGGACACTACAACACCCAGCTCAGCTGGTCTTCCTTCACACGAAGGGAAAATACAACACCCTGGATGCCCCACCAGGTCTTCCTTCACAACAGAAGGGAACTACAACACCGTGGACACCCCACCAGGCCTTCCTTCACAACAGAAGGGAAACAACCATCAAACATTAAGCAGGAAAAGCAAGCCCCTAGATCAAGCTTTTGCAAACAGTGATCTGAAGCTAAAATAGCCCTGAGAGCAAGAGATCTAACAGTGCACTCTCTCTCAGAACTACACAGGCTCTCTTGGGATTTCTAATACAGCATAGAGAGTAGAGAGCTTGAGACAATTTCGAGTGGGATGCTTGGCTCTAGGATTCTCACCGAAGATCTGAATTTATAATCTATAATGCACACATTAAAATAATACTTATTCACGCAATGTAAACAAGTAAGTACTATGCACAATAAAGTTTATACATCGATGGCATACATTTATACATACATAAGAAATCACCCAAAGATGAAAAATCAAGGGCCTTACACCCTCTCCCCCTTAAAGAAACTTCGTCCTTAAAGTTGGACCGACGCTACTCAAACAATTGAGGATATTTCTTCTTAATTGCATCCTCAAGATCCCAATTAGCCTCTTCTCGCGAGAAGTTGCGCCATAACACTTTCACCGACGCAATGCTCTTGTTCCGGAGATGCTGAACCTTCTGGTCAAGAATAGCCACTAGTCGCTCCACATAAGAAAGATCTGGCTGGATCTCCACTGGCTCATGGCTAATAACATGAGATGGATCTCTGACATACCTCCTGAGCATAGATACGTGGAAAACGGGATGGACACTAGCCAACGCTGGGGGTAAAGCTAGCTCATATGCCACGTTGCCCAATCGTCTGAGAATCTCATACGGGCCAATGAATCTAGGACTTAACTTACCATGCCTACCAAATCTAAATACACCACGAGTAGGCGAAATCTTTAAAAAGACATGCTCACCTAAGAAATCACCCAAAGATGAAAAATCAAGGGCCTTACAAATGTCTTCCTCCCAAAGAATGAGAGCATCCATCACTTCTTCGATGGATTTGTTCAATCAAAAACTACACTAGGAGAATTTATTGATAAGTATAGTGTTGCACTTGACAGCAGATACGATGCTGAAAATGAAGCAGATCTGAAAACGATGGAAACTGCTCCCTTTATACGAACTTCATCCCCATTTGAAAAATAGCCTTCTAGCATATACACGAGGGGCATTTTTAAGAAGTTCCAAGAAGAATTGATGGAGATTGCTTCCTGTGTTCCAACAATCATCCATGATGATGACAAGAAGTTGACAATGAGAATAAAGTCTTTTGAAAATATTAAAGTGAAACATGTTCACAAGATCATTGCAAAGGAATACACGGTGTCAATTGACCGGACTGAGGACTTAGTTGCATATACCTGCAAGTCTTTCGAATTTAGAGGTTATTTATGTCGGCATGCATTGGTGGCACTTCAGTTTGCAGGCATTGCGAGGATACCCGAGAGATATATTATGAAACGATGGACAATTGAGATGCGATATCGACATGCAAACGATGAATATATAATTCAAAATGGTTTGGTTGATTCAGCTGCATGTCTCTACGACAATCTAATTCATCATCTCATGAAGGTTGCAGAGGTTGGATCTATGTCTGAAGCAATGCATGATATAGTTGTTCAAGAAATCCCAAATCTGTTGAAGAAGCTGATAGATTCATCCCAGTCACAAGCCAGTTCTGAAAATGTCATCCCTTCAGGTAGCCATTCTCATGTTGTTAATGATCCACCGCGATCAAAGACAAAAGGAAGAGGGAGATAGAAAAGAATAGAAAGCTCTATTGAAAAGATGAAAAAGAGCTCTAAATTAAAAAGAAGAGAACCCCGCCTTCCCAGAGGTAGCCATTCACCAATGCCATGTAACATTTAGTAATTTAATGTCGACATGTAACATTTAGTAATTTTTCACTATTGTATACAATGCCATTTTTAAGCCATATTCCAGCAGAGGATACAATCCAGCCACATGTGCAGCCCATGCACCGGGTGTTGGGTATGCCCCAGATGCAGCATGGGCAACATATGTTGAATATCCCGCACACCGTCCAACTAATGCAGTTCATGCCTCAGATGTAGCTGATGCCTTCCCTACAGGTGATGCCTCAGATGCAGCCGATGCCTCCCCCACAAGTGAAACCTCAGATGTAGCCAACTCAAATGCAGCAGATGCCACCCCTGCAGGCGATGCCTCAGATGCATCCGATGCCTCCCCTGCAGGCGATGCCTCAGATGCATCCGATGCCTCCCCTGCAGCCTATGCCTCAGATGCAATCGATGTCGCCCCTACAGCCATGGCAGTCGGAGTTCAGTTTCATAGTGGAGGATTGAGTGGTGTACATAGTTGTTAGTTTTTGTGGTATAGAAAAGTAATTTTTTTGTGGACAAGTGGAGGGCATGTAAAGGGTTGTATATGCTTATATTTGTGTATGAGAAAAGCTTGTATTTTTTGTGGATGAGTGGAGGGTATAGAAAGGGTGGAATATGCTTATATTGGTGTATGAGAAAAGCTTGTATTTTTTGTGGATGAGTGGAGGGTATAAAAAGGGTGGAATATGCTTATATTTATGTATGAGAAAAACTTATATTTTTTGTAAATGTAATTCCATGGCAAATTCAATGTTATGAAAAATTAGATGGCAGCACTCAATGTTATGCAAAATAACATATTATTATACTCTTGTGCGTGCATTTGTTGACTACAACTGGCGGGTCTTTTGCACAGCTCTGTACAATTCCAGTATGGCAGTCAGTCTGTTCATTTATATGTAGAACACATTCACCAATTAATACTGCACATTTACCAATAAATACCACACATTCACCTATAAATACATTCATTTCACCTATAAATACCATAAACACCAACACTTGCACAAATCTGTAGTCTTCCACTGTGGCAGTCAGTCTGTTCACCTATATCACTAGTAGAAAAACAATAATAGAAGGCAAATTTGTTCTGACTTTTAAAATGTCAATATTTGCCTTCTATTCAATTAGAAGTTAGAAGTAAGGCAGATTTTATTCTGCCTTCTGTTCCACTGTCTTCTATTCGAATAGAAGGCAGAATGTGATTTTTAGAAGGTGAAATCTTTAAAAGGCGAAAGATGATAGTTATAGAAGGCAATTTATTTCCGCCATATAAACTCATGATAGAAGGCATTTGTTATACCTATTAGAAGACAAAACTTTGTGCCCTTTATTATTGTTTAGAAGACGATAATTTCTGCCTTCTATGATATACATAAAAGGCAGATAAGGCAAAATTTTTTGCCTTCTAAATTGTCAAAATAGGTTTTAGAAGGCAAAATTATATGCCTTCTATACTAACTTCAGAATACAAATTATTATCTTTTAAAAGTAGTATTCTTCTCAATCTAACCTGTTATATGTATGATAGATACTCTTAATAAAATTTCATGAACAAAATTTAATCACAAATATAAATCTCTTCCAAACACAGAATCAAAATATTTCCTCTTGATAGAAGATTACAAACTTTAAAATGTATTGTCCAATGACAAAAATACAAAGTCATAAGTCACAATGTGACAGCCTGTAAATGACATCCATATGGTTATGATAACATGCACTCGAAGTGCATTTCACATACACATCTCCATTCATAAATGACAAAAAAAGTGTTCACAACTATCTAAAGATAACAACCACATAATCTTCATAACTTTATAAGCATCCTTGATAATCTTCTCTTGACATTACCTACAAAAAAGATCAAAAACTATTATTAGAAAGGCATTGAAAAAATTATTAAGGAATAAAAACAATTTATATAAACTTATAAATACTTACAAGGGCATGAGTGATCATGTAGTTATACCAACATATCTCTTAGCTAATCATTCCTCTCAAGCAACTGAAATGAAATTTAATTATAAAAAATGAGAAAAATAATATACAAGAAATAAGGTATAATTTTTGTAAATAAAAATACTAAGAACTTACAAGATTTTTATTCCAAGGAATAGACTTTCCTTCACATTGTCTTATTGTTTTTCGCAAGTTTGTAGGCAACCTCATGTTAGAACATAAGGCTTTAATCACATGAACTTCATAATATTCATCACCTAAAAGTTGTCCATCAACTTTCTTTTTTGGATCCTTGCTAATTATTTTTCCTTCCGCCACACGTGTAGAAGTAAAACCAAGTAAATAGCATTTGTTCTTTTCATAAAAGATTTAAAAAAATCAATATCAATAAATAATCAAACATTCATTTCTTTGAACATAGATTAAAAATATGTATACATACAACATACCGATTTTTCATGTTCAACATTATTGAGATGATCACCTCGTTGACTATGCTGCAAATAGAAAAGATCATCACTTGGTTAAGTTGAAATCAAGTCTCACTAGATAGTCAATGCATAATATCATCTTAAGTCATACTTCTTAATTGTATAAATATTTACCGATGAAGGAACCACATAACTACTTGATGAAGAGTGAGATATTGTAGCATGATTGACATTATTTTCTCTATTGGATCGCTCATTTAAGATATTATTTTCAGCAAGTACCTAAAACTCCAAAGACAAATTTTGTAGCTTAATATAATATAAGAACACAAACTCAACAAATCTATGGAAATACTGGAATAATAAAATATATAGAAGAAATACATACATGTTCATTTCTTCTGTTCATCACAATTTGCAACTTTTCTTGTAAAGATTTGTAATTTGTTTCCATCTCAATCATCTTATTTTTCATAAAATCAAGTTCTTCTTTCATCTCACATGCCTTTTGACAATCATGTGCAAACTTACCACATTTGTTCTTTGAGCCATATATATCTGTAGAAGTGACAAATGAACCATAGCATCTAGGTTTTCCAGGATGTTCTTTTCCTAACACTTGAGTTAAGATTTGATTTTCATTTTCACTGACAATATTCTCAGTATCATCTGAAAAATGACCTGCTACAATTTGATCTATCTCAACCTAAAAACAAAATTCAAATAGACATATTAATCAAACTAAGAAGTTAGAAAAGATGATATTAGCTTGCAAGAACATGAACACATACAAACTTTTTAGCTGCAAAGTCAGTGGATGGCTCTCCATTCTTCTTTGTGTGCATCATTTTAAATGTTTGAATCAATGACATCTTTTGTCCCATTTGCTCCATCTTCAGTCATAAAAAGTTATCAAGTTAAAAAAACTATGCATCCATACAAATAATTATAACATAATTCATAAGTAATAAGATAAGATTACATATTCCTATTGTCGGATAGCAATGCTCTTTGGTCCCGTCGTGGAAACCATCTGTTGTTTTGCATGATTTCCCTTATTGATTTCTGAAATTCTCTTTATAAAATATCAAAAAAACATATTAATTATAGAAAATAATAACAAACATTTCAAAACACACATAATTCCAATATTGGCCTAAATTCATCCATTGCAGTATTGCTTTTTCACCTTTGCAGTATCACTTTTCCAATGTTGGACTAAGTTCTTCCATTGTTCCTCCACTATAAATTGGTGCGGGCATGGATTGTCTCCATCAGGATTGAAATATTCCTTCTTTAATCTTTCCTTGTAATCTTTCCACTTCTTAGATAGTGATGCAACTACATAATTCTCATGGCAATCTTCAAGTTCAAACTTCGACTACAAAAAAAAATAGAAAATATGTTAGTATTTTCAAATGTAAATTACTATGAAAAAAAATTAGATGTAATGTAAATTACCTTCACTAATTCCAAGCATTCATTGATATTGTGTTCTTGCATGTATCTCCAATCAAACACATCAATAGGCAACAAATCACCATTGCGAGCCATACTACCTAAAAAATGTGCAAATCCAATAGCATTTGTACCAATCTGTCTATTTAGCTCATCAAACTCAAGTTTAAGATGTTGTCCAGGTGGCATATTGTATATGTTCATTTTCCTTGTTGGACCACGAGTTCTCTTTCTTATAGATGGAGTGTCTGTTTGCATTGGAGGAGGGGAATTTCCATCATTCATGCTTGAAGGAGTGTGTGATGTATTTCTAACTTGGGGTTGTGACATTTGTAATGCAGAATTAGAGTCACTCATAAAATTGATTTGATGTTGTTGTTCACGAATTGCAATCTCCTTAGCTTTCCTACGAGTGACTCTATTTGTATCCATCACTTCAAAAATCTGCACATAGAAATTAAGAAAAATCAAGCATACCAATCAAGTTCTATTATAATTACATAGAGATTCAAAAGAACTAAACATAAAGATGAAAAAGATAATCCATACCAATCAAGTTCTATAGCATCTACATCTTTTCTTGAAATATCCATTTCTTCAATTTCAGCTAAAATATTTTCTATTACATTCTCCTCATGTGTAGTGCTTTGAAGTAAAGTTTCAACCATATCATCACTTCTTTTATCTCCCATTGCATATGTATCTCGTGGCTTTGTCATCACAACTACATGCCAAGGTTTTTCACGTGGATTGCTTATATAAAAAACTTGTTGTGCTTGAGAAGTGAACACAAAAGGCTCTTCAGTATGTAGAAGACAATTAGGAATCACGAGAGTAAATCCATGTTTATCCACCTTCAACCCATCTTTATGAAAAATGTTTATCCAATCACACTTGAACAAAACAATAGCAAATTGTCCATAATAATCCAAACATATCATATCCTTGACAATTCCATAATAAGACACCATTCCTTGATCTGGAGTTTGTGCTGCTACAAGAATTCCACTATTTTGACATTTTCCTCTATTGTCTCTCTCTTTAGTATGAAATCTTATTCCATTAATGTCAAAACCAGTATAACATCAAACTTTATTAGATGGTCCCTTTGCTAACCATCTAAGCATTTTTTATCTTTGCTCATCCAAGACATCACAGAACTCATATACCTACATAAACGAATAGAAAATGATATTCATGTATAGATATAAACTTAAATTATATATAGCCAGGGAGAAGTAACTTACATGATGTTTAAACCATCCTGGAAACTCTTTGAAATGAATGCCATCAATGTCTTTTGATATAGCACCAACAATTTTTTCTTTCAACTCATTGACATGTTTTCTATGTAAATGCGAATGTTGTGACTTCAATATCAAAAATAATATTGATAATATAAGAAGACTCTAATAATCAACTAAATTACTTACTCAATATATGGTTTCAATGCATCACAGTTAAACAACACATATCTGATAGCTTGTTGCATCGTTGGATCATCTAAATCCCTCCAACTCCCTCCTTTAAGAGGGTGACCATCACAGAAAAATATTTCAAATCCAGGGACTATAATTTGATCATTACCACCATCTTGAATTGCCACATTCTTAACACTTCCTTCATTATTGTCATTTAAATATCTTGAGCAAAAATTCATGCACTCTTTTTCTAAATAACCTTCAGCAATCAATGCCTCCACATATCTTCTATTACGAACATATGACTTCAACATCATAAGAAACCTACATGAAAATAACTTATATTATAGTATCTTCATTGTGATTGATTTAAAAGTATTAGCACTATGAAAAAGAGAAATTCATACCTCTCAACAAAGTACATCCATCGATATTGAATTGGGCCGCCTAACTTGGCCTCTTCTGCTAAGTGAACTACTACATGCACCATCACATCAAAGAAAGATGGTGGAAAAAAAATTTCCATGTTACAAAGCACTTCTGCTATATCTGAATCCATTTTATGTAATGTGTCAATATCAAGTTCTTTCGAACAAAGATTTCTAAAATATGATGACAAACCAGTAAGAGTGGAAATGACATGTGCTGGCAGAACTTTTCGAAGAGCGATTAGAAGTAGTTGTTGCAACAAGATATGACAGTCATGACTTTTCAGTCCAATAATTTTTTTCCCTTCAACTTGCACACATTGAGAGATATTCGAAGCATATCCTCTGGGAACCTTTACAGCTTTTAACACCTGAAGAAAGTCAACTTTCTCTTCCTTTGACATTATGAAAGAAGCAACAGGCAGACACAATTTATTGGTTGCACTATTCACATATGGGTAGAGTGATGATCTTATCTTCATTTCTTGTAAATCAAGACGAGCATTGTAATTGTCTTTTGATCTGCCCTCAGCATCTAAAAAAGTATATATCAAACTCTCACATACATTCTTTTCAATGTGCATCACATCCAAATTATGACGCAATTCTATGGTTTTCCAATATGGCAATTGAAAGAAGATACTCTCCTTCCTCCATCCTGTCTTGTATGATTGTTGACCTCTAGATTTTCTTTTTTGTCCAACTGTTTGCTTGAACAAATTCAGTTGTTCCATCACATCAACACCTGATAATCTTTTATGTCTTTCTCTTAATTCATTTTTTCCATCAAAAGCAGAATATTGCATGCGAAATTTATGATTTACTTTAAGAAATCGTCGTTGATGGATATAGCAATGTTTACTAGAATGCTTCAACCATCGCCCTTCAGTCTCATCATTACACACAGGACATGCTTTCTCACCTTTAGTGCTCCATCCAGATAAATATGCATACCCAGGAAAGTCATTAATGGTCCACAATATAATAGCTTGCATCCTAAATGATTGTTTTCTAGCAGCATCATAAGTTTCTACACCTTCATGCCATAATAATTTCAGTTCATGAATAAGAGGCTGAAGATACACATCGATTTTCATTCCTGGTGACTTTGGACCAGGTATGATAGAAGATAAAATCAAGTTGGATTCTTTCATACACATCCACGGTGGCAAGTTATATGGTATTAAAACAACAGGCCATATACTGGAAGTACTTGATAATGATCT
Organism: Colocasia esculenta; assembly: GCA_014218235.1. Taxonomy (NCBI): domain Eukaryota; kingdom Viridiplantae; phylum Streptophyta; class Magnoliopsida; order Alismatales; family Araceae; genus Colocasia; species Colocasia esculenta. The sequence continues at coordinate 23,746,426 of CM024759.1, forward strand.
AAATGGATTAAATCCATCACTTGCCAAACCAAGTCTCACATTTCGAATCTCTGATGAAAATGATGTATGCTCATGATCAAAATGTTGCCAAACTATAGAGTCAGCTGGATGTCGTAATCTTCCATCATATTTTGTGCGACCTTCTGCATGCCATGTCATAAAGGAGGCTGTTTTTGTAGGCATATATAACCTTTGTAATCTTGGTATTAAAGGAAAATAGCGCAATGTCTTTTTTGCTATTTTTTTCCCTTTGTTCATGTCCCATCTATCTGAACCACATGTTGCACACTTATGTAAATCATCAATTTTTGTTCCATCCCAAAACAACATACAATCATTTTCACATGCATCTATTTTTTCATAATCAAGTCCAAGATCTTTTATCATCTTTCTTGTTTGATAAAAAGTCTCAGGTATTTCATTAGGATCTGGAAATGCATCCCTTAATAATTCCAATAGTGCAGTGACAGATGTATCAGACCACCCATAAAGGGATTTTATGTTAAACAACTTAACAAGAAAGGAGAGTTTGCTATATTTCTTACATCCTGGATATAACTCCTTTTCAGAATTTTGCAGCAACTTATAAAATTTTTCAGCATCAATGCCAATTTGTTGATCTATCTCTTCCGCATGCATCAATGGAACACCAAAAGCATCATGAATCATTCCATGCATATCATCATCAACTTTATTACTTGATGATGCAACATCATTATACTGCATCGTTCTTTTTTCTCCATGAAATGTCCATATAGTGTATGACAACATCATACCTTTGAATAGTAAATGTTTAGCAACTTCCTTTGGAGATAATAATGCAAGATTGCAACACTTGATACATGGACATCTAATGACCTTATTTGGTTCTGCATTTGCTATGGCAGCTTTTAAGAATTCAGCCACTCCACTTAAATATTCTGGACTATTCCGAGACTTATCTATCCAACTTTTATCCATCTTAAGATTTAGACCTGAATATAAACAATTACATATTGTTACTTATATATGAAAATTTTGTAGCTAATTTTATAAACTTTTATAAGAAATGAGCCACCACCCAGACTCGCTAGAGCACATACCTTTGTGAGATTACAGTGGCCTCAACTTTGGCTGGTAATTGAGTGACAGTCACAATCTGATAAAAGTTGCACACAACTCACACCTTTTTGGCAATAACCTAAAATAAATCATGACAGAGCAAACGATAGATGTTAGTAAAGTGACTTATGATCATCTTTCATTGTTTAAAAAAAAACATGCCGGAAATTTTTGCATGCAAATGCCACTGTTAATCTAAATATCATACATATAATCGTGTTTTAAAGAAATAAGGAAAGCAACATGAATGTCCAGGTTAGTCAAACCAACATGCACATAAATCTTTTTTTTGTTTACAACTTAACAAGAAACTGTGCATATCATGTATGTCACCTGTTTATTTAATCAAAGTCAAAGAAAAATAATTACCCAACTTTCATATAACTGAGTTTAACCATCATGCATGAAACCTTCTATTAAAGATAATGGCCAAAACCTTTCTTTTTGTGGTCAGAAGAGAACAACATCAAAGTTTAAATAAATATTTGATTATTTGCAAAACTCCAACAAATCTACAAGATTAATAATTATTATCAATAATTGATGCTACAGGATATCTTAAAACAAATTCTTAATTCACAAAAGATGGTATAGACTAAAATAAAAAATCTAAATTATGCAAATCTTTAGAAGTAGATTTCATGGTACAATCACATTAAAAATGCAGTCCAAATTTAAAGGCAACAACAAGAACTTTTCTTTTTTTGGGTCCGAAGAGAACTACATCAAAGCTTTAAAAAATGATTATTTACAAACACCAACAGATCGAGGGACCTTATGCAATATGACCGAATAAAAAATTCTGGGTTGAATATAAATATGAAGAGTTTTTTTTCTTTGTTTTGACAGGGAGGATGAGAGATATACGGGGATGGGTTGGGTGGGGATAGAGAGAGAGAGAGAGAGAGGGAGGTGTTGCGGTCAAATATTTTAATGAAGGGTTTACCATTTTGTTGGAACAAAAGTCCAACAGGAGAGGTTAAAATAATTTTTGTTGGAGCAGAAGTTTGGAAAAAACGCAGAAGCACATGGTGTAGGAGAGTTTAAAATAAATTTTATTAGGGTAAAAGTTTAGAGCACATGGTATAGGAGAGCTTAAAATAAGTATTATTGGAGCAAAAGTTTAGAGCACATGGCGCGTGAGAGGATACATCACACATGAGAGTTTAGAATAAATTTTCTTGGAGCAAAAGTGCAGTACGCAATACATACCATTTTTTTAAGAACCAAAACCTGTTGCGCAGGAGAGAGAGAAAATAGTGGGTGAAACAGTTGCTGCAGCGGTTCTGTTAAATCACTGGGAGGTGCTTTTGGAGTCGGCGGGCCACGGCTGTAGCATCCCAAGCAAAGCGACTTGCTCTTTCCCGAGGAGGGGTTGCGGCGTGGAAAAGAAGAAGAAGAAGAAAGTTTGGTGTGAATGGGAAAAGAGGAAAGAGAGAGAGAGAGGTCGTGGCGGTAAGGAGGGAAATTAGAGATTATTAGGGAGGGAATATTTAAGCAAATCTAGTGAACAAAAGGCAAAAATTTATGTTTGCCTTTTATTTATTAAATTTTATAAGATATAATTTAAGAAAGTATCTTTAATATAATATATTCCATATCAATAGAAGGCATATTTTTATTTAGCCTTTTAATGTTTGACATATAAGTCACAATTTACTTTCTGCCTTTATAATTGGACGGTTTATAAGGCAAACAAAATATCTGCCTTCTAATCTGTTGATAATAAGGCTATTAACGTTCTGCCTTTATTTTTCTGCCTTTTATGTCTACTTTTCCAGTAGTGTATATAGAACACATTCACGAATAAATACCACACATTCACTAATAACTACCACACATTCACGTCTAAATACATTCATTTCATCTATAAATACCATAAACACCAACACTCACAGATCTATAGCCTTCCAGTGTGGCAGTCAGTCTGTTCACCTATGTGTAGAACACATTCACCTATGTATAGAACACATTCACCAATAACTATCACACATTCACCAATAAAAACATGCATTTCACCTATCAATGTCATAAACATCAACACTTGCATTAATCTGCACTCTTTCATTGTGGTTGTCTATTCACCTACATATAGAACACATTCACCAATAAATACCACACATTCACCAATAAATATATACATTTCACCTATAAATGTCATAAACATTAACTCTTGCATTAATCTGCACTCTTTCATTATGGTTGTCTATTCACCTACAAATAAAACACATTCACCAATAAATACCAGAAATTCACCAATAAATATATTCATTTCAACAATAAATGCCACAAACATCAACATTTGCACAAATCTGTAGTCTTTCATTGTGGTTGTCTATTCACCTACATATAGAACACATTCACAAATAAACACCAGAAATTCACCAATAAATACATGCATTTCACCTATAAATGTCATAAACATCAACACATGCATTAATCTGCACTCTTTCATTGTGGTTGTCTATTCACCTACATATATAACACATTCACCAATAAACATCAGAAATTCACCAATAAATACATTCATTTCACCTATAAATTCCACAAACATCAACACTTGCACAAATCTGTAGTTTTTTATTGTGGTTGTTTATTCACCAACATATAGAACACATTCAAAAATAAATACCAAAAATTCACCAATAAATACATGCATTTCACCTATAAATATTATAAACATCAACACTTGCATTAATCTGCACTCTTTCATTGTGGCTGTCTATTCACCTACATATAGAACACATTAACCAATAAATACCAGAAATTCACCAATAAATACATATAGCACTCTTTCATTGTGGTTGTCTATTCACCTACATATAGAATACATTAACCAATAAATACCAAAAATTCACTAATAAATACATACAGTTCACCTATAAATGTCATAAACATTAACACATGCATTAATATTCACTCTATCATTGTGGTTGTCAATTCACCTACATATAGAACACATTCACTAATAAATACCAGAAATTCACCAATCACGGCATGCATTTCACCTATAAATGTTATAAACATCAACATTTGCATTAATCTACACTTTTCCATTGTGGTTGTCTATTCACCTACATATAGAACACATTCACCAATAAATACTAGAAATTCACCAATAAATACATTTATTTCACCTATAAATGCCACAAACATCAACACTTGCACATATCAGTAGTCTTCCAGTGTGGTTGGTTATTCACTTACATATAGAAGACATTCACCAATAAATACCAGAAATTCACCAATAACTACATGCATTTCACCTATAAATGTCATAAACATCAACACTTGCATTAACCTACACTCTTTCATTGTGGTTTTCTATTCTCCTACATATAGAACACATTCACCAATAAATACCACAAATTCGCCAATAAATATATTCATTTCACCTATAAATTCCACAAACATCAACACTTGCACAGATCTGTAGTATTTCATTGTGTTTGTCTATTCACCTACATTAGAACACATTCACAAATAAATATAAGAAATTCACCAATAAATACAAACATTTCACCCATAAATGACATAAACAACAACACTTGCATTGATCTGCACTTTTTAATTGTGGTTGTCTATTCACCTACATATAGAATACATTAAACAATAAATACTAGAAATTCACCAATAAATACATACATTTCACCTATAAATGTCATAAACATCAACACTTGCATTAATCTGCACTCTTTCATTGTGGTTGTCTATTCACTTACATATAGAACATATTCACCAATAAATACTCAAAATTCACCAATAACTACATGCATTACACATATAAATGTCATAAACATCAACACTTGCATTAATCTGCACTCTTTCATTGTAGTTGTCTATTCACCTACATATAGAACACATTCACCAATAAATATCAGAAATTCACCAATAACTACAAGCATTTCACTTGGAAATGTCATAAACATCAACACTTGCATTCATCTGCACTCTTTCATTGTGGTTGTCTATTCACCTACATATAGAATACATTAACAAATAAATAACAGAAATACATACATTTCACCTATAAATGTCATAAACATCAATACTTGTATTAATCTGCACTCTTTCATTGTCGTTGTCTATTCACCTACATATATAACACATTCACCAATAAATACCAAAAATTCACTAATAACTACATACATTACACATATAAATGTCATAAATATTAACACTTGCATTAATCTGCACTCTTTCATTGTGGTTGTCTATTCACCTACATATAGAACACATTCACCAATAAATATCAGAAATACACCAAAATATACATGCATTTCACCTATAAATGTCACAAACGTCAACACTTGCATTAATCTGCACTCTTTCATTGTGGTTGTCTATTTACCTACATATAGAACACATTCACCAATAAATACCAAAAATTCACCAATAACTACATGAATTTCACCTATAAATATCACAAACATCAACACTTGCATTAATCTGCACTCTTTCATTGTGGTTATCTATTAACCAACATATAGAACACATTCACCAATAAATACCAGAAATTCACCAATAAATACATTCATTTCACCTATAAATTCCACAAACATCAACACTTGCACAGATCTGTAGTCTTTCAGTGTGGTTGTCTATTCACCTACATATAGAACACATTCACCAATAAATACCAGAAATTCACCAATAAATACATTCATTTCACCTTAAACCCCACAAACATCAACACTTGCACAGATTTGTAGTCTTTCATTGTGGTTGTCTATTCACCTACATATAGAACACATTCAAAAATAAATACCATAAATTCACCAATAAATACATACATTTCACCTATAAATGTCATAAACATCAACACTTGCATTAATCTGCACTCTTTCATTGTGGTTGTCTATTCACTTACATATAGAACACATTAACCAATAAATACTAGAAATATACCAATAAATACATACATTTCACCTATAAATGTCATAAACATCAACACTTGCATTAATCTGCACTCTTTTATTGTGGTTGTCTATTCACCTACATATAGAACACATTCACCAATAAATACCAAAAATTCACCAATAACTACATGCATTTCACCTATCAATGTCATAAACATCAACACTTGCATTAATCTGCACTCTTTCATTGTGGTTGTCTATTCACCTACATATAGAACACATTCACCAATAAATACCAGAAATTCACCAATAACTACATGCATTTCACCTATAAATGTCGTAAACATCAACACTTGCATTAATCTGCACTCTTTCATTGTGGTTGCCTATTCACCTACATATAGAACACATTCACCAATAAATACCAGAAATTCACCAATAACTACATGCATTTCACCTACAAATGTCATAAACATCAACACTTACATTAATCTGCACTCTTTCATTGTGATTGTCTTTTCACCTACATATAGAACACATTCACCAATAAATACAAGAAATTCACCAATAAATACATTCATTTCACCTATAAATTCCACAAACATCAACAATTGCACAGATATGTAGTCTTCTAGTGTGGTTGTCTATTCACCTACATATACAACACATTCACGAATAAATACCAGAAATTCACCAATATATACATTCATTTCACCCATAAATGCCATAAACATCAACACTTGCACAGATCTGTAGTCTTCCAGTGTGGTTGTGTATTCACCTACATGTAGAACACATTCACCAATAAATACCACACATTCACTAATACACACATGCATTTCCCCTATAAATGTCAAAAACATTAACATTTGCACAGATCTGTAGTCTTCCAGTGTGGTTGTCTATTCACCTATATATAGAACACATTCACCAATAAATACTAGAAATTCACCAATAAATACATTCATTTCACCTATAAATGCCACAAACATCAACACATGCACATATCTATTGTAAGGCCCCGAATTTTCTTCTTCCCGCTTGTATTCTATGTATATGATGTTTACTTGTTCTTGCATAAATGGCGTGCATGAAAATGGTGCATATTATAGATATAAATTTTGCATGTGTATATATGTGGATGTATATTATTATCGTGAATATAAGTAATTGGCCAACTTTGTGTATAAGGTATCTATTTAAATACTATGCAGGTACTACCTAAATATTGAAGTATACCTTATATTACCCATTTCATGGATATTGTGTGCGAATATATGAAGTGCATATGTGTATGTACGTATGTAGGTTATCTTATGCGTGTGATAATTGTATACCTAATTCTACATACATAACACCTTGGTATACCTATGTATGCATGTGTATGTTTAGTTGTAAACGTTGTCTAATTGCATGGTGTAGTTAATGTGTACATTGTACTTCGTACATTGCATGTACGTATGGAGTGCAAGCAAGAACTATCTTATTGAATAGATTATTCCTAGCTAACTTAATTCATATTGCCTCCTAATGATTTTTGAAACCCACGCAATTCTTGTCACCTTATTTTGCCGCATGTTGAGCCATACTTATGTAAAACATCACGTACGCGTAGGTAGATATCTATGTACGTATTAGCTAGTTGTGCTTATGTATGCATGTGAATAATTATATGGTAAATATGGTTTGAATGCATGGTGTGATAGTGTGTATACTATGTTACATACATTGTATGTATATATGTATAAGTTGAATATGATTTCTGCATGATTTTAAGTTCTGGCGGAAGGGCCAATTGGCGTCAACATGGGTGGACGCCCATGAGTTGTCGGCGTCCATATCGATGGACGCCAAGACTTAAGTAGCCATCCATATAGGTGCACGTTTACTTCTCTGACCTGCATGCGCAATAGACCCGGAATTCCGGGGACAAGCAACCCCAGCCATTGGGGAGCTGTCCCCAGTGGCTGTGAAAGCCTCACATCAACCCCTACGTGGGATGAGAGGTCTCTCTCCTATAAACCAACCCCTCCTTGCAACCCCAAGAGCTCTCTTTGGCTCTTTGCAAAGAGGAGAGAAGGAAAACCCTAGCTATGGAGAACAAGAGAAGACCTGAGGTTGGTGGCCTCTGATCCGTCCACTGGAGGTGCAAACCAAGGAGCTACAACGTCTGGAGGATGGCCAATAAATCCAAGAAGAGATCCCAGCTCCGAGGTGCCATCTACATCGACAGGAGAAGAGGATCGAAGGAGTTTCTGAACACCTTTTTGGCAAGGCCGAGAGGGGCTTCATCAGCTTAATCCGATCTTGTAGATTTATTTGAGAAGTAAGTAACCTATAGATCTCAATCCTATACATGTGCCCTAGGTCCCAGCATTTTTCTGGATTTTTCCTCGCATCTTGGATCCCCTCTTTCTCCTTGTGTTGGGAGCTCGGGTCAGTGTTTTGCACAGACCTAAACTTGACGGCAATAGCCATTGCCGTCGAGATCTTCGCTTGGCGGCCAACGATATTGCCGTTAAAGTGCTATTAGCGTCCAGACTATGCCGTTAAGCTCTTCAGGGCAAGAACAATGAACTGTTCTCCCTTCTATATGATTAATTTCCGAAGTGTTTCGAATGAGGATATAATGTAATCATATATGTTATGTAAAATAGACCATGGGATGCATGTGATATTTTCTGTGCTTTTTGGTGAATGGCATGGATTGTTAAATCATTGAAATACATGTGGGAAAAATGGATTATGCATGTTCACCTACTGTCTACATGATTCCTGAGGAATTAAATGCCCTAGATTTTTCTATACCATGTGTATATGTATCAGTCCATGCCCCAAAATTTTGAGAATTTTTCCATGACTGTGGGATTTACTGAAATTTCTGTTTTGGAAATAGAAGACATGTGTAGGATTTGTAAAATTTACAGTAAATTGTGTGTTGTGCAATAAATCAGGGGAAAATTTATGTGATGATGAATATGTTAGGATCAGGTTTGTGAACTGTTAAATCTGATGTTTGTGTTATGTTCCATGTTAAATTGAATTATGAATAGCATGAAACTGAATGTTTTAATTTCTGTAAATGTAATATGATTCATAAAAATCTGAAAAATTGCATGTGCGATTATAAACCTGAAATTTGTCTGTGGTTAAAATCTCATGTTATTTTGATGACAGTGAGTATTGTTATGGATTTTTAATGAGAAAAACGACTATGTGAGCATGTTAATTGTGACTTGATGTGATTCAGTAGAGTTCAGTATGATTCAATCTATATTATGATTATTTGGCAGTTGAAACAGTGAGGTTAAAATCAGTAAATGAGGACTTATGTGTGTGTGAATTATGTATGAGTGTGTGCATGGGATGTGAGAGAACAAGTGGTATAGGTGTGTAAAATGGTTAATGTGACAAGATAAACAAATATGCCCATAAGACACTGCCACCCTAGATGCTTGGAGCTATACCGTAGTAATGCCCCTACGGGAAAGCTCAATGTGATATATGATACCCTAGAGAAGGGTCTTGATAAAGTGTTATACCCTGGCAAAGGGTCTTGTGAAATCCTGGAGGTGGACAAGTTCCACTGGTAATGGTGGGAAGGGCTTTCCCCGGTTTCTGCAAGAACTAAGACTTATCACTATGCCGGTGATTAAGTATGTGAATGTGAATGTGTGTGTTATGTGATCGTCTACGTGGTGGTTTGGGCTGTGTCTTGGTATTATGTGAAAATAAGCATAAGTGTGATGTGAAAAGTGATATGTGTTCATAGCACAAGGTATGTGCAAGATATGTGTAAAGGTGGCACATGTTATGTGCAAAAGTGAAATGATAAGAAGTGTGTGAATGTGAAAGAGGAAATAATGAGAAATGTGTGTAAGTATTGTGTGATACAACCAAAAGTGAGTGTATGTGAAAGCCAAGGTTAATCATATGGTTGTATATAATGAGAAATTAGTATAAGTGTAAATGACCATAGTGTTAATTGACATTTTGTTTATTGATGTGTATGAATGTGTGTGTGTATGTGTTGATGTACAAATTGTCAAATGCTAAAAGTGATGTTACTATTAGTACCCAAATGTAAGTATATGCTTTCATATTCATGAAATTTGAATTATTGGATGTACATGTGCTTAGTATTATGTTGTGTAGTTAAAAGTGATCTCTATGCAAAGGTAATATGAATGTGATAAAATTTGTATAAAAATCATCAACCTAAATGTGAAGTAAAGTGTTATGATTGTATGCAAAGTGGGCTAGAAATTATGCTAGGAGTGCTACCTATCTTGTATATGTTTCCATGGTTTAGTTGTGCAAACTTTACAATGACTGAGATAAAGTATGAAAACGTGTGAGTGTGTATTTTACTCATGTTAATGACACCATGATGTTAGTGATCTTGTTTAGATTTTAGTTTTGCATTTGTTAGGATAGTTGTTAATGAAATTCCATGTGAAGTTGTTTAGGTTATGGCGTGATCATGTATGATATTAACTGCTAGAATTTTATTGTGTTAATTGATAAAAAGCATGTATGTATTGAATTTTAAGTTACTTGCTGAGTCTATTGTGTAGACTCACTCTTGCTAAACATTTCAGGAAATTAGCAGCGAAGGAGCTAGCAAGATTTGAAGTGGAGTTGGACTAAGTGATTGAAGACTTGTAATTTATCTTTCATAGTATGTAATGCTACAATTAAAAATTGAATTTTGATCAAATGTACTTAGAGTCGGCTATGTATTTGGAAAATATTGCACTTATGTTATCTTTTGTTGAACTATACAGATTGTGGTATGTGGATTTAAAAGTTGATGGAATAAGATTTATTTAAATTCTGTTGCATTATTGAATTCTATTTTTGTATATCTCAGCTCACTTGTTACTTGTTGGGGTATTCTCCCCTGTAGCGGCTTGCTCTCATCCGATGTGGGTTGGTATAACCGTACCGGGTGGAAGTGGGTCGTTGCAGAGATGGTATCAGAGACTTTGGGTTGAGATTATACATAAATGGCCATCAACTAAATAACATCTCTAAGTCTTTGTAGTGGGTAGCCAGATCCAAGAAATAATTAAAATAGTAGTAGAAAGGTGATAAGATATATGCATGATAATATGTTAGGCATAAGGATAATTGGAGTTTAACTTAGTGTTTATTTTGTAGCAATGGCTGGAAGGACTCGACGTTCGAGCTTGCCTATTCAAGATGAGGAATTAAGTAGGACTGACGGAGAGCAACATGAAGCACCAGCACCTCAAAGATCGCTTGCGCCACCCCCGCCACCGTTGGCTGATTATGGTACAATCATGCAAGGAATTGTACAAACAATACAGACTCAAGCGCAAACACAAGCGGCTCTTCAAACTCAGTTTCAGGCTCAGGTTCCATCACCAACTCAGTAGGACCGTGGTTTAGGAGGCGTATCAGTCATGGAGAGGTTCAAGGGGATGGCTCCACCCTCTTTTAAGGGGGAGAGTGAGCCGTTAGTTGCAGAAAGTTGGCTCAGGGAAATCGAAAAGATATTCAGAGCCATCAGTTGTGCAGAGAATGACAAGATCAGTCTGGCGGCATACATGCTTTAGGAGCGAGCGGATGTGTGGTGGTCTTCCGTTCTACGCACACAGTTTGAGGGAGTGGAGCTAGAGGTTACTTGGGAAGATTTCGTAAGGATGTTTCAGGCCAAGTATGTTCCCGATCATATACAGGACAAAATGGAGCAGGAATTCTTAGCATTGACTCAGGGATCGATGACAGTTTTGGAGTATGAGGCTAGATTTGCAGAGTTGTCTAGTTATGCACCACACATAGTTGTTGATGAGAGGCGCAAGGCAATGAAGTTTGTAATGGGGCTTAGACCATCATTGAGAGCCAGACTGGCGGCGTTTGACCTTAGAACTATGGATGTAGCCCTTAGCGCGGCGTGCAGACAAGAGAGTGAAATGGAGTTGTACTTGGCAGAGAAGAAAGTACTATTAGAAATGTTGCCAGAACCATTTCAACGGCAAAAGAGGAAGATGAAGAAGCTCATGAAAGGAAATCAACCATCTATGGTGCCAATAGAATCAACCTTTCAGCCAGTAGTTTCGGCCGGCAACGAGAAGCCCGTATGTGTGCATTGTGGCAAGCGCCACGGCGGAGACATATGCTGGACGAGGTTAGGAAGATGTCTCAAGTGTGGTAGCAAGAACCATCGGATTAAAGACTGTTCGAATCATAAGAAGAAGTTTATTCCCCGAGATGTTCAAGTAGTAAGGAAGCCACCGGTAGGAATTTAGGCACCGGTCTAAGTGGACTAGAAGCTGCAACGAGATGTCATCAAGGGTACGTGATCCGATCTTCGAGGACGAAGATCTCTTTAAGGGGGAGAGGGTGTAAGGCCCCGAATTTTCTTCTTCCCGCTTATATTCTATGTATATGATGTTTACTTGTTCTTGCATAAATGGCGTGCATGAAAATGGTGCATATTATAGATATAAATTTTGTATGTGTATATACGTGGATGTATATTATTATCGTGAATATAAGTAATTGGCCAATTTTGTGTATAAGGTATCTATTTAAATACTATGCAGGTACTACCTAAATATTGAAGTATACCTTATATTACCCATTTCATGGATATTGTGTGCGAATATATGAAGTGCATATGTGTATGTACGTATGTAGGTTATCTTATGCGTGTGATAATTGTATACCTAATTCTACATACATAACACCTTGGTATACCTATGTATGCATGTGTATGTTTAGTTGTAAACGTTGTCCAATTACATGGTGTAGTTAATGTGTACATTGTACTTCGTACATTGCATGTACGTATGGAGTGCAAGCAAGAACTATCTTATTGAATAGATTATTCCTACCTAACTTAATTCATATTGCCTCCTAATGATTTTTGAAACCCACGCAATTCTTGTCACCTTATTTTGCCGCATGTTGAGCCATACTTATGTAAAACATCACGTACGCGTAGGTAGATATCTACGTACGTATTAGCTAGTTGTGCTTATGTATGCATGTGAATAATTATATGGTAAATATGGTTTGAATGCATGGTGTGATAGTGCGTATACTATGTTACATACATTGTATGTATATATGTATAAGTTGAACATGATTTCTGCATGATTTTAAGTTCTGGCGGAAGGGCCAATTGGCGTCAACATGGGTGGACGCCCATGAGTTGTCGGCGTCCATATCGATGGACGCCAAGACTTAAGTAGCCATCCATATAGGTGGATGTTTACTTCTCTGACCTGCATGCGCAGCAGACCCGGAATTCCAGGAACAAGCAACCCCAGCCATTGGGGAGCTGTCCCCAACGGCTGTGAAAGCCTCACATCAACCCCTGCGTGGGATGAGAGGTCTCTCTCCTATAAACCAACCCCTCCTTGCAACCCCTGTTGCCCAGCTAGCTAGCCCAGAGGGGGGGTGAATGGGTTATTAAAACTTCGATCTCTGATTAAAACCTGTTTACTGAAAGGATTACACAACTTAATAACAAGGTTAGAGTTAGAGCAAACAAGACAACAATCACACAAAACACATCCACAAGACACAAGGATTTTTATCCTGGTTCGGAACTCCTCTCCACAGGAGACCTACGTCCAGTCCCTGAGCAATACCTCAGGATTTTACTACCAAGGGTACAATCCCCCTTAAGGATCCTTACACCCAGCCTCAACTGGTCTTCCTTCAGCCTGAAGGGAACAACAACCACCCTGGATACCACCAGGTCTTCCTTCGTCCAGAAGGGAACAACAACCACCCTGGATACCACCAGGTCTTCCTTCGTCCAGAAGGGAACACAATCTAATAAGAAAAGAGTGTGGAAACAGGCTTCAGACTCTAGCTTGACCAGCTACACACTGAAGCTCTTAAGCCCCCGAGAGAGAAAGAGATTTTACAAGGTTTTTCTCTCCAAGGACTACACAAGCTCTCACAAATAAAAACTATTTTTGATCACAGAGAGCTAAGAGCTGAGAACAAGGTTGGAGTGGAAGCTTCGCTCTTGTTTCAATCTTCTGAGGACTCTAAGAGATGGATTTCTTTCTACTTCAGAAATCAAACGTTGTTTCTGACTGTCTCTTGTTTTCCGTCTTGAGTCTTCTATTTAAACTGCTGATTCAAATTCGAACGTTGAAGTGTCCGTTGTCTCTTATCCTTGTGTACGTTAGACTGGTCACCAAGGAAGCTTCTGATCGTCAGCCTTTTATCCTTGTGTACACGCCAAAGAGATGTCATAGAACTTTGTATCTTGTGTCCAATGTTGTCCAGATGAGTCTTGTCAGATATCTGTAAGCATATCATCAATAAATAGAAGACAGCTAGGACTGCTGTCTATTGTTAGTTGAGATGGAACAGATATTGCAGTATATAGCAAAGCTCCTTTCTGTCTAAAAAAGTACGTAGACAGAGTAGCATAGAAATGGAAGATATTGTCTGCAAGCATGGGAGATACGATCAGAGAGCATTTAATGCATAGCAGTCAACGGACAAGATATGACTTTGACTTTTCAACGCTGTTAAAAGGCATTATACTGATGCATCAAGAAATTCGATAAAAAGAATCTTGCTGACTTCATAACTTATGAAATCGTTATGAATTATAGCAAGTCGTTATGAACTGTAAGGAAATCGATGTGATAACTTATGAAGTCGTTACAACAAGCAGGTCGTTGCGAGTTCTGAAGAAATCGTTACAAGAAATCGTTATGACTATCGAGTTGTAAGGAAATCGTTACACGAAATCGTTATGATTATCAAGTTGTAAGGAAATCGTTACACGAAATCGTTATGATTATCGAGTTGTAAGGAAATCGTTACACGAAATCGTTATGATTATCAAGTTGTAAGGAAATCGTTACACGAAATCGTTATGATTATCAAGTTGTAAGGAAATCGTTACACGAAATCATTATACAAAAAGCAAGGCGTTATGAACAGTAAAGAAATCGTTATGAATTCTAAAGAAATCGTTATGAAGTCTAAAGAAATCGTTATGACTATAGAGTCGTTGTGAATTCTAAAGAAAACGTTACGAGGTCTAAAGAAATCGTTATGACTATAGAGTCGTTGCGAGTTTCTAAAGAAATCGTTACGAGGTCTAAAGAAATCGTTACGGCTAGAGAGTCGTTGCGAGTTCTAAAGAAATCGTTACGAGGTCTAAAGAGATCGTTACGGCTAGAGAGTCGTTGCGAGTTTCTAAAGAAATCGTTACGAGGTCTAAAGAAATCGTTACGGCTAGAGAGTCGTTGCGAGTTTCTAAAGAAATCGTTACGATATCGATTTGCTTTGAGTTTCTCGATCAAAGAGGAAATCGTTCTGCTTATCAAAGAAGTCGATACAAAGACTTGGATAGAAGTGTTGAGACTTACCAGATTGTCTTGAACTTTCATTTTTCTTTTATTTCCTGTTCTCAAGGCTCAAGAAATCCATTAGTGTTATTTTGTTAATCATCAAAATTAATATATAAATAAATGGAAATATTTATTATGGGGACAGTTTGGTCATCAATCTCCCCCTTTTTGATGATGACAAAATATACTAAACATCATACAAAAAATGAAATATGTTTTTCAGATTTACGTTAGTTGTCTCCCCCATTTTGTCATTAAGCAAAAAGATAAGCTGTGAGACAAAGAAGAGAGAAAGATTTATATTAAGATGAAGAAAGATAATACAGAGGAGATAATAAGGAGGCATGCTGTGAGATAACAGCCCATGCCTTGATCTCAAGGTCCTCAAAAATTTGCAGAAAAACGCCAGAGGCAACTGAGAAGGAGGGTCCCATGGAAGGGATGTTCCTCTGAATGTAGAGTTGCCTTTGCTGCTCTAAGAATTCGCCATACTGAGTGTTGTCCAAAATGAATCTGAAGTAAGTACTCTTGCCAAAACTGGCCCTATGGAGAAATCTGTCCAAGGAAATGGGATAGTGGATCTTTTGATTTAACAGATCCTGCTTTAAGGCATAGAAAGCAGAATATCTAGATGCCCATACAGCATAGATCTCTGGTATGGGTGCGATGGAGTTTAGATCCATAAAAGCTTCTGCAGAAAGAGCAGGCTTCCTCTGACTAATTAGATCTTGATTGATAGCTTCCAATTGCTGATAAGAGGCCTGATAGAGACGCTCCCATTCTGATGAGGTGAGTCTTTCACACTCAGAAATGAGTGGAGCTAAAATCTGAGAAGACATGCGGCCAGAGTGGTATTCTCTGAAGATGAACCGCAAAAAGGAAGGAGATCTGCCCTGCTTGGCTGACATCCTGCCCATCTGTCTTGCAAACATATCTAGAGCATGAGACCCAGCATCTGAATCAAACACTAAAGAGTGCAGCTTCGGCAGAAGAACTGGAAAATCAACCTTGAAAGAGACAAAGTCTACTTTAAGAGGAAGGTTGAGAGGGGTTTCTGATTTCAGCACAGTAATCTGCGAATGGAACTGGCAAAACTGAACTTCTGGAATTTTGTTCAAGTAACAGAAGTCACTGTACAGCTGAAAGGCTCTGGCAATGCGAATTTCCTTCAAAATGAAGGATCCCCAAGAGTTTTGTGCTGGATGATAAACCACTCAGAGAAGGTGAGTGGGTGAGCTCTGTGAGTGAGGGATTCGGCCCTTGCAGTCAGGTATTTTGCATACTGAGCCTTATTTCCTTTGATAGCTGCCCACTGATCTTCAGTCTTGAACTCAGTGCCCTCAAGGATTTTGGATTTGAAAGCTTGAGATATCTGAGTAAAAGGAAGAACAATGTCCAGGTGTTCGGATAGGTTGAGAAAAGGAATACCATAAATGGTAGAAAGAATGCATTTCTGGAGGTATTCTTTGTAGATAGGTCTTCTCTTAGGATCAAGGGTAAGAGAGTACCATAAAGGAGGGTATAGAGGAACAGAAGGAGTGCTTAGAGATGAGGAGGTTTTTCTCTTTTTCATGGCAGGACTGGGAGGGTCAGTCCTGTGAATGTGAGAGGCTGTGGAAAGAATGGTGAGGAGGGTGTGCCTTTCAAAATTGTCTGGAACATTGGTGTCAAAGACACCAAGAGGCAGAGGTTTATCTGGAGGAAAGATAACAGAATTAGGAGGAGTAGGAGGATAGAAAAAATGTTTAGGATTAAAGGAAGAGGTTGGTTGAAGAGGAGATGTTTGAATTTTAATAGGGGAAGGTTTAGGAGTTAATGAGGATGGAGCTGAGATGTGAGCTGGAGTAGGAGAGAAGGAGGGTTGAGATGAAGTAGAGGATGAGGAAGGTTGGGTGCGAGGCATGGGATGTTTTATGGTTGGTGGAGCAGGAGGTGCAGTAGAAGGAGATGAAGGTGTGGAGAGGGTTGGAGTGGCAAGAGATGAAGTATCAGGGGCCTTGGAGACTGACACTGGCTCTTTCCCTTTGGCCTGACTCTCTCTGACTGCTGGAGAGGGTCCTGAAGACCCTGAGGCTGCCACTGGTCCGGTTAACCTCACGACTGATGGCCCTGATGGCCCTGACCCTTGAACTGGTGGCCCTGTTGGCCGAGAGACTTCTGCTGGAGGCCCTGGTGGCCTAGGAACTTCAGCTGGACTGCTCTGAGTGGGTGCAGGAGGGACACCACTAGACCTTGAAAGATTAGCCAGCAAATTCTTCATATCAGACATTTCTTTATTGAAATACCTCATTGCATTTCTTATTGAGGATACGTCTGAGGAGGTTGAAACTTGATTTGAAACAATTCCTTGTATGCTAGACTGAACTGATGCCAAGATCACTCCTTGGGCCTTTAACATAGCCATAACAGGCTTCAAGTTCACTTTTCTAGGGCCCTTCCTTGACCTTCTGTGAACAATTCTCTTCTGCTTACCTTGATGAGTGACAGGCTCCTCAAGATTTATAGTTGTACTTGGGCCTTCACTAACATCAACCATGGCTGGAGCTGGAATTTCCTGAGTAGGTGCAGCTTTCTCAGGAAAAGCTTCATTCTCTGGCTTTTCAATCTCAGCTTGCTCCCCCTGAATGGGAGCAGGGACTTCAATACTTTCTTGCTCCCCCTGAGCAGGAGCTTCTTCCAAGACAACTTTCTCCAAGTGGCCTTCTGCCACTGATTCAGACTGAACTTCAGTATGGCCTGCTGCCATAACTTCTTCATCAGGTCCACCTGCCTTAGAAGAGACTGAGATGGAGGGAATGGAATCCAATACCTCTCTTAAAATAGAGGCGACTAAGGTGGTGGGCAAGGAATCTGCCACACCAGCTGCACCCTCTTCCAATTGAGCTTCGGATTGGCATCCCACAGCTGACTCTACTGGTTCTTGCTCTGCTTGACTTGCTGCTGCTTGCTCTGCTGGATCTGCTTGCTCTACTTCTACTGCTTCTTGCTCTGCTGCTGCTTCTGAATATCTGCAATAACTGCTTCTCCTTCAGCCACAGAGGATTTTGACCAAACTCCTTCTTGCACTGAAAAACCACTTTTCTTCAGGTTTCTGGACCTTATAGACTGGCCCATCTTTTCAGCTACCGCACCTGACAAATCTACTCCAAAGTGCTTGAAAATCTTGGTCAGTAGATGAGCATACGGAAGGGAAACATTCAACTTGCTCTTTGTTTCCCATAACTGAGCATGTGCAAACATCATTCGCTCAATCATCACTGCGGCCAGGTTTATCTCTTTGTTCTGGATTGCCCAGAACATTATGTCCGAATCTGCCCTAGTGCATGAAGAAAAGGTAGCACTACGAGGTACTAAGATTTGGCAGACTATAAAGTGAAGCAATCTATTGAATGCGGACATCTGATTAATATCAAGCTTCCCATCCTTCAACTTAAATCCTGGACCGATAATCCCGAGACCTTTGACTTCATCATTCACAGAGTGAATGCCACTAAATCCAGAGGTCTTCACTCCAAACAAATCACGCAAAAGCTCATGGGTTATTCTGATTTGGATGCCCTTGACAGAGGAAACAGGGACCCATCTGCTTCTGACTTCAGACAAATGTAGAAGGCTTTTACCAAGTCCGGGTAGCTTACCTCACTGAAGGTGACCACATCCATCCACTGCAATCTTCTTAGAGTATCAACTAGCCTGGCCATGCCACTCTTCTCAAGATTCTGAACATCCACTGCCTTATTTCCGCAAATCTTCGTCTTCACAAACGTAAATCTTTCTTGCTCCCTTGGGGATAAATACTCAGCACTGTAGCCCCCAACACTTCCGGAGATCAACGGAGCGGCCATGGGTGCAGAGAAGAAAAGATTCTGGAAGGGAGGATGATGGAAGGGACGGAAGTTCTCGAAGGAATTCTTCGCGGGAAGAGAAGAAGGCTTCGAAAGTTGCAGAGAGTCGATCCCAAAATCGTTAGGGCATCGGCTTTGGGTGAACAGATAGAGAATAAAAAGGGTAAAGGTAGAAGACGAGTCGATCCAGAGCGATTTGAGTAAAATAATATTACTTTATTGAACGGAGGAGCGCCAAAGGCGGTAAAGATAGAAAGCGACAAAAAGATTTGACAAGTCAAACAACTTTCCACACAGAAGCGGTCAAAGCATATAGATAACTGAGTTTTGCTTAACTTTAACGGAGAGAGAACTTTCATTTAATCTGAAAAATTTATATGTCAATAAAATCACAGAAATTCTTTCACAAATTGCACATCCCTAGTTCCCTTCTAAGAGATGTAAATCTCTCTTCAGGTAGGGCTTTTGTGAAGATATCTGCCAATTGACCATTTGTATCTATAAACGAAATTTCTAAATTACCACTAGCTACATGGTCTCGAATAAAATGATATCTTACCTCAATGTGCTTCGTCCTTGAGTGTTGAACTGGATTTTTGGTGAGGTTGATGGCACTTGTATTATCACACAATAGAGGAATTGATTTGATGTGAATGCCGAAATCTTCAAGTTGTTGCTTTATCCAAAGAAGTTGTGTACAGCAACTTCCAGCAGCAACATATTCCGCCTCAGCTGTTGATAGAGCTACTGAATTTTGTTTCTTGGATGTCCATGATATTAGGCATCCTGCAAGAAACTGACAACATCCACTGGTGCTCTTTCTATCTACTTTGCAACCAGCATAATCAGCATCTGAATATCCTATTAGATTTATCTCACAAGATCTAGGATACCAGAGACCTAAGTCATGAGTTCTAGCTAAATATCTAAATATTCTTTTTACAGAAATTAAGTGAGACTCTCTAGGGTCTGCCTGATATCTAGCACACATGCATACACTGAACAAAATGTCTGGTCTACTGGCAGTTAAGTAAAGTAATGATCCTATCATACCTCGATAATTCTTTTGATCTACCCTTTTACCTTTTTGATCACTGTCCATTCTGGTTGATGTGCTCATTGGAGTTGATAATGGCTTTGCATCTTCAAATCCAAATTTCTTCAACAGCTCTTTGGTGTACTTTGCTTGACAGATATGAGTGCCATCCTTCCCTTGCTTGATTTGCAATCCAAGGAAGTAGCTTAACTCCCCCATCAAGCTCATTTCGAATTCTCCCTGCATAAGCTTTTCAAAGTACTTGCAAAGAGATTCATCAGTAGATCCAAAAATAATATCATCTACATAGATTTGTACAAGAAGTATATGTTTAACCTTAGATTTTATAAATAATGTACTATCTACTTTACCTCTAGTGAAACCATGATTTAATAAGAAAGTACTGAGCCTTTCATACCAGGCTCTAGGAGCTTGCTTTAAACCATATAAAGCCTTATGTAGTTTAAATACATGATTTGGAAATTCAGTGTCGTCAAAACCTGGAGGTTGTTCAACATAAACTTCCTCCTTGATGAAACCATTTAAAAAGGCTGATTTGACATCCATTTGAAAAAGTTTTAAATCAAGTGCAGATGCATAAGCAAGTAAAATCCTAATGGCCTCAAGTCTAGCTACAGGTGCATAAGTTTCATCGAAATCTATGCCTTCCTCTTGGGAGTAGCCTTGAGCCACCAATCTGGCTTTGTTCCTTAAGATTATTCCAGACTCATCCAGTTTATTTCTGAACACCCACTTGGTGCCAATAACTGAATGATTGGATGGTCTAGGAACAAGTGACCATACTTGGTTTCTCTTGAACTGATTTAGTTCATCTTGCATGGCTAATATCCAAGATTCATCAGATAAAGCTTCATTGACTGTCTTAGGCTCTACTTGAGAAACAAATGCTAAATAGTCGCATGGAATTACATTACCTCTAGTTCTTACCCCTACAGATGGATCACCAATGATGTTTTCAGGAGGGTGATCTTTCTGATATCTCCATTCCTTTGGAAGATCTTCATGTTGGATTTCTGTTTGCTGCAGTTCTTCCAGAGTTGGATCCTCTTTGTCCTTAATTGAAGTATTCTTTAATTTTTCGGACAAGTCATCTGCATCATCAATGTCACTAATTTCTTCCTTTTTCAAGGAAGGGTTAGATTCATCAAAAATAACATGTACTGATTGTTCAATCAATAAGGAACGTTTATTGAAAACTCTATAACCTTTGGGTTTAGAAGAGTACCCCATGAAGATGCCTTCATCTGATTTGGCATCCAACTTACCAATGTCCCTTTTTCCATTGTTATGGATGAAGCAAGGACATCCAAATATTCTGAAATGGCTAATCTTTGGCTTCTTTTCTTTGTAGAGTTCATAAGACGTCTTTTTCAGAATTGGCCTGATCATCACTCTATTTATGATATAACATGCAGTGTTGATAGCTTCGGCCCAGAAATATCTTGGCAGATCATATTCTGACAACATGGTTCTTGCCATATCCAAAAGAGTTCTGTTTTTCCTCTCAGCAATTCCATTCTGTTGAGGTGTCCTTGGAGCTGAGAAGTTGTGCTCAATTCCTTGATCATCACAGAACTTCGTAAACTTTTCATTCTGAAACTCACCACCATGATCTGATCGAATAGAGACAATTGAGAATTTCTGATCTTTCTGAACTTTCTTACTGAAGCTGACGAAATTTTCAAAAGTGTCATCTTTGTGCTCTAAAAAGGATACCCAAGTGAATCTTGAATAATCATCAACTATTACAAATCCAAAATTCTTTCCTCCCAAACTGGTAGTTCTCATTGGCCCAAATAAATCCATGTGAAGTAGTTCTAAGGGCTTTGAGGAGGTTACTACAGTCTTTGATTTGAAGGAGCTCTTGGTGTGCTTTCCTCTTGCACAAGGTCTGCAAATGCTATCCAATCTGAAATTTACCTTTGGCAGTCCTTCAACTAGTTTTCTCTTTCTGAGCTTGTTCAACCCATCCAAGCTGCAGTGGCCCAATCTTCTGTGCCACAACTCAGTTGATTGATCTTTACTAGCTGCCAAACACACATCTTGATCCTTGAGTTTCTCGAGATATAGAACATACAAATTTCTTTCTCTGTAGGCTTCAAATATGACTGCACCATCCTTTAAGATACTGCATTTTGATTCTTGAAACTGAATTTGATGGCCTTTGTCACACAACTGGCTGATGCTGATGAGATTGTGCTTTAACCCTTTGACCAGCATTACATCTTCTATAACTGATTTTCCTTTGATGTTCACAGACCCGCTTCCTATCACAGTCCCTTTTCCATTATCTCCATAGGTGACTGTACCTTCTTCAGCTTGGAGATCAACAAATATCTTCTTGTTGCCTGACATATGCCTTGAGCACCCACTATCCAAATACCATTTGGATGCTCGAGGGTTAACCTGAAATGAGAACATCAAGCTTTAGGTACCCAAATTCTTTTGGGTCCTGATTGGTTAGTATCATCAACTTTACCTTTTAATATCCATTTTTTATGTCTTGTTGGGCATGTAATTTTAATATGTCCTAACTTGTTGCAGTGACTGCAGCAGGATAACTTAGTTACTTTTTCTATATATTTGAAATCAGCTTTGTATGCTACATCTTGTTCGGGTACAAATTTTGGTGTTGGATATGTTTTAGGGTATATTATGGTTTCTTCATTGTCTGGGGGTGTATATCCTAATCCATTTTTCTTTTTACCCGATCTCCTAGCACCTTTTAATATTAAAGAGTTTTT
Organism: Colocasia esculenta; assembly: GCA_014218235.1. Classification (NCBI taxonomy): domain Eukaryota; kingdom Viridiplantae; phylum Streptophyta; class Magnoliopsida; order Alismatales; family Araceae; genus Colocasia; species Colocasia esculenta. Next base: position 23,769,391 of record CM024759.1, read on the forward strand.
ACCATTGGTAAATTTTCTAGTGTACTTGATAGATTATCATTTTCTTTATTTAGTCTTTCTATTTCTATTTTAAGTTCACCTAAGTCTTCTTGTTTTTCTAGATGATTTATTTTCTTATTTTTCTCTTTTAAATCTTCACATAATAATTCATTTCTTCTTTTATGTTCAGTAATTTGTTTTTCAAGTTCTTCATTTTCTGTTCTTAGGTCTGAGTTTGTATTTTCTAAGCAGATTATATTTTTCTTACTAGTTTTAAGTAATTTGCATACTTCTTTGTATTTTTCATAAAGTTCATTAAAAGCATTTTCCAAATTATCAGAATCTGAATCATTGCATGAATCAAAAGAAGAGTCAGAGGTTACCTTGTCTTCGGTGTTGGCCATGAGAGCCAAGTTGGCTTCTTCACCTTCACTGCTCGAGCTTGACTCACTGTCTGAGTCACTGCTGTTCTCCCAAGCAGCTGCCATTGCTTTCTTTTGTACTTCTTAAATCTTCTGAAGTTGTCCTTCTTCTTGTGATCACTCTTTTTGATCATGGGACAATCTGCCTTGATGTGTCCAGGCTTCTTGCATTCATAACAAATCACTTCTCCTTTCTTTTGATCCTTTACTTCTGGTTTTCTAAGTCTTTGTTTTTCTTAAAAAATTTTCTTCCGGACTGATATTTCTTTTTCTTTGCTAGAATCCTTTGAAGCCTTCGAGACAGCATCGCTTCTTCATCATCACTGTCTTTACTACTCTCACTATTATCCAAAGATTCTTCCGAATTATCTTCACTTGCTTTGAGAGCATTTGATTGTTTCCTTCTGCTGGAGGATTCTCCTAATCTCTCCATGTTTATCTCGTGAGCCATGAGAGATCCTATTAGCTTTTCCAATGACATTAATTTTAAATCATTGGCTTCTTCAATGGCTGTTACCTTCGGAGTCCAAGAAGATGGTAAAGATCTGAGGACTTTTCTAACCATATCTGGTGCATTATAGACCTTTCCCAAACCGGCTAATCCATTTGTGATGTCAGTGAATCTGCTGAACATTTGAGTTATTGATTCACCTGTCTGCATCTGAAATCTTTCATATTGAGCTACTAGAATATCAATTCTTGTCTCCTTTACCTTGTCTGTCCCTTCATAGGTAATTTTGAGCTTTTCCCACATCTCCATTGCGGACTTGCAGGCTGAGACTCTATTGAACTCTTTCTTGCTTAGGGCACAGCATAATATGCTCTTGGCTTTGCAGTTTAAGGATATTCTTTTCCTATCATCATCTGTCCACTGAGCCTTAGCGTTTGTGACCAAAAGATCACCTTCTTCTACAATGGACCAGATTGTGTAATCATGACCTTGTAGAAAATATTCCATTCTAGTCTTCCAGTATGTGTAATCTTCTCCATCGAACAAGGGAGGCCTGTTGACTGACTGACCTTCGAAGTTACTTTGGGCTGCCATTGATCTTTGCTCTTCAGATCGTTGGATCTTCTTCTTTGTCGAAGAGACGAGCTCTGATACCACTTGTTGCCCAGCTAGCTAGCCCAGAGGGGGGGTGAATGGGTTATTAAAACTTCGATCTCTGATTAAAACCTGTTTACTGAAAGGATTGCACAACTTAATAACAAGGTTAGAGTTAGAGCAAACAAGACAACAATCACACAAAACACATCCACAAGACACAAGGATTTTTATCCTGGTTCGGAACTCCTCTCCACAGGAGACCTACGTCCAGTCCCTGAGCAATACCTCAGGATTTTACTACCAAGGGTACAATCCCCCTTAAGGATCCTTACACCCAGCCTCAACTGGTCTTCCTTCAGCCTGAAGGGAACAACAACCACCCTGGATACCACCAGGTCTTCCTTCGTCCAGAAGGGAACAACAACCACCCTGGATACCACCAGGTCTTCCTTCGTCCAGAAGGGAACACAATCTAATAAGAAAAGAGTGTGGAAACAGGCTTCAGACTCTAGCTTGACCAGCTACACACTGAAGCTCCTAAGCCCCCGAGAGAGAAAGAGATTTACAAGGTTTTTCTCTCCAAGGACTACACAAGCTCTCACAAATAAAAACTATTTTTGATCACAGAGAGCTAAGAGCTGAGAACAAGGTTGGAGTGGAAGCTTCGCTCTTGTTTCAATCTTCTGAGGACTCTAAGAGATGGATTTCTTTCTTCTTCAGAAATCAAACGTTGTTTCTGACTGTCTCTTGTTTTCCGTCTTGAGTCTTCTATTTAAACTGCTGATTCAAATTCGAACGTTGAAGTGTCCGTTGTCTCTTATCCTTGTGTACGTTAGACTGGTCACCAAGGAAGCTTCTGATCGTCAGCTTTTATCCTTGTGTACACGCCAAAGAGATGTCATAGAACTTTGTATCTTGTGTCCAATGTTGTCCAGATGAGTCTTGTCAGATATCTGTAAGCATATCATCAATAAATAGAAGACAGCTAGGACTGCTGTCTATTGTTAGTTGAGATGGAACAGATATTGCAGTATATAGCAAAGCTCCTTTCTGTCTAAAAAAGTACGTAGACAGAGTAGCATAGAAATGGAAGATATTGTCTGCATGCATGGGAGATACGATCAGAGAGCATTTAATGCATAGCAGTCAACGGACAAGATATGACTTTGACTTTTCAACGCTGTTAAAAGGCATTATACTGATGCATCAAGAAATTCGATAAAAAGAATCTTGCTGACTTCATAACTTATGAAATCGTTATGAATTATAGCAAGTCGTTATGAACTGTAAGGAAATCGATGTGATAACTTATGAAGTCGTTACAACAAGCAGGTCGTTGCGAGTTCTGAAGAAATCGTTACAAGAAATCGTTATGACTATCGAGTTGTAAGGAAATCGTTACACGAAATCGTTATGATTATCAAGTTGTAAGGAAATCGTTACACGAAATCGTTATGATTATCGAGTTGTAAGGAAATCGTTACACGAAATCGTTATGATTATCAAGTTGTAAGGAAATCGTTACACGAAATCGTTATGATTATCAAGTTGTAAGGAAATCGTTATAAAAAAGCAAGGCGTAAACAGAAATCGTTATGAATTCTAAAGAAATCGTTATGAAGTCTAAAGAAATCGTTATGACTATAGAGTCGTTGCGAATTCTAAAGAAAACGTTACGAGATCTAAAGAAATCGTTATGACTAGAGTCGTTGCGAGTTTCTAAAGAAATCGTTACGAGGTCTAAAGAAATCGTTACGGCTAGAGAGTCGTTGCGAGTTCTAAAGAAATCGTTACGAGGTCTAAAGAGATCGTTACGGCTAGAGAGTCGTTGCGAGTTTCTAAAGAAATCGTTACGAGGTCTAAAGAAATCGTTACGGCTAGAGAGTCATTGCGAGTTTCTAAAGAAATCGTTACGATATCGATTTGCTTTGAGTTTCCCGATCAAAGAGGAAATCGTTCTGCTTATCAAAGAAGTCGATACAAAGACTTGGATAGAAGTGTTGAGACTTACCAGATTGTCTTGAACTTTCATTTTTCTTTTATTTCCTGTTTTCAAGGCTCAAGAAATCCATTAGTGTTATTTTGTTAATCATCAAAATTAATATATAAATAAATGGAAATATTTATTATGGGGACAGTTTGGTCATCAACCCCAAGAGCTCTCTTTGGCTCTTTACAAAGAGGAGAGAAGAAAAACCCTAGCTATGGAGAACAAGAGAAGACCTGAGGTTGGTGGCCTCTGATCCGTCGATTGGAGGTGCAAACCAAGGAGCTACAACGTCTGGAGGACGGCCAATACATCCAAGAAGAGATCCCAGCTCCGAGGTGCCATCTACATCGACAGGAGAAGAGGATCGAAGGAGTTTCTGAACACCTTTTTGGCAAGGCCGAGAGGGGCTTCATCAGCTTGATCCGATCTTGTAGATTTATTTGAGAAGCAAGTAACCTATAGATCTCAATCCTGTACATGTGCCCTAGGTCCCAGCATTTTTCTGGATTTTTCCTCGCGTCCTGGATCCCCCCTTTCTCCTTGTGTTGGGAGCTCGGGTCTGTGTTTTGCACAGACCTGAACTTGACGGCAATAGCCATTTCCGTTGAGATCTCCGCTTGGTGGCCAACGATATTGCCGTTAAAGTGCTATTAGCGTCCAGACTATGCCGTTAAGCTCTTCAGGGCAGAACAGTAAACTGTTCTCCCTTTTATATGATTAATTTCCGAAGTGTTTCGAATGAGGATATAATGTAATCATATATGTTATGTAAAATAGACCATGGGATGCATGTGATATTTTTTGTGCTTTTTGGTGAATGGCATGGATTGTTAAATCATTGAAATACATGTGGGAAAAATGGATTATGCATGTTCACCTACTGTCTACATGATTCCTGAGGAATTAAATGCCCTAGATTTTTCTATACCATGTGTATATGTATCAGTCCATGCCTCAAAATTTTTAGAATTTTTCCATGACTGTGGGATTTACTGAAATTTCTGTTTTGGAAATAGAAGACATGCGTAGGATTTGTAAAATTTACAGTAAATTGTGTGTTGTGCAATAAATCAGGGGAAAATTTCTGTGATGATGAATATGTTAGGATCAGGGTTGTGAACTATTAAATCTGATGTTCGTGTTATGTTCCATGTTAAATTGAATTATGAATAGCATGAAACTAAATGTTTTAATTTCTGTAAATGTAATATGATTCAGAAAAATCTGAAAAATTGCATGTGCGATTATAAACCTGAAATTTGTCTGTGGTTAAAATCTCATGTTATTTTGATAATAGTGAGTATTGTTATGGATTTTTAATGAGAAAAATGACTATGTGTGCATGTTAATTGTGACTTGATGTGATTCAGTAGATTTCAGTATGATTCAATCTATATTATGATTATTTGGCAGTTGCAACAGTGAGGTTAAAATCAGTAAATGAGGACTTATGTGTGTGTGAATTATGTATGTGTGTGCATGGGATGTGAGAGAACAAGTGGTATAGGTGTGTAAAATGGTTAATGTGACAAGATAAACAAATATGCCCATAAGACACTGCCACCCTAGATGCTTGGAACTGTACCGTAGTAATGCCCCTACGGGAAAGCTCAATGTGATATATGATACCCTAGAGAAGGGTCTTGATAAAGTGTTATACCCTGGCAAAGGTCTTGTGAAATCCTGGAGGTGGACAAGTTCCACTGGTAATGGTGGGAAGGGCTTTCCTCGGTTTCTGCAGGAACTAAGACTTATCACTATGCCGGTGATTAAGTATGTGAATGTGAATGTGTGTGTTATGTGATCGTCTACGTGGTGGTTTGGGCTGTGTCTTGGCATTATGTGAAAATAAGCATAAGTGTGATGTGAAAAGTGATATGTGTTCATAGCACAAGGTATGTGCAAGATATGTGTAAATGTGGCACATGTTATGTGCAAAAGTGAAATGATAAGAAGTGTGTGAATGTGAAAGAGGAAATAATGAGAAATGTGTGTAAGTATTGTGTGATACAACCAAAAGTGAGTGTATGTGAAAGCCAAGGTTAATCATATGGTTGTATGTAATGAGAAATTAGTTTAAGTGTAAATGACCATAGTGTTAATTGACATTTTGTTTATTGATGTGTATGAATGTGTGTGTGTATGTGTTGATGTACAAATTGTCAAATGCTAAAAGTGATGTTACTATTAGTACCCAATGTAAGTATATGCTTTCATATTCATGAAATTTGAATTATTGGATGTACATGTGCTTAGTATTATATTGTGTAGTTAAAAGTGATCCCTATGCAAAGGTAATATGAATGTGATAAAATTTGTATAAAAATCAGCAAGCTAAATGTGAAGTAAAGTGTTATGATTCTTTGCAAAGTGGGCTAGAAATTATGCTAGGAGTGCTACCTATCTTGTATATGTTTCCATGGTTTAGTTGTGCAAACTTTACAATGACTGGGATAAAGTATGAAAACGTGTGAGTGTGTATTTTACTCATGTTAATGACACCATGATGTTAGTGATCTTGTTTAGATTTTAGTTTTGCATTTGTTAGGATAGTTGTTAATGAAATTTCATGTGAAGTTGTTTAGGTTATGGCGTGATCATGTATGATATTAGCTGCTGGAATTTTATTGTGTTAATTGATAAAAAGCATGTATGTATTGAATCTTAAGTTACTTGCTGAGTCTATTGTGTTGACTCACTCTTGCTAAATATTTTAGGAAATTAGCAGCGGAGGAGCTAGCAAGATTTGAAGTGGAGTTGGACTAAGTGATCGAAGACTTGTAATTTATCTTTCATAGTATGTAATGCTACAATTAAAAATTGAATTTTGATCAAATGTACTTGGAGTCGGCTATGTATTTGGAAAATATTGCACTTATGTTATCTCTTGTTGAACTATACAAACTGTGGTATGTGGATTTAAAAGTTGATGGAATAAGATTTATTTAAATTCCATTGCATTATTGAATTCTATTTGTGTACATCTCAGCTCTCTTGTTACTTGTTGGGGTATTCTCCCCTGTAGCGGCATGCTCTCATCCGATGTGGGTTGGTATAACCGTACCGGGTGGAAGTGGGTTGTTGCATCTATAGTCTTCCAGTGTGGTTGTCTATTCACCTACATATAGAACACATTCACCAATAAATACCAGAAATTCACCAATAAATACATTCATTTCACCTATAAATGCCACAAACATCAACACTTGCACATATCTGTAGTCTTCCAGTATGGTTGTCTATTCACCTACATATTGTTACACTAAGTTGCACGTTAGTAAGAGTATTTATTTGAATTCTTGTCCTAGTCATATATGTACACTACCGTGTATGAGTCACAAATATTCGCACAAGTATGTATTTCTACTATAGGTCATATGATTATGTCTATCCGATACAGGTCATACGAGTAAGTCTATGTAGTAAAAAATACACTTAGTTGCATGCTAGTAAGAGTATTTATTAGAAGCCATGTCCGAGTCATATGTGTACATTATCGTGTATGAGTCACAAACATTCGCACGAGTAAGTCTTTCTACTATAGGTCATACGAGTATGTCTATCCCGTACAAGTCATACGAGTAAGTTTATGTAGTATAAGTTACACTTAGTTGCATGTTAGTAAGAGTATTTATTTGAAGTCATGTCCGAGTCATATGTGTACACTACCGTGCATGAGTCACAAACATTCACACGAGTAAGTCTTTCTACTATAGGTCATACGAGTATGCCTATTCCGTAAAAGTCATACGAGTAAGTCTATGTAGTATAAGTTACACTTAGTTGCATGTTAGTAAGAGTATTTATTCGAAGTCATATCCGAGTCATATGTGTACACTACCGTGCATGAGTCACAAACGTTCACATGAGTAAGTCTTTCTACTATAGGTCATACGAGTATGTCTATTCCGTACAAGTCATACGAGTAAGTCTATGTAGTATAAGTTACACTTAGTTGCATGTTAGTAAGAGTATTTATTCGAAGTCATGTCCGAGTCATATGTGTACACTACCATGTATGAGTCACAAACATTCGCACGAGTAAGTCTTTCTACTATTGGTCATACGAGTATGTCTATCCTGTAAAAGTCATACGAGTAAGTCTATGTAGTATAAGTCACACTTAGTTGCATGTTAGTAAGAGTATTTATTAGAAGTCATGTCCAAGTCATATATGTACACAACTGTGTATGAGTCACAAACTTTTGTACGGGTAAGTATTTCTACTATAGGTCATACAAGTATGTCTATCCCGTACAAGTCATACAAGTAAGTCTATTTAGTATAAGTTACACTTAGTTGCATGTTAGTAAGAGTATTTATTAGAAGTCATGTCCGAGTCATATATGTACATTACCGTGTATGAGTCACAAACATTCGTACGAGTAAGTCTTCTACTATAGGTCATATGAGTATACATAGTGTCATTTCACCTATAAACTCAGTGAATACCAACACTTGCAAACATCTGAGCTCTTCTTCCTATGTGGTTCCTTATTCAGCTACATATACATCATAATCACCAAAAAATACTGAACATTCACCTATAAATAGTATCATTTCATCTATAACATCTGTGAATACCAACACTTGCACACATCTGAGCTCTTCTTCCAGTGTGGTGGTCTATTCACCTACATATATAGAATATTCACCAATAAATACTGACAATTCACCTATAAGTGGTGTCATTTCACCTATAAACTTAGTGAATGCCAACTCTTACACACATCTGAGCTCTTCTTCTTGTGTGGTTGCTTATTCACCTACATATATAGCACATTCACTAATAAATACTGAACATTCACCTATAAATAGTATCATTTCACCTATACCATCAGTGAATTCCAACACTTGCACAGATCTGTAGTCTTCCAGTGTGGTGGTCTATTCACCTACATATACAGCATATTCACCAATAAATACTGACAATTCACCTATAAATGATGTCATTTCACCTATAAACTTAGTGAATGCCAACTCTTGCACACATCTGAGCTCTTCTTTCTGTGTGGTTGCTTATTCACCTACATATACAGCACATGCACTAATAAATACTAAACATTCACCTATAAATAGTATCATTTCACCTATACCATCAATGAATTCCAACACTTGCACAGATCTGTAGTCTTCCAGTGTGGTAGTCTATTTGTTGAACCACTCCTATATTTTACCCTTATATTTGTTGGGTTGAGTGTGAAAACAAGTCATTTCCCCTCATATTTTGATGATGACAAGCTGTGATTTTAATGCATAAAAATTGGAACATGTGAAATACATTACCTAAATTACCAATATTCAAAAAGTATGTTTCCAAGCATATTAATCATTTATATTCATGATAGTACATTTATCTAATGATTTATGTGTTTATTTTCTCAGGAACAAACATTTCTTGCAAAGGTAGTGTCGACACACCATCAATGGTGTCGACACAATGGTTCAGAACAAAGGCAAAAATGTGAAGAAAGCTCATCCAGTGTCGACACTAGTCCAAGGCAGGTCGACACTAGAGACAGATTCCAGAGAAATATGTGAATAGATTTCCATCTCAGGTCGACACCAAATCAGATAGTGTCGACACTAGATAGCCTTCCCAGAAGGCCTATTTTGCTGTCTGGGATAGTAGGTCGACACTACATCATCTCAGGTCGACACTAGAGACCTCTCCTAGGGAATTGATTTGCCAGTCTGGGACAATGTGTCGACACACCTCAAGGGCAGGTCGACACACTCCGGAATCTCTGTGACTTAAACTTCCTCTTGGACACGTGGCACCCTAGGGAGATGTCGGATCAACCTTGGATCATGTGCCCACGTACCCCAAGGGTATCTTTGAGATATTTAGGGTATAAATACCCTCTTATTGGGCATCCATCGTAAGAGAACCCTCTTAGAGCCTCCAGAAACTGGTTGTGGCGGCAAGAGAGTCTCTCCTCCCTGTTTTGCTTCCTCCTGTGCTTCCACACCCCAATTCACACTTCTCCAAGCACAAGAATCGAAGATTGATCAACATGAAGCATTAGGATCAACTTCAAGGGAGCAGATCAAGTAGAAGCCAGCAATTGTGAAGCACTCAAGGAAGATCCCAAGATCAAAATTGCAGAGCATCGGCATAGGGACTTCAATTCATCAAGATCCTTCCAATTCTGCCTCTACAAGGGAGTTTTCTTGAAGAACAAGAACTGTCAACCTCGTGTCTTGAGTCTTTCTTGTTTCTTCTTGGCTATTCTAGAAATTGTGCATAATCTATTGCATCAATTTTCTTGAATTGGCCTTAATAGATCAGATCATTGCTAGAGGATCTAGATCTTGTTGTTTTTGTTCTAGCAAGTGGTTGTGAGCCTATGTGCTCAGGGTTTTGAGTCGTCGCACTCAAGTTGTGTTGTTGAGCAGTCTTGCTCAGATTCTAGAGTAGTCTTGCTCTAGGTAGAGTGTGAGTTGTCTAACTCATTTATAGAGTTGTTAGGCTCCAGTGTGGGTTGTGTTACCCAGGTTGTTTAGTGGATCCTCACTGTGTGTGAGGGGTGGATGTAGGAGTCACATGGTGTGATTTTCGAACCACCTAAAAATCTCTGTGCATTGGTCTGTTTGTGGTTTGAATTTACTCTTCGTTAGATGAATGCATAGGATCGTTTGAATCTATATAATCAACCTGTTTACTCACTCCAATTGCTTAACTCACTTAATCTCTTTTCAGATCTGTGAAATTTGCTTTCAATCTAACTCTGATTCAAAGGTCTTTCAAAATTGGTTTAGCTTCCGCATTAGTTGGCATAGATCTATTCAACCCCCCCTTCTAGATCTTGTCCACATCTTTTATCGATCCTTCAATTGGTATCAGAGAGGGTTTACACCTGATCTGATTTGATCTGAGTAATTTCTGAGTACTTTGTGTGATTTTTTTACTTGCTTGTTTGCTTGCTGAGTGTTTCCTTCTTTGCACCATCTGTTTAATTAAATGGATTCCAGAGGATTCATAGCTGAGGGTCATTCCATAAATAGGCCACCATTCTTTAATGGAACGGACTATTCTTATTGGAAAATAGAATGCAAGTTTTTCTAAGAGCCCAAAATTATGAAATCTGAAAGTAGTGGAGGTAGGACCCTATGAAAACCAAGGAGAGGAAGAAACCTGGACTAGGGAACAGATAAGAAGAGCTACATTGAATTATAGTGCCATGAACATGATTCAATGTGCTGTTCACCCCAAAGAGTACTCAAGAATCTCAATGTGCAAATCTGCCAAAGAGATGCGGGATAAACTTGAGGTACTCTATGAGGAACATCTCAGGTTAAAGAACCAAGGCTAACATACTTGTCTCTGAATATGAATTGTTCATGATGAAATCTAATGAGACAATCTCTGAAATGTTTGCCAGGTTTATGATCATAGTCAATGGACTGAAGGCCTTAGGTAAGGACTATACGGATGCTGACTTGGTAAGAAAACTCCTGCGTTCTCTCTCTTCAATATGGCACACCAAGGCCACTGTCATTGAAGATTCTAAAGATTTGTCCAAATTTCTTTGGATGAGTTGATAGGATCCTTAATGACATATGAAATTAATCTAAAGAGAAATGAAGAACATATAATCAAAACCAAGCCAGTAGCATTAAAGGCCTCATCAAGTAACAAAGACAAAACCAAGAGAAAACAAGTTCTGATGAGTCTGAGTCCAATGAGGATGAGCTTACCCTCATGACCAGGCAATTCAGGAAATTCCTAAAATACATAAAAGGAAAATTCTCAGGGAAAAAGAAATTCCCATCAGGTAAAAGAAATATTTCCTCTTCTAACGTTAATTCTAATAGGAATCAAAATCTGATGTTAATGTCATTTGTTACAGGTGCACAAGCCAGGACATATGAAGGGAGAATGTCCTGAAAACAAGAAGGAGAAGCACAAAAAGATTCACAAATTCAAGAAGCCGAAGGCCATGGTAGCCACTTGGTCTGATGAAGACTCAAGTGAAGAGAAGAAGAAAAGAAAAATCCTCAAGCTCTGAAAGTGATGAGATATGCTTCATGGCAAATAGCTCAGATGGAAAGGTAAGCACATCTTTCGAAGACTTTTCAGTTGAGGATTGGCAAGATGCTTATGCAGAACTTGTAGAAAACTATACTGAAATGAGGAAAGAAAATAAACATCTCAAAAGGAAATTGAAAGCATTTACCATAACCAATCCTCAAACAAAAGAATTTGTGAACTAGAAAATGAAGTAACAGAATAAATGAAGAAAGAAAATCTTCTGAATTTGATTGATGAACTTAAGCTAGCCTCTCAAAAAGCCAACCATGAATTCAAAGAATTATCTGAAAAGCTGGAAAAGGAAAACCAAGATAAACAGCAAAAGATTGAAGAAATCAAAATCTTGGAAAACCAGCTAAGAGAAAAGGATGAATTATTGAAACATTCACAATGGAAAAGATAATCTGGAGGCCTTGCTGGGAGCAAAAATGAAATCAATCTCTCATGGACTAGGATTTAATAAACAAAAACCTAAGAAAGACAAATCTGGTGAGAAAAAGGATAAAGCACCATTAATTAAATTTGTCAAAGGTCCTAGTCTTGAAAACAGTGAAATCAAACAGAAATCAAGCAAAACACCAAAAAGTCCAAAAACTCAAAATCAAAACAAGGCAACCAGGTCGACACAGTCACCTAACAGGTCGACACCAGTCCACAAGAAGAAGGTCTCTGTGGCTGTAGTGTCGACACCAGTCAAGGAGAGGTCGACCTGCTCAACATCAACCAAGAGAAACCACAAAATAAAAAATTTAAATAAAAATCTGAAAAATAAGAAAAAGTCAAAGGAAGTCATGAATGAAAAACCTTGGACCTCCAAGACAGCATATCAAGCTGATTGGACCAATTCTTGGAGCTAATGGTATCATAACCCAAGTTGGTATCATCCCCAATTCTTCTATCCAAATTTTTTGATGTACCAACAGAATCCTTGGATTCCACCTCCTCATCTAAACTCTCATGTTCAAATTAAAACTTCCCCTCCTACCAAAAACAAAAACACTGGTGTTTTCATTTCTAAAGGAAAGAAGAAAGTGAAAAAGACAGAGAACACCAATGTAATAAAACAAAATAAAAACAAGTCAAATTTGGGTGAGAAAAGATTTGTTATCATTGTCCAAACTTTCTGATGGTCCCAACTCTGTTTGGGTACCAAAATCTTCTCTCCACTAATTGATGTTGCAGGAAGGTCGTGCACCCAATTCAAATGTGTGGTTCCTTGACAGTGGGTGTTCACGACATATGACTGGAGATAGAGCTAAATTTTCTTTCCTGCTAGAGAAGGAGGGAGGTTCAGTAACATTTGGAGGTAAAATAAAGGAAAGATCATTGGATCTGGAAAGGTTGGTCAAACTTCCTCAAACTCTGTTGATAGTGTTTTATTAGTTGATGGTCTTGATTACAATCTGCTAAGTATTAGCCAACTATGTGATAAAGGTCACAAAGTTGTGTTTGAATCCAATTTCTGTAAAATCATTGACTCATCAACTGATAAAATAAAATTTTGTGGAAAAAGGGAAAACAATGTCTACATGATCGACCTTAATAAAAAACTTTAAAGAAAATCTTTGCTTTGTTGCTAATAAAGATGAAATTGCATGGACTTGGCACAAAAGACTTGGCCATGCAAGTTTCAGAACTTTAAATAAATTGTTAAGGCTGAATCTGGTTAAGGGTCTTCCTGAATCTTTTTCAAATGTTGGAAATCAAGTTTGTGGGATCTGTGCCCAAGGAAAACAAACAAGGAAATCTTTTAAGACGTTCAATGAGGTAATCACATCTAGGCCACTAGAACTACTTCACATGGACCTTTTTGGCCCAACAAGAGTTCTAAGTCTAAGTGGCAAGAGATATGGGTTTGTAATCATTGATGATTTTATTAGATTTACTTGGGTTATCTTCCTGTCCCACAAAAGTGATACTTGCCTTGAGTTCAGGAAATTCTGTACCACTGCCCTAACAAACTTTTCATATAAATCAAAAATATTTTGACTGATCATGGAGGAGAAGTTGAAAACCAATCATTTTCTAATTTATGTGCTGAATTTCAAATTTTCCACAAGTTTTCTTCACCAAGAACTCCAGAACAAAATGGAGTTGTGGAAAGAAAGAACAGAACTCTTGTGGAAATGGCTAGATCCATGCTCCTTGAGAGTAATCTGCCCAAATCCTTCTGGGCTGAAGCTATAAACACAGCAAATCACATTCTCAATAGAGCATTGGTCAGACCAAAAATCAAGAAAACCCCCTATGAATTATTGAAAAATAAAAAGCCAACTGTTTCCTATTTCAAAATCTTTGGGTGCAAATGTTATGTACACAACAATAATAAAGAAAATCTTGACAAGTTTGATGCTAAGAGTCAGGAAGCCATCTTCCTTGGTTATTCATAAGTGTCAAGAGCTTTCAGAGTGTACATTCTCAAAAACAAAAATGTTGAAGAATCTCCACATATTATTTTTGATGAAAATTCCTTTTCAACTAACAGTTCTAAATCTTGCATGGAAATTCAAGACAATGAAGAGGATGATTTCATTGTGGACTCTTCTCCAACTATTGAGGAGCTTGAAGACATTAGTGAGAACTTGAACACCAATTCACCATCTTCAAGTGGATCAGGTAACATTGCTCCAGATTTAAGTACCCCTCAACAGGTAATTTCTGAACATCGAATTTTGAGAGATCACCCATAGATAATGTTGTTGGCAATTTGCATGATAGAGTTAGGACTAGATCTTCATTCCAGCATGCCATTGAAGAAGACCCACTAGCTCTAATTTCCCAAATTGAACCAAAGTCAATTGATGAAACTTTATCAAGTTCTGATTGGATTAATGTCATGCATGATGAACTTCATCAATTTGAAAGAAACCAAGTATGGGAATTAGTACCTAAACCTAGTGACCAAACAGTCATTGGCACTAGATGGGTCTTCAGAAATAAACTGAATGAATCTAGTCATGTCATAAGAAATAAAGCTAGGCTAGTTGCAAAGGGGTACAATCAAGAGTTTAGAATTGACTTTGAAGAATCATATGCCCCTATAGCTAGACTAGAAGTAGTTAGAATTTTCCTTGCTTTTGCATCCTCCATGAAATTCAAAGTTTATCAAATGGATGTTAAAAGTGCATTTTTAAATGGATATATCAAGGAAAATGTTTTTGTTGAACAACCTCCTGGTTTTGAAAATGAAAAACATCCTAACCATGTTTTCAAGCTTCATAAGGCTCTCTATGGTCTTAAACAGGCTCCAAGAGCTTGGTATGACCATTTGAGTTCCTTTTTACTTGAAAAAGGATATTCTAGAGGAACTGTTGACCAAACATTGTTCACAAAAACAGTCAATAATCAAATAATTTTTGTCCAAATTTATGTTGATGACATAATATTTGGATCAACCAAAAAAGGTCTGTGTAATGAATTCTCCAATCAAATGAAAAATGAATTTGAAATGAGTTTAATGGGAGATCTAAAATTTTTCTTGAGATTGCAGGTGAACCAAACTCATGAGGGGATCTTCATCAGTCAAACCAAGTATGTCAAAGAACTTCTGAAAAGGTTTGACTTTCATAACCTCAAGCATTCAAACACACCAATTGTTGCCCGGTTGGCTAACCCAGAGGGGGGGTGAATGGGTCTTTAAATTAAATTTATCAGATAAAAACCTGAACTCAAACAAACATAAAGAGTTCTTGAAAAAGATTAGTAGTGGTTAGTAAAAACAACAATCACACAATGAAGACAATCACACAACACACAGATTTATCCTGGTTCAGATCTCCTCTCCTTAGAAGTCCTACGTCCAGTCCCTGAGAAACCCTCAGGATTTCATTAACTAGGGTACAGTCCCCCTATGGACAATAACAACCACCCAGCTCAGCTGGTCTTCCTTCACTCCTGAAGGGAACACAACACCCTGGTACCACCAGGTCTTCCTTCACTCCCGAAGGGAAAAACACCACCTTGGAAACCACCAGGTCTTCCTTCACACACGAAGGGAAAAACACAAGAAAGTCTTGAAAGGAATGACTAGCCCCTAGATCAAGCTTTTACAAAACTCAATCTGAAGCTACAAGCACTGAGAGACGAAGATCTACACAGTGTGCTCTCTCTCAGAACTAATCTAGCTCTTCCTTAATTTTTCTTCTCACAGCACAAGGAGCTAAGAGCCAAGATGGAAAGGAATGAATTTCTGGCTCTAGAGATCTTCTAAAGACTTGAAAGCGGCAGAGTTCTAGGCTCTCTTGAATGTCAATAATGCTTCCTTCTTAGATAGATAGTCTGTCTTCGGAACTTCGTCTTGTATTTATATCTCCAATTTGAATGAGGACGAAGAGATGACCGTTGTCTCACAACTTTGGTGTACGTTAGACTGAAGGATCTGTAGAAACTTCCTGTCGACAGTCTTTTGTTCTTTGGAGCACGTAAAGTGATGAGACCTTCTTAGTTGGCTTGTAGTTCTTTCTGTGTCAGATGTTGTAGGATAGTATATCCTTAAGGTCCTGCAAGGTTGAGCTTTAATGGTAGACAGCTATACTATCTCCAGATGTCAATCAACGTTAGAGCAGATAGACACAAATATGGTAGTGACAGTTTATCGTTCTAGAAGATGCATGCAAAGGATACACGAGAATGGAAGATATGTTCTGTATCCGTGCAGAGATACGTTCAGTCTTTATTAAATGCATGGCAGTCAAACAGACGTGATGCGACTTTGACTATTCAACGTATCTTAAATCAAGGAAAACATTAATTAATGGAAACATGACTTATGCAATCGTTATGAAAGTCTGATAGAATCGTTATGAATAAATTGCTATAAACTCAGAAGAAGTCGTTATGAAAACTTATGAAATCGTTATCACAATCAAGTCGTTATAACTCCTAAAAGAGTCGTTACGCTTTCTTACAGAATCGTTATGACGAGCAAGTCGTTGTAACTTTCCAAAGAAATCGTTACGATGACTTACAGAATCGTTATAACGAGTAAGTCGTTATAACTTTTCTAAAGAAATCGTTACGATGACTTACAGAATCGTTATGACGAGCAAGTCGTTATAACTTTCTATAGAAATCGTTCCGATGACTTACAGAATCGTTATGACGAGCAAGTCGTTATAACTTCTGAAGAAGTCGTTACGATAACTCACAGAGTCGTTATAATGAGCAAGTCGTTATAACTTCTGAAGAAGTCGTTACGATAACTTACAGAGTCGTTATAATGAGCAAGTCGTTATAACTTCTGAAGAAGTCGTTACGATAACTTACAGAGTCGTTATAATGAGCAAGTCGTTATAACTTCTGAAGAAGTCGTTACGGTAACTTACAGAGTCGTTATAATGAGCAAGTCGTTATAACTTCTGAAGAAGTCGTTATGATAACTTACAGAGTCGTTATAATGAGCAAGTCATTATAACTTTTCTAGTAAATCGTTACAGCTTGTGAGGAAATCGTTACAGTTAATGAAGGAATCGTTATAGCTCTTCTGAAAACAAAGTATGTAAGTACTTACCACAAATGCTTGACTTTCTTTGGGTATTTCCTGTGCTTAAGGCTAAATAAAACATAGTTAGAAAAACTTTTGACAGTGTTTTGTTTATCACCAAAATAGGCATGTAATTAATTTAAAAGTACATGGGGATGGACTGTTCATCAATCTCCCCCTTTTTGGTGATGACAAAACTATGATCAACATTAAGTAGTACTTAACAGTAAACAGGAATTTAAGTACTTCAAGCATGATTTCAAGAATGTGTCAGACACATGTAGTAGGTAAACATTCTCCCCCTTTTTGTCATTAAGCAAAAAGCAATAGGAAAGAGACAAAGAATAAGAGACAATGAGGAGAAAGAGCACAATCCATTCATTAAGGTTGAGGAGGTACAGGCAAATAATAAGCAGGAGAGAGAAGGGAGGCATAATGAGAAATAGCTTCCCAGGCCTGCTCTTCCTGACGCTTGAAAAATTGCCTAAAGGCACCACTCTCAATGGAGAAGGTTGGTCCCATGGTTGGAGCCATCTTGGATAGATAGATGCTGCGCTGCTTGGTAAGAAATTGGTCATACTCATCTGGATCCATGGAGGAGCAGATGATGAGAGTTGTACCAAAACTTGCACAGGCAAGAAATTGATCCATGGTGACAGGATAGAAAATCTGTTTCTCCTTGAGTTCATGGCGAAGAGCTAAGAACACCTTGTACCTTTCAGCCCAAACTTTGTAGGGATCAAGGACCAGATGGATTGAGTTCATATCCAAGAAGGTGGCAGGAGAGACAGGAGCTTTTCCTTCCCTGGCCTGAGCAGCATTCAGATGAGCTAGCTGTTGAGCTGACAGAGAATAAAGCTTGGACCATTCGGAGGCATTCAGCCTTTCACATTCTGAGAGTAGAGGGGCAAGAACATCTGATTTGACAAACCCTCTATGATATTCCCGGAAGAGAAATCTAGGAAAACCAACTTGGAGGCCTTTCTGAATCTCAATTCTGCCCATAACTCTTGCAAAACGCTCAAAGATGATTGAACCAATCGAAGACTCCATGATCAGGAAATGAATCTGAGGCAGGAGAATGTCTTCAGGGAAATGAAGAGTTGCAAAATCTACTCTGATTTCCTCAGACTGCTCAGAGTGGATAAGAACCTTGATGGCTCTCTTGAACTGGCTAAGCTGAACTTTAGGTAATCTGTTGAGATACCTGTAGTTGTTGAACATTTGGAAATGCCTGACCAGCTTGATTAGCTTCTGAATGGCAGGGGCCCAGGTGCTCTGGTGGTGAAACTTGAACCACTCAGAAAGGGTCAAGGAGTGATCCCTGAGAGGAAATCTTGCTGCCTTGGCCTGAAGAAAGCGATTGTACAAATCTTTATGAGATTTAGCCCATTGCTCCTCAGTTTTGGAGTGGGCTGAGGAGAAGATTTTGGATTTTTCGGCTTTAGACAGAGGAGTATAGGGAAGAATTACATCTAGATGATCAGAGAGGTTAAGAAAAGGAAGATTGTGAAGAGTGGCAAAAACAACCTTTTGAAGGTATTCTTTGTACAGTGAGGTATGCTTGTGGGTGACTGTAAGAGAAAACCACAAAGGTGGGTAAAGAGGAGTGTTAGAGGAAGAAAGTTTGCGTTTCTTTGAGACAGTACTGGAAGAGTCTGTCTTGGAAAGGTGGTCTCCTACCTTTAGCACAGACCTAAGGATAACCTCTTCAAACTCATCCTTAATTTTATCAAGAAAGGGAGAGTCGATTTGGACATTCTTAGGAATAATAGTGATAAAGGAGGGAGGTGCAGGGGGGTAGAGAAATGCATCAGAATTGAGAGATCCTACTTCTGGAAATGAAGATGTACCAGAAGAGGATGAGGCTCCAACTGAGGATGCTGGAGGGGCCTCGAAATTTTGAGAAGAAGAAAGATGAGAAGTGGTAGAAACAGGAGAGGATGAGATAGGATGAGGAGGGAAAGGTGTGGGAGAAGAAATGGGCCTGGTTCTAGGCCTTTTGAAGTGAGGTGGAGCGGGTGGAGCTGTGAAATTAGTGGGTGGAGAAGGAGGAATGGGAGTGTTGGTAGAAGTGGGAGCAATGGGTGGAGGATCTGAAACCACTTCTTCAGGCAAGGGAGGCAAAGGATCCAACACTGCCGGCCCTGGTGGCCCTGATTCCAACACAACTGGCCCTCATGGCCCTGACTCTTCAGCTGGCCCTGATGGCCCTGACTCTTCAGCTGGCCCTGATGGCCCTGATGGTTCGGCCTCTGCTGCTGGCTCGGCTTCAGCTGCTGCTGCTGCTGTCTGCCCGGAGGGCTCAGGTACACTTGGGTTAGGCTCCTGAGCTGCTGGAGGAGGAGGAGCTTGAGCTCCAACTGCTTGAAGGATGTCGATAACATATTCTTCATGGTCCCCATCTCCTGATGGAACCATGTCATGGCAGAGCGAATCTGAACCAGTTCCTTGCGGGCTGAAGCTTGGCTTAGAAAGATGGAATTCACATCAGACTGGAGTGAACAAAGCAGCTCACCCTGAATATCCAACCTCTCAATCACAGGTTTTAAATTGATGACAATCTTTTGCTTGACCTGTCTTTCAAATGGTGCATCAGCTAAAAGGGGTACTTCAGGAGCTATATCTTTCTCTTTGCCCTTTGTAGCTGGAGGAGGTGGATCATTATCCTCATCAGAACTTGATGAACTAGCTGTCTCCCCTTCTCTGGCATCCAAATTTTCAGAATCTCTCTGTTCTTCCTCCTGATCTCTGGTGGCTGGAGGTGCATCATCTAGTTTCTCTTGGGATTGCTCCCCCTCAAGTGGAGCATCTTCTGCAACTGCACCAGTCTCCCCCTAACAGGGAGCATCCATTTCCATAGAATCATCTTGAGGATTTTGCTGCTCTTCTTCCACTGGACCTTCTTCAAAGATGTGGCCTGATGCCACAGTCTCTTCCACAATAGGCAAGATGTCTTCTGGGAGAATATCCTCAATTCTTCTTTCAGCGTGAAGTACAACTGGATCTGCTGCTGCTGGCCTTTCTTCTTCTTCCCTCACTGCTGTTGCTGCCTCTGATTGATTTCTGGCCATAAATGGCCCTTCCTGCTCCGCTTCTACAAAGACTGGAACAGAACCTGATTCCAGTGGCAATTCGGGCATCACATCATCTGCCGCCAACTGAGATTGAGCAACTGAAGGCTCACCAATAAGTGCTTCACCTTCTGCAACTGAGGCCTTGGACCAGACCCCATTGACTACTGAAAAACCACTCTTCTTTAGATTTCTGGACCTGATAGCTTGGCCCATCTTCTCTACAACTGCCCCTGAGACATCTACACCGAAGTGTCTGAAGATCCTGGTAAGTAAATGGGCATAGGGCAGGGACACATTCAACTTGCTTTTAGTGTCCCAAATCTGTTCCCTGGCAAATTTCATTCTCTCTATCATTACTGCGGCCATATTGATTTCCTCATTTTAATGGCCCAGTACATTAGGTCGGAGTCAGCCTTAGTGCAAGAGGAGAAGGTTGCACTACGGGGAACCAAAATCTGACAAACAATGAAGTGAAGGAGGCGATTGAAGGCACTTAATTGATTGATATCTAGCTTGCCATCCCTGATCCTGAACCCCGGCCCAATAATCCCCAAACCTTTTTCTTGGCTTTCCACATAATGAATCCCACTGAAACCAGATGTGCTTACTCCAAATAGCATCCTAAGCAGTTCCTGGTCGATTCTGATTAGGGCGCCCTTGACCGAAGAAACGAGGGCCCCATCTTCTTCTGTTCTTAAGCACACAAAGAACGCCTTTACCAAGTCCGGATAACTTACCTCTGAGCAAGTGGTAAGCCCTTTCCATTTCATCTGATTGATCTTCTCAACGATGCTGCTCATTCCATTCTTCTGCAGATCTTTAATATCTACTTCCTTGTGACCACAGAGCTTCGTCTTCACAAAGGTGAAACGCTCCTACTGTGCTGGGGTGAGGTATTCGGCGCTGTAGCCACCCACACTGCCGGCAATAGCTGGTGCGACCATGGATTCAGGTGGGAGAAGATTGGAAAGGTTGAAGAGAAGGGTGACGAGAAGAAACCCTCAAACGATTTCGCGGGAAGGAGATGGAAGCTTCAAATTTGCAGAGGATAGAGGCAAGAGTCGCTAGGGCATCGGCTCGTGCGTCGGGACGAAAGAGGGAAAAAGGTGAACGAGGAAGGGGAATCGTTAACGCATAGATTTAAAGAAAATAAAAGCTCCAAAAGGTGAGGCGTCAGAAAACGACAAACGAGGTTGACCGCCTCGAAAGACTATGACTTAAAGGACGGAAACGCTTAAACTGAGAATTTTGAATTGATTTTGCCTTAAAAGGAGAGAGAGAAACCTACTTAAATTCTGAGAATTTTTATACTAGCTTTAAATGAAGATCTTTTCACAAAATACACATGCTAACTCCCTTCTAAGAGATGTAAATCTCTCTTCAGGTAAGGCCTTTGTGAAAATATCTGCTAACTGATTGTTTGTATCAATAAACGATATTTCAATATTGTCCATTAGCTACATGATCACGAATAAAATGGTATCTGACCTCAATGTGTTTGGTCCTGGAGTGCTGAATTGGATTTTTGGTGAGGTTGATAGCACTGGTGTTGTCACATAGCAGTGGAATTGTCTTGATTTTGAGTCCAAAATCCTCAAGCTGTTGCTTTATCCATAAGAGTTGTGTACAGCAACTTCCAGCAGCTACGTACTCGGCTTCAGCTGTAGATAGTGCTACTGAATTTTGTTTCCTTGAGGACCATGAGATTAAACACCCTGCAAGAAATTGACAGCATCCACTGGTGCTTTTTCTATCTACCTTGCATCCAGCATAATCAGCATCAGAATATCCTACTAATTTACATCACAGGAGTTGGATACCATAGTCCTAGATCATGAGTCCTGGCTAAGTATCTGAAAATTCTTTTAACAGAAATTAAATGTGATTCTCTAGGGTCGGCTTGATATCTAGCACACATGCATACACTAAATAATATATCAGGTCTACTTGCAGTTAGATAAAGTAATGAACCTATCATACCTCTGTAGATCTTTTGATCTACCTTCTTACCATCCTTGTCACTGTCCATCCTAGTTGATGTACCCATTGGTGTTGACAGTGGCTTGGTGTTTTCAAATCCAAATTTCTTTAGCAGTTCTCTGGTGTACTTTGCTTGACAGATGTGAGTTCCTTCCTTTCCTTGTTTGATTTGAAGTCCAAGGAAGTAGTTAAGCTCTCCCATCATACTCATCTCAAATTCTCCCTGCATTAGCTTTTCAAAATACTTGCACAAGGATTCATCAGTAGATCCAAAGATGATGTCATCCACATAAATTGAACCAACAGTATATTTTTTACTTTTGTTTTTATAAAAAGAGTGCTATCTACTTGACCTCTACTGAAACCATGTTTTAGGAGAAAAGAACTAAGTCTTTCATACCAGGCTCTAGGTGCTTGTTTTAAACCATATAAAGCCTTATGCAATTTAAAACATGATTCGGAAAGTCTGTATCATCAAACCCGGCGGTTGTTCCACATAAACTTCTTCTTTTATAAAACCATTTAGAAAGGCAGATTTAACATCCATTTGAAATAACTTTAGATCTAATGCAGAAGCATAAGCAAGTAAAATTCTAATGGCCTCAAGTCTAGCCACTGGTGCATAGGTTTCATCAAAATCTATGCCTTCCTCTTGACAATAGCCTTGAGCCACCAGTCTGGCCTTGTTTCTTAGAATTACACCAGATTCATCCAATTTGTTTCTGAACACCCATTTAGTGCCGATCACAGGATGGTCTGATGGTCTAGGAACAAGTGACCATACTTGGTTTCTCTTGAATTGATTTAATTCATCTTGCATTGCTATTATCCAAGATTCATCAGTTAAGGCTTCATTGACTGTCTTAGGCTCTATTTGAGATACAAAAGCAAGGTAATCACAAGGAATCAAGTTACCTCTTGTTCTTACCCCTACAGATGGATCACCAATGATGTTTTCAGGTGGGTGATCTTTCTTGTATCTCCATTCCTTTGGAAGAGTTTCATGAGACATTTCTTCTATTGCAATTCTTCCAGAGGTGGATCATCCTTGTCTTCAAGTGATGTGTCTTTCAGTTTATTAGACAGTTCATCTGCATCATCATTATCACTTTCTACTTCCTTCCTCAAAGAAGGGTTAGTTTCATCAAAGATAATGTGTACAGACTGTTCAATCAATAAGGTACGTTATTAAACACTCTATAGCCTTTGGGTTTAGAAGTGTACCCCATGAAGATGCCTTCATCTGATTTGGCATCCAACTTACCAATATCCCTTTTTCCGTTGTTGTGTATAAAGCAAGACATCCAAAGGTTCTGAAATGGCTGATCTTTGGCTTCTTCCCTTTAAACAGCTCATATGCAGTCTTCTTCAGGATTGGCCTGATCATGACTCTGTTGACAATGTAGCTGGCTGTGTTGACTGCTTCTGCCAGAATATCTTGGTAACTCATATTCACAAAGCATGGTTCTTGCCATATCCAAGAGAGTTCGGTTCTTCCGTTCGGCTATACCATTTTGCTGTGGTGTCCTTGGTGCTGAGAAATTGTGCTGAATTCCTTGATCATCACAGAATCTAGCAAACTTTTCATTTTGGAACTCACCACCATGATCAGATCGAATGGATACTATACTGAACTTCTGATCTTTCTGGACTTTCCTGCTGAAGCTAACAAAATTATCAAAAGTATCATTTTTGTGTTCTAAGAATGATACCCATGTGAATCTTGAGTAGTCATCTACTATAACAAATCCGAAATTCTTTCCTCCAAGACTGGTAGTTCTCATTGGCCCAAATAGATCCATATGTAGGAGCTCTAGGGTTTTGAGGTGGTCACCACCGTCTTTGACTTGAAGGAACTCTTTGTGTGCTTTCCCTTAGCACAAGGTCTGCAGACACTTTCTAATTTACCATTGATTTCGGTAGACCTTCCACAAGATTCCTCTTTCTGAGCTTGCTCAAGCCATCCAAGCTGCAGTGGCCTAGTCTTCTGTGCCACAGATCAGTTGATTTGTCTTTGCTGGCAACCAGACATACATTTTGCTCTTTGAGTTCTTCAAGGTAAAGCACGTACAGATTCTTCTCTCTATTTGCTTCAAAGATGACTGCTCCATCCTTAGTATGCTGCATTTTGACTCTTGAATTTGATTTGATGTCCTCTATCACAAACAGCTGACTTATACTGATGAGGTTGTGCTTCAGTCCTTTGACTAATAGCCATCTTCTATGACTATTTTTTCCTTTCCTTTGCTGTTTACTGATCCCTGCCTACTACAGTTCCTTTTCCATTATCTCCATAAGTGACTGTTCCTTCTTCATCTTGGAGATGGGAGAAGAGCTTCAGGTTTCCTGTCATGTGCCTTGAGCACCCACTATCCAAATACCATTTGGATGCTCGAAGGTTAACCTGAATAAAGACATCAGATTTAGGTACCCAATTTCTTTTTGGGTCCTGATGGTCAGTATCATTATTTTTTACTTTTATTATCCACTTCTTATGTCTTGGTTGACAGGTGGATTTTAAATGTCCTAGCTTATTACAGTGACTACAACATAATGTTATTGTTACTCTTTCTATGTACTTAAAAATTCGCTTTATATGCTACATCTTGTTCTGGAGTGAATTTAGGAGTTGGATATTTTTCAGGATAGATCAATTTCTTCTTCATTAACTGGAGGTATGTATCCTAAACCTCGTTGTTCTTACAGATCACTAGCACCCTTAGTAATAAGGAGTTCTTCCCATTTGTAAACTTTTCTAAGGTGCCAGATTTTAATCTGAGTTGGTATTTTCGAGACAGGTGATATTTTTCTTGCTAAGCTTAAGTAGTTTAGACACTTCTTTATACTTATCGTAAAGTTCATTAAAGCACTTTCCAATTATCGAATTTGAATCATTACAGGAATCAAAAGAGGAATCAGAGGTTACCTTGTCCCGGTATTTGCCATAAGAGCTAAGTTGGCTTCTTCTTCTCACTGCTGGAGCTTGACTCACTGTCTGAGTCGCTGCTGTTTTCCCATGCAGCTGCCATGGCTTTCTTTTTGTATCTTCTGAACTTCTTGGAGCTGTCCTTCTTCTTGTGATCATTTTTCTTTAGCATTGGACAGTCTGCCTTGATATGTCCAGGCTTCTTGCATTCATAGCAAAGTGGCTCATTTCTCTTCTGATCTTTTCCGTCTGGTTTCTTGAGATCTTTGTTTTTCTGAAGTACCTCCTACCAGACTGGAACTTCTTCTTCTGGCCAAGATTCTCTGCAATCTTCTTGACAATGGCTTCTTCATCATCACTATTTTGCTATCTTCACTGTTATCCAAGGATTCTTCAGATGAGTCCCCATTAGCTTTAGCGCATTGGACTGCTTCTTTCTATGGAGGATTCTCCTAATCTTCCATGTTTATTTCATGGGCCATGAGAGACCGATGAGTTTTTCTACTGACATTCTCTAGTCATTAGCTTCTTCGATAGCTGTGACCTTTGCGTCCATGAAGATGGCAAGGATCTAGAATCTTCCTTACCATATCTGCAATCTCATATGATTCCTAGACTGGCTAGACCATTAGTGATGTCAGTAAATCGACTAAACATTTGGGTAATAGATCACCTGATTGCATTTGAAATCTTTCATACTGAGTGACAAGAATGTCGATTCTTGTCTCCTTTACTTGTCTGTACCTTCATACGTAATCCTTAGCTTTTCCCCATTTCATGGAGGATTGCATGCTGAGACTCTGTTGAACTCCTTCTTGCTTAGAGCACAACATAGAATGCTCTTAGCTTTACAGTTCAAGGAGATTTTCTTTCTATCTTCATCTGTCCATTGTGCTTTCTCATTTGTGACGACCAGATCACTTCTTCCACTATCGACAGATTTGATAGTCGTGGCCTTGTAGAAAGTATTCCATCCTGGTCTTCCAATACGTATATCTTCACCGTCGAACAAGGAGGTCTGTTGACAGACTGACCTTCGAAGTGACCTTGGGGCCATGATCTTTACTCTTCAGATCGTTGGATCTTGTTCTTTGTCGAAGAGACTCGCTCTGATACCACTTGTTGCCCGTTGGCTAACCCAGAGGGGGGGTGAATGGGTCTTTAAATAATTTATCAGATAAAAACCTGAACTCAAACAACATAAAGAGTTCTTGAAAGAGATTATATGGTTAGTAAAACAACAATCACACAATGAAGACAATCACACAACACACAGATTATCCTGGTTCAGATCTCTCTCCTTAGGAGTCCTACGTCCAGTCCCTGAGCAACCCTCAGGATTTCATAACTAGGGTACAGTCCCCCTATGGACAAACAACCACCGCTCAGCTGGTCTTCCTTCACTCCTGAAGGGAACACAACACCCTGGTACCACCAGGTCTTCCTTCACTCCCGAAGGGAAAAACCACCTGGAAACCACAGGTCTCCTTCACACACGAAGGAAAAACACAAGAAGTCTTGAAGGAATGACTAGCCCTAGATCAGCTTTTACAACTCAATCTGAAGCTACAGCACGAGAGACGAAGATCTACACAGTGTGCTCTCTCTCAGAACTAATCTAGCTCTTCCTTAATTTTTCTTCTCACAGCACAAGGAGCTAAGAGCCAAGATGGAAAGGATGAATTTCTGGCTCTAGAGATCTTCTAAAGACTTGAAAGCGGCAGAGTTCTAGGCTCTCTTGAATGTCAATAAGCTTCCTTCTTAGATAGATAGTCTGTCTTCGGACTTCGTCTTGTATTTATATCTCCAATTTGAATGAGGACGAAGAGATGACCGTTGTCTCACAGCTTTGGTGTACGTTAGACTGAAGGATCTGTAGAAACTTCCTGTCGACAGTCTTTTGTTCTTTGAGCACGCAAGTGATGAGATCTTCTTAGTTGGCTTGTAGTTCTTTCTGTGTCAGATGTTGTAGGAGTATATCCTTAAGGTCTGCAAGGTTGAGCTTTAATGGTACAGCTATACTATCTCCAGATGTCAATCAACGTTAGAGCAGATAGACACAAATATGGTAGTGACAGTTTATCGTTCTAGAAGATGCATGCAGAGATACACGAGAATGGAAGATATGTTCTGTATCCGTGCAGAGATACGTTCAGTCTTTATTAAATGCATGGCAGTCAAACAGACGTGATGCGACTTTGACTATTCAACGTATCTTAAATCAAGGAAACAATTAATTATGGAAACATGACTTATGCAATCGTTATGAAAGTCTGATAGAATCGTTATGATAAATTGCTATAAACTCAGAAGAAGTCGTTATGAAAACTTATGAAATCGTTATCACAACAAGTCGTTATAACTCCTAAAAAGTCGTTACGCTTTCTTACAGATCGTTATGACGAGCAAGTCGTTGTAACTTTCTAAAAAAATCGTTACGATGACTTACAGAATCGTTATAACGAGCAAGTCGTTATACTTTCTAAAGAAATCGTTACGATGACTTACAAATCGTTATGACGAGCAAGTCTTATAACTTTCTAAAGAATCGTTCGATGACTTACAGAATCGTTATGACGAGCAAGTCGTTATAACTTCTGAAGAAGTCGTTACGATAACTTACAGAGTCGTTATAATGAGCAAGTCGTTATAACTTCTGAAGAGTCGTTACGATAACTTACAGAGTCGTTATAATGAGCAAGTCGTTATAACTTTCTAGTAAATCGTTAACAGCTTGTGAGGAAAGTTACAGTTAATGAAGGAATCGTTATAGCTCTCTGAAAACAAAGTATGTAAGTACTTACCACAATGCTTGACTTTCTTGGGTATTCCTGTGCTTAAGGCTAAATAAAACATAGTTAGAAAAACTTTTGACAGTTTTGTTTTCACCAAAATAGGCATGTAATAATTTAAAAGTACATGGGGATGGACTGTTCATCACAATTGCTTTAATGTAAGCTAGAAAGATCAATGTAGTCAGTAACACAAGACCTACGAGGTATGATGGTTCTCTACTTTATCTTACCCTTCTAGACCTGATATCAGTTTAGGTTTGTGTGCTAGATTCAATCAAATCCTAAAGAATCCAGTTAGCTGTTAAGTGAATTTCATTATCTTGTTGGAACTGTGATTTAGGATTTGGATCCTGAATTGCAAGTTGATTGATTGCCTATTGTATGCAATTATGCGTTGTAATTAGATAGAAAAAGCACAAGTGACTGTGTTTAACTTAGGTGGGTGCTAATTTCTTTGGATTTAGGAGTAAATTCAGTTGCTCTGTACTGCGAGGCTGAGTATGTTGCTGCTGGTAGGTGGGACCCAATTCTTGGTGAAACATCACTTTCTTGATTATAACCAAGACTTGTTGTTTCCCATTCTATTGATAACACAATGCAATAAATCTTTCTAAAAATCCATTCAGCATTCCAGAACAAGCATATTGAAATAGGCATCATTTCTTGAGAGATGAGGTAGCAAAGAAACATTGAACCCAATTCATAGAAACTGAAAAACAAATGCTGACATTTTCACAAAACCCTTCATGCAGTAGATTCTACCTTAGGGAGAACTTGGTCTTTGTAATGTCATTGGGATTGGGTTGAGGTTAGGCATCTTCTGAGGGGGAGTTCTTTACTCATCATATTCTTTTGCTTCCTTGATCATACTGATCATATCTCTCTCCATTTCACTCTAGTCTTTTTGACAATGAACTCTTCAACTCACATTGTATTGACTTCTTGGTATATCAAATGGTGATTTGAAGAAGGACAGTTCTGGTTGTCTGGACACTTTCACTATGCGAGAGTATATGTCTCCGCCAAGTACCAAGAAATGAATATGCAATTGTTGGGGGAGCTTTTGTTGCTCAAGAGAATATTTCTGATTTCAAAAACTTGCATATCCTTATTCTGATGAAAGTGGTTGAAATCCTCATCTCAGAAGGAGCTAGAAAATTCACACGTCATATCTTTGAAAATTTCAAAAAACTTTTCTTGCATTACATCAATTTCCTTGCATGATTCTTCATTCAGGTGTCTAGAGTCTCAAATGATCCTTTGAGTGATCTACTATATTCATTTGTCAACTCTCACCTATATTCTTCAAATAATAGAAATTCAGATTTCTTCAAAGACTGAAGGATAATGTGTGCCTAGAATCTAAACTTTTTTTTTGTTTGCAACTGATATGGATATAAATGATATCTTTTTGTCAAAATCTCCAAAATTTTTCATTCAACAGAGCAATGCACATGTGCTGAGAAACTGCACACCTTCACAATGAATGAAGTGTCATGTATGTCATGAGGCACTAATGCTCTCTATTCAAGGGGTTTAAATTAAAAAATAAATGAAAAGAAACATAAATTGTCTTATTCCTTTTTGATGATGACTGAGTAACTGGAAATTGGGTCTAAAAAACGTATATTTTCATGAAAAAGTCATCATTTACCCCTTTGAGACTTGATAATGGATAAATCTTTAGTATCCAAGGACTATAGTGTGTGAAAAGCATTAGTTCTTGAGTGAAAAAGGTATCTCATTTGAAAGTTTGTTTTCAAAACAAAATGTGTATATCATTGGAGAATTGTTTTAAAAGAATCACTCTTATCCATCATCAAGTTGTTCTTAAAAGATTGTTTACTTTCAACACACTTGATTTCAGTCTAAAAGATTTTTTTATTTCTTTGGACTTGAAGAATATGGTAGTGTGTAGTTGATTTATTAATGTATTATCCTTCAAATCATCATTTTAATGACTCAAGTCACTGAATGCTCATATCCTGTTAGATATTGTGTAAAACTTGAATTGTGTTGAATTTTTGCAAAATTTTAACAAATGCATTTTTAGTTTCTTAAATATCCTTGAAATGATTATTCCACCCATTGCTTATCATTATAAAGATGTCCCAAAGCTCACTATTTTTTCCCACACCCAAATCTCAATTTTTTCTTCAGGCCAGGTCGACACTACTCCATCTAGTGTCGACACACTTTCACTCAGGTCGACACTCACCTCCTCTAGTGTCGACACTGACCCCCCTGCCAGACTCTTTTTCACCGTGGGCGCCGGTTAAGGCTTTGATGTACCTGCGGGGTAGCATACCATAAAACCCCCTTTTTCTTCTCCAGGTTGACCCGACAGTCGGTTTCTTTCTGAATTTCGGTAGGTTTTCGAACCCATCTCCTCCTCTACCCTTCTCCATCCCTTCCATGTTCCTCTTCTCTCATTCCTCTCTTTCCATCGTCCTCTATTCTCTATTCCATGGCACCCAAGCAGCTTCCTCGCCGTGGAGCAAAGTCAAGGGCTTCGGCAAGGCCCCATCTGGCGGATGATGTTCTTCCTACTGAAAGGAGAACAAAGAGGCGCCATGATCCTGCAGAGCAGCCAGGGTCTCCCTCTGCATCCCCATCACTTGCTAAGAGAGGTAGGGCTTCATCTTCTGGGTGAGGTCGAGGGTCTGCTTACCCTAGAAGGAAAATTCTAGATACCTCTCCTGAAGTTTCTGAGTCCTCATCCTCATCCTCATCATCCTCCTCAGAGTCTTCCCATCCGTCTAAGAGCACTCCCTCCAAACCCCCTAGTGCTGGGAAGACAATCTTGAAACCCAGAGCAGTGGAGTTAGAAGATACTGAACTGATTGCTTCCTTTCCTGAAGTCCTGAATTTCTTCAAATTTCAATCTTGGCAACCCTTTATCTCAGAATTTCGAATCATATACCCTAGACTTGTCCAGGAGTTTACTTGCATTTGGAATGCAGATGAGGGCTACAAGTCAAAGGTCAAAGGGATTGCAATTGATATGCCTACAGACATAGCAGCA
This sequence comes from Colocasia esculenta, assembly GCA_014218235.1. Taxonomy (NCBI): domain Eukaryota; kingdom Viridiplantae; phylum Streptophyta; class Magnoliopsida; order Alismatales; family Araceae; genus Colocasia; species Colocasia esculenta. Next base: position 23,800,150 of record CM024759.1, read on the forward strand.
ACCATCTTCAAAATTCCAGATGAAGGGGCAGACTATCATAACTTTGAGTTAACCTCCATGAAGCATATAGCATTTTGACTGGATTGCAGGCTGATGAGACTGATCTCAAGCAAACCCATGTCACCAAATTTATACACACTTTCCCCCAGTGTTGAGGCTTACCCATCACATCCTAACCACTATCATAACACCTCAGGTGGTGGGAGACAGACTCACTGATATTCAAAGGTTTGTCATTTTCTATATGAGCAAGAACATCAAGATAAATCTCCATGTCATCATGTACCAAATCATCTCTGAGACCACCAGGGCAGATTTGCATAGATCTCTTCCATATGCAGCCCATTTGACTCAAGTGTTTAAACACTTTGGGTGTCTTTGGAGAATGAGAAATCTGAGAAGATTCCTAAGTCCAACATCTATTGCTTTAAGCATGTTCAAAAATTTATGGGCTTTAGGATTGTGGGTGATCAAGTGAGGAGAGGGCCAGCTGTAGTAGAGGCCCCTGTGGTCCAAGAGGAACAGCCTCCAGTCCAAGAGGAACAACCTCCAGTACAAGAGGAACAGCCTCCAGTGTAAGAGGATCAGCCTCCAGCACCAGAGGATCAGCCTCAAGTACATAAGGACCAGCCTCCCATAAATGAGGATCAGCCTCATGTGGCAGCTCAAGTTGATGAACCATTCATTGCCCCTCATTCACCTCACCTTCAACCTTCCTCTCCATGAACTTTGACACTGAAATCCATCCTTCTCTCCACAACCTCCAGTTCACATCCTCCTTTGGTGGACCTTTTGTTCCACAAGAGCTATAACATTTTGAATGACAAATTGATGCTTTGACACCTCTATTCATCCATGTCAGAAACTTTTTAGTTGAGGATTCAGAGGTTGGAGAACACTGTGTCAGCCAAGTTTATTGAACAAAAAGCAGCCTCTGACCATGCCACAAAGGTTCAACAGGCTGATTGGCACATTGGGAGATGTCTCTATTGACTGAAAGAGCATCAAAGGAGTTGGAAATAGTTCTCAAGGGAATTTTGGCAAATTCCCAAGCTGATGTCTTCAACACAAAGGAGACACTTTCTCAGATTTCAAAAACAAGACTATCCTTTGCACATCTGGTAGATGATTTGGAGAGCATGAAGAATCTCTCTGCTCATATTGATGAAGAGATGTCTGCACTTAAAAGGGAATTCAAAGTTTAGAATAGGCCTGGTTGGTCAACTGGTTCCTCATCTTCACAGCCAGTGTCAAATGAGTTCAGTGCACTTCAAGCTTCAATGTCAGAGAATTCAGAGAGGAGGAACATCTTTTGCATACAGACTCTCAACTATCAAGCTCAAATGAAGTTTAGTCTAACTTCAATGGAAAAAGGTCACGGATTGAGACCATTTTGCTACCCATCCTCCTCCTCCTCTCCCATTAATGTACTCTCTGATGATGTCAAAGGGGGAGAAGATAGATTGTAATGTTCTATTTCTGAAGATTGTAATGCTTATCTTGATGAAATGATAGAAATTTTGTGTTATTCAATGTGATTGAAAACTTTTTGAATGAATGTAAATGTGATGATTGCTTGTCAAGCTGCTTGACCTCTTTGTGCAAAAACTCACTTCTAGTAACATTGTGTCTTTCATGGTGTGATCTTCAAATGTTACTAAAAAATGTTCAAAGGTCCTTGACAAGTTTGATAAAAAGAATAAACATCACTCAGTCACAATCAAGCATTTCTAACTGAGTGTTAAATAACCAAAGATGCTTAAAATCACTTTTCATCAAAACTTCACTTCTATATGGTTTTAAGGTTGCCATCATCAAAAGGGGAGATTGTTGGGTTGAGTGTGAAAACAAGTCATTCCCTCATATTTTGAAGATGACAAGCTGTGATTTTAATGCATAAAATTGGAACATGTGAAATACATTACCTAATTACCAATATTCGAAAAGCATGTTTCCAAGCATATTAATCATTTATATTCATGATAGTACATTTATCTAATGATTTATGTGTTTATTTTCTCATGAACAAACATTTCTTGCAAAGGTAGTGTCGACACAACCATCAATGGTGTCGACACAATGGTTCAGAACAAAGGAAGAAATGTGAAGAAAAGCTCATCCAGTGTCGACACTAGTCCAGGGCAGGTCGACACTAGAGACAGATTCTAGAGAAATATGTGAACAGATTTCCATCTCAGGTCGACACCAAATCAGATAGTGTCGACACTAGATTGCCTTCCCAGAAGGCCTGTTTTGCTGTCTGGGACAGCAGGTCGACACTACATCATCTCAGGTCGACACTAGAGACCTCTCCTAGGGAATTGATTTACCAGTCTGGGACAGTGTGTCGACACACCTCAAGGGCAGGTCGACACACTCCGGAATCTCTATGACTTAAACTTCCTCCTGGACATGTGGCACCCTAGGGAGATGTCTGATCATCTTGGATCATGTGCCCACGTACCCCAAGGGTGTCTTTGAGATATTTAGGGTATAAATACCCTCTTATTAGGCATCCATCCCAAGAGAACCCTCTTAGAGCCTCCAGAAACTGGTTGTGGCAGCAAGAGAGTCTCTCCTCCTGTTTGCTTCCTCCTGTGCTTCCACACCCCAATTCAACTTCTCCAAGCACAAGAATCGAAGATTGATCAACATGAAGCATTAGGATCAACTTCAAGGGAGCAGATCAAGTAGAAGCCAACAATTGTGAAGCACTCAAGGAAGATCCCAAGATCAAAATTGCAAAGCATCGGCCAAGGGACTTCAAGTGATCAAGATCCTTCCAATTCTGCCTCTACAAGGGAGTTTTCTTGAAGAACAAGAACTGTCAACCTCGGTCTTGAGTCTTTCTTGTTTTTCTTGGCTATTCTAGAAATTATGCATATCTATTGCATCAATTTTCTTGAATTGGCCTTAATAGATCAGATCATTGCTAGAGGATCTGGATCTTGTTGTTTTTGTTCTAGCAAGTGGTTGTGAGCCTGTGTGCTCAGGGTTTTGAGTCGTCACACTCAAGTTGTGTTGTTGAGCAGTCTTGCTCAGATTCTAGAGTAGTCTTGCTCTAGGTAGTGTGTGAGTTGTCTAACTTATTTGTGCAGTTGTCAGGCTCCAGTGTGGGTTGTGTTACCCAGGTTGTTTAGTGGATCATCACTGTGTGTGAGGGGTGGATGTAGGAGTCACATGGTGTGATTTTCGAACCACCTAAAAATCTCTGTGCATTGGTCTGTTTGTGGTTTAAATTTACTCTTCGTTAGATGAATGCATAGGATCGTTTGAATCTATATAATCAACCTGTTTACTCACTTCAATTGCTTAACTCACTTAATCTCTTTTCAGATCTGTGAAATTTGCTTTCAATCTAACTCTGATTCAAAGGTCTTTCAAATTGGTTTAGCTTCCGCATTAGTGGCATAGATCTATTCAACCCCCCTTCTAGATCTTGTCCACATCGATTCGATAAGTGCCATAATGATTTGATCGCCACATCGAGTTCTCTCCCACATTGATTTCTCTCTTACATCGATTTGATAAGTTTCATAACGATTTGAACGCCATAACGATTTGATAAGTTTCATAACAATTTGGTTGCCACATCGACTCGATAAGTGAAAACATCGATTTGCCTATTTTTATAATAATAATTTGCTTTTACTTAAACATCGATTTTGTCCAAACATCGACTTTATGTAAACACCGATTTTCTTTATACTCAGATCTTTCAAATATGTTTGGCACCTAATGAAAAGTCAAAAATGTCTCTGACAGAAGATTTTCTTTTATCTCGCTAGATCTCTTCTCTCCTGTCAGATAGAAAGGTGGTCACTTACTACTTCTGGGAGAAAACAGGAAGCATAGAGGTATGTGAGCTTTTTGACAGAAACACAGTTTTATCTAAACACTCTCTTCTATGCATGCAGACCTCGTAGACCACAAAATATCAAAAGAAAGAGAAAATGAGCAACGGCTAGAACTCCAACGGATCTCCTCAACGGATTTGTTCAAAGCTGTTCATATAAAAGATGAAGCAAGGCTGAAGAACAAGACAAGAGAGCTTTCCTGAAGATCTTTGAAGGAGTGTACAACCAGTGAGGAACCTCAACGCCACATACACTTAAAGGAAAAGAGAGAAAGAGCCTGAGACAAAAAGAAGTGTTCAAGCAACTGAAGCACTCAAGCTCCTTCTTCTCTCTTCACTCTCTCTGTGGCATCTTGTAATATGGGGGGAGAGTTCGCTGAAAGTTTCTTTTAGTTGGTGTCATCTGTTCCAACTCTCAGCCGTGTTCTTCTTTTCTAAGAAAGATCTTTGTCCAGCTGTAGGGAGGGGACTGTACCCTTGGTTAGTAAAAACCCAAGATTTGTTGAGGACTAGACGTAGGACTTCATGTGGGAAGGCCGAACCAGGATAAATTCCTTTGTCCTCTGTTGATTGTTTATTTGCTTCCGCACCACTACTCTTTATTACACTCTACAAACCAAACTTTCAAGTGATAATTTTCTGTGTTCAAAGTTTCTATTTCAGATTTCAGAAAAACCTATTCACCCCCCCTCCAGGTTAGCTTGCTACCGTACCAAAAGGAGCAACACTATTCACCTACATATACAACATATTTGTTGGATCGAAATGGCACTAAGAATGTCCTAGAGGGGGGTGAATAGGACTTCTTCCTTTTTTAAATTTGCTTCTGAAATTGCAAAACACTAAAAAAATTTTAGATCTTATTGTGGTGTGTGTGATTCAATGTAACAAGGCGGAAACATCACACAGTGGATCACAGAGATTTATCCTGGTTCGCCTTCCCACATGGAAGTCCAACATCCAGTCCTCAAGCCAACCACTTGAGATTTCAACTAACTGCTAATAAATTGGCCTTCTCTCACCCTTGAGAGGAAATTACAAACCCACTTGCTCCCAAGCAAGTCTTTCCTAATTAGGGGAACAACAACTCCTTTCACAAGTGTTGACGGCCCTCATTATACCGGTACGGTTATACCGGTACGGTATACCAACCCACGTCGGTATAGGTGTGCTGCCAGCCACAGTGGGACATTTACCCAACGATACAAACAGCTGAGATACACGCGAATATATATAACAGAGTAGCGGAAGTAAAAGAGAACTATCTCCATTCATTCATCATCCACATTAAACATACATGCAGTTTACAATTTGCAAAAAGGAACTAAAATTCACATGATTTAAATTGCTGAAATAGAGATACAAAATGTCCACATATTACATTCCTTTAATGATAATCCTAATACAATGTTCAAGTACATACTAAGAAGTACACAATCACAAGGATCTCAAAAACTGGCTAGTCTCCACGCTCGGAGTCCGTCTCCGCTGCCTCCTCCGAGGGTACTGTGTCACCAACTATACCTGTACGCCGAAGCAAGGAGTGAGTCCAGGGACTCAGCAAGTAACACTATGCATGATATACACGTACAAGTCCTAGTGGTTTCTACACGCACATTACACTTTACAACACATAGCATGCTAGTCCATTTAAGTTTTCAACCTATCATGAAGGTTCTACAATTTTATACATGACGCATGCTTTCAGATTTCAAAAATAACATTCACCTATCACATGGTCTCTATTCAATTCACTCATGGACTTTAATCAAAACGTGAGAGCTAATGACATGAACAATTTACATACATAACGGGGAACATAATTAGCATGGATTCCACATGTTCTTAAGTACATACATAACTTTTTATCATGCTTTAGGTTGCTGGTTTCACATGGTTCAATGACTATAAACCTACACATGAAAGCTACAACGTTGCTTAAACATAACACATGAACAATCCATCATGCCATTTTACTCACATACTCATTTGTTGTTCCTAACATGGATTCTAAACACTTTTGCACACACAAACATGAGAATAATAACATGCATTTCCTGAATTCACTTGGTTTCAGATTTAGTTTCACATGGTTTCTATAACACATTTACATATCTAAGATTTCACATTTTTCTTTACACTAGTTCCCTCTTTCACATGGTTCACTTTACACATACACATTCACATATCACTTACACATTTACACATGGTCACATACACTTTACACATTACACTTTACACATATTTTAGTGCCGTGACACATAGTCCAAACCACCAAAGAAGGACACAACACATCACATCACATAGACGCCATCTAGGCAATACAATGGCGACTCTTGGACTGCGCAGACCGGGAGAACAAGTCTCCACCCTAACCAGTGGTACTTGTCCACCTCCAGGATTTCCCCCTAATGCCCTTAGGGTCACTTAACACAATGAACTTTCTCAGGGGGACTTTTCCCTGATACGGCTCCACTGCCTTCTCGGAAGCAGTATCACATTGGCACAGTTTACACTTTTACACATTTACCGTTTTACACATGGTTTTACACTTGACACTCTTCATCTCATTCACTTTCTTACTCACATGAACACCTCTGTTTTTCCTAACATGGTACTACAGAGTTTTCAAGATTCAACACATAGTAAACACACCAATCATGCTGGTTTAAACAAAATAAAATCACATTACGATCATATGTACGAATTATTCACAATTCACATGAAAACACATAACGTTTTATTTACTGTTCCAATTAACCTGAAATTTTAACCACATGCTGTTTTCGGGTTCAAAATCATACCCTCAATTTTTCAGATTTTTCTGAGCTAAATAGGATTTACAGAAAATCAAACACCTAATTAGCACATTATTCACAATTTACATTAACATGGAATTTACACATCATGCAATTTACCGCTTGCTGTTTAACCATAAGCTACCAACATATGCATGAAATTAGAGTACAAAATTTCCCTAATTCATACATCTATGGATTTAACACTACGAATCATTTCTACATACTTCTATTTTATCGAACCGAAACTATTAACAAATTGCACAAACATGGATAAGTTTCCTAAATTTGCAAACACACATGCTGTCCCACAATCTTCATGATTAGACCGAAATCAAGGCATTCACATTAATCTAATCCTGAACATGGGTTTTGCAAAATGGTCTACAAGTCATGCCACATGTTTACAAGATATTATTATCCCACATTTGCCAACACAACTCACATACATCCACAACCACAATGCACAATATACATAGCTTATAGGAATACCATATATCCTCATCGCATGAAACATACCGAATTAATGTATAAGAGGGACAGAACAGCTCACTGTTCTGTCCAGAAGAACTAAACGGCGGTCTCTGGCCGCTGACTCAGGTCAGCGGCATGGTCGATGGACGCCAAGGAAGAACTGGGCGTCCAGGGACCTTGCCGTTTACTCAGGTCTGTGCAGAAACACAGACCCGAGCTCTGAAATTTGGGTGGAATGGAGGGTCTAGGACTCGAGGAAATTTCATAAAAATCATAAAACCTCCTAGACTCATACGGGGACACCATAGATAGGTCACTTGCCTTTCAAAATTTCTTCTAAGGGATTTAGAGGCTTGGTGAAGACCTCCTTGGGCAGTCCCAAGAAGTTGCAGAACCTTCCTCTAGATCGCCTTCCTCCGGGTTCCTGGTTGATCTCCTCGCCGAGGGGATGATGGGGAGGCCTTCCCCTATGCTTCAGCTTCCTCCTTGATGCAGAAGATCTCAAATGAACCTCCAAGGGGTCGGATTTGGGGGTTCAAAAAGGGGTTTTTCTCACAGAATGCTCTAGGGTTTTTTCTCTCTTCTTCTCTCCTCTTGCAAGGGTGAAAGTGAGAAGTGGGGAGAGGCCATTTCGGGTTCAGCATGTAGGAGAGGCCCTCACCCACTCACCATGCCGATTAGACAGCCTTAGAGCCGTTGGGGGACATCCCCCCAATGGTTGCCATGCCTTGTTTCAGAAGACAGCAGCTCTCTGCGCATGCAGGCCAGAGAAGTTGGCGTCCAGATCGCTGGACGCCGGAATTAGGGTTGGCGTCCAGGGCTGGACGCTAACACCACCTCAACGGCCTGGGGATTGACGCCAATAGGGCCTTCGGCCAGAACCCTAATTTATGCAGAACCATGCATACCAAGCTTCTATACATGCAATATGTACATGGTATTATATTCACACTATCATCATGCAATACATACACTATTTACGTTTAATATAAACACATGTACACGTAATTATACTATTTTAATATCTACGTAAATATGTACATACATACTCAACACAATATACACACATAAATACGAAAAATACGACGGAAATTCGAGGGTCTTACACCCTCTCCCCCTTAAAGAAAACTTCGTCCTCGAAGTTAGAACGACACTACTCGAACAAAAGGGGATATTTCTTCTTCATCGCATCCTCAAGCTCCCACGTAGCCTCCTCACGTGAGAAGTTCCGCCATAGAACTTTCACCGACGCGATACTCTTGTTCCGGAGATGCTGAACCTTCCGGTCAAGAATGGCTACTGGTTGCTCGACATACGAAAGATCTGGCTGGATCTCCACTGGCTCATGACTAATCACATGAGACGGATCTCGGACATACTTCCTGAGCATAGATACGTGGAATACCGGGTGAACGCTAGCCAAAGCTGGGGGTAAAGCTAGCTCGTACGCCACGTTGCCCAAACGTCTGAGAATCTCATATGGGCCAATGAACCTAGGGCTTAGCTTGCTATGCCTGCCAAATCTGACAACTCCACGAGTAGGCGATATCTTCAAGAAGACATGATCGCCAACCTCGAACTCCAAATCCTTTCTCCTGTTGTCGGCATAACTCTTCTGCCTATCCTGTGCCGCAACAAGCCTTTTCCTGATAAGCTGAATCTTATCCGAAGTTTCCTGAACCAACTCCGGTCCGATCAACTGCCTATCACCAGTCTCCTCCCAACATAAAGGAGATCTGCAGGGCCTACCATACAACGCCTCGAATGGAGCCATTCCAATACTAGCATGAAAGCTGTTGTTGTATGCGAACTCCACAAGAGGTAAATGACGCTCCCAATCATCCTTCCAATCCAGAACACACGCTCTCAACATGTCCTCGAGCGTCTGGATAGTCCTCTCGGACTGTCCATCGGTCTGGGGATGAAACGCCGAACTGAGCTTAAGCTCCGAACCTAACGCATCCTGAAGACCCTTCCACAATCTCGAAGTAAATCTCGGATCTCGATCCGAAATGATCGACTTCGGCACACCATGCAATCTAACGATACCGCTAACATACAATCTAGCTAAGCTCTCTACTGACTGCTTCTTCTTCATAGGTAAGAAATGAGCAGTCTTCGAGAATCTATCTACAACTACCCAAATCGAGTCATTGCCCCTTCTAGATCGAGGCAAACCCGATACGAAATCCATAGTGACAGCTTCCCACTTCCATACGGGGATATCCATCCTCTGCATAAGGCCGGATGGTCGCTGCCGCTCGGCTTTCACCTGCTGACATACTAGACATCTAGACACATAATCCGCAACATCCTTCTTCATGCCGGACCACCAAAATGATCTCTTCAGGTCTTGATACATCTTAGTGTTACCCGGATGAATAGAGAATCGCGATCTATGAGCCTCCGCTAACACATGCTCACGGACATCTACTACATCAGGGACACAAACGCGGTGCTGAAATCTAATCACACCGTCCTCATCACGAGCAATGCCCGCCTTACCCACTAACTCTAACAATCTAGGATCGGCTTTCTGCTGCTCAATCACCTCATCCAAGACTGAGGATCTAAGGGATAGCTGAGCTACAAAAGCCTGACACAACGATGGCTCTAACTCGGTCATAGAGCACGCTGCATCCTCCAACATCTTCCAATCCTGCTGGAGCGAAGACCTCTTCCTACTAAGAGCATCCGCTACGACGTTCGCCTTTCCAGGATGATACTGAAGGTCGAAGTCATAGTCCTTCAAGAACTCAATCCATCTCCTCTGCCTCAGGTTTAATTCCTTTTGGGAGAAAAGATACCTCAAGCTCTTGTGGTCGGTAAACACCTCAAATCTGACACCATAAAGATAGTGCCTCCAGATCTTTAGTGCATGAACCACAGCTGCTAGCTCTAAATCATGAGTCGGATAGTTCCTCTCATGCTCCTTCAACTGACGAGAAGCATAAGCTACTACCCTCTCTTGCTGCATGAGCACACAGCCTAAACCAATCCGAGATGCATCCGTATAAATGGCAAAGCCTTCTAGACCACTGGGCAATACCAATACCGGAGCAGAAGTAAGCTTAGCCTTCAATAGCTGAAAGCTGCGCTCACATGCCTCAGACCATACGAACTTCTCACCCTTTCTGGTCAGCTTTGTCATAGGGGCGGCGATGGATGAGAAACCCTCAATGAATCGCCGATAGTAACCAGCTAACCCAAGGAAACTACGAATCTCCGAAGGAGTCTTGGGAACATCCCAATCCATAACTGCCTGGATCTTTGCTGGATCAACAGCTACACCAGCGCCGGAGATAACATGCCCGAGAAAGTGAACCTCGCGCAACCAGAACTCGCACTTGCTGTACTTTGCATACAGTTTGTGCTCACGGAGAACCTCTAAGACTAACCTCAAATGCTGACGATGTGTGGCCTCATCCGGAGAATAGACCAACACGTCATCAATAAACACAACAACAAAGCTATCTAAATACGGACTAAACACCCGGTTCATGAGATCCATGAACGCTGCAGGGGCGTTGGTCAATCCGAAAGGAAGAACCAAAAACTCATAATGTCCATAACGGGTTCTAAATGCCGTCTTGGACACATCCTCACTCCTAATCTTCAACTGATGATAACCAGATCGCAAGTCAATCTTGGAAAAGACTGATGCCTCTCGCAACTGGTCAAACAGATCATCAATCCGAGGTAAGGGATACCTGTTCTTCACCGTCACCTGGTTTAGCTTCCTATAATCGATGCACAACCGAAGTGACCCGTCTTTCTTCTTGACGAATAATACAGGTGCGCCCCAAGGGGAAACACTGGGGCGAATAAATCCCTTATCGAGCAATTCTTGCAATTGCTTCCTCAACTCGGCTAATTCTGCAGGGGCCATCCGATATGGGGCCTTCGAGATAGGAGAGGTGCCTGGAAGCAACTCTATAGTGAACTCTATCTCCCTATCCGGTGGCAATCCAGACAAGTCATCGGGAAAGACATCTGGAAAGTCCTGCACCACATCGATCTCTGCAAGAGTCAGTGACGAACCAGCATCGGGTACTAGCATAACGCTGGCAAGAAATGCGTCACAACCCTTGTTCACCATACGCATCGCCTTCATGGCAGAGATGACTAACTTTCCCGCTAAGTTCTTTGGCAAGGGATGAGAGAACTCGTCCTCGCCAGGAATGCGGAACACAATCTTCTTTCTACGACAATCCACTAACGCATAGTGCTCCTCTAGCCAATCCAGACCAAGGATACAATCATAATCCTTCATCTTGAGCAAGAAGAAACACCCATCTAGGAACCTATCCTCAATGCACACAGGTAACGACGGAATGCACTTCCTAGTCGATACCGTACCCGCAGGGGTGTGCACAGACAAGGGAACCTCTAACTCCTCAGACTCTATGCCTGACTCTAGGGCTAACTGCCTAGCGAACCGCTCGGAAATGAACGAGTGAGTAGCACCCGTATCAAACAAAACCCGAGCGTGCACACCGAAAAGTAAAACTGTACCTTCGGTGACATGCTCCGCCTGCTCGGCGTCCTCACGAGCTAACGCAAACACTCGAGCTGGGGCTCGAGGCCTTCCTGTCGTCCTGTAGCTGGCGCGGCTGCCGCTACTGCTGGTACTGGCGCTCCTCGCTGAGCTTCCTGCTGAAGCCTCGGGCAATCCTTGATCTTGTGGTCGCTGCTCCCACACTTTAGGCATCTACCCGCTACTAACCAACACTCCGAACCTCCATGGGTCTTCCCACAATGGGGACACTCCTTCTTCGCACCGGGGGAACGTACAGAGGGTACCTGATAGTTGCTGACTGCCACTTGTTTCTGCGGTGTCTGGTACACCGTCTTCCTCTTGTCTTGCCGCTGGAAAGTCGTGCCGGCCTCTTCTGCGAAGCCTTCTTCTCCTCTAGATACTGCTCCATTTCTCCCTCCTGTCTGCAGGCTGCGCTGAGGGCCTCGTCTAGCGTGCGGTGGTCGAACGCCACGAGCCTCGTCCTCAGTGATGGTTTGAGACCCATCACGAACTTCTTGGTCTTCCTGCGCTCATCCTCTACTATGTGCGGTGCATATTTAGAGAGTTCAGAAAACCTTGCCTCGTATTCTAAGACGGTCATCGATCCTTGCGTCAGGGAAAGGAATTCTTGCTCCATCTTGTCCTGGATGTGCTCTGGGACGAACTTGGCTCGGAAGAGCCTCACGAACGCGTCCCACGCCACATCTACTGCTCTGTCCTCGAAGCGCGTACGCAGTAGGGAGGACCACCATACATCAGCTCTCTCCTGCAACACACCTTCATAAGCTCTAACTAACAAATAACAACCAACATTCAAGCATAAACTAAAGCATACCTGTAGCATGTAGGTGGCTAAGGTCACCTTGTCCTCGTCAGGACACCTGATAGCTCGGAAGATTTTCTCGATCTCCCTCATCCAGCTTTCTGCCAAAAGCGGATCACTCTCCCCCTTAAAGAGGGTGGGGTCATCCTCTTGAATCGCTCCATGATGGAAGGTCCACCATGGTCCTGAGCTGGGGCCTGAGCCTGCTACATTAAACAACAAGCAATATACAATAAACACAATATTATACAATTCAAATAGCAGACTACTTAGTTGTTTTATTATTTTACCTGGGCCTCCAACTGGGCCTGGAGTGCTGCCTGAGTGTGTGCCTGGGTCTGCATGGCTTGCACCAGACCTTGCATGAACACTCCATAATCCACTGGCGGTGGTGGGGGAAGCACAGGACCCTGTGGGGCCGGGGCTTGCTGCTCCGCCCGCTCCTCACGCCTCTGCTCGTCGTCGCGAGCTGGCGCACCTCCACGTCGTCCACGGGAAGCCATGGCTGTAATAAAATTTCAGCCACCATTAGAGCTAGGTTACTAAGTTTTCTAACCATTTTCTTATCTATTTTTCACTTCTTATTAGTGTTTTCTACACATGTGGACATACTTAGCATGCAATGGGGATGATGACTTAGTTATATTCATGTGTAATCTCAACCGGTCGCTCTGATACCAATCTCTGTGACGGCCCTCATTATACCGGTACGGTTATACCAACCCACGTCGGTATAGCGAGTGCTGCCAGCCACAGTGGGACATTTACCCAACGATACAAACAGCTGAGATACACGCGAATATATATAACAGAGTAGCGGAAGTAAAAGAGAACTATCTCCATTCATTCATCATCCACATTAAACATACATGCAGTTTACAATTTGCAAAAAGGAACTAAAATTCACATGATTTAAATTGCTGAAATAGAGATACAAAATGTCCACATATTACATTCTTTTAATGATAATTCTAATACAATGTTCAAGTACATACTAAGAAGTACACAATCACAAGGATCTCAAAAACTGGCTAGTCTCCACGCTCGGAGTCCGTCTCCGCTGCCTCCTCCGAGGGTACTGTGTCACCAACTATACCTGTACGCCGAAGCAAGGAGTGAGTCCAGGGACTCAGCAAGTAACACTATGCATGATATACACGTACAAGTCCTAGTGGTTTCTACACGCACATTACACTTTACAACACATAGCATGCTAGTCCATTTAAGTTTTCAACCTATCATGAAGGTTCTACAATTTTATACATAACGCATGCTTTCAGATTTCAAAAATAACATTCACCTATCACATGGTCTCTATTCAATTCACTCATGGACTTTAATCAAAACGTGAGAGCTATTGACATGAACAATTTACATACATGAACGGGGAACATAATTAGCATGGATTCCACATGTTCTTAAGTACATACATAACTTTTTATCATGCTTTAGGTTGCTGGTTTCACATGGTTCAATGACTATAAACCTACACATGAAAGCTACAACGTTGCTTAAACATAACACATGAACAATCCATCATGCCATTTTACTCACACACTCATTTGTTGTTCCTAACATGGATTCTAAACACTTTTGCACACATAAACATGAGAATAATAACATGCATTTTCTGAATTCACTTGGTTTCAGATTTAGTTTCACATGGTTTCTATAACACATTTACATATCTAAGATTTCACATTTTTCTTTACACTAGTTCCCTCTTTCACATGGTTCACTTTACACATACACATTCACATATCACTTACACATTTACACATGGTCACATACACTTTACACATTTTTAGTGCCGTGACACATAGTCCAAACCACCAAAGAAGGACACAAACACATCACATCACATAGACGCCATCTAGGCAATACAATGGCGACTCTTGGACTGCGCAGACCGGGAGAACAAGTCTCCACCCTAACCAGTGGTACTTGTCCACCTCCAGGATTTCCCCCTAATGCCCTTAGGGTCACTTAACACAATGAACTTTCTCAGGGGGACTTTTCCCTGATACGGCTCCACTGCCTTCTCGGAAGCAGTATCACATTGGCACAGTTTACACTTTTACACATTTACCGTTTTACACATGGTTTTACACTTGACACTCTTCATCTCATTCACTTTCTTACTCACATGAACACCTCTGTTTTTCCTAACATGGTACTACAGAGTTTTCAAGATTCAACACATAGTAAACACACCAATCATGCTGGTTTAAACAAAATAAAATCACATTACGATCATATGTACGAATTATTCACAATTCACATGAAAACACATAACTTTTTATTTACTGTTCCAATTAACCTGAAATTTTAACCACATGCTGTTTTCGGGTTCCAAATAATACCCTCAATTTTTCAGATTTTTCCGAGCTAAATAGGATTTACAGAAAATCAAACACCTAATTAGCACATTATTCACAATTTACGTTAACATGGAATTTACACATCATGCAATTTCCCACTTGCTGTTTAACCATAAGCTACCAACATATGCATGAAATTAGAGTACACAATTTCCCTAATTCATACATCTATGGATTTAACACTACGAATCATTTTTACATACTTCTATTTTATCGAACCGAAACTATTAACAAATTGCACAAACATGGATAAGTTTCCTAAATTTGCAAACACACATGCTGACCCACAATCTTCATGATTAGACCGAAATCAAGGCATTCACATTAATCTAAATCATGAACATGGGTTTTGCAAAATGGTCTACAAGTCATGCTCACATGTTTACAAGATATTATTATCCCACATTGCCAACACAACTCACATACATCCACAACCACAATGCACAATATACATAGCTTATAGGAATACCATATATCCTCATCGCATGAAACATACGAAATTAATGTATAAGAGGGACAGAACAGCTCACTGTTCTGTCCTGAAGAACTAGACGGCGGTCTCTGGCCGCTGACTCAGAGTCAGCGGCATGGTCGATGGACGCCAAGGAAGAACTGGGCGTCCAGGGACCTTGCCGTTTACTCAGGTCTGTGCAGAAACACAGACCCGAGCTCTGAAATTTGGGTGAAATGGAGGGTCTAGGACTCGAGGAAAATTTCATAAAAATCATAAAAACCTCCTAGACTCATACGGGGACACCATAGATAGGTCACTTGCCTTTCAAAATTTCTTCTAAGGGATTTAGAGGCTTGGTGAAGACCTCCTTGGGCAGTCCAAGAAGTTGCAGAACCTTCCTCTAGATCGCCTTCCTCCGGGTTCCTGGTTGATCTCCACGCCGAGGGGATGATGGGGAGGCCTTCCCCTATGCTTCAGCTTCCTCCTTGATGCAGAAGATCTTCAAATGAACCTCCAAGGGGTCGGATTTGGGGGTTCAAAAAGGAGTTTTTCTCACAGAATGCTCTAGGGTTTTTCTCTCTTCTTCTCTCCTCTTGCAAGGGTGAAAGTGAGAAGTAGGGAGAGGCCATTTCGGGTTCAGCATGTAGGAGAGTCCCTCACCCACTCACCATGCCAATTAGACAGCCTTAGAGCCGTTGGGGGACATCCCCCCAATGGTTGCCATGCCTTGTTTCAGAAGACAGCAGCTCTGCTGCGCATGCAGGCCAGAGAAGTCGGCGTCCAGATCGCTGGACGCCGGAATTAGGGTTGGCGTCCAGGGCTGGACGCTAACACCACCTCAACGGCCTGGGGATTGACGCCAATAGGGCCTTCGGCCAGAACCCTAATTTATGCAGAAACCATGCATACCAAGCTTCTATACATGCAATATGTACATGGTATTACATTCACACTATCACCATGCAATACATACATTATTTACGTTTAATATAAACACATGTACACATATTTATACTATTTTAATATCTACGTAAATACGTACATACATACTCCACCACAATATACACACGTAAATACGAAAAATACGACGGAAATTCGAGGGTCTTACACCCTCTCCCCCTTAAAGAAAACTTCGTCCTCGAAGTTAGAACGACACTACTCAAACAAAAGGGGATACTTCTTCTTCATCGCATCCTCAAGCTCCCACGTAGCCTCCTCACGTGAGAAGTTCCGCCATAGAACTTTCACCGACGCGATACTCTTGTTCCGGAGATGCTGAACCTTCCGGTCAAGAATGGCTACTGGCTGCTCGACATACGAAAGATCTGGCTGGATCTCCACTGGCTCATGACTAATCACATGAGACGGATCTCGGACATACTTCCTGAGCATAGATACGTGGAATACCGGGTGAACGCTAGCCAAAGCTGGGGGTAAAGCTAGCTCGTACGCCACGTTGCCCAAACGTCTGAGAATCTCATATGGGCCAATGAACCTAGGGCTTAGCTTGCTATGCCTGCCAAATCTGACAACTCCACGAGTAGGCGATATCTTCAAGAAGACATGATCGCCAACCTCGAACTCCAAATCCTTTCTCCTGTTGTCGGCATAACTCTTCTGCCTATCCTGTGCCGCAACAAGCCTTTTCCTGATAAGCTGAATCTTATCCGAAGTTTCCTGAACCAACTCCGGTCCGATCAACTGCCTATCACCAGTCTCCTCCCAACATAAAGGAGATCTGCAGGGCCTACCATACAACGCCTCGAATGGAGCCATTCCAATACTAGCATGAAAGCTGTTGTTGTATGCGAACTCCACAAGAGGTAAATGACGCTCCCAATCATCCTTCCAATCCAGAACACACGCTCTCAACATGTCCTCGAGCGTCTGGATAGTCCTCTCGGACTGTCCATCGGTCTGGGGATGAAACGCCGAACTGAGCTTAAGCTCCGAACCTAACGCATCCTGAAGACCCTTCCACAATCTCGAAGTAAATCTCGGATCTCGATCCGAAATGATCGACTTCGGCACACCATGCAATCTAACGATACCGCTAACATACAATCTAGCTAAGCTCTCTACTGACTGCTTCTTCTTCATAGGTAAGAAATGAGCAGTCTTCGAGAATCTATCTACAACTACCCAAATCGAGTCATTGCCCCTTCTAGATCGAGGCAAACCCGATACGAAATCCATAGTGACAGCTTCCCACTTCCATACGGGGATATCCATCCTCTGCATAAGGCCGGATGGTCGCTGCCGCTCAGCTTTCACCTGCTGACATACTAGACATCTAGACACATAATCCACAACATCCTTCTTCATGCCGGACCACCAAAATGATCTCTTCAGGTCTTGATACATCTTAGTGTTACCGGATGAATAGAGAATCGCGATCTATGAGCCTCCGCTAACACATGTTCACGGACATCTACTACATCAGGGACACAAACGCGGTGCTGAAATCTAATCACACCGTCCTCATCACGAGCAATGCCCGCCTTACCCACTAACTCTAACAATCTAGGATCGGCTTTCTGCTGCTCAATCACCTCATCCAAGACTGAGGATCTAAGGGACAGCTGAGCTACAAAAGCCTGACACAACGATGGCTCTAACTCGGTCATAGAGCACGCTGCATCCTCCAACATCTTCCAATCCTGCTGGAGCGAAGACCTCTTCCTACTAAGAGCATCCGCTACGACGTTCGCCTTTCCAGGATGATACTGAAGGTCGAAGTCATAGTCCTTCAAGAACTCAATCCATCTCCTCTGCCTCAGGTTTAATTCCTTTTGGGAGAAAAGATACCTCAAGCTCTTGTGGTCGGTAAACACCTCAAATCTGACACCATAAAGATAGTGCCTCCAGATCTTTAGTGCATGAACCACAGCTGCTAGCTCTAAATCATGAGTCGGATAGTTCCTCTCATGCTCCTTCAACTGACGAGAAGCATAAGCTACTACCCTCTCTTGCTGCATGAGCACACAGCCTAAACCAATCCGAGATGCATCCGTATAAATGGCAAAGCCTTCTAGACCACTGGGCAATACCAATACCGGAGCAGAAGTAAGCTTAGCCTTCAATAGCTGAAAGCTGCGCTCACATGCCTCAGACCATACGAACTTCTCACCCTTTCTGGTCAGCTTTGTCATAGGGGCGGCGATGGATGAGAAACCCTCAATGAATCGCCGATAGTAACCAGCTAACCCAAGGAAACTACGAATCTCCGAAGGAGTCTTGGGAACATCCCAATCCATAACTGCCTGGATCTTTGCTGGATCAACAGCTACACCAGCGCCGGAGATAACATGCCCGAGAAAGTGAACCTCGCGCAACCAGAACTCGCACTTGCTGTACTTTGCATACAGTTTGTGCTCACGGAGAACCTCTAAGACTAACCTCAAATGCTGACGATGTGTGGCCTCATCCGGAGAATAGACCAACACGTCATCAATAAACACAACAACAAAGCTATCTAAATACGGACTAAACACCCGGTTCATGAGATCCATGAACGCTGCAGGGGCGTTGGTCAATCCGAAAGGAAGAACCAAAAACTCATAATGTCCATAACGGGTTCTAAATGCCGTCTTGGACACATCCTCACTCCTAATCTTCAACTGATGATAACCAGATCGCAAGTCAATCTTGGAAAAGACTGATGCCTCTCGCAACTGGTCAAACAGATCATCAATCCGAGGTAAGGGATACCTGTTCTTCACCGTCACCTGGTTTAGCTTCCTATAATCGATGCACAACCGAAGTGACCCGTCTTTCTTCTTGACGAATAATACAGGTGCGCCCCAAGGGGAAACACTGGGGCGAATAAATCCCTTATCGAGCAATTCTTGCAATTGCTTCCTCAACTCGGCTAATTCTGCAGGGGCCATCCGATATGGGGCCTTCGAGATAGGAGAGGTGCCTGGAAGCAACTCTATAGTGAACTCTATCTCCCTATCCGGTGGCAATCCAGACAAGTCATCGGGAAAGACATCTGGAAAGTCCTGCACCACATCGATCTCTGCAAGAGTCAGTGACGAACCAACATCGGGTACTAGCATAACGCTGGCAAGAAATGCGTCACAACCCTTGTTCACCATGCGCATCGCCTTCATGGCAGAGATGACTAACTTTCCCGCTAAGTTCTTTGGCAAGGGATGAGAGAACTCGTCCTCGCCAGGAATGCGGAACACAATCTTCTTTCTACGACAATCCACTAACGCATAGTGCTCCTCTAGCCAATCCAGACCAAGGATACAATCATAATCCTTCATCTTTAGCAAGAAGAAGCACCCATCTAGGAATCTATCCTCAATGCACACAGGTAACGACGGAATGCACTTCCTAGTCGATACCGTACCCGCAGGGGTGTGCACAGACAAGGGAACCTCTAACTCCTCAGACTCTATGCCTGACTCTAGGGCTAACTGCCTAGCGAACCGCTCGGAAATGAACGAGTGAGTAGCACCCGTATCAAACAAAACCCGAGCGTGCACACCGAAATGTAAAACTGTACCTTCGGTGACATGCTCCGCCTGCTCGGCGTCCTCACGAGCTAACGCAAACACTCGAGCTGGGGCTCGAGGCCTTCCTGGTCGTCCTGTAGCTGGCGCGGCTGCCGCTACTGCTGGTACTGGCGCTCCTCGCTGAGCTTCCTGCTGAAGCCTCGGGCAATCCTTGATCTTGTGGTCGCTGCTCCCACACTTTAGGCATCTACCCGCTACTAACCAACACTCCGAACCTCCATGGGTCTTCCCACAATGGGGACACTCCTTCTTCGCACCGGGGGAACGTACAGAGGGTACCTGATAGTTGCTGACTGCCACTTGTTTCTGCGGTGTCTGGTACACCGTCTTCCTCTTGTCTTGCCGCTGGAAAGTCGCGCCGGCCTCTTCTGCGAAGCCTTCTTCTCCTCTAGATACTGCTCCATTTCTCCCTCCTGTCTGCAGGCTGCGCTGAGGGCCTCGTCTAGCGTGCGGTGGTCGAACGCCACGAGCCTCGTCCTCAGTGATGGTTTGAGACCCATCACGAACTTCTTGGTCTTCCTGCGCTCATCCTCTACTATGTGCGGTGCATATTTAGAGAGTTCAGAAAACCTTGCCTCGTATTCTAAGACGGTCATCGATCCTTGCGTCAGGGAAAGGAATTCTTGCTCCATCTTGTCCTGGATGTGCTCTGGGACGAACTTGGCTCGGAAGAGCCTCACGAACGCGTCCCACGCCACATCTACTGCTCCGTCCTCGAAGCGCGTACGCAGTAGGGAGGACCACCATACATCAGCTCTCTCCTGCAACACACCTTCATAAGCTCTAACTAACAAATAACAACCAACATTCAAGCATAAACTAAAGCATACCTGTAGCATGTAGGTGGCTAAGGTCACCTTGTCCTCGTCAGGACACCTGATAGCTCGGAAGATTTTCTCGATCTCCCTCATCCAGCTTTCTGCCAAAAGCGGATCACTCTCCCCCTTAAAAGAGGGTGGGGTCATCCTCTTGAATCGCTCCATGATGGAAGGTCCACCATGGTCCTGAGCTGGGGCCTGAGCCTGCTACATTAAACAACAAGCAATATACAATAAACACAATATTATACAATTCAAATAGCAGACTACTTAGTTGTTTTATTATTTTACCTGGGCCTCCAACTGGGCCTGGAGTGCTGCCTGAGTGTGTGCCTGGGTCTGCATGGCTTGCACCAGACCTTGCATGAACACTCCATAATCCACTGGCGGTGGTGGGGGAAGCACAGGACCGTGTGGGGCCGGGGACTGCTGCTCCGCCCGCTCCTCATGCCTCTGCTCGTCGTCGCGAGCTGGCGCACCTCCACGTCGTCCACGGGAAGCCATGGCTGTAATAAAATTTCAGCCACTATTAGAGCTAGGTTACTAAACTTTCTAACCATTTTCTTATCTATTTTTCACTACTTATTAGTGTTTTCTACACATGTGGACATACTTAGCATGCAATGGGGATGATGACTTAGTTATATTCATGTGTAATCTCAACCGGTCGCTCTGATACCAATCTCTGAGACGGCCCTCATTATACCGGTACGGTTATACCAACCCACGTCGGTATAGTGAGTGCTGCCAGCCACAGTGGGACATTTACCCAACGATACAAACAGCTGAGATACACGCGAATATATATAACAGAGTAGCGGAAGTAAAAGAGAACTATCTCCATTCATTCATCATCCACATTAAACATACATGCAGTTTACAATTTCAAAAAGGAACTAAAATTCACATGATTTAAATTGCTGAAATAGAGATACAAAATGTCCACATATTACATTCCTTTAATGATAATCCTAATACAATGTTCAAGTACATACTAAGAAGTACACAATCACAAGGATCTCAAAAACTGGCTAGTCTCCACGCTCGGAGTCCGTCTCCGCTGCCTCCTCCGAGGGTACTGTGTCACCAACTATACCTGTACGCCGAAGCAAGGAGTGAGTCCAGGGACTCAGCAAGTAACACTATGCATGATATACACGTACAAGTCCTAGTGGTTTCTACACGCACATTACACTTTACAACACATAGCATGCTAGTCCATTTAAGTTTTCAACCTATCATGAAGGTTCTACAATTTTATACATGACGCATGCTTTCAGATTTCAAAAATAACATTCACCTATCACATGGTCTCTATTCAATTCACTCATGGGACTTTAATCAAAACGTGAGAGCTATTGACATGAACAATTTACATACATGAACGGGGAACATAATTAGCATGGATTCCACATGTTCTTAAGTACATACATAACTTTTTATCATGCTTTAGGTTGCTGGTTTCACATGGTTCAATGACTATAAACCTACACATGAAAGCTACAACGTTGCTTAAACATAACACATGAACAATCCATCATGCCATTTTACTCACATACTCATTTGTTGTTCCTAACATGGATTCTAAACACTTTTGCACACACAAACATGAGATAATAACATGCATTTCCTGAATTCACTTGGTTTCAGATTTAGTTTCACATGGTTTCTATAACACATTTACATATCTAAGATTTCACATTTTTCTTTACACTAGTTCCCTCTTTCACATGGTTCACTTTACACATACACATTCACATATCACTTACACATTTACACATGGTCACATACACTTTACACATTACACTTTACACATGTTTTAGTGCCGTGACACATAGTCCAAACCACCAAAGAAGGACACAACACATCACATCACATAGACGCCATCTAGGCAACACAATGGCGACTCTTGGACTGCGCAGACCGGGAGAACAAGTCTCCACCCTAACCAGTGGTACTTGTCCACCTCCAGGATTTCCCCCTAATGCCCTTAGGGTCACTTAACACAATGAACTTTCTCAGGGGGACTTTTCCCTGATACGGCTCCACTGCCTTCTCGGAAGCAGTATCACATTGGCACAGTTTACACTTTTACACATTTACCGTTTTACACATGGTTTTACACTTGACACTCTTCATCTCGTTCACTTTCTTACTCACATGAACACCTCTGTTTTTCCTAACATGGTACTACAGAGTTTTCAAGATTCAACACATAGTAAACACACCAATCATGCTGGTTTAAACAAAATAAAATCACATTACGATCATATGTACGAATTATTCACAATTCACATGAAAACACATAACTTTTTATTTACTGTTCCAATTAACCTGAAATTTTAACCACATGCTGTTTTCGGGTTCAAAATCATACCCTCAATTTTTCAGATTTTTCTGAGCTAAATAGGATTTACAGAAAATCAAACACCTAATTAGCACATTATTCACAATTTACGTTAACATGGAATTTACACATCATGCAATTTACCGCTTGCTGTTTAACCATAAGCTACCAACATATGCATGAAATTAGAGTACAAAATTTCCCTAATTCATACATCTATGGATTTAACACTACGAATCATTTCTACATACTTCTATTTTATCGAACCAAACTATTAACAAATTGCACAAACATGGATAAGTTTCCTAAATTTGCAAACACACATGCTGTCCCACAATCTTCTTGATTAGACCGAAATCAAGGCATTCACATTAATCTAAATCCTGAATCATGGGTTTTGCAAAATGGTCTACAAGTCATGCCCACATGTTTACAAGATATTATTATCCCACATTTGCCAACACAACTCACATACATCCACAACCACAATGCACAATATACATAGCTTATAGGAATACCATATATCCTCATCGCATGAAACATACCGAATTTAATGTATAAGTGGGACAGAACAGCTCACTGTTCTGTCCAGAAGAACTAAACGGCGGTCTCTGGCCGCTGACTCAGGGTCAGCGGCATGGTCGATGGACGCCAAGGAAGAACTGGGCGTCCAGGGACCTTGCCGTTTACTCAGGTCTGTGCAAAAACACAGACCCGAGCTCTGAAATTCGAGTGGAATGGAGGGTCTAGGACTCGAGGAAAATTTCATAAAAATCATAACAACCTCCTAGACTCACACGGGGACACCATGGATAGGTCACTTGCCTTTCAAAATTTCTTCTAAGGGATTTAGAGGCTTGGTGAAGACCTCCTTGGGCAGTCCCAAGAAGTTGCAGAACCTTCCTCTAGATCGCCTTCCTCCGGGTTCCTGGTTGATCTCCTCGCCGAGGGGATGATGGGGAGGCCTTCCCCTATGCTTCAGCTTCCTCCTTGATGCAGAAGATCTTCAAATGAACCTCCAAGGGTCGGATTTGGGGGTTCAAAAAGGGGTTTTTCTTACAGAATGCTCTAGGTTTTTTCTCTCTTCTTCTCTCCTCTTGCAAGGGTGAAAGTGAGAAGTGGGGAGAGGCCATTTCGGGTTCAGCATGTAGGAGAGGCCCTCACCCACTCACCATGCCGATTAGACAGCCTTAGAGCCGTTGGGGGACATCCCCCCAATGGTTGCCATGCCTTGTTTCAGAAGACAGCAGCTCTGCTGCGCATGCAGGCCAGAGAAGTCGGCGTCCAGATCGCTGGACGCCGGAATTAGGGTTGGCATCCAGGGCTGGACGCTAACACCACCTCAACGGCCTGGGGATTGACGCCAATAGGGCCTTCGGCCAGAACCCTAATTTATGCAGAACCATGCATACCAAGCTTCTATACATGCAATAAGTACATGGTATTATATTCACACTATCATCATGCAATACACACACTATTTACGTTTAATATAAACACATGTACACGTAATTATGCTATTTTAATATCTACGTAAATATGTACATACATACTCAACACAATATACACACATAAATACGAAAAGTACGACGGAAAATTCGAGGGTCTTACACAAGGCCTTCCCTACACAGGAGGGGCAATGCAGAAACAAACTTCTGCAAAAATTACACAAGAGAAATGAAAAGACTTGTGTGTTTGTCTGAACACAAACACAGATTTTAGAAGGATTCTAAGATCAGAGATGAAATGCAAATCCTAATTGAAATCAGAGGGTGGACTGAAGCAATTACAATTGCCACCCAACACTACTAGGAAAGCTTCAGAGAAATTCTTCCTCTCAGACTTTAGCTTTCAGAAAGCCTTGTGAGAGTTGAAGGAATTCGAATGTAGCTTGAATGATCTTCTTCTTGAGTTGCCTATTGCTGTATGAATTCAAGAGGTGCAGAGATAGTTGGTTTTTCTTCTTCAAACTTGAGCTCCTTTTATAAGCATTCAGAAAGTAGCCGTTTTAGAAGATAGTTGTTGGAGTTTGTGGCCGTTTGGAATTTTGACCATTTGGAGAGGGCTCTAGTTTCCTTTGGATCTTGGTGATCTTATTGTTCAGAAGTCCTTAAGTTCTTGCATCTTTCCAAAGTCTTCAAATGAGGAGTAGTCGTTCACAGCTAGAAGATAAGCTCTTGTCATTATAGACTGTGAATGAGTCATGCTTAAAAAACGTGCTCCAATAAATGCCTGTTACAAGGACAAGACAGAAAGAAGAGAGAACTCCATACCTTTTGAGGTAGGTAAGTTAGGTAAGTACAGAAAATAGGTATGGAAACATCGTATGCACAAGCCTTCAGAAAGAATATGTAGACAGACAGATAGGCTAAAAAGGTAAAGCATGGGTCTGTCAATGGTAGGTGAGTCCTGTCAAATGCCATGCATCTGAGAATTCATAAATGCATAGTGTCTAATGAATCCAGCAAAATCCGGAGCAAAGGCATTGAACAACTCAAGGATTATTTCTTTAAAATATAACAGAAGTGTTATACGCGGGATTCAAATGAATGTTTTAAAACTAATATGACTTGTTCTGACAGATAATAATAATAATAAAATAATATGATAATGACAGTTTTAATAAGATTTTTGAAAGTTCATCAAAAAGATGCATGAAAAGATTTGAGGATAAATTTGCATTAGATGTTAAGACTAAAATGGATCAGAAGAGAGATTATTAAGTACAGAGATAATTACTGAAGTCGAATCCAAAGGAACATGTAATTCGACTGAAGAAAAAGGAGTGAATCGACTTCAGTAAAGAAATAATAAGATAATTTGATTTCTAGGAAAATAAGGCAATTCGACTCTAAGCAGTGTAATTAGCAATGTAATTCGACTTCTGAGAAGACAAGGCAATTCGACTCCAGTAGTCGAATTACTGAGATTTAATCTTTGAAGCATTCGACTGTGTAAGTCGAATCAAGAGTTGGATTTTGTAAGCTATTCGACTGTAACAGTCAGAGTTATCAGTCGAATCAGGAATAAAGATTATATGAAGCATTCGACTGTATCATTCGGAGATATAAGTCGAATCAAGTATAAAGTTGTGAACTTAGAAAATTTTCATGTTTGTTTGACTTCGATTCTGAAGGAGTCGGATTTGATAGTCGAAGAGAACAGTCGAATTTAGTAGGACATAGAGAGAGTGTGTGGACTTAGAAAAATTTCTGAGATGGAGGAAAAGACCTGAAATGTATCTGAATGATTTTTGTGATATGTAATTATTATCTTTGTAGAAAGTTTCTTTTAAAGAGTTTTGTCATAGCAAAAACAATAGATATTTTAATTTAAGAAAATTATTAAATTCCTTAGGGGTAGTTGCTCAACAATTCTCTCCCTTTTTGTTAATGACCAAAATCTTTAAATTGACACTAAAAAGCATAAGTGGAGTGTAAATATGTTGTTGTCTCTCCCCCTTTGTGGCATTAACAGTTACACACTGTTGCATTCAGAAGTGACAATCATTAAACACAAGATGCATAAAGAGATCCGATATATTGTAGAAATTGATCAAAATACAGTTCATTACTGTAAGGCCCTCGAATTAGTTGTCATTTTATCATATTGTGTGTTGAGTCATGTTGTATGTATATATCACGTATACGTAGGTGGATACTTATGTACGATGTTATATTGGTATACTAAAGTATGCATGCGTATATTAGTTGTAAATATTGCTTGATTATATGTTGTAGTAGTGTGTACATCATATTACATATATGGCATGTAAGTATATAGTGTAAGCATAGTTTTCTGCATGTTTTTAAGCTCTGGCCGAAGAGCAAATTGTCGTCAACATGGATGGACGTCCATGATGAGTCAACGTCCATATCGATGGACACCAACACTAAAGTAGACGGCCATCTATGTGGATGTCTACTTCTTTGATTCTCTGTGCGCAGCAGACCACGAAATTTCGGGGGCAAGCAAGCTCACCGATTGGGGAGATGTCCCCAACGGCTCTCAGCCCTCCCATCAGACCCTACGGGATATCCCAAGCCATTTTTCCTATAAACCTTCCTCTCCTTGCAACCTGAAAGACTCTCTCTTAGCTATTTGCAAAGGGAGAAGAAAACCCTAGCTGAACTGGAGGAGAACTGAACTTTGGGAGCTCAGATCTGGCAATTCAGAGCTTCCTCCGGCGATCTACTGCATTTGGAAGGTAGTTTGGACGAAGGAGAAGGCTTCCCCAACCTCGGCTTGGCAGCTACTTCGACCTAGAACCCGAGGGAAGGATGTGGAGGAGACTTCTTGGCACTGCCCAAGGAGAGCTTCAACAACAGATTTGATCCCTTTGGAGATTTTGTAAAAGGCAAGTAACCCATCCCCGTAGCCCATGTATGTGTCCAGTAGGTTTTAGGGATTTTATGAGATTTTCCTCGTGTCCTGGATCCCCACATTCGGCCATTCTTCAGAGCTCGGTCTGTGTTTTGCACAGATAGGAACTTGACGGCAAGATCCCTAGCCGTCAAGATCCTCAGTTGGCGGCAGACGATGCTGCCGTTAACACCTTTAAACGGTCAGACATTGCCGTTAAGTTCTTCAGGACAGAACAAGAAACTGTTCTTCCTTATATACCTAATTTCTGAAGTTTTACGCATGAGGATATAGTGTAATTTTTATATGTTATGTAAGATAGATAATAAAATGTGTTGTGGAAGTTTGGTGAATTTCTGCAAATTGTGTAAATTGTTACATTTATTTGAACCACACGTAGATAAGGTCTTGGATATGCTACTTTACTGTTTAAACGATCCATGAGGAATTTGAATGCCATAATTTTTCTAGACCATGTGTATACATGTCAGTCCATGCTCTGTAAACTTGGAAATTTTTCCATGATCATGCGATTTATTACGATTTCTGTACTAAAAATAGAAGGCATGCATAGATCCTTGTAAAAATCACAGTAAATTGCACAATGTGATATAAATTCCGGGAAAATTTATGTGATAATGTGCATGTTAAGTACAGGTCTGTAAACTGTCAAATCCAAAATTTATGTTGTGCTTCCATGATAATTGAATTAATAATGGCATGTGAATGAGTATTTCATATTTTGTAAATTCTGTGTAGTTCAGAAAAATATGAAAATTTGCATGTGTGGTCAGAAACATGTAAAAAGTGTGTGGTTAAATTTTCATATGATTTGGATAACAGTAAAGTATATCGTGAAATTTCCATGTGAAAATGAGTTATTAATGCATGCTATCATGATTTGGGTTGATTTTGTCTTTTCAACCTGATTAGAATAAATTACTAAGTGGTTAACCTCTGTCAAATAGTAGTACCATGATTTAGGAAAACATAGCCATGTGCATGAATGAGGAAATGTAAGTCATGTGTAAATCTTGTGAAATATGTGTGTTTAAAACGAAATGTGTAAAATGTGCCGTGTGTGACATTGCTTCCATAGAGGGCTGTGGAACCGTACCGTGGAAAAGTCCCCACGGGAAGGTTCAAAATGTGTTAAATCCTATGGGCATTAGGATGAAATCCTAGAGGTGGACAAGTACCACTCGTTAGGGTGGAGAGTTCTTCTCCCGGTCTGCGCAGTCCAAGAGTCGTCACTGTGTTGCCTAGGTGGCATCTATGTGTTATGTGTATGTGATGTGTCCTTCTAATAGTGGTTTGGACTATGTGTCACGGCATCTAATGTGAATATGTGTAAAATTGTGTAGTGTGAACATGTATATGTGTGTAATGTGTAAATGTGTGACCATGTAATATAAGTGTGTTAGAGTGAAAATTTGTAATTCATGTTATGAAATTATTAAGTTCATGTCAAAACAACAACCTTCATATGTTTATAATGATGCCTTACATGTACAAGAATGTGTAGAAACCATGTTAGGAGTCCTTCTTTTAGATGTGTGTGAGATTCCATGCTTAGAAGGCTACCCGGTTAGCTTAAATGTAAAATGTTAGCTCTCATGTGAAGGGATGAGTAGAAAGCATGTGATAGGTATTTGGTTTTGAGATGGCATGAATCATGTATCATGTGTTGTGAAGTTGTAGAAATACCATGATAGGTTGTTATTTTATTGTCTCAACCATGTTATATGTTTGATTTAATGAATTTGAGAGTAGAACTTACTTGTGATATATGCATGTGTGACGTGTATGGAGTTTACTTGCTGAGTCTTTTAGACTCAATCCTTGCTTCGGCGTACAGGTTTAGCAGGTGATCCCACTCCTTTGCAGGAGACCGCAGAGAGCGACTCCAAGCGAGGAGAGTAGCTTTGTCGAGTCACCATAATTGTACTTGCTTTCATAGTATGTAATTGAGGCATTGTAATTGAAATATTATGAAATTGTGGACAAGCTTTGTATTTTGGAATTAATTTTTATTATGTGGACATTAGCTCTTTAATTCGCTATATTGATCATGTATGGTTAAATGTGGATGATGAAATGAAAGATAGTAGTTCTTTTCTTCTGCTACCCTGTATTTATATTTGTGTACATCTCGATCGTATGTTAGTGTTGGGTAAGTGTCCCACTGTGACGAGACTCACTATACCGACGTGAATTCGTATAATCGTACCAGTATAAGGAGGGTCGTCACAGAGATTGGTATCAGAGCGACCGATTGAGATAGTGCATAAATATACATAAGTCATCATCCTCATTACATGCTAAATCTTTATAGAATTGTCCACACGTGTAGAATTGATTAATAATGAATGGAAAATGGTTAGGAGTAAATTAACATCGCTCTAATAGTGGCTGAAATTTATTGCAGCCATGGCTTCACGTGGTAGACGTGGCGGTGCTCCTGCTCGTGAGGGCGAGCAGAGGCGTGAGGAGCAGGCTGAGCAGCAGGTCCCGGCACCTCAGGGTCCTGTACTTCCCCCACCGGCGCCAGTGGATTATGGAGTGTTCATGCAGGGTCTAGTGCAGGCCATGCAGACGCAGGCCCACACCCAGGCTGCACTCCAGGCCCAGTTGGAGGCTCAGGTTAGAATAATGAAACAAATAGTAGTCTGCTTTATTTAATGGCATGATGTTGTGTTGAATATGTGTTGCTTATTGTTTGTTGTAGCAGGCTCAAATTCCAGCTCAGGATCATGGTGGACCTTCCATCATGGAAAGATTCAAGAGGATGTTGCCACCCTCTTTTAAGGGGGAGAGCGACCCATTGCTAGCTGAAAACTGGATGAGGGAGATCGAGAAGATCTTCCAGGCTGTTAGGCGTACAGACGAGGATAAGGTTACTTTAGCCAACTATATGCTACAGGTATGTGTTAGTTTTATATGCTATATATCCTGTTAAGTTAGAATTGTTTAGTGTGGTGCTTATGAAGATTGTGTTATAGGAGAGAGATGATGTGTGGTAGGCTTCCTTACTGCATACCTAATTCGAGGACGGAGCTATTAACATGGCTTGGGACGAGTTCGTGAGGCTCTTTTGGGCCAAATTCATCCTTGACCATATCCAGGACAGGATGGAGCAGGAGTTCCTTTCCTTGACCCAGGGCTCTATGACCATGCTCGAGTATGAGGCCAGGTTTCCAGAATTATCTAAATATGCACCTCATATCGTGACAGACGAGCGTAGGAAAGCAAAGAAGTTTGTAATGGGCCTGAATCCATCACTGAGGACGAGGCTAGTGGCGTTTGACCATCATACCTTGGACGAGGCCCTTAGCACTGCTTGTAGGCAGGAGGGTGAAATGGAGCAGTATCTCGAGGAGAAGAAGGCTTCGCAGAAGAGGCCTGCAGCTACGTTCCAGCGGCAAGACAAGAAGAAAGCAGTGTAACAAGCACCGCAGCGTCCAGTAACAACTAGCAGTGCACAGGTACCTTCTCAACGTTCCCCTGGTGTGAAGAAGGAGTGTCCCCATTGCGGGAAGACACATGGTGGTACAGAGTGTTGGATGATTTCGGGGAAGTGCTTGAAGTGTGGAAGCAGCGACCACAAGATCAAGGATTGTCCGAGACTTCAGCAGGGAGTCCAGCGCGGAGCGCCAGCCCCAGCAGCGGTAGCAGCAGCTGCGCCAGCTACAGGAAGACCAGGAAGGCCTCGAGCCCCAGCTCGAGTGTTTTCTCTAGCACAAGAGGATGTCGAGCAGGCGGAGCATGTCACTGAAGGTACGATTTTACTCCTAGGTGTGCACGCTCGGGTTTTGTTTGATACGGGTGTCACTCACTCGTTCATTTCCGAGCATTTCGCTTGGCAGTTAGCTCTAGAGTCAGGCGTAGAGTCTGAAGATTTAGAAGTCCCGTTGTCTGTACACACACCTGCGGGTACGGTATCGACTGGGAAGTGTATTCTGTCGTTACTTGTGTGCATTGAGGATAGAGTCCTAGAAGGGTGTTTCTTCTTGCTAAAGATGAAGGACTATGATGCTATTCTTGGTTTGGATTGGCAAGAGGAGCACTATGCGTTAGTAGATTGTCGTGGGAAGAGGATTGTTTTCCGCATTCCTAGTGAGGACGAGTTCTCTCATCCCTTGCCAAGGAACTTGGCAGGAAAGTTAGTCATCTCTGCCATGAAGGCGATGCGCATGGTAAACAAGGGTTGTGATGCTTTTCTTGCCAGCATGGTGTTAGTACCTGAGGCTGATGAGTCACCTACTATTGCAGAGATCGAGGTAGTGCAGGATTTTCCAGACGTCTTTCCCGATGATTTTTCTGGATTGCCACCGAATAGAGAGATAGAGTTCACCATAGAGTTGCTTCCGGGCACCTCTCCTATCTCGAAGGCTCCATATCGGATGGCACCTGCGGAGTTAGCCAAGTTAAGGAAGTAGTTGCAAGAGTTGCTAGATAAGGGATTTATTCACCCTAGTGTTTCCCCTTGGGGCGCACCTGTCTTATTTGTAAAGAAGAAAGATGGATCACTTAGGTTATGCATCTATTACAGGAAGCTAAACCAAGTGACAGTGAAGAACATGTATCCCTTACCTCGTATTGATGATTTGTTTGACCAGTTGCAAGATGCATCAGTCTTTTCTAAGATTGATTTGCGATTTGGTTATCATCAGTTGAGGATTCGGGGTGAGGATGTGTCCAAGATGGCATTCAGATCTCGTTATGGACATTATGAGTTTTTGGTTCTTCCTTTCGGATTGACCAACGCCCCTATAGCATTCATGGATCTCATGAACAGGGTTTTTAGGCCGTATCTAGATAGCTTTGTCGTAGTGTTTATTGATGATGTGCTGGTCTACTCTTCGGATGAGGCCACACACCGTCAGCATTTCAGGGTAGTATTAGAGGTTCTCCGTGAGCACAAGCTGTACGCAAAGTTCAGCAAGTGCGATTTCTGGTTGCGCGAGGTTCATTTCCTCCGGCATGTTATCTCCGGTGCTGGTGTAGCAGTTGATCCAGCAATGGTCCATGCATTTATGGATTGGGAGACCCCCAAGACCCCTTCGAAGATTCGTAGTTTTCTTGGTTTGGCTGGTTACTATCGGCGATTCATTGAGGGATTTTCATCCATCGCCACCCCATTGACTCAGTTCACCAGAAAGGGAGTGAAGTTTGTCTGGTCCGAGAAGTGTGAGAGTAGTTTTCAATTGTTGAAGACTAAGCTCACGTCAGCTCTGGTGTTAGTCTTGTCGAGCGGTGTAGAGGGTTTTGGTATCTACACGGATGCATCTCGGATTGGACTTGGTTGCATTTTGATGCAGCAAGGAACAGTAGTGGCATATGCTTCTTGTCAGTTGAAGGAGCATGAGAAGAACTATCCGACTCATGATTTGGAGCTTGCAGTAGTGGTTCATGCACTAAAGATCTGGAGGCACTATCTTTATGCTATCAGATTTGAGGCGTTCACCGACCACAAGAGCTTGAAGTATCTTTTCTCCCAAAAGGAATTAAACCTGAGGCAGAGAAGATGGATTGAGTTCTTGAAGGAGTATGACTTAGACCTTCAGTATCACCCTGGGAAGGCGAATGTCGTAGCTGATGCCCTGAGTAGGAAGAGACCATCTCTCCAGCAGGACTGGAAGATGTTGGAGGATGCGGCTTGCGCGTTGACTGAGTTAGAGCCATCGCTATGCCAGGCTTTTGTAGCTCAGTTATCTCTTAGGTCCTCGGTTTTGGATGAGGTGATCGAGCAATAGAAAGCCGACCCTAGACTCCAGGAGCTAGTGGGCAAGGCGGGCATTGCTCGTGATGAGGACGGTGTGATTAGGTATCATCACCGTGTCTGTGTCCCTGATTTGGTAGATGTCCGTGAACATGTGTTAGCGGAGGCTCATAGATCATGATTCTCTATTCATCCGGGTAACACTAAGATGTACCAGGATTTGAAGAGGTCCTTTTGGTGGTCTGGCATGAAGAGGGATGTGGCAGATTATGTATCCTGGTGTTTAGTATGCCAACAAGTGAAGGCCGAGCGACAGCGACCATCTGGCCTTATGCAGAAGATGGAAATCCCAGTGTGGAAGTGGGAAGCTGTCACGATGGATTTTGTTTCGGGCTTGCCTCGGTCTAGACGGGGCAATGACTCGATTTGGGTAGTCGTGGATAGATTCTCGAAGACTGCACATTTCTTGCCTATGAAGAAGAAGCAGTCAGTAGAGAGCTTGGCTAGACTGTATGTTAGTAGCATCATTAGATTGCATGGTGTGCCGAAGTCGATCATTTGGGATCGAGATCCGAGATTTACTTCGAGGTTGTGGAAGGGTCTTCAGGATGCCTTAGGTTCGGAGCTGAAGCTCAATTCGGCGTTTCATCCCCAGACAGATGGACAGTCTGAGAGGACTATCCAGATGCTCGAGGATATGTTGAGGGCGTGTGTGCTAGATTGGAAGGATGATTGGGAGCGTCATCTACCTCTAGTGGAGTTCGCATACAACAACAGCTTCCATGCGAGCATTGGTATGGCTCCATTTGAGGCGTTGTATGGAAGGCCTTGCAGATCTCCTTTATGTTGGGAGGAGACCGGCGATAGGCAGTTGATCACTCCGGAGTTAGTTCAGGAGACTTCGGATAAGATTCAGTTGATTAGGAAGAGGCTTGTTGCGGCGCTGGATAGGCAGAAGAGCTACGCCGACAACAGGAGGAAGGATTTGGAGTTCGAGGTGGATGAGCATGTCTTTTTCAAGATTTCACCTACTCGAGGTGTTGTCAGGTTTGGCAGGCATAGCAAGTTAAGCCCTAGATTCGTTGGCCCATATGAGATTCTCAGACGATTGGGCAGCGTGGCATATGAGCTAGCTTTACCCCTAGCTTTAGCTAGTGTTCATCATGTTTTCTACGTTTCTATGCTCAGGAAGTATGTCCGAGATCCATCTCATGTGATTAGTCACGAGCCAGTGGAGATTCATCCAGATCTGTCGTACAACCAGTAGCTATTCTTGACCGGAAGGTTCAGCATCTCCGGAACAAGAGTATTGCGTCGGTGAAAGTTCTATGGCGGAACTTCTCGCGAGAGGAGGCTACTTGGGAGCTTGAGGATGCGATGAAGAAGAAGTATCCCCATTTTTTTGAGTAATTTTGTTTAAACTTCGAGGACAAAGTTTCCTTAAGGGGGAGAGGGTGTAAGGCCCTCGAATTAGTTGTCATTTTATCTTATTGTGTGTTGAGTCATGTTGTATGTATATATCACGTATACGTAGGTGGATACTTATGTACGATGTTATATTGGTATACTTAAGTATGCATGCGTATATTAGTTGTAAATATTGCTTGATTATATGTTGTAGTAGTGTGTACATCATATTACATATATGGCATGTAAGTATATAGTGTAAGCATGGTTTTCTGCATGTTTTTAAGCTCTGGCCGAAGAGCAAATTGGCGTCAACATGGATGGACGTCCATGATGAGTCAATGTCCATGTCGATGGATGCCAACACTGAAGTAGACATACATCTATGTGGACGTCTACTTCTCTGATTCTCTGTGCGCAGCAGACCCCGAAATTTCGGGGGCAAGCAAGCTCACCGATTGGGGAGCTATCCCCAATGGCTCTCAGCCCTCCCATTAGACCCTACGGGATATCCCAAGCCATTTTTCCTATAAACCTTCCTCTCCTTGCAACCTGAAAGACTCTCTCTTAGCTCTTTGCAAAGGGAGAAGAAAACCCTAGCTGAATTGGAGGAGAACTAAACTTTGGGAGCTCAGATCCGGCGATTCAAAGCTTCCTCCGGCGATCTACTGCATTTGGAAGGGAGTTTGGACGAAGGAGAAGGCTTCCCCAACCTCGGCTTGGCAGCTACTTCGACCTAGAACCTGAGGAAAGGATGTGGAGGAGACTTCTTGGCACTGCCCAAGGAGAGCTTCAACAACAGATTTGATCCCTTTGGAGATTTTTTAAAAGGCAAGTAACCCATCCCCGTAGCCCATGTATGTGTCCAGTAGGTTTTAGGGATTTTATGAGATTTTCCTCGTGTCCTGGATCCCCACATTCGGCCATTCATCAGAGCTCGGTCTGTGTTTTGCACAGATAGGAACTTGACGGCAAGATCCATAGCCGGCAAGATCCTTTGTTGGCGACAGACGATGCTGCCGTTAACACCTTTAAACGGTCAGACATTGTCGTTAAGTTCTTCAGAACAGAACAAAAAACTGTTCTGCCTTATATACCTAATTTCCGAAGTTTTACGCATGAGGATATAGTGTAATTTTTATATGTTATGTAATGTAGATAATAGAATGTGTTGTGGAAGTTTGGTGAATTTCTGCAAATTGTGTAAATTGTTACATTTATTTGAACCACACGTAGATAAGGTCTTGGATATGCTACTTGACTGTTTAAACGATCCATGAGGAATTTGAATGCCATAATTTTTCTAGACCATGTGTATACATGTCAGTCCATGCTCTGTAAACTTGGGAATTTTTCCATGATCATGCGATTTATTACGATTTCTGTACTAAAAATAGAAGGCATGTATAGATCCTTCTAAAAATCACAGTAAATTTCACAATGTGAGATAAATTCGGGGAAAATTTATGTGATAATGTGCATGTTAAGTACAGGTCTGTAAACTGTCAAATATGACATTTATGTTGTGCTTCCATGATAATTGAATTAATAATGGCATGTGAATGAGTATTTCATTTTCTGTAAATTCCGTGTAGTTCAGAAAAATATGAAAATTTGCATGTGTGGTCAGGAACCTGTAAACAGTGTGTTGTTTAATTTTCATGTGATTTGGATAACAGTAAAGTATATCGTGAAATTTCCATGTGAAAATGAGTTATTAATGCATGCTATCATGATTTGGGTTGATTTTGTGTTTTCAAGCTGATTAGAATAAATTACTAAGTGGTTAACCTCTGTCATACACTAGTACCATGATTTAGGAAAACAGAGCCACGTGCATGAATGAGAAAATGTAAGTCATGTGTAAATCGTATGAAATATGAGTGTTTAAAACGAAATGTGTAAAATGTGTCGTGTGTGACACTGCTTCCATAGAGGGCTGTGGAACCGTACCGTGGAAAAGTCCCCACGGGAAGGTTCAAAATGTGTTAAATCCTATGGGCATTAGGATGAAATCCTGGAGGTGGACAAGTACCACTGGTTAGGGTGGAGAGTTCTTATCCCGGTCTGCACAGTCCAAGAGTTGTCACTGTGTTGCCTAGGTGGCGTCTATGTGTTATGTGTATGTGATGTGTCCTTCTAATGGTGGTTTGGACTATGTGTCACGGCATCTAATGTGAATATGTGTAAAATTGTGTAGTGTGAACATGTATATGTGTGTAATGTGTAAATGTGTGACCATGTGATATAAGTGTGTTAGAGTGAAAATTTGTAATTCATGTTATGAAATTATTAAGTTCATGTCAAAACAACAACCTTCATATGTTTATAATGATGCCTTACATGTACAAGAATGTGTAGAAACCATGTTAGGAGTCCTTCTTTTATATGTGTGTGAGATTCCATGCTTAGAAGGTTACCCGGTTAGCTTAAATGTAAAATGTTAGCTCTCATGTGAAGGGATGAGTAGAAAGAATGTGATAGGTATTTGGTTTTGAGATGGCATGAATCATGTATCATGTGTTGTGAAGTTGTAGAAATACCATGATAGGTTGTTATTTTATTGTCTCAACCATGTTATATGTTTGATTTAATGAATTTGATAGTAGAACTTACTTGTGATATATGCATGTGTGACGTGTATGGAGTTTACTTGCTGAATCTTTTAGACTCAATCCTTGCTTCGGCGTATAGGTTTAGCAGGTGACCCCACTCCTTTGGAGGAGACCGCGGAGAGTGACTCTGAGCGAGGAGAGTAGCTTTGTGGAGTCACCATAATTGTACTTGCTTTCACAGTATGTAATTGAGGCATTGTAATTGAAATATTATGAAATTGTGGACAAGCTTTGTATTTTGGAATTATTTTTTATTATGTGGACATTAGCTCTTTAATTCTCTATATTGATCATGTAAGGTTAAATGTGGATGATGAAATGAAAGATAGTAGTTCTTTTCTTCCGCTACTCTGTATTTATATTTGTGTACATCCCGATCGTCTGTTAGTGTTGGGTAAATGTCCCACTGTGACGAGACTCACTATACCGACGTGGATTGGTATAATCGTACCGGTATAAGGAGGGTCGTCACAATTACACAGTTCTCAAAATATAAGAAAAGACCGATCAAGACATAGACAAAGAACTGGGTAAGTACAAAGATCTGGGAATTTGAGCAAAATATGGTTTGAGAAGGTCCCAGAGCTTTGTCTCATTTTCACAAAAGAAATTCTCAAACAAGGAGAGGTCAATGTTGTAGGAGGGATTAGTGGTAGGTAATTTCTTATGAGATTTGATGTGGCGCCTATGGAACCAACCTATCTTGTAGATAAATTTATCCCTGCTCACACGATAATTGAGGGAAACAAACGTTTTAGAGGCTGCAAGAAGAAGAAACTCATGGACAGTGATGTTCCAGTGCAGGCCTCGGTTCACTGCTGCATCTTTGGCTTGATAATATAATAAGTATCTTTGAGCCCATTTATGATCAATGTTCTTCCTTAGATCTTTGAGACTTTTGGACTAGAATTCATAAAGAGAGATCTTCATCTTTTCATAGTCCGAGTGGTAAGAGGGATAAGCAGCTGCCCACTGATCTTCATTGAGTCTTTTAGATTCAGCAATACATAACTGGAAATCCAACAGATGATGAGGGTTCTTGGAGATTTGAAGGAACACAAATCTTTGGAAGGACAATTTGAGCATGTATTTGATTTTGAACCTAGTGGCAATGCGAATGAATCTGTTGAATACTACTTCAGCAAAATCTCTTCGGAAGGAGACTGCTCCTATAAAAGATGGATGCAGTCCAGAGGGTAATGCCACAGTCATGGAGGGGATGATTTCTCTTTGACCTCTTAGCAGATTGTCCCATTGACCTTTAGAAATATCAGGCAATCCTAATTTGAATCTTTCGAAATTGAAGGTCTTCATTCTGATTAACTTGGCCTGAGAGTCCTAGAGAAGTTGTCCAAACATGTCATGAAACCTCAAGGATAGGTGATGTTGGACAGTCAAAAATTGGTTTCTAGATTGAGTTTGCTGATATTTGGTTGCTTCTCTTGGATAGAGGTCAAGGAACTCCTTAGGAGTTAAGCTATGACTTTTCTAAGATATGAATTGGAGATCCTCAACTGAAATATGTGAAGTTCTGAGAAGAATAGGAAGCCAATGTTCGAAAGTGAACCTTGGCATCTCATGAACTTCAAGGAAAGCACGAATAGATAGATATTCTCTGAACAGATTCATGTGATGTTTAGAGTGGTAGATGAAGGCATACCAAAAGGGTGGAAGGAGTTTAGAAGGATTGTCTCCAAGTTTTGGTCCACTGGATGAGGAAAGCTGAATATTGGGGAGTATTTCAGCTAGATGGAGAAGTGTTTGCTTGGAGTTTGTTTTTGAGGCAGTGGGAAGACAAGAGAAATACTGAGGAGGTTGAGTGGAAAGAGTGAGATAAAGAGATTTGGGAGGTTTGAACTGGTATTTCATTGCGTAGATGATGTCCTGGTGGAAAGGATTCATAGGAATAGTTGCAAGTGGAGTAGGATCCGGAGAAGTGGATTGTGAGGGAATTTCAGTGGTGAGAGGAGTAGGTGCAGAGGGTGCAGTGGATTGAGGCTTAGCTGAAGTTGGCCTTTTAGGCTCTACAAGAGGCTTAACAGATGGCTTAGCTGGAGAGGGATGAACTTGTCTAGAAGGAGGATGAGGGAAGACTGGGTCACCATTTTTGACCAGTCTGTGCTTCGCTTTCCTCTTGAAGGTTTGCAAGTTAGGACTCAACTCTAGGGGTCTCTTGGCCGAAGATTCTATCTGGGAAGCCTGCTTGGGCTGGGAAACCTCAGCTGCTGCCACTGCCACTGACTGCTTTTCTGATACAGACTGTTGTTGATGCTCCTCTTGAGGATGAAATACAATCATAGCTAAGTCTACTTCTTGCTCTAAGTCTTTTTGCTGCTCATGAGGCTGCTCCTCCACACTCTGCTGCTTGGCCTGAGGCTCAGGCTTCTCAGATTAATCAACAATAGGCTCAATAATATCTTGAACACGGGATTCTGGCTCCATGTCCAGCTGCTGCTCAGGTTACTGCTCAACCTGCTGGAGAAGATCTTCTGTGGACTGCTGTTCTTAAACTGACTTTTCAGGTTCAAGAGGATCTTGAGACTGAACAGGCACTTCTTGTTGCTGAGAGGATGAGGGCCCTGATGGCCGAGAAGTGCCCTGCAGGCACACTAACTGAAGCAGCAAATCTTTCATTTGCTTAACCTCATCAGATAGGCTATCAAACTTGGCATCAACAAACTCTATCTGCACTTGAAGAACTGAAAGAGTTTCATGTTGCTTGCTCAACAGATCCAAAATTTAATTAAGACTAATACTACTCTCCCCCTGAGACCTTGGCCGGGTCTCAAACTGAGAAGGGGTGAAGAGATGCTCTCTCTTCAAATTCTACTTCTGCAGGGATGTCATCTGATGCAATCCCTTTACCTCTGATGTCTATTAGCACTTCATTGATAGTTTCCTCAGGACCATCTGGTTCAGGAATAGAGGAGGAAACATGAATTTGATCTTCTTTCTCATGGGTCTGAACTGGCACTTCCGATCTATCTTGAACTAGAGGCTCTATCACTGGTTGAACTATTTGAGGAACATGAGGAACAGGAGATTCATCAGAGAATACTTTATGATCACATTCTGGCACTGAGTCTTTTACCCAAAAATTTTGCTTTTTACTAACCAAGGAGTAGTGACTCCTTCTTAGGGTAGTGATTCCTATCTTCTCTTTTATTCCAACAGATATTTCTCTTGACAGATCCACTGAGTGCCTCTTGAATATCAGGGAGAGCAAAGGACCATAGGGAAAAGATTCTTGGAGATTCTTGGCAGCAATCATTCTATCCAAGATAATTCCAGCAAAATTCACATTGTGCCTCTGAATTGCCCAAAATAACAAGTTCCCATCTCTAGAGGTGATAGAAGAGTGGGTTCCTGCTCTAGGGGTCACAATATTAGAAATCACAGAATGGATCAATCTCTTTCCCGCTGACAGCTCATTCACTGAAAGACCTTTCTTACTTATAGAGGCCAAACTCCCAATGATGCCTAGCTTTTGCTTTTCCAAAGGCATTACTTCATTAAGCTTATGCCCGGAGTTTGGACATTACAAAATCTCAACCAATAGTTCCTCAGAAATAGATATTTTGGTCCCTTTGACATATCCAAACACTGAACTTGCAGAAGATATTTCCATGGTTACATAAAATGTTCTGACGGCATTCTCTACAATGGGTTCTGAAATCTGGCACAACTTGGTCCAACCCATGGCATTGAGGGTGTCCTCTACCCAAGCAAGACTTCCAGAAAGACGGGAGAAATCTACAACTTTTCCTGGGCAAATGGTAATCTTAGCCAATCTCACCAGTTGTTCAGGGGTCATCTGGGAGGATTCCGGAGCCCTAGATGAAGCCATCTAGACATGGAGATGAACAGGACTCAGGGAACTAGTAGAGGAGTGATAGAAATGCAAGGGAGAGTTCCAGGATCCTACCTTTCTTCGAGGAGGATGGAGATTTCAGGGTCCTTCAGAAGTCTTTCGCCGGAGAACAGTGAGGGCACGAAAGGGTAGAAGAAGATAAGGAAGTCGAAGGCAGATTTCGAAAGGGTGTCTTCAAAAGGAGTCGGGGTTTTCTTTTATAAAGAAAGACAAGATAACTGCCCCTAGATTTCAGGATGAATGGACGAGATTAATGATTTGACCGTTTATGACATGAAAGGATGCGTCTTAAAGGAGTGTCAATTACATAATTTTAAACTATAAGCGCCTTTTCATGATTTCATAATAAGTCAAATTATGTATTCGACTACATCAGTCGAACGCAAGAATTATAACATAATTTGAATGCATAAGTCGAATGACTGGGACTTAGAATTTTTTTTTATGGTGTTTTTCTTAGAGTTCATACAACACAATCATAGCATACAATTCAAATGACAATTTACTTTGGTAAATTAATCAGGATTACACATACCTATTTCTCTTCTACTTGACGTGAATCTATCCTCAGGAAGAGGTTTTGTAAAGATATCAACAAGTTGGTTTTCGGTAGAAACAAATTTAAGTAAAATATTGTCATTACTTATAAGATCCCTGATGAAATGATGTCTAACCTCAATATGCTTGGTTCTTGAGTGCTGGATAGGATTCTTGGTCAAATTTATTGCGCTTGTGTTGTCACATAGCATTGGAATTTCTTGAAGTTGATGACCATAGTTTTCCAGTTAATGTTTGCTCCACAAGAGTTGAGTACAGCAACTCCCTGCTGCAATGTATTCAGCTTCTG
This sequence comes from Colocasia esculenta, assembly GCA_014218235.1. NCBI lineage: Eukaryota > Viridiplantae > Streptophyta > Magnoliopsida > Alismatales > Araceae > Colocasia > Colocasia esculenta. Next base: position 23,841,970 of record CM024759.1, read on the forward strand.
TGGTTGACAAAGCTATTGAGTTCTGCTTTCCGGAAGACCAAGATATCAAGCACCCTGCAAGAATTTGACAAGTACCACTGGTGCTTTTCCTATCTATTTTGCATCCAGCATAGTCAGCATCAATATATCCAATTAACTTGAATTCTGAACATCTGGGATACCAAAGTCCTAATTTACTGGTATTTATAAGATATCTAAAAATTATTTTAACAGCATGAACATGAGATTCTTTTGGATCAGCTTGGAATCTTGCACATAAACAAACACTGAACATTATATCTGGTCTACTGGCAGTAAGATAGAGCAGTGATCCAATCATTCCTCTATAGATCTTTTGATCTACCTTTTTACCAAGAGGATCACTATCTAACTTAATATCTAAGCTCATAGGTGTTCCTAATGGCTTACACTTGTCAAGACCATATTTAGAAAGTAAATCTGAAATATATTTGGTTTGACAAATGTGAGTTCCTTCCTTGGTCTGTTTTATTTGCAACCCAAAAAAATAATTTAGTTCACCCATCATGCTCATTTCAAACTCACTTTGCATCAAATTTTCAAAGAACTTACAAAGTGATTCATTAGTAGAACCAAAGATAATGTCATCAACATAGATCTGCACAATTAAGATTCCATCTGAAAATTTCTTTATAAATAGTGTGATATCTACTCTACCTCTTATAAAATCATGTGATATAAGATAAGCACTTAATATTTCATACCAAGCTCTTGGAGCTTGTTTCAGACCATATAGTGCTTTCTTTAAACGGAAAACATGATTAGGATAAGTAATATCTTCAAAACCAGGTGGTTGCTCAACATATACTTCTTCTTTAATAAAACCATTCAGAAATGCACTTTTAACATCCATTTAGAATAAATTTATATTAAGAGAACAAGCATGGGCTAATAAAATTCTGATTGCCTCTAATCTAGCTACTGGAGCATAGGTTTCATCAATGTCTATGCCTTCCTCTTTGGAATACCCTTGAGCAACAAGTCTCGCCTTATTTCTAGTAATCACCCCTGATTCATCCATCTTGTTTATGAAAACCCATCTGGTCCCAATAACTGGATGGTCAGTAGGTCTAGGTACAAGAGTCCAAACCTCACTGCGTTGGAACTGATTAAGTTCCTCTTGCATAGCAAGGATCCAAGATTCATCACCCAAAGCATCATTGATTGTCCTAGGCTCTATCTGAGAAACTAAAGGAGACAAATCACAAGGAATCTGCATACCTCTTGTTCTTACCCTATCTTGAGGATCACCTATAATGTTTTCTCTTGGATGATCCCGGTGAAACCTTAAGTGTCACGCCCCGATATTTAGCAGCGGAATAAATACCGGGGGACGTGAACGATACAAATAGGCGTATCACAGCTGAATAGCACAGAGTCACAATTTAATATAATAACACATTCGAGACTATAATATGGTCACCAAAAATATACTTTATTTCATTCCATTCAACTAGATACAACCACACATAAGAAGAATCGACTAAAAAGGTTTATTAATCAAATAACAACTTTTTCTCTAATACATCAACTATTTAAATTTCTATTCCTAAGCTGACAACTATTCATATGACAGGTGCTCGTCACTCTTGCCCTGTCCCATCTGACTCCACTGGTTCTTCATCACTACCTGAAAAAGGGTAGGATGATAGGGGTGAGCGAACTAGCTCAGTAGGATTTACATCTCAATAACGTGCGGGCACTAATATACATGATTAACATTTTTAAATAGGTAGATATGCATATGAATATGCTGACAATGCATGCTTTTCTAATAAGTTGAATAGCAAAGTAGAACAGATATCATATCACATCAATTGTCGAGTTCCATATACAATGGACAGATAATTCAAGAGAAAAATCATATCAGAAGAGATTGGCCATATTCAAACAGTTCTCATGTGTTCACATGAACAGATGTATCATATCATGTCAAGTCAAACTTATCATGTCAAACAGGAGGCACATTTCACAATCTTGCATGTCAGTTGTGCTATGCCAAGCAACAAGAGTCCATACTCCCGCGGTTAACAAGTACGTTGGGGAGCTCCTCCCCAGGACCGGACAGGGCCCCTATTGCACAGGCATTGGATCAAGTTTTGGACCGGAGTCCCACGTTGTGCCGAACAAACAGGTTCATATTATGGCCACAGAGTTTCAATAACAAGCTCGTAGGAAAAAGAAAATGATCATTCATAGAGTCAAGGAATGACAAACAGCTCAAAAGAACAAGGCAAGATAACGACGTATCTTATGTTTCATAATTCATTAATGACTTGACAAGAGGATGTTTCTAAAGACAGATCGTATGTAGACATATGCTTTCCTAACATGTATGCATATGACAAGTAATTAATTTAACACCGGAAAACATGTAACCATCAAACTCATATGCAAATCATAACATTAACACCACTAACATGTCCATACTAACAGGTATTCATCCCCACATTTATATCATATTCTTATTTTTATCAATTGACAATAAGCAAGATCACAAGATAATCCATTGGACATAAGATCAATCACAATTACACATTAGAATCATATTCATATCATTACTATTTTTCAATGGATTGATTTATTTTAGGTCCATGCATACTATATAACATTATGCACAAGCTAATAGACATCATGAGATGATTAGACCTAAATTATGCAAATTTCTTGTTAGTTAGTGTCGACACTAGATCAAGTGGTATCGACACCATGCTCCAAACACAAGACAAAATCATGCAAAACTGGTAAGGTAGTGTTGACACTAGTTCAGGTAGTGTTGACACATTGCTTCAAATACAAGGCAAAAAGGTCAAGTAGTGTCGACACTAGTCCAGGTAGTGTCGACACTAGAGACAACTCCCAGAACACCTTCTGGCCAAGCTGGAACAGTGTGTCGACACTAGCCCAAGTAGTGTCGACACTAGAGGCCTTCCCAGAACACCTTCTGGGCTGTTTTGGGACAGTGTGTCGACACTAGCCCAAGTAGTGTCGACACTAGTGCCCTTCCAGAACAAAACTTATAAGTCATGTGGAACCCGAAAACATATCTCATGCAGCGATTCACTTCCAACTCTTATAACTCTCTAACGAATGACATTTGGATAAAATGTTCAACACTAAAGATGAAGAGGACAACTAGTGGAAGAACTTTTATGTTGAGGGTTTGATCCTATTAGGTCTCTAATCCCGAGAAAACATATGAAGAATAAAAAGTCAACTGTAGCCCGAAATCATAGTATCATGCAGTGACTCTCTTACGAAGCTTATAATTCTCTAAGGAAAGAATTTTGGATAAAACATCCAACATAAAAGATGATTGTAACTTCAAGTAGAAGAACTTTTGTGAAGGAAGTTTAGTCCAATTCGGTCATGAATCTCATGCATAATAAGACGAACAGAAATAAGCCCTAACTGGACACGACTTAGAGAAAATGACCAATACTCCATGCATACAACATGAAAATTGGACAAATCAAGTGCAAATGAACATAGACACGATGCTCTACATGATGGTATAGTTTTTCTTTAATCTTGGCCCGAGAACACCTACCTTTATGAAGATCTAAGAACAGTCGATGTTCTGGACACAACAAGGGATGCAGGGGATGAAGCTCCGGGTTCCCAGCCTTTCTCCTGCTCCTCAGAAGCTCTAGCCTGCCTCCAAATAACCCCAACTCGTTGTTAAACCTTCCCCAAGAGTTTGAGGATGAGTTCTTATAGATTTAGGTTGTAGTTAAGAGTCCTAACGAGACTAGGAAAGGGGCTGCGAATTCTGCTCCCTGTTTTCCAAGAAATCTAGGACTCTTTCCTCCAAAGGAGGTAGTAATGGTTTAGGAAACCTCCTCTTAGGGTTGGGTCCGGTTTTGGCTTACCATACATGACTAATCACCCTTATTTTAACCCTAAATTGCCCTATCTAATTATGGCATAATTACATACACGAATTTCTGGGTAATTCCCTGTCCCAGCTCTTTCATATCCTTGGGCCAAATGTGTTCTATTGGCCCAATCTTGTTAATTGATCATTATTACATGGTGTTGGAAGTCTCTCACATATGTTTAATTAATTTATCCCCCTTTATTTCTGAAATTTTTAAATTGCTAAATTTTCCGGGTGTTACATCCTCCCCCACTTAAGAAATTTGGTCCCCAAATTTACGCATAATGGTGTGGTTCGTACCTAAGAATAGTTCTGGGTGGTTTTTCTTCATTCTTTCCTCTATTTCCTAGGTAGCATTAGTAACTCCGTCTCGACTCCATTGGACCTTCACCATAGGTATGGTACGGTTCCTGAGTCATTGAATCTTCCGATCCAACAGTTTGATCGGCTTCTCTTCATAAGTCAAGTCCTCCCGAATCTCCAAGTCCTCGTGGTCAATTACATGGTCGGCATTAAATAAGTACTTCCGCAGCATGGATATGTGGAACACATTGTGCACATTTGCCAGTTGCGGAGGTAGTGCAAGTGTATATGCCACCTGACCAATCCTTTCCAGGATTTCAAATGGCCCTATGAATCTGGGACTTAGTTTTCCTTTGATCCCAAATCTTTGTATTCCCCTTGAAGGTGAGACCTTCAAGAAAACATGTTCGCCAACCTGAAATTCCAGTTCTCTCCTTCTCTTGTCTGCATAACTCTTCTGTCTGAATTGTGCTATCTTTAGACGTTCCCTGACAATCTGAACCTTCCGGACAGTTGCCTCAGTTAAGTCGGGTCCAACCCATTGGTTCTCCCCAACCTCTTCCCAACAAAGGGTGATCTACAACTCCTGCCATATAAGGCTTCAAATGGAGCCATCTTGATACTGGCCTGATAACTGTTGTTATATGCGAACTCCATCAGGTACAACTGATCATCCCATCGCACTCTGAAATCTAGCACCAGAGCACGAAGCATATCCTCCACAATTTGATTGGTCCTTTCAGTTTGTCCATCAGTCTGAGGGTGGAAGGCAGTACTAAAATTTAATTTAGTACCCATTGCTGCTTGTAAACCCTTCCAGAAGTGTGAGGTAAATCTAGGGTCCCGATCTGAGATTATGCTAGATGGAACCCCATGCAATCTAACTACTTCCTTAACATATAATGCAGCCAATACATCCACAGACCAGGTGCTCTTAATCGGCAAGGAATGTGCTGACTTAGTCAATCGATCAACTATTACCCAGATGGCATCCATACCACCTCGAGTCTTAGGCAATCCCATGATAAAGTCCATACCGATACTATCCCACTTCCATTCCGGGATTTCTAGTGGTAGCAGTCCACCAGCCATATGGAAATGCTCGGCCTTGACTTTCATACATGTTAAACAGTATGACACATGATCGGCCACATCCCTCTTCATGTTTGGCCACCAGTACGACCTTTTCAAGTCTTGGTACATCTTTGTTGATCCAGGGTGAATCGTATATTTGGACTAGTGAGCTTCATTCAGTAACCTCTTCTTGAGTTCTCCATGATCAGGGACACATGTTCTACCTCGGAATAATAATCTTCCTTCTACTGGTATAGTAAAGTCAGGTCTTTGTTCTAGCTTCTCCTTGATCTGAACTAAGAATGGATCCTCTTCTTGTTTCTCCTTGATTTCAGTCAGTAGGTCGGATTGTATCTGGAGGTTTGAAATCATTATTTGCTTTTCCTTCTTTCCCACGTCTATGTTCAGACTTGCAAATTGCTCCAGTAACTTCCATTCGCCCAACATCAAACTAGCTAGCATAGCTCCTGGTTGTCTACCTAGAGCGTCTGCCACTACATTGGCTTTCCCGGGGTGATACTGAATGGGAAAGTCAAAGTCCTTAAGCCTTCTTTATCTCATGTTCAGCTCCTTCTGTGAGAACAGGTATTTCAAACTCTTGTGGTCAGAAAAGACCTTAAATTGCTCACTATAGATGTAATGCCTCCAAATCTTTAGGGCGAATACTACAGATGCCAACTCCAGGTCATGAACCGGATAGTTCACTTCGTGGATCTTCAACTGTCTAGAAGCATAAGCTATTACCTTCCCTTGTTGCATTAGGACACATCCCAGTCCAGTGCCAGAAGCATCTGAATAAATTTCAAATCCTCCCTCTTCAGTGGGTAAGGCGAGGACAGGAGCAGTAGTCAGACACTTCTTCAAGTTGTTGAAACTTTCCTCACATTCATTGGTCCACACGAATGGATTTTCCTTCCGGGTCAGTTTGGTCAATGGCACTGCAATCTTTGAGAAATCCTTTATGAACCTTCGATAATACCCAGCTAATCCCAGAAAACTCCTGATCTCTGTGACGCTTGTCGGTCTTTCCCATTTCAACACAGCCTCAACCTTTGATGGATCAACAACGATACCATCTTTGGTTACCACATGCCCTAGAAAGGATACCTCCTCAAGCCAGAATTCACATTTACTTAACTTGGCATATAGTTTGTTCTCCCTTAAAATCTACAATGCAATCCTCAAATGCTCCTCATGCTCTTCCTTTGTCTTGGAATAGATCAATATATCATCGATGAATACCACCACAAACTTATCAAGATATGGGCGATAAATGCTATTCATCAACTTCAAGAAAACTGCAGGGGCATTTGTTAGTCCAAAAGGCATAATAATAAATTCATAATGCCCATACCTGCTTCGGAAGGCAGTCTTGTGAATGTCTTCTCCTTTGATCCTCAATTGATGATAACCGGATCGGAGATCTATTTTAGAGAAGTATCTAGCTCCAGATAATTGATCAAACAACTCATCAATTCTCGGCAGAGGGTATTTGTTCTTGATGGTTAACTGATTCAGTTGTCTGTAATCTATGCATAGCCTCATTGACCCATCTTTCTTCTTGACGAAGAGGACAGGTGCACCCCATGGCGATGTGCTTGGTCGGATGAAACCCTTCTCTAACAGTTCCATCAGTTGCTCTTTTAATTCTTTCAGTTCTGTGGGGGACATTCTATATGGTGCCCTAGATACCGGTGCTGCTCCAGGGACCAACTCGATGGTAAAATCGACCTCTCGCTCAAGAGGAATTCCTGGAAAGTCTTCGGGGAAAACATCAGCGTATTCGCTGACGACATGGATGTCCTCTACTTTGACTTCCTTCCTTGCAATGACTACAGCAGCAAGAAAGGCCATACAACCTTTCCTCATCATCCTTTTGGCTTGTAATGTAGAGATAATTGACAATCTCCTGCGGTTTCTATCCCCGGTGAACACTAGTTTTGGGTACTGGCTAAATGTTACCCGACTTCTCCTGCAATTGATACTAGCCCCATGTTCAGACATCCAGTCTGCTCCCAGTATCACATCATACCCCACCATATCCATACATATTAAATTTGCTGGTAGGTTCTGGGTTTCAATCAACACCTCACTGGATGGTATATGGTTTGTAAGATTGGTGCCAGGACCAATCGGGGTTGACACAACTATTCCGGATTTCATTGGGACAGGTTTCACAGGTAGGGTATCAAAAAATGTTTGGGATATGAAGGAATGCGTAGCTCCCGTATCAAAGAGAACATATGCGGGTCTGGAAATAATAGTAAGTGTACCTTCCACGATACCTCCTTCTTCAGCAGTTTCTGGTTCCTGGACAGCTTGCAGTCGGCCTTGCCACTTCTGTCCATTCGGACGTTTGTCCTGAGGGGCTTGTTCTTTCAACATTGGGCAGTCTGAGATCCTATGGTCACGACTCCCACAGCGCAGGCATCTCCCTTGCACTCTCCAACATTCTTCAGACCAATGACCAGCTCTGTCACAATGTTTGCACCTTTCTCCCGTTGTCACCATTATCTGCTTACCTAACTCCTTCGGCTTTTTATCCGCTGGTTCATTTACTCTGCCACTGGGCCTTTTCTTCCCAATAGTCGGATGATACCTCCCAGCAGGAGACACTTGCTCTCGTTTCACAGATTTTCCCTTAATCCTTTCGGCAGTCTCCATGGCATCTTCCAATAGCTGAGCCTTCTTAACCATTTCAGCATAAGTTTGAATGTCCATTGGTGCCAGTTGGGTGATGAACTGGGGCCTCAAGCCATTCAGAAAGCGTTTCGCCTTCATCCTTTCTGTCCCAATTAAGTGAACAGCATATCGAGACAGCCGAGAGAATTGGGCCTCATACTCAGCCACATTGAGTCCTCTCTGCTTCAAAGTCGCAAATTCGGCTGCTTTTCATTCTTGGACCCTCTCAAAAAAGTACTTGGCGTTGAAACGCTCAATGGACTGAGCCCATGTTAGTTGTTGTCCATTTAGGGTTGCTTCTACCGACTCTGACCATGCCCTGGCATCCTTTTCCAATTGGAAAGTCGCCAGTAGTACCTTGTTCTGGTCTGTGCATTGCATGACCCTGAATATCCTTTCAATCTCCTTAACCCAGTGTTCAGCAACATCTGGGTCAGTACTCCCTTCAAACCTAGGCAGATCTATATTCCGAAAATTCCGATGGAGCTCACCGGCTCCGCGGTTACCTCCACCTTGGGTGGCTTGTAAGATAGCCTGAGTCAAGTTCTGTATAGTTCGTTGCATGTTCCTAGCCTGGGCACGTTCAACGGCCATTGAGGTAGTAAGTACCTTCAAGATAATAATGTGAGTTAGTCATCTAAATATATCACATGTGACTTTTACTCCCATGGCTCTACCCAAGCTCACATTAGGTACGACAAATTTTTGACTCATGTGATCAAGTCTCATTCTATGTTCCTATTCCCTTGGACCCTAAAGTTCAGGCTCTGATACCAACTGTCACGCCCCGATATTTAGCAGCGGAATAAATACCGGGGGGCGTGAACGATACAAATAGGCGTATCACAGTTGAATAGCACAGAGTCACAATTTAATATAATAACACATTCGAGACTATAATATGGTCACCAAAAATATACTTTATTTCATTCCATTCAACTAGATACAACCTCACATAAGAAGAATCGACTAAAAAGGTTTATTAATCAAATAACAACTTTTCTCTAATACATCAACTATTTAAATTTCTATTCCTAAGCTGACAACTATTCATATGACAGGTACTCATCACTCTTGCCCTGTCCCATCTGACTCCACTGGTTCTTCATCACTACCTGAAAAAGGGCAGGATGATAGGGGTGAGCGAACTAGCTCAGTAGGATTTACATCTCAATAACGTGCGGGCACTAATATACATGATTAACATTTTTAAATAGGCAGATATGCATATGAATATGCTGACAATGCATGCTTTTCTAATAAGTTGAATAGCAAAGTAGAACAGATATCATATCAGATCAATTGTCGAGTTCCATATACAATGGACAGATAATTCAAGAGAAAAATCATATCAGAAGAGATTGGCCATATTCAAACAGTTCTCATGTGTTCACATGAACAGATGTATCATATCATGTCAAGTCAAACTTATCATGTCAAACAGGAGGCACATTTCACAATCTTGCATGTCAGTTGTGCTATGCCAAGCACCAAGAGTCTATACTCCCGCGGTTAACAAGTACGTTGGGGCGCTCCTCCCCAGGACCGGACATGGCCCCTATTGCACAGGCATTGGATCAAGTTTTGGACCGGAGTCCCACGTTGTGCCGAACAAACAGGTTCATATTATGGCCACAGAGTTTCAATAACAAGCTTGTAGGAAAAAGAACATGATCATTCATAGAGTCAAGGAATGACAAACAGCTCAAAAGAACAAGGCAAGATAACGACGTATCTTATGTTTCATAATTCATTAATGACTTGACAAGAGGATGTTCCTAAAGACAGATCGTATGTAGACATATGCTTTCCTAACATGTATGCATATGACAAGTAATTAATTTAACACCGGAAAACATGTAACCATCAAACTCATATGCAAATCATAACATTAACACCACTAACATGTCCATACTAACAGGTATTCATCCCCATATTTATATCATATTCTTATTTTTATCAATTGACAATAAGCAAGATCACAAGATAATCCATTGGACATAAGATCAATCACAATTACACATTAGAATCATATTCATATCATTACTATTTTTCAATGGATTGATTTATTTTAGGTCCATGCATACTATATAGCATCATGCACAAGCTAATAGACATCATGAGATGATTAGACCTAAATTATGCAAATTTCTTGTTAGTTAGTGTCGACACTAGATCAAGTGGTATCGACACCATGCTCCAAACACAAGACAAAATCATGCAAAACTGGTCAGGTAGTGTTGACACTAGTTCAGGTAGTGTTGACACAGTGCTTCAAATACAAGGCAAAAAGGTCAAGTAGTGTCGACACTAGTCCAGGTAGTGTCGACACTAGAGACAGCTACCAGAACACCTTCTGGCCAAGCTGGGACAGTGTGTCGACACTAACCCAAGTAGTGTCGACACTAGAGGCCTTCCCAGAACACCTTCTGGGCTGTTTTGGGACAGTGTGTCGACACTAGCCCAAGTAGTGTCGACACTAGTGCCCTTCCAGAACAAAACTTATAAGTCATGTGGAACCCGAAAACACATCTCATGCAGTGATTCACTTCCAACTCTTATAACTCTCTAACAAATGACATTTGGACAACATTTTCAACACAAAAGATGAAGAGGACAACTATTGGAAGAACTTTTATGTTGAAGATATGATCTATTTAGGTGTCGAATCCCGAGAAAACATATGAAGCATAAAAAGTCAAGTGTAGCCCGAAATCGTAGTATCATGCAGTGACTCTCTTACAAAGCTTATAACTCCCTAACGAAAGACTTTTGAATAAACCATCCAACATAAAAGATGATCGTGACTTCACGTAGAAGAACTTTTGTGAAGGAAGTTTAGTCAAATTCGGTCTCGAATCTCGTGCATAATAAGACGAACAGAAATAAGCCCTAACTGGACACGACTTAGAGAAAACGACCAATACTCCATGCATACAACATGAAAATTGGGAAAATCAAATGCCAATGAACATAGACACGATGCTCTACATTATGGTATAGTTTTTCTTTAATCTTGGCCCGAGAACACCTACGCTTATGAAGATCTAAGAACAGTCGATGTTCTGGACGCAACAGGGGATGCAGGGGATGAAGCTCCGGGTTCCCAGCCTTTCTCCTGCTCCTCAGAAGCTCTAGCCTGCCTCCAAACGACCGCAACTCGTTGTTAAACCTTCCCCAAGAGTTTGAGGACGAGTTCTTATAGATTTAGGTTGTAGTTAAGAGTCCTAACGAGACTAGGATAGGGGCTGCGAATTCTGCTCCCTGTTTTCCAAGAAATCTGGGACTCTTTCCTCCAAAGGAGGTAGTAATGGTTTAGGAAACCTCCTCTTAAGGTTGGGTCCAATTTTGGCTTACCATACATGACTAATCACCCTTATTTTAACCCTAAATTTCCCTATGTAATTATGACATAATTACATACACGAATTTCTGGGTAATTCCCTGTCCCAGCTCTTTCATATCCTTGGGCCAAATGTGTTCTATTGGCCCAATCTTGTTAATGGATCATTATTACATGGTGTTGGAAGTCTCTCACATATGTTTAATTAATTTATCCCCCTTTATTTCTGAAAATTTTAAATTGCTAAATTTCCGCGGTGTTACATTAAGTCTCTAGGTAGCCCTTCTTGTGGTTCTTCTAGTTGTTGAAGATCTTCTAATGGGGGATCTTCTATTTCTCCATTTTTGCCTTCTTCTTCAAGAGAAGTCTTTGCTAAATCCCTGCAAAGATCATCAATACATTCTTCTTCTTCTTCTATCCTTTTGATGGAATGGTTAGTTTCATCAAATATGACATGCACAGATTGTTCTATGGTTAGTGTTTTTCTATTAAACACTTTATAACCTCTAGGTTTTGAAATATATCCTAATAAAAAACCTTCATCACTCTTAGCATCTAATTTTTCTAAATTGTCCTTACCATTATTTAAAATATAGCACTTACAGCTAAGAGGTCGAAGATGACTGATGTTGGGCTTCTTTCCCTTGTAGAGTTCATAAGGCGTCTTCTTTAGAATGGGTCTGATCATGCACCTGTTGATGATGTAGCAGGCTATATTGACTGCCTCTGCCCAGAAATATTTTGGTAAATTATACTCATTCAGCATTGTTCTGGTCATATCCAGCAATGTCATATTCTTTCTTTCTACTACTCCATTTTGTTGAGGTTTCTTGGTGCTGAGAAGTTGTGCTCAACTCCATTTTCTTCATAGTACTTCATGAATTCTTCATTCTTGAATTCTCCTCTATGATCAGATCTCATGCTTGTAATCTGAAATTTCTGATTTTTCTGAACTATCTTACTGAATTTCAGAAATGCTTGAAATGCTTCTGATTTGGCTTCTAGAAAAGACACCCAAGTGTATCTTGAGTAGTCATCAACTAATACATAGCCATAAACTTTTCCTTCAAGACGGACTGTCCTCATAGGTCCAAACAAATCCATGTGAATTAATTCCAAAGGCTTGGAAGTTGTAACTATTATTTTGGACTGAAATGAGGTCTTGGTCTGTTTTCCTTTAGTACAAGCTGAACAAATTCCAGATTTCTTAATTTTCATCCTTGGAAGCCCCTCAACCAGATCATGCTTTATTAATTTCTTGATAACTGAGGTGCTTGCATGACCAAGTCTTCTATGCCACAACTCAGATTCTTCACTTTTGGTGATTGCAAGGCACAAGTTTACTTCCTTTAATTCTGCTAGTTGCAAAGTATACAGGTTCTTTACCCTTTGAGCTTCGAAAATTATCTTGTCATCTTTCTGGATGATACACTTATCATTCTGAAAGTTTACTACATGCCCTTTATCATCACATAATTGACTAATACTTATCAGATTATGCTTCAGACCTTCTGCATACATGACATCTTCAATTAGGTTCTTTTTTTTAGTACCAATTGTTCCACATCCTAGCACTTTTCCTTTTCCATTATCACCATATGTGACTTGACCACTTTCTTATCTAAAACTTGTGACTAACTTCCTATCTCCTGTCATATGCCTTGAGCATCCACTATCCAAATACCATTTGGATGCCCTCAGCCGACCCTGCAAACAAAATCAGGTTGTAACTTTTGGTACCTAAATTTTCTTGGGTCCTTGAAGGTTAGTTTTAGGAATCCATCTTAAATGTCTAGTGGTGCATGTGCTTACTGTGTGTCCTAATTGATTACAGTGACTACAACATAAATCAAAAGCATTCTTCATATATGCAAAATTGTTAGATTTCTGTTTTTGTTTGTACACATATTGATTTACCTTTTTGATATTTTTGACTTTCTTTTCTGCTACAAATTTAGGGGTTGGATACACTTGAGGATGAATAATATTTTCTTCATTTTGTGGAGCTGTGTATCCTAATCCATATTTCTTCTTTCCTATTCTAGAACCTTTTAAGTTAACAAATAAAGAAGTTTTGCACTTAGAAATCTATTCTATGGTAGCTTTTAGATAATTATTTTCCTCTTGCAACTTTTCTTCATTTTTAAGTTCCTTAAGATGTGATTCAATTTCCAAAAATTTTCTGTTTTTATTTTTTAAATCTTCACATAGTAGTTCATTGGTTCTTTTAGTTTCACTTAAACTTTTGTTTAACCTTTCTGTTTCATTTTTAAGGAAGGTGTTAGCCTTTTCTTGGTTTAGTAGATTTAGTTTAGAAGTTTTCATTTGTTTTACTACAGTTTTATATTTTTCATAGAGTTCATTCAAAGCATCTTCAAGACTATCAGAATCGGATTCAGAGCAAGAAGTAAATGAGGTTTCTGAGTTTACCTGTTCTAGTCCTGCCATGAGGGCTAGATTTGCCTTCTCTTCTTCTTCTGATTCTGAGCTAGATGATTCTGAACTTGTTGCTTCTTCATTGTCCCATGTTGCAGCCATTGCCTTCTTTTTGAACTTTCTGAACTTCTTTTCTTTACCTTTCTTCTTGTCGAATTTTTCTGCTTAATCCTTCTTCTTAAGCTTGGGACATTCAGATTTGTAATGTCCTGGCTGATTGCACTCATAGCAAGTTGGCTCTTTCTTCTTATCCATTTTGAAAAATCTTTTTTAGCCAAACTTCTTCTTCTTTGCAAGAATTCTCTGCAGTTTTCTTGAAAGCATCGCCTCATCATCGCTGTCATCTGATTTCTCTTTTGAGTCTTCAGATGAGGAGGAATCTGCAATCTTCAAGGCATTTGAAAATTTCTTTTTCGAGGAGTTTTCAGAAAACCTTTCCATATTAATTTCATGAGCCATAAGGGATCCTATTAATTTATCAATAGATAATTGTGTTAAGTCATGAGCTTCCTCTATGGCTGTAACTTTAGGAGTCCAGACATTAGTTAGAGATCTTAATATTTTTCTAACTATTTCTTCATTAGTTAGGATTTTTCCTAAAGCACTTAGTCCTACAATTATGTTGGAAAATTTGTTGTACATTTGAGTTATGTTCTCATTAGGAAGCATTTTAAACTGTTCGTATTGGGATACAAGTATATCTATCCTTGTTTATTTAACTCTATTTGTACCTTCATAGGTTACTTGAAGCTTATCCCACATTTCTTTGGTTGTTTTACATGCTAAAAGTCTATTAAATTCTATTTTAGACAAAGCACAACAAAGATAATTTTTTGCTTTGTAATTTAAAGACATGTTTCTTTTATCTGCAATGGAAAGACCGCCAAAAGAAGATTCTCCAAGGATTTGAAAGTCACCTTGTTCTATTACCTGCCATAAGTCGAAGTCAGTACCTCTGATGAAGCATTCCATTCGCATCTTCCAGTATTGGTAATCTTCACCATCAAAGAATGGTGGCCTTGTAACTGATTAGCCTTCATAGTTGTGAGCTTCGGATGCCATTTCTTCTCAAATCTTTTAGATTCTTCTGAGAAGACCTTGCTCTGATACCACTTTTTGGATCGAAATGCCACTAGGAATGTCCTAGAGGGGGGTGAATAGGACTTCTCCTTTTTAAATTTTGCTTCTGAAATTGCACAACACTAAAAAAAAATTGTTAGAGCTTAGTGTGGTGTGTGTGATTCAAGTGTAGACAAGGCAGAAACAATCACACAGTGGATGCACAAAGATTTATCCTGGTTCGGCCCTTCCCACATGGAAGTCCTACATCCAGTCCTCAAGCCAACCACTTGAGATTTCAACTAACTGCCAATAAATTGGCCTTCTGTCACCCTTGAGAGGAAATTACAAACCCACTTGCTCCCAAGCAAGTCTTCCCTAATCAGGGGAACAACAACTACCTTTCACAAGGCCTTCCCTACACAGGAGGGGCAATGCAGAAACAGACTTGTGCAGAAATTACACAAGAGAAATGAAAAGACTTGTGTGTTTGTCTGAACACAAACACAGACTTCAGAAGGATTCTAAGATCAGAGATGAAATGCAAATCCTAACTGAAATCAGAGGGTGGACTGAAGCAATTTCAATTGCCACCCAACACTACTAGGAGAGCTTCAGAGAAATTCTTCTAAGGAAGAAAAGAGCTCTCAGACTTTTGCTTACAGAAAGGCTTGTAAGAGTTGAATGTTCTTCTTCTTGAGTTGCCTATTGCTGTATGAATTCAAGAGGTGCAGAGATAGTTGTTTTTTCTTCTTCAAACTTGAGCTCCTTTTAAAATCTTTCAGAAAGTAGCCGTTTTAGAAGATAGTTGTTGGAGTTTGTGGCCGTTTACAATTTTGACCGTTTGGAGAGAGCTCTAGTTTCCTTTGGATCTTGGTGATCTTATTGTTCAGAAGTCCTTCAGTTCTTGCATCTTTCCAAAGTCTTCAGATGAGGAGTAGTCGTTCACAGCTAGAAGATAAGCTCTTGTCATCATAGACTGTGAATGAGTCATGCTTAAAAAACGTGCTCCAATAAATGCCTGTTACAAGGACAAGACAGAAAGAAGAGAGAACTCCATACCTTTTGAGGTAGGTAAGTTAGGTAAGTACAGAAAATAGGTATGGAAACATCGTATGCACAAGCCTTCAGAAAGAATATGTAGACAGACAGATAGGCTAAAAAGGTAAAGGATGGGTCTGTCAGTGGTAGGTGAGTCCTGTCAAATGCCATGCATCTGAGAATTCATAAATGCATAGTGTCTAATGAATCCAGCAAAATCCGGAGCAAAGACATTGAAAAACTCAAGGATTATTTCTTTAAAATATAATAGAAGTGTTATGCGCAAGATTCAAATGAATGTTTTAAGACTGATATGACTTGTTCTGACAGATAATAATAATAATAAAATAATATGATAATGACAGTTTTAATAAAATTTTTGAAAGTTCATCAAAAAGATGCATGAAAAGATTTGAGGATAAATTTGCATTAGATGTTAAGACTAAAATGGATCAGAAGAGAGATTATTAAGTATAGAGATAATTACTGAAGTCGAATCCAAAGGAACATGTAATTCGACTGAAGAAAAGGAGTGAATCGACTTCAGTAAAGAAATAATAAGATAATTCGATTTCTAAGAAAATAAGGCAATTCGACTCTAAACAGTGCAATTAGAAATGTAATTCGACTTCTAAGAAGACAAGGCAATTCGACTCCAGTAGTCGAATTACTGAGATTTAATCTTTGAAGCATTCGATTGTAACAGTCAGAGTTATCAGTCGAATCAGGTATAAAGATTATATGAAGCATTCGACTGTATCAGTCGGAGATATAAGTCGAATCAAGTATAAAGTTGTGGACTTAGAAAATTTTCATGTTTGTTTGACTTCGATTCTGAAGGAGTCGGATTTGATAGTCGAAGCGAACAGTCGAATTTAGTAGGACATAGAGAGAGTCTGTGGACTTAGAAAAATTTCTGAGATGGAGGAAAAGACCTAAAATGTATCTGAATGATTTTTGTGATATGTAATTATTATCTTTGTAGAAAGTTTCTTTTAAAGAGTTTTGTCATAGCAAAAACAATAGATATTTTAAAAGATTTTTGAAAGTTCATCAAAAAGATGCATGAAAAGATTTGAGGATAAATTTGCATTAGATGTTAAGACAAAAACAGATCAGAAGAGAGATTATTAAGTACAGAGATAATTACTGAGGTCGAATCCAAAGGATCATGTAATTCAACTGAAGAAATAGGAGTGAATCGACTTCAGTAAAGAAATAATAAGATAATTCAATTTCTAAGAAAACAAGGCAATTCGACTCTAAGTAATGTAATTAGCAATGTAATTTGACTTCTGAGAAGACAAGGCAATTCGACTCCAGTAGTCGAATTACTGAGATTTAATCTTTGAAGCATTCGACTGTGTAAGTCGAATCAAGAGTTGGATTTTGTAAGGTATTCGACTGTAACAGTCGGAGTTATCAGTCGAATTAGGTATAAAGATTATATGAAGCATTCGACTGTATCAGTCGGAGATATAAGTCGAATCAAGTATAAAGTTGTGGACTTAGAAATTTTTCAAGTTTGTTTGACTTCGATTCTTAAGGAGTCAGATTTGATAGTCGAAGCGAACAGTCGAATTTAGTAGGACATATAGAGAGTCTGTGGACTTAGAAAAAATTTTGAGATGGAGGAAAAGACCTGAAATGTATCTGAATGATTTTTGTGATATGTAATTATTATCTTTGCAGAAAGTTTACTTTAAAGAGTTTAAAGTTTAGTTTAAAGAGTTTTGTCATAGCAAAAACAATAGATATTTTAATATAAGAAAATTCTTAAATTCCTTAGGGGTAGTTGGTCAACAATATTCACCAATAAATATTGACAATTCGCCTATAAATGGGGTCATTTCACCTATAAACATAGTGAATGCCAACTCTTGCACACATCTGAGCTCTTCTTCCTGTGTAGTTGCTTATTCACCTACATATACAGCACATGCACTAAAAATACTGAACATTCACCTATAAAGAGTATCATTTCACCTATACTATCATTGAATTCCAACACTTGCACAGATATGTAGTCTTCCAGTGTGGTGGTCTATTCACCTATATGTGCAGCATATTCACCAATAAATGCTGACAATTCACTTATAAGTGGTGTCATTTCACCTATAAACTTAGTGAATGCCAACTCTTGCACACATCTGAGCTCTTCTTCCTGTGTGGTTGCTTATTCCCCTACATATACAGCATACTCACCAATAAATCATGAAATTCACCTATAAATAGTGTCATTTCACCTATAAACTCTATGAATACCAACACTTGCACACATCTGAGCTCTTCCTCCAGTGTGGTGGTCTATTCACCTATATATACAGAATATTCACCAATAAATACTAACAATTCACCTATAAATGGTGTCATTTCACCTATAAACTTAGTGAATGCCAACTCTTGCACACATTTGAGCTCTCTTCCAATGTGGTAGCCTATTCACCTATATATACATCATATTCACCAGTAAATACCACAAATTCACCAATAAATACTGGACAAGCACCTATAAATAGTGCCCGTTCACCTTCACATTTATTGACTGCCAACACTTGCACAGATTTGTAGTCTTCCAGTGTGGTGGCCTATTCACCTACATATACAACATATTTACCAATAAATACCATAAATTCACCAATAAATACATACATTTTACCTATAAATGCCAATAACAACAAAATTTGCACACATTTGAGCTCTTCTTCTAGTGTGGTTGCTTCTTTACCTACATATAGATGACATTCACCAATAAATACCAGAAATTCACCAATAAATACATACATTTCACCTATAAATACCATTAACATCAACACTCGCACACATCTGAGCTCTTCTTCCAGTGTTGTTGCTTCTTCACCTACATATACATCACATTCATCAATAAATACCATAAATTCACTAATAAATACATACATTTCACCTATAAATGCCATTAACATCAATGTGGATACCGCTTTTCCGCTTTTCCAATGTTCCTTCGGAACTCTAAAGAAGGAAGAAAGAGGCCCACAAAGAGGGAGGGGATAAAATGAAAATAAAATGTGGCGTGAAAAATGTAAATGTGTGTGTGTGGATGATGGATAGGGTGTGAAATGAAAGAAAACGACATGAAAAGAAAAAGAACGTGATCGCCAGGTACACGAGGGTACCGAATGGAGAATGCACGTGCGAAAGGGGTGCAGGTGGAATGGGTGATCGTGAAAAGTACCTATTGGAGCGTGGGAGGTTGCACGGGGGTGTGGGTTCCTCTTCCTCTACGAGCACGACCGGCGGTGGTAGAGGGCGTTTTTCGTGTTGATTACCCTGACAAAATAGACATGAAAAGGAATAGGGGATTAGCCGCGTGTAGTATACAAATCCTCAAATAAAGAATGAAAAGAATGACATGGGGAAGAACACATCTTGGGTGGTGGCTTTTAATACCCTAAAGATAAGTGTGTGTGTGTGTATGTGTATGCATGCGTGTGTGTGTGTATAAAAAGAGTATAAGGGAGCCACGTGGGGCCCAGAGGAGGTGGATAAACAAAGAGAAAGAGAAAGGGGAGGGGGTGCTTCCCCAAATGGTGGATGGCACGGCGGCGCTGCCCGAATGAACGGAGGGAGAAGAGGAGGAAGACGCTCCCGCTTCGCTCTGAAGTGCGTGGAGGACGACGCCGGCTCCGAACTCCAAGGAGGAAGGCGTGGATCGGCGTGGAACGGTAGAGGCTTCTCCTTGGCTCGGGAGTCGAAGTGAGAATTCGGTAGGGCTCCACCGTGTCTGAGTGGACCCTTGAACAACTAACCCTCGGGTCTGTATTTATAGGCAACACAGACTAAAATCACGTCACCTACAGCGGACGCATCTCTGAATGAAGACGCATCTGCCACAGCTGTTGCGATTAAGAAGCGCCGTATTTCCTACTTGATTTAACAATCATAGGGTACAACTATGGTCCAGAGTCGCGTCGGGGATGACCGTCGCGTTATTGAAACGCGTCGACATACCCCGCCGCGACTTCATTTTGGCACGTGGGCTCATAAATGTGGCGACTTCCGAGGTTTTAAGGTTCAGGTCTAGGATCTAATTGCGTCGGCCTAGTCGGACGCGATTCAAAGATTCGCAATGATTCCAGGCATGGGTGCGCTTGCGTGCGACGACTTTTGGGCCCAGGGCCTAATCGCGGCAGGTTAGGCGAACGCGATTCAAAGATTCCCCAGGATTTGAGGTACGGGCTCTTGAGTGCGACGACTTTTGGGGCCTAGGGCCTAATTGCGTCAGCACGGTCCGACGCGTCTCTGATTTGAAACTCGTCGGCACGGCACGACGCGATAAAGTATTTCCATATTTTATTTATAAAACCTGCCAAAAGTAGAATCATAATCGCATCGCCCATAGAGGACATGTTCATAAACTGGCAATTTGGGCATATTTCGTAAATAAAATAAGCAAATTCCTTGTCGCATCAATGAAGGCCGTCACGATAAGGACCATTTAGCCTAGTCGCGTCCAAAATGCCTGGCGTGACAATGGGAATCAATGGAATCATGTTCACCATGCCGGACGCGTTTCAAAATGTGTCCCCTAGACCCGTCACGGCTTGTAAATGCGCCCATTGGACCCGTTGCGACTTGAAAATGATGCCCACGACCTTCGGCCAGCCTTAGAAACAAAGGGGAAGCACCGGGGGAGAATTGAGTGAGATCCGGAAATATTGGGAAACTACTCTTGCAAGGCAATATGATGGCCATTTGTGGCATTATGGCGCAATATGAAATTTGCCCACGGTGGAGTCAAAATCGCATGTCTACAGCTACGACGCCTTGGTGTCTGCTTTGCAGGGGAGCGAAGCAAAGGGACACGAAGTGGAGTGCAATGGAGTGGAATGGAGTGAAATGAAATGAAAGAAATGAAGTGTAGCGAAGTGGAGCGAAGTGGAGCGGACTGAAAAGTAGACGCCAAGGTGAAAAAATAGACATGCATAATCGTTGGTGACTGCCACCTGATGAGAGTCTTTCACCAACACCCAAGGAAGTCACCACCAGGAAGAAGACCTAAAGGAACAAATGTTTAGATCGGAAGGAAACAATGTGTGCGCACGAGGGGCATGACAGGTGATCCGCGTTCAGGTGACTGGACACGATTCAGTTGGAGTCACGGCGTCTGTACCCGACGCGATTCCAACTGCTGACAGAAATGCGCCCCCTTTGTCATTCTTGCTATATCTTGTGCATGCAGGGCATTTTTGCATCGGTCGGGGGACCTCCTTCCCTCATATCCTAGGCTCCACACACCCTTCCGGTAAAGGCAAGCTCTCCATTGGGAATTCCATCCCTTTGGACTAGGGAACCTTCTCCCAGAACGTCGTAACTCTTCGTACCCCGTGGATTCCCTCACAGTGGACCGAGCTGGTTGTACCCCTCCGTTGACCCGGGTTAGTTATCCTATTGCGTGGTGATGGTGAGCTTAGTTGTACCTGAAGTTCCATACTCTACCCAACTAAGGTCTCATCTAGAGTGACACAATAATTTTCAATCCATTAATTAATTGTGAAACTCCTAAAACAGGCGCTAAGCATCACAACTTGTTTGGACCATATCGCTTGATCTAATCTTTGTTCACCTTGTTTGATTGCTTGCCTTGTTAAAATGGACCAATATCATCATGATGGATTTAATTATGTGGACTATGAGGATAATTTAGATGGTCAATCTTTCTAGTCTCATGTCCGTCCATTTCACCACCGTGAGGGACAACCTTCTACTTCTTATGGTTATGTGCGCACACCACGCACTAACCAATTTGATGTCCCTTCACATTTACCCCCAATCAGAACCTAGCAGGAGCCTTCCCCCCACCATGATTCCCGAGTTCAAACTATCCTGTAGGCTCTTGATCAGCTCACCCCTCAACAACTCAACTTGATTCAATCTTTAGTTGAGGGTGCGACTCCCCCTCCTTCTCCTTCGCCCAGGCATCCACCTTTGTATATTCCGGCGACTTCGCCACATCTCCCTGTACATTCTTCATCACCCCGGCCCCTTGGCCATCTGCACTCCTGTGTTTCGGTCCGTACAGACCAGCCCTTGGGAAGGCCCATTAATTCAAGGCCACCCCCATGTATTCCCTCATATGCCCAGCGGCAGCCCACTCCACTCCAGAATGCTCTTCTCTAGAAATTGAACGATCTGGAGGGTCAAATAAATAAGCTTTCCAATCTTACGGGTGACCCCATTGCCGCCATGCCGGCTCTCCCTCAAATTTACATACATCCTTCGGAGATGCCGTCGTACCGACTGTACAATGGCACGGGTAATCCCTACCTTCATGTCAAGGAGTTTCTCTATGAGTCTTCTCATTGGCAATGAGACCCAATTACCTTGACATATTTATTTAGAAAATCTCTTAATGGCCCTGAACTCGAATGGTTCTACTCCTTAGATCCAAGCGAGGCAGAGGACTTCTGCATCCTTCATAAGAAATTCCTTCAAAGGTACAAAGATCGCGTTAGCCCTTATCTCTCTATCACGGATCTAGCATCCGAGAAGATGGGGGATAATGAGGAATTTGTACAATTTGCTGACCGTTGGAGGTCAATGACCACCCTCCTACAATATGTGCTCTCGAAGTCAAAGCAATTAAAAATAATCATTTCCAACTCTACTCCGAGGTTCAAGCACATTATGGCCATGAATATGATTGAAACCATGGAAGAGCTCTACGAGCGGGGATGCTACATTCAAGCCCATTTAATGGACTCCCCGATCGTAGATCTTTTCAATCAAATTAATCTGAGAAAGAATGGATCAGTAGGCGCCATCCACCATCCACCTCACCACCACACAACATCCACATCATATACACCTCCGCAAACTCCCATTTACCACAACATGCCTCCACCCAGGTGTCCACTGATTCGTCCTCCTCGGACCCAACAACCTCCAACTAGGCCATACGACACCTCTGTCATTCATGAAGAAGCTCTCGTGCCCCACGTTGCACCTGCTCCGCTACCCATGCCAGCTCCCATACCTCCACCCCAACAACAACCACGACAACGTCCACCTCCATCGCAGCCCTTTGCTCGGGCCGAAGTTGCCGATAGCCAACCCATCCACGAAACCACTTGGTGTTACGATGATGAACCTTCCGAGGTCATGTTTGTACGTCATTTACCTACCCCTTCCACACTACCATCCATTATCATAAAGTCTTCCATAACTAAGCCTCCACCCACCATTACACTAATCATTACACCTCCCATTGCGCCAACACCACTAGCAGCACAATCCGAGCAAAGCCTCCCTATCATACCCATTACACCTCCACAGGCCATACAGCCTTCCACTCCATCCACATCTACCCCCATCCAACAGAGCAGGTGCACCCCCTTGAAGAGCAGTGAGCCATGTCAGCAGAAGAAGGAAGTCCCGGGACCGGGCATGCTATTCTAAATCCAAGATTACATCCCTCGCATGCCGGTCATCATTTCCATACTGGGCACATTCACCGAGCGGGAGTCCTCCCCTCCATCCGTGGCCGTTAAGAGGCCTTCTAAATCTATGACAATCATGTCAGTTGCCAACAAATGCCATTTTAGAATACTTATAGGGAATCCCTCCCTCTAAGCTCTAATGACCCCTCACATAGTTGTTGTGAACCTTCCCACTCTAGTGAAGGGGTCAACCATGCAGATTGTGCTCACACACTCCAAAGCCCGATCATTATCACAATCAATTACTCGAGGGGACGTGCCCCTTTCCATAACAAACATTTTACAATCATTGGGCACAGTTCCCTCTTTGTTGCTTCCAACTCTACCAGTGGAACTCCCCACTTCTTCTTTCAGCTATATTCCTAGGGAGTTGCCACTGTCATTTGAAACTCCGACGGAAGTCAACAATCCACGTATTGAGAGCCATTCAACCCCTCTAAGAAGAGCAAGGCCATTCGCTCGCTAGGCCAAATGTGTGAGGAAGTACCTGAGGGTCAGAATGCCAATTCCCAAGCAGAACCGCAGAAGCCAGGTAGGGCAAAGAACCAAGGGGCCTCCCCCACCTTCTTCTTTTCCATTCCAATCATCTTTTGTGCTCCTTAGCACCTTCCAGTGGGTTCTCCACATTCCCTCCCCACGGGAGGCATTTTATTTTCATCTTTTTTACGATTCATTTTCTTGCACCAGGCATCACGTCCCTTTTTATAATCCTTACTCTCCCCTTCGTGCCCCATGTGGCACATCTCCTTCTCGTGCCCCACGTGGCACATCTCCTTCCCATACCCCACACGGCGCACCTCCCTCTTTGGCCCCTCACGGCCTACCTCTTCTTTGTTTCCCTCCGGCCCATCCGGATTCTTTATCTTTTTCTGGGTACCGTGCCCTTCTTCTTCTTCAAATCCCTCCGGCCCCATCGGCATCTCCAAAGTCTTTCCATAATTCTGTCCTTGCCATTTTCAATCAAGTCATCCGACCTTTCTCCCACTATTTTTAGGGCTTTAGTCCCCATGTTTCTCTTTAATTTCCAAATAAAATAGTAAATTCTTCATGACCTCTGAGTGTCGCCCCAACGCAGGGCATTCATCCTCCTTCACCCTCCAAAATGTTATTAAATTCTACTATCAAAAATATGTAAAAAGATGAATACTCAGTATTGCCATGCTATTGCAGCACTTCGGTTATGAGAACTCTGCGCGAGGAGTCCAAAATTCCCTCCCGGGTCATTAAAGTTTGCCCTTAGCATGGGCACCTACACACACTTCACGGCACCCTAAGCTGATTGACTCGAAAAACACCGTCATTGTCACAGCCATGCCTGAAAGGCACAAAAGTTTGTTTCCCCTCTTACTCGGCCAAAGTATGGGTAGTAGAGATAGTCTGGGCAAGGCATCCAACCTAAAGCACTCCCCGACGAAAAGATGTCTCAAAAATGGGCAATTAAAATGACCAATAAGAATCGAGTCAAACGCATGTCAAGAGTGGCAAAGTCCCCGTAGGGATCCAAATGGACGTGGACGTATGCATGTAAAAATCAGAGATAATAGGGCATGGCAAAGAGTGGTAAAATCCCCGCGGAGATCCAAATGGACCCAGTCGTACGCATGTCCCTACAAACAAAAGGGTCATCAAATTAATTCCCAAAGCCCCAATAATCAAAATGAGATTGAATCTCTTGACGGTTGTGCCAAGGAAGGAAGTCTAACCCAAACTCTTCAATACCCATACCAAGCCTATCTCCAAATCTTCTTCCCTTCTCCCTGCCAGACCCAATCGCCTTTTGGGGCATGGCTTTGATAGCGGCACTGTTAACCACATGCAATCAGCCGCTGGGCACCACTTTAAATGCACACCCTACTCTGGGCATTCTTTAATGACACAGGAGGTAACGAGGACTCCTCGCCAGTCAGTTTCTCATAACTCTAATGCCGCCATGGCATGGCAATGTTCCCAAAAATTACAAAAAAAAAATCAAATATTTCAAAAAAAAATCTATAAAAATTCAAATATTTTAAAAATATAAAAAATCCAAATATTTCTAAAATCCAAATACTTTTCAAAATCCATAAAAATTCAAATATTTTCAAAACCCACTAAAATTCAAATATTTCAAAAAAAATCCCACAAAATTTTAAATATTTTTAAAATCCCATAAAAATTTGAATATCTCAAAAAATCTAAAAAATTCATGATGGTATTGCACAAGGCAAGCACATCCTGTCTGCGTCAGATTGGTTCAATTCTTCCAATCATGGGTTCCTCCCATCTGGAACTCCAAACTCTTTTGGCCAAGATCACTTATCCTCATGGTTTAAAATAAACAAACTGAGTGAGCTATATCTATTGTTGACTACTTTATCCATGTTCCATGCTATGAATGAATGATGTGTTATTCCATGATGTTTGTTATCTCTTGGCTAATGAATTTTTGAGTGCAAGATTTGAGTTACCTCATCTGGCACTGCATCAGGCTGCAAAGTGCCACCCCTACCATCAAGTTATCTATATGTATACCTCTAGAGCATATCAAGGACCTTGTGGCTCCGAGGAATCTGGGATTTGAGTTCCCCTTTAACAAAAACAATGATTATCCCAGAGGATCCTTAGCCGCACGGATAGGCCGTTATGCTTGGCATGTGAGGACTACGGACCCATGCATAAAAATCCGGTCCTGACTCAATGCCATCATAACAATATTATCCTTGATTATTTTATACTCCTTTAACCCTAATTTTCTTTTAGCCTAGCATACATACATATTGAAATCACTGTGGAAAAACAATCTTCCAATGCAATTTGAGAGCCATTCTCGCTCCAAATCCAAAGCAATTTGAAATATTCCATTCTGGGTCGAATACCCAACTCCCTTTGTTGTTGCCTCTGGGTTGATTTCCTTAAAGAACTCTTGTTTGGATTTATCCCTCTTCATTTCGTCTTTACTCCTAGAGATCCACCTAAGGCAGTGGCAGACGCCCCCGATGGTGCAACCTAACGGATTGTGTCCTTAGGTACTTCCCCTACACTGGAAGTTGATCTCTCCCTCGTGCCCCACGTGGCACCTTTCCTTCATGTACCTCATACACACCTCCTGTCGTGCGCCTCGTGCGCACACTTTGTTTCCTTCCAATCCAAACATTTGTTCCTTTAGGTCTTCTTCCTGGTGGTAACTTCCTTGGCTATGAAAGATGTGCGGAATTATATAATATGGTAATCTAGAATGGGGGTTGAATAGATTACTGTAAACTAGAACCATTATTGCCTTCTTTTCGATGGAAACGCAGACTTGTTGAAATCTCAAATAGATTTAACTTGAACTCGAATTACTATGTGTGTGCTTATTGTAAATAAAACATGAACAACTTATCTAGCGTGTGTAGAACCAACGTGCCTACCAATCATCTACCATAAAGATGTGCAAACCACAGGACATGAAGATTTAAGGTGGTTCGGAGTACACAACTTGTGTATCCTACGTCCACCGTCCACACACACACGCAGAAGGACTGCTTATGAGCTAGTTCAACAACTACAACACACACACCCCGTTGTCTGATGCAAACAAGCAATCAGAACAACACCACACACGTAGATCAAGCACAAGAGACGCTTGACCCACAACCACACACACAGAGTATGAAAAGTAGAAACAGAGAAGAGTTCAGAGTTGTAGAATCAAATCCTGAGATAGAACTCTTCGTGGTGGTCATCCAGAAGAACTCCAAGCTTCGTCTTGAAAAGTACCATATGATGGAGAAGCTTGAATCACGGACGAACCAGCTTCAACTCCGTTCGGAAGATGGATTTTCTTTCCCTGGATTGCAGGTTGAAGCAGAGCAGCAGGGAGAAGCTCTCTCTTGTTTTTTGATTAGGATTTGGTATGGTGGCTTCTCTCTCTGCAAAAATACCTTCTTATGTTCCTTATATAAGGGTGTCCATGTTAGGAGAGACGTGGTAGAAGGAAACACCCATATAGGAAACATATCCAAATCTCGGAACTGAGGTCTTCTCTTCGTCTGTCGACAGCACCCTATGCATCTGTCGACAGGCGCTAACAGTCCAGAACACTTGTCTTCCAGGAATCAGTTCCCTGTGTATATCTGTCGATAGGCTATCTGGGTCTGTCGACAGGTACACCTGTCCTGAAGTCAGTTCTGAGTTGCCTGTGCTTGGCTGTCGATAGGGCCTTGCAGATCTGTCGACATGCACTTGTTTAACTTGAGTTTCTTGAGATTTTGCTCTGGAATTTGGTACTTTGTTTTGCATACATTCACACCTACATTTAAGAGCATTGTTAGTGAGATATAATTGACAATTAGACAATGCTTGAGTTTGTCACTTTCATCATGTTGTTTATATTAACATAACATCAATTTGTATTGTTCATCATCAAAAACATAACACATGTAAACCCAACATTCTCCCCCTTTTTGATGATGACAAAATGTTCAATTTATGCATATTGATGTTTCTCCCCCTTTTGGCAACATCCAAAAATACACGTTATGCACACATGAATATAAAGTGGCAAAGAACTATGAATTGCATTGATTGAGCATTCAGTACACACAGTTACAAAAGTTGTGCATGACATGACAAAAGGAAATGCAAAAGAAGAGGATAACATGACTATTAAGCAAACTACGACATCAGTGACAAGACCCTGACCAAAATGAACAATTCACTAGATAGTGAACACCTAGACTCTCTAAACATCGTCATGCCTGGGTGGAGCAGAGGCCTGACGAAGCTCGTGAAGCTCTGTGGAGAGCCTGGTAAGCCTTATCTGAATCTGGACTTGGGTGTCAGCCAGTGCTTCCAAGCTGGTATCAACATGATCCAATCGAGCATTTAGATGGTCGAAACCAGTGGTCATCTAGAGCTACATTTGTGTCATTTGAGCAGAGATGAAATCTCAAAGAGAGGGCTCATCAGGCGCTTGGTCGTCAGCAGCAACATCAGCTTCATCTCCTTGAGCATCCATGGGCTCAGACTGGGAGTCTTCATCAGCATCATCTTCATTAGATTCATCTTCATCAGCTGCCTGCTCCTTACCCTTGAGTTCCCTTGTGACAACCCCATCAAGCAGCTTATAGCCCATCCGATGGGTAGCAGTGAGATCAAAGGCACTGCGAGATTTGAGGGTGACAAGCTCACTATCAAGAATATGGATCCCAATGAAGAGAAGAAGGGAAGTTATCAGGCAAGCATACGACATTGATCTCCTGGGGTTCTAGAAGCATTGACGGATCAGGTGAAGCATGAGTTCGGGCAAGTTGATTTGTTCGCACTTGAGGAAGAAGAAAAAGAGATATTTATGAACCTCAGTGACGAGTCCCCGACTGCCATGCTTTGGAGCAATCAGGATGGTGAAGATATGATGGATCATTCTATTCAGTGGGGGAAAGGAGTTGGCATTCAATTAGGCAATTTTCTTAGTTGCATCATAAGGTTGGAGGGTAATGAGATGATAGTATTCAGATGCAGAAGGGTGGCTGAGAATCACATCCGCCCCAGAGTTAGGAATTTGAAGTGCAGTGCTGATGAGGTTGGAGGTAATCTTGAAAGAAGTACCTTTGACAAAGGTGTAGAGATCCCCATCCCCAGACAGGCCAAGATTGTTGAAAAACTCTATGACGGCAATAGGAGAGTAGTTCATGTGAGAATAGAGAAATACCGTCCGGCCCTAGGTGTCAAAGAGGGGTAGGAGATTAGGAAACATGTCTCCCAAATAAGGAAAATCAACATAGCGGGGCTGAACGAATTTACTGAAGGTTCCCAGAACCATGGTGAGTTGCAAACCTTGGGGAACGACAAGCTCGGGTAGCCGATCATCACGATGCTTGGTCCAGTGCTCAGGAGAAGCCCGAGAGCTTCCGCCAGCTTCGTGGGAAGCGGGACGACGATGAGAGGCAAGAAGTTTTCCCTTAGGAGCCATGAGAAGGACAAGGGTGGAGTAGAGAAGGGCTCTGAAAGAAGGTGAGACGAGGAGGAAGGAAGAACAGGAGGGCCAAAAGCTTGGCTGCGCCCTGGAGAAGAAGGGTTTCGTGGAGAAGGAAAGAGGAGGGTGTTTTGGTAGTGGGAAAGGAAGAAAGGGCATGGGTTCCCTTTTAAAGAAGTTAGGGAAGTGTTTGAAACGGAAAGGGACCCACAAAATCTGGCCGAAACGGCATGCCCGTTGGGTTTCTAGAAAGCCCAGGCCGTCGGCTGTCGACAGATGAAGATGGATCTGTCGATAGGGACACTCAAGAACTGTGCTAGATTGGTATTTTGTCAAAAATTTTGTGTAATGAGCTTCCAAAGTGCAGATAAGGTGTAAAATAGGTAGACACACATTTTTAAACTGTCATATCCACTAATATTAAGACAAGTTAAAATCTTCAATGGTTCAAACATAATACTCTAGGAGTCTCAAGTTGGAACATTAAGAAGACACTGTACCAAAACTTATGAAAATAAGATAACCCCTTTGAATAAAAACCATTGTAGAGAAACATAGTTCTTAGTGTGGGATGATCATATGGTTTATGAAAAGGATGTCTACAATCGCAGGTAACCATAAACATCAAAGAACCCGTGATTAATCAACATTTGGAGGCTTCACACTATTTCAACTTTGAATTGTTCCGTGGGAAATGAATGTGGAAAAGTGGTAATTAGGATCACTGACACCTTTTGACATGAGGATAGACATGAGGAATGCTCGTACCCTCAGTTACTCAGTGGAAGTGACCATCAGACCATTTTACAGAGATAATGAGTAAACTTTTTGATGCAAAGACAGACATTTGTGATGCCTATGTCCCCGGTTACTCAGCACAACACAACATTGCTCTACCTTTTTCCCGTGATTATTTTTTGTATACATTTTTATGGTTAGAAATAGGTAGCTTTTCTCCATTTTTGTTTTGTTTTTTTTTAATACTAAAATTGAAAATCAAGGTCAAGGAGTATTTACGGTTAACATACATTGCAAGACATAAAATTTAATGACCATAGGACCTATCAAGGCACTTGAGAATAATGTTTGTCCTCAAGGGAGTTATTCAAGTGAGTTAGGTTAGACCCATTAGATTTGTCCAATGTACTCCAAATGATACAACCTAGACTCATACAAGAATAGTATGTCAAAATCATTGTGATTGAGACAATATCTTTAATATTATGTGGAGATGAACGAGTAAAGCATACGTAAATACCCAAGTTGCACCTTTCATGAAAGGGATGAACATGCTCATAAAGGTTGTTGAGAAATGATAAGGAAGTGCTTGTGAAATGTGTATCTGTCGACAGCTAGTGGGAGCCTGTCGACAGATGTACACAGCTGGAGATTTCTGGGTTCAGACACAGCATGGCTGTCGACAGATGGATGTTGGCTGTCGACAGATTGACACAGACAGAAGATATTGAGTTCGGGGAGATCAAAGACTGTGCCTAGCTATTGACAGATAGGTTTGGGTCTATCGACAGAGGCACATAGGTTTTAAAATCTGGGTTCTGTGGAGGCATGGATGTCGACAGGATGGATTAGGGCTGTCGACAGGAACATGTACAAATTGGATTTAAGGCTAGGATGAGAGAAAAAAATGGAACTCCATGCTAGGGAAATTTAAGAATGTGAAAAATGAAGATTTTCCCTCAAGAATTCATTCATCTAACCTGAACTTGCTCCCCCATAGTGT
The DNA here is from genome assembly GCA_014218235.1 of Colocasia esculenta. Classification (NCBI taxonomy): domain Eukaryota; kingdom Viridiplantae; phylum Streptophyta; class Magnoliopsida; order Alismatales; family Araceae; genus Colocasia; species Colocasia esculenta. Next base: position 23,872,957 of record CM024759.1, read on the forward strand.
GTGCATGCGTAGACCCAACAGTCAAGCAATTCAAATCAAGTTTTCACATGTATAACAAGCATTTGCACATGAGTTCATGATAAAGTACATACCATCACAAAGATCCATTTATTTGCAAAAGTAATTATGCAAGGTGTAAAGAACCCAGAGACCTCTTTTGAAATAAATGACCTTTAGATGCAACTGACTATGGATACATGGCAAAGAATGTTTTCTCACGCATAATGATAGTTTCCAAACAAGCATGACTTGTTCTTCTACATTTCACCATTTGATATACCCCATAGTCATTACACACAAAGAGCATATACCTCAAAATGCAGTATGGGTTTCATTACATTTTGCACAACCCTAATTCTCTTCTCAATGTAGTGAACCTATCTTCAGACAAGGGTTTTGTGAAAATGTCAGCCAATTATTTTTCTGTGGGTATGAAGCTAAGCTCCAAGGATTTGTTGGCTACTTCATCTCTCAAAAAGTGGTATCGAATTTCTCTGTGTTTGGTCCTTGAGTGTTGGACAGGGTTCTTTGAGAGATTGATGGTGCTAGTGTTGTCACATAGGATAGGTGTGCATCCACTATCAATGTTGTAGTCACATAGTTGACTTTTGATCCACAACACTTGAGTCACACAACTCCCTGCAGCAACATATTCTACCTCTGCAGTGGAGAGTGCAACCGAGTGTTGCTTCCTGGATGCCCACGAAACCATGCAACCACCAAGAAATTGGTAGTACCTACTAGTGCTTTTTCTGTCAATTTTACATCCAGCATAGTCAGCATCAGAATATGATATCAAGGTGAAGCTACTACCTGCTGGATACCAAAGCCCCAAATTTTGCGTACCTGAGAGATATCTGAAAATTCTTTTTACTGCAACCAAATGGCTTTCCTTTGGACTAGATTGGTATCTAGCACAAAGGCAAACACTGAATTATATGTCCAGTCTACTTGCAGTAAGGTAAATGAGTGAGTCAATCATACATCGGAATTGCTTTGCATCTACCGGTTTACCTTTCTCATCATTTTCCAATTTTATGCTTGTGCTCATCGGTGCTGAAGCAGGCTTGGCTAGTTCAAACTGAAAACCTTTCAAAAGCTCCTTGACATATTTTTCTTGACAGATGAAAAACCCATCTTCATGCTGTTTGACCTTTGACCTGCAAACCAAGAAAGAATTGAAGCTCCCTCATTAAACTCATCTCAAATTCACTGTGCATGTGTTTTGAAAACTCTTCACACAATGATGGGTTAGTGTAACCAAAAATAATGTCGTCCACATAAACTTGCACAACAATAATGTGATTGCAAACTTTCTTAGTGAAAAGGGTTTGGTCCACTTTACCTCTTGAGTAGTTTTTACCCACCAGAAATTGCTTAGTATGTCGTACCAAGCTCGAGGTGCCTGTTTCAAACCATAGAGAGCTTTGTGCAATTTATAAACATGGTTAGACTTTTCATCATCTTCAAATCCAAGTGATTGAGAGACATAGACTTCTTCTTTGATGTAGCCATTCAAGAAAGCAATTTTAACATCCATTTGAAAGAGTTCGAATTTATTTGAGCATGCATATGCTAACAAATTCCTAACTGCTTCAAGTCTAGCTATATGTACAAATGATTCTTCAAAATCTATGCCAAATTCTTGACTATATCCTTTTGCTACCAGTCTAGCTTTGTTTCTCACCACTTTACCCTCTTCATTTAGTTTATTCCTAAACACCCATCTTGTCCCAATGACAGAAGTTTCAGGGGTTCTAGGAACTAAACTCCAGACATTATTTCTTTGAAACTGACCAAGTTCCTCATGCATAGCATCAATCCATGAATTTTCTTTTAATCTTCAACATTTTTAGGTTCCACTTGAGAGACAAAAGCTAAATGATCTTGTTCAACTATTTGTCTAACCTGAGACTTAGTTTGAACTTTATCATTTACATTTCCTATCACATTATCAAGTGGGTGATCTTTGGAATACCTCACATTTGTGATTGTTGAAGGACCTGGCTGATCTTGTGCTTGAGGAAGTTGATCTTGTGTAACATGTTCTTGAGGAGGGTGGTCTTGAGGAGTTTCATCTTGAAGCTCTTCCTCTTGTGAATCTTCTTAAGATTCATCATCTTGTTTGTGGAAAATTACACCATCATCATCATCATTGTACCTTCGAGAATATCCACTTTTAGTGTTTGGTGCTGCTTGAGAATACCTTTTTGCCTTTGCTTGTTGTTATTCTTCGAGAATTATCCCATCATCTCTATCTTCAATCCTGTACAAATCTGAATTGTTAGTCTTTGCATGAAACTCGTCAAAGACAACATGTGGAGTTTCTTCCATAGTTCGATTTTTCTTATTAAACACTCTATATGCTCTAGAGTGTTGTGAGTATCCCAGAAATATATCTGGATCACTTTTGGCTTCAAATTTATCTAAATCCACTTTGTCATTGTTATGAATAAACACTTTGGAGCCAAAGACCCTGAAATACCCAATACTGGGTTTCTTATCTTTTAACAGTTCATAGGGAGTTTTCCTCATCACAGGTCTTACCATGGCTCTATTGAGAATGTAATATGACGTGTTAACTGCTTTTGCCCAAAAGGTCCTTGCAAGTTGGCTTTCGACCAGAAGAGTGCGAGCCATTTCCAGCAATGTTCTATTCTTTCTCTCCACTACACCATTTTGTTCTGGAGTCCTTGGAGAGAAGAACATGTGATCTATCCCTTGGTGCTTGCAAAAATAAGAAAAGGAGTTGTTATCAAACTCCCCCCCATGATCAGTGCGGATTGAGCATATCTTATTAATATTCCCATCCTCAATCTTATTAAAGAACTCTTCAAAGACCTCCAGTGCTTCATTCTTGTGAGCCAGAAATTCGACCCAAGTGAACCTAGAGAAATCATCAACAATGACAAAGCCAAAACGTTTGCCATTGAGACTAAGTGTTCTTGTAGGTCTAAACAGGTCCATGTGCAACAATTCATACGGTTTTGAGGTGATTATCGATGCTTTTGATTTGAAAGACTTCCGAGTTTGTTTTCCCTGTGCACATGCAACACAAAAACTTTCATTTTTATTAAAAGTAATGCCAGGAAGTCCACTTACCAACTTCAGCTTCATGATCTTGTGCAATACATTGTAGCTCGCATGGCCAAGCCTACGATGCCACAAAGTCAACTCATCCTGTTTATTTGCAACAAGACACAAATTTTTGTTTTCTGGTTCATCTAAATCAACTAGATAAATGTTGTTCACTCTCTTTCCATAAAACTTAAGGCTTCATGTTTCTTTATCAACAAATTGACATGCATTAATTTCAAAGATAACTTTAAGGCCTTTATCACACAATTGGCTCATGCTGAGTAGATTGTGATTTAGACCATCAACTAATAACACGTTGTCTATTGAGTTAGAGGCATACTTACCTACCTTACCTGTGCCAATTATTTGGCCCTTGTTTTTACCTCCAAAGATAACTTGACCTCCGTCTTTTTCCACCAACAAACAAAATTTGTCTTTATCGCCTGTCATGTGCCTCGAGCAGCCACTATCCAAGTATCATTTGTTTTGATTTTAGGCTGCTAGGCATTCCTGTATGGATAGATCAGACAAGAGGTTTTGGTACCCAAATTACTTTGGGTCCCAATTTTTCATTCATGCCAAAAAGTAAATGCTTTGGAATCCAAACTTATTTGACTTTCAATTTGTTTGAGTTATTCCAGCATTTTTTTTCATTGTGCCCAAGTTTCTTACAAAAAGTGCATGATGGAGATTTTTTCAAAACAGTTGTTTTATTATTTTGATGAACAACATTTACTTGGAATTTACCCTTTGGTTGCCTGGATGGCTATCCTTTGGCAGTATGTCTCCAGGCCTGTCGATAGCTCTCTTTGAGCCTGTCGATAGACTTCTTATTTTTCTGAGCAGATGAGGTCTTCTGGATTGGTTGGTGCTGCTTTCCTTTTGTTTGAGTTTTGTTGTTCTTGGGAGGAACTTGTTTGCTTGTGCTTGGACTATCATCAACAAAAGAGGTTATCAAGATTTCACCAATTTTCTTTTATTTTACAGGTTGAAATCAAATCCCATGCTTTGCAACAAAGGTATTTAATCCTAAGATAGCATCAAGATTTTGTTTTCCTTTTACAAATCTTGTAAGATCTTCAGATTTTCCTTTTAGATCTTTTTCAACTTGTTCCATTTTTTTCTTAATCTCATGATGTTCATTTTGAAGAGTTTCAAGAGAAATGATTAGGCTTTGTTTTTCTTTTTCACTCTCTTGCAATTTAACTTTTATGCAATCCATTTCTTCATAATGAGCTTCTTCATCAATTTTCATCATTTGAATTTCTTTATTTAGGACTGCAATATGTTCATCATTGGGTGAGCTATGAATAATTGAATTGATTTTCTTTTTCAATGCTTTATTTTCAGACTTGAATTCATAGAATTTTTCAAGCAAAATAGTTTATGCTTCTTCCCATTCATCAGCAGTATAATTTTCAAAGGAGGAATTTACCTCTGTGGAGTCATCACTTCTTGCCATTAAGCAGTGAACTTCATCATCTCCAGAATTATGCTGTGAATCCTCATCTTCGTCTTCATCACTCCAAGTTGCCAACATTGCCTTGACTTTCTTGAAGATGAACTTCTCCTTCTTCAGTTTCTTCTTGAGCTCAGGGCACTCTCCTCTCATATGCCCTTGCTTCTTGCACTCATAGCACACAATGTCAGATTTTTTATTGGACTCAAATTTATTTAAAAAATCTTTCTTTTGAAAAGGTTTGGAATTACCTGAACCTCTCCTTTTGACTTTAAGGAATTTCTTGAACTGTGTAGTGAGCATGGCCATTTCATCGTTCTCACTATCACTAGACGTTTCATGTTCATCACTTTCTTGTTGGACATCCTTTTTAGAGCTAGAGGAACCTTTGTTTGAAGCTTTTAAAGCAATAGATTTTCTTGGATTTTCTTCAGTTTCTTTCCTCTTTAGATTTATTTCATAAGTCATGAGGGAACCAATTAGCTCATCTAATTTCATTTTCGAAAGATCTTTAGAATCCTCAATGACAGTGGCTTTAATATTCCAAGAGGATGGAAGAGACCGAAGTATCTTCCTTACTAAGTCACTTTCTGAGTATTCTTTCTTAAGATCTTTCAATCCATTGATAATTAGCATGAACCTTGCAAACATGTCTGATATGGTTTCATCATTTTTCATTTTAAACATCTCATATTTAGAGACTAACATGCTTTCTTTGGTTTCCCTTACCTCAGACGTACCTTCATAGATGAGTTCAAGCTTATCCCACATCTCTTTTGCCGAAGTGCATGTGGAGATTCTTGAATACTCCTTGGGGTGCACAGCACACTGCATCATGTTCAGTGCGCTCCAGTTGAGTGTTCCCTTAGCAATTTGGTCCTTTGTCCAAGTATCTTCATCCTTGGGCAGCACGTACGCTCCTTTGTTGACGATTTTCCACAGCTCAAAGTTTTGAGCTCTCAGAAAGACCTGCATGCGATTTTTCCAATATGGATAATCAGTGCCATCAAAGAAGGGTGGCCTGGACACCGAATGTCCTTCAGCCAAATACCCCTTGTTAGATTCCATGAGATCGAGAATCTCCTGATCGTAAGATTAAGAAATCAAAAGCAATAATTCAGAGAAACCTCACTCTGATACCAATTGAAAGATGTGTGGAATTATATAATATGGTAATCAAGAAGGGGGGTTGAATAGATTACTGTAAACTAGAACCACTCTTGCCTTTTTTCGATGGAAACACAGACTTGTTGAAATCTCAAATAGATTTAACTTGAATTCGAATTACTATGTATGTGCTTGTCGTAAATAAAACATGAACAACCTATCTAGCGTGTGTAGAACCAACGTGCCTACCAATCATCTACCGTAAAGATGTGCAAACCATAGGACACAATGATTTAAGGTTGTTCGGAGTACACAACTTATGTATCCTATGTCCACCGTCCACACACACACGCAGAAGGACTGCTTATGAGCTAGTTCAACAACTACAATACACACACCCTGTTGTCTTATGCAAACAAGCAATCAGAACAACACCACACACGTAGATCAAGCACAAGAGATGCTTGACCCACAACCACACACACAGAGTATGAAAAGTAGAAACAGAGAAGAGTTCAGAGTTGTAGAATCAAATCTTGAGATAGAACTCTTCATGGTGGTCGTCCAGAAGAACTCCAAGCTTCGTCTTGACAAGTACCAGATGATGGAGAAGCTTGAATCATGGACGAACCAGCTTCAACTCCGTTCGGAAGATGGATTTTCTTTCCCTGGATGGCAGGTTGAAGCAGAGCAGCAGAGTGAAGCTCTCTCTTGGTTTTTTATTAGGGTTTGGTATGGTGGCTTCTCTCTCTGCGAAAATACCTTCTTATGTTCCTTATATAAGGGTGTCCATGTTAGGAGAGACGTGGTAGAAGGAAACACCCATATAGGAAACATATCATAATCTCGGAACTGAGGTCTTCTCTTCATCTGTCGACAGCACCCTATGCATCTATCGACAGGCGCTAATAATCCAGAACACTTTGTTGCCCAGCTAGCTAGCCCAGAGGGGGGGTGAATGGGTTATTAAAACTTCGATTCTTGATTAAAACCTGTTTACTGAAATGATTGCACAACTTAATAACAAGGTTAGAGTTAGAGCAAACAAGACAACAAACACACAAAACACAACCACAAGACACAAGGATTTTTATCCTGGTTCGGAACTCCTCTCCACAGGAGACCTACGTCCAGTCCCTGAGCAATACCTCAGGATTTTACTACCAAGGGTACAATCCCCCTTAAGGATCCTTACACCCAGCCTCAACTGGTCTTCCTTCAGCCTGAAGGGAACAACAACCACCCTGGATACCACCAGGTCTTCCTTCGTCCAGAAGGGAACAACAACCACCCTGGATACCACCAGGTCTTCCTTCGTCCAGAAGGGAACACAAACTAATCAGAAAAAGGTTGTGAAAACAGGCTTCAGATTCTAGCTTGACCAGCTACAACCTGAAGCTTCTAGGCCCTCGAGAGAGAAAGAGATTTAACAAGGTTTTTCTCTCCAAGGACCACACAGGCTCTTACAAATGAGAAGATTATTTTGAGCACAGAGAGCTAAGAGCTTAGAACTAGGTTTTTGAGTGGAGGCTTCGCTCTTCTTCTAAGTTCTAAAGATTGTAAGAGATGGATTTCTTTCTTCTTCTAAAATCAAGCGATGTTGCTCTGTCTTGTTGCTCTTTTCCGTCTCGAGTCTTCTATTTAAACTGCTGATTCAAATTCGAACGTTGATATGTCCGTTGTCTCTTATCCTTGTGTACGTTAGACTGGTTACTGAGGAAGCTTCTGATCGTCAGTCTTTTATCCTGGTGTACACGCCAAAGAGATGTCATAGAACCTTGTATCTTGAGTCCAACGTTGTCCAGATGAGTCTTGTCAGATATCTGTAAGCATATCATCAATAAATAGAAGACAGCTAGGACTGCTGTCTATTGTTAGCTGAGAGGGAACAGATATTGCAATATATAGCAAAGCTCCTTTCTGTCCAAGAAAAAGTACGTAGACAGAGTAGCATAGAAATGGAAGATATTGTCTGCATGCATGGGAGATACGATCGGAGAGCATTTAATGCATAGCAGTCAACTGACAAGATATGACTTTGACTTTTCAACGCTATTAAAAAGGCATTATACTGATGCATCAAGAAATTCGATAAAAAGAATCTTGCTGACTTCATAACTTATGAAATCGTTATGAATTATAGCAAGTCGTTATGAACTGTAAAGAAATCGTTGTGATAACTTATGAAGCCGTTACAACAGGCAAGTCGTTGTGAGTTCTAAAGAAGTCGTTGCAAGAAATCGTTATGACCGATAAAGAAGTCGTTACGCGAAATCGTTATGACTAACAAAGAAGTCGTTGCGCGAAATCGTTATGACTAATAAAGAAGTCGTTGCGCGAAATCGTTATGACTAACAAAGAAGTCGTTGCGCGAAATCGTTATGACTAATGAAGAAGTCGTTGCGCGAAATCGTTATGACTAATGAAGAAGTCGTTGCGCGAAATCGTTATGACTAATGAAGAAGTCGTTGCGCGAAATCGTTATGACTAATGAAGAAGTCGTTGCGCGAAATCGTTATGACTAATAAAGAAGTCGTTGCGCGTTCTAAAGAAATCGTTACGAGGTCTAAAGAAGTCGTTACGACTAGAGAGTCGTTGCGAGTTCTAAAGAAATCGTTACGAGGTCTAAAGAAGTCGTTACGACTAGAGAGTCGTTGCGAGTTCTAAAGAAATCGTTACGAGGTCTAAAGAAGTCGTTACGACTAGAGAGTCGTTGCGAGTTCTAAAGAAATCGTTACGAGATCTAAAGAAGTCGTTACGGCTCGAGAGTCGTTGCGAGTTCTAAAGAAATCGTTACGAGGTCTAAAGAAGTCGTTACGGCTAGAGAGTCGTTGCGAGTTCTAAAGAAATCGTTACGAGGTCTAAAGAAGTCGTTACGACTAGAGAGTCGTTGCGAGTTCTAAAGAAATCGTTACGAGGTCTAAAGAAGTCGTTACGACTAGAGAGTCGTTGCGAGTTCTAAAGAAATCGTTACGGTAACGATTTGAGTGTTCCGGTCAAAGAGGAAGTCGTTCTGCTTTATCAAAGAAGTCGTTACAGGGACTTGGATAGAAATGATGAGACTTACCAGATTGTCTTGATCTTTCATTTTTCTTTTGCTTCCTGTTCTCAAGGCTCATGAAATCCATTAGTGTTATTTTGTTAATCATCAAAATTAATATATAAATAAATGAAAATATTTATTATGGGGACAGTTTGGTCATCACACTTGTCTTCCAAGAATCAGTTCCCTGTGTATATCTGTCGACAGGTTATCTGGGTCTGTCGACAGGTACACATGTCCTAACATCAGTTCTGAGTTGCCTGTGCAAGGCTGTCGACATGGCCTTGTAGATCTTGTTGGCCCTTTTGGTACGGCAACAAGCTAACCTAGAGGGGGGGGGGGTGAATAGGTTTTTCTGATTTCTGAAACAGGAACTTAAGATAGAAAATTATCACATGAAAGTTTGGTTAGTTTAGTGTGATAAAGAGTAGCAGTGTGGAAGCAAATAAACAATCACATAAATGAGACAAGGAATTTATCCTGGTTCGGCCCTTCCCACATAGAAGTCCTACGTCCAGTCCCCAAGCAACCTCTTGGGATTTCACTAACCAAGGATACAGTCCCCCTCAAGGACACTACAACACCCAGCACCCCAGCTGGACTTCTCTTCACAACCCGAAGAGGAATTACAACACCCTAGATCCCACCATGTCTTCTTCTCTTTCCCGGGCAAGAAGGCAGCCCACTTCTTTTACAGGCTCAGAAGCAAACCTCCTGGTACAAACCCCAGTGCGGTTCTGCTAGACACAAACCCCTAGCTGGGTTAACTATTGTATACAGTCCTACAGCTGGACAAGGATCTTTCATAGAAAAGAAAGAACAAGACTGAGAGTTCTACAATATTGGACTCTAGCCAAAACCAAAAACTCTCAGAAAAAGACTCTCCCCCAAGAATTACAATGACCACAGGGAGAATGGAAGAGAATAAGGCTTGAATGCGATGAAGACTTCTGCTTTAAACAACTTCTCTAGATCTTTGGCTCGAGCTCTTCTCTCTTTCTTTTGAGTGTATGTGGCATTGAGGTTCCTCACTGGTTGTACACTCCTTCAATGATTTTCAGGAAAGCCCTCTCTTTTCTTTCTTCAGTCTTGCTTCATCTTTTATATGAGAGGCTTTCGAATAGATCCGTTGGAGCTCTTCTAGACGTTGCTGATCTTCTCTTCATTTGTCTTAATCAGACTCTAGTGGTCTTCGATGTCTGTAAACATAGAAGAGAGTGTTAGCATAAAAAAGTGTTTATAAGATAACAGTGCATGCTACTGTGTTTCTGCTATCATGCTGAAAATAGTAGTTCATATCTTTTTCTGACAAGACTCTGAAATACACATGGAGCTTTTTCTGTCAGAGGATATTTGATTTCTCATTTAGGCGCCAAAAAGCATTTAAACAAATTGTGTTTAAATTGAAGTGAATCGATGTTTAAGTTACTTCTCAAATCGTTATACTTATCGGACTTAACAAATCGATATGAATCTTAACAAATCGATGTGAGAAGCAAATCGTTGTTCTCACTTATGAAATCGTTATAAGAACAAATCGATGTGATCACTTGAGAAATCGATGTGAGAACAAATCGTTGTTCTCACTTAAGAAATCGATGTGACCACTTAAGGAATTGTTACGGCAAACAAATCGTTGTGAGAGCAAATTGTTGCGCTCACTTATCGAATCGTTATGGCCACTTAGGAATCGTTGCGAAGGCAAATCGATGCGGTCACTTAAGAAATCGTTACGAGACCCAAATCGTTGTAGTGCTTATAAAATTGATCAAGATAAATCGTTGTAGCACTTATTAATTTGGCACTTGAACTGAAATCGATGTATATTGATTATACATCGATTTTATCATTTTAGTGCGCCTTAAAATAATCATAAATATTGATGAAACAATCTAATCATAAATTTTGTTAGCACTAAAATATGAAGGTAATAAAGAGTGGTTCAACAGATCTGTCGACAGGCACTTGTTTAACTTGAGTTTCTTGGGATTTTGCTCTGGAATTTGGTACATTGTTTTGCATACATTCACACCTACATTTAAGAGCATTATCAGTGAGATATAATGGACAATTAGACAATGCTTGAGTTTGTCACTTTCATCATGTTGTTCATATTCACATAACATCAATTTGTATTGTTCATCATAAAAAACACATGTAAACCCAACAGGGTGTTGGTGAAAGACTCTTATTAGGTGGCAGTCACCAACGATTATGCGTGTCTATTTTTCACCTTGGCGTCTACTTTTCAGTCCGCTCCACTGCACTTCACTTCGCTATGCTTCATTTCTTTCATTTCATTTCACTCCATTCCACTCCATTGCACTCCACTTCGTGTCCCTCCACTTCGCTCCCCTGCAAAGTAGATACCAAGGCATGGCAGCTGTAGACATGCGATTGTGACTCCACCGCGGGCAAATTTCATATTGCGCCATAATGCCACAAATGGCCCTCATATTGTCTTGCAAGAGTGTTTTCCCAATATTTATTGATCTCACCCATTCTTCCCCAGTGCTTCCCCTTCATTTCCAAGGCTGGTCGGAGGTCGTGGGCATCATTTTCAAGTCGCATCGGGCTTGGCGGACGTGCTTATGAAGGCAACTGAAACGCGTCCTATATGGCCAATGCGATTATGTTCTTTAACGCATCGTGTATGCTGGACGCGACTATGTATTTAACGCGGCGGATAAAGCCGACGTGTTTTCCATCACATGCTTTAATTAGAGTCGCGTCCACCACAGTCGCTGCGATTTAAAAGTCAAACCCCAAAGCCTATGGCTGAGAACATCGCATTTATGAGCCCATGCTTCGAATCATTACCCAATTGAAATCGCGTCTGTAAGGACCGCCACATTTCAAGTCGCGGCGGCCCTACCTGACGCGATTCCAAACATAGCTGTGGGCTACAATCATCATGCGGCTGTCCCATCAAATTGTCTTTTAATTAGCGGCACTCATACCCGATGCATTTCAATTCATAGACGTATCCGCTGTAGCCGACGCGATTTGAGTCTGTGTTGCCTATAAATACAGACCCGAGGGTCAGTTGTTCAAGGGGGTCCACTCAGACACGGCGGAGCCCTACTGAATTCTTGCCTCGACTCCCGAGCCAAGGAGAAGCCTCTACCGTTTCACACCGATCCACGCCTTCCTCCTTGGAGTTCGGAGCCGATGTCGTCCTCCACGCACTTCGGAGCGAGGCAGGAGCATCTTCCTCCTCTCCGTCCATCCAATCGGCAGCGCTACCGCGCCATCCAACATTTGAGGAAGCACCCCCTCCCCTTTCACTTCTCTTTGTTTATCCACCTCCTCCGGGCCCCACGTGGCTCCTTCTTTACCTTTTACACACACACACATGCATGCATGTTTACACACACACACCCCTATCTTTAGGGTTTTAAAAGCCACCACCCAAGGTGTGTTCTTCCCCATGTTATTCCTTTTATTCTTTATTTGAGGATTTGTATACTACACGCGGCTCATCCCCTTTTCCTTTTCATGTCTATTTTGTTAGGGTAATCAACACGAAAAATGCCCTCTACCACAGCCGATCGTGCTCATAGAGGAAGAGGAACCCACATCTCCCGCACAATCTCCCTACGCTCCAAAAGGTATTCCCCGAGATCACTCTTTTCTTTTGTGCCTTTCGCACACCACGCACCACGCATCACTTCTTCCACCCGCACCCCTTTCGCGTGCATTCTCCATTCGGTACCCTTGCGTACCTGGCAATCATGTTTTTTTCTTTTCCTCCATTTATCATCCCTTTTTGTGGGCCTCTTCCTTCCTTCTTTAAAGTTCCGAAGGAACCTCGGAAAAGTGAAAAGCGGTGTCCACAATCAACACATGCACACATCTGAGCTCCTCTTCTAGTATGGTTGCTTCTACACCTACATATACATCACATTCACCAATAAATACTGAACATTCAGCTATAAAGAGTATCATTTCACCTATAAAATTAGTGAATTCCAACACATCCACACATCTGAGCTCTTCTTCGAGTGTGGTGGCCTATTCACCTATATATACAACATATTCACCAATAAATACCACAAATTCACCAATAAATACTAGACAAGCACCTATAATTAGTTCCCGTTCACCTTCACATTCATTGACTGCCAACACTTGCACAGATCTGTAGTTTTCCAGTGTGGTGGCCTATTCACCTACATATACAGAATTTTCACTAATAAATACCATAAATTTATCAATAAAGACATACATTTCAACTATAAATGCCATTAACATCAACACTTGCACACATTTGAGCTCTTCTTACAGTATGGTTGCTTATTCACCTACATATACATCACATTCACCAATAAATACTAAACATTCACTTATAAATAGTACCCTTTCACCTATAAAATCAGTGACTGCGAACACTTGGACAGTTCTGCACACTCACCCAGTGTGGCGACCTATGTGGCGGCCTATTCATCTACATATACCTTTAAATAGTGGCCTATTCGCCTGCATATAAATGAGCATTCCACAGATAAATGATAGGTTGTCATATTATTTTCCACAAAATATATAATTTCTACAATAATTGAATTGTAAATTGACATCTGAAGAGTAATTTTTATAATTACAACTATTCAAAAGATTATTCCCTTACAATTATCACAAATTACATTCTGGACTCCCATTTCCTTAATAATTGAATTACAAGTTGACATCTAAAGAGTGGCATATGTTCTTCATTGAAGTTCCAGCTGCCTCCCTCTTTGCGCTTAGCCAACTCTTCCATAAATTTGATAACATACATTCTGCATTCATTGGAATGGGTGGCTCAGAAGGGTAGTCCATATCAAACTTCAACTCCCAATCTTCTATTGCATCCTGCATCTCGCAACTACAGAAAAGTTTTAAAGCACTTTCACATGTATACACAACATATTATTAATTCTCATAAGAGTTGTAAAATACAAGAAGCTATCAATAAAATAGATGCTGAAATTTATCCAATTTTTGACAGCTGCATCATATGATTTATTCTTCTTAATGGAGTTGTAAGATATGAAACATATATTTTTCAAATCAACCACTAGCAGATGTCAGTGGTTCCTTGTTTGCAGAACAAAAAAAAATAAATCCAATTTGCCTAAATGCTCCAAGTCTTTTGCTGCAAGAAAAATCTCAAATAATCTTTGTGCTTTTTAGGAAATTGAAGAACACTTCCCAGTATGGATGCTTGATACAATTAATGTCGGTAGGTATTCCCATTTCTTGTAATCGGATAGCGAACAACTTTCTTCCAAAAGTTGGACAACACAATCAATCATCCGTAAATAACAAAATAATGACATCTTACTAAGGTTTTCTCTTGTACAAAACTTCATTGACATGATACTTATAATTAAATGTCATACTTACATCATCACCAACGTTCTTTCCAAATAAAAGCTCATGGATGTTGTATCGAGTCACCTCTCCATTCCATTTGTTTACAAATATTGATTCACTACTCAAGTAAAAAATATATGCTCAAACTTATGAACCACTCATGAAAAAAACAAATGTTCAAGGAAAATACATTCATGGAAAAATATTTGTTCAAACATACTAGTTAATCTCCATTAACAAGAACTTTGTGATCAGTTGGCGATTCTCCTCTACCAAAAGCTCACAGCCATGAAAGTCTCTTCTATCTTCAAAAAAAATCACCTGCATCTAAAAACATCTCATGTAAGAAAAAAAGTAGGCACAAGATACATGCCACATGCTAGACCCTTATACATCATCTCATAAAGGATTCAAAAAGGAAATGCATTAGGCTTTTCCTTTCTTCTTGTTTGTGGTCAGCTTTTTCCTTTTTCCATGGCCACCAATTGGACCTCTTCTTCAAATTTCCTTTTTTCAACCGCCTCGCATGGTGGATCTGAAGGGGGAACCTGCAAATTCATCATATTATTAGAGCACAAAAGTTGCAAAAGTATTAAGTAAAGCATTAATTACAAACATCAGCAGGCTTCTCCTTTTCTTGTCTAAGGCTATTAACTGATTTTCCAAATCCTTCAACTTGCATCATGATAGATTCCAACTTTTGTCGGAAATCTTCATTTTATGCTTTTCGGTTCTCCTCTGCAGCCTTTAAAGCATCAACAACTGTTGCCATTTGGGCATTTATGCTCAGAGCAGGTGTGGAAGTCTCCTGTAGTGTGAAACATATCTTATTATTCACTTATGCTGACATATTATTGCAAGAGATGAAAAGGCATGAAGCAAAACTCATATACCTCAGCTGGGGTGAAATCTCCTGAATTTGTTTTACCTCTTTGCCCTTCAAGCACCCATTGTTTTGAGGGATGAATTGGTAACTTTGACTCAACCTATTTAACATTAGGAGAAATTATCCTACTAGGTCATTAATATAAAAGAAAGCCTAGTAAAATGCAATAAGAGAAGAACATTACTATCAATTGTAGATGATCCACAACCATTTTCCCCTTCTTCTTCAAACTTGCATCCCACCTAAATAGCCGCGAAAAAATGAGGCAGCTAATTGGTGGAATGGCATGTGTGTGCTCTAACAACCACACTTATCATGATGATTTTAAACAGTAATTAGTGACATTGATTTAAGTAAAGTAAAATTTAATTAAAATTAAATACTGTAAATATTTACATATAGTGCATAGGAGCAGCCAAAGATGAACTGATTTTTTCGTGGCTTTTCGTCATGTCTTCCCCTCTTTGCATTCATCTTCACCATTTTGCTTGCCTCCTCAATGTTGTGAAGTATAAGCCCATGGAAGGCAACAACCCATGCATAGCTTCTAATTCTTTCAATGTCGTCCAAATATTTAATCATTTGAGGGGAGCAAACGTATGCCGACCGAGGGGCAAGAAATGTACTGAGTAATAGTAAAATCCAGAGCCGCACTGTGTCCTCAATATCCTCCTTCTCATCTGAACCAACTAGATCTATTAAATAACCATGGATGACCTATCAAGTGAAGGCAGTATCCTTGCCAAATCATTTATGTAGCTTGGACACTTCTATAGACGAGCCATAGTGATGCACGGGGAATCCGGTACATGGCATCTCAAGAATGAGAGCAACATCCTCAACTATGAAGGACAATGATTTGTTCCCAATATTAAAAACATTCCCCACCTCATGATGTGCTATAATCTCCTCTAACAAACTTATCCCAAAGTATTTCATTGGAGGGATGTCCACATATGGTGCAAATGGAGTTGCCCTCATCAACTCCTTGTGACATTCAAGAAAATTAATTTGTTCCTTGTCTTTCATGTAAATATGTAAAGAGTATCTACTGATCAATGGATTATTTACATAACGCTTCCTCTTACCTTCAGCTCCTAAAAACAAGGAATAAAGACAAACTTGTTTAATATGCAAAAATTCACCAGCATAAACACACATTCATAGGAATATTTTTTCCAGAACATGATTTTTTTTTAAGCAATACATTGACATATGTACAAACATAAAAAAATAGAAACACAAAAATACAAAAATTATACTTGAGGCGACATGATCTGTTGGAGAAAGCAGTGCCTTTGGTGTCTGCTTATTCCTCTTGTGTGTAACCACCTTCTGCTTATGCATATGGGTGGTGGGTTGGGCTGGTGGGGGAGCACTTGGAGTTAACACCAAGGTAGAGATGTCTTCACATGGAATTTTGGAAATATTTTCAAACATGGCTTTTGCGGTACCCATAGGGCTCAAATACTTGGCAGCGGCATCTTCTGACGCTTTCTTCGTTCTCTTACCACTAAGGGCTTTTGTTTTTCTCTTTGTAGCCATCACGAGGAGTCGCTCTTCTGCACAGGTGGGGAGAGACGGGTCACCTCCGCACCGGTGAGAAATTGCGGAGTCGCCGGTCTGCGCGCTCGTCATTCGCCTCCGCACAGCTGAGAAAGGAAGGCAGGCATTTCACGCTGGAG
This sequence comes from Colocasia esculenta, assembly GCA_014218235.1. NCBI lineage: Eukaryota > Viridiplantae > Streptophyta > Magnoliopsida > Alismatales > Araceae > Colocasia > Colocasia esculenta. The sequence continues at coordinate 23,889,570 of CM024759.1, forward strand.
AGGGCGTTCTATGAGAAAGGAAAGACTCGTCCATCTGCGCGCTCCTCGTTTGCCTCCGCACAGGAGAAAGGAAGGCAGAGACTTCACACTGTAGAAGGCGTTCACATTGGAGGAGGAGCAGAGAGGGGGAAAAGGCAGTTCGGTGACAAAAGCGGGAAAGGAAGCAAGGGCAATGACGTCTTTCTCCTTGAGACTGTGAGAGACAAGATATTTCTGAAAAAAAATGTCACTTCATCCCGTCTTAATCCACTCGGCAACTATCCATTGGGTGTGCTTGCCGATGTGTCACTTGGTGCACACCAACCGTGTGCACCAAGTATTACTATTCACTTTTTGGGCAAACGTTCTTAAGCTAGCTGTGCCGGGCGCGTCTGCGAACAGCACAAATTTCCAAAATACTTAAAATTCGCATAGGGTGATGAGCATCTAATCTGTTCAATATGCGCATAGATGTTAGTTGTTCTATTTTGTAATTTCTGAGACCACAGCAGTACGTACCGGCAGGAGTATACAGTGGTAGTGGGGGAGCGTGCGCTTAATTAGAAGGCCGGCAAGCAATATCATATGAAGCATGTACCTTAATTTTTTGTCGGTGTGTCACGGGCAGAACAAATGGATTTTTACCAGCACCTGATCTGGAGAAAATCGCATAGCTAAACGACTGGAATGGTAACGCACCCAAAAGAGATTTTTTTTTTTTGGAGGTGTGTGTGTGTGAGAGAGAGAGAGAGAGAGAGAGAGAGAGAGGCAATCAAGTACAATACTTTTATCAGGGAATTCAGAGAACATTGATAAATAAAACAAACTGATTATGTTACTTATCATGAGAAAAAAAAATGCATGCAAATACACAGGAGGCAGGTGAGACCGAGAGGTGAAGGGGACCGGGGAGTGAAGACCCTGCCTAGTGCCTAGCTAGCTAGCTGGTGAAAAGAATCAAATTAACAAAGATCCTGAAAGGAGTCTGTCTGGGCGTTGACTGAACAGGAACGAAGCTGATGGTGGTGGTGGTAGCAACTTAAAACAGAAATTATAAGTAGTAAGTTGGGATTGGTGGAGCTGATCAGGGGCCGGCGTCCCTCGCGCAACGAGTAATGGTGAGGCAACCCCTGGAGTAGGGGTTGGCCTTCGTCAGGGCATGGCAGTTGTAGTAGGGCAGTCCCGGCCTGGAGCACGGCACGGCGTCCGCCTTGAGGAACTCGTAGCTTATGTACCTCTGCGCGATCTCCTGCAACGCCTTCCTGCTCGCCGCCGCCTCGGTCTGCTCCCCCGCCGCTTCCCACGGGCACCTCCTCCCCCTCGCTGCACAGGCTCCGCGCGCCGCCGCCATCATCTCCGCGGCCGACGGCCCACTGCTTCCCGTGCAGGGCGGGGGACAGCTTCCCACGAAGAGCAAGAGGAAGGAGATGAGGAGCGCCAGAGGGATGGTGGTGCCGGGCACTGGGGCGGCGTACTCCGATCTTGTGGACTTCACCATGCTGGTGTCTCTTCTGCTCTTGTGTTACAGATCAACGGGGTTGTTGCGAGCCCTTCTCCCCCTCCCCGGCCTCCGTTTCTTCCCCTCTGTCTGATCCCACTGGGATCAGGAGACCGACCGATCGAGACCAGTGGACAGATTTAAATGCTGGCCCGCGGCGGCAGCCAATTACCCACCGCCCTCACTGTAGCGGCTGACGCAGGGCAGCAGCTTTTATTACGTTCGTGAGTCCAGCGAGGAGAAGGATTATGATGCCAGGGATGGGAGGACGGACAAGTGCATTTGTGAATGGTTGTGCTCTATGAATAGAGGAATATATAAATGCTATGATCTCTGTGAATTGATGAAAACGCACTCCATTTAGATACCTAGAGGAAAACAGTATCTGATCTGTGTGCTCTATGACTTTGATCCCATGTCCACGAGTGTCATGGTCATAATACACAGTTGAACACTAAAGTTAATTATGATAAAGTTGTACATCAAACAATGATTTAGCGGTAGTCATCCACCTATATTAAGAAAGAAGTTAGGAGCTCAACTCTCATCGATAGTAAATTTACATGAGATTTTTAAGAATTTTATTTAAAGAGTTCAACTCTCGTAAAATAGATTAGTATTTTAATAATTAAATATTTTTAAAAAAATTATGACGAAGGTCTAAATTTATTTCCGGTGAAGTCTAAGAAGCTTGAATGTGAATGTCACTGATAAGTTTAAATTTTATGGGAGTTGAATGAATACATGCTGAAAGATGATGAGGTCACCATAATGCAACTCTTATGTCATCCTGCATCTTATCAGTTTTTAGAATACTAGATGGAAATGAGGGAACTTATCTCTTCCAGACACCCGTTAAGCTCAAGAACTCAGCCTATGTCAGATTCATTAGGCTCGATCTCTTTCCCCTCCGGTCTAATCCAATAAATTACCCATGTGCTAGCTTAAAATTGTTCAACCTTGAACTTATAACCTATAGCTTGGCCAACGCTTTTGTGGCATGGCTTTTGAGCCTTAGCTCGACTAGCACCTCCACTGCTCAACCTTGAACTTTAGTTTAGCCACCTCTTTGCTCGACGTTGAGCCTATAGCTCCCTCAGCACCTTTATGCCCGGCCTTGAGCCTTAGCTTAGCCTACATTGTTGTTGCTTAGCCTTGAGCCTCAGATCAACTAACATCTATTCTTCATATTTGCAATCTCTTTTTCATTTAAACTTGTTATTTCTGTAATTTGATTGAGAGTTTGAGTGTGAGTTGTATAGACACCCATTTTTGGCCTGTAGGACGGGTCAAATTTCTTGTCACATCATTGATGCCTCACATTGGTTTATCATCGCTAAGCTAACTTTATCCAATCATGAACCTTTTTTGTTAGTTCATCACCCTGGTGGGTTTTTCATAGTCAAGTCAATAAGTCTTCATCATTATTTCGTAGCTCTCTGAGTTGGAAATCTAATGTCGCAAGTCGTGTGTCAATCCTATAGCCATGCAAGGAGAGGCAATACTTTGAATAAGTCATGTGCTAAAATAAACCGGAAGGTGACAACCCATTGTCGTGTTCATATTCATAAGGCGACGTACTTATTGTTACGTTCATAGCCTCATTCTAATTATCTTTAAAATTAATCAATCATTTCATAAGGCTACGGGTCGATACGTCGCGTTCTCACTTGGCCTTTAAATTCTTTTAAAATTTGCCAGAAAATCCTTGAGGACTTCCTTCTATGGAAGGCAACGTATCGAGGCGTAGCGACCTGGTATCGATAGGGTCACTATCGCGTCTTGGTTTCCTTTCCATGCACATGCAATGTGGCTTTCCTAATTCGTCTCCGAACCCTTGCCATTCATGAATAATTCGAGTTTTGAGGGGTCTAGAGCTCTTCATATATTGCCAAGCTTGGAGGAAACCTTTCTCAGAACCTCCATGCCACATTCTAACTCTCCTTGCACAACCATAATTGCCTAAACTCGGATGCCACCTCATTATTCTTCTCCTAGCCCGTTCAAGAATAATTACCTATAAAAGTGTCTATAGGGTACGATTTTGGGAGCTCTTGGTGTCTGCTTTTTCCTTTCCTCAAGGACTACTGATCTCCATAAGACCTTTCAGCCTCCAGACGACTAGGAAGTGCCCAACAAGGCATTTTCTTCCCCTTTCACATATTCTTCATGCTTTTCTTTCAATTTTCTTTATGCATGCTTGTTTAGTTTCGTTTCTTTTCATAGTTTTTCATTAGATCACGTCTCATACACCTATTTTAAACACCTAAAGGGGTTAAAACACCAACCCCCACATAAGTTCCCTCCATATTGTCATGATCCCCGTCTTTTGGGATTGATGCTTCACAAACCAAGTGTCTAATGGGTGTTTCTTTGTTTTGATGTTCTTGGAAGGTTCTTGAAGGTAGTACAAGCACGAGGCTCTTGTTCCTTGGCCGACTAAGGAGCAGGAAGAGAAGAATACATAGTCTCCCCTTTCTGTTGCAGAAGGCGATGCAGACCCTGTCACGTTCATTAATAAGGTGACGATCTCCTTGTCGCTACCTTTGAAATAGGTTCCTTCTGCACTATCTTCTATTTCCAAGGTAGTTAGCATCCTAATTCCATACAATCAATGTAGAAACCTTGATTTTTAAAATTAAGAAAAATAAAAAATATATATATAAATAAGATAAATTGATTTAGTTGGAATAAAGGGAGGATAAATGGAATAAAATGGAATTAAAACAATGCCTATTAAGCTAAATTATTAATGGGTTACACTAATGAACCAAACCTAATAGTTTGGGCCCAAATAGGGGTAGCCCATGATGGGATGAGATTTAATTAATTGAATTTTGCATTTAAATTATGAATAAATGGTAAAAGGTTAAGATAAATACTAAATAAACCATAAATATCTAAAATAAGAGTCCTTACCCCATCCTAACCCTTTGGCCACAAATTTAAACTCTCTTCCCTACCCATTAAGTAGATAAATGAGGGAAAATGGGGAGATAAAGGTGGAATTTCGAAATTTGAAGAGGAGGAAAGAGTTTTTAGTTGTATGGACTCTATTATCCATCAAAATACCTCCAACTTCGACCCTAGCAACCCTAGTTTGCTTTTGGAGACTTGGGAGATGAAGGAAGAGGCTGGAGAACGTGGGAGCTCGGAGAAGGAGGCTTGAACACCGAAGTTTTCTTCCATTTTTGTCTCCAAACTAGGGCATTTTCTTACCCCACGTAAAAGGTAGGCAATATCTCAAGCTAAATTCGTGTAAAAATTACCCTAGGTAGATATCATGAACCTCTTCAAAAGGCCTCTCGTCTCGTTGTATTTTGCTTGTCCATTTGGGCAAATTAATTGCTTGAAACCCTACTATTACCATGAACCTGAATCCTCATGTTTGCTCTATACCCCCACATGTACTTGTTCTCATGCCATGAGACAATTCTCATATATACTACATCGTATTATCTTTTAAATGCCCCTTGTTTCGCTATATTTCAATCTCCCATGAGGGAGAATTAATTCTTTTAATCTCTGTCAGATCCATGCACCCAACCCTTCATGTTTGCTTGTGAACCTCGTGCATACTTGACTTCATACCATGAGAAAACTCTCTTAAATACTACATCATGTTAGATTTCGAACGCCCCTAGTTTCGAAATTTTTAATAATGTATCCATTGTTAATTAATTCATTGAACCTTAACTATGCATGTTTAGGTCACAGAAATGTCACCTGATCAAAGCATACCAAAACCTTGTCTATTTTCAAATTGACTGTATAGTTGATATATCTATGTGTCTATTTTCATTTAAAACTGGTTTCGTGATTTTTGGATCATCGTGCGATTTTATAATGAATTTACAAGTACCCTATATCAAATAGGATCTGCCCTGGAAAAAAAAGAAAAAAAGGCCGGACTCTTCTGATATCGCGACGGCGCGACCCGCCGCGATATCAGCCGGGTCGCGCCCCACTGTCACGTCGCATTAAGAATGCGGTCGTCTAGGCCACCGCGATTCCACCCTTGGACCGGGCCAGACCGGACGATCCACATGTCACGCTAGGTCACCCCGTCATGATGTGAATCGCGACAGGCTCCGCTGCCGCGATTTCAAAATTTCAACCAGCACCAGATAATTACATTGTACCTCTATTCTGTTTACCATTTAACCCTTGTTCAAGCTAAATCATACACTATTAAGACTATTCTTTACCTAAATGATATTAATTGATATTAATTAAATAATTCTTGGTAATTAAAAGCTATTTACATGATATATCATATTCACATGATTTCTATACACTGCACCCACTAAACTTTCATAATTGTCAAATGACCTTATTGAATTTCTCAATAATATATCTGGTAATTTAGTGAAATAAATTACTAAATTCCTTAATTAATTTAACTACACTTGTTTCCATTTTTACTCGTGTGTTTCATGTACTGTTACCGTTTTCCCTCAGCCTTCGAGCACTCGAGGCACGACGGACCCATTTTCTACACACTTTCTCTTGACTTGGACCACCTCTCCATCAGGAATATTCTCGACTGGGCCAGGGACTCCTTGTCAAGACCTCCATAGGTCTTCTTGTCTTTGGCGCACGTCCATAGCCAACGAGCTAGTTGTACCCTAAATCCCGATACACTTTTAGGGATCAGTACGATCCATGGCCATAGTGTGTTTCCCTCTCACATTGTGATCACGCCGGACCATCTAGCTATGTTCTTGGCACGATTAATGGGCGGTTGTGACTTCTACCTGACTGCCGGCACCCGACCTAGTGTCGTGCAACTGTTACTATCGTTTGTTTAACGTGTTTTATGAATATACCCCTGCCTCATCTACTATCTTGATACTCTCATCTGTTCATGTTCTCTCTATGCTCTCATCTATCTCGTCTAGTACTCTCTTATCTCTTCTTGGTACTCTATTGGCCATTCTTGTGATTGTCTAAGATAAGGAAATGACTAATGCTAGCATAATGGGGCCCGATCAGGTCCTGGGAGGAGCGCCCGAAAAGTGCTAGTGCCCATGGGAGTTAAAATGATCAAGGATGTGTACGGCATGCATCCAGCGCCATTATACTATCAAGATTAATCTATGAAAATCAAAGTACCATCTATACAAGTGCAATCGTTATCATTACTAGTGCACCGTTGTGCAAATTACATGTTATATCGTTACATGGCCATTCTATTATTATTCTCGTTGAACTATTTTCCCTGTGCCAGATGCTATTGTTCTCTCGTTATCGTTACTTGTTCTACATGACTATTCTCTTTAGTTAGCCTACCATTAAGACATTAATTATTTAAACCATGCTTGTGTTCATGAGATATTAAGTCCTACTGGGCGTTATTCCCTCATCCTGCGTTTTTATTTAATATGTTTCAGGTGAGTCGGATGATGATCACACTCACGAGGCTGAGACTGAGGAAGATGCTCAGGAGTGACCATTTAACACCTAGTGCTTTTAGTCTTAGTCAGTTAGTATAGTTATGAGTTAGTAAGTCAGCTAGCCACTATGTAATAGTTTGATTTGGAATAAAGTACTATGGGCCCTAGTTTTGGCTATGATACGTTGATGTAATAGTTAGTTCATGAAGTTGATGAGTATTAGTGAATGTAATGGAGTTGATGGATTATTAATGAAATTTGAGTTGTTTGGAATTATTCTATTTGTGCAATGGTTTGCTATTTATTTTCTCGCTCTGTACTATTTAATAACTGTAATTCCACTCCGATATTCCACGTCGGGGCGTTACAGTTTTGTGGTATTAGAGCCTAGGTTATTCATAAGTATAGGATGATCTAGGTTTGACCTGCCTTGACTTAGAGTCTAAGTTTCATACCTATGTGAGATGGGTAGAACCAAGGGTAATAAGATAAAATAAACTCACACATGCACAACCTTAGTGCAAACTCATTTTCTTATAAGTACATTCTTTTTTAAGGAACTTAAACACAACAATGGCAGCGGAGCGTGCACAACTCCGCGATATGCAGTAGACTATTCAGCAGCTTACTCAAGCCTTACTTCAAGCAGCTGGAGCCAACAATAACAACAATAACAACCGAGGAGCTGGAGAGTTACATCGGAATTTCTGCAACCTGAATCCGCCTCGATTCAGTGGTACCACTGACCTTGATGAGGCAGATAACTGGCTGAAGGAGATAGAGCATATCTTCTACGTTATGCAATGCGTGGATGGAGACAAAATATTACTAGCTACATTCCAGTTAGAATAGGACGCCCGTGCGTGGTGGGAGTTTGTTGAGGCAACTAGAGAGGATGCACAGTTCACTTGGGAGGAGATCAAGGAGCACTTCAACTCCAAGTACTTCTCAGAGAGGGTCCAAGAGAGGAAAGCATCTAAGTTTGCTGCGTTGAAACAAAGGAACATGACAGTTGCTGAGTATGAACCTTAGTTCTCCAGATTGGCCCGCTATGCCAATCATTTGGTTAGCACAGAGAGGATGAAGGCCAAGCGCTTTCTTAATGGGCTCAGGCCCGCATATATCATACAGCTGGCACCTATGGATATTCAGACTTATCGGGAAATGGTCAGGAGAGCACAGTTACTAGAGCATGTGACCAAGTTCACTGATCGCATCAAGGGCAGAATAGTAAAGAAGGAATTGACTTCTGGAGCACCAAGCAAGCATGCTTACGGCAAGAAAAGGCCGTTGACTACCACTGACGGGCCAAGCCAAGAGCGAAAGCCCAAAGTCCCCACTCCTACTGCCCTGAACAATAAGCCAAAATGCAAACATTGTGACAAGCTAGGTCACACGGCAGAAGAGTGTTGGAGGAAGGTGGGTGCATGCCTTCACTATGGCAGTCGTGATCACCGCATTCAGGAATTCCCCCTATTGAAAGAGAACGAGAAGCGTCCTATGGGACCGAAGAAGCCAGGCAGATTACAGGCCCTACAAGAAGTTGAGACCACCGAGGAAGGTGGAGTTGTGGAAGGTACTTTACCTATCTTTTCTCATTCTGCATTTGTTTTGTTTGATACTGGTGCTACACATTCATTCATATCACAAGCATTTGATGATACCTTAAATGAGAAACCTGCAACTATGACATTTGAATTACTTGTCACAACACCACTGGGAGAAAGGGCTCAGTTGAATAAATATTTTCCATCAGCCGATGTTAAGATTGGTGAACTCAATCTTAGAGCCGATCTGATCTATATGCCCATGGAAGGCTACGATATTATTCTGGGAGCCGACTGGCTATCCACGTATGGGGCTATCATGGATTGTTGAAGAGGGAAGATTTCTTTCAGTGAATTTCCTAAGTTGACCTTTACGGGACGTAGACACAAGAGGCACTTGTCTCTTGTCTCTGCCATCAAAGCACAGAATATGATAAGGAAAGGGAGTATGGCATTTCTTGCCGCCATCATAATAGAAAAGAAAGCAGTTAAGCTATTAGACATCCACATAGTGCAGGAATATTCCGATGTGTTTCCCGATGAGCTGCCAGGCATACCACCTGAACGAGATGTCAATTTCTCAATTGATCTCGTACTTGGAGCTGCACCGATTTCACGCCAACTCTATAGGATGTCCCCCACTGAATTGAAGGAGTTGAAAGAGCAACTAATAGAACTGCTAGAAAAGGGATTTATCAGGCCGAGTACTTCCCCTTGGGGAGCACAAGTGCTGTTCGTCATGAAGAAGGACGGATCTATGAGATTATGCATCGACTACAGGCAGCTGAATAATCTTACTATCAAGAACAAATACCCTCTGCCTCGCGTTGATGAATTATTTGATCAGATATCAGGAGCTAAATATTTTTCTAAGATTGACCTTAGATCGGGATATCATCATATGAGGATTAAAGATACTGATATCTACGAGACAACTTTCAGGAGCAGGTACGGTCATTATGAATTTGTAGTCATGCCTTTTGGACTAACCAATGCTCCTGTAGCTTTTATGCAATTAATGAACATCATCTATCGACCATAGCTCGACAAGTTCGTCGTGGTTTTCATTGCTGATATTCTCATATACTCCAAGACCAAAGAAGAGCATGAGGAGCATCTGAGGATCGCTCTGTAGATCTTGCGAGATAACCAACTCTACGCCAAATTGAGCAAGTGTGAATTCTGGCTCGAGGAGGTGTCCTTTCTGGGTCATGTTATTTCCAAGGATGGTATTTCTGTCGATCCTTCCAAGGTAGAAGTCGTGCTCAACTGGGAAAGGCCGACTAATGTCATAGAGATAAGAAGCTTTCTTAGACTGGCTGGGTATTACAGACGGTTCATAAAAGACTTCTCCAAGATAGCTGTACCTCTTACGCGTCTTACGCGGAAAGAGAACTCATATGTCTGGAGCAAAGAGTGCGAGAAAAACATTCAGACTCTGAAACAATTATTGACATATGCACCTATCCTCGCATTACCAGTCGAGGGCGCAGGATTCTCAGTCAACACTGATGCATCTGGAATTGGTCTAGGCTGCGTATTAATGCAGAATGAGAAAGTGATAGCGTATTCTTCAAGATAGTTGAAGACACATGAAGTCAACTATCCCATCCATGACTTAGAATTGGCTGCAGTAGTATTTGCACTCAAGATCTGGAGGCATTACCTGTATGGGGAACAATTCATTATCTACTCCGACCACAAGAGTTTGAAGTACTTATTTTCTTAGAAGGAGCTCAATATACGACAACGGAGATGGCTGGAGTATCTAAAGGATTTTGATTTCAACATCCAATATCACCCAGGCAAAGGTAATGCAGTAGTCGATGCACTTAGCAGAAAACCAGTAGCTTCCTTATCCTGTCTTGTCATGGGTGAGATGCAATTATTGGAATGCCAGACTGGATTTGAATATTGAGTAGAGAAATGATAAGATGTTAGTTGCTAACCTTAAAGCTCAACCTGACATTTTTGTCGAGATTAGAGAACATCAGGCAAACAATCCATTCCTAGTCCGAGTCAGGGAGACCATAGCTGACAAGCCAGATTTCTCCATCGCTGAGGATGGGAGAATATTATTCGAAGCCAGGACATGCATGCCTGGCAATGAAGAGCTGAAGTGAAAGCTAATGGATGAAGCCCACAAGACCAAGTACACAATTCACCCAAGCACAACCAAGATGTACCAAGACATGAAAAGGTCATTTTGGTGGCCCAACATGAAGCGTGAGGTGGCTGAGCATGCTGCGCACGGCCTCACTAGTCAGCAGGTGAACGCAGTACACCGTCGTCCTACCGGTGTACTTAGACCCTTGGACATACCTGAATGGAAGTGGGAAAGCATCGGAATGGATTTCATCATGGGTTTACCCCGAACTCGTGGTAGACTTGATGCTATTTGGGTTATTGTGGACAGATTGACAAAGTCTGCACACTTTCTAGAAATTCGAAGTACCTGGAGTGTCGATGTGCTTGCAGCTCTATATGTGAAAGAGATAGTCAGACTACATGGTGTTCCAGTATCCATTGTCTTAGATCGTGACCCTAGGTTCACTTCTAGATTCTGGAAGGGACTCCAGACTGCCTTAGGCATGAAACTCAACTTTAGCACAGCTTTCCACCCACAGACGGATGGACAAACTGAAAGGACAAACCAGATAGTGGAAGACATGTTGCGAGCCTGTGGTATAGAATTTGAAGGGTATCGGAATGAACATTTGTCACTAATTGAATTCGCCTACAACAATAGTTATCAGGCCAGCATCAAGATGGCACCATTTGAAGCACTGTATGGCAGAAGTTGCAGATCGCCAGTATGCTAGAATTAAGTAGGTGAGCAACAACGACTAGGACCAGACATGGTGCAGAACACTAGCAGGGACATACAGATTATCAGAGACCGAATTAAGATAGCTCAGTCCAGGCAGAAGAGCTATGCTGATAAAAGAAGAAAGGACTTAGAATTTCAGACCGGAGATCATGTGATGTTAAAAGTATCTCCGACCAGAGGATTTCAAAGGTTTGGGATAAAAGGCAAACTAAGACCAAGATTCATAGGTCCATTTGAGTATTGGAGCAAGTTGGAGAGGTAGCATATCGGCTGGCTCTACCTCCCTAGTTTTCGACTATACATAATGTTTTCCATATATCCATGCTGAGGAAATACGTGTATGATATGTCACACGCAATCAGCTATGATGTTATCATACTAAACAAAGATATGGCCTACGAAGAAAGACTAGTGAAGATCTTGGACAAGAAAATACAACAGCTTCGGAATCGATCTATACCCGTGGTTAAGATATTGTGGAGAAATCACGAAGTTGAAGAAGCCATGTGGGAACCCGAAGCAACAATGAGTCGGAATTATACATAATTATTCAGTAAGTCATTCTTCCTCGTACGATCATATGAATTTGGGGACCAAATTCTTTTTAGGAGGGGGAGGATGTAGTAACCTTGATTTTTAAAATCAAGAAAAAAATTTAAATAAATAAGATAAATTGATTTAATTGGTATAAAGGGAGGATAAATAGAATAAATGGGAATTAAAACAATACCCATTAAGCTAAATTATTAATGGGTTACACTAATGAACCAAACCTAATAGTTTGGGCCCAAATAGGGGTAGCCCATGATGGGATGAGATTTAATTAATTGAATTTAGCATTTTAATTATGAATAAATGGTAAAAGGTTAAGATAAATACTAAATAAACCATAAATATCCAAAATAAGAGTCCTTACCCCATCCTAACCCGGCCACGAATTTAAACTCTCTTCCCTACCCATTAGGTAGATAAATGAGGGAAAATAGGGAGATAAAGGTGGAATTTCGAAATTTGAAGAGGAGGAAAGAGTTTTTAGTTGAATGGACTCTATTAGCCATCAAAATACCTCCAACTTCGACCCTAGGAACCCTAGTTCACTTCTGGAGACTTGGGAGACTAAGGAAGAGGCTGGAGAACGTGGTAGCTCAGAGAAGGAGGCTTGAACACCGAAGTTTTCTTCCATTTTCATCTCCAAACTAGGGCATTTTCTTACCCCACGTAAAAGGTAGGCAATCTCTCAAGCTAAATTCGTGTAAAAATTACCCTAGGTAGACTTCATGAACCTCTTTAAAAGCCCTTTCATCTCGTTGTATTTCGCGCGTCCATTTGGGCGAATTAATTGCTTGAAATCCTGCTGTTACCATGAACCTGAATCCTCATGTTTGCTCTATACCCCGACATATACTTGTTCTCATGCCATGAGAAAATTCTCATATATACTACATCATATTAGCTTTTAAATGCCCCTGGTTTCGCTCTATTGTGATCTCCGTGAGGGAGAATTAATTCTTTGAATCTCTGTTAGATCCATACACCCGACCCTTCATGTTTGCTTGTGAACCTCATGCATACTTGACTTCATACCATCAGAAAATTCTCTTAAATACTACATCATGTTAGCTTTCGAACAACCCTTGTTTCGAAATTTTTCATCATGTATCCATTGTTAATTAATTCTTTGAACCTTAACTGTACATGTTTAGGTCACAGAAATGTCACTCGATCAAAGCATACCTAAACCTTGTCTATTTTCAAATTAACTGTATAGGTTCATAGATCTATGTGTCTATTTGCATTTAAAACTAGTTCGTGATTTTTGGATCATCGTTCGATTTTATAATGAATTTACAAGTACCCTGTATCAAACAGGATCCGCCCTAGAAAAAATGAAAAAAGGGCCGGACTCTTCTGATATCGTGACGGCGCGACCTGCCGCGATATCAGCCGGGTCGCGCCCTGCTGTCACGTTGCGTTAAGAATGCGGCGGCCTAGGCCACCGCGATTCCACCCTTGGACTAGGCCAGACCGGCCGGTCCACATGTCGCGCCAGGTCGCCCCGTCGCGATGTGAATCGCGACGGGCTCCGCCGCCGCGATTTCAAAATTTCAGCCAGCACCCGATAATTGCATTGTACCTTTGTTGTATTTACCATTTAACCCTTGTTCAAGCTAAATCATACACTATTAAGACTATTCTTTACCTGAATGATATTAATTAAATAATTCTTGGTAAGTAAAAGCTATTTGCACGATTTATCATATTCCCATGATTTCTATACACTGCACCGACTAAACTTTCATAATTGTCAAATTACCTTATTGAATTTCTCAATAATATATCTGGTAATTTAGTGAAATAAATTACTAAATTCCTTAATTAATTTAACTACACTTGTTTTCGTTTTTACTCGTGTGTTTCATCTACTTTTACCGTTTTCTCTCGGCCTTCGAGCTCTCGAGGCACGACGGACCCGTTTTCTACGCACTTTCTCTTGACTTGGACCACCTCTCCATCTGGAATACTCTCGACTGGGCCAGGGACTCCTCATCAAGACCTCTGTAAGTCTTCTTGGCTTTGGCGCACGTCCTTAGCCATCGAGCTGGTTGTACCCTCAAAACCCGATACACTTTTAAGGATCAGTATGATCCATAGCCTTAGTGTGTTTTCCTCTCACCTTGTGATCACACCGGACCATCTAGCCATGTTCTTGGCACGATTAATGGGCGGTTGTGACTTCTACCTGACTGCCGGCACCCGACCTAGTGCCGTGCAACTGTTACTATCGTTTGTTTAACATATTTTACGAATATACCCCTGCCTCATCTACTATCTTGATACTCTCATCTGTTCACGTTCTCTCTACACTCTCATCTATCTCGTCTAGTACTCTCTTATCTCTTCTTGGTACTCTATTGGCCATTCTTGTGATTGTCTAAGATAAAGAAATCACTAATGCCAGCGCAATGGGGCCCGATCAGGTCCTGGGAGGAGCGCCCGAAAAGTGCTAGTGCCCATGGGAGTTAAAATGATCAAGGATGTGTATGGAATGCATCCAGCGCCATTATACTATCAAGATTAATCTATGACAATCAAAGTACCATCTATACAAGTGCAATCATTATCATTACTAGTGCACCGTTGTGCAAATTACATGTTATATCGTTACATGGCCATTCTATTATTATTCTCGTTGAACTATTTCCCCTGTGCCAGATGCTATTGTTCTCTCGTTATCGTTACTTGTTCTACATGACTATTCTCTCTAGTTAGCCTATCATTAAGACATTAATTATTTAAACCATGATTGCGTTCATGAGATATTATGTTACGTCCCGTCATTTAGTATATCTATAAATGCCGGAACGTGAACGCAAGAGGGATCAAGAGTAAAATTTAAACTAATTGAGCAGAAATTTGCTCAGAAGCTCTACTAAATAAAAATTTTATAGTTGTCATTCTAAGAATATTACAACATTTCCAGTTTACAATCTCAACAGTAAAATGTTGTCAAGGATGGTCTCTCCACACACAAATCCCGAAGTTCCTGCCTTATAGAACTGTAGATACCTGAAAAGTGGGATTTGGTGAGCTAACTAGCCCAGTAGGATTCAAATTCTCAAATCAAAGGATTAAATGTATGATGATCAAGGAAAAAGACTTGACTGATATCAAAGATGAACAAACAAGTATCTTATCACGATAATGAAATTGGAACAGTGGTACTGGATTACAAAACGTACTCAGGAATTCACAGTAAATCTCATAATCTAGCTCATATATATATTCTCACAGGACATATATCATGATGACTATAATCAAACAGGTATTGATGCAATGCCAAACATCTCGGTGTCCTCAATGCCCCCGCACGGCCACTGCCAAATTTGCCCCCGCACGGGCACTGACACATTTCCCCCGCGCGGCCATTGACACATTGACCCCGTGCGGCCACTGGCAATCAGACATATTTTCACACACACAAGTATGATATGATGACTAATCAAACATGAACTAATGTATGCCAACATCCACGATGTCCTTATCACCCCCGCGCGGCCATTGATGAATTCGAGCGCTCCCCCCAGGACTGAACCAGCCCTTATCTGCCAGGCATAATAATCATGTGGGGTCCAAGGACCCAATAAATGTCACCATCATTAGTTTATCATGTCTCACAAGGTGTTCAAGCCTTTGAACTCTCAAGACATCAGGTTATATGAACTCAGTTACCGAAGACAGAAGGTGTTCAAGCCTTTGAACTCTCAAGACATCAGGTTATATGAACTCAGTTACCGGAGACAGAAGAATGGACCCAACGGGGTACCTTTCGTAGTTAACAACCTCAAGAATATTTCAAGGGTGAGAAAGGTACCTTAAGTGGGTATTCCTTATAGTAGAATGACAGTAAATATCAAAGTAAATAAGAGGGTAACTTGGTAGGCTATTAGGATGAACTTTGAGCAAGGATTCACACATGAAAAAGTGGTGAAATCCAAGGCAGGACAGTACCTGTCGACAGACAGGAAGAGGGCTGTCGACAGATGCCTACAGACAGAGTTCAGGTTTTCTGGACTGTGGGATCTGTCGACAGCAGCAAAGGGATCTGTCAACAGTTCACACAATCTCAGTTATCTGGGTTCTGGATAGCATGCGCCTGTCGACAGCTTTGGGTTGGCTGTCGACAGGTAGCTGCAGAACTTCTAGAAACACTTTGTAAATCTATTCTAAAGACCCTATTTATAAAACTTATAACCCAAGACATGTTTATTATCCAATGGAAGAGTATAATTGAAGCTCTCACAGTAGTTTATAAGCTAAACAATCAGGATGAAACAAGGAATTTACAATTCGAATTTGGACGGCTAGAAGCTAACGTAGTGTAGTACTGAAAGCATGAACATGATAACAATGGTTTATTGGAAAATCCTACAGTATGAACACTAAGTTACATTAGTTTTCATAGTTCTAAATCAAGATTGGAAGTATCTAAAAACTAAACCGAAGTCCCTACATGTTCTAATGAGGTTTAGACTTCTACATAACTCTATAACATGAATCTGTTGGGTTTTCAATATATCATGTTTTTGATGATCACATTAATATCCTTGAACATTGATTTAATGCAAAATTGATGTGCTAACTAACATGAAAAACACCATGAAAGTGATTGTGTTAAATATTGCTAAATCATACAATGTATATCACTAACAATGTATTTACATGTAGGTGCACAAGCATGAAAGATGGAGCATCAAAGAGATGAGCAAACAGACCAAGGAAATGTCAAAGCAATGTATCTGTCGACAGGCTCAGGGCATGTGTCGACAGATACACACAGTCAACCCAAGACAGAGCTCAGTTTTTGTATCTCTGAGTGCACCTGTCGACAGATGCAAATTACCTGTCGACAGATACACACAGACAACCCAAGACAGACCTCAGGTTTTGTATCCCTGAGTGCACCTGTCGACAGATGCAAATTACCTGTCGACAGATACACACAGACAACCCAAGACAGACCTTAGGTTTTGTATCTCTGAGTGCACCTGTCGACAGATACACTCAGAAATTCAGATTTCTGAAACCCAGTTCTCAGCCTGAGTGCATCTGTCGACAGATGCAAGTGCACCTGTCGACAGACGACGGAAACATGAGATTTAGAGATTCCAACTCCGGCCCCATTTGGGTGTTTCCTTCCTGCACGACCCCCACCTTTACCTAACACTATATAAGCATCCTTCTGGAGCAAAATTCACAGAGAGCAGCCTCCCAACCAAGAGCCTCCAAGGGACCAAGAGGAAAAGCCCCAATTTGCTGCTCTGCTTCAATCTTCCACCCAGATCGTCGTGGAATCACCATCTATGCGGAGCTAAAGCCGGATCGTCGTCAATTCAACCTTCTACATCGATCAGTCTACATCCAATCGAAGTTTGAAGAGCGTCTGGACGATCCACGAGAAGAATTCCAACTGGATTTGTTCCCCAACTCTAAATTCTTCTCCATTTCACAATTTCCATTCCATTGTGTGTGTGTGGTTGTGTTTCAAGCATCCCTTGTGCTTGATTCACGAGTTTGTGGTTGTTCTGATCGTGGTTCATCAGACAACGTGTGTGTGTGTGAGTTGTTGTGTTGAACTCGCTTATAAGCAGTCGTTTCTGCGTGTGTGTGTGGACGGTGGATGTAGGATACACGAGTTGTGTACTTCGAACCACCTTAAATCATTGTGTCCCGTGGTTTGTTCGCGTTCTGCGATAGATGATTGGTAGGCACGTTGTTCATACGCACATTTGATACCCTGTTCTCATTTACATCAACTCAAGCTTTCTTATACTCAATCGAATTCTAATCAAGTTTCATTAAGATCGCTGTAGAACCAAAAAGAATCCATCAGTAATTAGAAATTGCCGTAATCTATTCAACCCCGCTTCTAGATTACCATATTGTGTTATTCCGCATAACTCTTCAATTGGTATCAGAGCGAGGTTTCTCCGATTTACAGTTTTCGTAATTTGATCTAGCGATCAGAGATTTTCGATCTTATGGATTCTAGCAAAGGGTATATGGCCGAGGGACATTCAGTAACCAGGCCACCCTATTTTGATGGCACTGACTATCCTTATTGGAAAAATCGTATGCAGGTATTTTTGAGAGCTCAAAATTACGAGTGTGGAAGATAGTCAGCAAGGGACCATATGTGTTGCCCAGGACGAAGACACTGGAAGAAAGACCAAATAGCTAAAGGAACTCTCAACTGGAGCGCACTAAACATATGCAATGTGCGGTGCATCCAAAGGAGTTCTCAAGAGTCTCCACATGCTCAACAGCAAAAGAGATGTGGGACAAACTTGAACTCATCTACGAAGGTACGTCCAGGTAAGGGAAACCAAAGTTAGCATGTTAGTGTCTGAATATGAAATGTTCAAGATGAAAACTGATGAAAACATATCAGACATGTTTGCAAGATTCATGCTAATAATTAACGGGCTAAAAGGTCTTAAAAAGGAATACTCTGAAAGTGACTTAGTAAGAAAATACTTCGATCTCTTACTTCATCTTGGAATACTAAGGCCACTGTCATTGAGGATTCCAAAGACCTTTCTAAAATGAAATTGGATGAACTAATTGGCTCCTTAATGACATATGAAATCAACATCAAAAGAAAAGAATTGGAAGAAAATCCTAGGAAGTCAATTGCTTTAAAAGCATCCAACAAAACATCAACAAGCTCCAAGAAATCCATTCAACAAGATAGTGATGAGCAAGAAGCATCTAGTGAGAGTGATAATGATGAAATGGCAATGCTCACTAGACAATTCAAGAAATTTCTGAAGTTCAAAAGGAGAGACACAGGTAACTCCAAACCTTTTCAAAAGAAAATTTTTCACAGAAATATGAGTCCAACAAAAAATCTGACATTGTTTGTTATGAATGCAAGAAACAGGGGCACATGAGAGGAGAATGCCCGGAACTCAAGAAGAAGCTGAAGAAAGAAAAATTCATCTTCAAGAAAGCCAAAGCAATGTTGGCAACCTGGAGCGATGAAGATGAAGATGAAGATGCACAAGAAACATCCGATGATGAAGAAGTTAAATGCTTAATGGCAAGGAGTGATGACTCCACCGAGGTAAACTTCTCATTTGATAATTATACTGCAAGTGAATGGGAGGAAGCATACACTACTCTATTTGAAAATTTTGTGAATATAGATCTGAAAATAAGGCATTGAAAAAGAAATGCAACTCCCTTGTGCATGATAAAAATCACGATGAACGAATTGCATTCCTGACAAAAGAAATAGAAATGATGAAAATTGATGAAAAGACTCATAGTGAAGAGATGGATTGCTTGAAAATGAAATTACAAGAAACACAAAAGGAAAAGGACTGTTTAAGCCATTCTCTTGAATTCCTTCAAGAAGAACATCTAGAAACAAGGAAAAAGTTGGAACAAACTGAAACTGAATTGAAAGAGAAATCTGAAGACTTGATGAAATTTGTAAAAGGAAAGCAAAATCTAGATGCGGTTTTGGGTGCTAAAATACATGTAACCAAGCATGGGTTAGGATATCAACCTGTCAAACAAAAGAAAATAGGAGAGTCATTGATCACTTCCTTTGTTGATCCTAGCCCAAGCACAAGCAAGCATGTTCCCACAAAGCATAACACAAGTCCATCTCAGACCAAAGTATTGCAACCCAAACAAAATGTTCCCAACAAACAAAAGAAAAAGCCACCTGTCGACAGATGGAATGGTGCCTGTCGACAGGCAAGAACAACTTCAACTAATAAACAGTCTATCAAGCAACAAAAAATTGAAAAGAAAATTCCTTCATGCAATGTGTGTAAAAAGATTGGTCATGATGAAAAACAATGTTGGAATAATCCAAAGAAACAGAAATTCAAACAAGTTTGGATTCCTAAGCATTTACTTTGTTGCATGAATGAAATTTTGGGACCCAAAGTAATTTGGGTACCAAAACCTCTTGTCTGATCCACATATGCAGGAATGCCTAGCAGCCCAACATCAAAACAAATGGTACTTGGATAGCGGCTGTTCGAGGCACATGACGGGCGACAAAGCTAAATTTGTTTCCTAGTGGAGAAAGACGGAGGACAAGTCATTTTTGGAGGTAACAACAAAGGCCAAATCATTGGCACAGGTAATGTTGGTAAGTGTCCCTCCAATTCAATTGAAAATGTACTGTTGGTTGATGGCCTTAATCACAACTTGCTTAGCATAAGTCAATTATGTGATAGAGGTCACAACGTCATTTTTGAATCAAATTCATGTCAAATTGTTGATAAAGAAACAGGAAGTGTAAAATTTTCTGGAAAAAGAGTGAATAACATTTACTTAGTTGACTTAGATGATCCAGAAAATGACAACTTGTGTCTTGTTGCAAATAGACAGGATGAATTGACATTGTGGCATCGTAGGCTTGGCCATGCGAGCTACAACGTGTTGCACAAGATCATGAAGCTCAAATTAGTAAGTGGACTTCCTGACATTTCTTTTAACAACAATGAAAGTTTTTGTGATGCATGTGCACAGGGAAAACAAACCTGGAAGTCTTTCAAATCCAAAGCACCGGTAAGCACATCTAAACCATATGAACTGCTACACATGGACCTTTTGGACCAACTAGAACTCTAAGTCTCAATGGAAAACGTTTTGGTTTTGTCATTGTAAATGATTTTTCTAGGTTCACATGGGTCAAATTCTTGGCACACAAAAGTGAAACACTTACAATCTTCCAAGAATTCTTTAACAAGATTGAGCATGGCAATGTAAATAAAATATGCTCAATCCGCACCGATCACGGGGGAGAATTTGATAACAATGCATTTTCTGATTTTTGCAGGCACCAAGGGATCGATCATCTGTTCTCCTCCCCAAGGACTCCAGAACAAAATGGAGTAGTGGAGAGGAAAAACAGAACATTGGTGGAAATGGCTCGCACTCTTCTGGTTGAAGGCCAACTCTCGAGAAGCTTTTGGGCAGAAGCAGTGAACACTTCATGCTACATTCTAAACAGAGCCATGGTAAGACCTGTGATAAAGAAAACCCCC
Organism: Colocasia esculenta; assembly: GCA_014218235.1. NCBI lineage: Eukaryota > Viridiplantae > Streptophyta > Magnoliopsida > Alismatales > Araceae > Colocasia > Colocasia esculenta. The sequence continues at coordinate 23,910,389 of CM024759.1, forward strand.
TACCATTTGTTGAAAGGTAAGAAACCCAACCTTGGGTACTTTCGAGTATTTGGCTCAAAGGTATTTATCCATAACAATGATAAATCTGATTTAGATAAATTTGAAGCCAAAAGTGATCAAGGTGTTTTTCTAGGCTACTCAGAACACTCTAGGGCATATAGGGTGTTTAACAATAAATCACGCACTGTGGAAGAAACTCCACATGTTATTTTTGATGAGACTTATGCCAAAACTAACAGTTTGACTGTTAATAGAACTGAAAAAGAAGATGAAGGAACATCACTTGAGGACCTACAAGTCAAAGCAAAAGACAAATCTGAAGAAAGTTCCAAGACCAAAGGTGGATATCTTCACAAGGACTATGATGAAGATGATGAAAAAGCTTTCAGAAAACAAGATGAAACACATGAAGAAAATCCACTAGAAGGTGAACCTCCTGAAGAACAACATTCACAAGATCAAATTCCTCAAGGACAAGATGCTCCCGGCCCTTCAACAATCACAAATGTGAGGTATTCCAAAGATCACCCACTTGATGATGTGATAGGTAGTTTAAATGATTCTGTTCAAACAAGGTCTCAAGTTAGACAAATAATTGAACATGATCTTTTTGCTTTTGTCTCTCAAGTGGAACCCAAAAATGTTGAAGAAGCCTTAAAAGATAACTCATGGATTGATGCTATGCATGAGGAACTTGGTCAATTTCAAAGAAACAATGTATGGAGTTTAGTTCCTAGAACCCCTGAAATTTCTATCATAGGAACTAGATGGGTGTTTAGGAATAAACTTAATGAAGAAGGAAAAGTGGTCAGAAATAAAGCTAGACTCGTTGCAAAAGGATATAATCAAGAATTTGGTGTAGATTTTGAAGAATCCTTTGCTCCTGTAGCCAGATTAGAAGCAGTCAGAATTTTATTGGCATATGCATGCTCCCATAAGTTCAAACTTTATCAAATGGATGTTAAAACTGCTTTCTTAAATGGCTATATCAAAGAAGAAGTCTATGTCTCTCAACCACCAGGTTTTGAAAATTCTGAAATGCCTAACCATGTGTATAAATTGCACAAAGCTCTTTATGGTTTGAAACAGGCACCTCGAGCTTGGTATGATAGACTAAGCAATTTTCTGGTAAGCAAAAACTACTCAAGAGGTAAAGTAGACCAAACACTCTTCACTAAGAAAGTTCGCAATCACATAATTGTTGTTCAAGTTTATGTGGACGATATTATATTTGGTTCTACTAACCCTTCACTGTGTGAAGAATTTTCTAAACACATGCACAGTGAATTTGAGATGAGTCTAATGGGGGAGCTTCAATTCTTTCTTGGTTTGCAGGTGAAACAACATGAAGAAGGCTTCTTCATAAATCAAGAAAAATATGTCAAAGAGCTTCTCAAACGATTTCAATTTGAGCAAGCTAAACCAGCCTCCACCCCAATGAGCACAAGCATCAAATTGGAAAATGATGAGAAAGGTAAACCGGTAGATGCAAAGCACTTCCGAGGTATGATTGGCTCACTCCTTTATCTTACTGCAAGTAGACCGGATATACAATTCAGTGTTTGCCTTTGTGCTAGATATCAATCTAGTCCAAAGGAAAGCCATTTAATTGCAGTCAAGAGAATTTTCCGATATCTCTCAGGTACATGCAATTTGGGTTTTTGGTATCCAGCAGGCAGTAGTTTTGATTTGATATCCTATTCTGATGCTGATTATGCTGGATGTAAAATTGATAGAAAAAGCACTAGTGGATATTGCCAATTCCTTGGCGGTTGCATGGTTTCGTGGGCATCCAAGAAACAACACTCGGTTGCACTCTCCACTGCAGAGGCAGAATATGTCGCTGCAGGAAGTTGTGCAGCTCAAGTGTTGTGGATCAAAAGTCAGTTAGCTGATTATAATATTGAAATTGGATGCACACCTATACTATGTGACAACACAAGTGCTATCAACCTTTCAAAAAACCTGTCCAACACTCAAGGACTAAACACATTGAAATCCGTCATCATTTCTTGAGAGATGAAGTGGCCAATAAAACCTTGGAACTTAATTTCATTCCCACAGAAAAACAATTGGCTGACATTTTCACCAAACCCTTGTCTGAAGATAGATTCACATCCTTAAGAAGAGAATTGGGTTTGTGTAAAATGCAATGAAACTAATTCTCCATATTGGAGTACATGTTCTTTATGTGTGAATGACTATGTGGTATATCAAATGGTGAACTGTGGAAGAACAAGTTCGGCTTGTTTGGAAACTATCATCATGCGTGAGGAAACATTCTCCGCCAAGTATCCATAGTCCCATTGCATATAAAGGTCCTGTACTTCACATAGGATTTTTAGTTTCCTTACATTTTATCATGTTAACTCCATGAAACAATGCTTTTTCTGTGACCATGTGCTTGTGTATGATATTCTTGAAATGAACATGTTTGCCTTGTATCAAATGCTTGTGTGAATCCTTGCTTAAATGTTGTGTCAACACGTGCACACACTATGGGGGAGTAAGTTCAGGGTAGATGAGTTTTTTCATGAGGAAACTCTTCCTTCACTTCAATGTTTAATCCTCACTTCCTTGAACTTCATGTGCACTCAAACTGAAACCAGAAAAATCCACTCTGCTCATATCTGTCGACAGACACATTCCATCTGTCGACAGGTACACTCAGATTTGCTCTGACTGAAACTTCAATTCATCAGTCTGTGTGCATCTGTCGACAGACAGATTCCTGCTGTCGACAGATAAACACAATCTCACTATTTTCTCATTCCTTCTTCATACTCTTCAAGAAAGTGTTCATTACTTGATTTAAAGGTAAACATTGGATTGTTTTGTGCAATATAACCTTTCATATCCACTTCATGTCAAAGTCGTGAATCAAATCTAAATGATGTTTGATACAACACTTGATTGAGGACTATTTAGATCATTTTGAACACAATGAGCAAACCAAATGATTTTTAAACATCTCCTTTGAATAACTCCCTTGTCATTAAACATGAATCCAAATGATTTGAAAAATCAGAAGGTCCTTGAATTTAATGTTCTACATTATCACTTGCCTAAAGAAATCTCATGTACTTGACGAAAAGTAAAAACAAAATAAAAGGGAGAAAAGCTACCTATTTCTACGTTTCAATTAAAAAAAAAAATTATCTTTCATTTATGGGATGGAGGTAGAGCAATGATGAAAATCACTAAGTAACCGGGGACATGGGCATCACCAATGTCGGTCTTCGCGTCAAAAGGTTGTTTCATTATCTCTACACAATGGCTTGATGGACACTCACATTGAGTAACTGGGGGTATTGGCATCACAAATGTCTACCTTCACATGAAAAAGTGAAAGTGCTCCTCATTGCCACTCTTTCCCATCTTCGCTGTTTAAAGATCCTACAATCATACTAGAAATAGAGTGAAGCCTCCGGAAATTTTTTTTTGTCAAGTCCAATGTGCTTTTTATGGGTAAGATGTTCTTGTGGCCATCTAATTCAAATGTCATCTGACTATCATCTCTATTTAGATGCATGTTTTTCTTCAATGGCCTTAATCAAAAGAGTTATTTAATTTTCACTGGCTTTTGTGAAATGTGTTCTTCATGATCTAATTAAAGAACTCATCGGTTTTAATTCAAAATCATTGTAGAATTGTGTCATGTCTTCATCATAATGGATATGCATTTTTATCTTGTACATACACCTATTTTACCCTAAAATGCCAAATGAACACTTGACCCTTTGAAAAATCTTGCAAAAAATCAAGTTTCAGCCAAAAAGTGGTTATCTGTCGACAGCCGGCGACCCAGATTCATTTTTGCACCCAACACTCGCGCCGGTTCAAGTCTTTTGTGTGGGGCCTCCTTTCTAAAACCCTTCTAAACCTATTCTAAAGGCCTCCCACGACCATTTCCCACCATTTCCCCTTTCATTTCCTCCTCCTCTTCTCCAAACCCCTCTCTTTCCCCTCCAGGGCTCAAGATCCGATCCGTCTCCGACGATCTCGCTGCTCCTCGTCTGAGATCCCTCCACTCTCCCTTCCCAAACGCCATTCTCAACCTCCTTCCTGAGATGGCACCCAAGACCAAGATTCTCACTCGCCGTCGTCGTGCTTCGACGGACGCCGGAGAGAGTTCCAGGGCTCCTTCAGAACATCGTAGCAAGCATCGCGAAGATCGTTTGCCGGAACTCATTGTTCCTCAGGGTCTCCATCTCATCCGGGTACAAGGCACCTTCAAGAAACTCGTCCAATCCCGGTATGTGGACTTTGAGTCCTTAGGATCGATGTTCCCCTCACTCCTACCCTACTTTGACACTCAAGGGTGGACATCCTTTCTGTATTCACACTTGCAATACTCTCCAACTGCCGTCACAGAGTTTTTCAATAACCTAGGGATTTTTGATCAGGGAGATCTTTTTTCTTTGGTGAAAGGCACTCGTTTTCACCTCACCGCAAATCTTGTCTCGATAGCCCTTCAAATCCCAAACTCAGGAGTTGAAATCTTCAACTATACTCCTTCCGCTTCTGAGTACTATGAACTTCTCACGTTGCAACCTTATGACTCCACTAAGAAAATTGCACGCTTGAATGCCAACTCCTTTCCTCCTTTAATCCGGATGATCCATCATATCTTCACTACTTTGATCGTCCCGAAGGATGGAAGCCGAGAATTAGTCACTGAGGTCCATAAGTCTTTGTTCATATTCTTCCTCAAGTGTCAACAAATCAATCTGCCTGAACTCATGCTAAGCCTCATCCGTCGGTGTTTCTCTAACACCAAGAGATCAATGCCATATGCTTGCCCCATCACCTCTCTTCTCATTTTCATTGGCATTCCTATCCCTTCAAGTGAGCTCATCTCCTTAAAATCCCGCAGTGCATTTGACCTCACTGCCGCTCACCGAATGGGCTACAAGTTTGTAGATGGTGTAGTGACAAGAAATCTCAAAGGGCAAGAACAATAAGCTGATGATGAAGAAGATGATGAAGAAGACAATGAAGACCATGACAATAATGAAGGCGCTGATGAAGACTCTCAGGATGAGCAAATGCCTGATCAACCTCAAGAATTTGCTGATGTCCCTGTGCCTCAAGAACAATCTCTTCGTGATTATTTGGCACAAATGCATCAACAAATGACCTCCGGATTTGCTCAACTGAACTCCAGATTTGATCAAGTGGATGCTCGCCTCAACTCTCTGGATGAGTCTCACGTGCATATCCGAGACCGGCTTGATTACCACTACTCCGAGAGAGCTGGATCCCGTCATCCTCCACCTGCTCGACATGACGATGAATAGAGGGTCTCAGGGTCCTTAGAGGTCGTCAAGAGTCTTAGCTGGGAGTTAGTCTCACTAGTCCTGTTGTCTTTTTGCTTGTTCATGTTATTTCCCTTCCTTTTGAATTTTATTGAGTCATGTAATGATTGTCTCTTGTACTGTGAAATTTGAATGATCAATCAATGAAAACTCACAGTTCATGTTTATCTGTCTCTAATATGTGCATGACTTGACCTTTTGTATGTTGTCAAAAAGGGGGAGAACATCAATATTATGCATCAATTGAATGTTTTTGTCATCATCAAAAAGGGGGAGATTGTTGGGTTTTCAATATATCATGTTTTTGATGATCACATTAATATCCTTGAACATTGATTTAATGCAAAATTGATGTGCTAACTAACATGAAAAACACCATGAAAGTGATTGTGTTAAATATTGCTAAATCATACAATGTATTTACATGTAGGTGCACAAGCATGAAAGATGGAGCATCAAAGAGATGAGCAAACAGACCAAGGAAATGTCAAAGCAATGTATCTGTCGACAAGCCCAGGGCATGTGTCGACAGATGCACACAGTCAACCCAAGACAGAGCTCAGTTTTTGTATCTCTGAGTGCACCTGTCGACAAATGCAAATTACCTGTCACAGATACACATAGACAACCCAAGACAGACCTCAGGTTTTGTATCCCTGAGTGCACCTGTCGACAGATGCAAATTACCTGTCGACAGATACACACAGACAACACAAGACAGACCTCAGGTTTTGTATCCCTGAGTGCACCAGTCGACAGATGCAAATTACCTGTCGACAGATACACTCAGAAATTCAGATTTCTGAAACCCAGTTCTCAGTCTGAGTGCATCTGTCGACAGATGCAAGTGCACCTATCGACAGATGACAAAAACATGAGATTTAGAGATTCCAACTCCGGCCCCATTTGGGTGTTTCCTTCCTCCATGACCCCCACCTTTACCTAACACTATATAAGCATCCTTTTGGAGCAAAATTCACAGAGAGCAGCCTCCCAACCAAGAACCACCAAGGGACCAAGAGGAAAAGCCCCAATTTGCTGCTCTGCTTCAATCTTCCGCCCAGATCGTCGTGGAATCACCATCTATGCGGAGCTGAAGCCGGATCGTCGTCAATTCAACCTTCTACATCGATCAGTCTACATCCATTTGAAGTTTGAAGAGCGTTTGGACGATCCACGAGAAGAATTCCAACTGGATTTGTTCCCCAACTCTAAATTCTTCTCCATTTCACAATTTCCATTCCATTGTGTGTGTGTGGTTGTGTTTCAAGCATCCCTTGTGCTCGATTCACGAGTTTGTGGTTGTTCTGATCGTGGTTCATCAGACAACGTGTGTGTGTGTGAGTTGTTGTGTTGAACTCACTCATAAGCAGTCGTTTCTGTGTGTGTGTGTGGACGGTGGATGTAGGATACACGAGTTGTGTACTCCGAACCACCTTAAATCATCGTGTCCCGTGGTTTGTTCGCGTTCTGCAATAGATGATTGGTAGGCATGTTGTTCATACGCACGTTTGATACCTTGTTCTCATTTACATCAACTCAAGCTTTCTTATACTCAATCAAATTCTAATCAAGTTTCATTAAGATCGCTGTAGAACCAAAAAGAATCCATCAGTAATTAGAAATTGTCGTAATCTATTCAACCCCCCTTCTAGATTACCATATTGTGTTATTCCGCATAACTCTTCAGAATCAGTATCAAAAGTGTAAGAAGAACCTTGATCTCCCAGTGGGACAAAGATCTCATCCTTTCTAATATGAATATGTTTATCACAATTGAGATAGGAACATGGTAGTTACTGGTATACACATGTTCCTTCATTAAGACTTCCTTGCCATAAACGAGAGATAGAACAGAATTAGAGGGAGATGAATCCTACACATGGATAGCTAGGAACCTAATACCACATGACACTGGAAGAATATCATTTTCAAATAAAGATTATGTGAACTCAAAAATAGCTTCTACAGTAACACAAGACACACATGAAGTGCTAAAGGGGTTCATGACACTAGAACATGAACTGGAACATCCAAACAGTGAACATGAATTAGAAGAGAAGGAAAGAGGATCGAATCCTACCTTTCTTAAACGATGAATTTTCTAATATCCTTGATGAGAAAACCCACACTCAGCTAGAGAAGTATTTTCCCTCCTTAAGGTTATTGGCGTTCTTGCAATGTTTACACCAAATGAAGCAACTGCAGTGACCGAAAGAGCAGAAGAAAGAGTAGTTGCAGTGGCTATAAAGCTAGGAACGCCAGTAGCTCCTCCAGCAGCACCTCTATCAACAGATCCGTAGCTCCTCCACCACTCTCTTCTAGCAGCAAGAAGAGGAAGACAAGAGCAGGGACAGGAACAATGGCTGGAGAAGAGTGTGTGCGATGGAAGGGCAGTGGCTTTTATAGCCCTCAACACCTTCTTATGTAGAGACACGTTGGTTGCCCATGTGTCATGGTAAGAATCCTTTGATTCTTACCTTAACACATATCACATGCAACTTACCCTTTGGTTACACATAAGTAACCGCAATGATGGCCTATCCCTGATGTAATGGCTCTTTAGGAGCCTTACACGTACCCCATTGAAATTTCCCAAAAATTTCATCCCGTAATTAAGCCATAATTCAACTGGCCCAATAATCTTTGTGTAAATGTATTCAAACGACGTCCGTTTATCCTAAAATTTTAACCATAGGCTAATGTGATAGTTTTACAAATTATAGTGATTTTAGTTTAATTTTTAGAATTTATTTTACAGTAGGTGAAAAATCACCCGAAAAATAATCACGTCGACTTATCCTCGAAGTCCGCATGCCGAAAAATTCGGATATTTACATTTCTGATATCTCCACATTTTTCTAAAAATTATGGTGTTCTCAAATTTTATTTTCGTTATAGTTTTTCAGTGTCGCTTTGTGGGAGCACACACGTCCGAGCACGTCACTGGGGAAACATTTATTAATGCTAAACATTTCCAAATATCAATTAATTCAACCTAAGAATAATGGTTAAGTCTAAGAACCTTATTTTTCAAGTTTCTCAACTAAATAAAAAAATTGGGGTGTTACATATTAAGTCCTATTGGGCGTTATTCGCTCATCCTATGTTTTTATTTAATGTGTTTCAGGTGAGTCGGATGATGATCACACTTACGAGGCTGAGACTGAGGAAGATGCTCAGGAGTGACCATTCAGCACCTAGTGCTTTTAGTCTTAGTCAGTTAGTATAGTTATGAGTTAGTAAGTCAGCTAGCCATTATGTAATAGTTTGATTTGGAATAAAATACTCTGGGCCCTAGTTTTGGCTCTGATACGTTGATGTAATAGTTAGTTCATGAAGTTGATGAGTTATTAGTGAATGTAATGGAGTTGATGGATTATTAATGAAATTTGAGTTGTTTGGAATTATTCCATTTGTGCAATGGTTTGCTATTTATTTTCTCGCTCTGTACTATTTGATAACTGTTATTCCGCTCCGATATTCCGCGTCGGGGCGTTACAATTATCTTTTTGCAACTACTTTGGTGGCGATCATGGTCCTTTCTTCATATTTTTTTATATCTTCATCATCTTTCATTCGAGGATCAATTCTTGTTATTACACATTTTGGCGATCACAGTGGGACTTCTAGTGCCTATCATGCTTGTCTCTATCTTTTCCTGCCTTCTTCAGTCTTTTATGGGTGTTGTATTGTCTTAGATTTTTGAGTTTTTTCCATTTCTTTCACTGTTGTTTCGAGTTCTGCTACCTTGGCAAAGAATGTGATGCGTTGGGAGTCGTGATCCGAAAGGCGACAGGAGCATCGTCGCTATCAGGTGAGTTTGGTTGTTCCCCTTTGCTTCTAAATTCTGGGACATATGGTGCCTATTTAGGCTTACATACATTATTTTCTACCTTATTCAGCTTTCCACGTGTGTGATGTTCCTTTAAATCCTATGTTTTTCTATTTTAATTCTTTATTGTTTTGAGTTCTGTTGCACTGGGAAGGAACATGACAGTGAGAGTGTCGCTATCTTGAAAGCTATAGGGAGGTCATTGCGATCAAGTGAGTTCTGCTAATTCTTGTGATTTCTGAATTTTGGGTTCTTTTGAGCACTCCATACATATCTTGAGTTGTCTTATTATCTGTTCCATGCCATATAGAGTCTGTCAGTCTTTATTTCTATAGGATTGTTTGCTTTCCCCATGCATACCAAGTCCGACTTTGCCTCTATCCACTATGTAGTAGAAGGCGACGCTCATCCTGTCGCTATCTGGGTAGCGACAGGTTAATTGTCACGTTCTTCTTCCGAGACTAAGTCGGCCTCGGTTCTATTTGTTAGTTTTAGGTTGGATTTTTGCACGCACTCTAGTGAACATATGGTCATACATATCTCCATATGAGTCCAAACGTTAGTTAAAGATCTTAGGATTTTCCTTACTGTTTCTTCATTAGTAAGATCTTTTCCTAGAGAACTTAAACCTACTATTATGTTGGAAAAGCGATTATACATTTGAGTAATGTTTTCATTAGGAAGCATTTTAAATTGTTCATACTGGGATACAAGAATATCTATTCTAGTTTGTTTAACCCTATTAGTTCCTTCATATGTAACTTGTAATTTATCTCACATTTCTTTTACAGATTTACAAGCAGATAATCTATTAAATTCTCTTTTAGAGAGAGCACAAGCCTTATAGTTTAATGACATATTTCTCTTATCAACTATAGAAAGACCAGAGGAGGAGAATTCACCAAGGATTTGGAAATCACCTTGTTCTATTACCTGCCATAGATCAAAATCTGTACCTCTGATGAACCACTACATCTGCATCTTCCAATACTGATAATCTTCACCGTCAAAGATTGGTGACCTTGTAACAGATTGGCCTTCATAATTGTGAGCTTTAATTGCCATTTCTTCTCAAATCTTTAGATTTTTCTGAGAAGACCTCGCTTTGATACCACTTGTTGGATCGAAATGACACTAATGATGTCCTAGAGGGGGGTGAATAGGACTTCTTGTGCTTTTAAGATTTTATCTGAAATTAAACAACACTAAATAAATCTCTTAGTATTTAGTGTAGTGTGTGATTCAAGTGTAAATTTGATGGAAACAATCACACAAAAGCACAAGGAGATTTATCTTGGTTCGGCCCTTCCCACATGGAAGTTCTACATCCAGTCCTCAAGCCAACCACTTGAGATTTCACTAACTGCCAATAACTATGGCCTTCTCTCACCCTTGAGAGGAATTACAAGCCCACTTGCTCCGAAGCAAGTCTTCCTTTAACAGGGGTACAAGACACTACCTTCAATAAGGTCTTCCCTACACAAGAGGGGAAATGCAAGAACAAACCTCCTGCAGAAATTACACAGAAAAGAATAAATGATTCTTGTGTGTTTGCCTCAATAATGAGCAAACACACCAAGTTCAGAAAGGCTAAAAGATCAGAGATGTAACTCAAATCCTTTTTGAACAAGAAGGGTGGACTCAAGAAAATTTCTAATTACAAATGCCACCCGAACACAAGACTTCTGTGAAACTGAAAGAGCTTTGAGGATCAGCTGAAAGAGGAGCTCTCAAACTTGTGGCTTGGAAGAAGACTTGTGATATTTCTAGCTTCTGAAAATTGCTAAGTATTGAGCTCACTGGGGTTCATCAGTTATCTTGTTCTTCTTCAAACTTCAGCTTCTTTTATATTCATAAAAAATGTAGCCATTTGAAAAATTGGTCGTTGAAGATCTGCCCGTTGAGGAGAGATCTAGGATCCTTTGGATGATAGCTAAATTTGTTAACCATAGGTCCTTCTGCCTTTGCTTCTTTCCAATGTCTTTAGATGAGGGTTGCAGCTTCACATCTAGAAGGTTAGCTTCTCATTAAGTGGACTGTGAAAGCTCCATGCTAAAAACGTGCTTCAATAAATGATCTGTAGCAAAGACAAGACAAAAAGACAGGGTACCTCCATACTTTCGTAGGTAGGTGTGTCATAGAAAAATACAAAGTATGGAAACCTCAGACAGATAGCTTTTTAGACCAATAAAAGATGGATAGTCAGTTTGCAACAGAGGTATGGGCAAGTTCCGACAGTGGTAGGTGAACCTCTGTCAGATGCCATGCGCCTGAAAACCATAAATGCAACATGTCTTCTGTATTGGAAGAAAAACTGGATTACTGTCATGAAGCTAGAGACCAATTTAAATAAAGGTTTCAGATGAAGACATAAACAAATTTTGATGAATATTTTAAATATAATATGCCTCATCTTGTCAGAACATATTTTAAAAAATGAAAATCTGATAGATTCAGAAAATATTCAGTCAATGATGGTTTTAAAAGAAATTGTATCAAGGAAGTTAAAAAGATATGTAACTAATATTTCATAAAATAGTGTCTTGACAGAAAAAGTACAAGTACAGGACTTGACAGTGAAGTCGGGTACAGAGGAGATTACAATTCGACTCTAGGAGTCGGAGATAGAAATAGACTGATTCGACTTCAACAAAGGTTGCAAAGAGAATATAGCATTCGACTTTTCAAGTTGGACATAGAAGAATTAGAATGTCATAATGTGACTTTAAGAGTCAGATAGAGTGAATTCGACTTCTATAGAGATTGATAGAAACAAGACAGAGAATTCAACTTCAGAAGTCGGATACTGAGGAGTTAGATCTATGAAGCATTCGACTGTATGAGTCGAAGTGGGCAGTTGAATACAGAACACTTCGTCTTCTGAGAGTTGAAGTCCAGAAGGAAGCATTTGATTGTAGAAGTCGGAGTTGACAGTCGGATATAGTGAAGTTGTCTGGACTTAGAAAAATTTTGGAGATGATTTTGTGTAAAGACATTTCGATTCTTAAGAAGTCGGAGTCGACAGTCGGATTCATAGAGTGGTCTGTGGACTTAAAAAATTTCTCGAGATAGAGTTTGTCCAAACTATTTTCTGTGGTATGTAAATTAATTCTTTTACTTTGTAGAAAGCCTTTTAAAGATTTTGTCATAGCAAAAACATGATATTATAATAATTTAAAAACTTAAATTATTTTCTTAGGGGTAGTTGCTCAACACTCTGGATATTTCTCCAGAGTCCTCTATAAATATTAGCTCTAGTTTAGGTTCAAGGGTAGGATCTAGCAAGTCCCCGTCCCCATCTAGGTAGAGTAAGTGTAGTGGCATACCCCGTAGATATTTGGTACACTTGGTGCAGAGGTGTGGCGCTCTTCTGGCTATTGAAGAGTTCGTTCAAGAAGCAGTCATTCTGAACATAGAAGCTCAGCACGAAGAGGAGGGGCTAGATGATGGATTTGGATTTTATGAAATCTTAGCTGAGGAGGACCCAATGAATGAAGAAGACTGTGAAATAGAGGACGCCGCCAAGATGTATGCCAGTGGCATGAAGAGATTCGATGAACCCACATTGGCAGTGGATGAACCCACCAAGGAGATAAACATTGGGACAGAAGAAGAACCCAGGCTCTTGACCATAGCTTCCAATCTCCCTCCTGAGGAAGAAGACGTGGTTATAGAGATGCTAAGGGAGTACAAAGATTCTTTTGCCTGGTCGTACAATGACATGCCCGACACTGACCCCGAGATAGTGGAACATAGGTTGATCTTGAAGCTAGGGGCAATAGCCGTTAAACAAAAATTGAGGCATTTCCACCCCCACATTGCTTTGAAGATGAAAGAGGAGATCGATAAACTACACAAGGCTATGTTCATCCATGTAGTCCTCTATCCTTTGTGGGTGGCTAACATAGGGCATGTCCAAAAGATGATTTTCCGTTACCTCATTTGGATGTTCTAATTGATAACACTACTGGGTTTGAAACCCTCTCGTTCATGGATGGTTACTCAGGCTATAATCAAATCTATCTAGCCCTGGAGGACCAAGAGAAAACCTCCTTCACCACACCCTGGGGTACTTATTGCTACGTGGTCATGCCGTTTGGATTAAAGAATGTCAGTGCCAATTATCAAAGGGCAATGTTAGCAATCTTCCACGATATGATTCATATTAATGTTGAGGTTTATGTGGATGATATTGTGGTGAAGTCTCGGACTCAAAGTGAACACTCCTCCGTACTTGCACAAGTGTTTCGACGCGCACAAGAGTATCAATTGAAGATGAATCCGAAAAAGTGCGTATTTGGGGTTTCCTCAGGCAAGTGACTAGGTTTCATAGTTAGCAAGTGGGGTATTCAAATAGACCCAAATAAGGCCAAGGCAATCAATGAGATGCCTCCTCCTAAGAACATATCTGAGTTTCGAGGACTGATTGGTCGGCTACAGTTCATTAGGAGATTTATATCTCAACATTCTCAAAGGTGTCATCCCTTCTATGAATTATTAAAAGGAGGAGCCAAATTCGAATGGAATGATAAGTGCCAAGAAGCCTTTGATGAGCTCAAGAGTTATCTTATGAATCTGCCCGTGCTTCAGGCGCCTACCCTAGGAAAACCCCTTATCCCATATCTGTCAACCATTGAGGACTCCCTAGGAGCTGTCCTTGCACAACATGATGACTCTGGCAAGGAAAGGGCAGTTTATTACCTATCTAGGTTATTCAATCCCTTCGACCTCAAGCTTACGACAATGGAGAAAACATGTGCAGCGCTAGTATGGGTAGTGCAGAAATTGAAGCACTATTTCCTAGCCTATCAGGTGAGCTTGATTTCTAGAATGGATCCTATTAGGTATCTCCTAGAGAAGCCAGTCCTCGCCGACAGATTAGCTCGTTGGCAGAGCTTCTTGTCTCAATTCGATATCACCTTTGTAGTCCAAAAGGCTATAAAAGGGTATGCCATTGTTGAGCACCCTGCTTGTCACGCCCCGACGCGGAATATCGGAGCGCGAAGGCAGTTGCAAGAAAATGGTATAGAGCGAGTACTAGACATCAAACCATTGCACATTGAATAATACTAAAGCAAATCTTTCTCATTAATAACTTTTCCAATGTCTAGTTACAACCACTAATATCAGAGTCATTCTATAGGGCCCAATTACATTGCAATAATAGGGAATAACGAACTACAACTCTAAGATAACATAATGACTCAAGGGTACTCCTGGCTTCACTCTTGGTCATTCCCCTCCTCGTGAGTGTATGTGTCATCTTCGGTTTCACCTGAGAACACAACATCAAATAACGTAGGGTGAGCGATAACGCCCAGTAGGACTTAAATCTCAGGCTCAAGCAGGCTTTAAGTAATTAACGCATTTAACGACAGAGTATCTAAAGATAGCAGGTACAAGAGAGTCAAAATATAGAAAGAGATAGCACACATGTAACAGGATAGCACAATAGCACGAGATCGAGTATAGTTTCCAAAAATAGCACAAGTATCGAATATAGCACGAATAGCAGGATGGCCATAGCACAACTAGCACAAGTATAATAATAGCACGACGAGTATAGCACTTGTTTGTCATTCTAGACATCGAGAGAGTATAGCACGTTTTGTGTTTTGATTGCCATATAGATAGTCGAGATAGATAGCACTTGAGTGTAATGCCAAACACTCTGATCATTTACTCCCATGGGCACTAGCACTTTCGGGCGCACATCCTAGGACCAGATCGGGCCCTTTATATATTGCCAGGCATTGGTTATATTGTTTATCTTTAGAAAATCAGTCAATGGCCAATATAGAGTACCAAGAAGTAGATGAGAGCACTAGATGAATAGACGAGATAGTAGAGTGAACATGAATAGACGAGCGAGTAGAGTACAGATGAGAGCTAGTGGACATTGCACGTAATGCGACGAGTAAACAGGCGATAGTAACAGATGCATAACATGCGCACTTGGTGTTGGCAGTCAGGTGGAACTCACGATGTTCTCTCTGGCCATGTTATACACAAGTCCAGAGGTCCGACGTGATTCAAGGTAAGAGCGAACTTCTAATAGCTGTTTGGATCATATCGATCCCTAAAGGTGTAATGGGTGTTAGGGTACAACCGGCTCGTCGACCATGTGGGAATCCATGATCAAAGGAGACTTACGGAGGCCTTGTGTAAGGGTTCATTAGTCCGGCGAAAGGAATATCCGACGGAGAGTTCACCACAAGCCAAGTAAAGTGTGTATGTAAAAACAGGTGCTCGACGTTCTAGAGGAATTCTAGAACAGTGGAGCATCGATATTGGTATATAAACAACGCAAGAAACGAATACAAGTCCTTTAAAATAGGGCAATCAATTTATTTTATTGCAATAAATTACCAGATACATTATGAGATATTTTGTGCCAGATTTCAGCCATATATGGATGGTTCATGTGTGTGCATGTGTAAGAGAGATCATAGATAGAAAAGAAGTCGTGAATATTTGTTTTAAATCATTCAATGTAGCTCCATTTTTTAAAACAAGTTTTTACTGGGGGTATAACTGTAAAAAGGCATTTTCACCAAAAAACCTGTGAAGGCGACATAGGCCAATGAGGGTCGCGATAGGTACTAGGCAGATCGCGACAGGAGCATGTAAGGATCGCGACAGGGCTTGCGAATCAGGTACTGGAAACGCGACGGCTTACCTGTCGCCTTCTTGGTCGTGACGGGTAGGCTGTCGCAATCGGACCCCAGAAGGCGACATATCGGGCAGTCGTAATCTAGTGGTCTGCGCCTGACTCTGACAGGAGTCAGACCAGACATTGGATTGCGGACCAGAACATTCAAATTTTGATACAGGGTCATTTAGAAAATCATAACTAATTATATATATGATGAAAAATCACGAAATCAGTGGAAAATGGAACTAGACATGCGAGAGTACTTCTAGTAATTAGGAATTCGAGAGAGAGCATGGTTTGAACATAGTTTGAGAACGAACAAGAATGAGTAACATAGAACATGACACAGGGAGCAAGATGGATTTAATTCGAGTAACATGCTCAACAGAAATTAGGGCTTTCAGGGTCAAAAGATCCCTAACAAGATCAAGTATTTACAATAAAAATTTCGTAGCATGAGATCAAGTGTACAAGGAGATAAGAATTAAACATGATGTCTCGGGGTTATCATGTTTACAGATCTTCAAAAATCAAGAACAAAAGATTGGCTCGATGAAAAAAAAATTATGAAACAAGAGGGCTTTTGTTCCTGTTGTATGGAACAATCTACAGATGTATTTAATTGAGTTTTGCTCGTGAGAATGCCTACCTTTGACTCGATTTGTCTTCTAGGGTTAAAACCTCCAAGAACGGGGAAGAAGCTCCAAGAACTCCTTCTTCCCACGAGATCTTCTCCTCCTTGGCCTCTTCTCCACGTCCAACAACCTTTGGCAACGAGCTAGGGTCGGCCAAGAGGGTTTAAGAGGTGTATTTATATAAATGCAAGTTCCTATTCCTACTACTACTCAAATTCCTCTTAATTCCGAGATTTCCTAACTCCACCTTTCCTCTCTTTCTTTCCAATCTCCAATTGGGTTAGGATAGTATCTAAATTCGTGCTAGACTATATGGGGTAGGTTTAGGAATCCTATTCCAACTCTAATTGCCACTTTTATTGCTTTAATAACCCCTTTCCAATTATGAGATAATTAAACTCCGAATTTAGGGTATTTTCTTATTATTCCCCCTTTGTAATTTCCTATTTTGACCCAATAAGTTCTAGAGGATCCATTAAGCAAAGCCCATTACTCTTTTCCATTTAATGGATTTTATTTAATGCTCTTTTCATTTAAATATCCATTTAGCAAGGTTTTAATTCTTTATTTAAATTTTTATTTTTCATAAAAATTCAGGTTGCTACACTGCTCATCTCCCTCTTCCTCATAGTGACACGGTTCAGGAAGAATTCCCTAATGAAACCCTGTCACTCATTTCTCGCGATCCTTTCTGGTCACTCCATTTCGATGGAGATCTTAATTCTAGGGGACGGGGCATAGGTGCTGTTCTGCTCACCCCAGTAGGGATCACCATTCCACTGGCTTATCAACTTCAGTTCCCTGCCACCAATAACATTTCTGAGTATGAGGCTCTCCTAGCCGGTCTAAAACATGCCTATCTCTTGGACGCGCGTCATCTCAAGATCATAGGAGACTCTCAACTCGTCCTTTGGAAGGTCCTTTCTACCTATCGCACTTGTGACCCTAAGCTCAAGCCTTATCAAGATCTGGTCACTCTCCTAGCCAAGCAATTTCACAAGCTTATCTACATTAACACTCCTCGCTCTCAGAACATCTTGGCCAATGCCTTGGCGTCTCTGGCCTCATCTCTCTTCTTCCCTCTTAGCCGCAATGCTAAGACTATCGTTGTCCAGAGGTTAGAGGCACCTTCAATTCAGGACCCTTGGCTCGATAACCTTAGGAATTCTTTAGTTGTGAAGGCAGAGAGAAGAGAAGCGAAGGAAGTAATGATTTTGGAACTAGGAGAGATGATGGAAAAAGAAAGGCCTTGGTACCACGACATCGAGCAATATTGTAAGGACGATACCTTCCTAGAAGAAGTTGAAGCTGAAGATAGGAGAGCCATCCATAGAGCGGCGCTAAGGTGTACCATTGTTGGGGAAGTGTTGTATAAACACGCTCTAAATGGGATACTCCTCAGATGCTTGTCAGATGAAGAAGCATGGAAGGTAGTAGAAGGAGCCCACTCTAGTGAGTGTGGAGAGCATGTGAATAGGCAGATGTTAGCTAAGAAGATCCTTAGGCAAGGCTATTACTGGCCAACCCTAGAAGAAGACTGTGCCATCTACGTCCGTAGGTGTATTAAGTGCCAGCTCCATGCCGATAAGATCCATGCTCCATCTTCCTCCTTACATCCACTATCCTCCCCTTGGCCATTTTCCATGTGGGCCACGCGAGATAATGCTCAAATCAAACAGAAATCATTCATTATCACTTCTACTGAGTACTTCACCAAGTGGGTCGAAGTGGAAGCATTTGCAGAAATCAAAGGTGCAACCGTGTGCCGGTTCATCATGAAGAACATCATCTCGCGTTTTGGAGTGCCAAGCGGCATTGTCACCGACAACGAACCCCAGTTCATATCTCAAGAGCTTCAGGACCTATGTCAGAAATTCAACATCTCTCTGCATCATTCATCTCCGTACTATCCACAAGGCAATGGTCAAGCCGAAGCCACAAACAAAACACTTTTGAAAATTTAAAGAAAACTTGTGAGTCTCATAAATTTGCTGATTGGCCTGAGAAATTGATCAAGGCTCTATGGGCCTACTGTACCTCCATCCGCATGCCCATAGGTCAAGCTCCCTTTTCACTTACTTATGGGATGGAGGCAATATGTCCACATGAGATCCTCATTCCTTCGCTAAAGGTGTAGCTGGACAAATAACTTAACCTCGATGAACGTCGAGAGGCGTTACTTACCGAAGTGGAACTCCTAGACGAGCGGCGTCTGGTCGTGGCCGATCATGTGCTTTCATATCAAAATAGACTCTCAAGATCTTTTCAAAAGAAAGTGATTAAACGCAAATTCCAAGAAGGAGACAAGGTCTTGAAGCGAATTTTCATAAAATCTGGAGGTCCTAGGTCGAAATTGCAAGCTAACTAGGAAGGGCCGTAGGTCATCAAGGATGTGTACCCTGGGAACACGTATAGGCTAGTAAATGCTGAGGGTGAGGAGCTCTCTCACCCGTGGAATGGGTTGTACCTTAAACGATTCTACCTTTAATAAAAGATTTTCGATAGCGACACCATTTTGCAAAGGAATGCTAGATGTTTTGAGTCTCACATCAGTTTTATTACTGTCAGGTAACCCCTGGGTTCAGTCAACACACACAACACGGCAACCCGTGGTCAATTTGCCTTAGTCAAAGGTGTTCCTATTTAGCCCTAGTATAGGAGAGCGAAGGTCTATTTTCTTCTTGCTCGGACAAGGTTTAGGGGCAAAAGGATGCTAACTTGTAGATGAATGAGGGTGTAGATCATGTGTGTATGAAATCTCAAAGAGAGACGGTCAATTCTAAAGAAAGAAATAACAAAAGAACAACAAATGGGCAAAAGGATGCTCACCCCGCTCTTGCTCTTGCTTCGAGCCTGGCTCATGGTTATCACTAAACATTGAAGCTCCTCAATCCTGATCTGCTATGCTGCTACCTCGGTACGCAGTCGCGTCAGCTCCGCTAGGTCTGCTGATGATCCCTGCGCACGCAGTGTCACCAGCTCCCTCGTCAGCTCACCGACCTATGCCACTGCTGCCTTCGCCAGGATGTGCCACCGGGCCTCCTCCACCGCAGATGTCTCCACCTCTGTGCGCCATCGTGTCACCTCCTCTGATGATGGCCTCGCTTGTGTGCACAGCTGGTCCGCCTCCGCTGCCGCCGTCTCCACCTGGAGACGCCATTGGGCGATCGACACAGCCGCCGTATCGGCCTGCTCATGCTAGTGGGTCGCCTGGCCAGTGGCGGTCCTCAGCTCTGTCACCTGTGTCAAAGCATGTCAGTACCAATTCCAAATCAAATGGAGACCAGGTCAATGTCACACTTACCCTCTTCGCCAGCTCCGTCTCCACCTCCTCGGCCCTCCTCAATGCACCAGCCAGTCGATCCTATAGATCCAACTGGGAGGTCTCTGCTGTTGTCCGGGATGAGGATGCACCGGCCTGTGTCATCCTCACCTTCGCCAACTCCGCATGCTACACATACAACACTTGTCGCATCATCCAAAGTTGAAAGTTTGGTAAATTACCGAAGTCTAAGTAGGTACTTACTAGCTACTCTGTCTCTCTCTGATCTGTGTCTCGGTCCTGCACGGTGGAGTGAAGTAGGGCCTAGAGTGAAGCGATCTGCCCAGCCACGTCCACTTGCAAATCATCAAACTGTGTCAGATCCAATTCAATTATACAACAATTCACAAGCTCTGAGTTTAGAAGTTTACCTGTCATCTCGCGCCCCTGTAGACCCTCGCCCCATACTTCAAGGCGAATGACTGCAGGTACGCGTCGTCAGACTAGACATCTGACCAGACCCATCTGCCACGGTGCTCTCAGTCTGCAATCTGCTCGTGGGCCCGCTCGCGCCAGTCAGTAGTGTCGTGGAGTCCTCGAAAGCTCCAGCCAGGCCTAGGGGTCCAGCCTCGGCTAGGGAACTCCGCAGCACTCTGACGGAGGTTGAGGGACCTCTGAGTCAGATGCAAGTGGAGAGGTAGAACAAGGTTGAGAGCATGGACCCACAGTGCCCTACCGATGTAGGGACGGGCCTGCTCCAACCAAGGTTGTCCCTTGTCCCCCACCTCAAGATACGGCTGCCACACCACCTACACATCAAAGCACATCTGATCAGTAGCCAAGCAATCAATCAAATCAATTTAAGCTTAGAGAGGATAGAACACTCACATCTAGCTGAGGGTAGATGTCGATCGCATCCTGGATGGACGCCAGCTACTCCTCCAGCGGGTGTGTGTCTCGACAGGGCACCCAGCGCCGAGCTAGGGGCACAAGGCCCGGTCGCTCCAAA
This sequence comes from Colocasia esculenta, assembly GCA_014218235.1. Taxonomy (NCBI): domain Eukaryota; kingdom Viridiplantae; phylum Streptophyta; class Magnoliopsida; order Alismatales; family Araceae; genus Colocasia; species Colocasia esculenta. Next base: position 23,931,103 of record CM024759.1, read on the forward strand.
ACACCCCTCCTTAGGCCTAGGAGGTAAAGGTAAGTCCATACCTGCAAGAATAAAGACACAATTAGATCATGTATAGCAGAGAAGCATTTCAAGTAAAAGGGGGCAAGAGAAGAGAAGAGTACCTGAAGGAAAGGGAAGAAGACGCTGATCGACGTCTGCCGGTCGGAGAAGCCCAAGCTGTCGAACTGATGCGCCAGGAGTGCAGCACCCCACGCATAGTCCCCCACCTGGTCTAGGTCCTCTAGCAGTGGCAGGAATCGGCAGTGGACCACGTCGCCCCTCGTGGCAAACAGGAGCCTGCCCAGGAAGAACGTGAGGAAGCGCGTAGGTCGAGATCTGCCTGTGCACCGGGCTCGTTGGCTAAAGTCTCCTTACATCCCCTCACCAGCCTGTCCAGCTGCTCATTCACCGTCTCTCCCACCTCCCTGCCGGTTTGAACTAAGCCCAGGCTCTCATGCAGCTCTACCCTAGGGACTAGAAACGACCTCTGCCCTACAATCAAATCCAACAGCCTACGTGCTAGCTCCCTATAGCAGGGGTAGGTGAACCCACTCACCGGACGTCCATACACTCTCAATCCAGTGATCCTACTCACGTCCTCTAGACTGAGGATCATGTGTCCCCATGGAAACACGAAGGCAGTCACCTCCTCATCCCACTTGCTGCGCAGGGCCTCGGTAAGAGGGGCATTCGCCCTCATCCGATCCATCTTCAGCACCTCCCCAAACCCCATGTCATCCAGCCTCTCCCTCGGAAGCCTGGGAGGGCCACGTACACTGCCATCACTAGCAACTAGGACACCCTGGCCCTCATGTCACTCTGCAAGCTCAATTGCACAATCGGTCAGCTTAAGCATGCATTTCTTGGTTTCTTGGTTGAGGTCGCGCCGACTCGGTGGGTCGCGACCTTGTCGCGACGCTACGTTGCATCGCGACATAGTCGCGACACCCAAGGGGACTGCGACCTTGTTGCGATGGCCTATCGCCGACGTGACAGTGTCGTGACTCTTGACCCCATCGCGACTCCTGATGTCATGACAGGGCAAGCCGTCGCATTCTCAAATGCGGACCGACTGGAGTCTTCCTTGTCTGGTGGTCATTTTCATGGGCATCACACCCTACATTGGCCCGTTATAGGGCATCCACATCCATCCACACCATCTAATTAAGGGATTTGGACCTTGGGGAGTCACCTTCTTCATGGCTTCCTCGCGGTCCATCGCCGCCGCCTCCAGGTCAATTTCCAGAGCTTCCTCCTCCGCCATCTCGATCTCTGGGACATCCTCCATCACCGAGGGCGCCGCCTCGCGCCGCCGGGCCCCCCTCGTCACACGCCGCTTGTAACGACCCTCTTCATACCGGTACGATTATACCAATCCCCATCGGTATAATGGGCATCGTCACAGTGGGACATGTACCCAACACTAGTCGATAGGTTGATATGTACTTGGATAGCAATAGAGTACAACGGAATAAAATAAATAACTCAACTTTTAACCCATCACCAACACACATTCCACAATCTAAATAGCGAAATAGAAAGACAATGTCCACATTAATACAAGATAAAAGAACTACATTGTCCAAATATTGTCCATACAATAATTCTTTTCATACTATGAGAAAAAGAAAAGTACAACTAGTCGCAGCTCCACAAAACGGTTTTCTGATTGGCGATCCTCACTAAGCTTCCTACTAGTGCATGATACCTGTCAACTTGTACGCCAAAGCAAGGGTGAGTCCAAAGACTCAGCAAGCAAACCAAAGACTTAAGCTTAAACATGTCACACTCACAACATGGCATTAACATTAGAGAGATGCACACTATCATCAAATCACGAAGGTACTCATGGTCCTTACTTTTAACTAGCAATACGTATTATATTCACATGAGCATGCTTTGGTCTATCATATTTCTATTCTAAATCATGAGCATTACATCATACACATGTACATAATTCATACACCTAACATGTAGCATGGTTCGTCCACACATTATTTCATTCCATAGATATCTCTACTACTAAAGCATAAAATTGAGCATAAGGAAAAAGAACAAGCTAGCACGATGACTACTTTCTTTCCACATGCCCTTTTCGTGTTTATTTATACAATTTACTTGCTGTTTTAACATAATAAAATCACATGCACATAGCTTCACATTTTATAGCATGACTTGAAGGTTAAAACATGGTGAAACCATTTAGCAATCCATAAGCACTTAAGTATGAAACTTTTATACTAATTGAGCCTTTCAACTAGCATGGAATCCAAATATTATTCATGCATTTACCATATTCATAATCACACTTCATTTGGTTCTTGTATGCTTTTCATTCAATTACATGGATCCATACTTATTCACTTATTATCTTATCCTTAGGTAAGCCTACATGTTCATAGTTGGTGTTGCATAAATAATCATGGTTGTCTAAGTTTACTCACATACACCATTACATGATGAATGTTAAACTACATGATATGATACTAAGCATGGCATTTCGATTGAGATATTAACATATGGAAAACATAAACATGGCATGCTAGTAAACTAGTTTTCACATGCAAGCACACTACCACTTCATACACTTTAAGGTTGCTGTTATAACATTATTTCACATTAACATATCATTTACTCTTGTTTTGCTTATCACATATCATATCATTTGCACTTATCATGTGCCACATTCACATATCATTTCACACTTTATTCATATTTCATTGCTTAAACAAATTGCCATGACACATAGTCCTAACTACCAGTAGAGGACACTAAGAAATATCTCATTCTCATAACTCTTTCACAACGCATAACACATAACACAACTCATAATCACATACCCACCACCTAGGCAATACAGTGGTGAATCTTGGTAACTGCGCAGACCGGGGGAAGCCCTCTCCACCCTGTCCAGTGGTACTTGTCCACCTCCGGGATTTCCCTAATGCCTTTAGGACGAACTTTTCACACATAGAGCTTTCCATAGGGACTTTTCTATGTACAACACTCGAGGCCCCTAGGGTAGCAGTGTCATTTCGGCCCAATTATTATACATTACATTTACTTATCGTATTTTCACACATTATTCACATGTTTCAATTATTCTGTTGAATCATTTTATAGGTTGCATCCATAAATTCCACATGTCTCAGTTAACCCTAACATGGTACTACTGTTAACAAAATCAAACATTCAGTACCTCACACTAATCAGGTTGAAACATACATAATCAACCATGTTCATATTAGCATGCGTTGAACACTCGTTTTCGCATGGAAATTTTATAGAGTACTTTACAGTTATCCAAATAATATGATAATTTAACCACAGACTAATTTAAAATTTATGATCACACATACAAATTTCCAGATGTTTCTGAGTCATATTGCATTTACAGAAATTAAAACATTCAGTTTCATGCCATTCATAATTCAAATTGTCATGGAATCATAACATAAATATTAGATTTGACATTTCACAAATCTGAATCTATCATACATATTGTTATAGAAATTTTCCCCGAATTTATTTCACAACATACAATTTACTGTGGATTTTTGAATAACCTATCCATGCTTTCTATTTTCGTTGCAGGAATTACAGTAAATCTTATGAACATGAAAAAATTCTCAAATTTGCAGGGTATGAACTGACGCATATACACATGATATAGAAAAATCTAGGGCATTTAATTCCTCAGGGATCGTGTAGACAGTAGGTGAACATGCGTAATCCATTTTCCCCAACATGTATTTCAGTAATTCCAATATTTTATGCCATCCACAGAAAAATACAGAAATTTCCACACACATCACATTAGCTATTTTACATAACATATAAAATTTACACTATATCCTCATGCGTCAAAAGTCCGAAAATCAATTACTTAAGGCAGAGCAGTTCACTGTTCTGCACTGAAGAACTTGGCGGCAGTGTCTGGCCGTTCAAGGATTTGGACGGCAAGAACGCTGGACGCATACTGGAGATCCTGGCGTCAAGGCATTGACGCCAAGTTCCTGTCTGTGCAAAACACAGACCGAGCTCCAGGGATTTGGTGAATGTGGGGTTCCAGGACTCGAGGAAAAACCCGTAAAAATACTATGACTCAAGGGGACATGTATAGGATCAAGATCTAGGTTTACTTGCCTTTCTAAAAACCTCCAAAGGGATCTATGTTGCTGTTGAAGCTCTACTTGGCTAGTCCCAAGAAGCCTCCAAAACACCAGTCCTCCGGGTTCTTGGTCGATGCAGATGCTAAACCAGTGGTGGGGAAGCCTTCTCCTTGGTCCCCTCTAGCCTCCAGTTGCAATAGAGCGCCGGATGAAGCTCCAAATCGTAAGATCAAGGCATGCAAAGTCCAAACTTCCTCACAACTTGCTAGGGTTTTCTCTCCTCTTTGCAAAGAGCCCAAAGAGAGCTCTTTCTGGTGCAGGAGGAGCTTTGTTTTAAAGGAGAGGGGTCTCTCCTTCCCGCAGAGGTGATGGGAAAGGCTCAGAGCCGTTGGGGACAGCTCCCCAATCGCTGAGCTTCCTTCTTCCAGGATTTCGGGGTCTGCAACGCATGCAGGTCAGAGAAGTAAACGTCCACCTATATGGACGGCTACTTAATGCTGGGCGTCCATCGATATGGACACCGACACCTCATGGGCATCCACCCATGTTGACGCCAATTGGCCCTTCTGCCAGAACTTAAAATCATGCAGAACCATGCTTAATCCATACATATATGTACATGAAACCTATGTAGTATAATGTATACACCACTATACCATGTAAATATCTAATATTTACTACTAATACTACACATACATATGTAGGTACATCAAGATAATAACACGTACATGAATATCTACATACGCATTCAATGTATATATATATATATATATATATATATATATATATATATATATACACAACATGACTCAACACACAAAGAACTGTATTTACACTACGTATATACATACAATGTATAGGGTATAACATGTATATTACTACACCATGCAATCAATAACATTTTACCTAGGCATACTCTTGCATACATAAGTATACTAAGATAAGATGTACGTAGATATCTACCTATGCGTACATGATGTTTTACATAAGCGTGACTCAACACACGGCAAAATAAGATGACAAGAATTGCGAGGGCTTGGCAAATCATTAGGAGGTGATATGAATTGAGTTAGCTAGGAATAATCTATTCCACAAGGTAGTTCTTGCATGCACACACCTGATTTGACATATAATATATATAGTATACACACACGGGTGTAGCATACTTATGTACATTATGCATGAAATAGATAGATACCACATGCACACCGGTAACTAGATTAAACTTGCGCAACATTACTTAAGTACTATATGCATGGGATGCTTAATACACACAATATGCTCAATTTAGCTAATTGCCTATTCTCACCTAAATATCATAAAAATACATGCATGTTATTCATGAGGAACATAGAATTACAATACACGCTACTAAACACACCTACCATACTTGCAACACTCAAATGCACATGCACAAATTATAAATGAATAAAATTTTAGGGCATAACACTGCTTCCTCCTTCCATCTCTAGGAGAGCCCCCATCGCCGCCGCTTCCCTCCATCACCGCCGTGAGGAAGAGAGAAAGTGGGAGAGTGGAAGAGAGAGAGGGCAAGAGAGGGCAAGAGGGAGGGAGTCAGAGCAAGGGTGCAATCACCGAAGCTCCAGAGCAAAGGGGATTTGTAAGCGTGAGAGGGAAGAAGAGGGGTTTTTGCATTTTTTTTGAATCTTCGATTTATGTTGCGACCGCTTTAGACGCCGCATTCGAATCGCAATGACCAGGTGGGTCATGACCTTGTCACGACCTATCGACCCGTCGCGATCTTAACGCGACGTATGTCTTGGTCGCGACACCAATAGAACAATGCGCATAGTGAATAAAGTTTTGATTTTATTGATTCTAATTGTCCATTACAACTCCTAATCATGCCTACAATCAATCAAGCAATCTTTTCAAGTCCTAACTACCATCTTTCACATTCCCTATCTCCCTCAAGCACCCGATACAGCCTCAGACCCTGTAGGTATTATTGGTCGGACCCTCTTCAAAGCCAGTTGATACTCGCGGTTCACATCTTCATCCTCCGTCACTTCCACTGAGATGAGGCCTGTGGCACCCCCCCCAATGGATGATGGCGCTCCTTATGTTCCGTTCATCCTGTTCATCGTTCATCTTCGGTGCTTGGATTGACGGGTAGTAGGAGAGAGTCGGCACGATTGTGCGTGCGGCACCACACTATAGATAGCACCGGTCGGGGTTGTATAGGACTAGTGCTTCGTCGCCAATCAGTCGTAGAGACATGTCGATGCACTAAGGAAGGTGGATCATCTTGTTGTGGAGAAATCGCGGGCGCATCTCGAACCGCTCCACTATCATTGTCTTGAAGTAACTCTTTCAATCCCTTGATCATCGCCGTCACGCACCATGCCTGAGTAGTCATGTGAAGTGGAGCACCGACGAAGGCGAGCGGGTGATGGAGCATGCTAATGCACTTGACAGAAGGATCATTCGTCACCTTGAAGTTGATACGCATGCCCATCCAGCACTCAAGGGTAACCACAGAGCCAAAGACAGGACCGCCAATAGTTGCAGAAGATAGCCAAGAATAGCTTGGGAGATGCTCATACCCTCCCACGCACAATTGATAGCGCTCAGGTTGGATGTAGAGAGGAGGTGGTCCTGTGCGGGGAAGAGAATGACGTCGCACACGCAGATAGCGGCTGCCTTGGAAATGGCGAGGTAGTTACCGGTCTTCCTCTTGCATTGGGAGGTGATCCACTGAGAGAGAGGAATGAGATGGACATAGCCTGGGCTAGTCATAGTGCGCAGGTCCACTGACTTGGTGGTGATCTCTCCGAGGATGGCCCAGGAGTTGGTGGGAGCCACGGTGTGCGCGATGCGATATTCGTCCCCTTTCTTTTCTTTTGGGAGCCCAAGCATGAGCTCTAGCTCCTCCAGCAGAATTGTGGCTTCAAACGAGGTAAAGATGAAGGTGTGGGTCTGTGCATACCACAACTCCACAAGTTCTGTAAGACTGTCCCACACATGCACTATTTTGTGATAATTCTTTGCTAGCTTGAGGACAGTAGTAAGCTTTCATTTGCGCAGAAGGTTAATAGACGCCACGGGAAGTGCATTGACCATGGGCTCTAACCATGGGATCTTAGAGTAGCGCCTATTGCCCGGGAGGATCTAGAGGAAGAAAAATAGAGGGTTCGCAGAAGAAGAGAGCCAGAAGAAGAAGAAGAAGAAGAGAAGAGAGAAAATCAAAGAGTAGAGAGAGAAAGCACTTACTTGAAGATCAAGTCTTGCGCTAATATGGTCGGGCACAGAAGAGAGGCGGAGAAGCTCTGCATGGGCCATCCTCGCCGCCTTGAGACCGCTATAAGGGGTGGAGATGGCTTGGAGGGAGGAAAAAGATCTCCTCATGGCTTGGGGAGAGAGAAACCAAGCGAGAAGAAAAGAGAGAAGATGAGCTCTGAATTTAGACCCCTACACACCTATTTATAGAGCTCTAGGAGGCCTAATCCCCATCCCAACTCGTCCATAGGTGTTAGAGTAGCAATAGGATAGGTTTAGGAGTCCTATAGGTAGTGGAATTAGGCTTAGGATAAGGATAAGGCTCGGTTTTGGGGTTTACCGTGCAGAATGATGTCGTGATGCCCCGATATGATGCGTTAGGTTTGCGACCATCCATGGCGTCGCGACTATGTCGCGACCTCCAGATATGTCGCATTTCTATGTTTTGTGCTTTCTTGTGTCTTGCATAGTTTTGTTTTGTGTTATTATTGTGTATGTACATATTATCTTCATTGTTGCTTTGTTTGTTATCAGAAAATCACAAAAAAATCAGAAAACTAGAAAATCACAAAAAATGGAGCTTCACAAGTAAGTCAAGTAAGTATCTCTATCCTTATTCCCTTTTATTACTATATGATAACCTACTTATTATATCACTTCAAGGACCGGCAGGTTCTCAACGTACTCTGGGATTTGAGTTCTCCTTTGACCAAAACGGTGATGATCTAAGGTTCACGTTGCTAACCGCCAGATAGGCCATTGAGTTGGATAAGTTTGGAGATGATGAACTCTGTCTTGCACAGCGGTTGCAAGAAGACTCTCGACCCATCCTTGTCCGATTTAATAATATTATCCTTGATATATTTTCTATTTTATCCTTTCTTTGTATTTGATTTAATGATTTCTTTTCCTTTAGCCCAACATGCATCATGTAGGACCTTGAGCTATCACGACTCATCCCTAGTTAATGGCGAGCTCTTGTCGAGTGCCCAACCATTCTTCATGTTCAGGACAAAAAAAATCTCATTCCACTCTGAATCGGAAGGCCTGTCTCTGAGTGAGTTGTTCTTGCCAGTCAGTCAAGAATTTCCTTGTCTGGATTGATCCATTTTGGTTGCGAACTGCTCCCAGGACAGAGTCTGAGTTACCTGCCTGGCACGCACATGTCCCTCTAGAATGAAACCTGCAGGCCAATCGGCTAGGGTACCTCTCAATCGAGGGGTTGATCGTCCTTTTCTTTCTCCATCTCGTCCAGACTTGTGTTTTCCTTGGATTCTGCTCGAGCAGCTAAATCGGGGCTTTCAAAAAGATTCCAATTGCTTGTTGGTCAGATCGGGTGTCTCTTTACCTTGGCTCCCATCTTTTCGTCCACTTCACGTCATTTCCGCTTCATTGTCATTTCATGACACCTCCGCTACACTTCTGCTACGCTCCCTTGCAAAGTGGAAGCCAAGGAGAGGCAATCTGTAGACACTCGATTCTGGCCCATAAGTCTAACCACATTTCTTGTTCTCTTAATGAGCCCCAAGTTGGTCACTCACCTTGAGCTCGTCCCTTAGCCATGTTATGAGCCCACTAAAAGCCCATTTTTCACAATATTCCATCTAATTATTTTTTTAAGAGTCCTATTGCCTCATTAATTGATTATTCTTTCAAATAATTGGTCAAAAATTCCAGGATAATCGATTTTCTTGAATGCCACGGGTCAGGGCGTCGTGTTATCCTTGTCGCGCCCCCTTTGGCCGTCGCGACAGCCCATGCATATCCATGCACTTGCCCTTAGGGTCGCGACCATCCTGGCCATCGCGACTATCCTTGTCGCACCCCTATGACCCCTCGTGACATGATTTGCATGCGCTGGCCTCCGCAACCACCTCCTATTTATCCTCCAATGGCCTTATCTTCATCTTTAAGCAACCCCCATGCGTGGTTTGAGGGTTCATGGGACCTTGGGGCCTTCCTAGGACTCTCCCCCATGGATTTACTTGGATTTATCTCATCATTTTGGGTCATTATCACTTGAGTACGAGATTATTCTCTCTCCTCTCTATTTAAGGAACTCTTCTTTTTCAGAGGGAGGAGAGCCCCGCTTTTGCCACGAAGTGCTGCCAAAATTTCACTAGACCCAACACATAGCTCGTGGCTCACTCATTCCCCCACATTTCCTCTCATCCTCTTCACCAAGCCATGCATCTTTCTTCATCTATGGAGCTTGGTGGCTAAGGAGGCGATGTCCAAGGCTTCTCCAACATTTAAGGACAACACACTACAGCCAGGGAGTCGCCCCATCGGGGCTCTTTCTTCTTTCCTTACCTATTATTCACCATGCATGCACTTTCTTAGTTCTTTAGATAGTAACTCATTTCATTCTTTCTTCCTACATTTTCACATCACGCAAGGGGTTTAAAACCACCACCTAGGTTCGTTCCCTCCATGCTCTCCCCTTTTACTTCAATTTTGGATAGATGCTACACTTAAATATGGTCTAACAGGGTTTATTTTAGTGTTTTCTTCATTTTGGCAGGCATCCACAGCAAGGTTCGATGAGGGGCTCTTGTCCTCTGGCCGGCCAGAGGGTAGGAAGAAGGTCCACCAAGCATTCTCCCGCACTGCAGAGAACGCGACAGGCACGGGTGACGCAACAGTAGAGACGCGCCCTGGTAGGGCGTCGCGACACCAGCTTGCTCGCGATGGGGAGACCCGTCGCGACTACAATAAGTTCCTTGTTCTCAACCCCCCTTTCCTAGCAATGTTAGCCTAGTCTCATTTCCATTCATGGCAACTTGTTACGTGGCGATCACACTTCCTTTTAATCCATGCTATTTTAATTTATTTAAAAAAAAACATGTTGTGTGTCTCGAGGGGTGCACAACCCCGTGATTACACCCTCAAGCTCAGAATCAGAAGAAGAGGAACAAGTCAATCTAGCCCTCATGGCAGGATTAGACCAGGTAAATTTAGAAACCTCCTTTACATCATGTTCTGAATCTGACTCTGATAATCTAGAGGATGCATTTAATGAACTATATGAAAAATATAAAACAATAGTTAAACAGATGAAAATAGTTAAGTTAAACCTATTAAATCATGAAAAATCCAACACCTTTCTAAAAAATGAAGTAGAAAAGTTAGGTCAAAACATAACTGAAACTAAAAGATCAAATGAACTACTGTGTGAAGACTTAAGAATAAAAATAGTAAAATCATGGAACTCGAATCAAATCTAAAAGAATTAGAAGATGAAGAAAAATTAAGAGCAGAAAATAACTATCTAAGCACAACTATAGATAAAATTACTAACTGTAAAACATCTTTAGTTGTAAAATTGAAAGGTGGTCGAACAGGCAAAAGGAAATATGGAGTAGGTTACACACCTCCAACAAATGAAAAGACAATTGTCTATCCTAAAAAATACCCAACTCCTAAATTTGTTAAAGAAAAAGAAATTAAAAATCCCAGAAAAGTTAATCAACATATCTACAAACAAAAACAGAAATCCAGTAATACTACACATGCAAAAAAATGCATATAATATGTGTTGTAGTCATTGTAATCAACTAGGACACACAATCAACACTTGCACAACTACGCACTTGCGTTGGATTCCTAAGACTAACCATCAAGGACCCAAGAAAATTTGGGTACCAAAAGTTACAACTTATTTTTTTTTACAGGGTCGTCTGAGAGCATCCAAATGGTATTTGGATAGTGGGTGCTCAAGGCATATGACAGGTGACAGAAAATTGTTTGCAAATTTTAGAGATGAGGTTGGTCAAGTCACGTATGGGGACTATGGAAAAGGCAAAATGTTAGGATGTCGAACAGTAGGAATAAAAGAAAAGGATTTAATAGAAGATGTTATGTATGTAGAAGGATTAAAGCATAATCTGATTAGCATCAGTCAACTGTGTGACAAAGGTCACTTTGTTAGGTTTCAGAATGATAAGTGCATAATTCAAAAGGATGGAAAAATAGTTTTTGAAGCACAAAGAGTAAAAAATTTGTACACTCTACAAGTAGCAGAATTGAAAGAAGTTACTTATGTCTTGCAACTACAAAGAATGAGGAGACTGATTTATGGCACAAAAGACTAGGACATGCAAGCACATTAGTGATCAAGAAATTAATCAAGCATGATCTAGTTGAAGGTCTTCTGAAGCTTAAACTAAAGAAATCTGGAATCTGTACAGCTTGTGCAAAATGAAAATAGACTAAGACATCATTTCAATCCAAAACAATAGTGACAACTTCGAAACCTTTGGAACTCATTCATATGGATTTATTTGGACCAATGAGAATATTCAATCTTGGAGGAAAAGTCTATGGCTATGTAATTGTGGATGATTACTCAAGGTACACTTGGGTATCATTTTTGGAAGCCAAATCAAAAACATTTTCAGCCTTTCTGAAGTTCAGTAAATTAGTATAGAAGAACCAAAATTTTCATATAATTAGTATTCGACCTGATCATGGTGGAGAATTCAAGAATGAAGAATTTGTCAAGTTTTGTGAAGAAAATGGCATAGAACATAATTTCTCTTCACCAAGAACACCTCAACAGAATGGAATAACAGAAAGGAAGAACAAAACACTACTGGATATGGCCAGAACAATGCTCACAGAATACAATCTAAGAAGATATTTTTGGGCAGAAGGAGTCAACACAGCCTGTTGCATTATCAACAGGTGTATGGTCAGACCAATCTTGAAGAAGACACCTTATGAACTCTACAAGGAGAAAAAGCCAAACATCAGTCACCTTCGACCCTTTGGTTGTAAGTGTTTCATTTTAAATAATGGCAAAGATTATTTAGGTAAAATGGATGTTAAAAGTGATAAAAGTTTTTTATTAGGGTATATCTCAAAACATAGAGAATATAAAGTATTCAATAGAAGAACATTAACTGTAGAACAATCTGTTCATATTTTATTTGATGAAACTGACCCTTCTATTAAGAAAATAGAAGAAGAGGATGTTGCTGAAAAAAGAAGAAGAAGATAATGAAGATCCACCACTAGAAGAACTACAACAAAAAGAAGAAACACAGGAAGGACTACCTAGAAAATTAAGATATCGCAAAGATCATCCAAAGGAAAGTATTATAGGTGATCCTCAAGACAAGGTAAGAACAAGAGGTATGACAATTCCCTGTGATTTGACTGCATTCATTTCTCAAATAGAGCCTAGGACAATCGATGATGCACTGGCAGATGAATCTTGGATCCTAGCTATGAAAGAGGAACTTAATCAATTCCAATGCAGCTAGGTCTGGACCCTTATTCCTAGACCTTCTGACCATCCAGTTATTGGGACCAAATGGGTCTTCAGAAACAAAATGGATGAATCAGGAGTAATCACAAGGAACAAGGCTAGACTAGTAGCACAATGATATTTTCAAGAGGAAGATATTGATTTTGATGAAACATATGCTCTAGTTGCTAGATTAGAGGTAATTAAAATTTTATTAGCTTATGCATGTTCTTTTAATATAAATCTATTTAAAATGGATGTCAAGAGTGCTTTTCTGAATGGTTTCATAAAGGAAGAGGTTTATGTTGAGCAGCCACCAGGTTTTGAAGATATTAAGTATCCAAATCATGTTTTCCATTTAAAGAAAGCATTATATGCCTTGAAACAAGCTCCAAGAGCTTGGTATGAAAGACTAAGTGCTTATCTTATATCACATGATTTCTCAAGAGGTAAAGTAGATAGCACATTATTTATTAAGAAATTTTCAGAAGGAATCTTAATTGTCCAAATGTATGTTGATGATGTTATCTTTGGTTCTACTAATGAATCACTCTGCAAATTCTTTGAAAATCTTATGCAAAGCGAGTTTGAGATGAGCATGATGGGTGAGCTTAATTACTTTCTTGGCTTGCAAATCAATCAGACCAAGGAGAGTACTCACATTTGTCAAACCAAATACATTTCAAATTTGCTATCTAAATATGGTTTTGACAAGTGTAATTCCTTAGGAACACCCATGAGCTCAGGCATTAACTTAGATAGTGATCCACTTGGTAAGAAAGTAGATCAGAAGATCTATAGAGACATGATTTGGTCATTACTCTATCTTACTGCTAGTAGACCAGACATAATGTTCAGTGTATGTTTGTGTGCTAGATTTCAAGTTGGTCCTAAAGAATCTCATGTTAATGTTGTTAAAAGAATTTTTAGATATATTATAAATACAAGTAAATTGGGTTTATGGTATCCCAGATGTTCTAAATTTAAACTACTTGGATATAGTGATGCTGACTATGCTGGATGCAAAATAGATAGAAAAAGCATCAGTGGTACTTGTCAAATTTTTATAGGATGCTTGATTTCTTGGTGTTCTAGGAAGCAGAATTCAGTAGTTGTGTCCACAACAGAAACAGAATATATTGCAGCTGGAAGTTGCTACACGAAACTGCTGTGGATCAAACATCAACTGGAAGACTATAGTCATACACTTCATGCAATTCCAATGTTGTGTGACAACACAAGCACAATCAACTTGACCAAAAATCCAATTCAACACTCAAGAACCAAGCACATTGAGGTCAGACATCATTTCATCAGGGACCATGTAAGTAATGGAGATATTTTACTTGAATTTGTATCTATAGATAATCAATTAGCTGATATATTTACTAAACCTCTCCCTGAAGTTAGATTTACTTCAATAAGAAGAGAAATAGGTATGTGCAATCCTGATTAGAAATTCTCTCTTTACTGCATTGTATGATACATTCATGCCAAATATTTCAAAGTCCTGAGACTTCGACTCTTATGAACTCGGAGTTCTGTACTGCGACTCTCATGAAGTCGGAGTTTGTGAAGTCAGAGTCAATATTTTTAAATTAAAAAAATCTATTTAAGGGTAATTAATAGTAACCATTCACTCATTTAATCACAACCATTCATCTCCTTATCTACGGCCCGTTGCATATTCCCCTTTCTTTAATAAGACCTTTTCCCTTCCATTCCAAAAATCACCTGTTTGAAGTCTCTCCGACTCCTCTGTCATCTTCCTCCTAGTTCCCGCGCCTGGTCTTCACCACCGATGGAACCAACTCCGAAGCATCTGCTAATCTTCACTTCTTCTCTGAAGAAAGGTAGGATCTTTAACCTCTGTAGACCTTCTCTACATCTCCTCTGCTGCCTATCTCAGACTTTCTTCGTCTATTTGTCTAGATGGCTTTGTCTAGGGCTCCGAAAGGAACCTTCTTCACACCTGAATAGTTCAAGCGTCTATCTTCTGCCACAGTCTCGATTTGTTCAGGGAAGATAGTCGATTTTAGTCAATTAACTGGTAGGCTAGGTTGGGTAGAAGAAACCCTAGAGGCCATGGGCTGGTCGAAGCTCTGCTAGATTTGTGAACCGACCTTTGAAGGCACACTGAAGGCATTCTATCTTTCTCTCCAACTCATAGTAGAAGGTTCAGTATCAGGTTCAGTTAAGGGTACTACTGTTATAGTTTCTGAAGAGTTATTGGTTAAGCTATTGGGTTGCCCGAACTCTGGACACAAAATCAGTGAAGTTGTGTCCATGGAGAAGCAAAGATTAGGGGTAATTGGAAGTTTAGAGTCTATCTCTAAGAAGGGGCTCCTAGTCAATGAGCTATCAGCAGAGAAAAGAATCCTTCACTCCATCATCACCAACATCATCACCCCTAGAACAGGAACACACTCTTCCATCACTGCCACAGATGACAGTTTGTTATTTTGGGCTATTCAGAGGCACAGGGTCAACTTGCCTTCCATAATTTTGAAAAGGATGACATACTCTAAGAATCTGTAGGAGTCTCTTCCCTATGGACCCCTGCTGACTCTTGTGTTTAAGAAATTTTTAGTAAACTTGAATGATGAGGTTTCTACTTCTGTGAAAGAGAAGATCAGGCTCTCCACCTTGAGGAGAAGCCATTATGTTTTGGAAGATAAGGCTAAGAATGTTTAGATTAAGGACTCTGTCCCCAAGTGTTCTCATGAAGTATTTCCAGATGAGGCACAGAGCTCCTCTTCAATTCCTACAAGAGAGGAGGTTAGAGAAGAAGCACTAGTAGCAGAACAAACAGAAGTCCATACTACTGTCCTCTCTCAAGAACAAAATGTTCTTGATGATACAATCAATCAAGTTCTAAGGGACTTATGGGGCAAGGGAGTGGCTCAGGATGAAGATGTTCCCAGTTTCACACGCTTTGAGCCTTCCTTTGATGAGGAACACCTTGTCTCTCCACCTCACGGTGAGACCCGACCAAGGTTTCAGAGGGAGACCAGTAGACCAGTGGATCATATGATGGAGTTGATCATGAAGCAGCAGGAAATGTTATCTATTCTGCAAATGCAAATTCAACAAATAGATGTAAAGTTTGATTTCCCATCTAAAGAGGTCCAACAGATAAGGGACCTACTACTACAGTTAGTGTGCCAACAGGGCACTGGAAGTACACAAGTTCCCCCTGTTCAACCTTAAATTGAACAACAATAGCAACAACCTGAGGATGTGGTTCCACAACTAGGGAAAAGTTTAGATCAGCCTTGTGTGGATTCAGTTGTAGGGCCATATTAGATTCAAGAGAAGCCAGAGCAGCAATAATAGTCTGTTCAAGAAGTGCAAGTATCTGAGCAGCAATTGGAGCAATAAGATCAGCCTATGCAGGAAGAAGTCGATCCCAATATCAAGATCTTTAAGCGGAGGATTAGAAGGAAACTCATGAAATTCGGTAATCTAGTCTTTCCTTCCCAACCCTTAACTATTTCTTGTCCTCTTTCTCCAACTACTCCTACTACTGACCCCACACCTCCACCTCCCTCTCAACCTATCCCTTTTGTCTCCACTGATCCTCCTCCTTCCACCTATCAATCAGAAATACAGTCTCCAATCAATACTTCAATCCCTTCATTTCCTTTGAAGTATAGATTCAAAACTCACACTGTGAATACTCCCACTCTTCACACCCTACCTCCACATTTCTTTTCTTCTCCTCCTATGTCCTCAATTTCTTCTACAATTAGCTCTACTCCTACACTTAGACAGATAGTACCTAGTATGGCACGCGCAAGCCCTCACAGCCATAGCTCCCTTCTTCCACCTTTTTGATATGCTTTCATCTACCACTCTGAACATCACATGAATATGTTCAAAGAATTTTTGTCCATAAAAGCTTTCCTTGAAGTCCATGGGATGCCAGACTACAAGTTCGAAGACTGGCTTCCCCTTCTACTAAAAACTTATGAAGTTCTATTGGCTGATGTGAATCTCATCACATAGAAAAGCCATAGTTTTTCCCCTTCAAAATTTCTCAATCTATACCCTACTGAAGCCGAAAACTTCATTTCAGCCAAATCTAGAAACCCTCCTTTAACTGTTCACCTTCACCTGAATCTAAGGTTCTTTGACTTGTTTGGTAACCTCCTTAGAGAACACTAGACTAGCTATACTAGAATGAAGGTCTTCAATGAAGATAGGTTTAAGTTAGGTTTGCCAGATGTCAACAAAGGGCAGTGACAGATGATTACTCAAGGTCAGAGACCAATCACATCTTCCATGACTATTGGATTGCCCTCTAGACTGCATCCCAGTCTAGTTGGTGCTATTTCAACTAGGAAGCAATTTGCTCAGATATAGGCATATCCGGATAGCAGCCAGATTCAAAGTTAAGTACAATATCAAGTTGTCTTTTCATAGATTTGTCATGTTGCAAGCCCCCAATAATTCTCAGCATATGAAGGATTTCCGGCCCTACTTTGCAGAGTCTGAGAGACTGAATGCAGATGAATGGGCAGCAGCTTACCCATCAGAGAGTGAAGAATGCCAGAAGCTCAAGTTATCTCCATATGTCTATCTCCTTAAGGCTTATGACTCACTTTGGAAATCTGTGTTTCACAAATGGACACAAAGATATATAATATATTACCAAGCCAAGAAAGCAGCTCACTCTTAAGGACTACATTGGAACCTCATTGTTCATGATTTTCTGCACCAGGCAGCCAAGAAGAAGTTTGTTCCCCCTAAGAGTACCTTATTAGATGATAACTACCATAGGAGACTAAGCTGGTATCATCACAGGCATGTTAAGTCTTATAGGAATCTCCTTTGTAGGACCTTCCTACAACATAGATAGAGAGAAATTTTCTAATTTCTTTGCTGAAAATGAGCGTAAGTTATGGGATCTTCTAAAACCATTATTTGCTCAAATCACTCCTTCCCTTTATCTTCCTTGTTCATCTTTCACTCATTGAATGTAAAATTTTCCCTACAGAAATCAATATAGATCTATTTCTACACTTCTCTGTGTATGTATCTATCTTTTTTTCTCTATGTGTATCTCTTATCCTTTCTGTTAATGTCACAAAGGGGGAGAAGAGAGAAGAAAACAAATTTTTTTGTAAAGGGGAGAAATAAGAGTTAAAACCATATTTTACTAAAGGGGAGAAGAGAGAGAGAGAGAATAGGAACAATTCAAACCAATTCAAAATTTCTATTTTTTCATTGACTATTTAAAAGTTTTTTGTCATTAACAAAAAGGGGAGAATTATTGAGCAACTATCCCTAACAATATTGCTAATATATTGATAAACATTTATCATGATATTTTTGCTATGACAAAACTTTTTAATATATTTTTACTACCATTTATGTAAATTTATAATATAAAGGTTATATATATATTGTAATATATCTTAGCCAAAATTTATGCTTACACAGAATCTAAGTATCAACACTAAAACAAAATTTCTCTAAATCCATAGCGTATATTGTATATCATACTAACTCCGGCTCTTGTCTCCTTGTAACATCTCGGGCTTTCTGGTTCTCTTCGCCCGTGTTTTGGATGACTGGCTACTGACGCGTCCGGCCTGGGTGTCCCGTTAGTGTCGCGACGGAGGTGCCCGTCGCGACAGTCATCCCTTGTTGCGACCGTCTTTGCCGTCGCATTCTGGTCGCGCCCGGTCAACGGGTCGCGACTGCTTTCCACTTTTCAGTTGTCTGACGCCTGTCAGTGTGGCAGGCGTGGCAGAATGATCTGTCGGGTTGTTGCGGCGCCCAGGGAGGGTGCGTTCTGGTCGCGGTCTGGGCGGCCGTCGCGATAAGGTTTGTATTGTGACGCCCCGCCCCGTCGCGTTCTGGGGGCCGGAGGCTAAAAGCTTTGGCCGGCACCCATTTCCCCTCCTTTGTCTCTTTTCCTCCTTTCCTCTCCTCTCCAAGGTGGAGAGGCCTCTCCTCTCTTTTCTCCGGCAGATTGGAGCTCGTAGCGGAGCAGCGGCGGCTCGTGCAGAGCGGGAGCGGCGCCGTGGGAGCGAGGAGGAGGTGGCAAGCTCGTCGTGAAGGCCCCTTTGTGGGTTGGTTCTTCGTTCTCCTATAGGGATTCTTGTGCCCTTTCATGTTGGTGTGGATTGGGAGTCCACTTTGTGGAATGCATGCTTTTACAGCTTTCACCATGCTCCCCTCCCCATGGTTGTGTGTTTTGTTGTCTCCCTGGTTTTGATGATGTCATAATTGAAGTTAAAGGTATAGATATTTGACAAACAACCTTTGCTTTATAGGTACAATTCGTTTACAACAAAGAAAATTCCGATAAGGTCGACACTACCTGGTGCATAGGTCGACACTAGTGCTCTATCCATGTTATGCTGAGGAAATGTGAACAAATCAGGTCATTGCTATTCAGGGAGTATGTCAACACTCGATATGGTTACAAGTCATACTAAGGTGATGCAATCTAATAAGGTCGACACTCAGTGATGGTAAGGTCGACACTAGACAAGGGCTGAGTTCATTGTAAAGACAATTGGAGCTAAGATCGACACTAATTGTACCCAAGGTTGACACCAACTATTTATCAGGCTAACTCAGAAGAAAGATCAAGTTGATATCTTGGAACTCTCAGGTTTATTACATGTTCTTGATTACTGAAGATTGGTGCTTCACTTAAGACTAATGTGTGTATGTCGACGCTAGACCTTGGAAGTGTCGACACTACTACACTTAGAATTTTCAAGAGAACAGAAGTTCTCACGCGAGCACGTGATCCAAGGCCCAATGACTAGGATCTTTTTTACACGTCAGCTGTTCTGGAAGGTGCCGATACTCGGCGGCAAAAAGATTCCTCCACTTTTTCTTTGGTGAATCTGTTGAGGGGCCCACTACACAGAATCCCTCGCAATCAGATAACAAAATGGGGAGTGCTCCAGTTCGTGAGGAAGGAGAGCTTGCTGAAGACAGCGAAAAGGGAAAAATTGCAGAGCAAAAAGAGAAAAGGAGATTAGAAGTTCTATGGCTAGCACGAAGAGGCAATTTCAGATCGGAGCTGTGATCAGAAGGAAGTGTTGCTGAATTCATCCAAATTGAAGCTTCTAAAAGTAGGTGCTGGGCCTTCAAGAATAGAGGATCGGAAAGCTTCTTCGACATTGATTCCTGTGATGTGGTTGGAACAAATTTCAAGAGGAATTCATCTGAAGAGGAATCAAATCTGAAGACTGGAAGTGCTGCAATTCAAATCTAGATCCTGAACAGGGAGTTTGATGATCCCCAATCACGTTCAGGCATCTTTTCAATTTTCATCTTTTCAATTTCTTCTGAGCCATTGAGTTATGTGCTATCTGCTTCTCTGTGAAGTAGATTGTATTGATCATTCACGAGCTATGATTGGATCAATTGGGTTTAAGTTGTGTATCAACAGAGTGTTCAAGCTGTGAGTCAGTGGATGTGGAGAAGCTGTGAATCAGCAGGTGTTGAGGATTCTTCATAATGGTTCTCATAGGGGTACCTTACTGGTTTTGTGAGGGGTGGATGTAGGTCTCCTGATTGTAACCGAACCACCTTAAAATTTTCCTCTTTTGTGTGTGGTTTGTTCCCTCTTTGCTTTGTGTGTTGTTTGTCCAATCGGTATTGTCATATCGAAGTTTTTAAATTCTGAATTGTCATAAAATTCTGAAGATTCTTTATTCACCCCCCCTCTAGATAATCTCTCTTCCTCAAAGTCTGGTTCTCCAATTTATTTGGTTTCATGACCAGGAGAATTTAGTGTGTGATGGATTCTAGGGGCTACATTGTTAAGAGTCATTCTGTGAACAGACCACCCTATTTTGATGGTACTAATTACGCACACTGGAAAACTCGTATGTAGGTTTTCTTGCGAGCTCAAGACCATCAAATATGGAGAGTAGTGAACAATGGACCTTATGAGTTGTTCGAAGACGAAGAGAAGTGGACTCCAGAAGAGATCAAGAAGTCAAACGCAAATAGGAGTGCAATGAATATAATGCAATGCTCACTGCATCCAACAGAGTTTTCTCGAGTATCCTCATGCTCAAGCGCAAAAGAAATCTGGGATCGCCTTATGGTAATTTACGAAGGCACATCAGAGGTAAAAGAAACTAAGGCCAATATGTTAGTTTCTGAATATGAGGCATTTCGTATGAAGCATGATGAAACTATCTCCGAAATATATGGCAGATTAACTTTGCTGACAAATGGGCTAAAAAATTTGGGTAAAGTTTACTCTGATAAGGAATTGGTTAGAAAAATTCATAGGTCTTTGACACCCATTTGGCATACTTAAGCTACTGTTATTGAAGAATCTAAAAACTTATCCACAACTATTGTAGATGAGTTGATAGGTTCCTTAATGACATATGAGTTGGGGTTAAGAAGAACCGAGGATGATCTAAAGAAGAAGAAGCCTCTTGCTCTTAAAGCATGTCAAAGCATAAAAGAGGCCACTGAAGACAGTGAATTATCTACCTCTGAAGATGACTCAGGTGAGTTTGCATTAATCACCAGAAAATTTAGGAAATTTATGAGAAAGGAAGGTAAGGGTTTTCTGAAAAAGAAACAGTATAACAACAATATATCAAAACCCAAAGTAAATACAAATAAAAAGACTGACGGAATTGTTTGCTAGAATTGTTTGCTACAATTACAGGAAACCAGGACATGTCAAGTCGGAATGTCCTGAGGCTCAGAAGAAAATTCAGCCCAGATGGAATAGGAACAAGCAAAAGGCTATGGTTGGAACATGGAGTGAGGAAGAAGAAGATGAGAGCTCAGATGCTGAGGACACTCACTCAAAGTTATGTCTGATGGCCAGAGAAACAGAAGAAGAAGAAAAAGAGGTAATATCTTTGTTTAAAGATTTTAATTTGGATGATTGGGAGCATGTTCACTTCGAACTTCTGGACCAGTATGATGCTCTTAAAAAGGAAAATAGAATGTTTAAGAAGAAATTGAAACATTCTTCTCAGAACGTCTTAACAGAAGAAAAAGAAAAAGAATTCTCACAAGAGATAAATGCTCTAAAAGATGTTGTAAGTGAACTGAAAAGTCAGAATATTGAGAGTCTTGATGAAATAGCTCTTGTCTCTGAAACAAATGCTGCCTTACACAGTGTTAACACTGAATTAAAAAAGGAAGTTGAAGTTATGCGAAATGAAATAAACAAAAGGCAGGGAGCTCTTGAAAATTTTGTAAGCGGCATGAACAATATTGAAATCCTTCTAAGCACGAGAGTAAATTTCAACAAAGAGGGGCTGGGCTTTAATCCCACAAAGAAAAAGGAAGTAGGAATGAACACCATAACATTTGTTTCTTCAAAAACTTCAGAAGATTCTACTTCAAAAGGACAGAGAAATGAGAAAAATGGAAAAGATGCAAAACAAAATGAAAAAGAAAAAATGGCTGTCAACAAAGAAACAAATGGAGGAAAGAAAACAAAGGCTGAAAATGAACAAATGTTTCAAAGGAACCAAAAGCTGAAATCACCTGCCTGGCAAGGTCGACACTATGCTCACTATAGGTCGACACCATTATACAGAAAATCATAGAATTTAGGAAAATGGACAAATAATGGATCAACATCATCACAGAATTGGCCTCACACCAGATGGGCATATGGTAGATCACGATCAAATTATTTAAATGCTCAAAGTTGGTCAGGATGGAACCATGTAAGTCTATACTCTCCCTTCAGAGTGTCGACAAAGCCTTATGATTTTGTCAGAAGTAATAAAACTCAATATCCTCAAATGCTAAGGAGTCAAACCAAGATCAAATCTTATTTTAAAAAAGTTAAGAAAAAGTTTAACAGAAAATACATGAATGAAGATGCTTCAAAATATCTTGAAAATAGGAAAAGGAATAAAAACTAGCATGATCTCAGGAATGTGAATAATTTAAAAGTGGACAAACAACTTTGGATTCCTAAATATTTGCTTTCATATGTTCTTTGTAAGGTCTCGGGTCTTTAGTGGATCCTTATTGGGTCTGTTAGAGGTCCTGTGTAGTTGACGGCCAAGGCTTGCCGTTGAGTCAGAGTCAGCGTCCAGCGATGTGGACGTCTGATGTTGAACTCAGCGACAGGGGATCTGGACGTCAGTCTGTAGGTGGTTCAGTAGGCGACCAGTGATGTTGACGTCGACTAACCAGTCCTGTTGAAATAGGGCAGCCCGAGAGCAGAACCTATCTTTCTCCTTTCCTCTCCTTCCCTCCACCTTTGCTTTTCTTGATTTCCGCAGCTCCTGTTGGTTGATTTGAGCTTGTGGGAAGCCCCTGGATCGTGTGGCGTTGCTTGATCGGGCGGGAAACGCGAGGTTTTGGTGTGATTCGCGCGGAGTCTTTGGGGGAATCCGGCGCGATTAGTGGCTGTTTGGGAATTCTTAAGGCTTTCTGAGGTAGGGACTTAACCCCTATAACCTTCCCCAGCAAACCAGCATGTCCAATTAAGTGAATTGGTATGCAAATCATGGTTTAGGGTTTGGGTTATATCATGCCGGGATTTTGGGTAAATTGGACAATCTAGGTGTTAGAATGTTTGTTTCTGATGTTCTGGTAGTGTGGATTGATGAGAGGATGTGTTTCCCTCCATCAGTCGGAATGTTATTGAGTTTTGCTGCCCATTTGAACTGATTCGGTTCAGTTCTGGGTTTAGGGGACTGAAGATATCAACGTCCACATCTGTTGACGTTGAGATCTTCAGGGATGATTTAAACGACAAGGTCGATTGCCGTTTAATCAGGATAAACGACATGGTGAATGCCGTTTACCTCATATTGGCGGTAATCGATGTGGCCGTTAATCTCCTGTCTCCCAGCAGACTTGAGTTGTGTGATTAGAGGCGATTGACATGTGATGTCCGCCCTAATAGCACAAGTGGGCCAGGCTTAGAGTATGACTCTACCTGTGCGCTTGAGAGACTAGTTGTGACTTGAGGTGTTTACTTACTGTACTGGGTTTCAGACGTTGAGTGTGTTCCGTCTGTTGTACGCGCGTTGTGTTACCGTGTACCCGTTTCTGTTGTGTTACCTAGGCGTGGGTGCGACTCCGTCTAGACGACTAGCGTGTGGTTGTCCTCCGCTAGTGAGCCAGGACGCCGAGTGCGACTCTGTCCTGTGCGTACTCCTTGTGGTGGTTTTGAGCCGGTCTCCGTGGAGCCCCTTCTCTACCACTAGGGTCAAGCGTAGGGGAAAAACCGGTCGTGGACCAGACGCGAGAGAGAGCGTCTGTAGTGTGCACACGTGGCTGGGGTTGAGAGCCTCTGTGGTGACGGGACGCCGAGCCACAGACCCTAGCTGAGTCCTACTTGCTGTGTGTGTGTGAGTGTGTGTTACTGAGCCGCGTGGTTTACAGTTTTGTGTTGTGGTGCGACGTGTACTTACTTTCAGTTTTTAATTTCCGCACTTTAGTTCAGTTGCCGGTGGGGTTACTTTTCCCTACTGGGTCTCTTTTCTTGAGACTCACTCCCTTCCCTTTCAGGTGGGTCTTCGTCGACTCCCCTTCCAGGCGAGTCTAGTCACTCCGGTGTTGGTGCTCCCTAGCTACAGTGAGTAGTACCTTTTTGTTGTACTTCTGTACTCTGTACTTTGCTCAGACTCTGAGGTTGTATATGATATGTTCATATAGTGGAATTTTACAGGTTTACATGATGTGTATCTTCTTACATATAGTCTCCTCAGACATTCACTTCCTACCCTTCCGAGCTTGTCTCGTGGGTTAGCGGGTCAGAATTCGGGTTACTGGTTGTTACTGGGAATGCGGATTGTGGGTCGTTACAGTTTGGTATCAGAGCCTGGTCTGATGAGATATATATAAGAAAATACCCATCATGTTAACACAGAGTATAAAGAGTACAGCTGCAGCTGTAGCTTGCTATCTATCTAGCTATGTAGCCCGGAGTTAGTTAGTGTATTTATGTGTGTATTTTTGGTTTTGTGTAGTTCTATGGCTCCTAGGCGACATCTTAGAGAGGGAGTAGCCGAGCAGGCAACTCGTCAGGAGGTTGGAGATGCTCCGCCACCTCAGCAGACGCAGCCTTTGCCACAGTACGCACATAGTGGTATTGTTCCGCCGCCGCCACTTCCACCTCAGGTAGCTCAGGGATTAGACATGACTCGATTTCTTGAGGGGATGGCTCAGTTTGTTGCTCAGCACCGTGACGCGCTGGTACCCCAGGGTGGTACTGGGAGGGTATTGAGAGAGTTCTTGCAGTTTCAGCCTCAGTTTTTGGGCCAGCCTGATCCAGATGCAGCGCGAGCATGGTTAGATGCTGTGGAGCGGACTTTTCGTTCCATGGAGTGTGTTCCAGAGGAGCGTGTGCTGCTAGCTAGTTACCAGTTGCAGGCGCAGGCGTTGACTTGGTGGTCCGCTGAGTGGGAGACTACTTTTCAGTCTCGCCCACTTAGGCAGATACCGTGGCAGGAGTTTGTCGTTTCTTTTGAGAGAGCCTTCTGTCCTACTTACGTTCGGATGGAGAGGTTGTACCAGTTCCTGGACTTGCAGCAGAGGGACTCTACTGTGGTGCAGTACAGGGCCAGATTTGTGGAGCTAGGGCGTTATGCTCCGCAGATTATGGGAGATGAGGGTCTGAGGACTCAGCAGTTCGTGAGAGGCTTGAGGCCAGAGCTCAGGCAGGCGCTGATAGTTGCTCGTGTCACAGACTTGGATGCGGCCTATCAGACAGCGGCAGCGTTGGAGGCAGACACCTTGCGGACTCGTGCTCGGAGTGCAGAGGTTCAGACGCAGGTAGTTCCTTCTCAGCCTCACCAGCAGCAGGGTAGTGTGCAGACGACCCCGAGGACTGCGACTTCCTACGCGTCCACTTCTACTGGGACGACGGCGAAGTCAGGATCTCGGAGGAAGTTTCGGCGTGATAGGAGGCAGGCAGAGCAGAGGCAGCAGTCGGTTGGGAGTGTTCAGCAGCCGACAGGTCAGCCTTCGCAGCAGGTACATCGTACTTTTGCTGGTCAGTGTTACCGGTGTGACCAGATGGGTCATATGGCGCGAGATTGTCCTTTGCTACCTCGTGTGCCGCAGCAGCAGACCCAGTCACAGCCCCGAGTGCAGCAGCAGCAGCAGTAGGCACCCGTGCAGCAGCGTCAGTAGACCGGAGGTTCTGGTGGGTCGAGAGGTAGAGGTCGTGTTACCCACTTGACTCGTGCAGACGTGGAGGCAGCTCACCTGGTGGAAGGTACTGTTTCAGTTTTTGGTTATGCAGCTAGAGTCTTGTTTGATTCCGGTGCCTCTCACTCTTTTGTGTCTGAGGACTTTTTAAACTCCCTTGGAGAGTTGAGTTCGGGAGAGTCTGTTGAGTTAGCAGTGGAGTTGCCGACAGGGGACTTTGTCCTTACGTCCTACTGTCTCGAGGAGGTACCTGTGCAGTTGCAGGATCAGTTGTTGTCAGCTCGTCTGTTTGCCTTGCAGTTACATGACTACGATGTGATTTTGGGTATGGATTGGTTAGAGCGGTATGGTGCAGTGATGGATTGCCAGAAGAAGAGGGTGCACTTGCAGATACCTGGGGCAGCGGCATTCTACTTCCAGGGTATCGTACCTCTTACTTCTCACTTTTTAGTTTCTGCTTTGAGGGCAGGGAGGTTACTTGCTTCCGGTTGTCAGGGTTTCCTAGTTTCTGCAGTGACTCTTAACCAGATTGCCTCGGGAGTGGGAGACATTCCTGTAGTGTGTGAGTTTCCGAATGTCTTTCCGGAAGAGTTGCCTGGTCTTCCACTAGAGAGAGAGATAGAGTTTACTGTAGAGTTGGTTCCTGGCACTGTACCTTTTGCTCAGGCACCGTATCGTATGGCACCAGCAGAGTTGAGGGAGTTGAAGAGGTAGCTTGAGGAGTTGTTGGAGAAGGGCTATATTCGTCCTAGCTTTTCTCCGTGGGGGTCACCTGTTTTGTTTGTCCGGAAGAAGGATGGTAGCCTGAGATTGTGTATTGATTATAGGAAGCTAAATCAAGTGACCATCAAGAATAGGTATCATTTGCCTAGGATTGATGATCTCTTTGATCAGCTTCAGTCTGCTCGTGTCTTCTCGAAGATTGACTTGAGGTCGGGCTACTATCAGTTGCGGATTAGAGATTCGGACATTGAGAGGACTGCTTTTCGGACCAGATATGGACACTTTGAGTTTTTGGTGATGCCGTTTGGGCTCACCAATGCTCCAGCAGCCTTCATGGATCTGATGCACCGGGTGTTCCACCAGTTCTTGGACCGGTTTGTCGTAGTGTTTGTTGACGACATTCTGGTGTACTCTGCTTCGGAGGAGGAGCACGCCGAGCACCTGAGGATCGTGTTGCAGACCTTGCGAGAGCACCAGTTGTATGCCAAACTTAGTAAGTGTGAGTTTTGGCTACAACAGGTTCACTTTTTGGGGCACGTGATCTCAGGTGAGGGAGTTTCGGTAGATCCAGCGAAGGTTGAGACAGTTTTGCAGTGGGAGAGTCTCAGATCTGTGTCTGAGATTCGTAGTTTTCTGGGTTTGGCAGGTTACTACCGCAGGTTTGTTCGAGATTTTTCTCAGGTTGCTGCACCCTTGACTCGGTTGACGAGAAAAGGAGTTCCGTTTTTGTGGTCGGAGCAGTGTGAGCAGAGCTTCATAGAGTTGAAGCGACTGCTTACGTCGGCGCCAGTTCTTGCCTTACCTTCAGGTGAGGAGGGTTTTGAGGTTTGCACAGATGCTTCAGGTGTTGGTTTGGGTGCGGTCTTGATGCAGCAAGGCCGAGTGGTGGCTTATGCGTCTCGCCAGCTTAAGCCCCACGAGGAGAGTTACCCGACCCACGACCTAGAGCTTGCAGCTGTGGTGTTTGCTTTGCGGATTTGGCGTCTTTACCTGTACGGAGTGAGTTTTGTAGTCCGTACTGACCACCAGAGTTTGAGATATGTGTTTTCTCAGAGGGATCTGAATATGAGGCAGCGTCGATGGATGGAATATCTGAAAGACTATGATTTCAGCATTGAGTATAAGCCTGGAAAGCGAATGTAGTTGCAGATGCCTTGAGTAGGAAAGCACAGATGAGTCATCTGATGCTTAGAGAGTGGCAGTTGTGGCAGTCTGCGACAGAGGGATCTTTCAGAGTTTCATCCAGTCGTCGTCAGTGTGTGTTGGGCAGTTTGTTAGCAGCTCCCGCAGTTGTGAGACAGGTTGCTGAGGCTCAGCAGGCAGATCCCGAGTTGCACAGTGTGTTGCTTCTCCCAGAGGTTGAGCTTTGTGAGGACGGGACTGTTAGGTTCCGAGATAGACTCTATGTTCCTGTTGAGGAGTCTATCAGGAGAGTTGTTTTGCAGGAGGCACATGGTTCCAGGTACTCTATTCATCCAGGGGCGACCAAGATGTATCACAGGTTGAGACGTCAGTTTTGGTGGCCTGGGATGAAGAGAGACATAGCGGCTTTTGTTGCTAGGTGTTTGGTCTGTCAGCAGGTGAAGGCCGAACATCAGCGTCCAGGAGGACTTGTGCAGCCGTTAGAGATTCCGATGTGGAAGTGGGACCACGTGACGACTGACTTTGTTTGTGGTTTGCCGAGGACAGCTGGAGGTTTTGACAGCATTTGGGTTCTTGTGGACAGATTGACGAAGACTGCCAGATTCTTGCCTGTCAGGACTAGTTGGGGTGTGAGTAGGTTGGCCGCGTTGTACGTAGAGCGGATTGTTCCTTTGCATGGAGTGCCGATCTCTATTGTGTCAGACAGGGATCCTCGCTTCACTTCTGGGTTCTGGCGCAGTTTCCAGAGAGCTTTGGGGACAGAGTTGGCTTTTAGTTCCGCCTACCACCCTCAGTCAGACGGTCAGTCAGAGCGGACTATCCAGACTTTGGAGGACATGCTTAGAGCTTGTTGCCTGGAGTGGCAGGGGTCGTGGACAGCTCACTTGCCGTTGGTCGAGTTCGCATATAATAATAGTTATCACTCCAGTATCGGTTTGGCACCATATGAGGCTTTGTACGGACGACCGTGTCGCACTCCTCTTGACTGGTTCGAGGTTGGCGAGCGAGTTGTCACGGGGCCGGAGTTGGTTCAGCAGTCAGTTGAGGTAGTTCAGCTTGTGAGACAGAGGCTTCAGTCAGCTCAGAGTCGGCAGAAGAGTTATGCAGATCAGCGCAGGCGACCGCTCGAGTTTCAGGTAGGAGACCAGGTGTTTGTTCGTGTGTCTCCTATGAAGGGAGTGGTGAGGTTCGGTAAGCGTGGAAAGTTGAGTCCTCACTTTATTGGGCCTTTTACCATTTCTGAGCGTGTCGGGGGTTTGGCGTACAGACTTGAGCTTCCGTCAGAGTTGGCAGCAGTCCACGATGTGTTTCACGTGTCGATGCTTCGGAAGTACCTTTCCGATGTGTCTCATGTTCTGCAGAGTGCAGAGTGGTCTGAGGTGACTCCAGTGTTGACTGTACCAGAGTTTTCATTGCACATTGAGGATCGCCGAGTTCAGAGGTTGAGGAACAAGGCAATCCCTTTAGTTCGTGTTGCGTGGCAGCGGCACTCCGGTGGTGAGTCGACATGGGAGCGGGAGGACGAGATGCGCGAGTAGTTTCCGTACCTCTTTGGTGAGTCTTCTTCCTTATGTTGTTTGATGTTTGAGGGCAAAATTCCTTAAGGGGGGAGGGTTGTAAGGTCTCGGGTCTTTAGTGGATCCTTATTGGGTCTGTTAGAGGTCCTGTGTAGTTGACGGCCAAGGCTTGCCGTTGAGTCAGAGTCAGCGTCCAGCGATGTGGACGTCTGATGTTGAACTCAGCGACAGGGGATCTGGACGTCAGTCTGTAGGCGGTTCAGTAGGCGACCAGTGATGTTGACGTCGACTAACCAGTCCTGTTGAAATAGGGCAGCCCGAGAGCAGAACCTATCTTTCTCCTTTCCTCTCCTTCCCTCCACCTTTGCTTTTCTTGATTTCCGCAGCTTCTGTTGGTTGATTTGAGCTCGTGGGAAGCCCCTGGATCGTGTGGCGTTGCTTGATCGGGCGGGAAACGCGAGGTTTTGGTGTGATTCGCGCGGAGTCTTCGGGGGAATCCGACGCGATTAGTGGCTGTTTGGGATTCTTAAGGCTTTCTGAGGTAGGGACTTAACCCCTATAACCTTCCCCAGCAAACCAGCATGTCCAATTAAGTGAATTGGTGTGCAAATCATGGTTTAGGGTTTGGGTTATATCATGCCGGGATTTTGGGTAAATTGGACAATCTAGGTGTTAGAATGTTTGTTTCTGATGTTCTGGTAGTGTGGATTGATGAGAGGATGTGTTTCCCTCCATCAGTCGGAATGTTATTGAGTTTTGCTGCCCATTTGAACTGATTCGGTTCAGTTCTGGGTTTAGGGGACTGAAGATATCAACGTCCACATCTGTTGACGTTGAGATCTTCAGGGATGATTTAAACGACAAGGTCGATTGCCGTTTAATCAGGATAAACGACATGGTGAATGCCGTTTACCTCATATTGGCGGCAATCGATGTGGCCGTTTATCTCCTGTCTCCCAGCAGACTTGAGTTGTGTGATTAGAGGCGATTGACATGTGATGTCCGCCCTAATAGCACAAGTGGGCCAGGCTTAGAGTATGACTCTACCTGTGCGCTTGAGAGACTAGTTGTGACTCGAGGTGTTTACTTACTGTACGGGGTTTCAGACGTTGAGTGTGTTCCGTCTGTTGTACGCGCGTTGCGTTACCGTGTACCCGTTTCTGTTGTGTTACCTAGGCGTGGGTGCGACTCCGTCTAGACGACTAGCGTGTGGTTGTCCTCCGCTAGTGAGCCAGGACGCCGAGTGCGACTCTGTCCTGTGCGTACTCCTTGTGGTGGTTTTGAGCCGGTCTCCGTGGAGCCCCTTCTCTACCGCTAGGGTCAAGCGTAGGGGAAAAACCGGTCGTGGACCAGACGCGAGAGAGAGCGTCTGTAGTGTGCACACGTGGCTGGGGTTGAGAGCCTCTGTGGTGACGGGACGCCGAGCCACAGACCCTAGCTGAGTCCTACTTGCTGTGTGTGTGAGTGTGTGTTACTGAGCCGCGTGGTTTACAGTTTTGTGTTGTGGTGCGACGTGTACTTACTTTCAGTTTTTACTTTCCGCACTTTAGTTCAGTTGCCGATGGGGTTACTTTTCCCTACTGGGTCTCTTTTCTTGAGACTCACTCCCTTCCCTTTCAGGTGGGTCTTCGTCGACTCCCCTTCCAGGCGAGTCTAGTCACTCCGGTGTTGGTGCTCCCTAGCTACAGTGAGTAGTACCTTTTTGTTGTACTTCTGTACTCTGTACTTTGCTCAGACTCTGAGGTTGTATATGATATGTTCATATAGTGGAATTTTACAGGTTTACATGATGTGTATCTTCTTACATATAGTCTCCTCGGACATTCACTTCCTACCCTTCCGAGCTTGTCTCGTGGGTTAGCGGGTCAGAATTCGGGTTACTGGTTGTTACTGGTAATGCGGATTCTGGGTCGTTACATTCTTGATCTGGGAGGCATTGTGGGACCCAAATGTTGGTTCCAAAGAATCTTCTTTGATTGTGTGTGCAGGTGTGTCTTACAGCCAAGAACAATTTGTGGTATCTTGATAGTGGTTGTTCAAGACACATGAAGGGAGACAAAAAAAAGTTCTGTCTCCTATCTGAAAAGAAGTCCAGACATGTTACTTTCGGAGGAAGCAATAAAGGTAAGATTGTTGGTTCGGGAAAGGTAGGTAAAAATCTTTCAAACTCCATTGATGGTGTTCTTTTGGTGGAAGGTTTGGAGTACAACCTTCTAAGTATAAGTTAACTGTGTGACAAGGGTCACAAGGTAATTTTTGACTCTCTTGGTTGTACTATCTTTGAACCCAATTCAGACCTTGTAAAATTCCCTGGAAAAAGAATAAACAATGTTTATATGGTTGATCTTGATGAACCTGAAAACACCAACCTGTGCTTAACTGTAAATAAAAATGACTTAGCTTGCTTGTGGCGTCGTAGACTAGGTCATGCTAGCTACAATATGCTTCATAAGTTGGTAAAATTTAACATGGTTAAAGGGTTGCCTGAAATCTCCTTCAAACACAATCTGAAACTTTGTGAAGCATGCTCTCAAGTTAAGCAAACAAGAAAAACCTTTAAAAGTAGATCAGAAAGTCAATCTACCAAACCTTTTGAGCTTATCTACATGGATTTGTTTGGACCCACAAGGACAAATAGTCTAAATGGAAAAGGTATGGGTATGTTCTGGTAGATGACTTTTCCAAATTTACTTGGGTTTTCTTCCTTACTCACAAAAATGAAGCATTCACTGAATTTCATGAGTTTTACAAGAAGGTTTCAGATGAAGGGAGATTTAAAATTACATCAATCATGTTAGATCATGGTGGTGAATTTGAGAACACTGATTTTGAGAGTTTTTGCAAGAAAGAAGGAGTTTACAACAAGTCCTCATCACCAAGAACTCCTGAGCAAAATGGAGTTGTGGAGAGAAGAAACAGGACTCTTGTAGAAATGGTAAGAACCATGCTAATTGAGAGTGGTCTTCCCAGAAAATTCTAGGCTGAAGCAATAAATACCTCTTGTTACATCATAAACCATGCAATGGTAAGGCCTTTTTGTAAAAAGACTCCCTATGAGCTTCTGAAAGGTAAGAAACTATCTATTGCACATTTTAGAGTGTTTGGAACAAAGTGCTTCATTCTGATTAACAACAAGCATGACTTGGATAAATTTGAGCCCAAAAGTGACTTAGGAATATTTCTAGGCTATTCTGATCATTGAAGAGCTTATAGAGTCTTCAATGTAAAAGATCAAATTGTTGAGGAATCACCTCATATCACATTTGACGAATTTAATGCTGATCTATGCAGAGAAAAGCAAGATGGGGAGTTTCTGGAAGGAGAGCATTCTAAAGGTCAAGAAGAAAAGGAAGATTCAACCAATAAAAGCTCAGACCACAGTGAAGAACAGGAACCTGTCAATGAAACTAGGGAGAGAGATCAAATGAACATAAGAATGCTAAGAGATCATCCTTAGGAAAGTATAATTGGTAATTTCCTTGATCCTCCTAGGACAAGATCTCATTTTAGAGCAATTTCTGAAATTGATCAAATGGCTCTAGTGTCTCAAATTGAACATAATAACATAGAGGATGCTTTGAAAGACACCTTCTGGATAAATGCAATGCATGAAGAACTAAATCAGTTTGAGAGAAATAAGGTGTGGCATTTAGTTCCAAGACCTTCCTCTCAAGGAGTCATTGGAACTAAATGGGTTTTTAGAAACAAAATGAGTGAAGATGGGAAGGTAATTAGAAATAAGGCTAGGCTAGTTGCAAAAGGCTATAATTAGGAATTTGGAATAGATTTTGAAGAGTCTTTTGCTCCTGTAGCTAGGCTTGAAGCAATTTGTATATTGCTTGCTTTTGCTTGTGCTCATGGTATTAAGTTGCAGCAAATGGATGTAAAGAGTGCATTTCTGAATGGTTTAATTAAGGAGGAAGTTTATGTTGAACAACCTCTTGGTTTTGAATGTACTAACCTTCCTGATCATGTCTTTAAGTTGGACAAAGCCTTATACGGTCTGAAACAAGCTCCCCGAGCATGGTATGATCAGCTGAGTTCATTCCTTACAGGTAAAGGGTATTTAGGAGGTAAAGTTGATCAAACACTCTTTACAAAAATCCAAGAAAAGGATATCTTGGTGGTTCAAATATATGTCGATGACATTATTTTTGGATCAACAAAATCCTCTTTGTGTAAGGAATTTTTAGAATTAATGACTAATGAATTTGAAATGAGTCTAATGGGTGAACTCAAATTCTTTCTTGGACTGTAGGTTGTTCAATCAAAGGAGGGGATATTCATAAACCAATCTAAATACATCCAAGATTTGTTGAAAAAGTACAAAATGGAAAACACTAAAGTAATGGCAACTCCAATGAGCACCACTGTGAGTTTAGATGTTGATCTGAAAGATAATCATGTGGATCCAAAAGTGTACAGTGGTATGATTGGCTCCTTACTCTATTTAACGGCATCTAGACCAGACATTCAATTTTCAGTGTGCATGTGTGCTAGATTTCAAGCTTGTCCTAAAGAATCCCATTTGAGTGCAGCGAAAAGAATTTTCAGATATCTTGCTGGAACTCAAGAATTAGGACTGTGGTATCCAGCATTTAGTGAATTTAATTTGATATCCTATTCTTATGCGGATTTTGCTGGTTGTAAGCTAGACAGAAAGAGCACTAGTGGCTATTGCCAATTTTTGGGAGGATGTTTAGTTTCTTGGGCTTCTAAGAAACAACACTAGGTTGCTTTGTCTACTGCAGAAGTAGAATATGTTTCTGTAGGAAGCTGTGGTACTCAAGTGTTATGGATTAAACATCAACTTCAAGACTACCAAGTAGATCTTGGATGTATCCCAATTTTGTGTGATAACACTAGTGCAACTTGCTTAGCAAAGAATCCAATCCATCATTCTAGGACAAAACATATAGAAATCATGCATCATTTCTTAAGAGATAAGGTAAGTAAAAACTCTTTTGAATTGCACTTCATTGAAACTTCAAATCAAATTGCTGATATCTTTACTAAACCTTTGTGCAATGAAAGATTTTCATATTTGAGAAGAGAACTTGGTTTATGTTTACTTGATTCATAATTGACTGTGTGGAAATTGCTGTGAAAATGTGTTTGAATAAATGGTAGTGGTGAAAGAAATCCTTGCTTTATGCTGTTAAATCTTCTCTGTGATGAATGTCAAATTAGTGAGATGAAAATTAGGGTGAAAGTCTTTGCTTGATGGTTCAGCTGGTTAGATGGGTTGATTGGAATGTAATCAGTTCTTGTATAGTTGGTGAAGTGAAAGTATTTCTGTGGTTTTAAGGTGACTTATCTATCTAAGGTCGACTCTATCAACAATAGAGTCGACACTATTTCCTTCACACCAAAAGCTTTCCCCATTCCTGTCAATTCACATATCTTTGATTCCTTTCAGTAAATAAATTCCCCTTCATCCAGCAAATAAAATCTCTGATTCTTTCTTTGCATTGGACTATGTGGTATATAAAATGGTGACTTGAAGAAGGACAAGTTATGCTTGTCTAGAATCTTTCACTATGCGTGAGTATATGTCTCCGCTAAGTACCAAAGGTCTTTATGCACTTTCTGAGGGGGAGTCCTTCTTTTGTTGATTATCTCTCTCAATTCAAAATTCATTGCCTGAGAGGAAATGATTTCATTATGAGTTACATAATTTCTAGGCAACTTCTTAGGGGGAGTTAACTTCAATTATGCATTTTGAAAATTCCTTTATCTCAGAATTCAAAAGATTGTGGTTTAAGAGTTATAAATTTCTGGATCAACTATTAAATTTCCTTGAAGAATTCAAAACAGTTAACTAACAGTGCATAGAGAATTTCTTCAGTGTGAAATGTATTTCTATCAAATCTTGAAAAGTTTCATGTAACTTGGTTTCTTTAGTTAGATTTTCAAGGCTTCTGAAATATACTGATTTGAAAAATCTTCTTGACCCAGAAACTAATTTGTGGTTAAAAGCCTTTACAAATGGCAGAACAATGACTATGCTCTGAGAAACTGCAAATTTCTGATAAAATCAGAAGCAGCATTGTATGTCATGATGAGCTAGTTAATTCTATTCAGGATGTGAAAATGAGCTTGATGTAGTCTGAGTAATTAGGGATTCTAGTGTTTGATAGACATGTATCCTTACATGAAAAGATGCACCATTTTTTTTCTTGAGACAAAATGATTCCCTAATCTAGTAATCAGGAGCTCTGGTGTGTACAAAACATGGGCTCTTGCATGAAAGATATGGGAGATCATATTGTTTATTTGTGATGAAAATTAAAAAAAAAGGGGGGGCTAAGCTAGAAAATTAATTTTCCAAAAAAAAGTCAAGACAAGTTTTATTAATTTCAACATATTTTAGGGTGCTTAGATATCTTTCCAATGTCATCTTGTTACATGTATTGAGTAAATGGTTTCATATAAATGCAAATTCTGTGCCTGAAGGGTTATCCTCATGTCTGTTATCGACTCTAATGAGTTCTTCAATCTTCCTTAATGGTTAATCTAAAATTCATAATTTCTAAACCATTAATCTGAGTAATAAATGAGAAAAGGTGTAAAAAGAGTGTAATTGTTGTTAACTTCTCCAGGATCTTCTAGAAATTTAGTGGATCATTGTGAAATATCACCTCTATAAATTCTCTGAAGCCTGACATTAATTTCCTTGTCTTGGTGTCGACACTATTAACCATAGAGTCAACGCTACTCTATCATGTTGTGTTGGATCTCGTTACATCTTCATTGTTCCTCAGGTTCACGATATTCACAGGAAAGGTCGACACTCTCAAGAGTCACGTCTTTTCGAATGTCTCCATTCTCAAAAGTTGTTTTGAAAACCTCTTCATCCTTCTCAACTTCTCTCCGGAAAAGCCTTTCTCATCTACGACTGCATCCCCATCCTTGGTCCTTCCAGGTTCTTGTTAGTTCCCTCATGGCTCCTAAGCTGCAGCCTCGTCGCGGAGGGAAGAGGAAGCAAGATGAATCTTTTGGTTCAGAATAGCAAACCAAGGCTACGAAGGGGATTGAGATTCGTGAAAAGAAGTCAAAGTCTTATGCTCTGGCGTTTTCGAGCCGTAGATACACCCATCCTCGATCTGCCAAGGAAAAGAACTTTTCTAAGGGTAAGAAAAAGATAGAATTTGTTGATTTAAGCAGTTCTGATGAGAATGCCTCAAGCCAGCAAGGTTCTAAGTCGTCATCAGAAGAAAGCCCTAATTCCCAGGGAACAAATAAGGGCTCTGGTAGTCAGCATGTGCAGGAGAGGTTGTCTAATCCTTCTCCCAAAACCAGTGGCAATGAGGTAGTGCCTTCTAAAGAATCTGAGGAAGACAACTACGGCCAGCTATTGGTCGAAGAAGAAAATGTGAGTTCAAAGCACAATGAAGAGGAAGATAATGAAGATGAGATCAATGAAAACGGTTCTGAAGAGCAAACTCCGGATGTAGAACAAGAAGAGGAAGAGTCAGAGCATAGTGATGATGATTCTGATGATGAAGAAGCTCTTTATACACCCTCAAGAGCAAAACGGATGAGTATTGGAAACAAATCTCTTTTACATCCTAGGATTATCAATGATCACGATGAAGGTATGTCTAGCTTGGCGCCAGAACTACTTGAGATGTTGGAATTTTAGGGGTGGACAGATTTTGTTAGTGTGCATAGGACACACTATCCTCTCTTGGTTCAAGAGTTCTTCAGAAACCTTGTTAGCAAAAAGTATTTTCTTGAATCCAGTGTAAGAGGGGTTCACATTGTACTCACAAATTCTATTGTGAGTCAATTGTTGGGGATACCAGATGAGGGTTGCAATCCTCAGAATCTCAATTTTTGTGCACATGAAGCCTTTTCAGTTCTGACTGGTCAGCCACACAATGTACCTGATGAAAATCAAGCAAAGGTGTCTCATTTGAATGCCAACAGATTTCCACCTGCACATAGGCTTTTGCACCATTGGTGTACAACTATTCTAACTCCTCAGGGAGGAGGAAGGCAGAGAGTAACAAGTTTACAGAGATGCATTATGTTCTGTTTGATTAAGAAAGTGAAGATCAATCTGGCTACTATCTTCTGCCAGCTAATTCATGAAGTGACAATACCGAAGTTGAGGAGAAGTCTGCCCTATGCAGCTCATTTATCTTGAATTTTTGAGCTGTTAGGTATTTCAGTTGCTGGATCAAAAGTTCAAAAGGATTGCTAGATTCCGCATGTATGATTTAGACCACATTGTGAAAATCATGAAGCTTAATTTGGGTCCTCAGGAGAACACCAATGCAGTAATGGAATTGGAACAAGCACATCTAGCTGGGGAAGAACATCAAGGTCAGGATCATGATTTTCCTGAGGAGAATTTGCTAGAAGAGTCACCTCCTATCCCTTCTCCTTCATTTGTTCCTACTTATGATGTTCCTGAAGTTGATCCTCCACATATCTCCCCTCCTCATATTCCATATTCTGAATATGCTCCATCTGTGCATGATATTCCTTCATCATCCACTCCAACAGCTTCAATTCCTCCCACTCTTATCACTTTTCTCGAGGAGCATTTTGCTTCTGTCCATCAGTCTCTTAACCTTCTGAACACCAAGATGGATGAGCAAGCTTCAAATTTTGATAGTCGACTTGAGATGAGTGAGCAACATCTGCAGGCAAATGTAGGCAGACAAGAGCAAATTCATAGTTTTACAAAATCAGGTCTGATCAGTTGGTTCATACTATTG
Organism: Colocasia esculenta; assembly: GCA_014218235.1. Taxonomy (NCBI): domain Eukaryota; kingdom Viridiplantae; phylum Streptophyta; class Magnoliopsida; order Alismatales; family Araceae; genus Colocasia; species Colocasia esculenta. The sequence goes on from CM024759.1 coordinate 23,968,952, forward strand.
GATATATATTTGACCAAGCGGCCTTCACTCAGGCCAAAATCTTTGATAAAGTTGAAGCAATTGCCTAGGACCTTCAGCAAGGTGCTGCTCAGTTCAATGCCATTCCAGGACTTGTTCAGTCTGTTTAGCAAATTCTTCACAGAATGAATATTCTGAGAAGCCATAATGAAGATATTTCTAAAGAGCTTTAGTACATGAGAGATGAATTTAACAGAGTCTGGAGATTACATGACATTAATGAATCTGATGCCAGCAATCAAGCAACATCCTCAGCTGTGGCGCCAACCATGCCTCATGGTGTTGACAACATTCCTGTAATTGTTGAACACCAATTGGACCAATTGAAAGAATTCTTGACTACCAAATTCACTGTTGTTCAGATATGTCTTCAGGAGAACTATGATGATCTGTACTTTCGCTTGACCAGGATTGAGAGGAGGCTTTTTCCCAATTCGCCACCACCGCCTCCTCCATGATGTCCTCTTTTTTTTATTATTATGTCAAAGAGGGAGAAGTTTGATGTTTGTGTGGTTGGATGTTTGTGTTGATGATCACCTTTTTGTATGTTTCATTTTGGGTGTTAATCTATCATGGTTGATGTCTTTTTGTAAAAATCTTAGTTCTTGAAATGAAAACATCAGAGAATGACTTTTTCAAATGAAGTTGTTTACCTGTCATCTGTCTTACTTCAATGGATTATATATCTGGGTGAATGGGTTTGATAAATATCTGGTTTTTAACTTTAAAAAGTTCAAACATCTATAACCAATTGTTGCCATCATCAAAAATGGGGAGATTGTTGTGTCCCTGGTTTTGATGATGTCATAATTGAAGTTAAAGGTATATATATTTGACAAACAACCTTTGCTTTACAGGTACAATTCGTTTACAACAAATAAAATTCCGATAAGGTCGACACTACCTAGTGCATAGGTCGACACTAGTGGTCTATCGATGTTATGCTGAGAAAATGTGAACAAATTAGGTCAATGCTATTTAGGGAGTATGTCAACACTCGAGATGGTTACAAGTCATACTAAGGTGATGCAATTTGATAAGGTCGACACTCAGTGATGATAAGGTCGACACTATACAAGGGCCGAGTTCATTTTAAAGACAATTGGAGCTAAGGTCGACACTAACTGTACCCAAGGTCGACACCAACTGTTTATCAAGCTAACTCATAAGAAAGATCAAGTTGATATCTTGGAACTCTCAGGTTTATTACATGTTCTTGATTACTGAAGATTGGTGCTTCACTTAAGACTAATGTGCGTATGTCGACACTAGACCTTGGAAGTGTCGACACTACTACACATAGAATTTTCAAGAGAATAGAAGTTCTCATGTGAGCACGTGATCCAAGGCCCAATGACTGGGATCTTTTTGACACGTCAACAGTTCTGGAAGGTGCCGATGCTGGCGGCAAAAAGATTTCTCCACTTTTTCTTTGGTGAATCTGTTGAGGGCCCCACTACACAGAATCCTGCACAATCAGATAACAAAAAGGGGAAGTTCGTGAGGAAGGAGAGCTTACTAAAGACAACGAAAAGGGAAAAATTGTAGAGTAAAAAGAGAAAAGGAGATCAGAAGTTCTATGGCTAGCACGAAGAGGCAATTTTAGATCGGAGCTGTGATCAGAAGGAAGTGTTGCTGAATTCATCCAAATTGAAGCTTCGAAAAGTAGGTGTTGGGCTTTCAAGAACAGAGGATCGGAAAGCTTCTTAGACATTGATTCCTGTGATCTGATTGGAATAAATTTCAAGAGTAATTCATCTGAATAGGAATCAAATTTGAAGACTGGATGTGCTGCAATTCAAATATGGATCCTGAATAGGGAGTTTGATGATCCCCAATCACGTTTTGACATCTTTTCAATTTCTTCTGAGCCTTTGAGTTGTGTGCTATCTGCTTCTTTGTGAAGTAGATTGTATTGATCATTCATGAGCTGTGATTGGATCAATTGGGTTTAAGCTGTGTATCAGCGGAGTGTTCAAGCTGTGAGTCAGCGGATGTGGAGAAGCTGTGAATCAGCAGGTGTTGAGGATTCTTCACAATGGTTCTCATAGTGGTACCTCACTGGTTTTGTGAGGGGTGGATGTAGGTCTCCTCATTGGAACCGAACCACCTTAAAATTTTCCTCTCTTGTGTGTGGTTTGTTCCCTCTTTGCTTTGTGTGTTGTTTGTCCAATCGGTATTGTCATATCGAAGTTTTTAAATTCTGAATTGTCATAAAATTCAGAAGATTCTCTATTCACCCCCCCCCTCTAGATAATGTCTCTTCACACAACATGTTTTGTAATGTGTGGGTGACCCCGGGATGTGGTATCCCGGCGGTCTGCCTTCCAGCTGATGTCGCGACCACTGAGCGCATCGCGACATCGGAGGAGGCGTCGCCCCAGTCAGATGCGACCTTATCGCGGCCCGGGTGGCCGTCGCAATAAGGCTCGTGTCGCGACCCAGTTGCCCATCACGATAAGGTTGTTGTCGCGACGTGCTGCCTTGTCGCGACATGGTTGTCACGGATGTAGACACCCATTTTTGACACATAAGTCGAGCAATATCTCTTGTCATATCATTAATGCCCCACGTTGGCTCATCATCGTCAAGCTGGCTTTCTCCGATCATGACATCATTCCCATTAGTTCATCGCCCTGGAGGAACCTTCCTGGTCAAATCAATATCTTTCACTATAAGCCCTCTGAGTATGAGTCCGATATTTCATCCTGAAGGCTGTACATGGCTAATTGGACGCATTACATGCCGAAATGTAGAAAAGACCAGAAGGCGACAGGCCCTAGGTCGCCTTCCTAAAAACGACAGCCCCTATGTCGCCATCATAATTCCACATTTTAAATCCTCAGAAAATCGCAAAATGACTCAAGTCAGCCTTCCATATGAGGAAGGCGACGTATCGAGCAGTCGCATTCAGAAGGCGACACTTAGGCAGTCGCGTTCAGGGGCTTAAACAGGAAACTCAATCCGAAGCCAATTTGGACCCATGCTATTGATGGTAATTGCATGTTTTGGACATCCAAATCAAGTCCAAATCCTCTCAAATTCGGAGCAGACCTTCCTAACATGTCCCTTTCCGAGTTCCAATAGGCCTTGCACAGCCATACTTGCCCAGAGTCGGACTCTTGCCCATTATTCCTCTCAGACCCGAGTTGGGAATAATCACCCATAAGTACCTCGTCTCTGCATCCTTTTGGGCAAGGCCAGATTCTTTAGTTTGCTGAGCAAGAGAGCTTCATCTTCCACGAAGAGAGTTCTCCCTCCAGATGATCAGCAAGAGCCCTCCAGGGCGTTTTCCCATCGGCTACACAATTCTTCTTCCCTTCTTCTCTTTATTTCTTTGATTTCATGCATGCATAGCTTCATTTTCTTTCTAGTTTAGCATTAGATCACGACACACACACCTATTCTTAACACCCACAGGGGTTAAAAGCCCCAATCCTATGAGTTTCCCCCATAATAGTTCATGTTCACGTGCTTTTCATTGAATAGATCATCTACACACGAGTTCTAATGGGTGTTTTGTTTATTTGAATCACTTTGGCAGGTGTTTAAAGGTCAGAGCAAGGTGAGGCTCTTGTCCCTCGGCCGGCTGAGGAGCAGGAAGACGAAGAACCCAAGTCTCCATCCACTGAAGAAGAAGGCGACGACCGCTCTGTCGCGATCAAGAAGGCGCCGTTGCCTACGTCGCGTTCACGTTAAAGCATCGCGACGCCCACTCTATCGTGTTATCAGGTATGCCTTCCTCTTCATCTTTCCTTTCCAAGGTAGTCAGCCCTCCATCTGAACATCAAGAGGCGACTGCATTGGTGGCGATCACGGTTAGTTCCTAATCCCTACATATTCACAATCAATTTCAAAAGGGGATACAAATCCCGTGATTACACCTTTTGGCGATCACGGTGGGACCTCTAGTCCCCATCACGCTTGCTTTACCTTTTCCCTGCCGTCCTTACCTTCTAACGGGTGTGTGTGTTCATAGTTTTCTCCTTTAGTTCTCTTCCCTCTGAGTTTTCATAGTGTTCTGCGGTTCGGGATAAGAAGGGGACAAGAAGGGCGTCGCTATCCGAGTAGCGACACGCTACACGTCGCAATTAGGTACGCGCTCTACCCATACACCTCTTTCATTATTTAAAGTCTGCTGAAGTCTGGGAGGAACGGGATGAGGTTGCGTCGCGTTAAAGGAGGCGACAGGGGCTTTGTCGCGATCAGGTCAGTACTCTGGTTTCTTTGTGTTTCCTTGCAAATTTGGGTTTGCTTTCACATACTCCATTCAGATTTCATCATACCATGCTCTTTTCCATGCTCTTGAGAGATTGCCACTCTTGTATTTTATAGGGTTGTTTGACTTTTTCGTGCATAATTAGGACTTAATTGCCCTCTGTCCACTGCGAGAAGCAAAGCGACAGGGTGATTGTCGCTATCTTGGTAGCGACATCTTCCTTGTCGCCTTTCCTCTCTGAGAGCAGTTAGTCCTAATTCTTGTTTTGTTAGTACTAGGTTAGAATTTTGCATGCACTGCGGTGCACATAGGATTTGCATACATCGCTCCATATTCGTAGCATAGGTTTCCTCCTCAGCGACGCTCGCTCTCTCAGCCACATATTCCTTGTGTCCGACTAGAGCACTCGCTCGAGGGCCTTCGTAAGTCCCCGCTGACCGTGGATTCCCACACGGTCGCCAGGCTGGTTGTACCCGTCGCCACCTAGGATCGAGTCTAGATTCATTTGGCAAGGTAGAGAGAACCCTAGTCCTACCCGAAGTTGGAAGCCTTCTCCCATTTAGGAAACCCTTCCTCACTTGGAGAGAACTTGCTAAAAGTCAAATCACTAAAAGGCAAATTCGAATCAATTAAAAGTAACCATCATCATTGCCAACTGCTTGCTTTGGGTGAGATGTTTTCTCTTTCCTTTTGTCTGCATAGGATTGTTTGTTTAGGAAACAAGAGTCTGTCTAGGTTAGGTTGTCTCTCTCAAGTCTGGAAAGGTTTTCCCCGTCTCTCTCCACCCACTTCCCAAACATGGAGTCCTTCTTGAACCCGATCTACAATAGTGAGAATCCTGACACTGCCCTCCAGAATTCCCAGGATTACGAAGAGTCCCTACCCCATGATCTCTTTGACGAGGTGTCCCGGCCTTGGGTCGCTACCGTCCATACCTCTGAGGGTCGCCATCGTGATGAGGGCAGCCTGTCTCGGAACACCCACCCTCCTCAATCGGACGATCAAGCCGCTCAGCTCTTGCACCTAATTCCTCAGCTTGATCAGTCCCAAATCCAGACCCTCATGACGGCCCTCAGAGGAAAGGCCGCTTCCTCACCCTCACCTAGAGCGGGCGCGTCACTCCCCGCAACAGCTACATCCGGCCCCCACGTCACCATGGGACGAGCCGACAACACCCCCATCCGACTGCGGACCATCCAGTTTACGCCATTTAAGTCTGAGCACTATATCCCCCGTGAGTTGAGGCCGCGGTCTCCACCATACCAGCCATGTTACTCCCCTCATCGTCCTGAGCCACGCGCCAGGCCTACCTCTCGTGCCTCATCCATATACGCTTAGCCATCCACCGCACCGGACATGATGTCCGAGTGGGCATCCATCAAGAAGGAGCTCCAAGAGCTCCATAAGCAAGTCGACCCTAGGCAGCACCACGATGTGCATATGCCAAATTTCAATGGCCTATGGGTCCCCTCTCCATCCGAGCTTCCGAAGTACCGCAAGTACAACGGCTCAAGTAATCCTTACACTCATATCAAGGACTTCATCTATAAGTCCGCTCCCTACCAGCATGACTGCCGTCTCATGGCATATCTCTTCCGCCGGTCGCTGGACGGGCATGCTCTTGACTGGTTCTACTCCCTGCTACCTGAGGACACTGAGGACTTCACTGTCGTGAAGGCCAAGTTCCTCGAACAATTCCAAGACAGGGTCGGGCCTGAATATTCCCTCACAGATCTCATAGCTGAAAAAATGAACCATGTTTGAACCCCAGAAGTCTCGTTTCCAAAGGCAGCCTCAGGGGCCTGTCACCGAAGGCGTCCAAGTGAACGAGTAAGTAAGCGCGTTCAACCCTACCGGCCAGAGCCAAAACCGCCAATACAATGCCCAGGGTCAGAACCCTACCAATCTGCCACAAGGGCAGCAGCAGCGCCAATACAACCAAGTACCACCTCCTGATGGCTCTCAACAAAGGCGTCCCATGGGCCCTAGGAGAGCTCACTACCCACCATTGCCGGAGACACTCTCCGACATATTCTTGGCCTTGCTCTCCACATACGCCATTAGGCTCCCTCCTGAGAGGCCTCTGAACCCAAGTGTTGATCAAACCCGATACTGTGTCCTCCATAGGTAGCCTGGTCATACCATCGATCAGTGCTTCACATTCAAGGACTTGGTGTATGACTTGCATGAGCAGAAAAGGATAGATTGGACAGCCCTCCGGCAGGTGATCGGAGATATCAAAGAAAGGCAGAGACAACAACAGCAGCAAAGGCAGCAGCGCCAACCACCCCCTCCACAACAACAACAGCAGCAACATCAGTAGCCACTGCAGGACCTCGGGATCGTCCACAACCCCTTACCTAACCATCCACCAGCTCCGAACCCACCACCACCACAGCAACCTGCCTAGGTAAACCCCATCGTCTACCATCCCCCTCCACAAGCAAACTAGACGTACGATGATGAACTGGACGTTCAGCAGATGATGGCCATTAACCAATAACCTGTCCAATCCCAAACAATACAACCAGCCTACACGGCTCCCCAATCAGTCCCTCCTATAGTTTCCATGGCCAACGCCGTCATACTGCCCGCCAGTTCAGCATATGCGCCAGTCGCTAGTCCACCCATCATCTTACCTTTCGCTCCACCTGTCTCCATCCCTCTACCCCCTATCATACCCATTCCCTCACCCATCATCCTACCACCACCTAGGCTGGACCAACCCTCCGCCGCAACATTATCCTCCACTAGACAGCCACCTACCAATCCGACCACCCTACGGAGCGAGTGAGTCTTTCGCCGCCCTTACCCACCTATCTCCACCACCACCACTTCCACAAACCCCCAGCAGGTCTTGCAGCCGCCACAGAAACAGCAAGCTCAGCAACAAGCACAAGATGAGGGGTTGATTGAGCCACTGCCTGGAACCCACTATGACATCCTCAAGCACCTGGACCACGTGCCAGCCAAGATCTCCATTCTGGAGTTGATAAAGAAGTCTAAAGAGCACCAGGAAGCCCTGAGGAATTTCCTGCAGAAGGTGGTAGTAAATGAAGACATGATGGCAGACAAGCTACCTAGTGCCCTGGCCATGGTGACTCGCGGGCCGGCAATCACATTTGCAGAAAGCGAATTAGCCCCCCCAGAATCCAAGAGGCTCCCCCTTTGTGTCACTTTAGTCATCAACCATATAGCAGTGGGAGCAGCATTGGTCGACACGAGAGCATCCATAAGCGTCTGCCCGCTGAGTACGCTAAGAGCCTGTGACCTGTCAGAAAGTATGCTGAGGCCAACGCCCACCACCATTGCCGCATACGACAATTCCAGAAGATCTTGCCACGGCATGGTAACTGTGCAAGCCGAACTGGGACCCCTCGCCGTCACAGTGGACTTCTACGTCCTAGATATCGATCCCATGTTCAAGGCTATTTTAGGGCGTCCATGGTTGGAAGCACTCGGGGGTGTGCCATCCACCGCGCACCAATGCCCGAAGTTCCCATTCCAAGGGAGAATCATCAAGGTCAAGAGCATAGCCACCTCCCACTCCGTAGATGCCCTCCACGATACCCACCTCCCAGCTGTGTGGCCAGCCAACAAACCCATCGTCTCAGTGCTAGACATCAACTACCCTTGGAGCTACACGTTCCAGTCCCAGCGAGAGGTCAACCTAGCCTGGGTCAATGAGGTCAAGAGAAAAGATCCACTAAGCACAAAGGGGTGGCAAATCATGATGAAGTTGGGGTATGAAGAAGGTAAGGGCCTAGGGGCAGAGCTACAAGGTATAGTCAAACCCATCCCCGACATCGTCACGAAAAGCCGATGGGGCTTAGGGTACAGGGAGAAATCCAAACCATGTTCATCCAGCACATCCACTCTTAAGGCCAACCGAGAGCCACTCACCTGGACACTCTGGTGTCACTTTATCAGGGGGCCTACCCAACCTGGATACAACACCGTGGTAGTCGAGGCAGAACTCTCACAGCACGAGGTGCATGACCGGAACTTCTCTCGGCACATGGCCCCGTTGCTGACCTATAGAGCCCTAGAAGCCCTCCGTTTGACCAGGAGGAGAAAGACCGGAGACCAGAGGCTGAGTGGTATAGATGGTTCGACATAGAAGACATCACCATCGCCTTCAGCCGACTGTTCTGGGAAGAGGAAAGAACCTGGCCGCCAGCTGCGGAAGAGTTGTTAGATCCACCCATCGCTATCACATCCAAAAGGCAGCTCATGAGCGATGCCTCAGACATAGGAGAGCCGGACATCCCCTACGAAGAGGGGAAGACCATTGATGAACTCTGGAGAGGCACCTTCCTAGCCATACACCCCTCCCTCCTGGATTCCCTCCTTCCCAGTCTAGTCCCATCCTCTCCTCCTTTGCTGATCCAGCTGACTCCTCAGCTCCTCACGGCGGCACACAGCCTCCTTACACCCGAGCTCCCACCAGCTGTCCTCTCCGCCCTTCAAGCTGATCCCGGTGACCACGAGGTCGCCCTCTCCTGTTGCATGCTCTCCTCCGATCTCCAAAAAAAAACATCCACTTTCAAATGCACATTGAGGTCGAGGAGCCGACATACGTCCTGCACTCTGCTGATCAGGGGCACCCCTCGACTGAGGGTCCCCCTTCTGCTCCTTCATTAGGAGCTATTCTCTTCGAGGACACCATGTCCTCCCCCAGTCCTGTAGAGTCGTCTAGTTTAGGAGAGTCTAGGGTAGGTGAGTCTAGAGTAGATAGGCCTAGGATAGAGAGTCAGGTCAGCCTGCCATCCACCAATTCCAAGCACCGCCCTAGGAAGCAGCGGGGAAAAGCTATTCCCTGGAGATATCTTCAAGAGCTAGCTCGGCGGTGTCAAGCGCTGCTATTGATAGAGGAGTTCACGAGAGAATCGCTGGTGTTCGAAGAAGTGTTTGAGCAGGATGGGGTGTTCATAGACGACGGGTTTGGTGTCTACGAAATAATGAATGATGAGGACCCAGTCGATGAAGAGGATAGCGAAGTACATGACGCTGCCGAAAAATATGCCAGCGGAGTAAGGAGGTTCGATGAGCCTACAACGGCAGTGGATGAATCTACTAAGGAAGTCAACCTTGGAACAGAAGAAGATCCCAGGATTGTGATTTTCTCAGCAAATCTCCCTCTTGATGAAGAAGAGGAACTGGTGCAAATCGTGAGGGAGTACAAGGATACATTCGCCTGGTCTTACGAGGACATGCCCGGTCTAGACCCCTCACTAGTGGAGCACCGACTGGTACTAAAAGAAGGGGCAAAGGCAATCAAGCAGAAACTCAAAAGGTTCCATCCACTCACAGCCCTGAAGATGAAGGACGAAGTAGACAAACTCCATAAGGCTAGGTTCATCAGGGTAGTACTTTATCAAAACTGGGTGGCCAATATAGTCCCTGTCATGAAGAAAGACGGCAAAGTCAGAATCTGCATCGACTTCAGGGATTTGAATAAGGCATGTCCGAAAGACGACTTCCTGCTTCCACATCTTGATGTGCTAATCGACAATACTGCTGGGTATGAGACCCTCTCATTCATGGATGGGTATTCAGGATATAACCAAATCCGTCTATCTCCTGAAGATCAAGAGAAAACATCCTTCACCACTCCCTGGGGAACATACTGCTATGTAGTCATGCCGTTTGGGTTAAAGAATGCCGGCGCTACTTATCAGAGGGCGATGATGGCCATCTTCTACGATATAATGCACGTTTATGTAGAGGTATACGTGGATGACATCTTGGTGAAGTCAAGAACCAAGAGAGAACACCCCGAAATCCTAGCCAAGGTGTTGCAGAGGTCTAGAGAGTATCAGCTGAGAATGAATCCGAAAAAATGCGTGTTCGGGGTCTCATCAGGAAAGCTGTTAGGTTTCATAGTCAGCAAGCGGGGCATTGAGATAGATCCAAACAAGGCCAAGGTAATAGCAGAGATGCCGCCTCCAAAGAACATCGCATAATTAAGAGGGCTAATCGGGCGTTTGCAATTCATCAGAAGATTTATCTCCCAGCATTCGCAAAGATGTCGCCCATTTTATGATCTCTTGAATGGAGGGGCAAAATTCGAATGGAATGACAAATGCCAAGTAGCCTTCGATGAGCTGAAAAGTTATCTCATGAATCCCCCAGTCTTACAGCCTCCTGTACCCGAAAAGCCGCTAATCCTATATCTCTCAGTCATTGAGGACTCCCTAGGAGCTGTCCTAGCACAACATGACGAATCTGGGAAAGAAAGGGCAGCATACTACCTCTCTAGGCTCTTCAACCCCGCTGAATCCAAGCTCACCACCGCGGACAAAACTTGTGCCGCACTCATGTGGGTAGTCCAAAAGCTCAAGCACTACTTCCTAGCCCACAAGGTCAAGCTGATCTCAAGGATGGATCCCCTCCGATATCTTCTTGAAAAGCCCGTCCTTTCTGATCGGCTGGCACGCTGGCAGAGTTTCCTCTCCCAGTTTGACATATCCTTTGTGGTCCAAAAGGCCGTCAAGGGGTATGCCATCGCCGAGCATCTAGCCCATCTACCACTCCCTCACAGTGACTCCCTCCGAGAGGAATTCCCCGATGAGGAACTCTCAGTCATAATCAAAGACCCCTTCTGGTCCCTTCATTTCGATGGTGCACTCAACTCTCAGGGACGGGGCATTGGAGCCGTGCTGCTTACCCCGGAAGGCATTACCATCCCCTTTGCATATCAACTCACCTTCCCCGCTACCAACAACATGTCAGAGTATGAGGCTCTCCTTGCTGGTCTCAAGCATGCTTATCTGCTGGAGGCATCGCACCTCAGAATTATAGGAGACTCTCAGCTCGTCCTGCGGCAGGTGCTCTCAACTTACCGCACTCGTGACCCGAAGCTCAAGCCATATCAAGACCCGGTCACGCTGTTGGCAAGGCAGTTCCGTAAGCTCATCTACATCCACACTCCTTGTTCCCAAAACATCCTGGCCGATGCTCTGGTGTCGCTAGCCTCATCCCTATCCTTCCCTCTGAGTCGCCGGACTGAGACAATCGTGGTCCAGCGTCTCGATGTGCCATCTACCCAGGACCCTTGGTTTAGCGACCCTAGGGCAACCTTAGAAGAGAGGGCTAGGAAAAGAGGAGCGCAGCAAGTCATGATAACGAAGCTCGAGGAGATCCTGAATGAAGAGGAACTGCCATGATACTTTGAGATAGAGCAATACTGTAGGGATGGAACATATCCTGAAGGGGCAAGTGCAGAAGACCGTAGGGCCATCAGAAGATCCGCCTTAAGGTACACAGTTGTCGGAGAAGTTCTGTACAGGCGAGCCCTTAATGGAGTCCTTTTAAGGTGCCTTACCGATGATGAAGCTTGGAAGGTGGTGGAAGGGGCCCATGCTAGTGAATGCGGAGGGCACGTCAACAGTCAGATGCTAGCAAAGAAGATCATTAGGCAGGGCTATTACTGGCCAACCCTAGAAGAGGACTGTACCATCTACGTCCGTAGGTGTGTCAAGTGTCAACTCCATGCCGATAAAATCCATGCCCCTTCCTCCTCACTACACCCACTCTCCACACCATGGCCATTCTCCATGTGGGCTTTCGACATTGTCGGCCCTCTTGGTGATTCTAATGCTCAAACCAAACAAAAGTCATTTATCCTAACTGCGACTGAGTATTACACCAAGTGGGCAGAAGCTGAAGCCTTCACAGAAATCAAAGCATCCACGGTGTGCCGCTTCATCATGAGAAACATCATCTCGCGGTTCGGAGTGCCAAGCAGCATCGTCACGGACAATGGGCCGCAATTCATCGCACAAGAGCTCCAGGACCTCTATAAGAAATACAATATCACGCTGCATCATTCATCGCCGTATTACCCACAGGGCAATGGCCAAGCTGAAGCAACTAACAAAACCCTTCTTAAAATCCTAAAGAAAACCTGTGAGTCGCATAAATTCGCCGACTGGCCAGAGAAGCTAATAGAGGCTCTATGGGCCTACCGCACCTCCATCCGCACTCCCACGGGACAAACCCCGTACGCTCTCACATACGGGATGGAGGCGGTAGTTCCATATGAGATCCTAATTCCTTCACTAAGAGTCCAACTAGACAAGCAACTTAATCTTGATGAACGTCGAGAGGCGTTACTAGTCCAATTGGAACTTTTAGATGAAATGCGGCTTATGGCAGCCGACCATGTGCTTTCCTACCAAAGGCGAATCTCAAGGTCTTTTCAAAAGAAGGTAATTGAACGAAAATTCCAAGAGGGTGATATGGTCTTGAAATGCATCTTCATCAAACCCAGAGGTCCTAGGTCCAAACTGCAACCCAACTGGGAGGGCCCGTACGTTGTGAGGGAGGTCTACCCTGGAAATGCATATCGCTTAATCAATGCTGAGGGCGTCGAATTATCACATCCGTGGAACGGGTTGTACCTCAAACGTTTCTATCCTTAGGCCTATAGGTGTGAGGCCACAACACCTAGATCGGGGAGTAGCCCCATGTTGGGAGTCTAAGATACCTCTCTAATCGCCAAGGGCTGCTCTAAGTTAGGATTAACACACACGCACACGGCAAGCCCGGATAACTACACTTGGTAGATGCTGCAATTATGCGGGCCCTACTCTAGCGATGCATCGGTCATTCTCTCCTAATCGGTCGAAGTGTAGGGGCAAAAGGGTCGTAAGGGTGAGGTCGTCAACCTACAGCATACCCCGACAAGAGGAAGTCTCAAACAGGGACGGTCAAAATAACAAAAGGGCAAAGAAGCAAAGAAACGAAAAGAAAAGAAAATCCATAATACAATAGGGGTATGACAAAGAGTGGAAAAGTCCCCGCGGGACACTAATGAGCCCGGTCGTACGCATGCCCCAAAGCAAGGCAAGTCCATAGCAAAAGACCATAAAGTCCCTCCACAATAGACCCAATCTCCGAATGGTATGCTGTAGGAAGCAGCCGAACCCAACATCCCTATACCCACATAAGACTTTCCTTAAATAATCTTCCGTTTCTCCCTATAAGGCTGAGTCACCTCTTGGGTAGGGCTTAATTAGTCGCAGCATCAACTAAGGGTAGGTTTCCGAGGCGTTGTCACCCCTTACGCACGTCCTAACTTAGAAAGCCCTGTGGCGAGAACCAGAGGTGATCAAGATTCCTAACCAGCGGCTCGAATCGGTTTAAGTGTTGTGGCTCGAAGATGCGAGTACCTTCCGTCTCGCGTGTCTTATTTTAGGAAGGGCTAATGCCAGCTTTAGGCGCTAACAAAAAAAAAAAAAAAAAACCTCAAAAAAATCAGATATTTCCAAAACTCCAAAAAATCAAATATTCACAAAAACTCAAAAAATCAGATATTTCCAAAACTCCAAAAAATCAGATATTTCCAAAAACTAAAAAAAAATCAGATATTTCCAAAACTCCAAAAAAATCAAATATTCCCCCAAAACTAAAAAAAAAATCAAACCCTAAAAATCAAATATCCCAAAAATCTCAAAACATTAAATGATTCCAAGCCGTTTGCATACATGCATTTCATTTGTTTATTCGCATCGTTTGCCTATTTAATAAGGCTTAGCCCCTTGACGAATTATTGAGGTCGGTCACTCATCGCATTTTAAGGCAAGGGACTAAGCCTAAGAACAGATCTGACTTGTTTCGTGGTTGTCTAAGTGTGCAGGACGGAAAAGAAAGCGGCAGTCATATCTCGCTCGTCACTCTCACTCAGTCGCTAACCATAAAACACAAAGTGTTTCATTCCATTCATATCATGTACACCATCATCAAAAGGGGCAAAAGTAAAAGGTACAAACCCTCAACCACTCTCCCCCGTACCCTCAGGCGGGCGGGGAGATGGAGGGGCCATCACTCTCGGACCGGTCTCACTCCCCTCTGGCGCTCTCTCGCGCCCTCGTCGCTCCTCCTCTTCGTTCCTCTGCCGTCCGGAGGAACCCGTCAAGTAATGCCCAGCGGACCCGCTCGGGATACTGCTTCGGCTAGTCACTGATCGGCTGCGCCCGACCAAGGCCAGGGCCCTCTCCAGACCCCTCATCTCGGATCGCAGCATGTCGTTGCGATGCCTCTCCTCCCCCAGCTGGGTGCGGAGGTCCCCAGCCTCGGCGCGCAGTCGTACCGCCTCCTCCGCCTCCTGGCGCCAGCGCGTCGCCTCCGCCGCCTCCTGCTGCCAGCGGGCCGCCGCCTCTACCTCCTGACGCCACCGCGCCACCTCCGCTGCCTCGGGGCGTAGGCGCAGCTCCGCCATCTCCGCCTCCAGTGTGGTCGTCCGCGCCAGGGCGGTCCTCAGCTCCTGCTCCTACAATATCAGGAAAAATCTTGTCAGAAATCACGAAAGAAGCAAAAACCCAGGGGCATCTAAATAAGTAACTTACCCGCTCCCGCAGCTGGGCGAGAGCGTCCTCCGCTCGGGCCGCCGCCGATGCTAGCTGGCCCTCCAAGACGGAGCGGCCAGGATCCTCTCGGGAGGAGGAAGCCCCTCCCATCATCTGCTGCGCATGGTCCAGCTCTGCCCGCTGCAAAAGAAAACATCAAGGGTCAGTCAACCACAGTTAGAAACAGAAGGGTAGGGTGCAGAGTACTTACCAGCTGATCCACCACCGCCTGGAGGTCGTCTCGCTACTGGATGGTGGAATGGAGGATGCCCTCGAGCGAGGAGATCCGTCCCTCGGGGTCAAGCTGCAAACACAAGCCAAGTCAGTCACATAATCAACTAAGAACTCAAAGAGACTGAAAGCAGTAAAATACGTACCGGTCGTGGGGACCCCTTGTACACCTGGGCCCCATACTTCTGGGCATAGGCCCGGAAGTAGTCCTCGTCACTGGCAGCCTCGGAGACCACCTCTTTCCCTCGCCGCTCCCAGTCGTCCAGCTGCTCTCGGACCCGGACTGTCCAGTCCGTGACCTGCTGGATTCCCCGGAAGCTACGACCAGGCCTCTCCCATGACCTCTGTCGGGTCGGGAACTCCCCCACAGCCTGGTGGAGTCCCAGTGTCTGCGCCACTAGCCAGTGGTGGAGCGGGACCACTGTGTTAAAATAGTGAAGCCAAATGTCCCTACCGAAGTAGGGACAACCCCGCTCCACCCATGGCTGGGTGGCGTCGTCCTCCCCGACGTAGGGAGTCCACTGTACCTGCACACCACAAGTAAAGACCCGTCAGTCAATTGTCAAATAAGAAAAGTAAAGGAAAAGGTTAAGGCTAGAAGTACTTACATGTCTGAAGGGGACAGTGTCCAACGCATCATGGATGAGCGTCACCTGTCGCCGCAGGGACCGCTCGTCGCGGCAAAACCGTCAACGCTGCAGGAGAGGTATAGTGTAGTACCCTAGAATTTCCTTGAAATTATTCTGTACAATGTGTGTTTATTTCTGCATAATTTGAATGCTGTTGTGTGTAAGAATTAGGCGTCAAGATCGTTTGACGTTAAGGCTTGTAAGCGGCAATATCGTATGCCGTTTATATGGTGTTAACGACAGTAGGTATTGACGTTTAATATTTTTCTGAATTATTTAATTATGGGCAAGACTATAAACGACATCATCAATGGACGTTTATATTGGGGGAAGACGGCAACCTATGTTGACGCTAACCTGACTTGCCTGTTTTTGAGCTTTCCGTTCCGGATTTAGAGATCGGCCGTTCGGGAAGGTTTTAATGGGCTGATCCGATGCGTTAGATCTGAGGGTCAGGATTAGGTTTGGTCCTTGCTTGAGAGGTCTTTATAAGACCAGATCTCGCAGGAAGAAAAGGGGTTTTTGCTTTGGTTCTGGAGGAGAGAAAGAGGGCCGAGGAAGGGATTTGCAGAGCGATCTGGTGCTTGTTCGTGCGGTTCAAGGGCTTCTACACCGAGGAGATACATAGGACTTCGTACCCAAAGGCTCATCCAGTCGGAGGAACTTCATCGGAGGAGGTTTCGGAGTGCTTGAAGACGGAGGAAAGAACTGTCTCCCTGGCGAGACGGGCTTCTTCGAGCTCGGATTCGACACTCCATTAGGAGGGATTGAGGCAAGTTACATGGCGGATTAGTTTAGTATATGATATATTACGTATTTAACATTTTTCTGTATTTTTAAGCATGAAAACAACCTACGGGAAGGGTTAGAAACACCGTTATTTCATGCGGTTTTCTGTGTTTTCTGTGTCTTAGAACTAGACGTCCAAGGGTATTTCCGTCTATATAAAGTAAACGGCAATATCGACTGCCGTTTAGTTCATCCAAAAAATATATGTATTTTCGGTCCTTACTATATGTAAACGGCGCTATGTGCCGCCGTCTGTTTGTGTTAACGACGCTATGTGCCGCCGTCTATAATTATTTAACGACAACGTTTGTGGACGTCGACCATAGTAAACGTCGTATGATGGACGTCAAGATTATCAGAATCATGTATTCCCTAAATCTGAGTGAACTTGTTTAAATGTATAATTTATGAATGTATGCGTTTCAGCCATGAAATATTTGAGCATGTGGTTGTTATCTTATGGACTGTCTATTGCTATAATGTACAGGTTACTATATGTATTAATGAACTTGCATAATTACATGACAACGATCAATGTTAAGTTAGTAAAAGATAAAGTATAATGATTTAAAAGAAAGCATGTTGATTGATGTTTAGATTACTGCAATAGATATGATATGTCAGTAATCTCATGTTCCATGTGACCATTGTGAGCTTTTCTCAATATTAAACCATGTCAGTTAGTTGAATTTAATAGAGTTCATTTCATGAAAAATCGTTGCAGAAATCAGAAAATTATGAAATTGCATGATTGAATTACTGATTCCGTTTTTGTTAAAATTTCAGTAAATAGGATTTCAGAACTGAAAGTGTTGTACTTTGAAATATTGCATTGACACATGTTAAATAGTATGAAATGAAATGTCACTATTATTGACATGTTAGTGTAAATGTCATTATAACAATGATGCCAATAAGACATTGCTATCTTAGAGATTCCTACAAGGAACTACATCGTAGATGCCCTATGGTAATGGTTCACCTACATGTAAAGAAATGAATCCGTGGGCAACGGATTGAAATCCTGGAGGTAGACTTGTTCTACTGGTCAAGGTGGGAAGGACTTTCCCGGTTTGCGCAAATACTATGACTCATCACCGCATTGCCTAGGTGATAAGTGAATGTTAAATGACTACTGATCTCTAATTTAGTGTGGGCTATGTCTTGGCAACTATATGAAAATGACTACATGCTACAAGTTATTGTACAAGTTATATGTACAAGTTATATGTTACAAGTTACATATCTACAAGCTACAGTTACATGCCACAAGTTACATGTCTACCTGTTCTACATGCTACGTACTACATGTTATATGCTTACATTCCTATATGTGAACTTGTTCAAAGGATTTCTTATTACATGTCAATGTTTTAATATTACTACATGAAAATAGTTGTGTAAAACAATAGTGCATGCATAAATGAAAAATTGATACATGAGAAGTGTTGTAGGTCACATAACATCGAATAGATTCCATGAATAAGTAATTCTATGCTATATGTGAAACATGTTTTATTTCCTTAATAGTTAGAATCACTATGAAATGAATGATTGCCAATGGACTTAGAACTATCGTAAGAAAAGTATAGGATATCAATGAATGGAATGCTAATGTACTACCATGTTTTAAAATTAATATACTGTTAATATCTTGAACTGTCTTTCATGTGATTTGCTGGGTCTTGTAGACTCATACTTGCCTAACATTTCAGGAGAGCCAGAGGATACAGAGGAGTTAGTGCAAACTGACTCAGAGCGTGAGGACGTGGAGACTTAGCTTGGCATAGAGAGATTTAGAGTGAATCTTGTATGTGAGGATCTTATGTAATTTCTTTTATGAAGCTGATCTTTGAATTGTAATAAACTTTGGACTATTGCTACCTTTTTATGCATTAGATTTGCTTTTGAATAAACACTGATTATAAGTGTTTAATTCCATATTCGGTCATTTATCATTGGAATTGAATAGTTATTTGTGTATATTTCAACCTGTATTGTAATTGTTGGATTCGTTCCGCTGTAATACCTCTATTAGATCCAATGTGAGTTGGTGTAACTGTACTGGGTCTAAGAGGGGCATTACAGAGATTGGTATCAGAGCGATCCAGGTTGAACATGTACATAAATAGAATATCAGTATTGTATTCATATTTCAAGTCTGCATAAAGAATTAGTCCAAGTTATGTAGAATGATAGGTTATTAAATAGGATGCTTATTTTGCAGACTATGGCGACTCGTGGACGTAGAGGAGCTGGCCCAACTCGAGGTGATGAGTCAGCAGGTGATCAGCAAGCTCCAGCACAGCAGGCTCAGGACCAGACGGGTGTACCTTTGCCACCCCACCACCACCTGTAGACTACGGAGCATTGATGCAAGGATTGGTGCATGCGATGCAGACTCAGGCTCAGACTACAGTGGCGTTGCAGGCGCAGGTTCAGGTCGGTAGCTGCAAGAATTATTCAAGGTGCTAACTGAAGAGTTGTTATCTAAGAGATGTTTTGGATTGTAGGCACGGGCACCTGCTCAGGAGGCAGTTTTTGGAGGAGTGCCTATGATGGAAAGATTCAGGAGGATGACCACCGCCTTTCTTTAAGGGAGAGAGTGATCCCATCCTTGCGGAGAGTTGGCTTAGAGAGACGGAGAAGATCTTTCGTGCCCTTCATTGTGCGGAAGAGGAGAGAGTGTCCTTAGCTACTTATATGCTGCAGGTAAAGATGGATTTTAAGGAGTTATGGGTATTGTTCAGAATATATCTTAGATGTACTTACCTTCTTTCAGGAGCGTGCGATGTGTGGTGGTCCTCTGTACTACGCCACAGTTTGAAGATGGTGCTATGGAGGTTGCATGGACTGAATACGTCCGCTTGTTCAAGTCGAAGTATATTCCAGAGCACGTGCAGGACCGCATGGAGCAGGAGTTTTTGACGTTGACCCAGGGGTCAATGAGTGTACTTGAGTATGAGGCAAGATTTGCGGAGCTGTCCAAGTATGCGCCTCACATTGTGGCAGATGAGCGGAGGAAGGTAAAGAAATTTATCATGGGGTTGAAGCCGTCCCTGAGGACGAGACTGGTGGCATTAGGACATCGTTCCATGGAGGAAGCTTTGTCAGCAGCTTGCATGCAGGAGGCAGAGATGGAAGTTTACCTTGAAGAGAAGAGAGCTTCTTTGAAGAGGCCAGCATCATCTTTTCAGCGGCAGGATAAGAAGAAGAAGACCCCAGTTTTTCAGCAGAGAGCAGTGGTTCCAGCGAGAGCAGCGGCACCGACTCCAGGCGGAGGTATAATTGCAGAGAAGCCAGTGTGTAACCAGTGCGGGAAGCGTCATGGAGGCGAGGTGTGTTGGGTGACTTCCGGGAGATGCCTGAGATGTGGTGATAAGAACCACAAGATCAGAGACTGTCCGAAGATGGCGCAGCAGACTGCAGCGGCAGCAGCACCAGCAGCAGCGAGACCGGCACCGAGAGCAGCAGCGAGACCGAGGGCTCCGGCTCGAGTGTTCGCCTTGGCGAGAGACGAGGCAGAGTTGGCAGAACACGTCACTGAAGGTACAATTCTAATTATGGGAATGCATGCTAGAGTCTTATTTGATACCGGTGCCACGCATAGTTTTGTTTCCGAGAGATTTGCCAAGGTCTTGATAAAGGAGAATGGTCTAGTTCCAGAAAAGTTGGAGGTTCCCTTGTCTGTACATACTCCAGCAGGAACTATCTTGACCGAGCAGTATTTTTCGTCGCTTTCTGTGTGCATTGAGAAGCAAGTTTTGCCTGGTAATTTCTATTTGCTGAAGATGAAGGATTATAATGCTATCTTGGGCTTTGATTGGCTCGAGGAGCATTATGCTCTGATGGATTGTCGGCGGAAGCTTATTGTTTTTCGGATTCCTGGAAAGGAGGAGTTTGTTCACCCTTTGCCCAAGGTCATGTCGGGTAAGTTTGTGATTTCGGCTTTGAAGGCAACTCGGATGTTGAGCAAGGGTTGTTCTGGTTTTCTGGCTAGTGTGGTTGTGACCAAGGATTCGAAGAAGGTTCTATATGTAGAGAATATTGAGGTGGTCAGAGATTTCAGCGATGTCTTTCCTGAAGATTTGTTGGGTTTGCCACCTGCAAGGGAGTTAGAGTTTGGCATTGAGCTCGTACCCGGCACAGCACCTATTTCCATTGCACCTTATCGCATGGCGCCAGTGGAATTGGCAGAGTTGAGGAAGCAGCTGCAGGAATTACTTGATAAAGGCTTCATCCGGCCGAGCGTTTCGCCATGGGGAGCACCTGTCCTTTTTTGTGAAAAAGAAGGATGGATCGATGAGGTTGTGCATAGATTACCGTAAGCTTAACCAGGTAACTGTTAAAAACAAGTACCCTTTACCTCGTATTGATGACTTGTTTGATCAGTTGCGAGGAACTTCTGTATTCTCTAAGATTGATCTTCGTTCTTGCTATCATCAACTCCGAATTAAGCCGGAAGATTCTGCTAAGACGGCTTTTAGGACAAGATATGGCCATTATGAGTTCCTTGTCTTACCCTTTGGTTTGACAAATGCTCCAGCAGTTTTCATGGATTTGATGAATAGAGTTTTTCGGCAGTATCTGGATTCTTTTGTGGTAGTCTTCATTGATGATGTGTTGATTTATTCACCCGATGAAGAGACTCATAGTGAGCATCTGAAGATTGTGTTGGGTGTTCTGAGGGAGCATAAGCTGTATGCTAAATTCAGCAAGTGCAACTTCTGGATGAAAGAAGTCCATTTCTTGGGTCATGTTATATCGGGAGAAGGTGTGTCTGTAGATCCAGCTAAAGTGGAAGCTGTTCTTGATTGGGAGAGACCGAGATCTTCAGCTGACATCAGGAGTTTTCTTGGTTTAGCTGGCTATTATAGGAGATTCATCGAAGGATTTTCTTCTATTGCGGCGACTTTGACGAGGTTGACAAGGAAAGGAGTCAAATTTGAGTGGTCAGAGGCTTGTGAAAAGGCGTTCCAGGAATTGAAGGCTCGTCTGACCTCAGCGCCAGTGCTTGTTTTGCCCAATGATGTAGATTCTTTCTCTATCTACACAGATGCTTCGAAGATTGGGCTTGGTTGTGTTTTAATGCAAGGTGGTCGAGTTGTGGCATATGCTTCTAGGCAACTTAAGGAGCATGAGCGCAACTACCCGACCCATGACTTGGAGTTAGCAGCTGTGGTCTATGCTTTGAAAATTTGGAGGCACTACCTATATGGAGTTAGATTTGAGCTCTTCTCAGACCACAAGAGTCTCAAATACTTGTTCTCGCAGAAGGAGTTGAATCTGAGGCAGCGGAGGTGGAT
This sequence comes from Colocasia esculenta, assembly GCA_014218235.1. Lineage (NCBI taxonomy): Eukaryota > Viridiplantae > Streptophyta > Magnoliopsida > Alismatales > Araceae > Colocasia > Colocasia esculenta. Next base: position 23,990,496 of record CM024759.1, read on the forward strand.
AGAATTCATGAAAGACTATGATTTTGATCTGTCTTACCATCCAGGGAAGGCCAATGTAGTGGCAAATGCGTTGAGCAGGAAAAGACAGATGATGAGGCAAGACTGGAAGATGCTAGATGACGCTTCAAGTTCTTTAGTTGTTCTAGAACCTCAATTGTGTAACTTGTTCATGGCACAGTTGTCTTTGAGATCTTCTATTCTTGATCGGGTCATTGCATTGCAGAAAGATGATCCGTTGTTGCAGGAGTTGGTTGGAAAGAGCGGAATTACCAGAGACGAAGATGATGTGATTCGCTTGAATCTTAGGGTATGTGTCCCTAATAATGTTGATCTGAGAAAGGAAATTTTAGGAGGAGGCGCATAGATCTCAGTTCTCTATTCACCCAGGCAGTGGGAAGATGTACAAGGATCTGAAGCGTTCTTTCTGGTGGTCTGGCATGAAGCGAGATGTGGCTGATGTTGTGGCAAAGTGTCTGATTTGTCAGCAAGTGAAGGCAGAGCGTCAGCGACCTTCAGGCTTGATGCAGAAGTTAGATATCCCTCAGTGGAAGTGGGAGCAAGTGACCATGGACTTTGTATCCGGATTGCCTAGATCGGCTAGAGGAAATGATTCTATTTGGGTGATCGTTGATAGATTTTCGAAGAGTGCTCATTTCCTTGCCATGAAGAAGAAACAGTCCGTTGAGAGCTTGGCAAGACTGTATATTGATAGTATTGTGAAGCTGCATGGGATTCCGAAGTCGATTATCTCAGATCGTGATCCGAGATTCACTTCCAGGTTTTGGCAGAGTTTGCAGCAGGCTTTTGGCAGTCAGTTGAAGTTGAGTTCGGCATTTCATCCGCAAACGGATGGACAGTCCGAGAGGACTATTCAGACGTTGGAAGATATGCTACGAGCTTGTGTTTTAGAATGGAAAGGTGATTGGGAGCGCCATCTATCTCTTGTGGAATTTGCTTATAATAACAGTTTCCATTCGAGCATAGGAATGGCACCTTTTGAAGCTTTGTACGGAAGACCCTGTAGATCCCCATTGTGTTGGGAGGAGTCAGGAGATCGACATCTGGTTGGACCTGAGGTAGTGCAAGAGACTTCAGCAAAGATTCAGATGATTGTGCAGAGAATAAAAGCGGCTCAGGATCGTCAAAAGAGTTATGCAGATGCAAGAAGGAAGGATTTGGCATTCGAGGTTGGAGACCATGTTTTCCTTAAGGTTTCGCCAACCAGAGGTGTAGTAAGATTCGGGAAGAGGGGTAAGCTGAATCCGAGATTCATTGACCCTTTGAAATTCTGAAAAAGATCGGGAATGTGGCATACCAGTTAGCTTTGCCACCATCTTTAGCAGCGGTGCATCCAGTATTTCATGTATCCATGTTGAGGCAGTATGTTAGAGATCCGGCTCATGTGATCAGTTATGAACTGATTCAGTTGCAGCCAGATTTGTCTTATGCTGAGCAACCTGTGGAGATTCTAGACAGGAAGGTGCAAGAATTAAGATCAAAGTCCATTCCATTTGTGAAGATTCTATGGAGGAACTTCTCACGTGAAGAGGCAACATGGGAGCTTGAAGAAAGAATGAAGAAGCTTTATCCGTCCTTGTTCGGTGAGTAACTTAACTCAATCTTCGAGGACGAAGATTATTTTAAGGGAGAGAGGATGTAGTACCCTAGAATTTCCTTGAAATTATTCTGTACAATGTGTGTTTATTTCTTCATAATTTGAATGTTGTTGTGTGTAAGAATTAGGCATCAAGATCGTTTGACGTTAAGGCTTGTAAGCGGCAATATCGTATGCCGTTTATATGGTGTTAACGACAGTAGGTATTGACGTTTAATATTTTTTCTGAATTATTTAATTATGGGCAAGACTATAAACGACATCATCAATGGACGTTTATATTGGGGGAAGACGGCAACCTATGTTGACGCTAACCTGACTTGCCTGTTTTTGAGCTTTCCGTTCCGGATTTAAGAGATCGGCCGTTTCAGGAAGGTTTTAATGGGCTGATCCGATGTGTTTAGATTTGAGGGTCAGGATTAGGTTTGGTCCTTTCTTGAGAGGTCTTTATAAGACCAAATCTCGCAGGAAGAAAAGGGGTTTTTGCTTTGGTTCTAGAGGAGAGAAAGAGGGTCGAGGAAGGGATTTGCAGAGCGATCTGGTGCTTGTTCGTGCGGTTCGAGGGCTTCTACACCGAGGAGATACATAGGACTTCGTGCCCAAAGGCTCATCCAGTCGGAGGAACTTCATCGGAGGAGGTTTCGGAGTGCTTGAAGACGGAGGAAAGAACTGTCTCCCTAGCGAGACGGGCATCTTCGAGCTCGGATTCGACACTCCATTAGGAGGGATTGAGGCAAGTTACATGGCGGATTAGTTTAGGATATGATATATTACGTATTTAACATTTTTCTGTATTTTTAAAGCATGAAAACAAACCTATGGGAAGGGTTAGAAACGCCGTTATTTCATGCAGGTTTTCTGTGTCTTAGAACTAGACGTCCAGGGGTATTGCCGTCTATATAAAGTAAACGGCAATATCGACTGTCGTTTAGTTCATCCAAAATATATATATATTTTCTGTCCTTACTATATGTAAACGGCGCTATGTGCCGCCGTCTGTTTGTGTTAACGACGCTATGTGCCGCCGTCTATAATTATTTAACGACAACGTTTGTGGACGTCGACCATAGTAAACGTCGTATGATGGACGTCAAGATTATCAGAATCATGTATTCCCTAAAATCTGAGTGAACTTGTTTAAATGTATAATTTATGAATGTATGCGTTTCAGCCATGAAATATTTGAGCATGTGGTTGTCATATTATGGACTGTCTATTGCTATAATGTACAGGTTACATATATGTATTAATGAACTTGCATAATTACATGACAACGATCAATGTTAAGTTAGTAAAAGATAAAGTATAATAATTTAAAAGAAAGCATGTTGATTGATGTTTAGATTACTGCAATAGATATGATATGTCAGTAATCTCTGTTCCATGTGAAAATTGTGAGCTTTTCTCAATATTAAACCATGTCAGTTAGTTGATTTAATAGAGTTAATTTCATGAAAAATAGTTGCAGAAATCAGAAAATTATGAAATTTGGCATGTGTATTGTAATTACTGATTCCGAATTTTTGTTAAAATTTCAGAATTTTCAGACATGTGTATGTTTTGTTATAAATTTCTGAACAATATATTACACATAGAATTGAATAAAAATGCATGAAAATGCAAGAATGAATATTAGTATCATGATAGAAATCTGTTGTTCAGTAAATAGGATTTCAGAACTGAAAGTGTTGTACTTTGAAATATTGCATTGACACATGTTAAATAGTATGAAATGAAATGTCACTATCTATTATACATGTTAGTGTAGGCATTATAACAATGATGCCAATATGACATTGCTATCTTAGAGATTCCTACAAGGAACTACACCGTAGATGCCCCTATGGTAATGGTTCACCTACATGTAAAGAAATGAATCCGTGGGCAACGGATTGAAATCCTGGAGGTAGACTTGTTCTACTGGTCAAGGTGGGAAGGACTTTCCCCGGTTTTGCGCAAATACTATGACTTCATCACCGCATTGCCTAGGTGATAAGTGAATGTTAAATGACTACTGATCTCTAATTTAGTGTGGGCTATGTCTTGGCAACTATATGAAAATGACTACATGCTACAAGTTATATTGTACAAGTTATATGCTACAAGTTATATGTTACAAGTTACATATCTACAAGCTACATGTTACATGCCACAAGTTACATGTCTACCTGTTCTACATGCTACGTACTACATGTTATATGCTTACATTCCTATATGTGAACTTGTTCAAAGGATTTCTTATTACATGTCAATGTTTTAATATTACTACATGAAAATAGTTGTGTAAAACAATAGTGCATGCATAAATGAAAAATTGATACATGAGAAGTGTTGTAGGTCACATAACATCGAATAGATTCCATGAATAAGTAATTCTATGCTATATGTGAAACATGTTTTATTTCCTTAATAGTTAGAATCACTATGAAATGAATGATTGCCAATGGACTTAGCACTATCGTAAGAAAAGTATAGGATATCAATGAATGGAATGCTAATGTACTACCATGTTTTAAAATTAATATACTGTTAATATCTTGAACTATCTTTCATGTGATTTGCTGGGTCTTGTAGACTCATACTTGCCTAACATTTCAGGAGAGCCAGAGGATACAGAGGAGTTAGTGCAAACTGACTCAGAGCGTGAGGACGTGGAGACTTAGCTTGGCATAGAGAGATTTAGAGTGAATCTTGTATGTGAGGATCTTATGTAATTTCTTTTATGAAGCTGATCTTTGAATTGTAATAAACTTTGGACTATTGCTACCCTTTTTATGCATTAGATTTGCTTTTGAATAAATACTGATTATAAGTGTTTAATTCCATATTCGGTCATTTATCATTGGAATTGAATAGTTATTTGTGTATATTTCAACCTGTATTGTAATTGTTGGATTCGTTCCACTGTAATACCTCTATTAGATCCAATGTGAGTTGGTGTAACTGTAATGGGTCTAAGAGGGGCGTTACATATAGCACCGCGTCGCCTCGCCACCCCGCGACCCAGGGAGGGGAGGTGGTAGTACGCCCACACCTGCAAAAGTAATACAAGTTAGTACCATAGTTAATTAAGACAAGCGGGAAAAGCAGTAAAGGGTAAGGGTGAGAAGCATACCTGTAGTAGTGGGAAGAAACCTGCGACACCTGTTTCCCTGCTGGAGGTGCCCAGACTGTCAAAGAGGTGGGCCAGGAGAGCCGCACCCCACGCGTAGTTGCCCACGCTGGACAGATCCTCCAGCAGGGGCAAGAACCAGCAGCCAACTGGGTCCCCTCTGGTCCCCAGTACCATCTTCCCGATCACGAGGGTCAGGAACCGCCGTAAGTCTCTGTCAGCTGCCTCTCCCTCCTCCTCAGCCATCGCCGCTCTGGCGTCATCTGTCATCCACTCCATGTGCTCCGCTTGTCCCTCCCCCGTCTGGCGGCGTGCACTCACCACCCCCAGGCTCGCCTGCAGCACCGTCCGCTGCACTAACGAGGACCTCTCTCCCCTCACCTCCAGTCCAAGTAGCCTCTCCACCGGCTCCTGGTAGCTGGTATAGGTGGTCCCAGTCACCGCCTGGCCGTCCACTCAGAGGCTGGTGATCCGTACCACGTCCTCTAACATGGGGACCATGTGCCCCCACGGAAAGAGAAACGCGTGGCACTCCAGGTCCCACCTCTCCTTCAGCGCCTGGATGAGTGCCACGTCTGGCGCCAGCTCCTCCAATCGCAGAAATGGCCCGAAACCCATGCCCTCCAGTCAGCGTACCTGGAAGTCCGGTAAGCCGTCATAAATTGCTCAGATCACTGCCCACCCGAGCCGGGACCGTAACTCACTCTGCAAAGCAAACACCAAAAGGTCAGAAGTCGGAAGGAAAGAGCGCAAATCACTCTCTATCCTGATAAGACGACAGGGAGTCTGTCGCCTTCTTAAGGCGACAGAACCCCCGTCGCTTTCCTGGTTTCTCATTGCGACAGGCACCCTGTCGCCATCAATAAGGCGACATGGGGGCGTCGCCTTCGCTCTGGTAATACGACAGGGGGTCTGTCGCATTACCAGGGCCGAATCGAGACGGAATTTCCTCCGTTTTTCGGCCGTTCCCTCGGGCAAATCGCCCTACAAATGGGTGCTCCGCACCCCCCCACATCCCACATTCAAAGCTTAGAGTTCGGAGACCTACCTTTTTGGGCCTGACCGGCTCGTCCTCGTCAACCATCGCCGGTGCGGGCTCCTCCTCCATTGGCACGACCGGAGGGGCTTCCGGGGCCACCGTCGACGTCCCCTCACCCGCTTGCCTTCGCCGGATGGACTTCTTGCGCCGCCGACCGCCGCCCTCACCTCCTTGCCCACCACCATCGCCCTCCATCGCCGGTTGTCAAAGGAGAGGAAGAAGGAAGAAGGAGAGAAAGAAGAGGAGGAGGAAAAGGGGGGGGGGGGCTTGACGGAGAGAAGAGAGAGGGTTGAAGGGGAAGGCCGGAAGGAAGGAAATAGCCGAAAGGAAGGAAGAGAAGGAAGAGAAGGTTTGAAAGAAGGGAAAGGAGAAGAAGGGCGCTCGGTCCGAATTCAAACTGCCCCGGGACCTGTGAACGCGACAGGGTCTGTGTCGCCTTCTAGCCAGGTAGCGACAGTGGCTATGTCTCCTTCACTTTTATGGTAGCGACCGTTGACCGGTCGCCTTCTGGATTGCGACATAGCCCATGTCGCCTTCTTAAACCAGTGCATAAAAAACCCCTAAAAATCAATGCTCATTGCAATAAACCAATGCTTACATCAATAACATGTCTCACTCCCCTTATATCAAGCATCAATCTCACCACACCAAGTCCCATCAAAGCATCAAAAAGTGCAATCGAGTCTATCTCTCTAGCTCATGGTCCCCTCAGTGGCTGAATCTTCTCATGCTCCAAGAGGTACGCCTGGTACGTTTCCCGGTCCTCGACAAGTCTCGGCGGGAGTGCATGGGTAGCGCATGCCCTCCACAAGGCCAGCGCGCTCCGCACGGCCTGCTCGTCCTCCGGGTTCCCCAAGCGTCGTTTCTTCATGGGAGGCAAGTGTGATGGCAGAAGCACTCTCGTCCTCGGCTTCCCTACCTGTAGATAACACCGCTGCGGGTTGTAGAGCACGGTCGCCATATTCCCTATCAATTGCAAGTCTAAGCCGTGTCCGAGTGGTAGCCGGATCTCCGCTCCGCGAAGTGTCGCTATGCCTAAAGCAAAGTGCTCCACTGGTAGGGTACTGAAGTAGAGGCGCCATGCACTCCTTGTCTTCTTGTCCGCCGTCCTGCATAAAACCTTGTCGGAGAACTTGGCCGCGCTAATAAAGTTCAAAGGATGGCACCCGAAGATCCGACTGTCGGTGGTGGGGTTGTCTACCGGTTTGAATTTAATCCTCACACCCAACCAACACTCTAGAAGGATCATAGAGCCATAAAGGAAACCTCCCGTGGAAGCCGAGGTAAGGCCCGAGTAAAGGTACGCCAAGACGGTGTGAGAGAGTGAAAGTCCTCGCCATACCCCACTAATCGCACTAAGGCTAGCATAGTCTATAAGGTGATCCCCGGATGGAAAGAGCACCACCCCACATAAGCATATGGTCACGGCCTTTGCGATCTCCCGGTGGTCTACACTCTTGTCCTTGCACTTAGATATGACCCACTTAGACAATGGCACTAGATGGATGAATTGTGAGCTAATCATGGTGTAGACATCCCCCGGATCGGTCATGAACTCTCCAAGGATAAGTTTCGGGTTAATGGGCTCAACCGTGTAGCTTATGTTTTGCTCATCCCCGGGCTTGGTCTTGGGAAGAGCAAGGAAGGCCTCGACCTCCTCTAAAAGGACGGTCGCCTCAAATTTTGGGAAAATGAAAGTATGGGTTTATGGGTGCCATAATTCTATCAAGGCCATGATACTATGCCAATCAAAGGAAATTTTGTGGTAATTGTGAGCCGCTATCAAAATCCCACCCAAACCCCACTCTCTTAAGAACCTAATGACATACATGGGTAGAGATTTGATCATCAGGGCAATCCAAGTGAGCTTAGAGTAGCGGCGAGAGCCGGGGAAGAGCTAGGGAAGAAAAGAAAAGAGAGAAAAGAGGAAGAACAAGAACACAAAATTAATGAAGAAATTCGGAGCATAAAATCATGAAAATTGAAAACACCAACCAACTTACCTCTCTCACTTCCTCCCTCCAGCTCAAGTGGTTGGGAACGTCCGTAATCCTCATGAGAGCTTCAAAGGTCGCCGAAGCACGCTTCGGACCTTCATAGACCGCCTCCCCACCCATGGGATCAAGAGGAGCTCTCTTCATGGCCATGGTAGCTTGCAAAGCTTGAAGAAAAGAAGAGAGAGGAGAGAGCTTCGAATTTGGCCTCTCATCCCCTTTATTTATAGAGCTATAATACTCCTAATCTTGCTAGGAAAGGGTAGGGGAGACCCATTGAGAATAGGACTTTGAGTAGGGAAGCAATAGAGTCCAAGTGGGAGTCAAAACCAAGTCCTATGCTGAAAGCTTTTGAGCTCGGGCTGAGAAAACTGAGAAAGCGACATATCGACCCGTCGCCTTCAAGGTGGCGACAGGTCTTGTGTCGCCTTCTTCAGTCAAGCGTCGCGACATGCCCTATGTCGCCTTCTGACCAGTCTGTGCTGTCTTGCTTATTCCTCTGTGACTGTTCAGGATATTTGCACATATGCTTTGATGACGTTGTTTGGTGCATTGTATCATGTCTATCTTTATTGCTTTGATTATTGAAAATCCATAAAAATCAAAAAATGCAGGAAAATCCATAAAAAATCCAGAAAATTCAGAAAATCAAAAGACGCCCGTCAGGTAAGTCAGGTAAGTATCTCTAACCCTAATCCCTCCGCATTACTATATGATATCTACACTATTATATCGGCTCAAGGACCGGCTGGTTCCCAGTGTGTTCCAGGATCTGAGTTCCCCTTCATCAAAAACGAGGATGATCTAAGTGCACGCTGCTAATCGCTGGATAGGCCGTTGGGTGATATGACTCGGGGACGATGGATTCTATCACACGTCGGGGATGCGAAGTGTCTTGACCCTTGCTTATATTGTCTAGCAATATTATCTTTGAATAGTTGTTATTTTCTCTCTTTCTTTGCATTCGTTTTATGATTTCCTTTTTTTCTTTAGCCCAGCATGCATCATGTATGAATTTTGAGCTTCATGAATCATGATTTGTCAAAGTCAGCTTCTCAATGATGTCCCAACCCAAATCCTCATTTCCAGACAAGAACTCCACTCCGAATTTGAAAGCCTTCCTCGAGCTTGTGCTCGGTCCAGCTTGCCAGTGTGGTTCCTATGAAGGATTCCTCTCATCCCCATTCATTAAACCAGTCATTCCCTTTATCCCTGATCCGCTCATTAGTCGTGACCCGCTCGAAGGCCAGAGTCGAATCGACCCGCCGGGCAGCACCTATCCCCTAATGAACGAAACCTGCATGCTAAAGATAGCTAGGGTACCTCTTAAATCAGGAGGTTGATCATTTCTTTTCTTTGATTTTCATTCGTCCCCGAATAAGAACCATCCTTGCACTCTGTTCCCAGCCATGTTCGAGGTTAGCCAGATAATTCTTGCTGCTTATTCGTCCAGAATGGGTGTCTCTTTACCTTGATGCCCGCTTTTCAGCTCATTCCGCTTTATTCCGCTACATCGCCGTTTCACGCTATTTTCGCTCCATCACCGCTCCACTCCCTTGCAAAGCAGGCATCAAGGAGGGGCAATCTGTAGACACCCATTTCTGACCCATAAGTCAAGCAATATCTCTTGTCATATCATTAATGCCTCACGTTGGCTCATCATCGTCAAGCTGGCTTTCTCCGATCATGACATCATTCCCATTAGTTCATCGCCCTGGAGGACCCTTCCTGGTCAAATCAATCTCTTTCACTATAAGCCCTCTGAGTATGAGTCCGATATTTCATCCTGAAGGCTGTACATGGCTAATTGGACTCATTACATGCCGAAATGTAGAAAAGACCAGAAGGCGACAGGCCCTAGGTCGCCTTCCTGAAAACGACAGCCCCTATGTCGCCATCATAATTCCACATTTTAAATCCTCAGAAAATCACAAAATGACTCAAGTCAGCCTTCCATATGAAGAAGGCGACGTATCGAGCAGTCGCATTCAGAAGGCGACACCTAGGCCATCGCGTTCAGGGGCTTAAACAGGAAACTCAATCCGAAGCCAATTTGGACCCATGCTATTGATGGTAATTGCATGTTTTGGACTTCCAAATAAAGTCCAAATCCTCTCAAATTCGGAGCAGACCTTCCTAACATGTCCCTTTCCGAGTTCCAATAGGCCTTGCACAGCCATACTTGCCCAGAGTCAGACTCTTGCCCATTATTCCTCTCAGACCCGAGTTGGGAATAATCACCAATAAGTACCTCGTCTCTGCATCCTTTTGGGCAAGGCCAGATTCTTTAGTTCGCTGAGCAAGAGAGCTTCATCTTCCACGAAGAGAGTTCTCCCTCCAGACGATCAGCAATAGCCCTCCAGGGCGTTTTCCCATCGGCTACACAATTCTTCTTCCCTTCTTCTCTTTATTTCTTTGATTTCATGCATGCATAGCTTCGTTTTCTTTCTAGTTTAGCATTAGATCACGACACACACACCTATTTTTAACACCCACAGGGTTAAAAGCCCCAATCCTATGAGTTTCCCCCATAATAGTTCATGTTCACGTGCTTTTCATTGAATAGATCATCTACACACGAGTTCTAATGGGTGTTTTGTTTATTTGAATCACTTTGGCAGGTGTTTAAAGGTCAGATCAAGGTGAGGCTCTTGTCCCTTGGCCGGCTGAGGAGCAGGAAGATTAAGAACCCAAGTCTCCATCCACTGAAGAAGAAGGCGACGACCGCTCTGTCGCGATCAAGAAGGCGCCGTTGCCTACGTCGCGTTCACGTTAAAGCATCGCGACGCCCACTCTATCGCATTATCAGGTACGCCTTCCTCTTCATCTTTCCTTTCCAAGGTAGTCAGCCCTCCATCTGAACATCAAGAGGCGACTGCATTGGTGGCGATCACGGTCAGTTCCTAATCCCTACATATTCACAATCAATTTCAAAATGGGATACAAATCCCGTGATTACAACGGCCTATTTTCCTATCGCGACAAGAGTGTTGTCGCGGCGCGCTTTCCCAATGTGACCTGGGTCTTGTCACAGTGGCCTTGACCATCGCGATGGTATCGCAATGGTTTAGGAGGGTGCGACAAGACCTTGTCTGCCTCGGGTGTTTTCGTGGCCACGGTTGGCATGTCGGCGTGTGCCCCAGGGCAGGGTGTGCCCTTAGGACCTTCTGGTGGGAACGCGGTAGGTTGCCTTCCTGCGTTCACTGACTGAAGGTGACACCTTCGTGGCCGTGTCCTAGCGGCGTCGTTAGGAGGGTCCCGTCTATCTAATAATCGATGGTCTGGCTGCCAATTGATTATTAGCAGAGCATTGGTTTCTGTTCTGCCTGGTGGTGTTCCGGTTTCTCGGGGTGTGCCATGTGTGCCGGCGTTTGTCGACGGTTCTTCTGGGGGTTTCCGGAAGGGGTGCCGTGCATGCCTGTGGCTGTTGGGCTTGTCTGGGTTACGAGCCAGTGGTGTTGTTTCTGTTGGTGTTTGCCATGCCAGTTCTCTTTCGCCCGGTGCTTGACACTTGAGGGCTTGTCCGAGAGACAGGTTGTTACCATTACCTGGGGCCCCTATCCTCGGGCGCCTGTGTCAGAGGGAGCTCTCCGGTGACATGCGTGCTTGAGTCCGGTCTAGAGTGGCAGACTCGGAGCGGAGGAGAAAACAGTGGGGCAGCGGCGTAAGCCGTTTCTAGAGCTCTCTTAGCTAGTTTGGGTCTCTAAGGTGGTTTTGGTGCTCTTCCAGTGCGGACCTTCTAGTCCTTCTCACTACCTCGCTCTGCATTGGTTCCGGAGCCGTGTAGGGAGGCCAGGCGTGGGGCCGCAGTTCGACCGGACTGCGGTGTTTGTGGTTGTGTTCTGTGCTGTGACTCACTAGCCTCACTCTACCTAGGGAGGTTGTAGACAAGAGTCAGTGGCTGGTGAGCGAGAGGGGTGGACTATGTGTCCCTCTCTTAGATGCCTGTGGGGGTGGCTTGGTTGCTCTTGCTGTGACGGTGTTTCACACTATTTCCGTGATTGGGTTTCTCGTCGCCCTAGCTCGCACAGTGGTTGTAGCCTAGCCATGTCCTACTTTCCGTAGGCTTGGTTAGTTTGGCCTCGTGGGCCGTGTTTAGTGGTTTCCGCTCTGCAGGTTCTCTCGGGGTGCCTTGTGCGGGCACCCAACTGCTATTTCTGTAACTCGTTCCTTGGTGCCGTCCGTGGTGGGACCGGAGTGTGTAGTTCCCTGACTTCGTGGAGTGTCTAAGGTGCAGGGTGATTCTTCTTGTGGGCCCTCATCTTTGTGGAGGTTTGAGGTGGCCATGCCTGCGGTGAGATGGTGCTTCTTACGTGGTTGCTCGGTGTCTCTCGTGGTGACACCTGGTTGTTCCTTCCCGACCTCGTGGAGGTCCAAGGTGTTGGTGCTTGTGTCGTAAGACTTTGGTCTCACATGGTTGCTCCGGTGTTCCGTGAGAGTCTTTGTCTCGGCGGGTGTGTTCCGAGGGTTACTTCTGCATTGTGTTTGACTCTGCTGGTTCTGCGGGAGTCATGTTTGGCCTGACCCGGGTTGTGGTCGAGGCATTTCTTTGTTTCCGCTGCTTTGTAGTACTCTATGGTAGGTATTTCTTGCTTTACTATTTTTTGTTGGAGTTCCTGCTGCTCTGGATGGTAAGGGACTGGTAATCCCTACTGAGCCTTGTTTGCGAGGCTCACCCCCCCTACTCTTTTCAGGTAGGGACTCGCTGCGTAGGTGTTCGTTGCCGGATGGTCGTGGCGGCGGCTTGTTCGCCGTACGTTGCCAGCAGTGTGAGTTGTGAGTGTGCGTGCTCTTTTGTACCGTGAGTTGTGAGTGGCCTTTTTGCAAGTCCTCGGGGTATGCCCCTTTGGGACTGCACCTTTCTTTCTGTACATGTACTTTTATTTGGGGCTTTTTGTACATAAATTCTTTATTAAACGTACGAACTCTCTTGTTATAGTTATTTGAATTCATTGCTTATCTCACTGGACTAAATTCTAACCCTTCCGGGTCTTCGGATCTGTGGGTGGCGGCATGACCTTCGAGGTCCTTGGCGGTTCTTGGAGGTCGAGTCGTTACAGTGGTATCAGAGCTCTGGGGTCCAACGAGATTTGTAATGGGTTAATAACTATGGTGATCCCAAAGAAAGGTACTAGTATGCTGCTGGCCCATCCATGTATAGTTGCTATTAGGTGAGCTTTTGGCTCTTTGATTGTAGGTGGCTAGCTTTCCAGCAGGGTCCAAGTGTGAGCTGCAGGAGAGTGTTGCTGCTGTTGCTGAGTGCGCGTGGTGTGAGCGTGGTTACTGTTTTCGCTCGTGCTGCGGTTGGGTTTGTCCTCGGCCTGCACGTTCGTGTGGGTGTGTCGCGAAGGCTGAGAGAGACTATGTGTGGTGTGGCCTTCACCGGTGCAGGGTTGTGGTCTGCGGAACCGGTAGAAGGTGTCCTTGCCTTGTTGCCTATCCCCTTCTTGTTGGGGTATGTCCTTGTTGGATGTCCCCTTCTTGTTGGGGTGTGTCTTTGTTGGATGTCCCCTTGTTGTTGGGGCGTGTGTTGTTGGCTATGTGTTTGGCCTTACGTGCCTGTGCGCCGTTGGGTGCTGTGCTCTGCTCAGTCGACGTCATTGCTCGAGCTAAGCAGATACTTGTGTGCCGTGTTTCACCACTGGTTAAGCGCTGAGACACCTAGTTGTGGTTGTTGCCATCTTTGTGCTGGCTAGTTGCGAACTCTAGTGAGGTGCTCCCGGAGTTCTTCTCTGTTGGTTTTGGTGGAAGTGAGGTTTCCCTAGAACTGTGTTGTGCTCATTTCTAGTTGTTGCGGAGTTGCCCTCTAGTTGAGGTGCATCGCTTGGTTGTTGTGTTCTAGTGGTGTTTCCCAGAACTGTTTGTTGTTGTCCTAGTGAGGGTTCCGCTCCCTCTGGGACTGCTTCTGTGCTCGTTGATGTCTTCCACTGTGTTACCTCTTTGTTGAGGTCTCTGTTGTGTGGTTGGTTGCCGTTGTGTTACCCTCGAGGTTGAGGTGCATCGCTTGGTTGCCCTGTGTTCTGGTGAGGTTTCCCATAGCGATTTGTTGTTGTCCTGGTGAGGGTTCCTCTCAGGACTGTTCTGGCTTGTTTCTGCCATTTGTTGCGCTACCTCGGGGCTGAGGTATGCTATTGTGGTGTTGGCCGGTGCGTTCTGGTGATATTTTTCCCAGAACGGCACCTTGGTGGTTCTGGTGGTAGTTCTCCCCAAACCAGTTTGTGTTGCTTCCGCTGTCTGCTGGGTTCTCTCTGTTGGCCGTTTGTTTGAGCTACATTCTTGTGATATTTTTTCCTAGAACGGCTCTTGGCGCTTTTGGTGGAGGTTCACCATAAAGCTGCCTTGCATTGTTTTGGCTGTCGCTGCTCTCTCTGTGTGGAGATGAGCTATCGCTGTTGCCCGTTGGATTGTCTGTGTTCAGTCTTCCTGGGCATTGTCGGTCAAGGTGTGGTGCCTTTGACCATGTGGCTAGCCGTGGTGCTGGCCAGTTTGTCTTCCTGATCGTTCTTCGGGTTTCCCAGCTACGCTGGTGGGACTTCGTGTGTCCCCAGGATCGGGAGGTTGGCTTCGTTTCTCACGCCCTGTGGGCTCTGCCAGATGGTGGTCTGGTGAGTGCCATGGGTGTCTGGCTGGTTGTGCTTCTGTGGAAGTGCCAGTCTCGTTTAGTGGTTTTCCGTAGCGTGTGGAAGAGACTCATTGTGAGGGTCTCCTTCCCCTGCTTTCTGTTGGTTGCTCGTGGTGGTGGTGCTGGCAGGGCAGTTGGTGCCGTGTTTTTCACACTGTGGCAACCTTTGTGGTGAAGGTCCCTCCCCTTGTGCTGTTTTGAGGTTGAGCAGGTTGCTCCCCTCGTGCGCGTGGTTTCCTTGTGGCGCAATAGGTTGTGGTGACCTATTGTCCTGTCTCTTGCTGTGCTGGTTTCTTGTCGCCTGACTAGACGATGTAGGGCAGCATGCCCTGTGTTCAGTATGAGGCGGCACCAATTTTCTATTGTTTGGCTTGCTTGTGCGAGCATCATCCCGGTGTGTGTTTCCGCTTGTGCCTCAGCTGTGCTTGGAGGTGCTTGTCGTTGTTTGGTGTGTGGCCCTCTCCACATGTGGTGGTAGGAGCGGTGCGTTGTGTTGTGTGCTTCTAAGAGCCGATGTGTTGTTGCGCTCCTGAAGCTGTTGGTTTTCCGCATGTTCCACTTATGGGTCTCTGGTGGAGAGTCCCTTTTGGTTGGCCTTGAGTCGTTTCAGGCCATTGGTGCGGTTGCTTACTGCACCTTGAGTGTGTTTTTTTTTTTCGATGTTTTGTGTCCTTGTGCCTTGAGAGTTTGTGGCCAGTGTGTCCTGTCCTACCCTTTTTGGCTTGCGGTTTCTTGTGGGTGGCTTTTGGCAGGTCTCTTGTGGAGAGTCCTTCCTGTTAGCCATGTTGTTTCGATCGTTGGTGCAACTGTGTAATTGCATCTTGCCTAGTTTTGGTGCTCGTGGTGGCACCCTCTCGTCTGGACCCCTGGTGCATTGTGTTGCACTTTGGGTGGCTCCTGGTGCTTGTGTGAGCACCGTGTGTTGTGTTGTTTTTATTGATCGTGAGCTTCGTGCGTTGTTTCACGAGTTTGCTAGGTGTTGGAGGTGTCGAGCTTTCCGCCTCTAGGACACCTTGTGCTGGCCGATGCCTTGTGGTTGTATCGTTACCACTGTGGGGTGGCTGCTTTGCCTTGTCTAGGTAGCCCTATCGGTGGTACGTCATGAAAGGTGGCAGAATCACCAAATATAGTAATTCAGAAAGGGGGTTGAATAGATCACTACCAATTAAAAATCACGGTGACCTTTCTTTTAATGATAACACTGACTTGTTGAAATCTCAAACAAATTGGTACGACATTTGGACTACGATGTGTGTGCTAATTGTGAGTAGAACAACAAACAATCTATCTAGCGTGTGAGTAATCAACGCGCCTACCAAACATCTATCGTAAAGACATTCAAACCACAGGACACGAAGATTTAAGGTGGTTCGGAGTACACAACTTGTGTATCCTACGTCCACCGTCCACACACACACGCAGAAACAACTGCTTATGAGCGAGTTCAACTCTACAACTCACACACACACACATTGTCTGATGCAAACACGCAATCAAGACAACAAACCACACGTGAATCAAGCACAAGGGTCGCTTGAGTCACAACCACACACACATATATGTGAAAAATATGAAAGGACAAGAGTTCTGAGATGAAGAAACAAATCCCGATGAAGAACTCTTGTCACTGGTCATCCAGAGGAACTCCAAGCTTCAATTGGATGACTCTCAGATGACGGAGAAGCTTGAACCACGGACGGACCAACTTCAACTCCATTCGGAACATGAATCTTCTTTTCTCTGGACGGAGGGTTGAAGCAGAGTAGTAGGGAGAATCTTTCTCTCTTGGGTTTTACTTAGGGTTTTGGTATGGTGGCTTCTCTGTGTGAAAATAGCTTCATATGGCCTTTACATATGGGTGTCCAAACATGGAGAGTCGTGTTTAAAGGGATCACCCAAATATAGACCATATCCTGACCATCGGATCTGACTTTCTCTTCGTTTGTTGACATGCACTCCATAGTTGTCGACAGCTACTACTCAATTCTCGTTTCCAGAACCATAGTTGTGCTTGAAAACTGGATCTGTTGACAGGCGATTTGCTGCTGTCGACAGGCCATCTGCATCTGTCGAGAGGTGGGCTTCAGCTGTCGACAACTACTGCCCCAATTGAGCTTCCAATAGCTTGTTTTGTTCTGGATGGTCTATTTGTCGACAGGCTTGTTCTTGGATGTCGACAGGTGTGTACTTGAAGGCTTTTACAAAGTCTTTTGCACTTGACATTGAGTGCTTGTCTTGCATACATTCACACCTACATAAAAAGACATTCTAAGTGAGATACAATGAATACATAGGTGATCATATTTGCACTTGCATATGTCATTCATGTCTTTATCAAATTTGGCATTTTACAAACATTAATTGCAACATCCATTGAATTTACATCATCAAAAACATTTAAACACATGAGAACCGAACATTCTCCCCCTTTTTGATGATGACAAAATGTACAATTGATGTTTTCTCCCCCTTTTGGCAACATCCAAAAAGATAAATCAAGCACCCATGGACAAAAGTGAAAGAAAGAACTGTGATTTCAATGATGGAATTTGAAGTACACATAGTTACAAAAGATTTGAATGGCATGAAGGGAAATTACATGACTGACACAGCAAACTAAGAAACTCAGAAATGCTAAGACACCAGACACATGACCCAAACGTAGTGAATAAAAAACTACATTTCCCAAACTGAATCCTACAATCTCTAAACATCGTCAGTCCCAAGAGCAGGGGGATGATGGAACTCATGAAACTCTGTAGAGAGCCTGGTAAGCCGGTGCTGAATTTGCGCATGAGTATTGGCCAGTCCATCCATCCTTGAATCAACATGATCAAGATGAGCATTGAGATGGTCAAAGCCCGTAGTGAGTTGGTTCTGCAGTTGGGCCATCTGACCAGCAATAAAATCTCTAAGAGATGGCGCTGGACCCTATGGTGCTTGGTCTTCAGCAGCATCTTCATCTTCTCCCTGAGCATCCATTAGCTCTGCTTGGGAGTCTTCGTCATCACCAGTACCATTATCATCCTCCGCAGACTCCTCTTCAATGTCCTACTCTTTGCCCTTGAGAGTCCTGGTGACTCTCCCATCCACAAGCTTGTAGCCCATTCTATGCGCCGCAGTAAGATCAAATGATCTACGGGACATGAGACTTATGCATTCAGAGTCGGAGACGGAGATGCCAAGAAAGGATAGGAGGGATGTAATGTGGCAGGCATATGTCATTGACCTTTTTGGATTGCAAAAACATTGATTAAGAAGGTCAAGCATTAGAATAGGCAGATTGACCTGCTCAGTTTTGAGAAAGAAATAGAACAGGGATTTATAAACTTCGGTCACAAGTTCCCGGCTGCCATCTTTTGGCACAATCATGGTGGTGAAGATATGATGAACGAGATGATGTAGAGGAGGAAATGTATTGGCATTGAGCTTCATACGATCCATGGTTGAATCATACGACTGGAGGGTGATAAGATTGTAGTACTCTGAGGCAGAAGGATGGTTGATTAGAACATCAACCCTGGAGTTAGGGATTTGCAAAGCACGGGTCAAGAGGTTTGGGGTAATCTGGAAAGAAATACCTTTTACCATGGTGAAGAGATCACCCTCAATGGATTTCCCCATATTTTTGAAGAACTCTGTTACTATGGTGGGAGAATACCACTTGTGGGAGTATAGAAAAACTGACCAACTTTGGGCGTCGAACAGAGGTTGGAGACCCGAGAATATATCTTCCAAGGAGATGAAATCCACGTAACGTGGCTGAACGAAACGCTAGAAGGTGCCCTGAACCCTGGTGAGGTGTAATCCCTGGGGAACATCGAGCTCCGGAAGATGATCATCCCAGCGCTTGCTCCTGTGCTCATCCGGTGCCCTGGAGCCTTCGCCAACTTCTGGCAGGATGGGACGCCGACGAGAAGCAAGGTGTTTGACAGGAGGAGCCATGGAGAAGGTGAGGTCGGAGAGGGGAGGATCTCTAAGAAGATGGAGATGAGAGGAGTAGAGGAAGACGAGAAGGCAAGAAACCAGAATCTAGGTTCTGACGTCCTGGAGAGAGGAAGTTAGGGTTGGAGAAGGAGGAAAGGCTTTTTGGAAGAGGTGGAGGGGGGAAAGAGACGTGGGTTCCCTTTTTAAAGAAGTTTGGAAGAAGTTTGAAAGGAAAGGGGCCCACAAAATCTGGCCAAAGGTCGCACCGGTTGGGCTTCTGAACCGCCCAGGCCGCCGACTGTCGACAGCCAGGAAGGCAGCTGTCGACAGGTGCTGAGCAATTTTATGCCAGAACTGAATTTTTGAGGAATTTTAATGGAAATGAGCATGCACTTGTGAGTTTAGGGTTGAGAAAAGGTTGTATACTCATTACAAAGTATCATAGCCACGAGTATGAAGACACAAAAAAAAAATCTACAATGGTTAAGAGATAATACTCCGGGAATCTTAAGTTAGGGCATTTAGAAAACTTTGTTCAAAAGCAAATGAAATAAAGTTAACCCCGTTGAATAAAACCATGGAAGAAAATCATATATCTTAATGGTGATGTTTAGTTGGTGAATGAAGACAACGTCTACATGACCCATTGGTAATAGACAACTCATTTCCCTTGAGTTAAGATGCTGGAGGCTTCAATTTTTTTTTTTTTAAATTTTCGAGCAATGGGAAATGTGGTAATTAGGATCACTTGCACCTTTTTACGTGAAGGTAGACATGTGGGATGTTTGTACCCCCAGTTACTCAGTGTTAGTGACCATCATACCATTATACAGAGATAATGAATAAATTTTTTGACGTGAAGACGGACATTTGTGATGCCCATGTCTCCGGTTACTCAGTGATACTCAACATTGCTCTGCCTTGACCCATTTCATATAAATTGAATCTTTTGAGTTTTGAAAGAGATAGCTTTGCCCCCTTTTTTAATTTTAATTTTTTAACAATCAAGGTCAATGGTTATTTAAGGTCAAAGGCCAAAGTAAAACATTGAGATCAATAACCGTCTTACTTATCAAACCATTTGAGAGACATGATCACCCACAAGGGAGTTATTCAAATAAATTAATTGAAGTTCATTTGATTTGCTCAATGTTTTTTAGATGACACAACCTAGACCCAAACACAAAATATTATTTCAAAAT
Organism: Colocasia esculenta; assembly: GCA_014218235.1. Taxonomy (NCBI): domain Eukaryota; kingdom Viridiplantae; phylum Streptophyta; class Magnoliopsida; order Alismatales; family Araceae; genus Colocasia; species Colocasia esculenta. The sequence continues at coordinate 24,010,007 of CM024759.1, forward strand.
CATTGTGATTAAATCAATGTGTTGGATACTACGTGAGTATGATAGGTAGTAATGAACATTAAGTCCCTATTCTCCCCTTGTACAAAGATTGTGAACATACTCATGACGAAAGGATTAGAAAAGAAGAAGAATTGACATAGAAGATGTATCTATCGACATCAAGGAGTTGCCTGTCGACAGGTACTGAATTCCAGTAAGATGTAGGTTCTGGGAACGCTTGTCTGTCGACAGCTGAGATGCTGGCTGTCGACAAGTACTAGGAAAACAGGTTTAAGGCTTTGATTTGTGAGAGATTTGCAACATATGAATGAGGGATAAAGAGACGTGGAATATGAGGGGTATCCCTTAACAACAACACTCACCTTGCCTTATCTTACTCCCCCATAGTGTGTACATGTGATGACTTATAATTCAAGCAAATCAATCAATGAGACACATATCAAACATTTGCACACAGAGCAACAACCATAACCATATGATCATAAAAAATTCATTCTTTGTAAGAAGATGCGTATGACAAATGTAAAGAAAACCAAATACCTTATTGTGAAGTGAATGACCTTCATGTATAAGAAGACTGTGGATACTTGGCAGAGAATATTTCCTTACGCATAATGATAGTTTTCGAACAAGCATGACTTGTTCTTCCACATGTCACCATTTGATATACCTTATAGTCACTACACACAAAGATCATTGACCTCATAATTGGCATTGGTCTCATTGCATTTTGCACAAGCCCAATTCTCTTGTCAATGTTGTGAACCTATCCTCAGATAGTGGTTTTGTAAAGATATCAGCCAATTATTTTTCAGTGGGAATGAAGTCAACTACAAGGTTCTTATTGGCTACCTCATCTCTCAAAAAGTGATGCCTAATATCTATGTATTTTGTCCTTGAGTGTTGAATTGGGTTTTTGGAAAGGTTGATAGCACTAGTATTGTCACATAGAATAGGTGTGCAGCCAATGTCAATGTTGTAGTCACACAGTTGACTTTTAATCCACAACACTTGAGCCACACAACTCCCTGCAGTAAAATATTCTGCCTCTACAGTGGAGAGTGCAACCGAGTGTTGCTTCTTGGATGCCCACGAAACCATGCAACTACTAAGGAATTGACAATACCCACTAGTGCTTTTTCTATCAATTTTACACCTAGCATAATCAGCATCAAAATATGAGATCAATTCAAAGGTGCTACCTGCTGGATACCAGAGACCCAAATCATACGTACCTGAGAGATATCTGAAAATCCTTTTCACTACAACCAAATGGCTTTCCTTTGGACTAGATTGATATCTAGCACAAAGGCAAATGCTAAATTGAATATCTGGTCTATTTGCAGTAAGGTAGAGGAGTGAGTCAATCATACCTCTGAATTGCTTTGCATCTACCGTTTTATCTTTCTCATCATTTTCCAGTTTAATGCTTGTGCTCATTGGTGTTGAGGCAGGCTTGGCTTGTTCGAACTGAAATATTTTCAGTAGCTCCTTGACATATTTTTCTTGATTGATGAAGAAGCCACCTTCATATTGTTTTACCTGCAAGCCAAGAAAGAATTGAAGCTCCCCCATTAGACTCATCTCAAATTCACTGTGCATATGTTTTGAAAATTCTTCACACAGTGAGGGGTTGGTGGAACCAAAGATGATGTCGTCCACATAGACTTGAACAACAATGATATGATTGCGAACACATTTAGTGAAGAGAGTTTGGTCCACTTTACCTCTTGAGTAGTTTTTACTCACCAAGAAATTGTTTAACCTGTCATACCAAGCTTGGGGTGCATGTTTCAAACCATAAAGAGCTTTGTGCAACTTATAGACATGGTTAGGCCTATCATTATCCTCAAATCTAGGTGGTTGAGAAACATAGACTTCTTCTTTGATGTAGCCATTCAAGAAAACAGTTTTAACATCCATTTGAAAAAGTTTGAATTTATTTGAGCATGCATATGCCAACAAAATTCTAACTGCCTCAAGCCTACCTACAGGTGCAAAGGATTCTTCAAAATCTATCCCAAATTCTTGATTATATCCTTTTGCTACCAATCTAGTTTTATTTCTCACCACTTTACCCTCTTCATTTAGCTTATTCCTAAATACCCACCTTGTCTCAATGACAGAAATTTCAGGGGTTCTAGGAACTAAACTCCACACTATATTTCTGTCAAATTGTCCAAGTTCCTCATGCATAGCATCTATCTAAGAATTTTCTTTTAGTACCTCTTCAACATTTTTAGGTTCCACTTGAGAGACAAAAGCTAAATGATCTTATTCAACAATATGTCTAACCTTAGACCTAGTTTGAACTTTATCATTTACATTTCCAATTACATTTTCAAGTGGGTGATCTTTTGAGTACCTCACATTCCTTATTGTTGAAGGACCTGGTTGGTCTTGATCTTGTGGAATTTGTTCTTGAGGACGGTGTTTCTGAGGATTTTCTTCTTGAGGAGTCTCTTCTTAAGGATTTTTTTCCTGAGGAGTCTCTTCAGTTTCATCAACGTTTTTTCTGAAAATTACTCTCTCATCATCATCATCATACTTGCGAAAGTATGCATTGTTAGTTTTTGTTGCTACTTGAGGATTTTCTTCAGTTTTCTCATGTTGTTTCCCAAGTATTATTATCTTCATCATCATACCTGCGAAAATTTGAACTATTATCCCTTGCATGATACTCATCAAAAACAACATGTGGTGTTTTTTCCATAGTTTTATTCTTATTATTAAACACTCTATATGCTCTAGAGTGTTCTGAGTATCCTAGAAAAATATCTAGATCACTTTTGGCTTCAAATTTATCTAAATCAGCTTTATCATTGTTATGAATGAAGACCTTGGAGCCAAAGATCCTGAAATACCCAATACTAGGTTTCTTACCTTTTAAGAGTTCATAGGGAGTTTTCTTCATCACAGGTCTTACCATGGCTATATTAAAGATATAATATGAGGTATTCACTGCTTCTGCCCAAAAGCTTCTTGTGAGTTGGCTTTCAACCAGAAGAGTGCGCCATTTCCACCAAGATCCTATTTTTTCTTTCCACTACTCCATTTTGTTCTGGTGTCCTTGGGGAGGAAAACCTGTGATCTATCCCTTGGTTCCTACAAAAATCATAAAAAGAGTTATTTGTTGGCCCTTTTAGTACGACAGCAAGCTAACCTAGAAGGGGGGGGGTGAATAGGTTTTTCTGAAATCTGAAATAGAAACTTTAACACATAAAATTAACACTTCAAAGTTTGGTTAGTTTAGTGTGATAAAGAGTAGCAGTGCGGAAGCAAGTAAACAATCACATAAATAACACAAGGGATTTATCCTGGTTCGGCCCTTCCCACATAGAAGTCCTACATCCAGTCTCCAAGCAACGTCTTGGGATTTTACTAACCAAGGGTACAGTCCCCCTCAAGGACAATACAACACCCAGCACCCCAGCTGGTCTTCTTCTCTTTCCCGGGCAAGAAGGCAACCAACTTCTCTTACAGGTAAAGAAGCCAACCTCCTGGCACAAACCCCAGTGCGGTTTTGCTAGACACAAACCGCTAGCTAGGTTCTACACTATATACAGTCCTACAGCTGGAGATAAGTCTTTCTTAGAAAAGAAAGAACAAAGCTGAGAGTTGGAACAAATGAAAACCAACTAAAAGAACTCTCAGCAAAAAGACTCTCTCCCCAGATTACAGAGATGCACACAGAGAGAGTGAAGAGAGGAGAAGGAGCTTGAAGCTTGAGGGCTTCAGATGCTTGAACACTTCTACTTGGGCTCGGGCTCTTTCTCTCTTTTCCTTTGAGTGTATGTGGAGTTGAGGTTCTTCACAGGATGTACACTCCTTGAAAAAAATCTTGAGGAAAGCTCACTTTCTTCTTCAGCCATGCTTCATCTTTTTTATGAGCAATTTGAATAAATCCGTTGGAGTTATAGTCGTTGCTCATCTTCTCTTTCTTCTAATATTTTGTGGTCTACGAGGTCTGCAAGCATAGAAGAAAGTGTTTAGTTAAAAGAGTGTTTATGTCAAAAAGGCTCATACCTCTATGTTTCCTGTTGCCACCCAAAAGTAGTAAGTAATACCCATTTTGTTGGCAGGAAAGAAGAGATCTAGAGAGATAAGCAAAAAGATCTCATGTCAGAAAGATAAAGGATTACGCAAATCCAGAATATTTGACTTTTTCACTAGATGCCAAAAAATATTTTGGAATATAAAGGAAATCTATGTTTAAGTGAAATCCATGTTTTATAAGCTAATCCATGTTTCACTTATGAAATCCATGTGAGAAGCAAATCCATGTGAGAGTCACTTATCAAATCCTTATGAGAGCGAATCGTTATGAGAACGAATCGATATGAGAGTCACTTATCGAATCCTTATGAGAGCGAATCGTTATGAGAGCGAAACGATATGAGAGTCACTTATCGAATCCTTATGAGAGTGAATCGATGTGAGAGCGAATCATTATGAGAGTCACTTATCGAATCCTTATGAGAGCGAATCGTTATGAGAGTGAATCGATATGAAAGTCACTTATCGAATCCTTATGAGAGCGAATCGATATGAGAGTCACTTATCGAATCCTTATGAGAGCGAATCGATGTGAGAGCGAATCCTTATGAGAGCGAATCCTTATGAGATTGAATCCTAATGAAAGTGAATCCTTATGAGAGTGAATCGTTATGGCACTTTGTAAATTGAAAACGATGTATATTGAATGGACATCGATTTAGCTTTTTAGTGTAAATCACACGGCAATAATGTCATAAATTTATATTTATTGGAAAAACATGATATTAAAATTTTTTAACAATAATTAATTAATCATAAATTTTGTTATCACCAAAATATAGGGGTAAAATACAGGAGTGGTTCAACAATCTCCCCCTTTTTGGTGATGATAAAATTTACGAGAATTTTCTGACAAAAATACTTAAAGCATAGAAAATACAGAAAATCCATAGATAATTCTCTCCCCCTTTTTGTCACTAACCAAAAAGGAAGGATCTTACCATGCATTCTCTCCCCATTGTGAAAATTTCTTACCATTGAGGGGTTCAACAATGATTGACATTAAAGAATAACTCCCCCTTAGTTTGTGCTCCCCCTGAATGAGAGACTACACCTGCATGAGACTTGCAAATAGTTATTAGTAATACTAAAATTTTAAAATAAATAAATGATTACTCCCTCTTCAAATATGTGTTGGATGAAGAGCTGGCAGTCAACAATGCCTTGAGCATCTTTGATCCTGATGCTCTAGGGCTATCCTGCAAATAAACTACTCAGAAGTAGGTACCCAAATCTTTTTGGGTCCTTGATGGTTAGATGCATAAAAATATCCTTTCGGGATCCATACTAGGTGCCTTGTTGTGCAGGTGTTTACTGTGTGTCCTAATTTATTGCAATGAGAACAACAATGAATATAATCTATTTTGCAGTTCTTATTGTTTTTATGATGTCTGTTTAGAACACAATTTTTAGAAACCTTTTTCGTTTGATAATGCTTGTTCATTTCAGGGGCCTTTTTCTGAGGCATTTTGGTTTCTTTTACAAATTTTGGCAAATGATATTACCCTGAAATTATGGCTTGTTTTCCTTTTTCTGGAGGTATGTATCCAAGCCCATGTTTATTATTTCCAGATTTTCATCTTTTTAAGCATAGGGCTAAAGATGTTTTCCCTCTAGTTAATTTTCTAACTGATTCTTTTTAATAGAGATTTTCTTCAGTTAAAGTTTTTAATTTTTCTTCTAACTCTAACTTCTCATTATTCTTGCTTTTCAAATCTTCATTTAAAAGATAATTATTATCTTTACTGTCCTTTAATTGTTTTTCTAGTTGCTCCAATTCGGATTTAAGATCAGAATTAGTGTTTTCCAAGCAAGTAGTGTTGTTTTTCAGATTTTTTAATTCTTTTACAGCAGCCTTATGTTTTTCATATAGTTCATTAAAGACTTCTTCTAAGTCTTCAGACTCTGACCCTGAATCAATGCATGAATCAAAAAATGGGTCAGAATGTACCTCATCTAGTCCTACCATGAGGGCTAGACTTACCTGCTCTTTCTCCGACTCTGAGCTTGATGATTCTGAGCTTGTGGCCTCTTCATTTTCCTAAGCAGCCGCCATGGCTTTTCTTCTGAATTTCTTGTGCTACTTCTTGGATTTTTCTGCTTGACCAGTCTTCTTCAGTCTAGGACAATCTGGTCTCAGATGTCCAGGTTTTCTGCATTCATAGCAGACTGGTTCTTTCTCCTTTTTCTCTTTCTTTTGAATCCTTCTTGATCAATTTTTCTTCTTTTGAGAATTTTCTGAAGCTTGGACAGTACATCATCTACGTCACTATCTTCAGAATCTACATTTTTGGAACTAGAAGAAGAAGAAGAGGTGGAAGGAGTTGCTGCAACTTTAAGAGCATTAGTACATTTTTTCTTTAATGAGCTTTCAGATAGTCGCTCCATAATAATTTCATGTGCCATGAGGGAACCTATTAAGTTATAAATAAAAAATTTGGTTAAGTCATGAGCTTCTTCAATAGTAGTTACTTTAGGTGTCCATGAAATAGTTAAGGACCTAAGTATCTTTATAACAGTTTCCTCATGAGAAAGATTTTTGCCAAGAGAACTCAGACCAACTACTATGCTCGAAAATCTATTATACATCTGAGTGATATTTTCATTTGGAAGCATTTTAAATTGCTCATATTGTGAGACAAGAATATCTATCCTAGTTTGTTTTACGTTATCTGTTCCTTCATAAGTTATCTGCAGTTTATCCCATATTTCTTTAGCTGATTTACATGCAGATACTCTACTAAATTCTCTTTTGGATAAAGCACAACATAAGTAGTTCTTAGCTTTAAAGTTTAAAGATAATTTACTTTTATCTGCTGCTGTAATAGCAGTAGTGCCTGGAATAGGAACAATAACATAATCACCTACCTCGATTACCTACCACAGATCAAAGTCTGTGCCTCGAATGAAGCATTCCATTCTCATCTTCCAATATTGGTAGTCCTCTCCATCAAAGAATGGAGGTTTGGTGACTGATTGACGTTCAGCATATCCTTGAGCTGCCATGGATCTTCTCTAAGATCGTTGGATCTTCTTGATTGATCAGAGAACATCGCTCTGATACCACTAGTTGGCCCTTTTGGTACAGCAGCAAGCTAACCTAGAAGGGGAGGGGGGCTGAATAGGTTTTTCTGAAATCTGAAATAGAAACTTAAACACAGAAATTTAACACTTCAAAGTTTGGTTAGGTTAGTGTGATAAAGAGTAGCAGTGCGGAAGCAAGTAAACAATCACACAAATAACACAAGGGATTTATCCTGGTTCGGCCCTTCCCACATGGAAGTCCTACATCTAGTCCCCAAGCAACCTCTTAGGATTTTACTAACCAAGGGTAAAGTCCCCCTCAAGGACAATACAACACCTAGCACCCCAGCTGGTCTTCTTCTCTTTCCCGTGCAAGAAGGCAACCCACTTCTCTTACAGGTAAAGAAGCCAACCTCCTGGTACAAACCCCAGTGCGGTTCTGCTAGACACAAACCCCTAGCTAGGTTCTACACTGTATACAGTCCTACAGCTGGACATAAGTCTTTCTTAGAAAAGAAAGAACAAAGCTAAGAGTTGGAACAAATGAAAACCAACTAAAAGAACTTTCAGCAAAAAGACTCTCTCCCCAGATTACAGAGATGCACACAGAGAGAGTGAAGAGAGGTGAAGGAGCTTGAAGCTTGAGGGCTTCAGATGCTTGAACACTTCTTCTTAGGCTCGGGCTCTTTCTCTCTTTTCCTTTGAGTGTTTGTGGAGTTGAGATTCTTCACAGGATGTACACTCCTTGAAAAAAATCTTCAGGAAAGCTCACTTTGTTCTTCAGCCATGCTTCATCTTTTATATGAGCAATTTGAATAAATCCGTTGGAGTTCTAGCCGTTGCTCATCTTCTCTTTCTTCTGATATTTTGTGGTATACGAGGTCTGCAAGCATAGAAGAAAGTGTTTAGTTAAAAGTGTATTTCTGTCAAAATGGCTCATACCTCTATGTTTCCTGTTGCCACCCAAAAGTAGTAAGTAATCCCCGTTTTGTTGGTAGGAAAGAAGAGATCTAGAGAGATAAGCAAAAAGATCTCATGTCAGAAAGATAAAGGATTACGCAAATCAAGAATATTTGACTTTTTCACTAGATGCCAAAAAATAATTTGGAATATAAAGGAAATCTATGTTTAAGTGAAATCCATGGTTTACAAGCAAATCCATGTTTCACTTATGAAATCCATGTGAGAAGCAAATCCATGTGAGAGTCACTTATCAAATCCTTATGAGAGCGAATCGTTATGAGAGCGAATCGATATGAGAGTCATTTATCGAATCCTTATGAGAGCGAATCGTTATGAGAGCGAATCGATATGAGAGTCACTTATCGAATCCTTATGAGAGCGAATCGATGTGAGAGCGAATCATTATGAGAGTCACTTATCGAATCCTTATGAGAGAGAATCGTTATGAGAGTGAATCGATATGAAAGTCACTTATCGAATCCTTATGAGAGCGAATCGATATGAGAGTCACTTATCGAATCCTTATGAGAGCGAATCGATGTGAGAGCGAATCCTTATGAGAGTGAATCCTTATGAGAGTGAATCGTTATGGCACTTTGTAAACTGAAATTGATGTATATTGAATGGACATTGATTTATCTTTTTAGTGCAAATCACATGACAATAATGTTTTTTTATTTTTTATTTTTGGCAAAATTGGTCCTCAAGTAATCGAGGCTAGGAGAGTGCACCCTCCCCCAGGGGGGGGGGGAGAATGTTCCCACTCCACCAGCAGATACTTGGGCCGAAAGTTTATTTATTTGAAAGGATAATAGAAATAAAAACGGGGCAAGCCCCTACAAAAACAGACTAGCCAAGCCGAACATAAGGCATGCCAGTTTTATCCAAGGTAGCTAGACCCCTACAAGCCAGGGGCAGCGAAGAGAAAGTAGTGAAGATCTTGTTAACTTGACTAGAGGTAGCATATGAGGCAAGAGCATCCGCCACCTTGTTGGCTTCCCGGAAGACGTGGCAGCAGCTAATTTGAAGGGAAAGAAAAGTGTCATAGGCTGGGCGCCACCATCTTGCACACTCCCAAGAGGGTAAGGAATTGTTGGTAAAAGACTGAACAAGCATGGCAGAGTCAGAATAGATCAGATTGATGCGGAGACCAAACTCATCAGCTAACATAAGACCATCATGAAGAGCTCTCACTTCAGCTTGGAGACTGTTCCCAAATCATAAATTTATATTTATTGGAAAAACATGATATTAAATATTTTTAACAATAATTAATTAATCATAAATTTTGTTATCACCAAAATATAAGGGTAAAATATATGAGTGGTTCAACAATCTCCCCCTTTTTGGTGATGACAAAATTTACGAGAATTTTTTGACAAAAATACTTAAAGCATAGAAAATATAGAAAATTCATAGATAATTCTCTCTCCCTTTTTGTCACTAACCAAAAAGGAAGGATCTTACCATGCATTCTCTCCCCATTGTGAAAATTTCTTACCATTGAGGGGTTCAACAATGATTGACATTAAAGAATAACTCCCCCTTAGTCTGTGCTCCCCCTGAATGAGAGACTCCACCTGAATGAGACTTTCAAATAGTTATTAGTAATACTGAAATTTTAAAATAAATAAATGATTACTCCCTCTTCAAATATGAGTTGGATGAAGAGCTGGCAATCACCAATGCCTTGAGCATCCTTGATCCTGATGCTCCAAGGCTATCCAGCAAATAAACTACTCAGAAGTAGGTACCCAAATCTTTTTGGGTCCTTGATGGTTAGATGCATAAAAATATCCTTTCGGGATCCATACTAGGTGCCTTGTTGTGCAGGTGTTTACTGTGTGTCCTAATTTATTGCAATGAGAACAACAATGAATATAATCTATTTTGCAGTTCTTATTGTTTTTATGATGTCTGTTTAGAACACAATTTTTAGAAACCTTTTTCGTTTGATAATGCTTGTTCATTTCAGGGGCCTTTTTCTGAGGCATTTTGGTTTCTTTTACAAAATTTGGCAAAGGATATTTTCCTGAAATTATGGCTTGTTTTCCTTTTCCCGGAGGTATGTATCCAAGCCCTTGTTTATTATTTCCAGATTTTGATCCTTTTAAGCATAGGGCTAAAGATGTTTTCCCTCTAGTTAATTTTCTAACTGATTCTTTTAAATTGAGATTTTCTTCAGTTAAAGTTTTTAATTTTTCTTCTAACTCTAACTTCTCATTATTCTTGCTTTTCAAATCTTCATTTAAAAGATAATTATTATCTTTACTGTCCTTTAATTATTTTTCTAGTTGCTCCAATTCGGATTTAAGATCAGAATTGGTGTTTTCCAAGCAAGTAGTGTTGTTTTTCAGATTTTTTAATTCTTTTACAACACCCTTATGTTTTTCATATAGTTCATTAAATACTTCTTCTACGTCTTCAGACTCTGACTCTGAATCAGTGCATGAATAAAAAAATGGATCTGAATGTACCTCATCTAGTTCTACCATGAGGGCTAGACTTACCTGCTCTTTCTCCGACTCTGTGCTTCATGATTCTGAGCTTGTGGCCTCTTCATTTTCCCAAGCAGCCGCCATGGCTTTTCTTTTGAATTTCTTGTGCTGCTTCTTGGATTTTTCTGGTTGACCCGTCTTCTTTAGTCTAGGACAATCTGGTCTCAGATGTCCAGGTTTTCTGCATTCATAGCAGACTGGTTCTTTCTCCTTTTTCTCTTTCTTTTGAATCCTTCTTGATCAATTTTTCTTCTTTTTGAGAATTTTCTGAAGCTTGGACAGTACATCATCTACGTCACTGTCTTTAGAATCTGCATTTTTGGAACTAGAAGAAGAAGAAGAAGTGGAAGGAGTAGCTGCAACTTTAAGAGCATTAGTACATTTTTTCTTTGATGAGCATTCAGATAGTCGCTCCATATTAATTTCATGTGCCATGAGGGAACCTATTACGTTATCAATAGAAAGTCTGGTTAAGTCATGAGCTTCTTCAATAGCAATTACTTTAGGTGTCCATGAAAGAGTTAAGGACCTAAGTATCTTTCTAACAGTTTCCTCATGAGAAAGATTTTTGCCAAGAGAACTCAGATCAACTACTATGCTCAAAAATCTATTATACATCTGAGTGATATTTTCATTTGGAAGCATTTTAAATTACTCATATTGTGAGACAAAAATATCTATCCTAGTTTGTTTTACTTTATCTATTCCTTCATAAGTTATCTGCAGTTTATCCCATATTTCTTTAGCTGATTTACATGCAGATACTCTACTAAATTCTCTTTTGAATAAAACACAACATAAGTAGTTCTTAACTTTAAAGTTTAAAGATAATTTACTTTTATCTGTTGCTGTAATAGCAGTAGTGCCTGGAATAGGAATAATAACATAATCACCTACCTTGTTTACCTGCCATAGATCAAAGTCTGTGCCTCAAATGAAGCATTCCATTCTCATCTTCCAATATTGGTAGTCCTCTCCATCAAAGAATGAAGGTCTGGTGATTGATTGACCTTCAGCATATCCTTGAGTTGCCATGGATCTTCTCTAAGATCGTTAGATCTTCTTGATTGATCAAAGAACCTCGCTCTGATACTACTTGTTGGCCCTTTTGGTACGGCAACAAGCTAACCTAGAAGGGGGGGGGGTGAATAGGTTTTTCTAAAATCTGAAATAGAAACTTAAACACAAAAAATTAACACTTCAAAGTTTGGTTAGTTTAGTGTGATAAAGAGTAGCAGTACGGAAGCAAGTAAACAATCACACAAATAACACAAGGGATTTATCCTGGTTCGGCCCTTCCCACATAGAAGTCCTACATCCAGTCCCAAAGCAACCTCTTGGGATTTTACTAACCAAGGGTACAGTCCCCCTCAAGGACAATACAACACCCAGCACCCCAGTTAGTCTTCTTCTCTTTCCCAGGTAAGAAGGCAACCCACTTCTCTTACAGGTAAAGAAGCCAACCTCCTGGTACAAACCCCAGTGCGGTTCTGCTAGACACAAACCCCTAGCTAAGTTCTACACTGTATACAATCCTACAGCTGGACAGAAGTCTTTCTTAGAAAAGAAAGAACAAAGCTGAGAGTTGGAACAAATGAAAACCAACTAAAAGAACTCTCAACAAAAAGACTCTCTCCCCATATTATAGAGATGCACACAGAGAGAGTGAAGAGAGGAGAAGGAGCTTGAAGCTTGAGGGCTTCAAATCCTTGAACACTTCTTCTTGGGCTCGGGCTCTTTCTCTCATCTCCTTTGAGTGTATGTGGAGTTGAGGTTCTTCACAGGATGTACACTCCTTGAAAAAAATCTTCAGGAAAGCTCACTTTGTTCTTCATCCAGGCTTCATCTTTTATATGAGCAATTTGAATAAATCCGTTGGAGTTCTAGCCGTTGCTCATCTTCTCTTTCTTCTGATATTTTATGGTCTACGAGATTTGCAAGCATAGAAGAAAGTGTTTAGTTAAAAGAGTGTTTCTGTCAAAATGGCTCATACCTCAATGTTTCCTGTTGCCACCCAGAAGTAGTAAGTAATCCCCTTTTTGTTGGCAGGAAAGAAGAGATCTAGAGAGATAAGCAAAAAGATCTCATGTCAGAAAGATAAAGGATTACGCAAATCAAGAATATTTGACTTTTTCACTAGATGCCAAAAAATAATTTGGAATATAAAGGAAATCTATGTTTAAGTGAAATCCATGTTTTACAAGCGAATCCATGTTTCACTTATGAAATCCATGTGAGAAGCAAATCCATGTGAGAGTCACTTATCAAATCATTATGATAGTGAATCCTTATGAGAGCGAATCGTTATGAGAGCAAATCGATATGAGAATCACTTATCGAATCCTTATGAGAACGAATCGTTATGAGAGCGAATCGATATGAGAGCGAATCGATATGAGAGACACTTATCGAATCCTTTGAGAGCGAATCGATGTGAGAGCAAATCGTTATGTGAGTCACTTATCGAATCCTTATGAGAGCGAATCGATATGAAAGTCACTTATCGAATCCTTATGAGATCGAATCGGTATGAGAGTCACTTATCGAATCCCTGTGAGAGCGAATCGATGTGAGAGCGAATCCTTATGAGAGCGAATCCTTATGAGAGTGAATCCTTATGAGAGTTAATCCTTATGAGAATGAATCGTTATGGCACTTTGTAAACTAAAATCGATGTATAGTGAATGGACATCGATTTATCTTTTTAGTGGAAATCACACGGCAATAATGTCATAAATTTATATTTATTGGAAAAACATGATATTAAATATTTTTAACAATAATAAATTAATCATAAATTTTGTTATCACCAAAATATAAGGGTAAAATATAGGAGTGGTTCAACATTATTGCAAACTCTCCTGCATGATCAGTGCGGATTGAGCATATTTTATTTGTGCTCCCATGCTCAACCTTATTAAAGAACTCTTCAAAAACTTTTAGTGCTTCATTTTTGTGAGCTAAGAATTTGACCCAAGTTAACCTAGAAAATTCATCCACAATGACAAATCCAAAACATTTTCCATTGAGACTTAATGTTCTAGTAGTTCCAAAAAGGTCCATGTGCAACAATTCATAGGGCTTTGAAGTGATTACCGGTGCTTTTGATTTGAAAGACATTCTGGTTTATTTTCCCTGTGCACATGCATCGCAAGAACTTTCATTTTTATTAAAAGAAATTTCAGGAAGTCCACTTACCAATTTCATCCTCATGATCTTGTGCAAAACATTGTAACTCGCATGGCCAAGCCTATGATGCCACAAAGTCAACTCATCCTGTTTACTGGCAACAAGACACAAATTTTTATTTTTTGGTTCATCTAAATCAACTAAATAAACGTTATTCACCCTTTTTCTAGAAAACTTGAGACTTCCTGTTTCTTTGTCAACAATTTTGCATGCATTTGATTCAAAGATTACTTTATGGCCTTTATGACACAGTTGGCTTATGCTAAGAAAATTGTGATTAAGACCATCAACCAACAACACCTTGTCTATTGAGTTAGAGGCATACTTACCTACCTTACCTGTGCCAATGATTTGGCCCTTATTGTTACCTCCAAAGACAATCTGGCCTCCATCTTTCTCCACTAGCAGACAGAATGTTTCTTTGTCGCCCGTCATGTGCGTCGAGCAGCCACTATCCAAGTACCATTTGTTTTGATTTTGGGCTGCTAGGCATTCCTGCATAGGTGGATCAGACAAGAGGTTTTAGTACCCAAATTACTTTGGGTCCAAACTTTTCATTCAAGCCAAAAAGTAAATGCTTTGGAATCCAAACTTGTTAAAATTTCAGTTTGTTTACTTTATTCCAGCATTGATTTTCTATATGGCCATGTTTTTTACAGAAATTGCATGATGGAAAATTTCTCATGACATTTTTATTGCTATTTTGTTTAACATTTATTTGCATTTTACCCTTTTGTTGCTTGGATGGCTGTCCCTTGGTAGTATGCTTCCAGGCCTATTGACAGTTCTCATTGTGTCTGTCGACAGACTTCTTATGTTGCTGAGCAGATGAAGTCTTTTGAGTAGGTTGTTGTTGCTTACCCTTGGCTTGAGCTTTCTTGCTCTTGGGTGTGACTTGTTTACTTCTGCTTGGAATACAATCAATAAAGGAAGTGATTAATTTATGAAGTGATTAATTTATCTCCAAGTTTCTTTTGTTTTATTGGTTGATACCCAAACCCATGCTTTTCAACATGTGTATTTATTCCCAAAACAGCATCAAAATTTTGTTTTCCTTTTACAAATTTTGAAAGATCTTCAGATTTTTCTTTTAGATCCTTTTCAACTTTTTCCAACTTTTTCTGAATCTCTGTATCGTCAAGTTGGAGAATTTCAACTGATTTGCTTAAGGGTTGTTTTCCTTTTTCATTTTCTTCCAATTTTTCCTTTAAGCAATCCATTTCCTCATGATGACTGTCCTATTCAATTTTCATCATTTCAATTTCTTTGTTTAGGATTGCAATCTCTTCATCATTAGATGTGCTATCAACAAGTGAAGTGATTTTCTTCTTCAGTGCTTTATTTTCAGACTTCAATTGACAAAATTTTTCAAACAACATGGTGTATGCCTCTTCCCATTCATCAACAGTATAGCTTTCAAAGGAAGAGTTTACCTCGTTGGAGTCTTCACTCCTTGCCATTAAGCACCGAATCTCTTCATCTTCAGAACTTCCATGAGTGTTGTCATCCTCATCTTCATCACTCCAAGTCGCCATCATGGCTTTGGCTTTCTTGAAGGTGAACTTGTTCTTCTTCAACTTTTTCTTGAGCTTTGGGAATTCACCTCTTATGTGCCCTGGTTTCTTACGCTCATAGCACACAATAAGGTCAGATTTTTTGTTTGAGTCAAACTTATTTGAAAAATCTTTCTTAGGAAAAGTTTTGGAGTTACCTGATCCTTTCCTTTTGAACTTAAGGAATTTCTTGAACTGTCTAGCGAGCATGGCCATTTCATCGTTCTCACTATCACTAGACGTTCCATTTTCATCACTTTCCTGTTGGATCTCTTTCTTGGAGCTTGATGAATTTTTGTTGAGGGCTTTTAGAGCAATTGATTTCCTAGGATTTTCTTCAGTTTCTTTTCTTTTTATGTTAATTTCATAGGTCATCAAGGATCCAATTAACTCATCTAATTTCATTGTTGAAAGGTTTTTAGAGTCCTCAATGACAGTGGCCTTAGTATGCCAAGAAGATGGAAGAGACCGAAGTATCTTCCTAACTAAGTCACTTTCTGAGTACTCTTTCTTAAGGCCTTTCAACCCAATGATTATTAGCATGAATCTAGCAAACATATCTGAAATTGTTTCTGTCACGCCACGACGCGGAATACCGGAGCGCGAAGGCAGTTGCAAGAAAAAGGTATAGAGCGAATACTAGACATCAAACCATTGCACATTGAATAATACTAAAGCAAATCTTTCTCATTAATAACTTTTCAAATGTCTAGTTACAACCACTAATATCAGAGCCATTCTATAGGGCCCAATTACATTGCAATAAAAGGAAATAACTAACTACAACTCTAAGATAACATAATGACTCGAGGGTACTCCTGGCTTCACTCTTGGTCATTCCCTTCCTCGTGAGTGTATGCGTCATCCTCGGTCTCACTTGAGAACACAACATCAAATAACGTAGAGTGAGGGATAACGCCTAGTAGGACTTAAATCTCAGGCTCAAGCAGGCTTTAAATAATTAACGCATTTAATGGCAGAGTACCTAAAGATAGCAGGTACAAGAGAGTCAAAATATAGCAAGAGATAGCACAACAGGTAACAGGATAGCACAATAGCACGAGATCGAGTATAGTTTCCAAAAATAGCACAAGTATTGAGTATAGCACGAATAGCAGGATGGCCATAGCACAACTAGCACAAGTATAATAATAGCACGACGAGTATAGCACTTGTTTGTCATTCTAGACATCGAGAGAGTATCGCACGTTTTGTGTTTAGATTGTCATATAGATAGTCGAAATAGATAGCACTTGAGTGTAATGACAAACACTCTGATCATTTAACTCCCATGGGCACTAGCACTTTCGGGCGCACATCCCAGGACCAGATCGGGCCCTTTATATATTGCCAGGCATTGGTTATATTGTATCTTTAGACAATCAGTCAATGACCAATATAGAGTACCAAGAATAGTTAAGAGCACTACATGAATAGACGAGATAGTAGAGAGAACGTGAATAGACGAGATAGTAGAGAGAACGTGAATAGACGAGCGAGTAGAGTATAGATGAGAGCTAAGGGTACATCACGGAAAACAACGAGTAAACAGGAGATAGTAACAGTTGCACAACACGCGCACGATGTATTGGCAGTTAGGTGGAATTCACGATCTTCCCGCTGGCCATGTTATGCACAAGTCTAGAGGTCCGACGTGATTCAAGGTAAGAGCGAACTTCTAATAGCCGTTTGGATCATATCGATCCCTAAAGGTGTAATGGGTGTTAGGGTACAACCGGCTCGTCGACCATGTGGGAATCCATGATCAAAGGAGACTTACGGAGGCCTTGTGCAAGGGTTCACTAGTCCGGCGAATGGAATATCCGATGGAGAGTTGACCACAAGCCAAGTAAAGTGTGTATATAAAACAGGTGCTCGACATTCTAGAGGAATTCTAGAACAGTGGAGCGTCGATATCGGTATATAAACAACGCAAGAAACGAATACAAGTCCTTTAAAATAGGGCAATTAATATACTTTATTGCAATAAATTGCCAGATACATTATGAGATAATTTATGCCAGATTTCAGCCATATATACATGGTTCATGTGCGTGCATGTGTAAGAGAAATCATAGAGAGAAAAGAAGTCGTGAACATGTATTTTAAAGCATTCAATATATCTCCATTTTGAACGCGACGTACCTATGTAAGGGTCGCGACAGGGTCATGATGGAACGCGACATACCCATGTAGGAACACGACGTACCTATGAACGCGACGTACCCATGTAAGGGTCGCGACAGGGTCATGATGGAACGCAACAGGGTCCTGTACGGGTCACGATAGGGTTGTCTGCTCAGGCGACCAGAACGTGACGGGGTCTCCTGTCACGTTCAGAACGAGACAAGATGATGGTCGCGACAGCTCTGAGAACACGGTGTGTCGAGCCGTCGTGTTCTCAGGTACTTCACCTGAGTTCGAGCGGGAACAAGCTGGAACAATGTTCTATATCGGATTGCGTGCCAACTTGACTTGTTTGGACACAAGGTACTTTGAAAAATCATAACTAATTACATAGTCGATAAAAAATCACGAAACAAGTTGCAAATTAAAGTAGACATGTAAGGGTACTTCGAGTAAATCGGAATTAGAGAGAGAGCATGTTTCATATAGGGTTTGAACATGAGCAAGAACGAGTTGTTCATAACATGGCACAGAGAGAAATATTGATTAAATTCGATCAGCATGCTCGATGAAATTTAGGGCTTTTAAGGGCAAAAGATCCCTAACAACATGAAATATCTACAGCAAGAATTTTGTAGCATGGGATCAAGTATTCATAGAGATTTGAATTAAACATGATGTCTCGGGGTTATCATGTTTGCAGATCTTCTAAAATCAAGAACAAAAGATTGACTCGATGAAAAAAGAGGGAATCAAGAGGGCTTTTGTTCCTGGTGATTGGAACTACCAACAGACGAGTTTAATTTAATTTTTCTCGTGAGAATGCCTACCTTTGACTCAATTTATCTTCTAGGGCTTAGAACTCTAAGAACGAAGAAAGAAGCTTGATGGATCTTCCTCTCCTCGATTTCTCCTCCTCCTTGGCCTCTTCTCCACATCAAAGAACCCCTTTGCACGAGCTAGGGCCGGCCATGTGGGTTTAAGAGGTGTATTTATATAAATAAAAGTTCCTATTCCTACTACTACTCAAATTCCTCTTAATTACGAGATTTTCTAACTCCACCTTTCCTCTCTTGCTTTTCAATCTCTAATTGGGTTAGGATAGTATCTAAATTCATGCTAGACTATATGGAGTAGGTTTAGGAATCCAATTCCAACTCTAATTGCCACTTTTGTTGCTTTAATAACCCCTTTCCAATTAGGAGATAATTAAACTCCGAATTTAGGGTATTTTCTTATTATTCTCCCTTTGTAAATTCATATTTTTGACCCAATAAGTTCTAGAGGATCCATTAAGCAAAGCCCATTACTCGTTTCCATTTAATGGGTTTTATTTAATACTCTTTTCATTAAATATCCCTTTAGCTAAGTTTTTAATTTATTATTTAAATTTTTATTTTTCTCAAAAATTTAGGTTGCTACATCCTCCCCCTCTTAAAAGAATTTAGTCCCCAAATTCATATAACCTTACAGGAGAGAATGGCTTACCGAATAGATCAGGATAGTTGCATCTGATAATTCTTTCTGGTTCCCATGTGGCTTCTTCCACTCCACGGTTATTCCATAAGACCTTCACCACGTGAATGGGACGATTTCTGAGTTGTTGTACCTTCCGGTCCAATATCTTGATCGGCTTCTCTTCATACGTCATGTCCTTGTTTAACACCAGATCATCATGGCGAATGACATGTGTAGGATCGTACACATACTTTCTAAGCATGGAAACATGGAAGACATTGTGCACACTTGCCAAATTTGGCAGCAAGGCCAGTTTGTAAGCAACTTCACCAATCCTTTCAAGTACTTCGAAAGAACCAATGAATCTTGGACCAAGTTTTCCTTTCACTCCGAATCTTTGAATACCATGGGTAGGAGATACCTTCAACAGCACATGATCTCCTATTTGCAATTCTAGATCCCGTCTTCTCTTATCAACATAGCTCTTCTGTCTAGACTGAGCAATCTTGAGTCGATCTCGTATCATCTGTATATCCCGGGTTGTACTTTGTACCATGTCAGGTCCTAACCATTGTTGTTCTCCCCCTTCATTCCAGCACACATGAGATCTACAATTCATGCCATAAAGTGCTTCAAATGGTGCTATTTTAATACTCGCCTGGTAACTGTTGTTATAGGCGAACTCAATCAAGGGTAAGTGTTCATTCCAACGACCATTTAAATCTATAATGCAGGCTCTTAACATGTCTTCTACAATTTGATTTGTCCTCTCAGCTTGCCCATGAGTCTGCAGGTGAAAGGCAGTACTAAAATTAAGCTTCGTACCAAGGGCAGTTTGCAGACCTTTCCAAAAATGAGAGGTGAACCTTGGATCTCGATATGAGATAATAGATGACGGAATATCGTGCAACCGCACGATCTCCTTGACATATAATGTAGCTAGCACCTCCACAAACCATGTACTCTTTATGGGTAAGAAGTGCGCAGACTTGGTCAACCGGTCAACGATGACCCATATGGCGTCAAGTCCACCACGAGTTCTGGGTAAACCCATGATGAAGTCCATGCCAATGCTTTCCCACTTCCATTCTGGGATATCTAGTTGTCTGAGTACACCGGCAGGGCGCATATGTTCTGCCTTCACTTGTTGACATGTGAGGCAATGAGCTACATGCTCGGCTACTTCCCTCTTCATATTCGGCCACCAAAATGTTCTTTTCATGTCTTGATACATTTTGGTACCTCTTGGATGAATAATGTACTTAGTTTGATGAGCTTCATCCATTAGTTTCCTTTTTAGGGCTTTGTTGTCTGAGACACAAGTTCTCCCTTGGAATACTAACCTTCCATCTTCAGTCATGGTAAAATCCAGTCTGTCCGCTAAGGTTTCCTTGACACAAACCAAGAATGGATCGTTGTCCTGTTGCATCTTGATCATCTCAACTAAAAAAGTAAGTAAAATATCTTGTTGTAGTGATTGTAATAAATTAGGACATACTAAAATAACTTGTATAACTAAACACCTAAAATGGATACCTAAAAGAAAAAATGAGGAAACTAACCAGCAAGGACCCAAAAGAACTTGGGTACCTAAATCCTAATGTTTTAGTTACAGGGAAGCCTTAGAGTATCAAAGTGGTACCTTGGGGTCTTTCAAGCCTTCTTTGAAGAGCAGGAACGCCAGGCACTCCCTGTCATCAGGCGCTTTGGCTCCTTATTATCCCCTGCTTATTACTTGTCTGTAAATCCTCAAAACTGATCAATATATGTTGGTTGTCTGCCCTTCCATCTTTTCTCTTCTTTCTTTGTCTCAGAGTATCTTTTTGCTTACTGACAAAAAGGGGGAGAAAATTAGCATGTCTGAAATACATTCCGAAAATCTTCAGATTTAGAAAAATACTTAGCATGTTTCAAATACTTTCCGAAAATATTCATGCTTATTGATAATTTTTTGTCATCAACAAAAAAGGGGATTTCAATTTGATAGGAGGGTCCCATGGTGGGAGCCATCCTTTTGATATGAAGCTGCCTTTGATATGAAATGAAGTCCTCATACTTAACACTGCCAAGGGCTAACTTGTAAGTTAAGAAGGACCCAAAGATTGCAAACTGAAGAAAGGCTTCAACCTTGAGGGGATAGTCAATCTTAAGCGACCGAAGCTCTTGCTTTAAGGCAAAGAAAACTTTGTATCTTTCGACCCAGGTTATATAGGAATCCCGGATGAGGTGAAGAGAGTTGGCATCCAAAAATTCACCAGGTGATAGGGGAGGTTGATTTGAGCTAGTCTGAGAGGCATTTAGATCACCTAGCTACTGAGCAGACAAGGGATAGAGTTTCGTCCACTCTTCAGGAGACAGCCGCTCACATTCAGAGATAATGGGGGCTAGAACATCTGCCTTGATATGCCCCTGAAGATGTTGCCTGAAGATGAATCTTGGGAAAGATAAATCACGGCCAACTTACACAAATAATCTGGCCATTACCCTTGCAGCTCGCTCAAAGATAAGTGTTCCCATGGAAGAATCCATAATCAGAGCATGGAGAGGGGGAAGGAACACTACATCAGGAATAACCAGGGTGGCAAAATTGACCTGAAGGGGCTCAGTATGAGCTGTGCTTGAACTGAGGGCCCTGATGGCTGCACGAAACTGACCTAACTGAGATTCTGGGAGGCGATTTACATAGCAGTAGTTACTGTACATCTGATACTGCCGGATAAATTTGATTTCTTTCTGAATGAAGGGGCCAAACAAATTTTTGTGATGGATTTGGAACCACTCAGAAAGGGGAAGAGGAGCTTCCCTAGGCAGATATCGGGCAACTTGAACTCGTCGGAATTGACTGTACAAGTCTTTGTTGCTTCGAGCCCACTGCTCTTCAGTTTTGCCTTCAGTCATGGAGAAGAATTTTGACTGTTGAGCCTTAGAGAGATGGGTATAAGGAATGATGGTGGTGAGATGTTCAGAAAGATTTTGGAAAGGAAGGCAAAAAATATGGGCAAAAACTACCTTTTGAAGATATTCTTCATAGATAAGTTTTTGCTTGTTGGAGACAGAGAGGGAAAACCAAAGGGGAGGATAGAAAGGTTCAGAAGAGACAAGATGAGAGGATGTGAGTCTCCTCTTCTTAGAGACAGGACTAGAAGAGCCTGTTCTGTGAGAGTGGGTCCCAACAGCCAGGACTAAACGAAGTATTGCTACTTCAAATTCATCCTTAATATTCTGGATTTCTATTTGTGTGAGTTGGGCACCTTCAGGGACAATGGTAATGAAAGAGGGAGGTGTAGGTGGATTGAATATAGAGTCAAGAGTTACTGTAGTAAGAACAAAAGGTTATGATGTAGAAGGACTAGAAGTGGAAGGTCCAGCTGAAGAGGATGCTGGTGCAAGCTGAGGAGGAGAGGATGGTGGAGGAGGAACAATGGTGGGGCAAGTCGAGAGGAAAAAGGTTGGGGAGAGGAAACAGATCTTGAACGGGGTCGTTTAAAGGTGGTTGGAGCTGGAGGTGCAGTGGAAGAAGATGGAGGAGAGGGAGCAGCTGGAGTGGTAAGTGAAGAAGAGGCAGGGGGCTCAGGGGCTATAGCCTGGTCTTCTTGTTCAGCTACCGGATCCACTGGATTGAGTGACTCCTTCTCCGGTCTAGACTCCTGACACAAAACAGAATCTTCACTAGGCACCTTATCAGAGGGCTGAACTTCAACATTTGGCCCTGATGGCCCTGCTGGAGCAACAACTGAAGGCCCTGATGGCCGCTCCACAAGATCAATACTGAGTTGCCCTGATGGCCCTGCATTAACCTCACTTGGCCCTGAAGGCTCACGCTCTTGAGGAGTAGGAGCATCTTCAGAAAGTGCCCCTTGAGATGTTGCTTCCTTCTCAATATCTTGCTCCCCCTGAATAGGAGCATCCTCCACAAATCTTCCTTGCTCCCACTGAATAGGAGCATCAATCAATACAGAATCTTCAATGTGGCCAGGTGCCACAGACTGATCAACCAAACTCCCACCAGTGTTTTGATCCACTTGGGAGGAGTGAATGGAGTCTAAGACTTGACGGAGTATAGAAGCCACAAAGGAGGTGGGAAGAGGATCCTCTGATCTTCTGACAGAATCTGTTACTTCTGAATTTTCTTCAGCAACCGGAGTCTCCATTGCAACTTCTGTGATGGCAGCAACTTCTAATGAAGCACTAAGTGTTGTGGCCTCTCTTACTGCTGGTTCTGCAACTACTGACGGACCCTCTGATTCTGCTGCCACTACTTCGAGTTGGACTTCTTGGGCTTCCCCTAGGATGGGTTCACCCTCAGCTACTGAAGTCTTTGTCCAAACTCCGCTGACCACTAAAAAATCGCTTTTCCTTAGATTTCTGGACCTAATTGTTTGGCCCATTTTCTCTACAACGGTGCCAAAAACATCTACTCCAAAGTGCTGAAAGACTTTGGTGAGCAAGTGAGCATAGGGCAGGGATATATTCAACTTACTCTTGGTATCCCATATTTGATCACGGGCAAACTTCATTCTTTCCATCATTACTTCGGCCATGTTGATTTCGTGGTTCTGAATGGCCCAAAACATCATATCCGAGTCTGCCTTGGTGCAAGTTGAGAAAGTTGCACTTCTTGGAACCAAAATCTGACAAACTATGAAATGAAGGAGGCAATTGAGAGCACTCAACTAATTAATATCTAACTTCCCATCTCTCAGTCTGAACCCTGGTCCTACAATACCAAGTCCTTTAGCTTGGGCGTCCACGGTGTGAACCCCACTATGCCCGGAAGTCTTTACTCCAAACAACAAATGCAACAGCTCATGATCTATCTTTATTTGGGTTCCCTTGACTGATGAAACCAGGGACCCGTCTGCCTCTGTCCTCCAGCACACATAAAAAGCCTTCACGAGGTCTGGATAGCTTACCTCAGAGAAGGTGGTGATTCCTATCCACTACATCCTGCTCATTACGGCTACTACACTGTGCATGCCGTTCTTCTCAAGATCAGCTACATCCACTGCCTTATTTCCACAAACCTTGGTCTTCATGAAAGTAAACCTTTCCTGCTGCTCTGCCGATAGAAACTCAGCACTTTAGCCACCCAAACTTCCGGGGATAACGGACGATGCCATGGACTTTGGGTGAGGAGGGTTTTCTGGAAGGTTGAGATGAAAGAAGAGAGAAAGGTCCTCAAGAAATTCTTCGCGGGAAGAAGAGAGGAACTTCAAATGAGCAGAGAAGCGATGTCGGAGTCGTTAGGGCATCGGCTCAGGCAACCAGACGAAAGAGGGAAAAAGGTGTAAAGGGGGGAGATGAATCGTTTTCACATCTATTTTGGGGTTAAATCAAACTTTTGCGGGAAAGCAAAGCGCCAAGAGGTGGAAGAAAATGACAAATAAGTTTGACCAGCCAAAGCAAACTTTATTATGAAGAGCGACCATTAGGGAACAATTTTAAATTTCTTTTGCTTAAAGCCAAGGAGAGAAAATTTACTTAACTTTGAACATTTATGTCCCAATTTTAAACAGAAGTCTTTTCACAAATTACACATGCCCAATTCCCTTCTAAGAGATGTGAATCTCTCTTCGGGTAAGGCTTTTGTGAAAATATCTGCTAACTGACCATTTGTGTCAATAAAGGATATTTCTATGTTACCATTTGCTACATGATCACGAATAAAATGATATCTAACCTCAATATGCTTGGTCCTTGAATACTGGACTGGATTTTTGGTGAGATTGATAGCACTAGTGTTGTCACACAGTAGTGGAATTGATTTGATATTTAGTCTGAAATCCTCAAGTTGTTGCTTTATTTATAGGAGTTGTGTACAGCAACTTCCAGCAGCCACGTACTCAGCTTCAACTGTAGACAGTGCCACTGAATTTTGTTTCTTTGAGGACCAGGATATTAAACACCCTGCAAGAAATTGACAACAACCACTAGTGCTTTCTTTATCTACTTTGCATCCAGCATAGTCAGCATCAGAATATCCTACTAGATTAATTTCACAAGATTTTGGATACCATAAACCTAAATCATGAGTTCTAGCTAAGTATCTAAATATTCTTTTTACGGAGATCAAATGAGATTCTCTAGGATCTGCTTGATATCTTGCACACATGCATACACTGAATAGAATATCAGGTCTACTGGTTGTTAAGTAAAGCAATGAACCAATCATACCTCTGTAGATCTTTTGATCTACTTTCTTACCATTCTTGTCACTATCCATCCTTGTAGATGTACTGATGGGTGTTGAGAGTGGCTTTGTGTTCTCAAAACTAAATTTCTTGAAAAGCTCTTTGGTGTATTTTGCTTGACAGATGTGGGTGACATCTTTTCCTTGCGTGATTTGTAGTCCAAGGAAATAATTTAGCTCCCCCATCATGCTCATCTCAAACTCTCCCTGCATCAACTTTTCAAAGTACTTGCAAAGAAGTTCATCAGTAGATCCAAAGATAATGTCATCTACATAAATCTGTACAAGTAATATGCTTTTAACTTTTGTTTTTACAAATAGAGTGCTATCTACTTGTCCTCTAGTGAAACCATGGTTTAATAAAAATGAGCTAAGCCTTTCATACCAGGCTCTTGGTGCTTGCTTTAAACCATATAATGCCTTATGAAGTTTAAAAACATGATTTGAAAATTCTGTATCATCAAAACCTGGAGGTTGTTCAACATACACTTCTTCCTTAATTAAACCATTTAAAAAGGTGGATTTAACATCCATTTGAAATAATTTTAAATCCAAAGCAGATGCATAAGCTAATAAAATTCTAATAGCCTCAAGTCTAGCTACAGGTGCATAAGTTTCATCGAAATCTATGCCTTCCTCTTAGGAGTAGCCTTGAGCCACCAATCTGGCCTTGTTTCTTAAGATTACAGCAGTCTCATCCAATTTGTTTCTAAACACCCATTTGGTGCCAATAACTGGATGGTCTGATGGTCTGGGAACAAGTGACCATACTTGGTTTCTCTTGAATTGATTTAGTTCATCTTGCATGGCTATAATCCAAGATTCATCAGTGAGAGCTTCATTGACTGTCTTAGGCTCTATTTGAGAGAAAAATGCTAGATAATCACAAGGTATTACATTACCTCTTGTTCTTACCCCTACAGATGGATCACTAATAATGTTCTCAGGTGGGTGATCTTTCTTGTATCTCCACTCCTTTGGAAGATTTTCATGTGTAATATCTTGTTGTTGCAAGTCTTCCAGAGGTGGATCATCCCTGTCTTCAATTGAGGTATCCTTTAGTTTCTTGGACAGTTCGTCTGCATCATCATTGTCACTATCTTCTTCCTTTCTCAAGGAAGGGTTAGTCTCATAAAAAATAATATGCACAGACTGTTCAATTAATAAGGTACATTTGTTAAATACTCTATAACCTTTGGGTTTAGAAGCATACCCCATGAAGATATCTTCATCTGATTTGGCATCCAATTTACCAATGTCTCTTTTTCCATTATTGTGAATGAAGCAAGGACATCTAAATGTCCTAAAGTGGCTGACCTTGGGCTTCTTTCCTTTAAACAGTTCGTATGCAGTCTTCTTTAGGATTGGCCTGATCATTACTCTGTTGATAATATAGCTTGCTGTGTTCACTGCTTCAGCCCAAAAGTATCTTGGCAAATTATATTCTGACAACATTGTTCTTGCTGAAGGATCGAAGTAAATGTGTGGAAAAGATCTAGAAGGGGGGGGGATGAATAGATCTTAGCCACTTTTACGGAAGCTTAAGTAATTTGAAAAATATTTAGAATCAGAGGCAATGTTATCAGTGAAAAACTACAGATCTGATTAGATTTGAGTGAGTTGAAAAACTTAGATGTGAAGCAAGTTGATTGAGTGAATTAAATACGGATCCTATGCAAGCATCTAGCGAATGAATCAATCAAACCACAGAAGACAAATGCACAAGGATTTTTAGGTGGTTCGGAAATCACCCATGTGATTCCTACATCCACCCCTCACAACCCGTGAGGCTTCACTAACACATCTGGGCTACACACCCAAAGGAGTCTGACAACTCCAACACTTCAGAGCATACAACTCACACAACCTCTAGAGCAAGACTACTCTAGAAACACAGAGCAAGACTGCTCAAACCAACCTTGAGCTTGACAACTCAAACTGAGCTCGACGGCTCACAACACCCTGAGCACAATGCTCACACTAAGACTGCTAGACATCAACTTAAGACTAAGATCCTCTAGCAATAGATCTAGTCAAAGTTTGAGAACTCTAAAGAGAGTTATGCAGAAGTACTTGCATAATCCCAAAAGATATCTCAGAAGAACATAAGAGAAATTAAGTTGAATTGAAAGTTTTCGTTCTTCAGTGTACTCCCTTGTAGAGGCTTGAATTGGGAAGAAGCATGTGAAGCTTGAAGTCCAAAACGATGCTCTGCAATTTGAGAAGTTGGATCTTCCTCGAATTCTTCACCAATGAAGTCTTCTACAGGATCTGCCTCCTTGGAATGCTTCAGAGGAATCTTCAGGGCTCAAATTCCAATTCCCACACCTTGAATTGGTGGGAATTGGTCTTCTAGAAGCAATTGGAGTGCAGAGGAAGGAGACACGAGCTCTTCTGGCCGCCAGGGACTTCTTGGAGGCTCTGAGAGAGTTTGGTCCGTTGTCTCTTGTGAAGGCAGGCCAAAAAGAACCTTTTATACCCTTAGGATTCCAAAGATACCCTTTTGGGGTACAAGGGCACGCTTTCCTAGACAGATTCTGATCGCCCTAGGAGGACACGTGGCAGCCATCAACTTTTAGGATGAAAAGTTTCCGTAGTGTGTCGACCTGCCCTGGTGGTAGTGTCGACACACTGTCCAGAATATGTAGAAGGCTATTCTGGGAGGAAGGTCCCGTGTCGACCTGCTCTGGAGTGTGTCGACCTGCTTTCCTGATTCCTCAAACTGGCTGTTCTGGGAGGAAGGTCCCGTGGCGACCTGCTCTGGAGTGTGTCGACCTGCTTTCCTGATTCCTCAAACTGGCTGTTATGGGAACTGGGTCTAGTGTCGACCTGCTCTATGAGTGTGTCGACCTGGGTAGGCTTGATTTCTGAAAAACTGCCACTTGTGTCGACACACTATTGACATGTGTCGACACAGTCTCAACATTCTTATGCATTTTGTCTTTAAATCTGTGTTGTTGTGTCGACACCATTGATGAGTGTGTCGACACATCTTCTGCATAAAAATGTTTGTACCTGAAAATAAACACATATATCATTAGTTAAATGATTTATCATGACTATAAATGATAAATGTGATTTGAAAAATACTTTTTGAATATGAACCTCAGGTATGATGTTTTTGACATGTTTCAATTAAATTGCTTTAAGAACACTTCTTGTCATCATCAAAATAGGAGGGAAATGATATGAATTTGCATTCAACCCAACAATCTCCCCCTTTTTGATGATGGCAACATTAAATCCATATTTCAATGTGGTTTTGATGAAGTGTGATTTTAAGCAATTTTTGATTGTTTAAATTTTGTTTTCCTTTTTGTTTATACTTGTCAATGACCTTTTGATATTGTTCAGTAACAATTGATGATGTGTTGGTGAGATACAATGTTACTTGAAATTAGAAGTTTTGTGCACACAAGTCAAACAATTTAACAAGTATTCAAACACAAAGACAAAAAAATTTGCATTGAAGCCAAACAACCATTTCATTTCATTCAAAAGACAACCATTTCATTTCATTCAAAAGATCATTACATCAAAATATTACATTCAATTCATTCATTCTTCTCCCCCTTTGACATTATCAAAAAAATGTACATTAGGTAGAAGATGGAGGAGGAGGAGGAATTGGAGCTAGAAGAATCTCAATGTCTGACAATCTTTTGTCCATTGACTTCATGCTTGACTTAATGTTTTCATGGATAGTTGTCAGCCTAGTGTGAAGATAATGCTCCATTCTATCAGAATGCTCTATCAAGGTGCTTTGAGTTCTTTTCAATTCATCTGAAACAGGTTGAGAACTTGATGAAGATCCATCTGACCAACCAGGCCTTGAAATAATCTTTACTTCCTTGTGCAAGGTTGAGATCTCTTTACCAATGTTTTCATTGAAGTTTTTCATGCTTTCCAAATCATCAGCTAGATGAGCAAGCTGAGAAAGAGTCTCTGTAGTGTTGAAGACATCTGATTGGGAATTTGCCAAAATTCCCTGAAGTACAACTTCTAGCTTTTTTTGGTGCTCTTTCAGCTCAATATAGGAATCTCCCAGAGTGCCTATAAGTCTGTTAAATCTCTGAGCTGCATAATCTGAAGCTGCCTTCTGCTCAATAAATTTAGCTGACACTGTGTTCTCTAGTCTTTGAACTCTCAATTCAAATTGGTCTGACATTGATTGAATAGAGGAGTTCAATGTATCAAATTTAGCATTGAGGAAAGAGAACAATTCTGGTGGAATTGAGGACCTACCAGAAGAAGTGGAAGATTGGAATGTAGAGGAGAAATGTGGAGGTTCAAAGGTATGTGGCAAGGAAGAGGAAGGATCATCTTGAGGTGGAATAGGGGTTTCAAGCTGAATGCCACCTTCAGGAGTGATATGAGGCTGGTCCTCATCCATTAGAGGCTGATCCTCTGGCAGTTGAACTTGTGCTTCTTGAACTTGAGGCTGGTCCTCATGAGGTGGAGGCTGATCCTCCTGAGTTTGGTCTCCTTGAGCTGGAGGCTGGTCCTCTTGTGCTTGGGGCTGATCCCCTTGAACCTGAGGCTGGTCCTCCTGAGCTTGAGGGGCCTCAATCACAATTGGCCCTCTTCTAATTTGATTGCCTTCCAATCTAAATCCCATAAACTTCTGGATATTCTTAAAAGTGTAGATGTTTGACTTGGGAATGGATTGGGATTTTTCATTTTCCAATGGCACACCAAAGTGCTTGAACACTGAGGTCAGATGTGCTCCATAAGGAAGTGATCTCTTCAGGTCTGTCCTTGTTGTTTCAGCTATGATTTGATAGAGAATCACATGGAGGTTGACCTTGATGTCTTTCACCATGCAATATAGGATGAATCTCTGAATGTCTGTCAATCTATCTCTTCCACCACCTTGAGGGGTAATTATGGTGGTCAAAATGTGGTGGATGACCCTTAACACAGGTGGAAATGTGTTTGCATTGAACCTGGTTACATAGGTCTGCTTGGGATCAGATTCATCTGCAGGAAGACCTGTCAAAATGGAGTAGGCTTCATGTAAATTGAACTCAAACTCATGGTAGTCTGCCCCTTCATCTGGTACTTTGAAAATGGAGGCAGCTACTGCAGTGGGCATGTCTATGGCTATTCCCTTGACTTTTGATTCATACCCTTCGTCTGTGCATGTGAGGTTCTTGTAGAACTCTCTAACCAATCTTGGATAGCAGACTTGAAATTCAAAATGAAAGGTATCCAGGATTGAAAGGAAAAGTAGGTTTGAATCTCAGGAAGGGAGTCTGCTAGTTGGATGTCTGAAAGGTCTAGTATCCTTGGCTTCAAAATCAATTTGGCTGCACTTACGGATTCTGAGGGGATATCTGGTTGAGACTCAGAAGAAGAGGAGGGAGATGATTCCTCAGGATGGTCAGAGGAATCTCCCGAAATGTCTGGTCTAGGGTTTGAAATATTACCACCTCTGTGTGAAGTGGAGGTCCTGCCACGCTTGGAAGCCCTCAGAGGTGCAGAGGAAGAGGCAGGATCGTTTCTCCTTTTTGTTCTTCTTTCCATCTGTTCAACCGGAACCTGTGCCGGAACTGGCCTTGAAGAGGCCGCTGATCTTGCGCCACGGCGGGGACCTAGCTTGCGGACCATGGTGCAAGAGGAGTGGAATTAGGAGAGGAAATGGAAGAATGGAGAGGTGATGAAGGATTGATGCGATGTAGAGAGAATTTGGAGGAATTCTTGCCGAAAGGACTGGAAATGGGGCCGTCGGGTCGACCTGATGCCCAAAAAGGGATGCAGTGGTACACTGCCCCGCAGGAACAAGAAGGGTTTAAGGTGAACCCGAAGGGTTTGAAAAGTGTCTGGCAAGAAGGCAGTGTCGACACATGAGGAAGAGTGTGTCGACCTGACTGGGGTTGTGTGTCGACACGAGAGAGGATTGTGTCGACACAGCCTTGAAAGAAATTTGAATTTTTGAGAGGAAATTTTTGAGAAATTTGGGGACATCTTTAAAATGATAAAGAATGAGAGGAATTATCATTTCAAGGATTTTTAAGAGGCCTAAAAATTCATTTGTTGTATTTTGCAAAAATTCATTACAGTTCAAGTGTTTCACACAATTTCCAACAGGATATTAGCATTCCAAGACTTGAATCAACAAAATGATAAATTGAGGGATATAATGTATCTAACAATCAACCAAAAACTACCATGTTTCTCAATTTTCAAGAATTATAGATATCATCTAGACTAAATACAATTGTGTTGAAAGTAAAACACAAACTTAAGGAACAACTTGATGAAGGAGGAAGATGATTCTTTCTAAACAAATCTCCAATAATTTTCATATTTTTGTTCTTTTAACAAACTATCAAATGATATAAATCTCTTTCACTCAAGTACTAGTGCTTTTTACACACCATAGTCCCTGGATACTTAAGATTTAGTCATTGTCAAGTCTCAAAGGGGTAAATGATGACCTTTTGACATGAAAATATACGTTTTGTAGACGCCAATATTTCCAGTTACTCAGTCATCATCAAAAAGCATAGCACATAATTGCTTAAATTTTGAGGTTATTTTTCAATTTGGATCCCCTTTGAACAGAGTTAGCAATAATGCCTCATGACATACATGGCACTTCATTCATTGTGAAGGTGTGCAGTTTCTCAGCACAAATGCCATTGCTCTGTTGGATTTCACAAGATTTTGGAGAGTTTGTGAGATAGAATTCAAATGCATCCAGTCATCAGTTGCAAACAAGGAAATGTTTTAAGTTCAAGACACAAATTTTCATTTAGTTTAGGAAGAGATCTGAATTTCTGTGGATTGAGAGACATAGTTGTAAGGTGAAAAAATATATATATAATATATCACTCAAGGTTCATTTTGTGACTCTAGACTTTAGAATGAGGACATCATGCAAGGAATTGATGAAATGCAAGAAGGGTTTTGAAATTTGCAAAAAGATGACTTGTGAATTTTCTAGCTCCCCCTGAGATGATGATTTCAACCATTTTTCATCAAAATAAAGATATGCAATTTTGAAATCAGAAAAGATTTTCTTCTTGGACAACAAAGACTTCCCCTCAACAACTGTATATCCATTTCTTGGTACTTGGCGGAGACACATACTCTCGCATAGTGAAAGTGTCCAGACAAGCATAACTTGTCCTTCTCCAAGTCACCATTTGATATACCAAGAGATTTCAATACAATAAGAGTTGAAGAATTCATTAGCAAAAAGAAGTGGAAGTTAAAACTGTGCAAGTTTTGAAATCAGAAAAGAATTTTTCCTTTGAACAATAAAAGCTCCCCCTCAATTATTGCATATTGACTTCTTAGTACTTGGCGGAGATATGTTCTCACGCATAGTGAAAGTGTCCAGACAAGCATAACCTGTCCTTCTCCAAGTCACTATTTGATATACCAAGAAGTTTCAACACAATCAGAAGTGAAGAATTTATTGTAAAAAGGGAAATGAATTGAAAATGAGAGTGACATGAGCAATGTAGCTTGAGGAAGCAAAGAGTTATGAAATGCAAAGAACTCCCCCTTAGACAATGCATAGCACTTAACCCAAACCTTAAGAGAGATCAAAAAGATGGACATTTACAAAGACCAAGTTCTCTCCTTAGTGATGAGAATCTGTTTTCAGGAAGGGGTTTAGTGAATATGTCTGCAATTTGTTTTTCAGTTTCAATAAAATGGAGTTCAAAAGATTTCTTTGCAACCTCATCTCTCAAGAAATGATGCCTAATTTCAATGTGTTTTGTTCTGGAGTGCTGAATGGGGTTCTTAGACAAATTTATGGCACTAGTGTTATCACATAGGATGGGTACACACCCTAAATCTTGGTTGTAATCAAGAAGTTGATGTTTCACCCAGAGAATCTGAGTTCCACATCTACCTGCTGCAACATATTCAGCTTCTGCAGTTGACAGAGCAACTGAATGTTGCTTCTTAGAAGCCCAAGAAATAAGGCACCCACCTAGAAATACACACAAGCCACTTGTGCTTTTTCTATCTAACTTACACCCAGCATAATCAGCATCACAGTAGGCAAACAATTCTAACTTGCAACCAGCAGGATACCAAATTCCTAAGTCACATGTTCCAACAAGATATTTAAAAATTCTTTTCACAGCAAGCATATGACTTTCTTTAGGATTAGATTGGAATCTAGCACATAAGCACACACAAAACTGAATGTCAGGTCTAGAAGTAGTAAGGTAGAGCAGAGAGCCAATCATACCTCTGTAGGTCTTTGGATCTACTGACTTACCAGATGGGTCTTCTTCTAGCTTAGCATTTATTGCAATGGGTGTGCTTGAATGTTTAAGGTTTTGATAGTCAAACCTTTTCAGTAGCTCCTTGACATATTTGGTTTGACTGATGAAGATTCCTTCATTCGTTTGGTTAACCTGCAATCCCAAAAAGAATGTTAAATCTCCCATTAAGCTCATTTCAAATTCATTCTTCATTTGATTTGAAAATTCAGTGCAAAGGCCTTTATTGGTGGAGCCAAAAATTATGTCATCAACATAAATTTGGACCACAATTATTTGATTTTTTACTATTTTTGTGAACAATGTTTGATCAACATTACCTCTAGAATATCCTTTTTCAAGTAAAAAGGAACTCAAACGATCATACCAAGCTCTTGGAGCTTGTTTAAGACCATAGAGTGCCTTATTAAGCTTGAAAACATGGTTAGGATATTTTTCATTATCAAATCCAGGAGGTTGTTCAACAAACACATTTTCCTTTATATATCCATTTAGAAATGCACTTTTAACATCCATTTGAAAGACTTTGAATTTCATGGAGGATGCAAAAGCAAGGAAAATTCTCACAGCTTCTAGTCTAGCTACAGGGGCATAAGATTCTTCAAAGTCAATTCCAAATTCTTGGTTATACCCCTTTGCAACCAGCCTAGCTTTGTTTCTTATTACTTGACCAGCTTCATTCAATTTATTTCTGAAAACCCATCTAGTGCCAATCACTGTTTGGTCACTAGGTCTAGGCACTAATTCCCACACTTGATTTTTTCAAATTGATGAAGTTCATCATGCATAGCATTAATCCAATCAGAACTGGATAAGGCTTCATCAATTGACTTGGGTTCAATTTGGGAAATTAGAGCTAGTGAGTCTTCTTCAATGTTTTGCAAAAAGGATGATCTGGTCCTAACTCTATCATTTAGATTGCCAACTACACTGTCTAATGGGTGATCTCTTAGAAATCGAGGTTCAGAAATTACCTGTTGAGAAGTCCCCACTTCTGAATCAATATTACCTGAACCATTTGGAGATGGTGAGTTGTTGTTCAGGTTTTCTTCAATGTTGTTAATCTCCTCAACGGTTGGTGAAGAATCCACAATGAGGTCATCCTCTTCATTGTCTTGTTTTTCCCTGCAAGATTTAGAATCATTAGTGGAAAAGGAATTTTCATCAAAAATAACATGTGGAGATTCTTCAACAGTTTTGGTTTTTAATATGTACACTTTGAAAGCCCTTGACACTTCAGAATAGCCAAGGAAGATAGCTTCCTGACTCTTAGCATCAAACTTGTCAAGGTTTTCTTTGTTATTATTGTGTACATAGCATTTGCACCCAAAGATTTTAAAATAGGAAACAGTTGGCTTTTTGTTTTCAATAATTCATAGGGGGTTTTCTTGATTTTTGGTCTGACCAATGCTCTATTGAGTATGTGGTTTGCTGTGTTCACAGCTTCAGCCCAGAAGGATTTGGGCAAGTTACTCTCAAGAAGCATGGTTCTAGCCATTTCCACAAGAGTTCTGTTCTTTCTTTCCACAACTCCATTTTGTTCTGGAGTTCTTGGTGAAGAAAACTTGTGGAATATCTGAAATTCAGCACAAAAATCAGAAAAGGATGTGTTTTCAAATTCACCCCCATGATCAGTTAAGATATTTTTGATTTTATATGGATAAGTGGTTAAGACAGTGGTACAAAAGTTCCTGAATTCAAGGCATGCATCACTTTTGTGGGATAGAAAGATAACCCAGGTAAATCTAGTAAAGTCATCAATGATTACAAACCCATATCTTTTGCCACTTAGGCTTAGAACTCTTGTTGGCCCAAAGAGGTCCATGTGAAGAAGTTCTAGTGGCTTAGATGTGAGTACATCATTGAAGACTTTAAAGGATTTCCTAGTTTGTTTTCCTTTAGCACAGGTCCCACAAATTTGACCTTCAACACTAGAAAAAGATTCAGGAAGACCTTTAACCAAATTCAATCTTAATAACTTATCCATTGTTCTGAAACTTGCATGGCCAAGTCTTTTGTGCCAAGTCCATGCAATTTCATCTTTATTTGCAACAAAACAAAGATTTTCAGAAAAGTTTTTATTAAGGTTGATCATGTAGACATTGTTTTCTATTTTTCCAAAGAATTTGATTTTATCAGTTGATGAATCTATTGTCTTGCAAAAATCAGATTCAAACACAACTTTGTGACCTTTGTCACATAGTTGGCTAATACTGAGCAAATTATAATCAAGTCCATCAACTAACAAAACATTATCTACTGAATTTGAAGAAGTTTGACCAACCTTACCAGATCCAATGATCTTTCCTTTATTTTTACCTCCAAAGGTGACTGACCCTCCCTCCTTTTCAATCAGACAGGAAAATTTGGCTCTATCTCCAGTCATGTGTCGTGAACACCCACTATCAAGAAACCAAACATTGGTGTTGGGTGCACGACCTTCTTGCACAAAGATCAATGGAGAGAAGATTTTGGTACCCAAACAGAGTTGGGACCATCAGTATGATTTAGCAAAGACATCAAATCCTTTCTCACCCAAATTTGATTTGTTTTAGATTTTTGTTTTGTTACTTTGGTGTTTTCAGCCTTTTTCTGTTTGTTCTTTCTCTTAGGAGTGAAAGCACCAAGATCTTTGTTTTTGGTAGGAGCGGAGTTTTTCATTTGGAAATTTGATTTCAGAGGAGGAGAAGGAATCCATGAATTATGTTGGTACGTCCAGAAATTTGGATAAGGGTATTGAGGATAATACCAACAAGGATTTTCATACCATTGGTTCCAAGAATTAATCTAATTTTCTTGAAGAGTTGTCTTGGAGGTCCAAGGTTTTTCATGGATTATTTCTTTTCCCTTTTTCTTATTTTTCAGATTTTTATTTGAATTTTTGGTTGAGTTGTTTATGGTTTTTGGTGTTGAACAGGTCGACCTGTCAGGGGACTGTGTCGACCTGACAGTCTTCTTTTGTTTTTGGGTTTTTGATTTGTTTTGAGTTTTGTTTGGGTTTTGTTTGCTGTTTGTTGGATTTCAGTGTTTTCCAGATTAGGACCCTTAACAAATTTAATCAATGGTGCTTTTCCCTTTTTCTCACCAGATTTATCTTTTGTTGGTTTCTTTTTGTTGAATCCTAATCCATGAGATGTAGTTGTCATGTTGGATCCTAGCAATGCCTCTAGGTTATCTTGGCCTTTTGTGAAGGTTTGGATAACCTCCTCCCTTTCCTTTAGCTGGTTTCTAAGAACTTCAATTTCTTCAATTTTCTGTTGTTTTTCTTGTTTTTCAATTTTCAGCTTTTCATTTAAGTTTCTGAATTCTTGGGAGGCCTTTTGAGAGGCAAGTTTCAGTTCATCAATTTGATTTAGGAGATTCTCTTTTTCTTCAAGCAGATCTGTTACTTCAGATTCCAGTTCACAGATTCTATTATTTGAAGATTAATTATGGTAGAGATTTTCAATTTTCTTTTTGATGTGTTTGTTTTCTTTTCTCATTTCAGAATATCTTTCAACTAATTCTGCATACACATCCTGCCAATCTTCAACACTATAATCTTCAAAGGAAGTATTTACCTTTCCATCTGTGCTGTTGGCCATGAAGCAAATTTCCTCACTCTCTGAGCTTGAGGACTTCTTCTCTTCTTCTTCCTCACTTGTGTCTTCGTCAGACCAAGTGGCCACCATGGCCTTTGGCTTCTTATATTTCTGGAATCTCTTGTGCTTTTCCTTTTTGTTCTCAGGACACTCTCCCTTCATGTGTCCTGGCTTGTTGCACCTGTAACAGATAACATTCTCATCAGGTTTATGATTCTTATTGAAATTGGAAGAGGAAATATTCTTCTTACCTGAGGGAAATTTCTTTTTCCCAGTCATTTTCCCTTTCCTATATTTCAAAAATTTCTTGAATTGTCTGGTCATGAGGGCAATCTCATCCTCATTCGACTCAGATTCTTCAGAACTTGTTTTATCCTGATTTTTATCTTTGTTGCTTGAAGAAGCTTTGAGTGCTATAGGCTTGGTCTTAATGATGTGTTCTTCATTTCTTTTTAAGTTTATTTCATATGTCATTAAAGATCCAATCAATTCATCCAAAGAGATTTTGGACAAATCTTTTGAATCTTCAATAACAGTGGCCTTGGTATGCCAAAGTGAAGAAAGTGAACGCAAAATCTTTCTTACCAAGTCTGCATCAGTATACTCCTTACCCAAAGCCTTGAGTCCATTGACTATCACCATGAATCTGGCAAACATTTCAGAAATAGATTCATTAGATTTCATCATAAAGAGTTCATATTCTGAAACTAAAATGTTTGCCTTGGTCTCCTTGACCTGAGATGTTCCCTCATAGAGTAATTCGAGTTTATCCCACATCTCTTTGGCAGATTTGCACATAGAGATTCTCGAATACTCTTTGGGATGGACAGCACACTGAATCATGTTCATGGCACTATAATTCAGTGTAGCTTTCCTTATCTGTTCCCATTGTCCAGGTATCTTCTTCTCCCTGGTTCTCATAGGGACCCACCTCAACTACTTTCCAGATCTCATAGTTCTGGGCCCTCAGAAATACTTGCATTCTGTTTTTCCAATAAGAATAGTCCAAACCATTAAAGAATGGTGGCCTATTTATGGAATGGCCCTCAGCTATGAAACCCTTTGAGTCCATGACACTTAAGTAAATGCACAGAGAAGTAGTTAAACAAGTAAACAAACAAACAAGCAAACACACAAACACTCAATACTCAGAAACAAAAACTGCTCAGTTCAAATCAGATCGATGTAAACCCGCTCTGATACCAATTGAAGGATCGAAGTAAATGTGTGGAAAAGATCTAGAAGGGGGGGGATGAATAGATCTTAGCCACTTTTGCGGAAGCTTAAGCAATTTGAAAATATTTAGAATCAGAGGCAATGTTATCAGTGAAAAACTACAGATTGATTAGATTTGAGTGAGTTGAAAAACTTAGATGTGAAGCAAGTTGATTGAGTGAATTAAATATGGATCCTATGCAAGCATCTAGCGAATGAATCAATCAAACCACAGAAGACAAATGCACAAGGATTTTTAGGTGGTTCGGAAATCACCCATGTGATTCCTACATCCACCCCTCACAACCCGTGAGGCTTCACTAACACAACTGGGCTACACACCCAAAGGAGTCTGACAACTCCAACACTTCAGAGCATACAACTCACACAACCTCTAGAGCAAGACTACTCTAGAAACACAGAGCAAGACTGCTCAAACCAACCTTGAGCTTGACAACTCAAACTGAGCTCGACGGCTCACAACACCCTGAGCACAATGCTCACACTAAGACTGCTAGACACCAACTTAAGACTAAGATCCTCTAGCAATAGATCTAGTCAAAGTTTGAGAACTCTAAAGAGAGTTATGCAGAAGTACTTGCATAATCCCAAAAGATATCTCAGAAGAACAGAAGAGAAATTAAGTTGAATTGAAAGTTTTCGTTCTTCAGTGTACTCCCTTGTAGAGGCTTGAATTGGGAAGAAGCATGTGAAGCTTGAAGTCCAAAACGATGCTCTGCAATTTGAGAAGTTGGATCTTCCTCGAATTCTTCACCAATGAAGTCTTCTACAGGATCTGCCTCCTTGGAATGCTTCAGAGGAATCTTCAGGGCTCAAATTCCAATTCCCACACCTTGAATTGGTGGGAATTGGTCTTCTAGAAGCAATTGGAGTGCAGAGGAAGGAGACACGAGCTCTTCTGGCCGCCAGGGACTTCTTGGAGGCTCTGAGAGAGTTTGGTCCGTTGTCTCTTGTGAAGGCAGGCCAAAAAGAACCTTTTATACCCTTAGGATTCCAAAGATACCCTTTTGGGGTACAAGGGCACGCTTTCCTAGACAGATTCTGATCGCCCTAGGAGGACACGTGGCAGCCATCAACTTTTAGGATGAAAAGTTTCCGTAGTGTGTCGACCTGCCCTGGTGGTAGTGTCGACACACTGTCCAGAATATGTAGAAGGCTGTTCTGGGAGGAAGGTCCCGTGTCGACCTGCTCTGGAGTGTGTCGACCTGCTTTCCTGATTCCTCAAACTGGCTGTTCTGGGAGGAAGGTCCCGTGTCGACCTGCTCTGGAGTGTGTCGACCTGCTTTCCTGATTCCTCAAACTGGCTGTTCTGGGAACTGGGTCTAGTGTCGACCTGCTCTATGAGTGTGTCGACCTGGGTAGGCTTGATTTCTGAAAAACTGCCACTCGTGTCGACACACTATTGACATGTGTCGACACAGTCTCAACATTCTTATGCATTTTGTCTTTAAATCTGTGTTGTTGTGTCGACACCATTATGAGTGTGTCGACACATCTTCTGCATAAAAATGTTTGTACCTGAAAAATAAACACATATATCATTAGTTAAATGATTTATCATGACTATAAATGATAAATGTGATTTGAAAAATACTTTTTGAATATGAACCTCAGGTATGATGTTTTTGACATGTTTCAATTAAATTGCTTTAAGAACACTTCTTGTCATCATCAAAATAGGAGGGAAATGATATGAATTTGCATTCAACCCAACACTTGCCATGTCCAATAGAGTTCTATTCTAGCAGAAAATTGTATCCCTTGGTCATCACAGAATTTAGCTCTTTCATTTTGAAATTCTCCTCCATGATCTGACCGGATTCCAACAATGCAAAACTTCTTGTCTTTCTGAACTTTCCTGTTGAAGCTTACAAAGCTTTCAAATGTATCATCTTTGTGTTCTAGGAATGACACCCATGTAAATCTGGAATAATCATCAACTATAATAAATCTAAAATTCTTTCCTCCAAGACTGGTGGTTCTCATTGGCCCAAATAAATCCATATGAAGGAGTTCTAAGGGTTTTGAGGTTGTCACTACGGTTTTTGACTTGAAGGACTTCTTGACATGTTTCCCCTTGGCACAAGGTCTGCAGACATCATCCAATTTTGTGCTGACCTTTGGCAGACCTTCCACAAGATTCTTCTTTAGCAGTTTTCTCATACCTTCTATGCTGCAATGTCCCAGTCTTCTGTGCCACAGTTCAGTTGATTTATCCTTGTTTGCTGCCATATAGACATCTTGATCCTTTAGTTTTTCAAGATGAAGTGCATACAGGTTCTTTTCTCTATTGGCTTCGAAAATTACTGCTCCATCCTTTAATATGCTGCACTTTGACTCTTGAAACTGAATCTGATGACCTCTGTCACAAAGTTGGCTGATGCTGATGAGATTGTGCTTCAGCCCTTTGACAAGCAATACATCTTCAATGACTATTTTTCCTTGGTTGCTCACGGAACCACTGCCAATTACTATGCCTTTCCCAGTGTCTTCATAGGTAACTGTTTCTTCTTCAGCTTGAAGATGGGTGAATAGCTACCAATTCTCTGACATGTGCTTTGAGCACCCACTGTCCAAATACCATTTGGATGCTCGAGTCTTACCCTGAAATAAAATCATCAAGTTTTAGGTACCCAAATTCTTTTGGGTCCTGAGGAGTTAGTACCATCAACTTTTCTTTTTATTATCCATTTCTTATGTCTTGTTGGACATATTGCTTTTATGTGACCTAACTTATTGCAATGACTACAACAAGATGTTTTTGTTATTTTTTCAATATATTTGAAATTTACTTTATATGATATGTCTTGTTCAGGTACAAATTTTGGAGTCGGATATATTTTAGGATAGACTATGGTTTCTTCATTATCTGGAGGTGTATATCCTAATCCATGTTTTTTTTTTCCTGATCTTCTAGCATCTTTTAATATTAAAGGATTTTTACCATTTGTAAATTTTTCCAATGTGCTAGATAACTTAATATTTTCTTCTGTTAGTGTCTTAATTTCAGTTTTCAGTTGATCTGAGCTTACTTTTTTTTGTAGTTTTATTATTTGTTCATTTTTAGCTTTTAGATCCTCACATAGCAGTTCATTTCTCCTTTTATGTTCAGTTATTTGGCTTTCTAATTGATCATTTTGTGATTTTAGATCAGAGTTTGTGTTTTCTAGACAAGTATTATTTTTCTTGCTTACTCATAACAATTTGGTTGCTTCTCTATATTTACTGTATAATTCATTGAAAGCTTCTTCTAAACTATCGGAATCTGAACCATTACAAGAATCAAAGGATGAGTCAGAGGTTACCTTTTCTTCGGTATTTGCCATGAAAGCCAAGTTGACTTCTTCCTCATCACTGGTTGAGCTTGACTCACTGTCTGAGTCGCTGTTGTTGCTCCATGAAGCAGCCATAGCCTTCTTCTTATATTTCCTGAATTTCCTGGAGCTCTCTCTCTTCCTGAATTCAGGCTTCTTGAGCTTTGGACATTCTGCTTTGATATGTCCTGGCCTTTTGCACTCGTAGCATATGGGCTCACTCTTCTTTTGATCCTTTCCATCTGGTTTCTTGAAGTCTTTGTTTCTCTTGAAGTGTCTTCTACCAGATTGGAACTTCTTCTTCTTTGCTAGAATGCATTGCAATCTTTTTGACAGCATGACTTCTTCATCTTCACAGCCACTTGAGTTCTCATCTTCAGCTGATGACTCATCTGACTTGTCTTCTTCTGCTTTAAGAGCATTTGAATGCTTCTTTCCGCTAGAGGACTCTCCTTGCCTTTCCATATTAATCTCATGGGCCATAAGGGACCCAATGAGTTTTTCCAAAGACATCCTTTTCAGATCATTAGCTTCTTCAATAGCTGTGACCTTTGGGGTCCATGAGGATGGTAAGGATCTAAGAATTTTCCTCACCATGTCTCCAATCTCATAGGTTTTTCCTAGTCCGGCTAACCCATTTGTGATATCTGTAAATCTACTGAACATCTGGGTTATGGATTCACCTGATTGCATCTGAAATCTTTCATATTGTGTAACAAGAATATCAATTCTTATCTCCTTCACCTTGTCTGTGCCTTCATAGGTAATTCTAAGCTTTTCCCACATCTCCATTGCGGATTTGCAGGCTGAAACTCTGTTGAATTCTTTTTTGCTTAGTGCACAACACAGAATACTCTTAGCCTTACAGTTCAAGGATATCTTTTTTCCTATCATCATCTGTCCACTGAGCTTTCTCATTTGTGACTAGGAGATCGCCTTCTTCTACTATTGACCATATTTGATAGTCGTGACCTTGGAGAAAGTACTCCATTCTGGTCTTCCAGTAAGCATAATCTTCACCATCGAAGAGAGGGGGTCGGTTGACAGACTGACCTTCAATGTTACCTTGGGCTGCCATGGATCTTTACTCTTCAGATCGTTAGATCTTCTTCTTTGTCGAAGAGACTCGCTCTGATACCACTTGTTGCCCAGTTGACAAGCCCAGAGGGGGGGTGAATGGGTCTTTAAAAATTTTACTTGATTAGTACCTGTACTTAAAACATTCACACAAAAGACATTCTTCGATGAAGGTTAGTAACAGTTCGTTCAAAGCGCAATCACACAAGAAAAACAACCACACAACACAAGAAATTATCCTAGTTCGGACCTCCTCTCCTTAGGAGTCCTACGTCCAGTCCCTGAGCAACAACTCAGGATTCCACTAACTAGGGTACAGTCCCCCTATAGACACTACAACACCCAGCTCAGCTGGTCTTCCCTCACACCAGAAGGGAATAACAACACCCATGATACCCCACCAGGTCTTCCTTCACAACCGAAGGGAAACAACACCCTGGATCCCACCAGGTCTTCCTTCACACACGAAGGGAAACACCACAAAGAGAATAGAATGAATTCAAGCCCCTAGATCAAGCTTTTACAAGCCAAGATCTGAAGCAACAAGCACTGAGAGCAAAAGATCTAAACAAGGCACACTCTTAGAACTACACGGGCTCTCTTAGAAATTCTATTACAGCACAAAGAGCGAAGAGCTAAAGATGATGAGGAAAGAGATTCTTGGATCTAGACTTCTTGCAGAAGAATTTCAATACTTGTATGCGAGATGCTTGTCTTCCACTCAGTGACTTCTCATTCTTCTCTTCTGTCTTGTATTTATATCTCCTTTTGAAATACGGTCGTTGAAGTAACCATTGGCTCTTAGATTGGTAGATGTTAGACTGCTTGACATTTGGAAGCTTCAACAATCTTTTATCCAGTTGAGCACGCAAAGAGCTAAGGTCTTCTGGCGTCTATATGGTCCAACTTCTTATGATAGAATGTCTTTAGGACCCTACACATATTAAATGCTAGAACAGTAGACAGCTAGGCTGTCTCTTGTGGTCAGTAAACGATGATGTGAGTATTCACCAAAATAGCAATGCCAAATAGCTTGTTCTAAAAGATGTTGACAGAATATGCACAATAGTAAAAGGATATTATATGCATGCATGTAGAGATACGTTCTGTCTTCATTAAATGCACAGCAGTCGGATAGATAAGGAAGTCTTTGACTATTCAACGCCTTAAGAGATAAGATAAATATCAAGTCGATATAAACTATAAAGTCGTTGTCTATATGACTTATGAAATCGTTATGAATACCAACAAGTCATTATAGAGAGCAAATC
Organism: Colocasia esculenta; assembly: GCA_014218235.1. Lineage (NCBI taxonomy): Eukaryota > Viridiplantae > Streptophyta > Magnoliopsida > Alismatales > Araceae > Colocasia > Colocasia esculenta. The sequence continues at coordinate 24,053,793 of CM024759.1, forward strand.
ATTGTATTCAACGAAGAAATCGTTAAAGACACTTAACAAATCATTATGAAAAGCAAGTCGATGTGTTCAACGAAGAAATTATAATGAACACTTAACAAATCGTTATGAGTTCTAAAGAAATCATTCCGCGAAGTAAATCGTTATGAGCTCTAAAGAAATCGTTGCGCGAGGCAAATCGTTATGAGCTTTAAAGAAATTGTTGCGTGAAGCAAATCATTATGAGCTCTAAAGAAATCGTTGCGCGAAGCAAATCGTTATGAGCTCTAAAGAAAACGTTGCGCGAAGCAAATCGTTATGAGCTCTAAAGAAATCATTGCGCGAAGTAAATCGTTATGAGCTCTAAAGAAATCATTGCGTGAAGCAAATCGTTATGAGCTCTAAAGAAATCGTTGCGCGAAGCAAATTGTTATGAGCTCTAAAGAAATCGTTGTGCGAAGCAAATCGTTATGAGCTCTAAAGAAATCATTGCGTGAAGCAAATCGTTATGAGCTCTAAAGAAATCGTTGCGCGAAGCAAATCGTTATGAGCTCTAAAGAAATTGTTGCGCGAAGCAAATCATTATAAGCTCTAAAGAAATCGTTCCGTGAAGCAAATCGTTATGAGCTCTAATGAAATCGTTGCGCGAAGCAAATCGTTATGAGCTCTAAAGAAATCGTTGCGCGAAGCAAATCGTTATGAGCTCTAAAGAAATCGTTGCGCGAAGCAAATCGTTACGATGGGCAAATCGTTATGATGAATTAAAAAATCGTTGCGATGAGCTAATCGTTACGATGGGCAAATCATTACGATGGGAAAATCGTTATCATGACTTCAGAAATCGTTGCGATGAGCAAATCGTTACGACGGGCAAATCGTTATGATGACTTAAGAAATTGTTGCGATGAGCAAATCGTTACGATGGGCAAATTGTTATGCATGAAGGAAATTGTTGTGATTTTCAACCGAAATCGATGTGGACCTAGATAGATACAATCTTGAAATAATTAATGTATCAGAAATATAATGCTTACCAATATTGGCTTGATTGACCTTGACCTTGGAGTATTTCATGTACTTAAGACTTAGAGAACTTTGGTAAGGTTTTGTTAATTACCAAAATACATGTATATTTAAAATTTCGTGGGGATAGACTGATCATCAAGGGTGAGGAGAGATCGCCAATCTGGAGAGTAGTAAAATGAGCATATGCTCGAGTGGGGGGAGGTTGTTGAGGGGAGGAAGTTGAGGGGTGAGCGTCTGCTCGGAGAAGTGGAGAGAGATTGTCAAATAGGGCGTCAATGCCCGAGGAATGCTTAAGGAAATGAAAAATGGCCACGCGGTGACTTGGAGGAGATTGGGCATGATGCCCAGAGAAAAGAGGCCGGCCCTGAGCCTACCTATGGTGGAACATTCATTAAAAAGGATACGCAGGTCCACTTCATCTGTTCGCTCATTCTTCAGCTGCCCTGCCTTCGACTATTGCTAGTTTCTCGGTATCTGTCAGTGTGAAAAGTTGATTAAATGAAACAACAATATCACTTAGGTCAAACCACCTATGCCAATGAGTTTCAGAATCGCCCCTTTTCCTCTGTTTCTGGGGCTTGGTGTTTTTAGCAGCTTTATATGTGACCAGGGAGGTAGTATGAGAGAGTTCGGATGTGATGGCTGAGGCTTGTTCACTCCCTGGTTGCAGTGGCCCCTTCTTTAAGTGCTGATATAGTTTCCATCTGAGTGGTTGCCCCTACGTTTCCTCTGCCCTTCCTGGCTTGTATCCCAGTCCTGCCCTGGGTCTTGTCTTGCTATCATTGATAGCTTCTGTCCTTCCCTGTAAGTATGCCCCTAGCCCTTTGCCTGGCTAGTACCCCATCATCAGCATGATGTGCCACCCTTTTTTAGTTATAATCTTGCTCCTTTTTGCTGCACTAACAGATGATGAATTGAATTTTCTGTGGAATAAATCAGCTAAGAATGGTTCCTTTCTCTCTCTAGGTTTTAGAGAGAGAAGCTCTACGTTTCCTTGTTAGGGTTTGGCTTCTGCCGCCACCCCACCTGGGGGCTGGGGCTGCTTGTCCGAACTTGGTTTATGTCTTATTCCACGCGAACTGCTAATGCGGCTGTGGTTGGTTGAGGTGCCGCTCTTCTTTCTGATGCGGGAGCCTCTTTTTCCATAAGTGAGAGCACTAGCACCGTCCGACTCGGAGGGAGTCGACTGAACATCTCAGCCATTGGCGGGAATTTCGCCCGCATCCGATCCCCAATTCTTGTTCACCCCGGATGATCGTGTTGGGTGAATTGTGACCTAGTACGATCGTGTCGGGTGAGAAACAACCGCTAGCCCCTCTATAGCAGCACCCGCTCCATTGGATGATGCCCTTGGCATGCAATCCTTAGCGCCAGATGGAGGAGATCCTTCTGCTTGGACTGCAGTTCACAAGAGTTACACTCAAATGATCTCTGCTATGAAACCTCAACCGACGATCAACAATGGAGTTAAACTTGCTGATTTTACTGACCAAGGTGAGCCGGCTACTTTCTTCTCCAGAGAGAAGTTATTGCTGTCTACCAAACCTTTCCAGCTAGCTATTATCGCTAGATGTTCTTATGGTCGATGTTCTATTCCGGAGATTAAATCTTGTCTCACCCAATGGTTGGGCCTTAAAAAAGACTTTATTGTTAGCACTTTGCACCAATGTCACCTCTTATTCAGATTTGAAGAACATGAAGATTTTCTGAAGGTTATCTTGAGAAGAAGTTTATTTTTCAAAGGTCTCCTCTTTCGGTTCTTCAGATGGGAACCAAGTTTTGATTTCGAATAAGATCCTACCCTCATCCCGGTGTGGGTTGGCTTTCCTTTGCTTTCAGTTAATTTTTATTATGATGATTTCGTTAAATCCATTGCTGGAAACATTGGACAAGTCATGTGCATACATGACTCTACTAGACGCAGGAAGCTCTTGTTTGTGTGGAACTTGATATTAAAAATCCTAGACCTGCTAGGATTTGGATTGGCTGTGACAAGGAAGGATTTTGGCAATCTGTGAATTACCATCGCGTCCCTTCCCTCTGCTCTTTCTATCGGAAGCTTGGACATGTGGAAGATGATTGCACCAAAAAATGAAAGAAGAACCTTCCTGTGCAACGTACAGAAACTATTTCCAAGACAGTTGAATCATTGCATGCCAAGCCCAACTGGCGCCAGAAAACCCAGCCTCCTCCGATGGTTTTGATGCCAAGCCCAACTGGTGATACGCTGTTGAGGTGGAAGATGCAATACAAGCTCACCAAGAAGTTTTGCCTCAAGTGTTCTCTGAAGTAGTGGTTCCTCCTATTCCCGTCAGCGACCTCGACCATGATCATGTCAATTCTTCCAACGTGCATGCTATTGTTCCACAGGTGGATGATACTGCATGCAACAGAGGTGATGTGCATGGTATACCTAGTACTTCGGGGACCAAGAATTTAATACCGCCCCTGAATGAGTTGTTATGCCCTCCTGGTGATACGCTGCCTCATAAACAGATGGCTTTCAACCCGGTGAGTGCCTCTTATTCTGTGGAACGCACATTGGTCATTGAAGACCAGGATCATACGAAAATTTCTACGTTTGGTAAAAAGTTCGTTAACACCAATAGGGAGCACCATATTAAAACTACGGTGGTAGGGCATGCCAGCATTGATAATTTTCTGATGCCAGAGGTTTTTATTTCCAAAGATGGTAGACTTGTACCTCCAGGGGGTGTTCATACTAGATCAAAGGCTAAGGCCGTGGATACCTCTTCAGGTTACTGTTCTTCAAGAATTGCTCCACTATCTTCTGGAATATTAGGGGTGTTGCTAACCCCGCTTCTAGGCGGCACCTTCGTCAGCTTTGTCGAAGACATTGCCCCATGATTGTTGCTATTTTAGAACCTATGATGCCTTTCTATCGTGCTGATGCTCTTTGCAAATCTCTCAAGATGCATGCGGTAGATGGTAACGATGGTGAAAACATAAAGATTTGGGTATTCTGGCAAGAGGAGGCCAATCTGGAGGTCTCAAATACCTCTGGTCAACACATCACTTTGGTTAGTAAAAGTGGGGATGATATCAATTGTTATATTACTGTTGTTTATGCTTCTTGCAACTACAGGTTACGCAAGAACCTATTTGATGATCTGTTGACCTTTGCGTCCCAAGTCTCTTCCCCTTGGCTTGTGGGTGGTGACTTTAATTGTATTTCCCAACCCTTTGAGAAAGTTGGTGGGGCTTTCTCAAATATATCTTCTATGATTGACCTTAATGCTTTTATTTCTGCATCTTCCTTGGTCGACGCTAGCTTCTCTGTGTCACGTCCCGAGAATTATGCAGCGGATATTAATAATGCGAAATAATTCAAGCCGATATCTCGAGACGTGAACAGTTAGCAAATAAGCCTCTAGCTAGCACGCATTAAGTGTATAACAACATACATCATCATAGGGCCCAAATATTGAACTCAACTAATCTTGTATTGAAATCTCAACTCATTGTATTCTAAATGGAAACTATTACAGGACTAAGACTCAATAAAAAGAAAAGTACATTTTATTCCTCAGTTCCTACTACACGTTCTAACACTCAAAATAAGCTAACTATAGATAGACTCAAATATTGAACGCTCATCACTCGGATGCATTCCCATCCTCGACTGGCTCTTCCTCTTGAATGTCATAATCACCTAGAATGGTTAAAAGTAGGGAATGAGAAAACTAGCCTAGTAGGATTTATATCTTAATGTGCGGGCAATGATATAAGTGATTAGCAATTTAGAACTAGGTAAGTACGATAAATGTCATGATATGCATGTACGAATAATACTCATTAAAACATGATACATGAACAAGCTAGATAGAGTGATCATGACAAGATCTAGATGGATATAACAAGATAGAACTAACAACATATCACTTGGTACAAGCACGCAAGATTTCAATTGATGTCAATAGCTTTCTAGAACGCGAGATATCACTAATTGAAATAAATGCAGGATGGCCATATCACGCAAGCAAGCAAGAACGCAGGAGCACGATCATGTAGTACTAATTAGGCACGTAGACACTAATGTACACCAAGAAAATATTTATCAAGAATGTACACTAGGACACGTGTATGTGGTTATTGTATCTATCATTCAACACGACACGCACGACTCCCAACGCAGATGCAACGCCAGTAATCATTATACCCCATGGTTAACAGTATATTTATGACTCTCCGTCATTGGGGCTAGACTAGAGCCCTTGGACACTCGCCGTGCCCGGTCAGCATCTCACTTAAATTTTAAATGTAGATACCCACAGTCATTAATAATGGCCAATGAGAGTTTCAATAAGTAAGCATGTGTAATGTCATGTTCATGATGATGATGAGAACAAGTAATAAGTAAATTGAACATGATTTCATGATAACAATGGTCAAGAGATAAATTTGGCAGCATAACGGTATGATTTATACTTTAGTTCAATCTTTACATTAATAGCTTTAGTCTAGATTATAAATCACACTTACGAGAACAAGATGAGAGAGGAAGTGCACGCTATATTCAGGGAACTTCAATGGTACAACCAACTCGGCCTCCATGTGGGAATCCACAGAGAGCGAAGATTTACAGAGGTCTTAGAAAAAAGGTCGCTAGTCTTATCGATTCGGAATGACCGATAGAGAGCTTCCAAATCCCCAAGAAAGGGCTGCCTAGATGTGCAAGTGTGTAGTGATGTGCGCATCTCAATCCACAATCCATCGGTTTCAAACTCGCGGAAAGCACTTAACATGATTGCATGACATGAAACTATGCACTTAACTAATCATGGTTTACAAGATTTTAAGAAAATAAATTATCATTTTAATCAAGCTAGAATAGTAATAAGAGCGAATCACAAGTTTCATGAATGATCATATCATTAAGAAAATAATTAGAATAATATTCATGTTATTAAGGCTTTTTAAATGGGTTAAACAATTTTAAGCCATTAAACAAATATCATGTAATGATCAGACCCAAGATATGTAAATGACACACTAGATACCAAGTTAAACAGACCTCGGGTATGCCTTGAAATATGCGTCCAACATAGTGGACGCACTTCGGAACACATTGCACAGTGAAAGCCAACGAAACGGGGAAAAGTCAAAATCGCATCCAAAAGGGTGGCCGCCTTCATGCTTCAAATGCGTCGGGGGTTCCGGACGCGTCTACATGAAATCATTAAAAAACACTTGGGCGGGAAAAACCTCTGAAATGTGTCGGGGCATCCGGCCGCGAATCAGACCGGCCCGGACTCCCAGGAGGCTCACAGACCCACGCGGGCGGTTGACCCATCAACGCTTGAAACAGGTCGGGATGTGCATACACCTTTCAGAGGAATGCGTCACCCACGAGCGTCGCGATACCAAACGCTTGAAACGCGTCCTCGGGACCGGACGCGTTTCAAGGAGCAGACCAAAAACGTCCAAAACCCAGGAACACAGGGGTACGACTCATGCAACATTTATATCTCCCAAACTAGGGATTTTTGAACAAACGTCTCAACATGAAAGTGGTTGGGAACATGACAGAGGAGAGAACCATAATTTTTAAATAATTTTAAATAGCCTTGAGATGCACAATAAATCGACATGAACACAAAAAGTCCCTGACAAGCGCGACTTTGGCAAAACGCCTATAATTCATAATCTACTCATTGGAATTTGATGAAACCAACTGGACATGAAACTAGACTTGTTTCTCTACACATTGGTATAAGATTTGTTAAGGTTTGGCCCAAGAAAACCTACCTTCTAGGTTGATGAAGTCTCGTTCTTTAGAAATCCCTTGTTCAGACCACTATTTGAAGAACGCTTAATACTCCATGTATACTGCATGAAAATTGTGCATTCCAGTTGGGTTAGGAAGTAGACTTGACCCTATTTCCACGGGTATAAGCCTTGCACGATGTGATTTAGGTTTGACCTACCTTTGCTCGACTCCAAGGGGACGGTTTGCACAGGTCGTAGCAGACAAACAGGGGAAGAAGATGTCCTTCTTGTGGTCGATCCACAGCTCCCCAGCCACCCAGCACTCCTCCACACGACCCCAACAAGTTTTAAAACTCATCCCTAGGGTTTAATGGAGAGTATTTAAGCAACCATGGTGTTTAGGAGTCCTATTATGACAAGGAAACTATGGTTGCGGTTTTGGCTTGTTTCTTTCCTAATTTGAGGATTTCTTCCTCCATTGGAGTGCCTTGGCCATCAATCAATCCCAAAGGATAGCTAGACATGAATTTGGGTTGCCAAGAAAGGCTAATTGCCTTGGGGTTTGCCCTAAATACCCTCTTCTATTTTCTACTTAATTAGAGCTGCGAATTTCCATGCATTTTATTGCTTCATTTGATTTTTTGGAAAAATGTTGTCCATTGGCCCAATTATGATATTGGGTCATTAATATATAATGTTTGAAGTCTCTCCAACATTTTTATTTAATTTAGGATTGCATCGTATTTCCGTGGTAACGATTTTCCGACTTGTTTCCTTATTTGGATAATTGGTCACCATGTGATGTACACTAGGTTGATTGGATTTTTCGTCACATGAATTTCTTCCTGGAACAATAATGTGTGGGGTTGATTTATAATTTTTACGGATTTTTTCGATGTGTTTTAGAACATATGATAATGATACGTATGTTTTAAATATTCTGATATTATGGAAATTATTTATTTCCATTTATTTGAATTTTTATGTAATTAAAATTTCCGGGGTGATACACTCTAGTTCTCCTTTTACTTGGTCAAATAATCACGTGGGTTCGACTGCAGTGAAGGCTAGACTGGACCGCGTGTTGTTCTCCTCAAACTAGAATATTTCTCTACCAGAATTTTCTGTGTTGCACCTCTATAGGGGCCCGTCAGACCATGCTCCTCTACTTTTATCAATGAAGAATTTCCCTAAGCCCTCTGCTAGATTTGTCTTCCAATCGATGTGGGCTACTCATGATACTTTCCTGGATGTTGTTGGTAAAAATTGGAATGCTACTTCATGGTGGCATCCTAATCCTCTTGTGAAGTTGCAAGTCAAGCTGATGAACCTCAAGACTATTCTCAAATACTGGAACTTTGATATGTTTGGTAATATCCAACATAATACCAAAGCTACTGAAGAGGAAGTGGTTGCTGCTGAGAATGCTTTTGATTTTTCTCCAACTCCGAACAATAGAATGCGGCTCAACTTGGCTCAGGCACATCTTATGAAAGCTCAGCGCTGTGAAGAAATTTGTTGGTGTCAAAAGGCCAGGCTTCAGTGGTTGGATAATGGGGATAAAAACACTGCTTTCTATCATGCTGTGGTCCAAGGGAATAGGCGCAGAAATTATATTAATAGACTTAAAATTGATGACAGTAATAGATGGTGTGAGGACCTGATTGTCTTGAGGGATGCTGCTGCCCGGTTTTACAACAATTTGTTATCTTCAAGTGACTATGTGATTGACAATAACCTTCTGGATGTTATCCCAAATATGATATCTGGTTCTTAGAATGAACAACTATGTGCTTCTCCTTCTTTTGATGAGGTTAAGAGTCCGATTTGGTCTATGAATGGCAATGGTGCCCCAGGTCCTGATGGTTATTCTGGTAGCTTCTACACATCTTGCTGGGATATTATTGTCTCTGACGTCTTTGAGGCGGTGAAAGGTTTTTTCAGTGGATTTCCTCTTCCTCGCAGAATCACTTCCACTGTTATTGCTATCATTCCTAAGGTTAACAATCCTGTTACCTTTACTGACTTCCATTCTATAAGCCTATGCAATTTCTATCACAAGATTATTTCCAGGATTCTTTATGATTGCCTTATAGATATTCTTCCTCAAATCATCTACGAGGAGCAAGGTGCTTTTGTTAAAGGTCGCTCTACCATTGATAATATCTCTCTTTCCAGGTGTTTGCTCAAGAATCTGGGCCGCACGATTAGGGGTCATAATGTCATTTTTAAACTTGACATGATGAAAGCATATGACCCAGTGGAATGGGAATTTCTGTTTACTGTGCTTCATCATTTTGGTTTCAGTCCCAAGTTCATCTCTTATGTGGGTATGCTAATATCTAATTGCTGGTTTTCTGTGCTTGTTAATGGCCATCAAGCTGGGTACTTCAAATCATCTAGGGGCCTCAGGCAGGGTGACCCCATTGCCCTGGCCTTATTTTTTGTATGGAGGAGGTTCTTAGCAGAGGCCTTCGTAAACAACTTCTCTCTGGTTCCCTAAAACCTTTTGCTGGTCCTAGAGTTTGTCCTCCCATATCTCACTTACTATATGTTGATGATACGCTGGTCTTCACCAACGAGCATGCCACCAACATTTCAAGTCTTCTTAAATTCTTGAAAGCTTATGAACTGTCTTCAGATCAACTCATCAACAAAAGAGAAAGCCATTTCATTCTATTGAAGAAAGCTCCTGCTAGCACTACTATTAGTATTAAGGCTATTATGGGGTTCAAAATGCTAAGGGGTTCTATGAACTATCTTGGAGTCGGTCTCAAGGAAGGCAGGGTCAAAATCTCTGATTTTAAATTCTTTTTTGATAAGATCAACATGAAGCTCTCAACTTGGAAATCTAAGTTTCTCTCTCAGGCTGGCTGAGTCACACTCATTAACTCAGTGCTATCCTCCATTCCCATCTACACTGCTTCGGCTTGCATTCTCCCTAAAGGTGTTATTCGCTTGCTTGAAAGAGCTTCTGCCTCCTTTTTCTGGAATGGTATTGATGGTGTGCATAGACACCATTGGTTTCCATGGAATGTTATCCAACGTCCCATTCAAGAGGTGGTCTTGGGGTCTATAGCTTATGGCATGTTCAGATTACCTTAGCTACTAAACATCTCTGGAACATTTATCATGGTACCTCTCTCTGGGCCCGTTATGCTAGAATGCTCTCCCTTCCTTTGCAGGGCCTTCTGAAGATTGTTTTTACCCTGGTCATGCGCTTATCATTGATAATACCAAATGGTTACTAGGGAATGGTATGAATGTGGATTTCTTCCATGATTCTTGGGCTGGCAAAACACCACTGTGTTTTATTTTGTATGATCCAAACAATGCTCCTCACGCCATGGTTAATGAAGTTATTCGAGATGTACACCATCATATTTGGCAGCTGATCCCAGGCATCCAGAGCTCAGGTAATATTCAACTATCTGATGAGTAGGATAAATGCATTTGGTCTCCAACCAATGATGGCTCCTTCACCTCAAAGTCTGTTTACAACTTGTTGATGATGATTAGTCCATCCCCATATAATTTTATTTATTATAATTTCTTTTGGTGATTAACAAAACCTTAACAAATATTTTCTAACAATCCTTTATGAAGTTCATCCACAGGGATTAAGTCAACCAAAATCTATAAGTTATTCTCTTACACTAATAGTTAAAGTTCAGAGCATGAATTTCTTCCAAGTCCACATCGATTTGCTTTGTAAAAGAACGATTCTATCGCTACAACTATTTCATCTTATAACGATTTGATAAGTGAGTATAATGATTTTGGTCTCACAACGATTTCGTAAGTGAAACAACGATTTCGGCTTCGCAACGATTTCATAAGTGAAACATCGATTTCAGTCTCACAACGATTTTGTAAGTGAAACAACGATTTCGGCTTCACAACGATTTCATAAGTGAAACAATGATTTCGGTCTCACATCAATTTCCTTATTGAAACATCAATTTCAGTCTCACAATGATTTCGTAAGTGAAACAACGATTTTGGCTTCACAATGATTTCATAAGTGAAACAACGATTTCGGTCTCACATCGATTTCCTTATTGAAACATTGATTTCGGTCTCATAACGATTCGTTAAGTGAAACAACGATTTGCTTATACAAAGATTTACTTGTACATTGATTTGCTTATATCTGTACAACAATTTGTGTTCACAACAATTTGCTTATCTGTACAACGATTTGCTTATCTGTACAATGATTTACTTGTACATCGATTTGCTTATATCTGTACAACGATTTGTGTTCACAACGATTTGCTTATCTCTACAATGATTTACTTGTACATCGATTTGCTTATATCTGTACAATGATTTGTGTTCACAACGATTTGCTTCTACTTAAACAACGATTTGCTTGAACAATTAATTGTAAACACAACGATTTCATAAGTAGAACATTGATCGCATCGAATTCATGAATACATCTATTATTCTTATGATATTCATATATTTATAATTTTTTAAATATCAAGGAGTTTGAACTCTTTCCACGAATATCTTTGTATCCTGCATTTATTATGATTGTACACATCATCTGCTTGTCGGATATCTGAATGCTTTCTACACCCATGATACAATAGCAAAAACTTTATCAGATGACGGAATAGCATTTCCATTCTGGTGTACATTCTTACTGCATGGTTTCTAATGTTGACTGGCAAGCATAGAGACAGTCTAGCTGTCTATGGTTTGACATTTATTGTGTGCAGGTCTCTGCCAGTACCACATCCTACAACATTGGACAACTAAAAGCGGAAGGATATCTAGATGAATCTTCTTTTTGCGTGCATGGCTCATAAAGCATGCTTGACTGGAAGCTTACATGTTCCACACCATGAATCAAGCAGTCTAACGTGCATCTAACATAGAGACAACGACCACTTCAACGGCTATATTTTTTCAAGAGAAGATATATAGAAGACTGAAGACTCCATGAAAAAATAACTTTTGGTGCGATAGTGCATCACTGAGAATCATCTACAACTTGCGAGCATCAGAAAGAAGAGCTCTTGTTTTCACTCCATCTTTTCTTTACCTCTTACCTCTCAGCCTTTCATTGCTTAGACATTTTTGAGAGCTTGTTGTTCTGAGAGATTTTTCTAATTCAAATCTTTCTCTCTCAGACTTTGCCTCAGATCAAGCATTCTGTTGTAAGCTTGGTCTAGGGGCCTTTCGCCTTTAAAACACATTGTGTTTGTGTGTTCCTCTTCGGACTGTGAAGAGAAGATCTGTCCGGAACAGGTGGTTGTTTTTCCCTTCATTGAGGAAGGAAGACCTATTGTATCACGTGGTAAGTTGTACCTCTTATGGGTTAGAAGAGAAGGCCAGCTACGGCTGGATGTGTAATGGCCGTTAAGGGGGACAGTACCCTTGGTTAGTGAAATCCCAAGTTGTTGCTTGGGGACTGGACGTAGGACTCCTTGGGATAGGAGGTCTGAACCAGGATAAAATCCTCCTGTGTTTGTGTGCTTGCTTGTCTGTCTTCATTATCACTAACACTAACTAACGATCCTAGTGTTTTTGTGTTTAGCATTTTTATTGACAGGTTTCAATGTAAAAGAATTTTTAGAATCCCATTCACCCCCCTCTGGCTTGCTAGCTGGGCAACAAGTGGTATCAGAGCCAAGTCTCTTCAAGAAAGAAGATTTCACAATCTGAAGGGCAAAGATAAATGGCAGCTCAAGGATATGCTGAGGGTCAGTCCGTCAACAGGCCTCCTCTATTCGATGGTGAAGACTACAAATATTGGAAGACCAGAATGGAGTTCTTCCTTCAAGGTCTCAATTTTCAACTTTGGTCCATCATAGAAGAAGGAGATCTAGTAGTTCTCAACAGTAGAGAAAAGTGGACAGATGAAGACAAAAAGAAGATATCTCTAAACAGCAAAGCAAAGAGTATAATGTGCTGCGCACTGAGCAAGAAAGAATTCAATAGGATCTCAGCATGCAAATCAGCAATGGAAATGTGGGAGAAACTCAGAATCACATATGAGGGAATAGACAAAGTCATGGAAACAACAATAGATATCTTGGTAGCTCAGTATGAGAGATTTCAAATGCAACCAGAAGAATCAATCACACAAATGTATAACAGATTCACAGATATTACAAATGGGTTGGCTGGGCTTGGAAAGAGCTATGACATGGGAGATATGGTAAGAAAAATATTGAGATCCCTACTATCCTCGTGGACTCCTAAAGTAACAGCCATAGAAGAATCCAACGACCTAAGAAGGATGTCACTTCAAAGCTTGTTGGGTCACTGATGGCCTATGAAATAAACATGGAAAGGCTTGGAGAGTCCTCCAATAGGAAGAAGCACATCAACACTCTCAAGACCGTAGAAGACACATCTGGTGATGAATTAGATGATGATAAAAGCAATGGGACTAGTGAAGATGAGGAAGCATTTCTCTCCAGAATATTGTAGAGAACACTTGCCAAGAAAAAGTATCAGTCAGGGAGAAGATATTTCAAGAAAGGAAAGGAGTTTAAGAAATCCAAAGTCAAGGACACAAAGAAATCTGAACCTGTATGTTATGAATGCAAGAAGCCTGGACACATTAAGGTTGAATGTCCGAAACTAAAAAGGATAGAGTTCAAGAAGAAGGACCACTCGAAGAAATTCAGGAAATATAAGATGAAAGCCATGGCAGCTGCATGGAGCAACTACAACGACTCTGACAGCTAGTTAAGCTCCAGTGAAGAAGAAGAAGAAGAAAAGGCCAACCTGGCCTTCATGGCAAACATAGATGAAAAGGTAACTTCTTACTCTTCTTTTAATTCATGCAATGATTCGGATTCAGATAGTCTAGAAGATGCATTCAACGAACTATACAGTAAGTACAAAGATGTTTGTAAAATACTAAAAACCACTAAGAAAAGTCTTGCATGCTTGGAAATTATCAACTCAGATTTAAAATCTGAAACTGAGCAACCAGAAAAACAAATTTCCGAATTAAAAAGAAGAAATGAACTGTTATGTGAAGATTTAAAAATTAAAAATGAACAGATAACAAACTTGGAAAACTAGGAAACCTTAAGCAAACTTAAAAAGGAAGTTGACACACTAACAAAATAAAATGAATATTTAACTAATACAATTGAAAATTTCACAAACGGTAAATCATCTCTCTAATACTAAAAGGAGCTAGAAGATCGGGCAGGAAAAAGCATGATTTAGGATATACTCCACTAGATAATGAAGAAACAATAATACATCCTAAAATCTATCCAACACCAAAATTTGTAGAAGAACAAAATACTGAATATAAATCTAACTTATCGGATTGGATCTTGAGATTGGCAATCAAAACATGATCATCCCTATGTTCAATATTTAAGTCTAGCCTCGCGAATTGTTCAAGTAATTGCATCTCGCCAAGGACTAGATTTAAGATAGATGCCATTGGCTTTCTACTAAGAGCATCGTCCATGGCGTTTCCCTTACCTGGATGGTACTGGATGTGGAAGTCGAAATCTTTCATGTATTCCAGCCATCTCCTTTGTCTCATATTGAGTTCCTTCTGAGAGAATAAATAGTTCAGACTTTTATGGTCTAAGTAGACAGTGAATTGCTCACCATATAGAGAGTGTCTCCAAATCTTCAAGGCGAAGACCACAGCAGCCAGCTCGAGATCATGTACAGGGTAGTTGACTTCATGTATCTTCAGTTGTCTCGAAGAATAGGCGATGACCTTCTCCTTTTGCATGAGTACACATCATAGCCCGATTCCTGAGGCATCGATGTAGACAGAGAAACCTTCTCCCTCTATTGGCAGAGCGAGAACCGGTGCTGAGGTAAGACAGTCTTTGAGGGTTTGGAAACTTTTCTCACACTCTTTACTCCAGGAGTATGGATTCTCCTTTCGTGTCTGACGCGTGAGAGGAACGGCGATCCTTGAGAAGTCCTTGATGAACCGCCTGTAGTATCCAGCCAGTCCTAAGAAGCTTCTGATTTCTGTGACATTGGTTGGTCTCTCCCAGTTGAGTACAGCTTCGACTTTGGAAGGATCAACAGAGATGCCGTCCTTTGATATGTCATGGCCCAAGAAAGATACTTCTTCGAGCCAGAATTCACACTTGCTAAGCTTTGTGTACAGCTTGTTGTCTCGCAAAACTTGTAGTGTTGTCTTTAGGTGTTCTTCATGCTCTTCTTTGGTCTTGGAGTATATGAGGATGTCGTCGATAAAGATGACTACGAACTTGTCAAGGTATGGCCGATATATGTTGTTCATGAGTTGCATAAAGGCTGCTGGAGCATTGGTTAGACCAAAAGGCATAACAACAAATTTGTAATGTCCATACCTTCTCCTGAAAGCCGTTTTGAAGATATCGTCATCCTTGATCCTCATTTGATGATAACCAGATCGAAGGTCGATCTTGGAGAAGTATTGGGCTCCAGATATCTGGTCGAATAGTTCATTAACCCTAGGCAATGGGTATTTGTTCTTGATGGTAAGCTGATTGAGTTGTCGATAGTCGATGCACAGCCTCATCGATCCATCATTCTTCTTTACGAATAGCATAGGTGCTCCCCATGGGGAAGTACTCAGTCTGATGAACCCCATTTCTAGTAGCTCCATCAGTTGCGCCTTCAATTCCTTCAGCTCGGCAGGTGACATCCGGTATGGTTGACGCGATACCGGGGCAGGTCCAGGAGTCAACTCAATGGCGAAGTTGATGTCACGTTCAAGGGGAATTCTGGGTAAGTCTTCAGGGAATACATCTGGGTAGTCCTGGACTATGTGGATGTCTTCTATTTTTGAACCCTTCTTTTCGACTATGATGGCCGCAAGGAAAGCAAAACATCATTTCCTTATCATGTTATGGGCTTTTATGGCAGAGACTAGAGACATCCGTCTCTTATGTCTAATCCCAGTGAATGCTAATTTAGGAAAGTCACTAAACGTCACCCTTCCTTTCTTACAATCAACACTTGCCCCATATGTGGACAACCAGTCGGCTCCCAATATGACATCATACCCTTCCATGGACATACATACCAGGTCGGCCTTTAGGTTAAGGTCTCTGATCATTACATCGGCATATGGAATGTATTGGTTTAGTTTCTCCTTATCCCCCAAGGGTGTTGTGTCAGAGAATTCACAACCCATGGTTGTAGGTTTTGCAGTCAGGGTATCAGCAAAGTGTTGAGATATAAATGAATGAGTAGCTCTAGTATCAAATAACACAAATACTGGCAAGGAAAAGACTTGTAGGGTACCTTCTACCACGCCACCTTCCTCGATGGTTTCTTCATTGTGCAGGGCTTGCAGCCTGCCCTATTTCTTAGGCATAGCAGTGCGCTTCTCAATTTCTTTCAGCATCGGGCACTCGGGTATGCGATGCTCTCGACTTCTGCAGTGTAGACATGCTCTGGCTTTTATCCAGCATTCATCAGCCGTGTGACCAGGCTTGTCACAGTGTTTGCAGTGGCTCTTTATTGGAGTGTTGGGTATGAAAACTTTGGGTTTCCTTTCTTGGCTAGATCCCTCCGTGATGTTGAAGGGACGCTTCTTGCCGTTGGTAGGCTTAGCAGATGCCTGACCCGAGGTCACTTCCTTCTTGACGAACTTTCCTTTGATACGGTTGGTGAAGTCCATAGCATCTTCTAGCAGCTGAACCCTCTTCACCATCTCGGCGTAGGTCGGGATGTCAAAAGGTGCGAGTTGAGTAATGTACTGAGGCTTAAGGCCATTTAGAAAGTGCTTAGCCTTCATTCTCTCAGTGTTGATCAGATGTTCAACATATTTTGCCAGTCTAGAAAACTGGGCTTCATATTCTGCTACTGTCAGGCTTCGCTGTTTAAGAGCAGCGAATTCAGCAGCTTTCTTTTCTTGTACTCATTCAGAGAAGTACTTAGCATTATAAGCTTCCTTAAATTTGGCCCAAGTAAATTGGCCGTTAGCTTTTGTGGCTTCCACGGACTCCCACCATGCGCGGGCATCCTTCTCCAGTTGGAATGTCGCTAATAGGAGTTTGTCTCCGTCCGCACATTGCATTACACGGAAGATCCTTTCCGTTTCCTTTAGCCAGTGCTCCGCTTCATCTGGATCCGTAGACCCACTGAACCTAGGCGGGTTCAGACCCCTGAAATTGTGATGCAGCTCACCTGCACCCGGTTGGTTCCCTCCGCGGTTACCACCGCCTTGCTGGGTGGCTTGTAGTATGGCACGAGTTAGTTCCAGGAGGGACTGTTGCATGCTTCTCATCTGGGCACGCTCCGCAGTCATTGTAGCTATTTAGTTCCTACAAAATAGTTTGATAGTTATAATGTTGATTAAAAGTTTAATTTGTGTGTGTGAGTTTATTTTAACTAGTTACCCTTGGCTCTAACCACAACTCACATAGGTGGGATAATTGACTCTAGTCGAGGCAGGTTAACCTAGATCATCCTGTACTAAGAATAACCAAGGCTCTGATACCACAAAACTATCACGCCCCGACGTGAAATATCAGAGCGTGAAGGCAGTTGCAAGAAAAAGGTATAGAGCGAATACTAGACATCAAACTATTGCACATTGAATAATACTAAAGCAAATCTTTCTCATTAATAACTTTTCAAATGTCTAGTTACAACCACTAATATCAGAGCCATTATATAGGGCCCAATTACATTGCAATAATAGGAAATAACTAACTACAACTCTAAGATAACATAATGACTCGAGGGTACTCCTGGCTTCACTCTTGGTCATTCCCTTCCTCGTGAGTGTGTGTGTCATCCTCGGTCTCACCTGAGAACACAACATCAAATAACGTAGGATGAGCGATAACGCCCAGTAGGACTTAAATCTCAGGCTCAAGCAGGCTTTAAATAATTAACGCATTTAATGGCAGAGTATCTAAAGATAGCAGGTACAAGAGAGTCAAAATATAGCAAGAGATAGCACAACAGGTAACATGATAGCACAATATCATGAGATCGAGTATAGTTTCCAAAAAAAGCACAAGTATTGAGTATAGCACGAATAGCAGGATGGCCATAGGACAACTAGCACAAGTATAATAATAGCACGACGAGTATAGCACTTGTTTGTCATTCTAGACATCGAGAGAGTATAGCACGTTTTGTGTTTAGATTGTCATATAGATAGTTGAGATAGTAGCACTTGAGTGTAATGCCAAACACTCTGATCATTTAACTCCCATGGGCACTAGCACTTTCGGGCACACATCCTAGGACCAGATCGGGCCCTTTATATATTGCCAGGCGTTGGTTATATTGTATCTTTAGACAATCAGTCAATGGCCAATATAGAGTACCAAGAATAGTTAAGAGCACTAGATGAATAGACGAGATAGTAGAGAGAACGTGAATAGTCAAGCGAGTAGAGTATAGATGAGAGCTAAGGGTACATCACGTAAAACAACGAGTAAACATGTGATAGTAACAGTTGCACAACACGCGCACGACGTATTGGCAGTCAGGTGGAATTCACGATCTTCCCGCTGGCCATGTTATGCACAAGTCCAGAGGTCCGACGTGATTCAAGGTAAGAGCGAACTTCTAATAGCCGTTTGGATCATATCGATCCCTAAAGGTGTAATGGGTGTTAGGGTACAACCGGCTCGTCGACCATGTGGGAATCCATGATCAGAGGAGACATACAGAGGCCTTGTGCAAGGGTTCACTAGTCCGGCGAATGGAATATCCGACGGAGAGTTCACCACAAGCCAAGTAAAGTGTGTATATAAAATAGGTACTCAACATTCTAGAGGAATTCTAGAACAGTGGAGCGTCGGTATCGGTATATAAACAACGCAAGAAACGAATACAAGTCCTTTAAAATAGGGCAATTAATATACTTTATTGCAATAAATTGCCAGATACATTATGAGATATTTTATGCCAGATTTCAGCCATATATAGATGGTTCATGTGCGTGCATGTGTTAAAATCATAGATAGAAAAGAAGTCGTGAACATGTATTTTAAAGCATTCAATATAGCTCCATTTTAAAACAGGTGTTTATACTACGTGTGTGACTGTTAGAAAGAGAGAGTAACCAATTTTATGGGTTTTCAAGCAAAATCCTGTGAATGCGACGTACCCATGTAAGGGTCGCGATAGGGTCATGATGGAACGTGACAGGGTCCTGTACGGGTCGCGACAGGGTTGTCTGCTCAGGAGGCCAGAACGCGACGGGGTCTCCTGTCGCGTTCAGAACGTGACAAGATGATGGTCGTGACGGCTCTGAGAACAAGGCGTGTCGAGCCGTCGTGTTCTCAGGTACTTCACCTGAGTTCGAGCGGGAACAATGTTCTACATCGGATTACGTGCCAACTTGACTTGTTTGGACACAGGGTACTTTGAAAAATCATAACTAATTACATAGTCGATGAAAAATCACGAAACAAGTTGCAAATTAAAGTAGACATGTAAGGGTACTTCTAGTAAATCAGAATTAGAGAGAGACCATGGTTAATATAGGGTTTGAACATGAGGAAGAACGAGTTATTCAGAACATGGCACAAAGAGAAAGATTGATTAAATTCGATCAACATGCTCGATGAAATTTAGGGCTTTTAGGGGCAAAAGATCCCTAACAACATGAAGTATCTACAGCAAGAATTTCCTAGCATGGGATCAAGTATTCATAGAGATTTGAATTAAACATGATGTCTCGGGGTTATCATGTTTGCAGATCTTCTAAAATCAAGAACAAAATATTGGCTCGATGAAAAAAGAGGGAATCAAGAGGGCTTTTGTTCCTGGTGATTGGAACTACCTACAGACAAGTTTAATTTAATTTTGCTCATGAGAATGCCTACCTTTCACTCGATTTATCTTCTAGGGCTTAGAACTCCAAGAACGAAGGAAGAAGCTTGATGGATCTTCCTCTCCTCGATTTCTCCTCCTCCTTGGCCTCTTCTCCACGTCCAAGAACCCCTTTGCACGAGCTAGAGCCGGCCATGAGGGTTTAAGAGGTGTATTTATATAAATAAAAGTTCATATTCCTACTACTACTCAAATTCCTCTTAATTACGAGATTTCCTAACTCCACCTTTCCTCTCTTGCTTTCCAATCTCTACTTGGGTTAGGATAGTATCTAAATTCGTGCTAGACTATATGGAGTAGGCTTATGAATCCAATTCCAACTCTAATTGCCACTTTTATTGCTTTAATAACCCCTTTCCAATTAGGAGATAATTAAACTCCGAATTTAGGGTATTTTCTTATTATTCTCCCTTTGTAAATTCATATTTTGACCCAATAAGTTCTAGAGGATCCATTAAGCAAAGCTCATTACTCTTTTCCATTTAATGAGTTTTATTTAATACTCTATTCATTGAATATCCATTTAGCTGAGTTTTTAATTTATTATTTAAATTTTTATTTTTCTCAAAAATTCAGGTTGCTACAGTTTCTTCATTGCTCATTATAAACATTTCGTATTCAGATACAAGCATGCTAACCTTGGTTTCTCTTACTTCAGACGTACCTTCATATATGAGCTCCAATTTGTCCCACATCTCTTTTGCTGACTTACATGTGGAGACTCTTGAGAATTCCTTTGGATGGATGGCGCACTGTCACGTCCTAATAAAAGTCTATTTATCGGGAAATGACAGAAAACAGGCACAAAGTAAAAACATTAACATTTATCTATTATAACGCAGTCTGCGGAAGTCTTATTACATAAAGCTCCTCATTACACACTAAGTGAGGAGTAAGGATGAGTAACTACTACTCATAACCTTTACAAGTATACAACTAAAATAGTAAACGGTTGGTTGACTCGTCATCAGTGTCCACTCTGCACACAGCCCATCTTATACTTCTCCCCCATCTTGGTTACCTGAAAAGGGAAGGATGGGTGAGCTAACTAGCCCAGTAGAATTCAAATTCTTAAATCAAAGGATCAGGAACACATGATAATTTAGGTAAGGACAGGAATGGTATCAAGAACAGGGTTAGATAACCAACATAACATGTCAATGAATGTATAATAGTAGTATAAAATCACAGGCATACTCATAAATTCATATTAAGACTCAAGTTCGGAATCATATAAATATTCAAACAGGACAGGTAATAGGATGATCATAATCAGGAGATAGTGATGCAATGCCAATCATCCCGGTATCCTTATCACTCCAAGACAAGGATAGATCATACATCAAAGAGACAATACCAGATCTCAGAATAGTAGCTTGATACAGTGATAGTAAAACTCAGGTCATGCTCAGGTATATAGCTCAAGAATTGGTTCATATATCAGTTCACACAGTACAGGAAGTATGATGACCATAATCAGGAAATAGTGATGCAATGCCAAACATCCCGGTATCCTTATCACTCCCGTACGGCCCGTAATGAATTCGGGTGCTCCTCCCAGGACTGGACCAGCCCTATTTGCACAGGCATATCAGTTAGGTGGGGTCCAAGGACCCAATAAATGTCATCATCATTAGTTTATCACATCTCACAAGGTGTTCAAGCTTTTGAACTCTTAAAATATCAAGTAATATGAACTTAGTTGCTGAATATCGGAGAATGGACTCAACGGAGTACCATTCAGAGTTGACGGTTTCAAGGATAATTCAATAATGAGTAAGGTATCCAAAGTGGGTGATCTTTATAGTAGAATGACAGTAAATATCAAAGTAAATATGAGGATAAGTTGGTAGGCTAATAGGGTGAAGTTTAAGCAAGGATTTGCACATGAAAAAGTGTTGAAATTCGAATCAGGGTCATAGCTGTCGACAAGTGAGAAGGGGCTATCGACAGATGGCTATAGACAGAACTCAGGTTTGCTGGTCTGTGTGTATCTGTCGACAGCAACCAGGGTCCTGTCGAAAGCTACACACAGTCCCAGTTATCAGGGTTCTGGATAGCATGCGCCTGTCGACAGCTTTTGGGCTGGCTGTCGACAGGAAGCAGCAGAACTTCCGTAAATCTGTTTCAATCCATTCTAAGCACCCTAATTATAGATCTTATAATTCAAGGCATGATTGATATCAAATGTAAGAGTCTAAATAGCGTTTTCACAGTGGTTTATAAACTAAACAAGCGAGATGAAATAAAAGGTTTGCAATTCAAGCTTGTCTAGCTAGAAATTAGACATAGTATACTGTTGGAAGTGTGGTCTTGATAGCAATGGTTTATTGAAAGATTCCTACAAGATAAATACTAAAACTCAAAGTGTTTCATGGATTTAAATCAAGGCTTGCAGTACCAAACATCTGAACCGAAGTTAGTCACAAGTTCTAATGGTATTGTGGCTTCTATCAAACTTCTATAACATATACAAGGATCAAGGGTGGAAGAAGAAGAAGAAGAGATGATTTGGAAGTAACACAAGTATCTTCTCCTCCCCAACATAAGAATAGTCATCAAAATTAGAGGAGAAACAATAGGATTACAGATATATCAGCTTGACTACTCAACCCGAGTTATTTATCATGTGTGGAGAACATGATTAAGAAAAGGAGATGAATCCTACCTGATTTTGAATTCTATCTTTGGTATAGAAATCCACAACCCACCACGTATAATAGATGGAAAGATGGCCACAAGCAAAGGAGGAAGCAGTAACAACTACTAAAGTCTGCTTTACTGTCTTCCAGCAACACCCAGTTGCAGCTCCAGCAGTAGTTCAAGCAGGACCAAGAGATGCACAAGGTGTAGCTAACAACTCCAGCTACACACCCACACTGAAGTCTCGTGAATCACAGCAACAGCATAATAGGAAAGGAGTCAGAAAGATGGGTATGAAGAATGAGGGGGTGTATTTATAGCCAATTGATCTTGCCATGCACAACGGCACGTTGGTTTCCAGGTGTTGGGGTAAAACCCCATTTAACCACCCACAACCACCTAGCTCATGCACACAATCACACACCCACACATCAGCCATCAACGTGTAAGGACCTTAATCTACCATGACATGGGCTTGCGTAGCCCAGGATACGTCAGCAACTAAAATTCCCCAGAAATGGTTTCCGTAATTGGGCCATAATTCGGCCAGTCCAAAGTTCTTTAAGTAAATATGTTCAAACGACGTCCGTTTGTCCTAAAATTTTAACCATAGACTAATGTGATGGTTGTACAAATTATGGTGATTTTAGTTTAATTTTTAGAATTTATTTTACAGTAGGTGTAAAATCACCCGAAAAATAGTCGCGTTGACTTAATCTCGAAATCCGTACGTCGAAAAATTTGGGTATTTATATTTCTGATATCTCCACATTTTTCTAGAAATTATGGTGTTCTTGGATTTCATTTTCGTTACAGTTTTTCAGTGTCGCCCTGTGGAAGCGCGTACGTCCGGGTACGACACTGGGATAATGTTCATTAGTGCTAATCCCTCCCAAATATCAATTATTTTGTTCTAATAATAATGGTTAGGTTCAATAATCCTATTGTTCATGTTTTTCAATAAATAAAAATTTTTCGAGGTGTTACAACTCTCCCCCACTAAAAGAAATTTGGTCCTCCAAATTTTAATAAAACGAGAGTATGTTTACTCACCTAGAAATAATTTTGGATACTGGTTCTTGATTACATCTTCCAGCTCCCAGGTTCTTTTTCCATTGAATCTTTAATGCTGGAACTTCCTTGTTCTGTAGTTACTTTATTTTTCGATCAAAACTTGCACGCGTTTTTCTACATATGCCTAATTTTCTTGTATCTCCAAATCTTGATATTCAATGTTGTGATCGATGAGCTTCTCCTAAGCTGCACATCTTAATCTCGGAATTATTTGGTACACATAATCTGTTCCGAAACCAAAGATTTCCATAAACATCTTCATTAAATTCAGGTCTAAAAGCTAACTTTTCTCTAATTCTTACCAACACAGGATCATTGTTCTGTTGCTCTCCAATTGGTTTCAAAATATCTGACTGAATTGTTAAGTTATTACCTACAATTCTTTCTTCTTGTAATTCAGTCTTTAAACATACTGTGGAAAATGCCTCCAATAACTTCCATTCCTTTACTTGTAATTGGAATACCTTGGCTATAGGATTTCTGCTGAGTGCATCGGCCACAGTGTTATCTTTCCCTGGATGATATTCTATTTTGAAATCGTAATCTTTTATATACTCCATCCACCTTCTTTGTCTCATAATCAACTTTCTGTGAGAATCAATACTTAAGACTTTTATGATCGGAGTACACTATGAACTAATTATCATACAAGTAGTGTCTCCAAAGTTGAAGAGCAAAGATTACTGCAACCAAATCCAAATCATGTATTGGGTAGTTCTTTTCGTGAGACTTCAGTTGTCTATAAGCAATGACTATATCATCTGGCATCAGAACATACCCTGGTCCAATGTTTGAAGCATTGGTATAAACCTCAAATATTTCACCTTTTACCGGAAAAGCAAAAATTAGTGCAGTTGATAGACATTCCTTTAATAATTGAAATACTTGTTTGCCACTCTCACAACGTACAAATATAGTCCCTTTTTTTTTCGTCAATTGCGTGAGAGGTGGGGCAATCTTAGAAAGATCCTTAACGAACCGCCGGTAGTAACTGGCCATACTCAAAAACCTTCTAATCTCAGTGAAATTCTTAGGTTGCTCCCATTTCTATATAGTTACAATCTTTGAGGAATCTATTGACAATCCCTCACTGGAGATAACATGTCCTAAGAACATTACTTGCTTTAGCCAAAACTCACATTTACTAAACTTCGCATATAGCTTGTGATCTCGTAGTAATTGCAAAGTAACCCGTAAATGTGTTTCATGTTCTTCCATACTTTTAGAGTAGATCAGTATATCATCCAACCCAATAATGTTCTGGTTTATCATGGTCACAGGAGCCAAATATCCTTAACATCCTTTTTGCACCAGTTTATAAGTTTTGACTGCTGAATTTATAGGTATATTTCTGGTACAGGGTTTATCAAAAGTTATGGAGATAGCTTCCTTTTTCAGAAAGATTACTTGACTTAATAGGCAATCCAATTTTACATGATATCTAGATAGCCAATCAACCCCAAGGATTACGTCATAATCCCACTTGTCTAAGCATATCAAATAACCAGGTAAATTTTGTCCTTTAACTGAAATCTGACTAGCAGGGTAATATTACTTAAGTTTCCTATCCCCACTCAAAGGAATTGTTACCTCAAGTCATGTAGACAATAGTTTTGATTTTACTTCTAAAGATTTAGCAAACTCATAACTAATAAAAGAATGCGTAGCTCCTGAATCAAACAACACATACGCAGGCTTTGAGTTTACTGGCAATGTACCTTCTATCAGTCCGCCTTCCTGCGGAGATTCAGGTTCCACATCCTGAATGGCATTTAGTCTTCCTTGCTTTCCTCGGGAATTCTGATTCTTTGGTGCATTCTTAGGCATCGGACAATCCGAAATTCGATGTTGAGTACTCCCACAACGGAGACAAGCTCCCAACCTACGCCAATAGTCCTCAGCCTTATGCCCACTGAGATGGCAATGTTGACATACCCCCTTGTTTCCATTAGAAGCTTTTCCTGCCTTTTTATTTGTTTGCTGAACTTTTGGGGTATTTTCCGACTCAAACTTCCTCTTATGATCAGAAGATCCTTCTCTAGATTTCCCTCTAATCTTTTCCACTGTGTCATTTGCAGCCTCTAATGCTAAGGCTCTCTTAACCATTTCTGAGTAGGTAGTGATCAGATGAGGGGTTAGCTGCATAATAAATTGGGGACGTAGTCCATTCATAAACCTCTTGGCTTTTAATTTCTCTGTAGCTATAAGATGAGGAGCATACTTTGACAATGGGGCAAATTGTGCCTCGTATTCTGATACTGACATCCTTAATTGTTTCAAATTGGCAAACTCATTTGCCTTCCTTTCTTGAATTACTTCAGATAAGTACTGATCATTAAATAATTCTACGAATTCCTCCCAACTAACTTGTGTTGAATCA
Organism: Colocasia esculenta; assembly: GCA_014218235.1. Lineage (NCBI taxonomy): Eukaryota > Viridiplantae > Streptophyta > Magnoliopsida > Alismatales > Araceae > Colocasia > Colocasia esculenta. The sequence continues at coordinate 24,079,426 of CM024759.1, forward strand.
TCCAAGGTTGCCTCCACAGTTTCCAACCACGCTCGGGCATCCCGATCTAACTGAAATGTTGTCAGACAAACATTTTCTTCTTCTGTACATTTAATCATCTTAAAAATTCACTCAATATCCTTCAACCAATTCTCGGCCTCATCCGGATCCATACTTTCGGCAAATCTTGGAGGATCCAGGCTTCGGAAATCCTTAAATAAACTTGTTCCATTATGGCTATTGTTCTTGGCTACCGCTTTCATTACTCGAGTCAGGTCATGCATTGAACTTTCCATCTTCTTCCAGTTAGTGTCACTTCCGTCCATAGATAACTTGGAAGAGTATCTGAGATATTCAATAAGGCATACATCAATTTCTATAATCAAACCATGTAAATTTCATCATTTACAAGCTTTAGATTCACAACACACTAGTTCCATTATCTAGTCAGGAGATACATAACATTTTACATCACTACTTGTCCATAAGCTAGAATATGTACAAGCTTCTTCCTACTAAGCCAAATTATTTACATCAACATCTACATTGTCCAACCTCTCACTACTCACACATACACAGGTGAGTCATATACATATAACAACCACTACCTAATTTAACAGAAGAGGTTACAAGAAGATAAGTAGCCTAATCCCATTTCTAAATTTGAGTCAGGTCTATAATAGACTCCATAGTTGGCGGATGTTGTTTTTCCCCAGCCATGTCGTACCGCTCTTTTGCTGTATCGGTTAGGGCTTCCCAATAGCCTTCAAACTGGTGAAGCAAAATATCCTGTCCCAACTTCAAGTTGTCCAGCCTATTCATGACTTGGGTCATAACATCCAGTAAAGCACAAGGATTGCCCACAGTCAAATTGAGCACCTCCTCTTTATTTAGCGCATAGGCTTCCCTCTACGCTTGGGCATACAACTTTATGTCCTGGCGTAGCATTTCCATGGCTGTTACCAACCATTCTTGAACATTCATATCCATTTTATAATAGCCAACAAGTTACGTATTTATATGATTACAAAATCATACTAACTAATCCCAATTTTTCTACCCCAACTCACTGGTTGTCCCTAGGTTTATCAACCTAAGGTTCTGATACCAAATTATCTGTCACGTCCTAATAAAAGTCTATTTATCGAGAAATGACAGAAAACAGGCACAAAGTAAAAACATTAACATTTATTTATTATAACGCAGTCTGCGGAAGTCTTATTACATAAAGCTCCTCATTACACACTAAGTGAGGAGTAAGGATGAGTAACTACTACTCATAACATTTACAAGTACACAACTAAAATAGTAAATAGTTGGTTGACTCGTCATCAGTGTCCACTCTGCACACAGCCCATCTTATACTTCTCCCCCATCTTGGTTACCTGAAAAGGGAAGGATGGGTGCGCTAACTAGCCCAGTAGAATTCAAATTCTTAAATCAAAGGATCAGGAACACATGATAATTTAGGTAAGGACAGGAATGGTATCAAGAACAGGGTTAGATAACCAACATAACATGTCAGTGAATGTATAACAGTAGTATAAAATCACAGGCATACTAAGAAATTCATATTAAGACTCAAGTTCAGAATCATATAAATATTCACACAGGACAGGTAATAGGATGATCATAATCAGGAGATAGTGATGCAATGCCAATCATCCCGGTATCCTTATCACTCCAAGACAAGGATAGAACATACATCAAAGAGACAATACCAGATCTCAGAATAGTAGCTTGATACAGTGATAGTAAAACTCAGGTCATGCTCAGGTATATAGCTCAAGAATTGGTTCATATATCAGTTCACACAGTACAGGAAGTATGATGACCATAATAAGGAAATAGTGATGCAATGCCAAACATCCAGGTATCCTTATCACTCCAAGACAAGGATAGAACATACATCAAAGAGACAATACCATATCTTAGAATAGTAGCTTGATACAGTGATAGTAAAACTCAGGTCATGCTCAGGTATATAGCTCAAGAATTTGTTCACATATCAGTTCACACAGTACAGGAAGTATGATGACCATAATCAGGAAATAGTGATGCAATGCCAAACATCCTGGTATCCTTATCACTCCCGTACGGCCCGTAATGAATTCAGGTGCTCCTCCCAGGACTGGACCAGCCCTATTTGCACAGGCATATCAGTTAGGTGGGGTCCAAGGACCCAATAAATGCAATCATCATTAGTTTATCACATCTCACAAGGTGTTCAAGCTTTTGAACTCTTAAGATATCAAGTAATATGAACTTAGTTGCTGAATATCGGAGAATGGACTCAACGGAGTACCATTCGGAGTTGACGGTTTCAAGGATAATTCAATAATGAGTAAGGTATCCAAAGTGGGTGATCTTTATAGTAGAATGACAGTAAATATCAAAGTAAATATGAGGGTAACTTGGTAGGCTAATAGGGTGAAGTTTAAGCAAGGATTTGCACATGAAAAAGTGCTGAAATTCGAATCAGGGTCATAGCTGTCGACAGGTGAGAAGGGGCTGTCGACAGATGGCTATAGACAGAACTCAGGTTTGCTGGACTATGTGTATCTGTCGACAGCAACCAGGGGCCTGTCGACAGCTACACACAGTCCCAGTTATCTGGGTTCTGGATAGCATGCGCCTATCGACAACTTTTGGGCTGGTTGTCGACAGGAAGCAGCAGAACATCCGTAAATCTGTTTAAATCCATTCTAAGCACCCTAATTATAGATCTTATAATTCAAGGCATGATTGATATCAAATGGAAGTGTCTAAATAGAGTTTTCACAGTGGTTTATAAACTAAACAAGCAAGATGAAATAAAAGGTTTGCAATTCAAGCTTGTCTAGCTAGAAATTAGACATAGTATAGTGTTGGAAGTGTGGTCTTGATAGCAATGGTTTATTGGAAGATTCCTACAAGATAAATACTAAAACTCAAAGTGTTTCATGGATTTAAATCAAGGCTTGAAGTACCAAACATCTGAACCGAAGTTAGTCACAAGTTCTAATGGTATTGTGACTTCTATCAAACTTCTATAACATATACAAGGATCAAGGGTGGAAGAAGAAGAAGAAGAGATGATCTGGAAGTAAAACAAGTATCTTCTCCTCCCCAACGTAAGAATAGTCATCAAAATTAGAGGAGAAACAATAGGATTACAGATATATCAGCTTGACTACTCAACCCGAGTTATTTATCATGTGTGGAGAACATGATTAAGAAAAGGAGATGAATCCTACCTGATTTTGAATTCTATCATTGGTATAGAAATCCACAACCCACCACGTATAGTAGATGGAAAGATGGCCACAAGCAAAGGATGAAGCAGTAACAACTACTAAAGTCTACTTTACTGTCTTCCAGCAATACCCAGTAACAGCTCCAGCAGTAGTTCAAGCAGGACCAAGAGATGCACAAGGTGTAGCTAACAACTCCAGCTACACACCCACACTGAAATCTCGTGAATCACAGCAGCAGCATAACAGGGAAGGAGTCAGAAAGATGGGTATGAAGAATGAGGGGGTGTATTTATAGCCAATTGATCTTGCCATGCACAACGACACGTTGGTTTCCAGGTGTTGGGGTAAAACCCCATTTAACCACCCACAGCCACCTAGCTCATGCACACAATCACACACCCACACATCAGCCATCAACGTGTAAGGACCTTAATCTACCATGACATGGGCTTGCGTAGCCCAGGATACGTCAGCAACTAAAATTCCCCAGAAATGGTTTCCGTAATTGGGCCATAATTCGGCCAGTCCAAAGTTCTTTAAGTAAATATGTTCAAACGACGTCCGTTTGTCCTAAAATTTTAACCATAGACTAATGTGATGGTTTTACAAATTATTGTGATTTTAGTTTAATTTGTAAAATTTATTTTACAGTAGGTGAAAAATCAGCCGAAAAATAGTCGCGTTGACTTAATCTCGAAATCCTTACGTCGAAAAATTTGGATATTTATATTTCTGATATCTCCACATTTTTCTATAAATTATGGTGTTCTCGGATTTCATTTTCGTTATAGTTTTTCAGTGTCGCCCTGTGGAAGCTCGTACGTCCGAGTACGACACTGTGATAATGTTCATTAGTGCTAATCCTTCCCAAATATCAATTATTTTGTTCTAATAATAATGGTTTGATCCAATAATCTTATTGTTCATGTTTTTCAATAAATAAAAATTTTCCGAGGTGTTACAACTCTCCCCCACTAAAAGAAATTTGGTCCTCCAAATTTTAATAAAACGAGAGTATGTTTACTCACCTGGAAATAATTTTGGATACTGGTTCTTGATTACATCTTCCAGCTCCCAGGTTCTTTTTCCATTGAATCTTTAATGCTGGAACTTCCTTGTTCTGTAGTTACTTTATTTTTCGATCAAAATTTGCACGAGTTTTTCTACATATGCCTAATTTTCTTGTATCTCCAAATCTTGATATTCAATGTTGTGATCGATGAGCTTCTCCTAAGCTCCACTTCTTAATCTCGGAATTATTCGGTACACATAATTTGTTCCGAAACCAAAGATTTCCATAAACATCTTCATTAAATTCAGGTCTAAAAGCTAACTTTTCTCTAATTCTTACCAACACGGGATCATTGTTCTATTCATACCCAGAAAACTTCTAACTTCAGTAATACTTTTAGGCTGCTCCCACCTCTGAATACCTTAAATATTGGAGGAATCTACTGACAATCCCTCTCTAGAAATGACATGTCCTAAGAATGTTACGTGTTTCAACCAAAATTCACATTTACTAAATTTTGCATATAACTTATGATCTTGTAGCAATTGCAAAGTAATCTGAAGGTGTGCTTCATGTTCTTCCATACATTTAGAATAAATCAATATATCATCTATGAATACAACCACAAATTGATCAAAATATGACCTAAATTGTAACGTAGCGCGTTTTTCGGATCTTCACGGAATGTTGGTTAGTGGTAGTTTGGATCTGCGTTTACTGGTTTTGGTATGGTGATCATGACCAATATGGGGTCATTGGGCCTTGGTTGTGGTTTCCGCGCGCTGTGTGGAGCTTAGTGGGCCGGCAGGTTAGGCCCGTGGTGCCCGTCGGTTCACTGAATGTGAACGCTCCGGGGGTGTAGGTCGCGTTCTGAACGCGACAGCAGTAGGGGTCGCGTTTTGGTTTCTGCTGCTGGGGTCGACGTCTGCATGTGCGCCGCATGTCGTGCATGGAGTGAAGTTTGCTGACGTCAGGAATGGGAAGGCGACGCCTTAGTCCGTCGCGATTAGGTCGCGACGGGAAGGTACGTCGCGATCCCAACAGCTGTGCGGTTTTTTAAGCAGGCTGGCCGAACAGAGCTTTCACAAGCTCTGCTCGACCAGGGAAGAAGCTGCTGCGGCTCTGTTGGGCAATTTGGCGTTTCGGCGGAGTTCTCGTCGCACTCTCGATGCGAGGACGTCGCAAGGAGTGGGAGAAATGTCGCGCCTTGCATGGATTGCGCGTTCTTCATGAAGGTAGGGAGTTCTACCTTGATTTGTTATGTGGATTGCATATTGGTTTGTTTATTTCTTTCAAAACAGTACATACCATGTCTAGGAGGTCAAATGAGCATGAAAACCGGGTTGAAATCATGTTTAGGGTGGTTTGCATGGAATATCCGGAGATGGTTCCCGGATTAAGGTTTTCGCCTGAGAAGGCGACGGACCCTGCTGTCGCGACCAGGTACCGACAGGCCGACCCGTCGCGACAGGGTTTCTTATCGCGACATATCGTGGCGTCGTGATCAGAAGGCGGTCATGGCCTCTATCGCGAACACAGCCGAGGGTTCTGCTTTGCATGCTTTTCGTGTTATGGTTATCCGATTATCGATGTTTAGCATGCATGGTTTTGGTAAGGGGTGCATTGGCACCCGTAAAGCTCTATGAGCATGTTGCCCACGTAGTTGGTGGGTGAATTACATATTGTTTACATAGTTGGTGTGGTGTTTACGTAATATGAATATGTGCATGGTACATAGTATTGTAATGGCTAGGTAGTGATGGTTCAAGTGTGAACCTAGCCTCAGTCTTGTAACGTCCTTTGTGGACTAATAGAGATGGTTTAATTAATGTAATGCAAGTAAGGTTGAGAGTTAATGTATAGTTAGTATATATGGTATGTATGTGGCAAGGAGGTCATGTGATGACCAATGATAGGCCAGTTTGTAATTGGTTATTGTGGTTTACATGTGTATTGGTGTGAGGCAGTTTGTAGAACACAGGGTAACCGAGGTTAAGCTATTCTTGACATTTGTACTTTGGTTTGTAATAAAGAATATATAAGTATACATCGTGGTTTGTGCATTGCTGAGTTTGGTGGTCCGGCGCCTATTCCAGAATGCCTCTTCAGTTGGGAGCCACAGGTTCCTAGGAGAGCCAGGCACGTGAGTGTGCTCGGGGCTTGTTCCTATACAGTGGTACCGTCGAGGTCTTGTTGTCTTCCTGGACACCCTCACTCTCGGGGAGAGTTGTCATCCGGCTGAGGGAAAGACGGCAGTGGGACAGTGACTTGTGAGAGTTTGTGTTGAGTCACTTGTAGCGTGCTCGTAGCTGGGGATTACGGACACCAGTAGACATACTGGGCCCTGGCTAGTCCTGTTACCAGTGCCTCACTTTATAGAGCTCAAGACATAGTCTCTAAAGGTGCCAGGCATGGGCCTGCAGGGTGTGTGACCTGTAGGTTGTGGTGGTTTGGTTGGTCTCCACAGTTCTTTGGCTTTACTTGTGTTGTGGAGCTGCAGTTGGACCTTACGTCCGTAACTGTGAGACTGAGAGGTAGTTCTTGTATTGTGTTGTCCGAGTTAGATACTGGCATCATAAACCAGTAGTCTGTCCCGTGTGGTGGCATCGTGCTTTCTGGCTCGTGCTTTGCTATTGGCTATAGCGTGTGTTAGTTGTAGTTTTACCCGTTGATGTGTGCCATGGTGTTGGCATGGTTGTCGTTGTGGTTGGTGAGTGGAGACTTACTGGTTGTGGTTTGACTGGTTTTGTATGATGTGCCCAGGTGGCGGCATAGTTGTGTTTGTGTTTCAGTGGTGGTACCTCGTTGTGGTAGGTACCTGTACCTTTTGTGGGTACTAGTTTCTCGTAGTACGCTGAGTACTAGCCTTTTCAGGTGGTGAGGTGGAGGTCATGCGGTGAGACCTTCCACTTATTATGTTTTACCCTTCTTTAGGTAGTTTCCAAATATGATTGGCATCGTGATAGCCAGCCCTATTTCATAAGTGTGATATACGATACATCGTGATTTAGGGGTATAAAGGATTAGCTCTTGGTTAGCAATCATGTTACCCATATGTTTAAAGGCTTGCCATTGAAGCTAGTAGCTTAGGCAATGCTTTGCATGTGTGGCTTACAGTTTAGGCGACCAGCTGTTGAGGTGGTGTGTCTGTGAGGCTTGTGGCCTAGGCTTTACAGTTATTGAGTGGACTAATGGTGCTATTGTCTCTTCGTCTTTCCGAGACTTGCAGCAACTGAGTTAATTATGTTTAGTATTGTTAATTATGCTTTGTTGTGAGCATGATATGGTTTGGCTTCCGGTGTTGCCAGTGAGACCCGTTGGGGTTGAGGTTCTTCTGCATTGTGTGTTGTTTTGGGTGGTCCCATACTGAGCCCGTGACTTGTTGAGGCTCACTCCCTTATAGTTCTTTTCAGGGTTTACCATTGGTGTGGCTTGCGGAGGTGTCATGTCAGACTTGTACCACCAGCAGTAGTGTTTGTAGAGTTGTGTGAGCTTGTACTCCCTCGGGGTATGCCCCAAGTAGTTGTACTCTTTTTAATTTGGGCATGTAATAATGAAATGGGACAGTTGTAAATTGTTATTTGCAGTTATGAGCACATGTACTTTCTTGTGTCTCTTACTGTTGTGGTTTGTCTTTTATATTCTTCTTGGACACGCGTATGAGCTATCCCTTGCGAGACTTCGGTCCGTTCGCGGGAGACGGATCTAGATATGGACCCTTATTGGGTATAAATATCCAGGGCCGTTACAGTTGGTATCAGAGCAATGGTCCAGTTAGAATATGAAAAGACATTAAGATTACAATGTCTCAATACGTGATCTAATGTCCACTGCTGGTAGTAAGTCTGTAGTTTCCTGTACTTTTTAGTACGGTTCCCATATGAGTTTTGGTATATGAATTGTATGTATAGTTGGTTAGATCAGTAGTTGTGAGTAATAGCAGATATGATTGGTGGTGTAGTATGAGTGATTATTGGATTGTGGTTAAAGTATAATTGATTAAAGATTCTTTATTAGAGAAATTGAAAAGAATTAGTGCATTCAGTTATGAAATTCACTAAAAAGTGTTTTAATGAGAATCAAAGTTGGTAGAGAAAGGTATAAAGTAGTGATGTGATGGAATAATAGATGGAATTGTATCATGATGAGAAATAGGGCTTTGTGATTAGAACTGTTAAAAGGGTGAATTGTGGTTGAAAATTGTAGCAGAGATAGTCATTGTGTTTGAGATTTATGTTAATAAAGTGTTAAGAAGTTGCTTGGATAATAGTATGATTAATGGCATGTTAGGTTTGAAATGATCAAGTGAGGTAATCTAGCTTGAGATGAGAGGTTGGTAAGCAGAGAAGCAGTGATCAAGATGATTCTTAAGTTTGATTTATGATTAGGAATAATTGCAGTAGCGAATTTAAAGGTAGTGTTGATATAAATAATAAGGATAATAGAAAGTTTGATATAGAAACTCATGTAAGTGGATGTAAAGGTGACCGATTGGTTAGAGAGAGAGTAAAAGAGCAGTGGGAAGTCAGATTTTTTCAAGAATTTTATAAGAGAAAGATGTTTGTTAATAAAAGGCAGTGGATAAAGATTTCACAGAAAGATTTATACAAGGTCATTGTAGTGTTAAAGATAAGAGTAGTGGTGCCAGCATTTGTGTGTAGATTGTGGAAGCAGAGAAGGGAAATTGGTGTCAGAGGCAGATTGAAGTTAAAACTAAATAATTAAAGTAAGTTGAAGCTATGTAAGTTAGAAAGGGCAAGGTTAAGTCCATTGAAAAGTAATAGGGAATAGCAAAGTAGATTATGAATGGATATTTGTGAATGAGCTGTAACAGTGAAAATGTTTATATTTGGTGGTAAGTTAGTAATGTGGAATAAAGAAATCAAGTAGAATAAATCATTGTGTTCTAAAGAAATAATTTTAGTTTATAGTTATGGTGGAAAGTAAGAAGGAGCGTAGCATAAATGGAACCTGGAAATTAGTTAGCTAGTAAACTAGTTAAGAGAAATATTTTTCAGAAATGGTGTTATGTTATTGATAGTAAAGAAAAAGTTTAGTATTAATGATAAAGTGGGAAGAAAAAGAATATGATAGATTATAGAATAATGATAATTAAATGATTCAGGAAATGTGTAATAAGAATTTGCGTAATGATATGCAGTAACGTGCTTTGGATGAATAAATAAATTTTGTTATAAAAATATTTCTAGAATTTGAAGTAAAGCTATAATAAATCAGTTAAGGAGTAGTGAGTTGATTAAGGTATAGTGAAGGGGAGTAGAAAAAGGGAGGAGCAATATAATCGGTTTAATGGTAAAGAAATTCTGAGATTTGATGTCATATAATTGAGCAAGACTTGAATAAAGGTGAAGGTGAATTTTCGGGTATGGGTAGCAATGAGAATGGAAGATGTGAAAAGATATGAAGTGGGTTTGTTAAATCAATTAGAAAATATTGTTTAAAGTAATGAATATATATATATAAAGGGAAAAGTATATCAATATTGATATATGCTAAGATTTAGAATTTAGTGTGAAGCAGATATAGAAGAAGATAGAATATGAGTGGAGTCAATTAAGTGGTATTGATGTATGATATGAGAAATGTAAAGTTAGTTGGAAGCTATAATTTGAAACGAGATAAATTATTAATGGATTAAGGGAATCCAAAATTCATGAAATATTTGGTGAAAGGTTTAGTATGATCAGAGTAGCGCAGTGGAAGCATGGAAGATTTAATATTCATAAGTTATTTGAAGTTTAAGTAATTAAAGGAGAATTTAATGTCTTGTGCGCAATTAAGCCAAATGATGGTTAGTGGTGATAAATAAATAGTGAAATAACATCAGGAAATTTGAAATTTTAAATAATGTAAAGTGAAAGGATTTAAGTAAGAAAATGTCCCAGAAAGAAAGGTTGCAAATATAACCAGGAAAAATGTGGAAATAGATCGAGCCCAAGCAGATAAAGCGCTATCGGCTAAGTAGAATTGCTCAGAAAATGTGGAAATAGGTTCAGTCTAAGGAGATAAAGCGTTAATAGCAAGATAGAATCGCTTATAGTTGAAAGGTAAAGAATGGCAAAATAAATTCAGAGAATAAAGTAATTACAGAATAAATTAAAAAGAAAGGGAAGGCAGAGCAAGTATGAGAATGAGTAAATGGTTTGAAAGAAGGATGCAGAGGAAGCTCTGCATATGGTTTTGTTTCTTTTAGGTGATAGTGTGGTTTATTGTCGCTCGTTTTGAATGTTGAGGACGACATACCTTTTTAGGTGATAGTAATGTAACGTAGCGTATTTTTGGATCTTCGCGGATTGTTGGTTAGTGGTAGTTTGGATCTACGTTTACTGGTTTTCGGTATGGTGCTCATGACCAATATGGGGTCATTGGGCCTTGGTTGTGGTTTCCACGCGCTATGTGGAGCTTAGTGGGCCGGCAAGTTAGGCCCGAGGTGCCCGTTGGTTCACTGAATGTGAATGTGCCGGGGATGTAGGTCGCGTTCTGAATGTGACAGCAGTAGGGGTCGCGTTATGGTTGCCGCTGCTAGGGTCGACGTCTGCATGTGCACTGCGTGTCACGCATGGAGTGGAGTTTGCTGACGTCAGGAATGGGAAGGCGACGCCTTAGTCCGTCACGATTAGGTCACGACGGGAAGGTACGTCGCGATCCCAACCGTTGTGCGGTTTTTAAGCAGGCTAGCCGAACAGAGCTTTCACAAGCTCTGCTCGACCAGGGAAGAAGCTGCTGCGGCTCTGTTTGGCAATTTGGCGTTTCGGCGGAGTTCTCGTCGCGCTCTCGACGCGAGGACGTCGCGAGGAATGGGAGAAACGCCGAGCCATGCATGGATTGCGCGTTCTTCGTGAAGGTAGGGAGTTCTACCTTGATTTGTTATGTGGATTGCATATTGGTTTGTTTATTGCTTTCAAAACAGTAGATACCATGTCTAGGAGGTGAAATGAGCATGAAAACCGGGTTGAAATCATGTTTAGGGTGGTTTGCATGCAAGATCCGGAGATGGTTCCCAGATTAGGGTTTTCGCCTGAGAAGGCGACGGACCCTACTGTCGCGACCAGGTAGCGACAGGCCGACCCGTCGCGACAGGGTTTCTTATCGCGACATATTGTGGCGTCGCGATCAGAAGGTAGTCATGGCCTCTGTCGCGAACACAGTCGAGGGTTCTTCTTTGCATGCTTTTCGTGTTATGGTTATCTAATTATCGATGTTTAACGTCCATGGTTTTGGTAAGGGGTGCATTGGCATCCGTAAAGCTTTATGAGCATGTTGCCCCTGTAGTTGGTGGGTGAATTATGTATGGTTTACATAGTTGGTGTGGTGTTTACGTAATATGAATATGTGCATGGTACATAGTATTGTAATGGCTAGGCAATGATGGTTCAAGTGTGAACCTAGCCTCAGTCTTGTAACGTCCTTTGTGGACTAATAGAGATAGTTTAATTAATGTAATGCAAGTAAGGTTGAGAGTTAATGTATAGTTAGTATATATGGTATGTATGTGGCAAGGAGGTCATGTGATGACCTATGATAGGCCAATTTGTAATTGGTTATTGTGGTTTACATGTGTATTGGTGTGAGGTAGTTTGTAGAACACAGGGTGACCGAGGTTAAGCTATTCTTGACATTTGTACTTTGGTTTGTAATAAAGAATATATAAGTATACATCGTGGTTTGTGCATTGCTGAGTTTGGTGGTTCGGCGCCTATTCCGGAATGCCTCTTCAATTGGGAGCCCCAGGTTCCTAGGAGAGTCAGGCACGTGAGTGTGCTCGGGGCTTGTCCCAGTACAGTGGTACTGTCGAGGTCTTGTCGTCTTATTGGTCACCATCACTCTCGGGGAGAGTTGTCGTCCGGCTGAGGGAAAGATGGCAGTGGGACAGTGACTTGTGAGAGTTTGTGTTTAGTCACTTGTAGCGCGCTCCTAGCTGGGGGTTACGGACACCATTAGACGTATTGGGCCCTGACTAGTCCTGTTACCAGTGCCTCACTTTAGAGAGCTTAGGCCAGAGTCTCTAAAGATGCCAGGCATGGGCCTGCCGGGTGTGTGTTTGGTTGGTCCTGTACAGGGCTTTACTTGTGTTGTGGAGCTGCACAGTACGTGACTATGAGACTGTAGTTCTTGTGGTGTTGGGGTTGGATACTGGCGTCATGAACCAGAGTCTGTCCTGGGTGGCGTCGTGTTGCGGCTCGTGCTTTGCTATTGGCTATAGCGTGTGTTAGTTGTAGTTTTACCCATTGATGTGTGCCACGGTGTTGGCACAGTTGTCGTTGTGGTTGGTGAGCGGAGACTCACTGGTTGTGGTTTGACTGGTTTTGTATGATGTGCCCAGGTGGTGGCACAGTTGTGTTTGTGTTTCAGTGGTGGTACCTCGTGGTGGTAGGTACCTGTACCTTTTGTGGGTACTAGTTTCTCGTAGTACGCTGAGTACTAGCCTTTTCAGGTGATGAGGTGGAGGTCATGCGGTGAGACCTTCCACTTATTGTGTTTTACCCTTCTTTCGGTAGTTTCCGAATATGATTGGCATCATGATAGCTAGTCATGTTTCTTAAGTGTGATATACGATACATCGTGATTTAGGGGTATAAAGGATTAGCTCTTGGTTAGAAATCCTGTTACCCATATGTTTAAAGGCTTTCCAGTGAAGCTAGTAGCTTAGGCAATGCTTTGCCTGTGTGGCTTATAGTTTAGGCGACCAGCTGTTGAGGTGGTGTGCCTGTGAGGCTTGTGGCCTAGGCTTTACAGTTATTGAGTGGACTAATGGTGCTGTTGTCTCTTCGTCTTTCTGAGACTTGCAGCAACTGAGTTAATTATGTTTAGTATTGTTAATTATGCTTTGTTGTGAGCATGATATGGTTTGGCTTCTGGTGTTGCCAGTGAGACCCATTGGGGTTGAGGTTCTTCTGCATTGTGTGTTGTTTTGGATGGTCCCCTACTGAGCCCGTGACTTGTTGAGGCTCACTCCCTTACAGTTCTTTTCAGGGTTTACCGTTGGTGTGGCTTGCAGAGGTGTCGTATCAGACTTGTACCACCAGCAGTAGTGTTAGTAGAGTTGTGTGAGCTTGTGCTCCCTCGGGGTATGTCCCAAGTAGTTGTACTCTTTTTAATTTGGGCATGTAATAATGAAATGGGACAGTTGTAAATTGTTATATGCAGTTATGAGCACATGTACTTTCTTGTGTCTCTTACTGTTGTGGTTTGTCTTTTATATTCTTCCTGGACACGCGTACGAGCTATCCCTTGCGAGACTTCGGTCCGTTAGCGGGAGACGGATCTGGATATGGACCCTTATTGGGTATAAATATCTAGGGCCGTTACATAAATACATCATTCATCAGTCGCATGAAAGCAGCAGGTGCATTCGTCAATCCAAATGGCATCACCACAAATTCATAATGCCATATCTACTTCAAAAAGCTATTTTATGAACGTCTTCTTCTTGAATTCTCAATTGATGATACCCATATCTAATATCAATCTTTGAAAAATATTGTGCCCCAGACAATTGATCAAATAGATCATCAATCCTAGGGAGTGGGTATTTATTCTTAATTTGTAACTAATTCAATTGTCTATAATCTATGCATAATCACAAAGTTCCATCCTTTATCTTGACAAACAGTACTGGAGCACCCCAGGGACATGTGCTGGGTCTAATGAATCCTTTTTCCATTAGTTCCATCAATTGCCTTTTTAGTTCTTCCACTGACATTCGATAAGGTGTTCTTAAAATTAGTGTAGCTCCCAGAACTAATTCAATTGAGAAATTCACTTCTCTACTGGGTGGTAATTCGAGTAGTTCTTTAGGAAATACATCAGGGAAATATTTTACTACTAGAATATCTTTCAAACCTGCAGTATTGTGATTCATTATTGTCACGGATGTCAGATATCCTTGACACCCTGTCTGTACTAACTTGCATGCTTTAACTGCAGATATTATGGTATACTTCTCACTCGAGGTTTATCAACAATTATGAGAAAACCTCTATACCCAAAAAAGTTACTTGCCTTAAATGGCAATCCAAAATCACATGATGTTTAGACAACCAGTCTGCCCTAAGGATTACGTCATATTCCCACATCTCAAGGCATATCAAATCGCCCAGGAGATAATGTTTTTAACTAGAATTTTACTAGCAGGGTAATATTCTTTAAGTTTCTTTCCTTCACTAAGAGGAATAGCAACTTCTAGTTGTACAAGTAGTGGAACTGATGGTATTTCTAAGGATCTAACAAACTCATGACTGATAAAGGAATGAGTAGCTCCTGAATCAAATAGAACATATGCAGGTTTGGAGTTCACTAAAAGTGTACCTTCAACAAGTCTGCCTTCTTGTGGAGATTCTGGTTCCACCACTTGAATGGTCTGTAAACGCCCTTGTTTAGCTCGAGAATTTTGGGATGTCGGTACATTTTTCATCACAGGACATTCAGGAATTCTATGTTGATTGCTTCCACACCAGAGGCAAGCACCCAACCTTCGCCAACAATTCTCAGTTTTGTGTCCACTAAGATGACAATGTCGACAAACATCTTTATTTCTAACTGGAGCTTTTCCTGATTTCTTGGTGGACTGTGGTATTTTAGAAGCATTTCCCATGTCCAACTTCCTCTTGCGGTCAGTTGTTGAAGAACTGCCCCCAAACTTCCCTTTAATTCTATTCACTATTTCATTTGCAGCTTCTAAAGCCAAAGGCCTCTTGACCATTTCAGAGTATGTTGTAATTAAGTGGGGCGTTAGCTGAGTGATAAAGTTTGGGCGTAAGCTATTCATAAAACTTTTTGCCTTCAATTTTTCGATAGCTATCAAATGAGAAGCATATTTAGACAGTCGAGCAAATTGTGCCTCATATTCAGATACTGTCATTCCATGTTGCTTTAGATTAGCAAACTCAGTAGCCTTTTTCTCTTGAACCACTTCAGAAAAATATTGTTCATTAAACAACTCAACAAACTCTTCCCATTCGATCTGATTTGGATCTTCTAAAGTAGACTCTGTAGCCTCCCACCAGGCTCGAGCATCACGATCTAACTAAAATGTTGCCACACGTTTCTGAATATAGGATTTCCCTAAAAATTCTTTCAATATCTTTTATCCAATTTTCTGCCTCATCAGGATCTATGCTTCCTGCAAATCTTGGAGGATCTAAACTTCAGAAATCTTTAAATATATTTGTTCCATTGTGAGTGTTGTTTTTGGCTACTGTCCTCATTACTCCCGTCAAGTCATGCATGGTGTTTTCCATCTTTTTCTAGTTTGCATCACCTCCTTCCATGACTATTTTAGAGAAATATTTGAGACATCCAACAATTCATACATTAATATAATCACCCATACTAATATATATATATTCATCACATGCAAACTTTCTTTGACCACATAACATACATACTTTTCATTAAAAAATAATTGAGAACATTTACATCATCATCATCATCCCTAACCTCTCATTGTATATATACATGGGATGTTATACAAAACTCACTATTTATCAAAAGGATAGGTTAACAAAAGTAAGTTTCCTAAACTTCCTAGTTTGATTCATGTATGGGTAGTAGACTCCACAGATGGTTGTTGATTTCCATCAGGACTATGATATAGCTCCCTTGCTGCATCAGACATCACCTCCCAATATTCTTCAATTTGATTCTTGTCCTGTCTTCAGGTTATCTAAGTTGCCCATCACTTGAGTCATAGATTGTAAAGAAGCAAGGGGATTTCCTACTAAAAATGCGCCAGTGGTTAGCCTCAACACTTCTTCCTTTACTTGCATATGCGCTTCTCTCTGGGCCTGAGCATACAACTCTAGATCTTGTCGTAATAGTTCCACTGCACTCAATAGCCGATCTCGAGCATTCATTTCCATTCTGTAACAAGTAATAAATTAAGTATATGTGTGTATATACAGAAATTCCTACTTCTTCATAACTAATCCCAGATTTCTACCCCAAGTCACTGGTCATTTCCTAGGTTTACGGAACCTAAGGCTCTGGTACCAATTAACCTTTCATGTCCCAATAATAACTATTTATCTGAAAATGACAAAAAATAGACATAATAAATAACTTTAAATTATATAAACATTTGTCTTTATTACAGTGGAATTTACAAAACCTTCCATACATAACTCCACAGGAGGAGTGAGAAAGGAAAAAAAAAACATACTAGTTACATCTATACTACTGTCCTTAAAAGGTATTCTAAAGATCCAGGAGATTTGTTGTCTTGCTCAG
This sequence comes from Colocasia esculenta, assembly GCA_014218235.1. NCBI lineage: Eukaryota > Viridiplantae > Streptophyta > Magnoliopsida > Alismatales > Araceae > Colocasia > Colocasia esculenta. The sequence continues at coordinate 24,095,902 of CM024759.1, forward strand.
CACACCCTCTAAGAGTTAAGCTCTTCCTGTTCACCTGAAAGAGTAAGATTTGGTGAGCAATTGTGCCCAGTAGGATTATCTTTTCTTATCATAAAAAATATGACAACTATAAAATTAGACAATGTACTTGGTTGGTAGCAGTATTGATTATCAAGGATGTTTATAATCTTGTATATGTAGGTGACAAACATGAAAAGAGAGTACTGAATTAAAGCTTGTACATGAAAGAATTTAGTATAATAACCACATACTGGTTCAAGTAGGTAATACATATTCAACTTATGTCTGAACAAAAATGATGACCAAATCAAGCAAATATGATGTATTGCCAAACATCCAGTAGATCCATTATCGTTCTGTACGGCCAGTAAACAAGTTCAGGTGCTCCTCTTGGGATTGGATCAGCCCCATTTGCACAGGCATTTATTTCAAATGGGTCCAAAAACCCAAAGTTGTCATCAAATTTCACTTTTGCTAAGCATGAATGTATGATACATAAGTATTCATAATATCACAATAAGAGGGTTCTGGAACCATGGGTATCTGTTAATAGATATGATCTGTCTGTCGACAGACACTGATCTTTCTTTGAGAAAGGTTTAAAACCGGCAAGAAAGACACTTACTAAGTGCTTCTTCTTTCTATGGAGATCAAACAATGGTTTGTGGTTCTTGTGTATACTTCTTTACACACCTTATCATGAAGGAAAGTAAACAACTTTAGTAGAATGTAAAGTGGTGATACTCAAAGTATGGATGATGTGGGGGACTTTGGAAGAGAGAAAAATCTATATAAGTCCTTTGTGAGATTCTTTCTAGAAACTGGATTTACTCTCACATCAAATGTTCATGAAGAACCTCTAAAAATATGAATAGAGTGGAAGGAAAAGAATGAATTCATAGTTTACTGAATATAAGTCAAAGATAATGCCAAGGTAGATGCTTATTCTCAAATATTCAAATAAAGGGTGGGAGCAAGAAGAAGAAGAATCCTACCTGACTACAGAAGAAAGGAAAATCCTCCTCTTCTCCTAATAAGAGGATTCTACAACAAGGGAAGCTGCAGTAGCAACTGTAGTAGCCATAGCAACCGTAGTAGCAGCAGCAACAGCAATAACAGCAACAGCAACACGGAACACCAGTGGGTAAACACTCATAAGAGTGAGCAAGGGAAGGCTTAAATAGATTTTTCAGGTTTTGTGCATGCACGGCACGTAACCGTACACTTGTTTGCTATAAAATCTCCCTTTTTACAGCCTAGCCACGTTTACCACTGAGGTTTTCACTTCTAACACGTATTAAGATACATGTAAATCACCTACACAAGGGATAAGTGTCTTAGGTAGCCAAGGCTATGTAAGCAAGAAAATTTTCTAAAAAAAATGGGTTACATAAATGGGAGATAATTCATATAGACCCTTTGTCATTATATTTTTTTATCTAAATGATGTCAAACCAAGTTGAAATATCAAACATAAACTAATTGAAAGGTTTTACCAATTATGGTAATTTTAGTTTAATTTTTGGAAATATTTTTTCATCCAGTAAAATTTGCTCAGAAAATCATTGTGTCGACTTAACCTCGAGATCTATGCATCAATAATTTAGGATATTTATTGTTTTACTATTCTTATATTTTATCATATATTTTGGTGATAACAAAACTCATGATTAACTTAAATATGATGAATATATTTAATATCATGTTTTTCTCACAAATACAAGGCACTATCAATTACTGACTAAGTGCCACATTGATTACTATACAAACACATTGATTATAGTTTACTTCAACATCAATTTCATTTAAAACATCAATTTCACTTGAACATCAACTTCACTTAAACATCGACTCCCTTCAAACATCAATTTCATCATCAATTTCACTTAAACATCCACTCTATCCGAACATTGACTTCGGTTCAACATCGATTTCATCATCGATTTCACTTAAACATCAACTCCATCCAAACATCGACTTCATTCAACATCGATTTCATTTAGAACATTGATTTCACTCAAACATCGACTTCGGTTCAACATCGATTTCACTTAAACATCGATTGCCTCTTCATTTTAAATGTTTCATGAAAGTGATTATGTTTAATAAACGAAAATCATTACTTTGTTCTCCATTTTCAATGTATTTTTTTTTGGGGTGTTACATCCTATACTCCCAAAAAGATGATTTTTAGTCTATGGTCAGGTGTGTCGACACAAGTTAAATGTGTGTCGACACATGTCACGCCCCGAAGCAGAATTTCGGAACGTCCAGTTATATTCGGATCATAAATAGAGCGAATAATTTGGATGTAACATCAACATAAAGTATACTTCATTTAAATTCAAATGATAACACCATACTACATCCATAACCATCAGAGCCAACCATAGGGCCCATTATTCAAATTACAATATAGTCTCTATGAAAATGTATCATCATTACACATACAACTCAAACATCTATCCCTAGTATTTCAGCTTCACATATGACGGGTGCTCCTCACTCATTCCCTGCCCCATCAGTGTCCATAAAATCCTCATCACAACCTGAAATGTACAGGATGATAGGGTGAGCAAACTAGCCCAGTAGGATTTACATCTCAATGTGCGGGCACTAATATGCAAGATTAGCATAATAATTGAGCAGGATCTTAACAAGAACATGATGACTATACATGCATGCATTTCTAACAAGTCAAATGGCTGAATAGAACACATATCATAACAAACCAAATACTGACCTTCATATGCATTGCACAGGTAATTCAGGAATAATATCGTATCACAAGGATTGGCCATATTCTCACAGATATCACATTTTCACATGGTCAAATGTATCATATCGAACTTATCGTATCAAACGAAGACACATTCACACAATTCTTGCACACATACCAGTGCCATGCCAAGCACCACAAGTCCATACTCCCGCGGTTAATAAGTACGATGGGGTGCTCCTCCCCAGGACCAGACAGTGCCCTTATTGCACAGGCATTAGTCAAATGGACCGAAGTCCCACATTGTGCTGATCAAACATTTACATATTACGACCATAGATTTCCAATAACAAGCTCATAGTAATAAGGACAAGATCATTCATAGAGTTCAAGGTATGACAATAGCTCAAGAGATTATTTAGACGGCATAACGGCGTATCTTATGTTTCATACTCTTTAGTGTCTTGACAAGAGGATGGCTAATGATACATCGTACATGGTACAAGTGCTCTCTATCTCTAGGGTACTTCATGGCACAACCAGCTCGGTCTATATAAGGGAATCCACAGAGTACGGAGACTTACGGAAGTCTTAGGGAAAAGGTCGCTAGTCTGCCGATACAGAATGACCGGCCGAGAGTTTCCAATTCCCCAAGAAGGGTGTGCCTAATCGTGCAAATATGTAAGTGTTGTGACACAGAACTTTCCTAATCATGCGTGCAATTGATGAACAAAATATGGAAAACGTCGAAAAAAAACACGTAAATAAGGAAAGTCCACATGCAACAAGCAAGTAACATAATAGGAAAGCTTTAAACTAAGCAAGTCTATTCTAACATGTATCCTCTGCAGATTCAAATCACAACTTATAGTATGACAGATTTCATATCAAGCTAGATCACAAGATGATAATCAAATGAACGTAAGATCAATCACTTCATATTCTGCATTAGAATCATATTCATGTCATTATAGTTTTCCAATAGGTTGGTCATTTTTAGTCCAATGCGCAACTAGGTAACATGATCACAGACCAAGACATACACATGTTTGACAGGCTAACCAAAAGGAACAATCTCGGGTCGGCCTTTGAATCGCGACGAGTTCAGACGTTGCTTTTCAAAGAACTGTACGCAGTTGAGCACGACTCTATATAAAGGCACATAATCGCATAGGACCTTCCTGTCACATTTAAATCGCGACAGGACAGATGGTCGCCTTTCAGACATGAATCGATTACTAGATCGATTACCTAACCAAGATCACGACGGTCATGTCTATCGCGTTCATAACACGACAGGCCGATATGTTGCGACGATTCTTGAATTGTGACGTTTTAATACGCCGCGTTCAAGGATCAACTTCAAATTTTGAATATAAAAATTGTACAGAATCGGAGGGCGGGAAAACTGACAAATCGCGATGGCACATGCCGTCGCGTTAAAGACGGGTCCAGAAACCTACGTGACACACAGTTTGATGTGTCAAGGTTGACTGGTCAGACCTGAAAACACGACGGATAACTCGGTCACCTATACTTAAATCGCAACATACCTATACGTCATCTTCAGGCAAATAGAATCGTGACATCTGGATACATCACGTTCTTGGATCTTGCCCGAAAATGCAGAAAATAGATACAACCCTTCATGATAGACTTATAACCTGAAATCTAGCGATCTCTAGACAGAACTCTGAACATGAAAAGTGTTGAGGGCATCAAATAAAAGAGAATCATGGTTTTGGTTTGACCCAAAATGACCTCAATTTGCATAAATCACAGCATAAACATGGAAATCCCTAAACTTGCATGACTTTTGGAAAATGCTTAATATGACTAACATGCTTGATGGAAATTGGGCGAAACAAATGCAAAAGAAACTAGACTCGATGCTCTTTCAGGTGGTATAAACCTTGTTTAGTTCTGGCCCGGGATCACCTACCTTGGACTGGATCTAAGAGGGTCTTCTACTCAGGTGGCAGCAGAGAAAGGTTGGAGAAGATGGTGTCCTCCTGGACATTCTCCTCCTCTCCCAGTGCTCTAGCTTGCCTCAACACGACCCCAACACAATGGTAAACTTCCCCCAAATGTCTTATGACGATTACTTATAGGATTAAGGTTTATTTCAAGTTCTAAAGAGACTAGGAAGGGTGGGTTGTGATTTCTGTGTATTGGGGATTCTCCCCCCAATTGGAGTACCAATGCCATTAGGAAACACCCTCACATGGCTGGGTACCATTTTGATTGCTTTGTATGTCTAATTACCTTTGTTTTAGCCATAATTTGCCCCTTCCTATTTTCTGCATAATTATGGTTGCGAATTTTTGGGTTTATTGTTATTGGGTTTTGTTCTTTGGCCCAATAAGAGTTGTGTTGGTCCCAACAAATCTAAATGGTTGATCTCACTTCTTGGGAGTTTAACACTGACATTTATTTATTTATTTAACATTCTCATTTATTTGTTATTTTCCTAAAAAATTTAAATCCATAAATTTCTTGGGCGTTACACCCTCCCCCACTTAATAGAATTTGGTCCCCAAATTCAAAAAATTCATAATCAGAAATAGTATCTTACCGAATTAGTCGGTGTAGTTTCACCTTATTGTTGACTCGAGTTCCCAGGTAGCTTCCTCTACGCCTCACTTGTTCCATTGAACTTTAGCCATGGTATACCTCGGTTCCGTAGTTGTTGTATCTTTCGATCCAGAATTTTGACAGGTTTCTCAATGTAAGTCATATCCTTCCCCAGCACTAAACCCTCAAACCCAATCACATGCTCAGCAACATAGACATAATTCCTCAGCATAGATACATGAATGACATTGTGTATCGTTGCCAGTTGCGGAGGTAACGCCAGTCAGTAAGCTACTTCTCCAACCCTTTCTAGGATTTCAAAAGGGCCGATAAATCTAGGACTCAATTTTCCTTTAATTCCAAACCTATGGATTCCACGCGAAGGTGACACCTTCAAGAACACGTGGTCACCAACTTGAAATTCAAAGTCCCTTCTCCTCTTGTCTGCATAGCTTTTCTTTCTGGACTGAGCTACTTTAAGATGCTCATGAATGAGCTGGATCTTCTGAGTGGTGTCTGGCACTAACTCTAATCCCAACCATTATCTCTCTCCAACCTCTTCCCAGCACACAGGTGATTTGCAATTTCTCCCATACAATGCCTCAAAGGGTGCCATCTTTATGCTCGCTTGGTAGCTATTATTATATGCAAATTCGACCAGAGATAATTGTTCACTTCAGTATCCTTCAAAATCAATTGCACAAGCTCGGAGCATATCTTCTACAATTTGTGGTGGTTAGATTACATGGAGTCCCAACCGGGGGTCCCTGTCAGATACAATGGATGAGGGGACTCCATGTAATCTAACCACCTCCTTAATGTACAATGCATCAAGCACATTCACGGACCATTTACTCTTTATAGGCAAGAAGTGAGCCGACTTAGTTAATCGGTCCACAATTACCCATATTGCGTCAAATCCTCTCTTGGTTCTAGGTAATCCCATAATGAAGTCCATTCCTATGCTTTCCCATTTTCATTCAGGTATGTCTAAGGGTTGTAACACACCTACTGGCCTAAGATGTTCTGCATTGACCTGTTGACAAGTTAAACAGCGTGCTACAAACTTAGCTACCTCTCTTTTTATGTTTGGCCACCAATAAGTTCTTTTCACATCTTGATACATCTTAGTGGCTCTAGGGTGAATTGTATACCTGGATCTGTGAGCGTCAGTCATCAGCTTCTTCTTGAGTCCTTCATTATCCGGTACACAGGTTCTTCCTTTAAACACCAACCTGCCACTCTCGGTTATGGAAAAGTCTGGCCTTTGATCAATCTTCTCCTTAATCCCCACTAGGAAAGGATCATTGTCTTGTTGTTCTTTGATTTTAGTTAGAAGATCTGACTGTATACTGATGATGGCAATCATTACCTGATCATTTTCCATTTCCACATTCAAGTCTAGATTGGCAAATTGTTCTAACAATCGCCACTCCCCAACCATTAAGTTGGCTAGTGACACTATCAGCTTCCTGCTCAGGGCATCTGCCACAGAATTTACTTTTTCCCGGGTGATATTGTATGGAAAAGTCGAAGTCCTTTAGGTACTCCAACCATCTCCCTTGTCTCATATTAAGCTCCTTTTGGGAAAGAGATACTTCAGACTTTTGTGCTCCGAGTATACTTTAAATTCTTCCCCATATAGATAGTGTCGCCAAATCTTCAATGCGAACACCACTGCTGCTAATTCTAAATCATGGACAGGGTAATTTACTTCATGTACCTTCAATTTCCTAGAGGCATATGCTATCACCTTGCCCAACTGCATTAAGACACATCCCAGACCAATACCTGATGCGTCTGTATACACCTCGAATCCTCCCCCTTCTATCGGTAGGGCAAGAACAAGAGTTGTAGTTAGGTGTTCCTTCAATGTACAGAAACTCTTTTCATAATCTTTTGTCCACACATAAAGACTTTCCTTTCTAGTCAGTCTGGTTAAAGGCACATGATTTTGGAGAAATCCTTAATAAATCTTCTGTAATATCCTGCTAATCTTAGGAAGCTTCTTACCTCAGTCACATTAGTGGGTCTCTCCCAATTCATCACCGCTTTGACCTTAGATGGATCGACTACAATACCCTCATTTGGAATCACGTGTCCCAAGAAAGACACCTCCACTAGCCAGAACTCACATTTACTCAATTTAGCATACAGCTGGTTGTCCCTTAATAGTTGCAAGGCTATGCTCAAATGTTCCTCATGATCTTCTCTAGTTTTGGAATAGATTAAGATGTCATCAATGAAAACCACCATAAATTTATCCAGGTATGGCCGATACACATCATTCATCAACTGCATAAAAGCTGCAGGGGCATTTGTTAGTCCAAAAGGGATGACAACAAATTCACAATGCCCATACCTGCTTTTGAAGGCTATCTTGTGTATGTACTCCTCTGAAATCCTCAATTGATGGTAGCCTGATCTGAGATCGATCTTGGAAAAATATTTATCTCCAGAAATCTGATCAAATAGTTCATCGATTCTTGGCAGAGGGTACTTGTTCTTCATTGTGAGTTGATTCAGCTATCTATAATCAATACACAGCCTCATTGATCCATCCTTCTTCTTAACAAATAGTACTGGGGCTCCCCAAGGTGAGGTACTTGGTTTGATAAATCCTTTCTTTAATAATTTCATTAGTTGCTCCTTCAACTCCTTTAACTCTGCAGGTGACATTCTATAGGGTGTTCTAGAGACTGGGGCAGCACCCGGTATTAAGGAGATGGAGAAATTTACTTCTCTCATAGGAGGAATTTCTGGTAATTCCTCTAGAAACATGTCTGAAAATTCGCTAACCACAGCGATATCTTTAATATCTACATCCCTCTTCTCCACGACCACAGCAGCAAGAAAAGCTACTGTAACGACCCTCTTTATATTGGTACGATTATACCAATCCACATCGATACAAAGGGCGCCGTCACAGCGGGACATTTACCCAACACAACACAGTAGGTCGAGATGTACATAAATCACAAAAGGAAGTACAGCAAATATTAAAGACATTCTTATTCCATCACCATTCACACATCCCATAGTCTATATAGTAGCAATGAAAATAAACTCAATGTTCACAATTATACAAGTCCATATGAATAACATTGTCCACAGACGAGCAAATGAAAATGTAGTCTAAGCAGTAAATCTCCACAAGTGCAGCTACTCCTCTCGCTCGGAGTCACCCCTCACTAAGTCCTCCTCTAGCACGGGGACACCTGTCTCACCTGTATTTAAAGTAAGTATGAGTCTTCCAAAAAGACCCAGCAAGAAACCCATTGGCACATTCTTACACATATCACATACATGCAAATATTTTAAACAATAAGAGAAGTATGGCACATGATTCATGTTAAATAAGAAAATACACATGAATAACCTATACATGCTTTCTACACATGGCATTTAACATGATTCATGGTTTCAAATTCCATTCATATCACTTCATATTTCTAAACAATTAGATCATGGAATTTAGCACATAGTTACTAACAATCCTAGCATGATGTCTAACATTTGACGCATGCTTTTAAACCTCATATCCACCTCTTTTACTTGCTGTTTTAACAAAAAATAACACACATTCACATGATTTCACATCTTTTCACATGGTATCACATTAACATATCACTATCACATAATCAAATTTCACATTCGCACACTTTTCACACTTTTACACATTAATTTACCATGACACATAGTCCGAACCACCATAAAGAAGGACACACATTCACATAACACATACCCGTCACCTAAGAAATATAGTGATGAATCATGGTAACTACGCAGAACCGGGAGAAGCCCTCTCCACCCTAACCAGTGGTACTTGTTCACCTCTAGAATTTCATCCTGATGCCTACAGGATATCACATACACAATGAGCCTTCCCATAGGGAATTTTCTATAGTACGGCTCCACAACCTTCTATGGTAGTAGTGTCAATTTCGGCACATAATTCATTTATACACATTTTCTCACTTAATCACATAATTAACATTATAAACATGCACTATTTGATTCTTTCTTATGCAAGTCTTTCAAACATATAAATCTCAGTTTACAGAACCTGTAATCATTGTTTCACAATGTCAAATTAAGTGTAACAGTACCTAAACATGCTGCTAATCACTTGAAAACACATTATCTAATTCAATCATACTTAACATGGCTTTAACACCCTTTAAAAGTACAAACAGTACTACATATATCAAAATAGTACCAATTTTTAACTGCAGACCCTACACATGTAGTATGTCATATGACTAATTTTTCAGAATTTTTGCAACAGTAAAACTATTTTTAACATTTAATACATATTTCATGCAATTTTAGCAAGATATTCCACTTAACATGATAGACAGTAAAATAGTTGGCTCTTATAGTTTTAAAACATTCAAATAGTAACCCTAAGTTCATGATAATTTTCTGCAACTATAACATGCATTAAAACTATTTATTCAGAATTAAATCCTATCAAATCATACATATCCTTCATAACATAAATTATATTAAATGACAATATGATCAGAAATTCAAAATCATGGGATCACCCTAAGACAGTACCTGAACATTCATGATTTTTACAGTATTTACAGACATCCAGAAATCCAAAAAATATTACACAGAGATTAAAATCACATTCTGTAAAACCTGAAGAACTTGGCGGCAAGGGTCTTGCCATCAAAGGGGGTTAACGGCACAATTTGTTGCCGCCAACTCAGAAACTTGGCGGCAACAAGGTTGTCGTCAACCTCCTGCCTTCAGAAAAGTGCAGACCGAACACAATAAAAGATAGAATTTGGGGGTCCAGGACACGAAGTACAAATCTATAAAAATTTCTAAACTCTAGAGGACATGTCTAGGGATGAAACCCCTAAGTTACTTGCCTGAATAAAAATCTAAGAAGATCAAATTTGGTGATGAAGCCCTCCTCGGTCAAGCCAAAGAGGTGATGATCTTCAGCCCAAATCTGGTCCTCACACTCTTCCAGTCGATCTCCCGGAGTCAAGGAAGCTTCTTCACCTCCAGGAGCACCTTCTAGTCGAAGTAGATTGTCGGTGAAGTCGCCCAAACACCGAATCAAAGGTCTCAAAGGTTTGCTCTTTTTCTCTCCCGGAACCCAAAAGCCTTAGGTGAGAAAAGACGTCCCTTAACCGAGATCTCTAGGTTTTATAGCCATAGAGTCGGAGTAACCCTAGCATTAGAGATCCGGACCGTTGGGGATCAGGTTTCCTAAACCAACACCAGAGAAAACGGGGTCGTTTCAGATCTGGAATCCCAAACACAACCAGAGAAGTAAACGGCCACTTTGCTGTCGTTAATAAGAAGTAGGCGTCAATCGATGTTGACGTCTATATCCTCTAGCCATGCAGTCAACGGCACACATGTTGCCGTCAAACTGCTCTTAACGTCAAGGGATGTTGACGTTAAACAGGGATTTCGGGCAGAACTTAAAAATATCAAACATACATACATGCACAAAATTAAATAAATACTATATGCATAATTAAATAAGTATATTATATGCACAAAAATAAGCAATATTTTATACAAAAAATTTGAGGGCCTTACACACTCTCCCCCTAAAAGAAAAATTTATCCTCGAAGTTAGCACTGAAATACTAACCAAACAAATGGGGATATTGCTTCTTCATGGCGTCCTCTAGCTCCCATGTAGCCTCCTCCCTAGAGAAATTCCTCTATAAAAGCTTCACGGATGCAATACTCTTGTTCCTGAGGTGCTGAACCTTTCGGTCTAGGATAGCTACTGGTCGCTCTACATAAGACAAGTCTGGATGAATCTCCACTGGCTCATGACTGATGACATGGGACGGATCTCTCACATATCTCCTGAGCATAGACACGTGGAAAACTGGGTGCACACTAGCTAGCGTTGGGGGTAAATCTAGCTCATATGCTACGCTGCCCATCCGCCTGAGAATCTCAAACGGGCCAATGAATCTCGAGGTCAACTTGCTATGCCTGCCAAACCTGACCACACCTCAGGTAGGCGAAACCTTGAGAAATACATGCTCGCCAACCTCGAACTCTAAGTCATTCCTTCTGTTGTTGGCGTAGCTCTACTGCCTATCCTAGGCTACAACCAATCTCTGCCTGATAAGCTGAATCTTATCTGAAGTCTCCTGAAGACCCTACCATAGCCTCGATGTAAACCGTTGGTCTCTGTCAGAGATAATAGACTTCGGCACACCATGCAACCTCACAATGCTGCCAACATAAAGTCTAGCCAAACTCTCCACAGACTGTTTCTTCTTCATGAGCAAGAAATGAGCAGTCTTGGAGAAACGATCTACAATCACCCAAATCAAGTCATTTCCCTTAGTTGATCTGGGCAAACCCGTCACAAAATGTATGGTGATTGTCTCCCACTTCCATACAGGTATCTCCATCTTCTGCATAAGGCCCGATGGTCTTTGACGCTCGGCCTTGATCTGCTGGCATACTAAACACCTAGACACAAACTCTGCCACATCCTTCTTCATGCTAGACCATCAGAAAGATCTCTTCAAGTCCTGGTACATCTTGGTGTTGCCTGGATGAATGGAGAACCTCGACCTGTGAGCTTCTGCAAGTACTCGCTCACGGACATCCACAACAAAAGGGACACACACTCGATGCTGAAATCTAATGACACCGTCCTCATCTCGAGCAATGCCTACCTTGCCCACCATCTCTTGAAGCCTAGGATCAGCCTTCTACTACTCGATCACCTTGTCAAGAACCGTGGATCAGATAAACAGCTGAGCCATGAAAGCATGACAATACTGTGGCTCTAACTCGGTCATAGTGTCTCCAGATCTTTAGTGCACGAACCACAGCCACTAACTCCAAATCATGGGTCAGATAGTTACGCTTATGCTCCTTTAGCTGGCGAGAAGCATATGCAACTACCTTACCATGCTGCATCAACATACAACCAAGGCCTATCTGAGACGCAACAGAATAGATAGCAAAACCCTCTGCACCACTAGACAAGATCAACACAGGTGCAGATGTAAGCCTCGTCTTCAGCAAGTGGAAACTGCTCTCGCATTCATCAAACTAAACATACTTCACTCCTTTCCTGGTTAGCTTAGTCAAAGGTGTTGCGATAGAGGCAAAGCCTTCAATGAATCGCCTGTAATAGCCTGCTAACCAAAGAAAACTCCTAATCTCCTATGGTGTCTTTGGAGTCTCCCACTCTAACACCGCCTGAACCTTCTCCAGATCAACAACTACTCCAGCACTTGAGATAACATGCCCATGGAAATGAACCTCGTGCATCCAGAAGTCGCACTTGCTGAACTTAGCATACAGCTCGTGCTCTCGGAGAACCTCCAGAACAATCCTCAGATGCTTACGGTGTGTAGCCTCATCAGGAGAATAGACTAACACATCGTCTATGAACACCACAACAAAACTATCCAAATATGGCCTAAACACCATGTTCATGAGATCCATGAACGCTGCAGGGGCGTTAATCAGACCAAATGGAAGCACAAGGTACTCATAGTGTCCATAACGGGTCCAGAATGCAGTCTTGGACACATCATCACCCTTGATCCTCAAATGATGTTAGCCGGACCGCAGATCAATCTTGGAAAACATAGATGCATTCTGCAGCTGATCAAACAAATCATCTATGGAGGGCAAAGGATACATGTTCTTCACCGTCACCTGGTTGAGCTTCCTGTAGTCGATGCACAGCCTGAGGGAACCATCCTTCTTCTTCACGAACAGCACAAGTGCACCCCATAGTGACACACTAGGGCGAATGAACCCCTTATCAAGTAAATCCTGCAATTACTTCCTCAGCTCGGTTAACTCCGCTGGTGCCATCCGATATGGAGCCTTAGAGATAGGAGAGGTGCCTGGAAGCAACTCTATAGTGAACTCTATCTCCCTTGCTGGTGGCAATCCAAACAAATCACCAGGGAACACGTATAGAAACTTCTGCACTACCTCAATCTCCTCAAGGGTAGGTGACTGATCAGCCTTAGGGACTAAGACCACATTGGCAAGATAGGCATCACAAACCTTGTTCACCATCCTCATCGCCTTCATGGCGGAGATCACAAACCTTCCCGCTAAGTTCCTTGGCAATGGATGTGAGAACTCATCCTCTCCAGGAATACGGAAAGTAATCTTCTTCCCTTTGCAATCCACCAAGGCATAGTGCTTGTGAGACCCCCGAATTTTATTCATTTTATATTCTATGTATGTGATGTTTACTTCTTTTTGCATATATGGTGTGTATTAAATTCGTGCATGTTATAATTATTTAATACTCGTGTGTATGTGTATGTATATATAATACTTTTGTGAATATAAGTGCTTAACTAATTTTGTACATATATTATTTACTAAATCCTATGTATATTCAATTAAACAATGTTATGCATATAATATGTAAATATTGCTATACATTTGTAGGTATATATGAGTTTAAGTCTGTGCATGTGATATATTTAAATGTGCATGCATTATCTCTAATTGTTGAGGTGCTATTGTATTTATATGTTCATGCATATTGTATTTAGTTATTCCATGCATATTATATGTAACTATGATGCATAAATGTATATAATATATATATGTTCACCTTGTGCAAATGATAATTATCTATTCTGGGTATGTTAAATTGTTTATAGTGTATATGGTACTTAAATAATACTATGCATAGTGTATATATATATATAAATATTATAAGCATGTTATATTTGTTTAATTCATGCATAATGCATGTAATTATGTTGTGTATGTATATATTGTATGTTATTCATGCATTATCTTTAATAAGATAGTACAAATTATGTTTAAATAAATAGTGTGTAATGCATGTAGTTTATATGGTGAATGTATGTTTATTTACTTCAGTGCACATTTAGTTGGTTGTGATGTAATTGTATGTTTATTTTAACGTACGCATCTGCTCTGGCCGAAATCCCAGTTGGCGGCATCATGCCTACCGCTGACCTGGCCAGAGGGGTTGGTGTCCAGATCGATGGACGCCAACCCCTCTATGGGCGGCACCATGGGTGGACGCCAACCACCTATTGGCGGTACCAAATGTGGACGCCTAGTTCACTGCTTGCTGACGGTTTCAGATTTGGTAACACATGCGTTCTTCCCGGTTCCAGTTTAGGAAACCCATCTAAAGTCGTAGGAGACATACCCTAATGGGTACCCAACCTACCCAGCTCTATAAAACCACCGTGTTCTGGCCGGATTAAGTCTTTTTGGCCTTTGGAGAAGCTAGGGTTTTCTGCGAAGAGGAGCTGATCTTTGAAGCTTCGATCCGGCAACTGGAGGAGTGTTTTGGAGATCTACACCAACTGGAGGATAGTCATACATCAAGGAAGCATTCCAACTCGGAGGATCAATCTGCATCAACAGAAGAACCGGATCTGAAGAGTTTTGGGGCACCCTCTTGGCTTGGCCGAGGAGGCTTCACCAACAGATTTGATCTTTGTAGATTAATTAGAGGCAAGTAATCTATTGATGTCAAACCTACTCATGTCCCCTAGGTCCTAGTATTTTTCCAAATTTTCCTCGTGTCCTGAACCTCCAAATTTCCCTTTCATATGTGTGCTGTCTCATGGTCTGCTGACAGGAGATTGGCGGCCACATCCTGTGCCACCAAGATCCTATGTTGGCGGCAGGATACTATGCCGTTGACACAGTAGGCAGCACACATTGTGCCGCCAAGTTCCTCAGGGTTTTAAAGATCTACTGTTTGATCTCTTTAAGGTGTTTATGTGACTTCTGAGTATGTGTGCATGCTGTAAATTTTATGTGTAGTCAAATGTGATCAGTAGGTTTGTCATGAGGATATTTTGAACTTCTGTACGTAGTGTTAATATTGAAATTTCTACATTACTGAGGGAATCATGATTTTGTGTTAAATCCTGAATAATTAGATTTACTGCATGTTAGGATTTTAGAATTTTATATGATCATATGATGACTGTTTCCATGTTTTGATCTATTAAGCACAACTGTTTGGTTGTAAATCATGTGTTACTGAAATTCTTAATAAATAGGCTAGGAATTGTCTCAATTAGTAAAAAATATATACTGCTCATAAAATCTGGAAAAATTGAATATGTGATATGTTACTGTAATAATTTGTGATAAAAATTTGGATCTATTTTGATGACAGTAAGTTTGGTTCTTTAATAACCATGGAGAATAGTCAAACTAAACATGTTAGATTAAATCTGTGTGATTCAATAATTAAGCAGCATGTATAGGACCGTCATATGAGTTATTTATTTCTATGAACAGTAGTATCATGTAGGCAAACTGAAGTGTATTTGAATGTGTGAAAGAAGTATAATTGTGCTAACTGGTACATGAAAATGTGTAACAATCTGATAATGTGTAATTTGTTAAAAGTGTGTGCAAAAGTAGTAAATAATGCATTCAAATAATGTAAATGAATGTAATGATTGTGATAATGTGCTTAATGTAAAATTGGGCCGAGATTGACATTGCTACCATAGAGGTCTGAGAGATGTACCATAGAAAAGTCCTATGGAAGGCTCAACGTTGTGAAATATATCCTAAGGGCGTTAGGATGAAATCCTAGAGGTGGACAAGTACCACTGGTTAGGGTGGAGAGGGCTCTCCGGTTCTGCATAGTTCCTAGATTTGTCACTGCATTGTCTAGGTGACGGATATGTGATATGTGAATGTGTGTGTTTGTGCTATGTGCTAAGAGATGTGTGGCATGCATCCTCTAGATGGTAGTGTAGGACTAGGTGTCACGGCAACTTAAGAGAAAAATGTGAATAAAGTGCAAAGTGATATGTGAATGTGGCAGTTGGTAAGTGCAATGATGTGTAAGTGAAAGTGCAAGAGTAACGAAGTGGAAAATGCGTAAATTGATGTGGAAGGGAGAGTAAATCATAATGAAAGTATAATTGCATGTGAAAACCAATGTAATAATGCATATATATATTATATATATTATATTCTATATTAAGCATGTGTTAATACTATGAATGTAATAACATGTTTAATATCAGGTATATAGTTTAATAACTTCCATGTGGTAGTGTATATGAACAAAGTGTAAGTAAATATGTAATTGTGCAATGATAAAGATGAACATGTGGAATTGGTAAATGAATAAGGTAGATGTGAACAAAGGTAAACCCATATGAATGTGTGTAAACTCATGTCAAAACAACAAACAAAGATTGTATATGATTGTTAAATGCATGTGAAAATGATTAGAATCCATGCTAGGTATGCTATTACTTATGCTTAAGTATGTATAGTTGCAAAAGGGTGTGAATGAAATTAAATCTTACAGCATGATTGAATAAATGTATGTAGAGAGCATGTTATAAGTTTTCTTATACTTAGTTGTTTAAGATATATAAAGCAAGTACCATGTTTATCCTTAAGTGTAAATAAATGTCAATGAGAGAGTAAATGCATGTGAAAACAAAGATAAGAGTGCATATGCTCATATAATGCATACGTAATATGATTAATGTTAATTATGAAAGAATGTCTAAATTCCATGATAGACAAGCTTATTCACTTAGGTAACATATGTTCCATGCTTAATTGCATATAGTTCCAACCAATTGAATATGTTTAAACCTTCATTCATGTTCCATAAAATGTGATATCATGTAATTATGCATTATACACATTAAACAGCAAGCTAAATGGTAGTAGTAAATGTGAAAAGAGCATATGAAATTAGTTAGATACCATGCTAGGAGTGTTCATATCTCAAACATAACCTTATGTTTTAAATTGGTAGAATTGTGCAATGATATGATTAGTATTTGAATCATGTATCATAGGATCTTTTATGTGTAGAAACACGTATAGGTGTATGTTATTATCCTGATTTAATATGAGCATGTGTTAGTTAGGAACAGTGTTGGGGTGAATTATGTGTAGTTGATCATAAAAAGCATGTGCCATGTAAATGTATGTTTAAATAATAGCAGTGTTTCCTTATTGTGGTAGCTTAGTGTGTATGTGATTATGTGTAAGATTGAGATTTTAGATTGATTACTAGGTCTTTTAGACTCATACTTACTCGGCGTTACAGGTGTGACAGGTGTTCCCATACCTGAGGAGAGTGTATGAAGGTTGACGGGTATACGAGGAGTAGTTGCTTATGGAGACCTTTAGTAGTTGCTTTATTTCATAGTATGAATAATGTCATCGTATGGACAATGTAAAGATAATTAGTTCTTTTGAAATTTTAATAATGTGGACTCTGTTATTTCTTTTGCTATATAGACTGTGGAATGGTGTGATGATGATGGAATAAAGTGAGTTGTTTCTTTTTATTTTCGCTTGTACTCATATGCTATTCATGTACATATCAACCTATCGTTTAGTGTTGGGCTACTATCCCCTGTGACAATGTTCTTGTACCGATGGAGATTGGTATAATCGACCGGTATGAGGAGGGTCGTTACAGTGCTCTTCAAGCCAATCCAGACCAAGTATGGATCTTAGTCCTTCATTTTGAGCAAGTAGAAGCACCCAAACAAGCTTCGGTATTCAATGCACACAGGTAAGGATGGAATGCACTTCCTGGTCGCTTACCGTACTGCTGGTGTGTGTACAGACAAAGGAACCTCCAACTCTTCTGCTTCAACTACAGACTCGCTGCTAACTTCTTGGCAAACCGCTCGGAAATAAATGAGTGTGTAGCACCTGTATCAAACAACACTCAAGCCTGCACACCCATGACTAGAACTGTACCTTCCATGATGTTCTCAGCTTGCTCTGCATCCTCTCGAGCTAGTGCAAACACTCGGGCTTGGGCCCGAGGCCTTTCTGGTCTCCCTGTCACTAGTGTTGCTGCTGCTATCGCTGCTGGAGCTGGCACTCCTCTCTGAGCGAGCTACTGAAGTCTGGGGCAATCTCTGATCTGATGCTCAGTGCTTCCACACTTCAAAAACTTCCCTGCTAGCTTCCAACACTTGGTGCCGCCATGTGCTCTTCCGCAATGAGGACACATCTTCTTGTCGCTGGGCCTGAAACTGGGGGATTGTGGTGAAACCGCCTACTAACTCGAAGCTGTTGGACACTGTGGCGACTGGTACCACCGCTACCTTCTTCTTGTCTTGCCTCTGGAAAGGTGGCGCTGATCTCATCTGAGCTGCCCTCTTCTCCTCCAAGTACTGATCCATCTCGCTCTCCTGCCTGCATGCTGCGCTGAGAGCCTCGTCCAAAGTGCGGTGGTCAAACGCAACTATTCTCGACCTCAGTGATGGTGTTACGCCCCCCCAATTTAGCAGTGGAATAAATCGGGAAGGCGTGAGCAAAGTATATGGTAACGTAAATTGCGCGTATAATCGCAAATAATCAGAGCAGCTAATGAACAATAATTACAATAACTTTTTATTTTATTGATGATTTACCTAAACTATTACAATCACTAATTCTGAGCCAAAACATAGGGCTCGAAGACATCATTAAATTGGAAAGGACATTTAAGCAAATATCTAACTAAACTCTATGATACTAAGGTCATTCCATCGCTAAGACTCCAGGTCGCTCATCACTCCAATCCATTCCCGTTGATGTGTGTAAGATCATCATCCAACTTACCTGAAACACAAATAACAATAGCACAGGGTGAGCAATAATGCTCAGTAGGACTTAATATCTTGTGTAAATAGGTATCCTTTAAGTGATTAATGTCTTATAAAGCAGGATAACTAGAGAGAACGATCAAGTATATACAAGAGAGTAATGACACACGATAGCAAGAGAGCGATAATACATTCAAAAAGAATATTGTAAACTAGCATGATAAAGGATTGGCCATATAATGAGGTAGAGTGTATGGTTGCACAAAAGTGCACTAGTCGCGATAGCATGTAACGTGTGTTTGGTCGATCATTTTATCAACCGAGAGAATATAGTATTTTGATTGATTGATTGCCATAGATTAAATATTGATAGTCTTGTGTTAGGTGCATGACAAACACCCTGATCATTAAACCCCCGCGAGTTATAGCCTTTCAGGCGCTTACCCCAGGACCAGATTCGGCCCTTTATAATGTTGCCTAGCATAGTAATGTTTGGTATCTTAGATAATCAATTTAATGGCCAAATAGAGTACCAAGAGGAGATGAGAGTAATAGACGAATAGATGAGAGTCCAGAGAGAATGTGAATAGATGAGAGTGTAGAGCTAGTAGATGAGAACATGGTCATTTTCGTAAAACAACAATAAACAGACATAGTAACAGTTGCACGGCACAGTCATGTGCTGACAGTCCGGTAGAAGTCACAACCGCCCATTAGCCTTGTTTATGAACACATGCCAGAGTTCCAGCATGATCTTCTAGGTGAGAGAGAACAAACTAAGGACATTGGATCATGCTGATCCCTAATGGTGTAAAGGGTTTTAATAGTACAACCCGCTCATCGGCAATGGATGTCCGCCAAAGCCAAGGAGACTTATGGAGGCCTTGACAAGGAGTCCCTAGTCCGGTCAGGAGTATTCCCAACGGAGAGGTGGTCCAAGTCAAGAAAGAAGGGTGTAACGAAACATTGTCTGTCTTGCCTTGAGTGCTCGAAGGCAGAGGGACGCGATAATGGTGTACAAAGCACGCGAATAAAACGAAGGCAAGTTGATTAAAATAATAGGGAGATTTAGTGAATAATTACACTAATTTACTAGATATATTGTGTAATTTAATAGGGTCTTATGGCAAACATAATGTTTAGTGTGTGCAAGTGTAAAGAAATTATGAGCGTATGAATAATCGTGCACTTAACTTTAAATTAATGGATTTCATGTAAATATTACCAATATAATATACATTCCGTTACTGTTCATTTTTGTACCAAATAAGGTCCTAACAGTGATAATAGCCTAATTATCAAGGGTTTATGAGAAAATAAAGGTTCTGGCCGAAATACTGAAATCGTGACGGGGGTACCCGTCGCGTTTCAAGTCACGACAAATGGTCCGGTCGCGTTCTGTTGAACCGGCTGGGCTGGTGTGAGCCGGGAGGAACCGCAACGGCTCGGGCCGTCGCATTCATGATGCAGCGGTCTAGCCTGTTGTGACCCTTCTGAGATCGCGACGAGTCTGGCCGTCGCGATTTCAGAAGGGCGGCCCGAACCCAGAAAGGGGAAAATAGCCCTTTTCAGGTTCGGTCCTTCCTTCCATGGCATGATATAGGGCCATTCTAAAATTCGTATAAAATCGTAGGAATGTCCAAAAATCATGAAACTAGTTTTAAACGAAGCTAGACATTTAGATGTATCAACAAGCATGAGTAATTAGAAAATAGACAAGTAATGGGCATGCTTTAATTAGGTTACATTTCGGTGACATAAAACATGAACAGTCATGGAATCCGAATTAATTCACATAGAATGCATGATGGAAATTGGGGGAAATAGGATCATTCGAAGCCTAGCATCATGCAGTATTTATGATAATATTTGCAAGGCATGACATCAAGTATACACGTGGACTGAAGGCAAACAAGTAGGTTCGGGTACATGAAGATGACAAAGATTAGAGCATTTATACTCTTCCATGAAGCAACAAAAATGGGGCAAACATGGGATTTTGATATAGATCAAGATCTACCTAGGGTCAAGTTTAATTAGATTTGGCTTGAGAGATTGCCTACCTTTAAGCACTGTAAAGATCCTAGGGCTTGGTGTTGGTGGAGAGACGAATCCTCTTGCTCCGAGCTTCTCCTCCTTGCTCTAGGGCTGGGTAGACACGAATTGGGATTGTATTGGGTTGTTTAAGAGTCCTTACCTTCTTAAAACTCCTCTTCTCTTCAAACTCCCAATTTTCTCATTTATCTCCCAATTTTCTAGCATTTATCCCCTTATTTAGCTTGGAGAGAGATCCAGTTTCGTGGCTAAGGGATTGTGATAAGTCTAGGTCTCTTTCCTAGATATATATGAGTCATTTTAATGCTTTACTTGACCCTTTTTAATTAGAAGATAATATAGTTACGAATTTTATAATATTTTCTTTTATTATATCATTTTAAACTCATTAAAATATGCGTCTCCTATATTTATCTCTATTTCCTCTTATCTAAATCCCATTTTTAGATTCAGATAGAGCCCTATTAAGTTAGACTAGGGTTAGAGCTCTTTTTAAAAAAATTAAGAGTTAAAATAGTCATTATCTTAACCCTTTTCTATTTATTATATTTTAGGTACGAATTTATCATTAAATATCTCCCATTCAACTTGGGCTCCTCATTTTGGGCCCATTACTTCATGTATGGACCATTTAGGGAAACCCATTACTTAATTTACTTATGACTTTTGTTTACCCCTTTTATTAGAAATTTATTCATGGGCCAAAATGTCCATTGGTTCAATTACCATAATGGCTATTAACCCATATTGTTTAAACTGTACCCATATGTTTATTTTGATTTATAATTCACTTTGGTACATATGATAATGGGTTCTCTGTGTTATTCCTTAATTACGATAATAAGTCGCATAAATTCTTAAACTTAGTCCAAATGATTTTTCTATGTCCAATTTATAAATTGGTCATTAGAGAATATTATTTAAGGTATACTATGATTTTTACGAAATGTTTATATGGGTTTACACCATGCAATAATGATGTGTACCCTTTTTAACTAGTTTAAATTTATTAATAGATAAATTTTCAATTTCCAACATTTTTAATTAAGAAGTTTCTGGGGTACTACATACGGTTTGAGCCTCATCACAAACTTCTTGGCCTTCCTGCACTCATCAGCCACAATATGATGAGTATATTTGGAAAGCTCGACGAACCTGGCCTCGTACTCCAAGATAGTCATGAAGCCCTGTGTGAGAGAGAGAAACTCCGGCTCCATCTTGTCCTGGATGTGCTCGGGGATGAACTTGGCCTAAAATAGCCTCGTGAACTCGGTCCAAGTCACCTCAATGGCACCATCCTCATACCTCGTACGTAGCACAGAGGCACCAACGTCGCTCTCTCCTGCAAGACCCACAATCCATAAACACCATCCAAACAATACTTAACCTTACACAAATACATATACTCTAAGTACATCCATGCTCTTGAGGAACTTCAGGGAGTCTAAGCCTGAGACAACAAGCAACACATAAACAATCATACATTCAACAAACAGACTACTTCTATTTAACAACTCTAACTTAAGCCTGCAGTGCCGCCTGAGTCTGAGCCTGAGTCTGCATTGCTTGGACCAGGCCTTGTATGAATACGCCATAATCCTTAGGTGGTGGTGGAGGGAGTACCGTAGGACCTTGGGGTGCTGGGGCCAGCTGCTCACCCCTATCCACATGCCTCTGCTCGTCATCCCAAGCCTGAGCACCATGCCTACCACGACTCGCCATAGCCTGTAAAACAATTTACTTAGTTAGAATCAAAGTTACTTTGTAGCAACCTGAATTTTTGAACAAAAATAAAAGTTTACATAATATTAAAAAAATGATTTATTAGAAAAATTACTTAAAAGAAAATAAATGACATAAGAAATTAATGGAAAGAGAAATAAGTAAAACCCATTAAATGAAAAGAAGTATTGGGCTTTATTAATTTGATCCAATATAATTTAGTGGGCCAAAATATGAATTTTTAAAAGGGGAATAATGAGAAATTACTCAAAATTCGTAACTAAAGTATTACTAAAATAGAAAAGAGATATTTAATACATTAAATAGCTAGTTTGAGTTAGAATTGGATTCCTAAACCTACCCCAATTGATTGGCCACGAAATCCCCTTTCTCCCAACCCAAATAGGAGATCTCTTGCTTAAAAAGGGGAGAGGAAAATAGGAAATTTGGAATTTAATAGGAGTTAGACTTAAACTAGGAAAGGGAATAGGGAGAAGCTTAAATACTTCTCTTAAACCCTCATGGCTGGCCCTAGCTTGTGCCAAGAGGTTCCTGGACCAGGAGGAGAGGCCAAGAGGAGGAGAATTCGTGGAGAAGAGGGATCTCTCAAGATCTTCCCCGAGTTCTTCAAGTTCTTGCCCTAGGAGAGAAACTCCAGTCAAGGTAGGCATTCTCACAAGCATAATTCGTATAATTTTAACTGTAGGATCTTCCCATCATCTGGAACCATGCCCCCCAATTTCATAATTTTCCATTGCCTCAATCTTTTGTTATGATTTTTTGAAGTTCAACAATTTGCATGACCCCGACCCTTCATCTTTAATCTTGTTCTTTATGTGTACTTAATCCTAGGCCACGAAATTTTTACTGGATGTTCTGATGCATATTACCTTCCTTTTGCCCTTAGAAGCCCTAATTTTCATCTACTCTAGTAGGTGAATTAATTCTTTTACTCCAACTGATTCCTGTTCCATGTTCTTCCTATTTAACCTGACTGAAGCATGTCGAAAACTCTATAGTTTTCAAATTCCTATTTAGTGCATGTATCCAGGCCTGTCTAGAGTCGTTTAGTTTTGGTTTCACAATTTTTCATACACTGTGCTAATTGTTGTTATTTTCTAAAGTCTCATGTACCAAATACACTCAGTTTGGTCCGTAATCCAAAGTCATGTCTGAATCCTATCGGACTCGGGTACAGACCACTAGAAAGTGACGGCCCGATAGATCGCTATCTGGTGTCTGGTTGCGACAGACTGTCAGTTGCGTTCTGAACGCGACAGGCATCACCGTCGCGATCACTGTGCCTGGCCTGACAGACCCATCGCGATCCGTCTAAACACCTATCGCGATACGCCCTGTACCTGTCGCGACCCTTACTGGGGTGCATCGCGTTCACAGGATTTTGCAGAAAAATCCCTGATTTGCAATGCCCTAATTTCGTATTGATCTTATATCCTTTAATTCCAGTTATAACCGTAGTAATTTCACTTTATATAAATTAAACATTATATGTGATTTAAAATACATACACATGACTAATTTCCTTCCAAGATTTCATGACACATGCACACACTTTGAACCATCCAAATATGGCTTAATTTGTAGGGATATGATACATAACATATCTGGTAATTTATGTGATTAATTGTCTTATTTTAAAAAGGACTTGTTTACGACTCTTGCGATGTTTTGGAACACCTATCTCGACGCTTCACTGTTCTAGAACTCCTCTAGAACGTCGAGCACTTGTTTCTATATATACACACTCTCTTGACTTGGATGAACTCTCTGACGGATACTCCTTCTGCCGGACTAGTGAGTCTTTGATCAAGACCTCCGTAAGTCTCCTCTGTCCATGGATTCCCACATGGTCGATGAGCCGGTTGTACCCTAACACCTATGATACCCTTTAGGGATCAATAAGATCCAAACGGCCATTAGAAGTTCACTCTCATCTTGAATCACGCCGGACCTATGGGCTTGTGCTTAACATGGCCAGCGAAAGGGTTGCGAGTTCCACCTGACTGCCAACACCACGTGCGCGTGTTGTGCAACTGTTACTATCGCCTGTTTACTCGACGTGTTACGTGCAATGTCCACTAGTTCTCATCTATACTCTACTCGCTCATCTATTCACGTTCACCCTACTATCTCGTCTATTCATCTAGTGCTCTCATCTACTTCTTGGTACTTTATATTGGCCATTGACTGATTGTCTAAAGATAAACAATATAACCAATGTCTGTCAATATATAAAGGGCCCGATCTGGTCCTGGGATGTGCGCCCGAAAGTGCTAGTGCCCATGGGAGTTAAATGATCAGAGTGTTTGGCATTACACTCAAGTGCTATCTATCTCGACTATCTAAATGACAATCAAAGTTCTATATTCTCTCGTTGTCCATTGACAACAAAGTGCTATGCTATACTCGTTGTGCTATTACTATACTTGTGCTATTGTGCTATGGCCATCCTGCTATTTGTGCTATTCTTGACACTTGTGCTATTTTGGAAATCTATATTTGGAAAGTCTTACTATTTGTTCACGTGCTATCCTACTATCTTTTGCAATACATGACTCTCTTGCTCTATCGTCAGTTACTCTGCCTTTTAATGCACTAATTACTTAAAGCCTGCTTGACTATTGAGATTTAAGTCCTACTGGGCATTATCGCTCAGCCTGTGTTATTTGTCGTTGTGTTCTCAGGTGAGACCGAGGATGAACTATACACTCAAGAGGATGGGAACGATCTGGAGTGATGTCATGAGCACCCTAGCGTCCTATCACTATGTTTAGCGTTGTAGTAGTTAGGTTTGAAGTTTAGTCTTTACTTTATTTCAATGTAACTGGGCCCTACAGATTGGCTCTGATATTAGTGGTTGTAACTAGACATTTGAAATTTATAATAAGAAAGATTTGCTTTAGTATTATTCATTGTGTAATGGTTTGATGTCTAGTACGTGCTCTGTACCCGTTTACTTGCAACTGCCTTGCGTTCCGATATTCCGCGTCGGGGCGTGACATACTTAGTCCTAACCATTTTCTTAACTATCTTTAATTCATTATTAGATATTTTCCACATATATGGACTATTTCTATAAAGACTTTGAAATATTGTGCAGATGATGGCTTATTTATGTACAATCTTAACCTATTGCTCTGATACCAATCTCTGTAACGACCCTCTTTATACCAGTACGATTATACCAATCCACATCAATACAAAGGGCGCCGTCACAGTGGGACATTTACCCAACACAACACAATAGGTCGAGATGTACATAAATAACAAAAGGAAGTACAACGGAAATTAAAGACATTCTTATTCCATCATCATTCACACATCCCACAGTCTATATAGTAGCAATGAAAATAAACTCAATGTTCACAATTATACAAGTCCATATGAATAACATTGTCCACATACTAGAAAATGAAAATGTAGTCTAAGCAGTAAATCTCCACAAGTGTAGCTACTCCTCTCGCTCGGAGTCGCTCCTCACTAAGTCCTCCTCTAGCACGGGGACACCTGTCTCACCTGTATTTAAAGCAAGTATGAGTCTTCCAAAAAGATCCAGCAAGCAACCCATTGGCATATTCTTACACATATCACATACATGCAATTTTTTTAAACAATAAGAGAAGTATGACACATGATTCATGTTAAATAAGCAAATACACATGAATAACCTATAACATGCTTTCTACACATGGCATTTAATATGATTCATGGTTTCAAATTCCATTCATATCACTTCATATTTCTAAACAATTAGATCATGGAATTTAGCACATAGTTACTAACAATCCTAGCATGATGTCTAATATTTTTCGCATACTTTTAAACCACATATCCACCACTTTTACCGGCTGTTTTAAAATAAACAACACACATTCACATGATTTCACATCTTTTCACATGGTATCACATTAACATATCACTATCACATGATCACATTTCACATTTGCACACTTTTCACACCTTTACACATTAATTTGCCATGACACATAGTCCGAACCACCATAAACAAGGACACACATTCACATAACACATACCCCTCACCTAGGCAATATAGTGACGAATCTTGGTAACTGCACAGAACTGGGAGAAGCCCTCTCCACCCTAGCCAGTGGTACTTGTCCACCTCCAGGATTTCATCCTGATGCCCACAGGATATCACATACACAATGAGCCTTCCCATAGGGTTCCACAGCCTTCTATGGCAGCAGTGTCAATTTCGGCACATAATTCATTTAAACACATTTTCTCACTTAATCACATAATTAACATTATTTACATGCACTATTTGATTCCTTCATATGCAAATCTTTCAAACATATAAATCTCAATTTACAGAACCTATCATGATTGTTTCACAGTGTCAAATTAAGTGTAACAGTACCTAAACATGCTGCTAATCACTTGAAAACACATTATCTAATTCAAACATACTTAACATGGCTTTAACACCCTTTAAAAGTACAAACAGTACGTTCGGATATCAAAACAGTACCAATTTTTAACTACACACCCTACACATGTAATATGTCATATGACTAATTTTCAGAATTTTCACAATACTAAAACTGTTTTTAACATTTAATACAAATTCCATGCAATTTTAGCAAGATATTCCATTTAACATGATAGACAGAAAAACAATCGGCTCTTACCATTTTAAAACATGCAAATAGTAACCCTAAGTTCATGATAGTTTTCTGCAACCATAACATGCATGAAAACTATTTATTCAGAATTAAATCCTATCAAATCATACATATTCCTTCATAACAGAAATTATATTAAATGATAGCATCATTAGAAATTCGACAAAAAATCATGGGATGACCCTAAGACAGTACCTGAACATTAATGATTTTTACAGCATGAACAGACATCCAGAAATTCTAAAATTATTACACAGAGATGAAAATCACAATTTTGTAAAACCTGAAGAACTTGGCGGTAAGGGCCTTGTCGTCAAAGGGGGTTAACGACACAATCTGTTGCCGTCAACTCAGGAACTTGGCGGCAACAAGGTTGCCGTCAACCTCCTGTTTGTAGAAAAGTGCAGACCGAATGCAATAAAAGATAGAATTTGGGGGTCCAGGACACGAAGTACGAATCTGTAAAAATTTCTAAACTCTAGAGGACATGTCTAGGGATGAAACCCCTAAGTTACTTGCCTGAATAAAAATCTATGAAGATCAAATTTGGTGATGAAGCCCTCCTCGGTCAAGACAAAGAGGTGATGATCTTCAGCCCAAATCCAGTCCTCACGCTCTTCCAGTCGATCTCCCGGAGTCAAGGAATCTTCTTCACCTCTAGGAGCACCTTCTAGTTGATGTAGATTGTCGGTAAAGTCTCCCAAATACCGAATCAAAGGTCTCAACGGTTTGCTCTTTTTCTCTCCCGGAACCCAAAAGCCCTAGGTGAGAAAAGACCTCCCTTAACCGAGATCTCCAGGTTTTATAGCCATAGACTCGGGGTAACCCTAGCATTAGGACTCCTGACCGTTGGGGTTCGGGTTTCCTAAACCAACACCGGAGAAAACGGGGCTGTTTCAAATCTGGAATCCTGAACACAGCTAGAGACGTAAACGGCCACTTTGCTTGTAGTGCCCTAGAATTTTATTGGAATTTATATTACAATTGTATGTATATTTCTGCATGTAGTTGTAAGTTGTTCTGTCTTGAACTTGGCATCAACATCTGCTAGCGTTGACAACTGTTAGCGGCATGATCGTCTGCCATTTACTTCTTGTTAACGACAGCTTCTTGTGTTGTTTATTATTTTCTTGAATATTGGATTTTTCGGGCAAGGATATAGACGACATGATCAATGAACGTCTACATCAAGGCTGATGGCTACTGTGGTTGACGTTAACCTGCCTTGCCTATTTTTGATGTTACCATTCTGGGGGACATAAATCGGTCATTTCCATAGTGTTTAATGGGGAGTTATGGTGCGTTTCTGATTCAATGGCTAGGATTAAGTCTGGGCAAGGCATGGGTATCCTTTTAAGACCCGAATTTGGCATTAGAGAGAGAGTTTTCGCACTGGTTTGAGAAGAGGGAAAGGAGGGCCGAGAGGAGGGTTTTGCAGTGTTGTTCGTGTGATCTAAAGGTTCTTGGACCAAGGTGGAACATTCATCATCGAGATCCGAAGCTTCTCCAAGTGGGGGAGCTATGTTGGGAGCGGATTTGGAGTGATTGAAGCCAGAGAAGAGGATTACCTAACTGCTAAGGCGGGCTTCTTCGGGCCTTGATTCGTCACTCCAGAAGGAGGATCAGAGGCAAGTGACATGGGGGATTGGTTTAGAATAGTTTAGACTGTAGATTTAACATTTTTACAGATTTTTAAACCATGAAAATAACGTATGGGAAAGGGTAGAAGTTCTGTCATTTTATGTGGAGTTTTTGTGTTTTCTGGACGTATGAACTTGACGTCCATATCTCTTGTCGTTAAGTTTTTATAAACGACACCATCGACTGTTGTCTATTTCATGTAAACGACATGTATTTTTCAGACATCTACTATATGTTAACAGCGCTATGTGCCGCCGTCTACTGATTCTTAACGACAGAATATGTGGACGTCTACTTCAGGTAAACGCCACATATATTGCCGTTAAGTTTATCAATACTGTGAACATCAAAAGTCTGATTTTTACTTACTTGTCTACGATTCATACATGTATAGGATTTCGGTCAGGTTGTGTTTTGAATATTTCGGTGCTGTTACAATGTTGACAGGTCATTGCAATGATGTGCAGATTATGTTTAGTATATTCTTTTGGAATTACATATGATGTAGAAAAGTTATTATAATAAATGCATGCATAATTCATGTTAAAATGTTGAAGTTTAAAACTATACCACTATTAATTGGTACTGTATTTCCACTGTATTTAATCCTTGTGTGTAAATTTGCATGATTTGATCACTATTTTATCATGTTAAATAATTTAGAAATTCAAAGAATACTCATGAAAAATAATTACAGAGTTCATAAAATTATTGAATTTTGTATGTGCGTGATATGATCTGAAATGGAACTACTGTCAAAATTTTGAGATTTTTAGACTTCTGTACATATTGTTATGAATTTCTGAATAGTAAAATGCATATAGAATTTGAATAAACATGAGAATATGTGCATGAATGGATGTGATATAATTGGTACCATGATAGGTTTCTGTTTTACAGTAGAGTTAATTTTAGAACTGAGAAAGGCATGCTATGTGATATTGCATTGTCATTTTGATAAATTATACATGAACATATGAACAAGTGTGATAGAATGCATGGAAAATGTAGAGTGCATAATTATGTACATTAACACATCTGAAATGAATTGTCCAATAAGACATTGCTATTATAGAGATTTCCTACAAGGAACTACACCATGGAATGCCCCTATGGTAATGGTTCAACTATATGAAATGACCTACTGAATCCGTGGGCAACAGATTGAAATCCTTGAGGTAGACAAGTTCTACTGGTTAAGGAGGGAAGGGTTTTCCCCGGTATTGTGCAATGACCATGACTTCATCACTGCTTTGCCTAGGTGATAAGTGAATGACTATATGACTACATGATCTCTATTAATAGTGTGGGCTATGTCTTGGCAACTACATGGTAATTGACTACATGACTACATGATAAATGACTACATGATAAATGTCTACATGTTACATGCCACATGAACTACATGTCATTTGTTTTACATGCTACATGACTACTTGCTACATAATGATTGTAACGACCCGACCCTCCAGACCTCCACCAGGGCCCGAAGTTCGCGTCGCCACCCACAGATCCGAAGACCCGGAAGGGTTATAATTAATAGTCTAGTGAGATATGTACTGAATTCCAATAACTATAACAATTTGTACAATATACAAAACTCTATACAACGTGTCCTAAACAAAAGCATAGGTATAAGAAGAAAGGTGCAGTCCTTAAGGGGCATACCCTAAGGACTTGTGTAAGGCCCTCGAATTTTGTTGTATTATTTTATTTCGTGTAAATAATTCATGTTTGTGTATGCATAGATGTACATATTTACGTATGTATTAACTAGTTATACTTATGTGTGCATGTGTATAATTAGTTGTAAATAATGTATGAATTGCATGGTGGTAGTGTGTACATGATAATACATATGTATGGCATGTAGATAGGTACAAGTTAAGCATGGTTTCTACATGTTTTGAGTTCTGGCAGAAGGACCCAATTGGCGTCCACATGGATGGACGTCCATGCTGAGTCAGCGTCCACCTCGATGGACGCCAATACTTAAGCCAACGTCCATGTATGTGGACGTTAAGATCTCTGACCTGCATGCGTTGCAGACCCCGAAACTCCGGGGGCAAGCAAGCCCAGCCATTGGGGAGATATCCCCAACGGCTTGCAGGCTTTCACATCACCTCTCCGGGGTTCCCCAAACCCCTCCGCTATAAACCACACCCCTTCTACACCAGACAACCCCTCTTGACCTCTTTCGAGAGATAGAGAAAACCCTAGCTCGGAACTGCATAAAGACTAAACTTTGGAGGCTTCAATCTGGCGATTCAAGGCTTCATCCGGCGACCTACTGCATCAGGAGGGTAGCTGGAACATCGGGGAAGACTTCCCCAACCGCGGTTTAGCTTCTACACCAACCTAGAACCCGGAGGAGAGCATTTGTGGAGGCTTCTTGGGACTGCCCAAGGAGAGCTTCACCACCATCTTAATCCCTTTGGAGACTTATTTAAAGGCATGTAACCCTCACATTTCGTCCATGTAGATGTCTAGTAGGGTTTTGTTACTTTTACAGATTTTAAATCGAGTCCTGGATCCCCCATTTTTCTTGTATTTGGAGCTCGGGTCTGTATTTCTGCACAGACCTGAACTTGACGGCAAGAGCCCTTGCCGTCAAGTTCTTCATTAACGGCCAACGATGTTGCCGTTAAGCTCCATTAACGGCCAGACTATGCCGTTAAGATCATCAGGACAGAACAATGAGCTGTTCTCTCCTTCTATATGATAATTTTTCGAGGTTCTCGCATGAGGATATATGGTAACCGTACTATGATATGTATTATGAATGGTGGTATGTGTGGTGAGGTCCTTACAATTTCTGAAATTTGTATGAAGGGTGTCATTTATGAAAAATGCATGTATGTTAAAAAAATCCTAGATCATGTTAGTTTCTGTTTGTGCAACTCGTGAGGAATTTGGGTGCCCTAAATTTTATGAACCATGTGTGTAGGGGTCAGTCTGTGCCCTGTAATTTCTGAAATTTCTCCATGCTCGTATGAATTACTGTAAATTTCTGTTCTGAAAATAGAAAACATGCGTAGGGTTTGTGAAATTTCCAGTAAATTGTGTGTTGTGTAATAAATCCAGGGGAAAGTCTTGTGATAAGGTATATGTTGGGTTCAGGGTTGAGGTCTGTCGAATCTGCTATTCATGTTGTGTTCGGTGTGGAATTGAATTATGGATAATATGAGGCTGAATGTTTCAATTTCTGAAAATATATGTTAACTCTGAAAAATCTGGAAAATTTTATGTAAGATTATAAACCTGAAATGAGTATGTGGTTAAATTTTCATGCTATTCTAATGACTGCAAAGTGTGTTATGAAAATTTCATGTGAAAAAAATGTGATAAATGCATGTTATCATGAATATGACTTAATGATGTGTTTTTCCAACCTGATTAATGCAAGTTAGTGACTGTTAATCCCTGTTATCAGTAGCATCATGCTAGGAAAAATAGAGCCATGTGTGTGAGAGAGAGAATGAAAAGGTATGAGGATGTCTTGTGTAAATGTGTACTAAAATCGGTATGTGTAATGTGTAAGACTGTGCCATGTGTGACACTGCTTCGATAGAGGGCCGTGGAACCGTATCATGGAAAAGTCCCCATGAGAAGGTTCAATGTGTTAAATACTATGGGCATTAGGATGAAATCCTGGAGGTGGACAAGTACCACTGGTTAGGGTGGAGACTTGTTCTCCCGGTCCGCGCAGTCCAAGAGTCGTCACTGTATTGCCTAGGTGGCGTCTATGTGTATGTGATGTTTATGTGTCCGTCTAATGGTGGTTTGGACTATTTGTCACGGCACTAATGTGTGAAAAATTTGAATGTGTATATGTGTAAGTCGTGTAATGTGAACATGTGTAAATGTGTAATGTGTAAAAAGTGAACTATGTGAATGAGGAAATTGTGCAACATGTGAAACTAATGTGTTAGATGATGACATGGAGATCCATGATATGTTAATGTTAAACTTGTGTCATAACAACAACCTAATTGTAGTTATGAAAATATTTTACATGTGTACAAATACGTAGAATCCATGCTAGGAGCATTTCTTGCTTATGTGTAAACGTTTCCATGTTTAAGCGCCACCATGGTATAGTTAATTGAGATTGTAGCTCTCATGTGATTGGTTGTGAGTTTCTAATTCATGTCAAAACAGCAAGCTAAAAGTGTATAAAACGACAATGTGCATGTGCAAGAATGTGTAGAAATCATGATAGGAAGGTCTCCCTTCATGTATGTAAGCACACCATGTTTGGTTGCTCTCATATTTTGCTTAATTGGAGGTAAAACCTTTATGTGATGGAATAAGTAGAAAGCATGTGATAGGACATTTTATTTTGAAAAAACTGAAATCATGAACCATGTGTTTAATTTGGTAGAATTACCATGATAGGTTGTCTCTTATTGATGTCAAGCATGCTACATGTTTTGTCTTGTGACTTGGGATGAAAACCTGCTATGATATATGCATGTATGATATGTGTGATGTTATTTTCTGAGTCTTTTAGACTCATTACTTGCTTCGGCGTACAGGTTTAATTAGTGACGCTACACCGTTAGAGGAGGCAGTGGAGAGCGACTCCGAGCGTGGAGACTAGCTCTTTGGAGTTCACTTGTGACATTTTGTGATTTCATAGTATGTATTGCAAGGCAGTGCATTAGAATTATCATGTAATCATGGACAAAGTATGTATTTTATTTTAGCACTTCTTTTATGTGGATTATGTGGACTTTAGATCTTTAAATTGTTACATGAATCATGTATGTTAAATGTGGATGATGAGATGAATGAAATGAAGACAATGGTTCTTTTCTTCCGCTACTCTATATATATATTTGTGTGTATCTCAATCATGTGATAGCGTTTAGGTAAATGCCCCACTGTGATAACGTTCACTATACCGACGTGGGTTGGTATAATGAGGGTCGTCACAGGGATTGGTATCAGAGCGACCGATTGAGATTATACATAAATATACATGCATCATCATCTTCATTACATGCTAAGTCTACATAGGAATGTCCACATGTGTAGAATTGATTAATAATGAATGAGAATAGATAAGAAAATGGTTAGGAAATAAATTAACGTAGCTCTAATAGTGGCTGAAATTTATTGCAGCCATGGCTTCGAGAGGTAGGCGTGGCGGAGCGCCGGCCCGTGAGGACGAGCCGAGACGTGAGGAGCGGGCGGAGCAGCAGGCCCCGGCACCTCAGGGTCCTGTACTTCCCCCACCGCCATCTGTGGATTATGGAGTATTCATGCAAGGTCTGGTGCAAGCCATGCAGACGCAGGCTCATACTCAGGCAGCACTCCAGGCACAGTTGGAGGCTCAGGTTAGACTAATAAAACAACTACTAGTCTGTGTTATTTAAAATTTCATGATGTTGTGTTGAATATGAAATTACTCGTTGTTTGATGTAGCAAGCTCAAGTTCCAGCTCAGGACCATGGTGGACCTTCCATCATGGAAAGAATCAAGAGGATGCTACCACCCTCTTTCAAGGGGGAGAGCGATCCATTGTTGGCAGAAAGCTGGATGAGGGAGATAGAAAAGATCTTCCGAGCCATCAGGTGTGCAGATGAGGATATGGTCACATTAGCCACCTACATGCTACAGGTATGCTTTAGTTTATATGCTTGTATGTTCTGTTAAGTTAGATTTGTTTAGATGGTGCTTATGCACAGTGTACTGCAGGAAAGAGCCGATGTATGGTGGGCTTCATTGCTGCGTACCCGGTTTGAAGACGCCACAGTTGATGTTGCTTGGGACGAGTTCGTGAGGCTCTTTCGGGCCAAGTTCATCCCCGAGCATATTCAAGATCGGATGGAGTAGGAGTTCCTCTCTTTGGCTCAAGGCTCCATGACCGTGCTAGAGTATGAGGCAAGGTTTGCAGAACTATCTAAGTATGCACCTCATATCGTGGCAGATGAGCGCAGGAAAGCAAAGAAGTTTGTGATGGGACTCAAGCCATCACTGAGGATGAGGCTAGTGGCGTTCGATCATCGCACCTTGGACGAGGCACTTAGTGCTGCTTGCAGACAGGAGGGTGAGATGGAGCAATACCTT
Organism: Colocasia esculenta; assembly: GCA_014218235.1. Lineage (NCBI taxonomy): Eukaryota > Viridiplantae > Streptophyta > Magnoliopsida > Alismatales > Araceae > Colocasia > Colocasia esculenta. Next base: position 24,130,935 of record CM024759.1, read on the forward strand.
GAAGAGAAGAAGGCTTCGCAGAAGAGGCCTGCAGCTACGTTCCAGCGGCAGGACAAGAAGAAAGCGGTGTACCAGACACAGCAGCGATCAGTAGCAGTCAGCAATGCTCAGGTACCCTCTGTACGTTCCCCTGGTGTGAAGAAAGAGTGTCCCCACTGTGGGAAGACACATGGTGGTTCCGAGTGTTGGATGATTACGGGAAAGTGCTTGAAGTGCGGAAGTAGCGACCACAAGATCAAGGATTGTCCGAGACTTCAGCAGGGAGTCCAGCGCGGAGCGCCAGCCCCAACAGTGGTAGCGGCAGCAGCACCAGCTACAGGAAGACCAGGAAGGCCTTGAGCCCCAGCTCGAGTGTTTGCTTTAGCGCGCGAGGACGCCGAGCAGGCGGAGGATGTCACCGAAGGTACGGTTTTACTTCTAGGTGTGCACGCTCGGGTTTTGTTTGATACGGGTGCTACTCACTCGTTCATTTTCGAGCAATTCACTAGGCAGTTAGCCCTAGAGTCAGGCATAGAGTCTGAGGATTTAGAGGTCCCTTTTTCGATGCACACCCCTACGGGTACGGTATCGACTAGGAAGTGCATTCCGTCGTTACCTGTGTGCATTGAGGATAGAGTCCTAGAAGGGTGTTTCTTCTTGCTAAAGATGAAGGACTATGATGCTATTATTGGTCTAGATTGGCTAGAGGAGCACTATGCGTTAGTAGATTGTCGTGGAAAGAGGATTGTTTTCCGCATTCCTGGTGAGGACGAGTTCTCTCATCCCTTGCCAAGGAACTTGGCGGGAAAGTTGGTCATCTCTGCCATGAAGGCGATGCGCATGGTAAACAAGGGTTGTGACGCTTTTCTTGCCAGCGTGGTATTAGTACCAGAGGCTGATGAGTCACCTACTCTTGCAGAGATTGATGTGGTGCAGGACTTTCCAGATGTCTTTCCTGATGATTTGTCTGGTTTGCCACCGGATAGAGAGATAGAGTTTACCATAGAGTTGCTTCCGGGCACCTCTCCTATCTCGAAGGCTCCATATCGGATGGCACCTGCGGAGTTAGCCGAGTTAAGGAGGCAGTTGCAAGAGTTGCTAGATAAGGGATTTATTCGCCCTAGTGTTTCCCCTTGGGGCGCACCTGTATTATTCGTCAAGAAGAAAGACGGGTCACTTAGGTTATGCATTGACTACAGAAAGCTGAACCAAGTGACTGTGAAGAACAAGTATCCCTTACCTCGTATTGATGATTTGTTTGACCAGTTGCAAGATGCATCAGTCTTTTCTAAGATTGATTTGCGATCTGGTTATCATCAGTTGAGGATTCGGAGTGAGGATGTGTCCAAGACGGCATTCAGATCCCGTTATGGACATTATGAGTTTTTTTCTTCTTCCTCGGATTGACCAACGCCCCTGCAGTTCATGGATCTCATGAACAGGTGTTTAGGCCGTATCTAGATAGCTTTGTTGTGGTGTTTATTGATGATGTGCTGGTCTACTCTTCGGACGAGGCCACACACCGTCAGCATTTGAGGGTAGTATTAGAGGTCCTCCGTGAGCACAAGCTGTATGCTAAGTTCAGCAAGTGCGATTTCTGGTTGCGCGAGGTTCATTTCCTCGGGCATGTTATCTCCGGTGCTGGTGTTGCAGTTGATCCAGCAAAGGTCCAGGCAGTTATGGATTGGGAGACTCCCAAGACCCCTTCGGAGATTCGTAGTTTTCTGGGTTTGGCTGGTTACTATCGGCGATTTATTGAGGGATTTTCATCCATCGCCGCCCCATTGACTCAGCTCACCAGAAAGGGAGTGAAGTTTGACTGGTCCGAGAAGTGTGAGAGTAGTTTTCAATTATTGAAGACTAAGCTCACGTCAGCTCCGGTGTTAGTCTTACCGAGCGGTGTAGAGGGTTTTGCTATCTACACGGATGCGTCTCGGATTGGCTTAGGCTGTGTGCTAATGCAGCAAGGAAGGGTAGTGGCTTATGCTTCTCGTCAGTTGAAGGAGCATGAGAAGAACTATCCGACTCATGATTTGGAGCTCGCAGCAGTGGTTCATGCACTAAAGATCTGGAGGCACTATCTTTATGGTGTCAGATTTGAGGTGTTTACCGACCATAAGAGCTTGAAGTATCTTTTCTCCCAAAAGGAATTAAACCTGAGGCAGAGAAGATGGATTGAGTTCTTGAAGGACTATGACTTCGACCTTCAGTATCACCTGGGAAGGCGAATGTCGTAGCGGATGCTCTGAGTAGAAAGAGGCCATCTCTCCAGCAGGATTGGAAGATGTTGGAGGATGCGGCTTGCGTGTTGACTGAGTTAGAGCCATCGCTATGCCAGGCTTTTGTAGCTCAGTTATCCTTAGGTCCTCGGTTTTGGATGAGGTGATCGAGCAACAGAAAGCCGACCCTAGACTCTTAGAGTTAGTGGGCAAGGCAGGCATTGCTCGTGATGAGGACGGTGTGATTAGATTCCATCACCGTGTTTGTGTCCCTGATTTGGTAGATGTCCGTGAGCATGTGTTAGCGGAAGCTCACAGGTCGAGATTCTCTATTCATCCGGGTAACACGAAAATGTACCAGGATTTGAAGAGGTCCTTTTGGTGGTCTGGCATGAAGAGGGATGTAGCGGATTATGTATCCCGGTGTTTAGTATGCCAGCAAGTAAAGGCCGAGCGACAGCGACCATCCGGCCTTATGCAAAGGATGGAGATCCCAGTGTGGAAGTGGGAAGCTGTCACTATGGACTTTGTTTCGGGTTTGCCTCGATCTAGAAGGGGAATGACTCGATTTGGGTAGTTGTAGATAGATTCTCGAAGACTGCGCATTTCTTACCTATGAAGAAGAAGCAGTCGGTTGAGAGCTTAGCTAGATTGTATGTTAGTAGTGTGGTTAGATTGCATGGTGTGCCGAAGTCGATCATTTCGGATCGAGATCCGAGATTTACTTCGAGGTTGTGGAAGGGTCTTCAGCATGCGTTAGGTTCGGAGCTGAAGCTCAGTTCGGCGTTTCATCCCCAGACTGATGGACAGTCCGAGAGGACTATCCAGACGCTCGAGGATATGTTGAGAGCGTGTGTACTGGATTGGAAGGATGATTGGGAGCGTCATTTACCTCTAGTGGAGTTCGCATACAACAACAGCTTTCATGCGAGTATTGGTATGGCTCCATTTGAGGCGTTGTATGGTAGGCCTTGCAGATCTCCTTTATGTTGGGAGGAGACCGGTGATAGGCAGCTGATCGGTCCGGAGTTAGTTCAGGAGACTTCGGATAAGGTCCAGCTTATCAGGAAGAGGCTTGTTGCGGCGCAGGATAGGCAGAAGAGCTACGCCGACAACAGAAGGAAGGATTTGGAGTTCGAGGTGGGTGAACATGTCTTCTTGAAGATATCACCTACTCGTGGTGTCGTCAGATTTGGCAGGCATAGTAAGTTGAGCCCTAGATTCATTGGCCCGTATGAGATTCTCAGACGATTGGGCAGCGTGGCATATGAGCTAGCTTTACCCCCAGCTTTAGCTAGTGTTCATCCTGTTTTCCACGTTTCTATGCTCAGGAAGTATGTTCGAGATCCATCTCATGTGATCAGTCATGAGCCAGTGGAGATTCAGCCAGATTTGTCGTATGTGGAGCAACCAGTAGCTATTCTTGACCGGAAGGTTCAGCATCTCCGGAACAAGGGTATTGCGTCGGTGAAAGTTCTATGGCGGAACTTCTCGCGAGAGGAGGCTACTTGGGAGCTTGAGGATGCGATGAAGAAGAAGTATCCCCGTTTGTTTGAGTAGTTTGTTTAAACTTCGAGGACGAAGTTTCTTTAAGGGGGAGAGGGTGTAAGGCCCTCGAATTTTGTTGCATTATTTTATTTCGTGTAAATAATTCATGTTTGTGTATGCATAGATGTACATATCTACGAATGTATTAACTAGTTATACTTATGTGTGCATATGTATAATTAGTTGTAAATAATGTATGAATTGCATGGTGGTAGTGTGTACATGATAATACATATGTATGGCATGTACATAGGTACAAGTTAAGCATGGTTTCTGCAAGTTTTGAGTTTTGCGTTGCAGACGCCGAAAATCTGGGGGCAAGCAAGCCCAGCCATTGGAGAGATATCCCCAACGGCTTGCAGGCTTTCACATCACCTCTCCGGGGTTCCCCAAACCCCTCTGCTATCAACCATACCCCTTCTACACCAGACAACCCCTCTTGACCTCTTTCAAGAGATAGAGAAAACCCTAGCTCGGAACTGCATAAAGACTGAACTTTGGAGGCTTCAATCCGGCGATTCAAGGCTTCATCCGGCGACCTACTGCATCAGGAGGGTAGCTGGAACATCGGGGAAGACTTCCCCAACCGCGGTTTAGCTTCTACACCAACCTAGAACCCGGAGGAGAGCATTTGTGGAGGCTTCTTGGGACTGCCCAAGGAGAGCTTCACCACCATCTTAATCCCTTTGGAGACTTGTTTAAAGGCAAGTAACCCTCACATTTCGTCCATGTAGATGTCTAGTAGGGTTTTGTTATTTTTACAGATTTTAAATCGAGTCCTGGATCCCCCATTCTTCTTGTATTTGGAGCTCGGGTCTGTATTTCTGCACAGACCTGAACTTGACGGCAAGATCCCTTGCCGTCAAGATCTTCATTAACGGCCAACGATGTTGCCGTTAAGCTCCATTAACGGCCAGACTATGCCGTTAAGATCATCAGGACAGAACAGTGAGCTGTTCTCTCCTTCTATATGATAATTTTTCGAGGTTCTCGCATGAGGATATATGGTAACCGTACTATGATATGTATTAAGAATGGTGGTATGTGTGGTGAGGTCCTTACAATTTCTGAAATTGGTATGAAGGGTGTCATTTATGAAAAATGCATGTATGTTAAAAAAATCCTAGATCATGTTAGTTTCTGTTTGTGCAACTCGTGAGGAATTCTGGTGCCCTAAATTTTATGAACCATGTGTGTAGGGGTCAGTCTGTGCCCTGCAATTTCTGAAATTTCTCCATGTTCGTATGAATTACTGTAAATTTCTGTTCTGAAAATAGAAAACATGCATAGGGTTTGTGAAATTTCCAGTAAATTGTGTGTTGTGTAATAAATCCAGGGGAAATTCCTGTGATAAGGTATATGTTGGGTTCAGGGTTGAGGTCTGTTGAATCTGCTATTCATGTTGTGTTCGTTGTGGAATTGAATTATGGATAATATGAGGCTGAATGTTTCAATTTCTGAAAATATATGTTAACTCTGAAAAATCTGGAAAATTTCATGTAAGATTATAAACCTAAATGAGTATGTGGTTAAATTTTCATGCTATTCTGATGACTGCAAAGTGTGTTATGAAAATTTCATGTGAAAAAATGTGATAAATGCATGTTATCATGAATATGACTTAATGATGTGTTTTTCCAACCTGATTAATGCAAGTTAGTGAATGTTAATCCCTGTTATCAGTAGCATCATGCTAGGAAAAATAGAGCCATGTGTGTGAGAGAGAGAATGAAAAGGTATGAGGATGTCTTGTGTAAATGTGTACTAAAATCGGTATGTGTAATGTGTAAGACTGTGCCATGTGTGACACTGCTTCCATAGAGGGCCGTGGAACCGTATCATGGAAAAGTCCCCATGAGAAGGTTCAATGTGTTAAATCCTATGGGCATTAGGATGAAATCCTGGAGGTGGACAAGTACCACTGGTTAGGGTGGAGACTTGTTCTCCCGGTCTGCGCAGTCCAAGAGTCGTCACTGTATTGCCTAGGTGGCGTCTATGTGTATGTGATGTGTATGTGTCCTTCTAATGGTGGTTTGGACTATGTGTCACGGCACTAAAGTGTGAAAAATGTGAATGTGTACATGTGTAAGTCGTGTAATGTGAACATGTGTAAATGTGCAATGTGTAAAAAGTGAACTATGTGAATGAGGAAATTGTGCAACATGTGAAACTAATGTGTTAGATGATGAAATGGTGATCCATGATATGTTAATGTACATAACAGTAATTGTAGTTATGAAAATGTTTTACATGTGTACAAATGCGTAGAATCCATGCTAGTAGAATTACTTGCTTATGTGTAAATGTTTCCATGTTTAAGCGCCACCATGGTATAGTTAATTGAGATTGTAGCTCTCATGTGATTGGTTGTGAGTTTCTAATTCATGTCAAAACAGCAAGCTAAAAGTGTATAAAACGACAATGTGCATGTGCAAGAATGTGTAGAAATCATGATAGGAAGGTCTCCCTTCATGTATGTAAGCACACCATGTTTGGTTGCTCTCATGTTTTGCTTAATTGGAGGTAAAAACTTTATGTGATGGAATAAGTAGAAAGCATGTGATAGGACGTTTTATTTTGAAAAATCTGAAATCGTGAACCATGTGTTTAATTTGGTAGAATTACCATGATAGGTTGTCTCTTATTGATGTCAAGCATGCTACATGTTTTGTCTTGTGACTTGGGATGAAAACCTGCTATGATATATGCATGTATGATATGTGTGATATTATTTGCTGAGTCTTTTAGACTCATTACTTGCTTCGGCGTACAGGTTTAGTTGGTGACGCTACACCGTTAGAGGAGGCAGTGGAGAGCGACTCCGAGCGTGGAGACTAGCTCTTTGGAGTTCACTTGTGCCATTTTGTGATTTCATAGTTGTTGCCCAGTTGACGAGCCCAGAGGGGGGGTGAATGGGTCTTTAAAAATTAATCTAGAAGATACCTGTAACTAAAAACATTCACACAAACGTTCTTCAAAGTAGGTTAGTGACAGTTAGTTGAAATAACAAACACACAAAGAAGACAATCACACAACACAAGGTTTATCCTGGTTCGGACCTCCTTTCCTTAGGAGTCCTATCTCCAGTCCCTGAGCAACAACTCAGGATTTCACTAACTAGGGTACAGTCCCCCTAAGGACGCTACAACACCCAGCTCAGCTGATCTTCCATCACACCCGAAGAGAACAACACCCTGGATACCACCAGGTCTTCCTTCACAACTGAAGGGAACAACACCCTGGATACCACCAGGGCTTCCTTCACAACCGAAGGGAACAAAACAAAGAGAGTAAATGAAATTTAAGCCCCTAGATCAAGCTTTTGATAAGCAAGGATCTGAAGCAACTAGAACTAAGAGCAAAGAGATTTTAAGCAAGGCACACTCTCAGAACTATACAGGCTCTCTCAAGATTTTCACAAACTACTGGAGAGCAAAAGAGCAAGAGCTAAGTGGAATGAAGGTTCTTTGCTCTGGACTTTCTTCAGAAGAATTTGAATGCTTGAATGCGCGAGATGTGTTCTTCTTTTCTTCTGACTTGAATTTATATCTTCAATTTGAAATGTAGAGGTTGAAGTGTCCGTTGTATCTCTTTTGAGTAGTCGTTAGACTGAATGACATCTGGAGTCTTGGAAGCTTCCAGTCAACAGTCTTTTGATTACTTGAGCACGCAAAGAGATAGATCTTCAGAAATATCCATGGCTTCTATTTGTTTAATGTTGTACTATGAAGCTGGTTCAGAGGTCTGCAGAAATGTCAAGCTCAAATAGCAGACAGCTAAGCTGTCTCTGATGTCAGTCAACGTTAGTATCCATAGACATGGAAATAGTAATGCCAAATAGCTTAAGTCTAAAGGACGTTATCAGAGTAGGCACGATAAAGGATGATATGGTCTGCATGCATGCAGAGATACGTTCAGAGCTCATAAATGTAGGAGCATCAGAGAGATATCTGCGTGGACCTTGACCAGTCAACATTTTTAATAAGATATCAAGTCAAAATGAAATCGATGACTGTATGACTTATGAAATCGTTATGAATAAGTCAGGTTGACCAAGTCGTTATGAGACAGAAGAAATCGTTGTGAAACACTTAACAAATCATTATACAAAGCAAATCGTTGTGAACACTTATCAAATCGTTATACGAAGCAAATCGTTGTGAAACACTTAACAAATCGTTATACAAAGCAAATCGTTGTGAACACTTATCAAATCGTTATACGAAGCAAATCGTTGTGAAACACTTAACAAATCGTTGTGAGATGCAAATCGTTGTGTTACTGAAGAAATCGATATGAAACACTTAACAAATCGTTGCGGTGAGTAAGTCATTGCGAGTTCTAAAGAAATCGTTCTGATAACTTATAGAGTCGTTACGGCGAGCAAGTCGTTGCGAGTTCTAAAGAAATCGTTATGATAACTTATAGAGTCGTTACGGCGAGCAAGTCGTTGCGAGTTCTAAAGAAATCGTTCTGATAACTTATAGAGTCGTTACGACGAGCAAGTCATTACGAGTTCTAAAGAAATCGTTCTGATAACTTATAGAGTCGTTACGGCGAGCAAGTCGTTGCGAGTTCTAAAGAAATCGTTCTGATAACTTATAGAGTCGTTACGGCGAGCAAGTCGTTACGGGCTCTAAAGAAATCGTTACGGTAACTTATAGATTTGTTGTGACGAGCAAGTCGTTACGGGCTCTAAAGAAATCATTACGGTAACTTATAGAGTCGTTGTGACATCGACTTGTTTGAAACAACATGAGTTTTCAGCCAGAAAAGGAATCGTTATGATAATTCTATTGAAATCGATATGCTTATAACGAAATCGTTCTGGACTTAGAGAAATAATATGTTGAAGAGATTAAAGCTTCAGAGAAGTAGTGCATACCTTTTGTGGGCTTGTTTGACCTTGGTGTTTTTCCTGTACTCAAGACTTATGAACTATTCATTAGATATAATTGATAAACTCTTGTTTGGTTTTGTTAATCATCATATATATATATATATATATATATATATATAATTAGTTAAAATTACATGGGGACAGACTGATCATCAATCTCCCCCTTTTTGGTGATGACAAAACTGAACAATAAGCATGGATAAAAAGTATCTGAAATTTGTCATTAAAACTAGTGGATGAATATTTCAGACATGCTAAGTATTTTCTCCCCCTTTTTGTCATTAAGCAAAAAGTGAACTGAGACAAAGAAAAGAAGAGAAAGATTGGATCAAAGGGACTCTATTAATTCTTTGGAGGTACAGGCAAGTAGAAAGCAGGAGACAAAAGAGAGGCAAAATGGGAGATGGTTTCCCATGCATGTGCTTCCTGTTCTTCAAAATGGGTTTTAAAAACTCCAAAAGGTATAGGATGGTCCCATAGTGGAAGCCATCCGTTTGAGATGAAGATCTAGGTGCTGGTAGAGAAGATCAACATATGCATCCTTGTCCATGTTCATCTTGAGGAAACGCCGAGTCCCAAAGCTGGCACAGGAGAGGAATTGGTCCATTGTTACAGGATAGTGGTTGTGGTTATCTCTGAGAGCTTTGTGCATAGGCACATACACTTTGTATCTTTCCTCCCAGACCTTGAAGGGGTCATCAACAAGATGAATGGAGTTCATATCTAGGAAGGTAGCTGGAGAAATGGCTGGTTTGCCTTCCCTGGCCTGAGCTTCATTGATGTCAAACAGCTGCTAAGCTGACAGGGGGTAGAACTTGGACCATTCAGAAGATGTGAGTCGTTCACATTCAGACAGAATAGGGGTTAGAACTTCATCACTTACATGCCCCTGGTGATATTCCCTAAATAGGAATCTAGGAAAAGCAACCAGGCAGCCTTTCTGCACTCTAATTCTGCCCATTACTCTGGCAAACCGTTCAAAGATAATGGATCCTACAGAGGACTCCATGACAAGGAAATTGATTTGCGGAAGAGCTTTTTCTTCTGGTACTTGAAGGGTAGCAAAATCTACCTAGACATCTGAAGTATGAGAGATATCTGGAGAGAGAGCTGAAATGGCCCTTTTGAACTGGCAGAGCTGAACTTCAGGAAGACGATGGACATATCAGAAGTTGTTGAACAACACATAGTGCCTAACCATCTTAATTTCCTTTTGAATGAAGGGAGCCCAAAGCTCTTGGTGATACATCCTGAACCACACAGATAGGGTCAGGGAGTGGTCCCTTGGAGGAAATCTAGCAGATTTGGCAAGACTGAATTTCTTTAGGAGATCCTTGTGACCTTTACCCCACTGCTTTTCAGATTTGGAGTGGGCAAGAGAGAAGATTTTGGATTTTTTGGATTTGGAAAGAGAAGTGTAGGGTAGAATAGTGTTCAAATGATCTGTGAGATTTTGAAAGGGAAGGTTGATGATGGTGGCAAAAACAACTTTGGAAAGGTATTCCCTATACAGTGGGTTATGTTTGTTGTCCACTGTGAGAGAAAACCACAAAGGTGGGTATTTGGGGTCAGAGGAAGAGGAGGAAATGGAAGTAAGTTTCCTTTTCTTGGGGGCAGGACTAGAAGGGCCTGCCCTGTGAATATGTTCCCCAACTTTCAACACAGATCTGAGGATCCCTTCCTCAAACTCATCCTTTATCTTTTCCATAAAGGGAGAGTTGAGTTGAGCTCTTTTAGGTATGATAGTGATGAAAGAGGGTGGAGGAGTAGGATGAAGAAAGGAGTGAGAAGAAGTAGGGAGGTCATCAACTAGTCCAAGGGAGGGACCAGAGGAGGAGGAGGATGCTCCAGCTGAGGATGCTGGAGGGGCCTAATGTATAGGAGAAGGAGAAGGAATGGAAGTAGAGGAGGCAGAAGTTGAGGTTGATTGAGAAGGAAATGGAGTGGGAGAAGAAATAGGTCTAGATTGGGGCTTCTTGAATGTCTGAGGAGCAGGAGGAGCTGTAGGAGCTGAGGGTGGTGATGGTGGAATGGGTGTGTGAGAGGGAGAAGAGGGAGCTGGGGGCTTGGGAGCCAAGAACTCTTCTGCCTCTATCTGCACAGACTCACTCTCCAATGGCCCTGATGGCCTTGACCTTTGCTCAGATGGCCCGGTTGGCCCTTCAACTTGATCAGCTGGCCCTGTTGGCCCTACCTCTTCTGGGTCTGCTGCTGCTGTTGCTGCTGCTTCTGGTGCTGGCCCTGATGGCCCTGATTCTTGGGCTTGGTCAGCAGAAGGAGGAGGAGGAATGTGATCTCCAACCACCTTCAGAATTTTCTCTAGCATCTCCTTCATGGTACCAATTTCTTTATTAAACCACTTCATGGCATTTCTCACACTGGCCAATTCCTTGGAGGCTGAAGCTTGGCTCATGAAGATTGAATTGGTGTCTGCCTGAAGAGAACATAAGATTTGCCCTTGAGCATCAAGTCTCTCTATTACAGGCTTCAAGTTGATTATAATTTTTTGCTTTATTGGCCTTTCAAAGGGAGTATTTGACAACATTGGAAATTCAGATTCTACTTCTTTCCCTTTACTCTGAGCCTCTGAAGCTGGAGAAGGCTCATCATCATCTGAACTGGAGGAGCTGGCTGTCTCCCCTTCTCTGACATCTTCTGAGCCACGAGGGATATTATCATTTTCTGGTGCAGAGCCCACTGGTTGATCAAGATGATCTCCTTCTTCGGCTTCGTTGTCCTTTGACTGCTCCCCCTGAGCAGGAGCTTCTTCTTCATTTGATACCTGCTCCCCATGAATGGGAGCATCAGCCAGCACAGAGTCACCCTGACCATCTGGGTGCTCTAACTCTACTGGTACATCTTCCATTTGAACATCAAAGTGGCCTGATGCCACAGCCTCTTCAGCAACACTCCCACAAGCTTCAGGAGCACTTGAGGTGAAAGGAATCGAATCAATAATGTCTGAAAGAATGGATGCAACTACAGTTGAGGGTAGTGGGTCCTCAACTGGAACAATGTCCTCTGGGAGAATATCTTCAATTCTCCTCTCTGCAAAGATTTGAACTGATTCTTCTGGAAATTCTGAAGCTGCTACAGACACTCTTTCTTCTTCTACTGCACTTTCAGACTGGACTTCTGCTATAGAGGGGCCTGAAGATTCTGCTGCTCCAACTGCTGGAGCTGAAATTGACTCCACTGGCAAATCTGGAATCATATCCGTTGATCCCATCTCCTGATGAACAACTGAGGTGTCGTCGATGATGGCTTCCCCTTCAGCAACAGAAGCCTTGGACCAGACACCATTTTCCTCAGAGAAACCACTCTTCTTTAGGTTCCTGGACCTGATTGCTTGGCCCATTTTCTCTACGACTCTCTTGGTGTCCCAAATCTGATCTCTGGCAAATTTCATTCTTTCCATTATCATTGCGGCCATATTTATCTCCTTATTTTGAATGGCCCAGTACATCATGTCTGAATCAGCCTTTGTGCAAGATGAAAAAGTTGCACTTCTGGGAACTAAGATTTGACAGACAATAAAATGGAGGCGGTTGAAGGCAGATAGTTGATTTATATCGATCTTGCCGTCCCTCAGCTTGAATCCTGGCCCGATAATTCCCAAACCTTTCACTTGGGCGTCCACCGTGTGAACCCCACTAAATCCAGAAGTCTTCACATTAAACAACATCTTCCGCAACTCAGGGTCTATCCTAATCATGATTCCCTTCACTGAAGAAACTAGAGACCCATCTTCCTCTGTTTTCATACACACGAAAAAAGCTTTTACCAAGTCCGGATAACTGACCTCTGAAAAGGTGGTAATTTCTGTCCACTGCATCTGATTGATCAAATCTACCACGTTGCTCATTCCACTTTTCCTCAGATTAGCGACATCGACTTCTTTATTTCCACAGAGCTTTGTCTTCACAATAGTAAACCTCTCCTACTGCTCTGGAGTGAGAAATTCGGCACTGTAGCCACCCAAACTACCGGCGATGACTGGTGCGGCCATGGATTCAGGTGGGAAAGGCGCTGGAGGGTTGAGACGGACGGTGAAGAGAAGGAACCCTCAAGAAATTTTGCGGGAAGGAGGAGGAAGGTTCAAATTTGCAGAGGGTTAAGATAGGAGTTGCTAGGGCATCGGCTCATGAGACAAGATGAAAAGGGGGAAAAGGTAGATGATGAGACACGAATCGTTCTGCCATTGATTTTATGAATAAATTAATGCGATGTGGAAAGTGAGGCGCCAAAAGGCGGTGGAAAAGGACAAAAGGTGTTGACTATTCAAACCGACTTCAATGAGAGAGCGGTTACAAAAGATAATTTGAATTTCTTTTGCTTAACGCCATGGAGGGAAAAATTACTTTAATTCTGAAATTTAATGTGCCATTTGTAAGCAAACTTTTATCGCAAATTGCACATGCCTAATTCCCTTCTAAGAGATGTAAATCTATCTTCAGGTAAGGCTTTTATGAAAATGTCTGCTAATTGGCCATTTGTATCAATAAAGGATATTTCAATATTTCCATTTGCAACATGATCACGAATAAAATGATATCTAACCTCAATATGTTTGGTCTTTGAGTGCTGAACTAGATTCTTGGTGAGATTTATGGCACTGGTGTTGTCACACAGCAGTGGGATGGATTTAATGTTTAATCTGAAGTCTTCAAGTTGTTCCTTTATCTATAATAGTTGTGTACATCAATTTCCAGCAGCTACGTACTCAACTTCAGTAGTGGATAGTGCTACTGAATTTTGTTTCTTTGAAGACCAAGATATTAAACATCCTGCAAGAAATTGACAACCACCACTGGTGCTTTTTCTATCTAATTTGCATCAAGCATAGTCAGCATCAGAGTAACCTACTAAGTTAATTTCACAGTGTTTTGGATACCATAGACCTAAGTCATGAGATCTTGCTAAATATCTAAATATTCTTTTCACCGAAATTAAATGTGATTCTTTAGGATCAGCTAGATATCTAGCACATATGCATAGACTAAATAGTATATCTGGTCTACTAGCTGTTAAATAAAGTAGTGAACCAATCATACCTCTGTAGATCTTTTGATCTACTTTCTTACCATCTTTATTACTGTCCATCCTTGTTGATGTGCTCATTGGTGTTGGCAGTGGCTTGGTATTTTCAAATCCAAATTTCTTTAAGAGTTCTTTTGTGTACTTTGCTTGACAGATGTGATTTCTTTCCTTTCCTTGTTTGATTTGTAATCCAAGAAAGTAATTAAGTTCTCCCATCATGCTCATTTCAAATTCTCCCTGCATCAACTTTTCAAAGTACTTACAAAGGGATTCATCAGTGGATCCAAAGATAATATCATCTACAAATTTTGGACTAATAGAATGTGTTTAACCTTTGACTTTATGAAAAGAGTACTATCTACTTGACCTCTACTGAAACCATGGTTTAAAAGAAAAGAGCTAAGCCTTTCATACCAGGCTCTAGGTGCCTGTTTTAAACCATATAATGCCTTATGAAGTTTGAAAACATGATTGGGAAATTTTGTGTCATCAAAACCCGGAGGTTGTTCCACATAAACTTCCTCTTTTATAAAACCATTTAAAAATGTGGATTTAACATCCATTTGAAATAATGTCAAGTTCAAAGCAGATGCATATGCAAGTAATATTCTAATGGCCTCAAGTCTAGCTACAGGTGCATTGGTTTCATCGAAATATATGCCTTCCTCTTGAGAATAGCTTTGAGCTACCAATCTGGCCTTGTTTCTTAAGATTGCACCAGTTTCATCCAGTTTATTTCTGAACACCCATTTGGTGCCAATGACGGGATGGTATGATGGTCTAGGAACAAGTGACCATACTTGGTTTCTCTTGAATTGATTTAATTCATCTTGCATGGCTACTATCCAAGATTCATCAGAGAGAGCTTCATTGACTGTCCTAGGCTCTATTTGAGAAACAAAAGCTAGGTAATCACAAGGAATAACATTACCTCTTGTTCTTACCCCTATGGATGGATCACCAATAATATTCTCAAGTGGGTGATCTTTCTTGTATCTTTATTCCTTTGGAAGGTTTTCATGAGTTGTTGCAATTCTTCCAGAGGTGGATCATCCTTGTCCTCAATTGATGTATCTTTTAGTTTCTTAGACAATTCATCTGCATCATCATTGTCACTATCTACTTCCTTTCTCAAGGAAGGGTTAGTTTCATCAAAAATAATGTGCACAGATTGTTCAATCAATAAGGTACGTTTATTAAACACTCTATAGCCTTTGGGTTTAGAAGTGTACCCCATGAAGATGCCTTCATCTGATTTGGCATCCAACTTACCAATGTCCATTTTTTCATTGTTGTGAATGAAGCAGGGACATCCAAAGGTTCTGAATGGCTGATCTTTGGCTTCTTCCCTTTGAACAGTTCATATGCAGTCTTTTTCAGGATTGGCCTGATCATCATTCGGTTGACAATATAGCTTGCTGTGTTGACTGCTTCAGCCCAAAAATATCTTGGCAGATCATATTCTGAGAGCATAGTTCTTGCCATATCCAATAGGGTTCTGTTCTTCCTTTCAGCAATACCATTTTGCTGTGGTGTCCTTGGTGTTGAGAAATTATGCTCAATTCCATGATCATCACAGAATCTAGCAAACCTTTCATTTTGAAATTCACCACCATGATCTGATCGAATAGACACAATGCTGAACTTCTGATCTTTCTGCACCTTCTTTGCAACGACCCACTTCCACCCGGTACGGTTACACCAACCCACGTCGGATGAGAGCACGCCGCTACAGGGGAGAATACCCCAACAAGTAACAAATGAGCTGAGATATACACAAATAGAATTAAATAAATGCAACGGAATTTGAATGAATCTCATTCCATCAACTTTTAAATCCACATACCACAATCTGTATAGTTCAACAAGAGATAACATAAGTACAAAATGTTCCAATTACATAGCCGACTCCAAGTACATTTGAACAAAATCCAAATTTCCAATTGTAGCATTACATACTTATGGAATATCAACTACAACTCTTCAATCACTTAGTCCAACTCCACTTCAATTCCTGCTAGCTCCTCCACTGCTAATTCCTGAAATGATTAGCAAGAGTGAGTCTATGCAATAGACTCAGCAAGTAACTTAAGATTCAATACATACATGCTTTTTAACAATTTAACACCATAGAATTTTAGCAATTTAATCATACATGCTTGTGCTATAAACAAAATAGGTTCACATGGGATTGTATTAAACATCTATTCTAACACATGTAAAACTATAATCTAATAAGATTTCTAATAACATGGCGTCATTATCATAAGTACAAATACACATTTACATACCTTCACACTTTACTCACATCATTGTAAAACTTCATAACTAAGTCGTGGAAAAACATATACGAGATAGGTTTCATTGCTAGCATGATTTCTAACTCACTTTGCATACAACCATAACAATTTACTTACATTTAGCTTGCTGATTTTCTATAAAATCTATGACATTCCTTTTACCCTTACATAGGGATCACTTTTAACTATACAACATGATACTACACACATGTGCATCCAACCATTCAAATTCCATGAATATGAAAGCATATACTTACATTTTGGTACTAGTAGTAACATCACTTTTAGCAATAAGTTATACATAAAAACATACACATACACATTTGTACACATCAATAAACAATTTATCAATCAACACTATTGTCATTTACACTTATACTATTTTCTCATTACACATAACCACATGATGAACCTAGGCTTTCACATACACTCACTTTGTTCTATCACACAATACTCATACACATTTGCCATTAATTCCTCTTTCACATTCACACACTTCTTATCACTTCACTTTTGCACATAACATGTGCCACCTTTACACATATCTCGCACATACCTTGTGCTATTGAACACATGTCACTTTTCACATCACACTTATGGTTACTTTCACTTAAATGCCAAGACACAGCCCAAACCACCATTAGATGTCACATAACACACACTTGGTCACATTCGCTTACTTAATCACCGGCGCAGTGATAAGTCTTAGTCTCTGCAGAAACCGGGGAAAGCCCTTCCCACCATTACCAGTGGAACTTGTCCACCTCCAGGATTTTACAAGACCCTTTGCCAGGGTGTACACTTTATCAAGACCCTTTCCTAGGGTGTAACACTTTGAGCTTTCCCGTAGGGGCACCACTACAGTACAGCTCCAAGCATCTAAGGTGGCAGTGTCTTATGGGCATATTTGGTTATCTTTATCACATTAACCGTTTTACACACTTATACCACTTGTTTTCCCATGTCTCATGCATACACACTCATGCAAAAATTCACACACACATAAGTCCTCATTCACTGATTTTAACTTCACTGTTGCAACTACCAAATACTCATAATACAGATATAACTATACCGAAATCTACTGAATCACATCAAATCACAATTAACACACTCACATAGTCGTTTCTCTCATTAAAACCCATAATGATACTTACTGTTATCAAAACAACCTGAGATTTTAACCACAGACACATTTCAGGTTTATAATCACACACGCAAATTTTCATATTTTCTGAACCATATTACATTTACAGAAATTAAAACATGAAATCTCATGCCGTTCATAATTTGATCTAACATGGAACATAACATGAACATCGGGTTTAACAGTTCACAGTCCTGAACCTAACATATTTGTCAACACAGAAATTTTCCTCGGATTTATTGCACAATACACAATTTACTGTAGATTTTACAATTCCTATGCATGTCTCCTATTTCCAAAACAGAATTTTCAGTAAATTTCACAGTCATGGAAAAATTCTCAAATTTTCAGGGCATGGACTGATACATATACACATAGTATAGAAAAATCTAGGGCATTAAATTCTCAGGAATTAGGTAGACAGTAGATGAACATGCATAATCCATCCTTTTTCCAACATGTATTTCAATAATCCAAAAGAATTCCTGCCATCCACAGAAAATGCAGAAATTTCCACACACGCACCACATTATCCATTTTACATAGCATATAGGATTTACACTATATCCTCATGGCGAAAACATATCGAAAATAATCATCTATCAGGAAGAACAGCTCACTGTTCTATCCTGAAGAACTTGGCGGCAACCTCTGGCCGTTCAAGAGTTTTGACGGCACGATCGCTGGACGCCTATGGGAGACCTTGGCGTCAATGGCATTGACGCCAAGTTCCTGTCTGTGCAACAGCACAGACCGAACCCCAAATACTCAGTGAAAAGGAGGGTCCAGGACACGATTTAAAATCCATAAAAATTACTGGGACCTAGGGAACATGTATGGGATTGAGATCTATGGGTTACTTGCCTCTGAATAAATCTCCAAACGGATCTAATGGCCGGAGAAGCTCTCCTTGGGCAGTGCCAAGAAGCCTCCAAAACTCCTTGGCTCCGGGTTCTAGGGGGTTGTAGGCCGCAGTCCAGCGCCGGGGGAGCCTCCTCCTACGTATGGTCTTTCTCCTTGTCGTAGAAGATCACCAGGAAATGCCTCCAGTCGCCGGATCCAAGCCCTCCAAGGTCAGTCCTTCCTCTCTTTCTCTGTTAGGGTTTCCTTTCTAGTAAAGAGCCAAGACAGCTCTCTAGGTTGCCAAAGGGGTGTGTTTCATAAACTAGGGAACAAGAGGGGCTCGTGCAGGGCTGAAGGGACATGAAGGGCCGGTGGGAAGACATCTCCCCAATCAGAAGTCTGGCCCAATGGGTGTTCTCTGCGCTCTGTTGCGCACAGAAAATTAGGGATATTGGCGTCCACATCCATGGACGGCTACATTAGGGTTGGCGTCAGTCGATATGGACGCTAACATATTATGGGCGTCCATCCATGTTGACGCCAAGACATCCTTCTGCCAGAACTAAAAATCATGCAGAACCAAGCTTAATCCACACATATATACACATGAAACCTATGTAGCATAGTGTATACACCACTACACCATGTAACCACCCAATATTTACTATTAATCACACACATGCATACACAGGTACATCAAGATAATAACACGTACATGAATATCTTCATACGCATACAATGTATATATATATATATAGCATACGTACACGGATGTAACATACTTACGTATTTTATACACGAATAGATAGATACAATAACACGCACACCGGTAATTAGACTAAGCTTGCACAACATTACTTAAGTACTATAGGCATGGAATTCCTTAATATGTACTCTATGCACAATTTAGCTAATCGCTTATTCTCACCTAGTTATCACAGAATACATGCATGTTATTCGTGAGGAATATAGGATTTCCATATACACTACTAAATACACCTGCCATACTTGCACTTTATATGTATATTAAAATGTACAAGTACCATGTACACCTTAACTACACCATGCAAATGAACAACGTTTACAACTAAGTATACTCATGCATACCTAAGTATACCAAGGTGTTACATATGTAAAATTAAGTACACAATTATCACATGCATATGATAATCTACATACGCACCTACACATATGCACTTCATACATTCGCACACAATATTTATGAAATGGGCAATATAAGGTATACTTCAATATTTAGATGGTACTTGCATAATATTTGAATAGATACCTTATACACAAAATTGGCCAATTACTTATATTCACATATATAAACATACATCTTCGCATATACACATGCAAGATTTATATCTATAATATGCATCATCTTCATGCATGCCATTTATGCAAAAATAAGTAAACACCATATACATAAAACAGAAGTGGGAAAAGAAATTCGGGGCCTTACATTCTTGCTGAAACTAACAAAGTTTTCAAAGGTGTCATCTTTATGCTCTAGGAATGATACCCATGTATATCTTGAATAGTCATCAACTATGACAAATCCAAAATTCTTTCCTCCAAGACTGGTAGTCCTCATTGGCCCAAATAGATCCATATGAAGGAGCTCTAAGGGTTTTGAGGTGGTCACCACCGTCTTTGACTTGAAGGAGCTTTTAGTGTGCTTTCCCTTAGAACAGGCTCTACAGACACCTTCCAACTTTCCACTGACTTTTGGTAGACCTTCCACAAGATTTTCTTCTGCAATTTCCTCATGCCATCTAAACTGCAATGTCCAAGTCGTATGTGCCATAATTCAGTAGATTTGTCTTTACTTGCTTCCAAACAAACATTTTGCTCTTTGAGTTCTTCAGATAGAGCACATACAAATTCTTTTCTCTATTTGCTTCAAAGATGACTGCTCCATCCTTCACTATGCTGCACTTTGATTCTTGAAACTTGATCTGATGGCCTCTGTCACACAACTGGCTGATGCTAATGAGATTGTGCTTCAATCCCTTAACTAATAACATCTTCTATGACTGTTTTTTCCTTTGTTATTCACAGAGCCACTGCCTATCACGGTTCCTTTCCCATTATCTCCATAAGTAACTATTCCTTCTTCAGCTTGGAGATGCGAGAATAACTTCTGGTTACCTGACATGTGTCTTGAGCACCCACTATCTAAGTACCATTTGGATGCTCGAGGGTTAACCTGAAATAAAAACATCAAGCTTTAGGTACCCAAATTCTTTTGGGTCCTGATTGGTTAGTATCATTGATTTTGCCTTTTATTATCCATTTCTTGTGTCTTGTTGGGCATGTAGTTATAATATGTCCTAACTTATTGCAGTGACTACAGCAGGATAACTTAGTAACTTCTTCTATATATTTGAAATCAGCTTTGTATGCTATATCTTGTTCAGGTACAAATTTTGGTGTTGGATATGTTTTAGGATAAATTATGGTTTCTTCATTATCTGGGGGTGTATATCCTAATCCATTTTTCTTCTTACCTGATCTTCTAGCACATTTTAATATTAGAGAGTTTTTACCATTAGTAAATTTCTCTAGTGTGCTTGATAGTTTATCATTTTCTTCATTTAAGTTTTTAATTTCTTTACTTAATTCATCTGTACTTTCTTGTTTTTCCAATTTTGTTATTTGTTCATTCTTAGCTTTTAGGTCTTCACATAACAATTCATTTCTTCTTTTAAGTTCAATTATTTGTTTTTCTAATTCTTCATTTTCTATTTTTAAATCAGAATTAGTGTTTTCTAAATAGGTGTTATTTTTCTTACTTGCTTTTAATAGTTTAGTTACTTCTTTGTACTTATTATACAATTCATTAAATGCTTCCTCTAAGTTATCTGAATCAGAATCATTACATGAGTCGAAGGAGGAGTCAGAGGTTACCTTTTCATCAACATTTGCCATGAAGGCCAAGTTGGCTTCTTCTTTGTCGCTGCATGAGCTTGACTCACTGTCTGAGTCACTATTGTTTTCCCATGCTACTGTCATTGCCTTCTTCTTGTACTTTCTGAACTTCTTGGAGCTCTCTTTCTTCCTGAAATATGGTTTCTTGAGTTTAGGACAATCAGCTTTGATGTGTCCAGGCTTTTTACATTCGTAGCAGATGGTTTCTCCTTTCTTCATTTCCTTACGACGCAACACCGCAGCCTGACCAAGCTGCGGCCTCACGCCTGACACCACTATGTGGCTCCGGAACAAACGCAGAGAGAGGCAATGAGACAAGGGACTATCTGGTCTACGCCAGGAAAGCACTCTGAACCCCTCGGCGTCTCAGACCTAGACAAGAGAGCTCTACAAACGACTCAGGGGCCGCTGTCCAAACCTCGTTTTCCCCTCAACTCCAGAGTCCGCTCACGTGGGGTACCAACTTGAGCACGCTCGTAGCCCGGAGTACTCCCTCAACAGGCTCCCGAGGATGGGGGTCCCAGGTAATGAAGACAACCTTAGAACGGGACAAGCCCTCAAGTGCCGAGCACCGGGTGAACAGGCGAGGCAATCACCACAGAAACGACACAACTGGCTTGTAACCAAGACAAGCCCAGCAGGCACGGGCACACACGGCACCCCTTTTAGAAACCCCGGAAGCCGTCGGCCAACGCCGGCACACCCGGCATGGCACGAGAAGTCGGAACACCACGAGGCAGAACAAAAGCCAGAACAACCTGATCGCGACCACAGGTGTGTCGCCTTCAGAACAAGAAGGCGACAGCCAGCCTGTCACCACCAGGTCATGACGACCAAGGGGCCGCCTTCTGACCTGAACGCGACATATCGATTTGTCGCGTTCAGCGTCAGAAGGTCGGACCCCAAGCGGGGCCATTGGCCCGCAGCCAAACGGCATGGGAACAGGAAGGCGACAAGGGCATCGTCGCTACCCTAAAGGTAGAACGCGACTACTGCCCTGTCGCAACCCCGAAGGTGACAACCTTGGTGCCGCCTTCAGAACAAAACCCGGAACTAAAGGGCAAAGGGGAACGCGACGGCCAACCTGTCGCTACCCGAAGGAGACAGGTTGCTCATCGCCTCCAGACTGGTATCGCGACAGCCACCCTGTCGCGATCACAGGGTGAGCCCCAAATGGAGCATGGGGCCAACCATGGTCACCCCAAGCTACCACACAAGCACACACGGGGAGGGGAGCATGGGGAAAGCTGTAAATCTAACTACAAAACCCTAAGGGATCCCGATCCACCCGGATGGGAGAGGGCACAAGAAATCCCTACCTTCGAACGGAGAAACCACCCCACGAAGGGGCCCTCGCGTCGGTTGGTTGCCTCCTCCTCGCTCCACGCACGCGCCGCCGCTCTGCATGAGCTCTCGGCCGCTCCACAGCGCCGGATCGCCGGAAGGAGCCCTCCACTGCCTGAGAAGAGAGGAAAAGGGAGAGAGGAGGAAAAGGGGAAGAAAGGAGGGGCCAACAGCCTTAAGCCCTCGGAACCTGAGAACGCGACAAGATCCCTGTCGCGATCACAACAGGAACGCGACACCCGACACGTCGGCTTCTCAAAAGTTCCGAAAAAACCTCTGACAGGCTGACAGGCACCAGACCACGTGTCATGCGTGCCGGTGACTCAGGTGAACGCGACACCTGGCACGTCGCCTTCACACCTGCGATGCAGACACGTGGCACACAGCCACAGCAACAACGGAACGCGACACAGGGGTCGTCGCCTTCCCAACCAGAAGGTGACATGGAACATGTCGCGTTCAGAACGCGGCACCTCTGCCCGACGCGATCCCATGATCAACGCCAAGGCACACAGAACCCGAGGAGTTACACCAAGATGCGTAAGAAAGCGACGCACCCGAACGTCACGACACGGATGACTGTCGCGGTGGACACCCACACCGCGACACAAATGTGTCGCCCAGCCTGGACACGTCAGTGGCCAGTCATCCCAGGCGCCGGATAGAAAGTCGGGAAACTGGGTCTTACATTCTACCCCCCTTAAAACAATTTCGTCCTAGAAATTAGGACAAGCCCAAAAGATCCCGAGGCACGAAATGAAGCACAGGGAGCAAACATAAGACCAGCGCGAAAAAGCCACTAAGTCTCAACACGACTTCCTCGTGGCAACAATCGCACAGCCAAACACGTGTGAAGCACACGAAGCCGGAAAACCAACGGCTCACCCAACGGGCTCCAAACACACGGGTGGAGCACACAACTGAAAACTAATGGCTCGCTCCAGCCACACGTGGGGCGCCCAAATGGAACGACAACTCCACAGGTGCCAAGGATGCCAAAAAATAGACCTGAACAACAGAAAACGCCAGCCGAAAATTGCACGTCTGCAGCCACCAACAGACCCGCTATTGGGACCAACTGATCGACAACCTACTCTGTCGCCAGCAAAACCTAACAGAGCACACAGTTGTCGACAACAACACGAGGAACACCCGAGAACCAACTACAAGTCTTAGGGGAATGGTCTCACGCTACTAGCAGCAGCTAGCATCGATCATCAGCGCAACCGAGAAGCCACGCGAGCGACGAGAACCAGAGCACATCGTGCTCGCGGAGAGTCCGCAACACTTGGAACAACGTCCACTGTCACTGCTAGGTCTCACCCAGACCTTCCTCACGGTCCAATAGGGACGACAAACGCATACGGAGGAACCTCAATACGCAAAAACGGTATCCACTGTCACCACTAGGTCTCACTCAGACCTTCCTCGTGGTCCGACAAGGACACCAAACGAACGCGGGGCCACAGAAACTTGGAGTCACACACTCCACAACGTGGCACACCGCGACGGAAACATGGAAGACGTCTATGGTTAAGCCAATAGCCGAGCACCTCACAACGCCAACAAACCACGTGGTTGAGTACTAGCAAGCCAACGGCCTCACTGTCACCTGACGAACAGACATGAGACTCCGCCATCGGCTACCAGACTCACCAACGCCATGCACAATGGAGAACACCAACGAAGAGTTGGCAGCACACCTGCCACACGCACACAAGGCTTAGCGCAGGTACCAACATGCCAACCTCCAGAAAGGCACACAACCACACGGGAACTGAACAACCGCAGAGGTTGAGAACAACACACCGACCTCACCCAAACCTAAGCAGGGTACCACAGCCAAACACGATCGCCCCCAGAGCGAGAGGAAAAATCTGGACCCTGGCCACGACCAAAGCCTGGCGTACCACCGATAGGGCTACCTAGACAAGGCAAAGCAGCCACCCCACAGCGGTAACGGTACAACCACAAGACTCAGGCTATCACACGTGTCCCAGAAGCGGAAAGCCCAATGCCTCCAACACTGAGCAAACTCGGGAAACGACGCACAAATCTCATGAACAGACACACGACACAACACATGGTGCTACCACAAGCACCAGGAGCCACCCAAGGTACAACACAATGCACCCAGGCTCCAGACGGCACAAATCGAAACGCTCGAGTACGAGCACACGGTGCTACCACAAGCACCAAAACTAAACAAAGTGCAATACAGGTGCACCAGCGGATGAAACAACGCCACGGGCTAACAGGAAGAACTCTCCACCCGAGACCTACCAAAAGCCACGCGCAAAGAACCGCAAGCCTGAAAGGGCACAACAGGCCATGCCGGCCCCAGCCCTTGAGGCACGAAAACACGAAGCATCGAAGAACGCTCACGGTGCAGCACACGCAACTACACCAATTGCTCGAAACAACATAGGGCCCGTCGAAGGGGCTCTCCACTAGAGACCCACAACGGAAACTCATGGAAAGCTGACAACTTCTTCAAGAGTGCAACAACTACGTCGACTCTAAGAAGCACACAAAACACGGAGCACCGACTCTGCCGCATAGGGAGCAAAAGAACACAGCGACCACCCCCCTAGCGCGTAAGAGCAAGAGGCACCACCTCTATCATGACCGATAGAGAGGCCAAACACCAAAACGACGACACAAAAAGCCTCCAAGGCACAAGCCGAGGCACAATCGATCTTACACCGGAACAACGCTTGCACGAGCAAGCCAACCAGAAAACTGGTGCACAGCAGAGCTACGCTCACGCATGCAACCCAACAAGAACATGGGACTACCTTGCACTAGACCAATAGGGACCCAATGCCCCAAATTACGCAGGCAGGCAGCAAGAAACAACTGTAACGACAAATGGTACGAACAGGTCCACCGACCCACGGTGCCATAAGGAAACGACAACATGAGGGGAGCAACCAGCTCAACCCAAAAACAACTCAAGGGAAGATGACTCCACCAGAAGGTCGCAACAATGCGCACCCTGGCAACACACACCACAGTGGAGCATCGCTACCCTGAGCAACCAACGGAAAGCAGAGGAAGGAGACACACACAACGAGTCTCTTCCACACGCAAGAAGAAAAACCACAACACAAGACTAACACTTCCATAAGAAGCACAGCCCGCCGGACACCGACGGCACTCACCAGACCACCATCTGCAAGAGCACGTCGGGCACAAGAAACGAAGCAAACCATTCAAGCCACGGGGACACACAAGTCCCGCCAGCACGGCCAAGAAACTTGGAAGCGACTAACAAGACAAGCTGGCCAACACGGCAGCTAGACGCACGGCCGAGGGCACAACACCTTGACCGACAATGCCCAAGCAGACTGTAACAAGGACAGTCCAACCGGCAACAACGACAGCTCATCTCCACAGAGAGAGAGAGAGCAACGACAACCACAACAACACGAAGCAGCCTTGGGGAGAACCTCCACCAAAACGCAGCCCAACCAAACAACACACTTCGAATCACAGGGGCAACACAACGGTGGCCCAAAACTAACACAGAGCACTCCTGGGAAGAACCTCCGCCAGAAGCGACAAAGGGCGATCCTGGGTAGAACCTTCACTAGAATGCACGATCCAAACAATACGGACCATCAGAGAGAACACTACAGCCAACAAAACTACAGAAGCAATGCAAGCTAGTCCTGGGAGAACCTCCACCAGATCCACCAAGGCACTGTTCTGGAAAAACTCGCCAGAACGTGCCAGCCAAGGCAACAGCAGAAACGATCATGAAATAGTCCTGAGAGAAACACTCACCAGGACAACAACAAATAGTTCTGGGAAACTT
Organism: Colocasia esculenta; assembly: GCA_014218235.1. Lineage (NCBI taxonomy): Eukaryota > Viridiplantae > Streptophyta > Magnoliopsida > Alismatales > Araceae > Colocasia > Colocasia esculenta. The sequence goes on from CM024759.1 coordinate 24,157,009, forward strand.
CCACCAAAACACAGGGCAACCAAGTGATGCACCTCAGCCTAGAGGGCAATGCAATAACAACCAGAAACGAGCACAACACAGTTCTGGGGAAACCTCACTCCCGCCAAAACCAATGGAGAAGAACTCCGGGAGCACCTCAACAGAGCTCACAACTAGTCAGCGCCAGGCTGACAACGACCACAGACAAATGTCACAGCGCTCAACTAGCAGTGCAACACGGCACACAAAGCACCTGCTTAGCTCGGCGTCCTGAGCACAGTGCACAACGGCGCACAAGCACACGAGGCCAAACACGCAACAACGACAACGCACACCCCAACAACAAAGGGGTAGCCAACAAGGTAGAGACACCTTCCACAGGTTCCACGGTCAACAACCCAGCACCGGTAAAGGCCACACAACACGCAGGCTCTCTCAACGTCGTGCACACACGCTCAAATGCGTCGACGACGACCTGGGTCACCGCACCTGGACTGGCTCGCAAGTGTTCTCCACACAAGGAAGACCACTGCCAGTGAGTCCAGCGCCAACCGCGCCGCTACGGCACGAACACGCCGAGCGACCACACTTGCCAAGCACGCGGCACAGCAACAACTGCAACCTGCAACACATGCACGAATCATGTAGGGAAGCCGCACACCTGCAAAACATTTGATAGCACAAGCCTAACACTAGTCGAACGGTGTCAGCAGCGCAATAGTACCTTCCTTTGGGACAGCTATAATTATTAACTCCTTACAAATCTCAGTAGACCCTCACTCTGATACCAACTGTAATGACCCGACCCTCCAGACCCCCACCAGGGCCCGAAGTTCACGTCGCCACCCATGGATCTGAAGACCCGGAAGGGTTATAATTAATAGTCTAGTGAGATATGTATTGAATTCCAATAACTATACCAATCTGTACAATATACAAAAGTCTGTACAATGTGTCCCAAACAAAAGCACAGGTACAAGAAGAAAGGTGCAGTCCTTAAGGGGCATACCCCGAGGACTTGCAAAACACAACTCTCAGCTCACTCGGGTACAAGAGCTCACAACACTCGCTCTCACTGCTGCTGACAACACACGGTTCCACGACCGCCGCCACAACCCGTCTGACACCAAGCTCCCGCGACGACGAGCCCCTAGCTAAAGGAAGTAGGGGGGTGAGCCTCACGAACAAGGCCTAGTAGGGATTACCAGTCCCTCACCAGCCAGAGCAGCAGAAACTCCGAAAATAGGTAACTACACTAGAAGGCTGTAAAGCGAGGAACACCTACAGCATGGTACTACTAAGCAGCAGAAGAGAACAGTACAACGCCACGACCACCAACCAAGGCCGTGGCACACACATGACTCCCGCAGAAACCAACAGAGTCGAGCACCAAGCGGAAGCAGTGCTCAGCACACCTGCCGAGACCACGGAACAACCAAGTGAGAACGACGTCTCACCGCAAGCACGGCCACCTCAGACCTCTACACGGTCGAAGGCCCACAAGCAGAACCACCCCGGACCCCGGACACGCAGCCAGGTCGGGAAGCTACACACGCCGGTGCCATCACGGGCTGGCACCCAAGAACGGGACCATGGGACCGAGAGAACACCAAAGCGGGAACCACCAGAAGCATGGGGCTGCCCAAGGCCAGACCAACGACGCCCACGGGAGCTAAGCACAGCCAGACTAAAATCGCCGTGCAGCTCGGGCAATGAGGAACACTCAGAAACGTCATGAGGAAAACGTCGTCACAACAACAGCAACCAAGCCACCGCCGCTAGCAGCCAAGAGGGGGACCCGCAGTCCGCACGCTCTGCTCTCTAGCCTAGCTCCTGCCTCCGCCCCCGCGCAAGGGTGAGACAGAGCCGCCACAGAAACACACAACACTACGTGGCTCCGGAACCAATGCAGAGAGAGGCAATGAGACAAGGGACTATCTGGTCTGCGCCACGAAAGCACTCCGAACCCCTCGGCGTCCCAAACCTAGACGAGAGAGCTCTACAAATGACTCAACACTGCTGTCCAAACCTCATTTTCCCCTCAGCTCCATAGTCCACACACGTGGGCTGCCAACTAGAGCACGCTCGTAGCCCGGAGTACTCCCTCAACAGGCTCCTGAGGATGGGGGTCCCAGGCAATGGAGACAACCTCTGAACGGGAAAAGCCCTCAAGTTCCAAGCACCAGGCGAATAGGTGGGGCAATCACCACAGAAACGGCACAACTGGCTTGTAACCAAGACAAGCCCAGCAGGCACGGGCACACATGGCACCCCTTCTAGAAACCCCGAAAGGGCCGTCGGACAACACCGGCACGCCTGGAACGACACGAGAAGTTGGAACACCACGAGGCAGAACAAAAGCCAGAACAACCTGATCGCAACCACAGGTGTGTCGCCTTCAGAACAGGAAGGCGACAACCAGCCTGTCGCCACCAGGTCACGACGACCAAGGGGCTGCCTTCTGACCTGAACGTGACATATTGACCTATCGCATTCAGCGTCAGAAGGCCGGACCCCAAGCGGGGCCATTGGCCCGCAGCCAAATGGCATGGGAATAGGAAGGCGACAAGGGCATCGTCGCTACCCCAAAGGTAGAACACGACGACTGCCCTATCACAACCCCGAAGGCGACAGCCTGGGTTCCACCTTCAGAACAAAACTGGGAACTAAAGGGCAAAGGGGAATGCGAAGGCCAACCTGTAGCTAACCGAAGGCGACAGGTTGCTCGTCGCCTCCAGACTGGTATCGCGACAGCCACCCTGTCGCGATCACAGGCTGAGCCCCAAACGGAGCATGGGGCCAACCATGGTCACCCCAAGCTACCACACAGGCACACACGGGGAGGGGAGCATGGGGAAAGCTGTAAGTCTAACTACAAAACCCCGATGGGCTCCCAATCCACCCGAATGGGAGAGGGCACAAGAAATCCCTACCTTAGAACGGAGAAACCACCCCACGAAGGAGCCCTCGCGTCGGTTGGCCGCCGCCTCCTCGCTCCATGCACGCGCCGCTGCTCTGCACGAGCTCCCGCCCGCTCCACAGTGCCGAATCGCCGGAGGGAGCCCTCCACCGCCTGAGAAGAGGGGAAAAGGGAGAGAATAAGAAAAGGGTAAGAAAGGAGGGGCCAACGGCCTTAAGCCCTCAAAACCTGAGAACGCGACAAGATCCCTGTCGCGATCACAACAGGAACGTGACACCCGACATGTCACCTTCTCAAAAGTTTCGAGAAGACCTCTAACAGGTCGATAGGTGCCAGACCACGTGTCGTGTGCGCAGGCACCTTAGGTGAACGCGACACCTGGCACGTTGCCTTCACACATCCGATGCGGACACGTGGAACACAGCCACAACAACAACCGGAACGCGACACAGGGGCCGTCGCCTTCCCAACCAGAAGGCGACAGGGAACATGTCGCGTTCAGAACGTGACACCCCTTCCTGACGTGATCCCAAGATCAATGCCAAGGCACACAGAACCCGAGGAGTTACACCAAGATGCGACGAGAAAGTGACGCACCCCAACGTCGCGACACGGATGACTGTCGCGGTGGACACCCACGCTGCGACACCAATGCGTCGCCCAGCTTGGACGCGGTAGTGGCCAGTCATCCCAGGCGCCGGACGGAAAGTCGGGAAACCGGATCTTACAATGATTAAATTGCATGTTACATGATATAGATGAAAAGCACTTGAAATTGTTTGCATGTTTCACGACATTGAACATATTCCATGAGAATTTGATTACATGTTATAGCATAGGAAAATGTTTAGATCAATTGTAATATTATTAGATGTAGGCTATGTATTACATGAATTGTCTTATTTCCATGATAAATAACCATGCTATGCAAAGGAATGATTGCCAAAGGACTTAGAAACGTGTTAGTAGGAAGAACTATATGATATCAAGAATATGAAAGATATAAGTTATCATGTTTTAAACATATTATATACATAATATCTTGAACTGTCCTTCATGTGACTTGCTGGGTCTTGTAGACTCATACTTGCTTAACATTTCAGGAGAGACAGAAGATACTCAGGAGTTAGTGCATTCTGACTCGGAACGTGAGGACGTGGAGGTTTAGTGATTTACTTGAGAGTGCTAGAGTGACTATGTATGTGAGGAAATTATGTACCTTTGATGTTATGCATTTGAAACTTATGGATTGTATTAAATTTGGACTATTGTTATCTTTCTCTTATGCTTTTGACTTAACATTTGAATATGATGTTGATTACGAAGAATTTGGTTCCATATTCTGTTGCATATTATTGGAATTAAAGTGTCATTTATGTGTGTCTCAATCTGTACCATCTATCGTTGGATATGTTCCACTGTAATACCTCTATTAGATCCAATGAGAGTTGGAAGAACTGTACTGGGTCTAAGAGGGGCGTTACAGAGATTGGTATCAGAGAGTTCCAGGTTGAGCATGTACATAAATGGAATATCAACATCGTGTTCATATTCTTAAGTCTGCATAAAGAATTAGTCCAAGATTATGTAGAATAATAGGTTATTATAATAAATGCCTATTTTACAGACTATGGCTACCCGAGGATGTAGAGGATCTGGTCCGACCCGGGGCGATGAGTCAGCGGGAGGTTTGCAGGCTCCAGCTCAGCAGGCACAGGAACAGACTGGTGTACCTTTGCCACCCCCACCACCACCTATGGATTATGGAGCATTAATGCAAGGATTGGGGCACACGATGCAGACTCAGGCTCAGACGATAGCGGCATTGCAGGCGCAAGTGCAGTTTCAGGTTGGTAGATTAGAGGTGTTATTCAAGGTGTTAAATGGAAGAATTCACCTAAGAGCTCGACTTGGATATAGGTGCAGGCACCTGCTCATGAGGCAGGCTTTGGAGGTGTGTCGATGATGGAGAGATTCAGGAGGATGACCCCACCTTATTTTAAGGGGGAGAGTGATCCCATCTTGGCGGAGAGTTGGCTTCAGGAGACGGAGAAGATCTTTCATGCTATCCGATGCGTGGAAAAGGAGAGGGTGACATTAGCTACTTATATGCTGTAGGTAAAGAATGGTTTTAGAAGGTTTATGTGTGTTGTTTGTGGTGCACCCTTAGATGTATTTACCTTCTTTTGCATGAGCGTGCCGATGTGTGGTGGTTATCAGTGCTACGCACACAGTTTGGAGTTGGAGGTATGGAGGTTGCTTGGGCTGAGTTCATCCGTCTGTTCAAGGCGAAGTACATTCCGGAGCATGTGCAGGATTACATGGAGCAGGAGTTTCTGACATTGACCCAGGGGTCAATGAGTGTGCTTGAGTACGAGGCTAGATTTGCGGAGCTGTCTAAGTATGCGCCCCACATTGTGGCATATGAGTGGAGAAAAGTGAAGAAATTCATCATGGGGTTGAAGCCATCCCTGAGGACTAGACTGGTTGCTCTTCGGCATCGATCCATGGAGGAGGCTTTGTCAGCAGCTTGAATGCAGGAGGCAGAGATGGAGGTGTACCTAGAGGAGAAGAGGGCTTCTTTGAAGAGGCCAGGATTAGCATTCCAGCGGCATGATAGAAAGAAGAAGGCCCCAGCTTTTCAGTAGAGAGCAATGGTACAAGCAAGAGTGGCTGCACCGATACCAGGAGGAGGCACAGTTGCAGAAAAGCCCTTATATACTCAGTGCGGGAAGCGACATGGAGGAGAGGTTTGTTGGGTTACTTTGGGGAGATGCTTGAGGTGTGGTGACAAGAACCACAAGATCAGAGATTGTCCAAAGATGGCGCAGTAGATTGCAACGGCAACAGCACCAGCAACAGCTAGACTGGCACCGAGAGCAGCAGGGAGACCGAGGGCTCAGGCTCGAGTGTTCGCTTTGGCAAAAGACGAGGTAGAGTTGGAAGAACACGTCACAGAAAGTGCGGTTTTGATTATGGGAATGCATGCTCGAGTTTTGTTCGATACGGGTGCTACGCATTCGATACGGGTGCTACGCATAGTTTTATTTCCGAGAGATTTGCCAAGGTTTTAACGAAGGAGAATGGTTTAGTTCCGGAAGTGTTAGAGATTCCCTTGACCATACATACTCCAGCCGGGACTATGTTGACTGGGCAGTGTTTTTCTTCTCTTCATGTGAATATTGAGGAGTGGGTTTTGCCTGGTAGTTTCTATCTGTTGAAGATGAAAGATTATGATGCTATCTTGGGCTTAGATTGGCTCGAGGAGCACTATGATCTTATGGATTGCAGAAGGAAGATTTTTACTTTCCAGATTCCTGGTAAGGAGGAGTTTGTTCATCCTTTACCCAAGAACATGTCGGGTAAGTTCGTAATTTCTGCTCTGAAGGCAGCCCAGATGTTGAGCAAGGGTTGTAGTGGCTTTCTTGCTAGTGTGGTTGTATCCGAAGATTCGAAGAAGGTCTTGTCGGTGGAAGATACTGATATTGTTCGAGATTTTAGCGATGTCTTTCTCGCGGATTTGTTTGGTTTGCCCCCCTACAAGGGAAATCAAGTTTGGCATTGAGATAGTTCCTGGTACAACACCTATTTCTATTGCTCCTTATAGTATGGCACCAGCGGAATTGGCGGAATTGCGGAAGCAACTGCAGGAATTGCTTGATAAGGGTTTTATCTGGCTGAGTGTATCACCTTGGGGAGAACCTGTACTTTTTGTGAAGAAGAAGGACGGGTCAATGAGGCCGTGTATTGATTACCGCAAGCTCAATCAGGTGACTATCAAGAACAAGTATCCCTTACCTTGTATTGATGATTTGTTTGACCAGTTGCGTGGAGCTTCGGTGTTTTCTAAGATCGATCTTCGTTTTGGCTATCATCAACTCTAAATTAAGCCGAAGGATTCTGCTAAGACAACTTTTAGGACGAGATATGGCCATTATGAGTTCTTAGTCTTGCCCTTTGGTTTGACCAATGTTCCAACAGTTTTCATGGATTTGATGAACAGGGTATTTCGGCAGTATCCAGATTCTTTTGTAGTGGTCTTCATTGATGATGTGCTGATCTACTCACTTGATGAGGAGACTCATAAAGAGAATTTGAGGATTGTGCTGGAAATCTTGAGGGAGCACAAGTTGTATGCTAAATTCAGTAAGTGCAACTTCTGGATGAAGGAAGTCCATTTCTTGGGGCATGTTATTTCTGGAGAAGGTGTATCCGTAGATCCAGCTAAGGTAGAGGTTGTCCTTGACTGGGAGACACCTAGATCATCTGCTGACATTAGGAGTTTCCTTGACTTGGATGGCTATTATAGAAGATTTATTGAGGGTTTCTCTTCTATTACGACTACATTAACAAGGCTGACAAGGAAGGGAGTTAAGTTTGAATGGTCAGAGGCTTGTGAAAGGAGTTTCCAGGAATTGAAGACTCGTTTGACCTCAGCGCCAGTGCTTGTTTTGCCCAATGGTGTGGATATTTTCTCTATCTACACGGATGCTTCGAAGATTGGGCTTGGCTATGTTCTTATGCAAGGAGGTAGAGTTGTGGCATATGCTTCTAGGCAACTCAAGGAGCATGAGTGCAATTACCCAACTCATGACTTGGAATTGGCAGCCGTGGTCTTTGCTTTGAAGATTTGGAGGCACTATCTATATGGAGTCAGATTTGAGCTTTTCTCAGACCATAAGAGTTTCAAATATCTATTCTCCCAAAAAGAGTTGAATCTGAGGTAGCGGAGGTGGATTGAATTCATGAAGGATTATGATTTTGAGCTTTCTGACCACCCAGGGAAAGATAATGTAGTTGCAGATGCATTGAGTAGAAAGAGGCAAATGATGCAGCAAGACTGGAAAATGTTAGAAGATGCTTCAGGATCATTGGCTGTTTTAGAACCGCAGTTGTGCATCATGTTCATAGCTCAGTTGACTCTTAGATCTTCTGTTCATGATAGGGTTATTGCTTTGCAAAAAGATGACCCAATATTGCAGGAGTTGGTTGGAAAGGCTGGCATTGTTAGAGATGAAGATGGTGTGATTCACCTGAATCATAGGGTATGTGTCCCTAATGATGGAGATTTGCGGAAGGAGATTTTGGAGGAAGCGCATAGATCACAGTTCTCTATTCACCTAGGTAGTGGGAAGATGTATAAGGATCTGAAGCCTTCATTCTGGTGGTCTGGCATGAAGCGGGATGTTGCCAATGTTGTGGTGAAATGCTTGATTTGTCAACAGGTGAAGGCAGAACGTCAGCGACCTTCAGGTTTGATGCAGAAGCTGGATATTCCTCAGTGTAAGTGGGAGCAAGTGACCATGGATTTTGTGTCTGGATTGCCTAGATCGGCTAGAGGGAATGATTCCATTTGGGTGATTGTGGATAGATTCTGAAAGAGTGCTCATTTCCTTGCTATGAAGAAGAAGCAGTCCGTAGAGAGCTTGGCTAGACTATATATTGATGGCATTGTAAAGATGTATGGGATTCTGATGTCGATTATCTCATATCGTGATCCGAGATTTACTTCTAGATTTTGGCAAAGTTTGCAGCAAGCTTTTGGCACTCAATTGAAGTTGAGTTCCGCATTTCATCCACAAACGGATGGACAGTTCGAGAGGACTATTCAGACGTTAGAGGATATGCTTCGGGCTTGTGTTCTGGACTGGAGAGGAGATTTGGAATGCCACCTAGCTCTTGTGGAATTTGCATATAACAATAGTTTCCATTCGAGTATAGGTATGGCGCCATTTGAGGCTTTGTACGAGAGACCTTGTAGATCCCCGTTGTGTTGGGAGGAAGCAGAAGATCGGCATCTGGTTGGACCAAAAGTGGTGCAAGAAACCTTAGCAAAGATCCAGTTAATTATGCAGAGATTAAAGGCAACTCAAGATCACCAAAAGAGTTATGTGGATACGAGGAGGAAGGACTTGGCTTTTGAGGTAGGAGACCATGTTTTTCTTAAGGTTTCACCAACCAGGGGTGTGGTAAGATTTGGAAAGAGAGGCAATCTGAATCCGAGGTTTGTTGGTCCCTTTGAGATTTTGAAGAGGATGGGTAATGTGGCATACCAGCTAGCTTTGCCACCATCCTTAGCAGCAGTGCACCCAGTTTTCCATATATCCATGTTGAGGAGACATGTTAGAGATCCGGCTCATGTGATTAGTTATGAGCCAGTGCAGTTTCAGTCAAATTTATCATATGTAGAGCAGCCTGTGGAGATTCTGGATTGGAAGGTGCTAGAATTGAGATCGAAGTCGATTCCTTTCGTGAAAGTCTTGTGGAGGAATTTCTCACGTGAAGAAGCGACGTGGGAGCTTGAAGAGAGGATGAAGAAGCAATATCCGTCCTTGTTTGGTGAGTGTTCTAACTCAATCTTCCAGGACGAAGATTATTTTAAGGGGGAGAGGATGTAGTGCCCTAGAATTTTATTGGAATTTATATTACAATTGTATGTATATTTCTGCATGTAGTTGTAAGCTGTTCTGTGTAGATCCCCGTGTTTAATTCCTTCTAACATATTCCCAGTCTCTACCCATTCTCACCAGGTATTGTATTTAATTTCCAAGACCTAGGTTCCATAGATATCTCCTATCCCTGAGACATATATCCTATTTGGTATTACTAGGCTCTGATACCACTAAACTGTCACGCCCCGAGAATTACACAGCGGATATTATTAATTAATTCGAGTCGATATTTCGAGACGTGGACAGTCGGCAAATAAGCCTCTAGCTAGCACACATTAAATGTGTATCAACACAACATCATAATAGGGCCCAAATGTGAAATCAATTATAAATTGTATTCAAATCTCATATTTGTCTCAGATAAACTAATACAGGACTAAGACTCAATAAAAGCAAAAGTACATACTACCTCACTTCCTACTACATTGTTCTAACACTCAAAATAAACTAACTATAGATAGACTCATGTTTGGAACGCTCTTCACTCGGACGCATTCCCATCCTCGACTTGCTCTTCCTCTTGCACTTCATGGTCACCTAGATTGGGTAAAAGTAGGGAATGAGCAAACTAGCCCAGTAGGATTTATATCTCAATGTGCAGGCAATGATATAAGTGATTAACATTTTAGAACTAGGCAAGTACGATGAATGATATGCAAGTACGAATAAAACACGTTAAAACATGATATATAAAACAAGCTAGAGAGAGAGATCATGATATAACAAGATTGATGAACAAGATGACAAGAGAGAACTAGAAATAGATCACTTTGTACAAGCACGCAAGATATCATGTAAATTGCAATAAATGCAGGATGGCCATATCACGCAAGCAAGCAAGCAAGAATGTACGAGCATTATCAAGTAACACTAATCCGTCACGTAGACACTAATGTACACCGAGAAATGATCCATCAAGAATGTACACCAGGACACGTGTATGTGGTATTGTATCTATCATTCAACACGCACGCACGATTTTCCCAGCGCAGATGCAACGCCAGTAATCATTATACCCCATGGTTAACAGTATATCTATGACTCGCCGTCATTGGGGCTAGATTGGAGCCCTTGGACACACGCCGTGCCCTGTCAGCATCTCACTTAAATTTTTAAATGTAGATACCCACAGTCATTTATAATGGCCAATGAGAGTTTCAATAAGTAAGCATGTGTAATGTCATGTTCATGATGATGATGAGAAGAAGTAATAATTAAATTGAACATGATTTCATGAGAACAATGGTCAAGAGATAAATTCGGCAGCATAACGGTACGATTTATACTTTCGTTCAATCTTTACATTAATGGCTTTAGTCCAGTTTGTAAGTCACACTCACGAGAACAAGAAGAGAAAGGAAGTGCACGCTATCTCCAGGGAACTTCAATGGTACAACCAACTCGTCAGCCATGTGGGAATCCATGGTCAGAGGAGATTTACGGAGGCCTTGGTGAAAAGGTCGCTAGTCTACCGATTCGGAATGACCGGTAGAGAGTTTCCAATTTCCCAAGAAAAGGCTACCTAACAGTGCTAGTGTGTAGTGCGGTACGCGTGTCTCAATTCTCAAACCATCGGTCTCAAACTCGCAGGAAGCACTTGACAATATAACATGGAATAAAACTATGCACTTTAACTCATCATGGTTTGCAAGATTTTATGATAACTCTTATCATTTAAACATGGTAGAACAGTAGGAAGATTAAATCACAAGAACATGAATGGATCATAACATTTAAGGAGCACTTAGAATAGCATCCATGTAATTAAAGCTTTTTAAATGGGTTAATCGCTTTTAAGCCATTAAACAACAATCATGTAATGATCAGACCCAAAACAGGTAACTTAAACAGCAAATATCACATTTATACAGACCTCGGGTATATGCGGAAAACTTTGTAAGAAAACACGTGGTTTCCGGTAAAAATCTTGAGATCGCGACATAGCCATATAAGGAAGGCAACAGGGTGTTGTCAGGTCGGGGTCAGATCGCGACAGGCTCATGTAAGGAAGGCGACAGGTCGGGCCCAGAAGGCGACATAGGGGTGTGAGCATCGCGACAGGGTTGTCAGATCAGATAGCCGGATAGCGACGGAACGCATGTCGCCTTGAGAAGGCGACAAGGGGTATGTCGCAATCAACCCTCTGAAAGCGACATATCGGGCCGTCGCGTTCACAGGGTCCGTGCCCGGCTCGGACAGAGCAAGGACAGTGCCTTGGATTGCGGACCTGTCTTTCCTTCTTTTGACATAGGGTTGTTCTAAAATAGAGAACAAATTGCACTGTGCGTGAAAAATGCCGAAACAAGTTTTAAAATAACCTAGACATACTAGGGTACTTCCAGTAAATCGGAATTGAACAATAAAGATGGTTTCGATAGGCTTTGATCATGGGGAACACAAGGTCAGACCAAGGGTAACTTGAAGACGTAGTTTTATGCAGCAACCCTCTTAACATGCTTATAACTCTCTAACTAGTGAGATTTAGACAAAACGTTCAACATGAAACCTGAAGAGGACAACTAGTAAAATAACTTTCATGTTATGCGTTTTCTCTAATTCGGTCTTGAAACATGTGCAACATATTATGAACGGGAAAAGCTCTAACAGTGTTCGACTTTGGCAAAACGCTTATAAATCAAGATCTACTAAATGAAATTCGATGAAACCAGTGGGAAATGAAAGTTAACTTGATGCTCTACACATTGGTATAGCATATGTTAAGGTTTGGCCCGAGAAAACCTACCTTATGGGTTGAAGAAGTCCCATTTTTCCAGAAAACCTGTGTTCAGACCACTTGGAGGAAAACACTTACTACTCCGTGTATACTGCATGGAATTTGGGCATTCCACTTGGGTTAGAACTTAGCCTTGACCCTCTTTCGAGGGGTATAGGCCATGCAAGGTTTGGTTTAGGTTTGACTCATCTTTGGTCGACTTCAAGAGGGTGGTTTGTGCAGGTCGCAGCAGACGAGAAGGGGAAGAAGAACGGCTTCTTGTGGTCGTTCCACAGCTCCTCAGCCACCAAGAGCTCCTCCACACGACCCTAGCAAGTTCTAAATTCGTTCCTAAGGTTTGGGTGAAGAGTATTTAAGTAACCATGATGTTTAGGAGTCCTATTATAACTAGGAAAAGAGGATTTCGGGATTGGCATGTTTGGTTTCCTATTTTTGATGATTTCCTCCTCCCTTTGAGTGTGTGAGGCATTAGGAAACCTCCACTCATAGTTAGGCACGAATTTGGGTTGCCATAAATGCATGATTGCATCCCAATTCAACTATAATTGCCTCTTTTTAATTTTAGCTTATTTATGGTTACGAATTTCTATGTATTTTCTTGCTTTATTTGATTTTTAGGTCATATGTGGTCCATTGGCCCAATTAAGATATTGGGTCATTAATATATAATGTTGGAAATCTCTCAAACACTTTTATTTAATTTTTGATTGCGTCGTATTTCCGTGTTAACGGTTTTTCCGACTTGTTTCCTTTTTTAGATAATCGGTCGCAATAACTCTTAAACCTAGCCCAAATGATTTTTTTTGAACCACATTTCCCGATGGGTCATTAGAAGATATTATTTGAAGTCCATATATGATTTTTATTTAATTTTCTGACTCATCCACATACGTGTGATAATGATTTTACGACTTATTCATGAATTACGATAATAAGTCGCGAAACACTTTAAACTTGGATGATCTGATTTTTTTGGGCACAAATTTCTTTGTGAAACATTTAGTAATAATATTTAGGGTTTATTTATAATTTTAACAGAATTTTCTTACGTGTTTTAGCACATACGATAATGATACGTATGTTAAAATACTATGATATTATGGAAATTATTTATTTCCATTTATTTGAATTTTTATATAATTAAAATTTTCCGGGTGCTACACAAATGGCTGAATAGAACAGATATCATAACGAAGCAAATATTGACCTTCATATGCATTGGACAAGTAATTCAAGAATAATACCGTATCACAAGGATTGGCCATATTCATACAGATATCACATTTTCACATGGTCAAATGTATCATATCGAACTTATCGTATCAAAAGAAGGAACATTCACACAAATCTTGCACACATACTGTAACACCCTCTCCCGACTGCACACACATATACATATCGCATAACTTTTCATCAGAAGAGGGGTTACGCTGACAAATTTTGTTATGGGCAAACAAATCCATGAAACGTACAAAACTAGCAAACCATTCCACAAAGGCATCTTTGAACATATTATACATCACAAGGTAACAAAGTATTAATACTCATTATTTACATAAACCAAGCTTCTTCTCCCTAAAGTTTTATTAGTACAACAAAATCTCTAAAAAGTCATTAGACTATGCTATTCTTCTTCATCTCTTCAACATCCGCAGTAGAATTGAGATTCATTTGTAGCTGAGATTATACACACCTTCAATCTGAAAGGGTTGGAGGAAACAAAGGCATGAGTCGGAGGACTCAGTAGGTGAAAGTAAGCGCATATGGATCAAAAACACATTTGCTCATGAATTTCATACTTAATAGAAACATATAGCTCAATTTGATTTCATAAAGAGCTCAAATGAAATTCAAAACAAGAGTCATATATGTCTTTCAAAATTCATATCATAACTTGATTTGGAAATGAATTCGATAGACATCATACTGCTCTCAAAAGGTTACTAAATAACGTAAATATATCCTTAGTGCCTAGGCGATTCCAGCACCTTGGATCTTGTTCATTGCGCAAGAACGGTGTTTATTACCCACCATCATCAGTCCATTGACTTGGATTTACCTACAAACTGTCGCCCACAGCTGATCACAAGTGACTGGTGCTATCACAAGTGATCCTAAACCCTCTTTAAAGAGAACATTGTCTTCAGATCATAAGTTACATTTCATGAGCACAATAGGAATAGAAATTCAAGGATAGTTTGATTGAAGATTAATCAAATCATCTTGGTAGTAAAGTAGTTTAGAGTCTAAGAAAATGAGATAACAACTTGTGGGGTCAACAATATAGTGAGTCTTCAGAGGATGGGACAAGAATAGGTGCTGAAAACATAACAGGGCAGCATCTGTCGAAAGCTAGAAGGTAGCTGTCGACAGCTACTGGTTTCTAGAACCATGTTTCTGGAATTTGAACAATGCCTGTCGATAGGCAAAAGTCATCTGTCGACAGATCAGGGACATTTGTCGACAGATAAGAGCTATCTGTCGACAGCTACTGATTTTTCAGAAGGTTTGGGTTTTGGGAACTTGAGGCCTGTTGACAGATGACTTCCATCTGTCGACAGCTGCAAGTCCAGCTTCCAGAAATAGATCTACACTACTCTAAAGACTCTTTTAAAGGTTCCTATGAATCCAAATGTGTTTAACACATCAAGGAGGGTCTTGTACATAGTTCCAAACATCACTTATATGAAGGAAAGAAGCATAGACAATAGGAGTCCAAGCATTGCATATGAATGGCATAAAATTGGGAACTTGTAGAAAAAGACTTTGTAGGAACATATCTACTCCTACATGCAATTCCTTCTCAAAGCTGAAACAAAATTCATACTAAGTACAAAATCTACTTCTTAAGACATGAACAATAATTAGAGTCTTATGAAAGCATTACTAATCCTTGTGACAAGAATCAAGGTGGACACTCAAACTCTGAGGCTCTAATAGAAGAAGGAACAAGAAGAGGAGAATTTTCCACAGAACCAGTGATAAATAGGAACATATGGGTTTCCAAGGATGAAGAAGCTACAAGTATGATAATAGAAGACTGGAGAGAAATCAGAGAAAGGAACCTACCTGACTGGGAAGGGAAAATGAAGATTCTTCTTCTTCACGTAGAGTCAGTAGCAGTGCAAAGAAGGAAGTAAAAGAATTTTAGGAATGGTAGCTTCAGCCGATGCACTTGGAGAAATGGTAATTCAAATGAAGAGGAAGCAGCAGCACACAGCAGTAGGAGTCTCCCCAAGGCAACGGCTGCACACTATGGCAAAAACTACTCCAGCAACTCCCACAGCAGCAACTCCAACAACAAGGAACAGAAAGAAATGGAATCAAAATCTGTGGTGTGCAAGGTCAAGCAAGAACAAAGAGTGGAAAGGTGCTTATGAAGGGTGAGGGGGTGCTTTTATGACCCAGCACTTTACCATGCACAGTGACACCTCCCATGCGCAGGTGTAACAGTAAAAACCATTTGGTTTTTACTGCTATACATGGCTCATGCATCCTCTCACACACTTACACATTAGTTACCAACGTGTAAGGATTTTAACCCTTAATGACATGGGCTTACGTAGCCCATGCTGCGTAAGCATGGGATAATTCCTAAAAATCCTTATCGTAAATGGCCCATAATTCATCTGGTCCAATAATTCTTATATAAATACATTTAAATGATGTTCATTTATGTTAAAATTTCAACCATAGGCTAATGAAAAGGTTTTACAAATTAGGGCAAATTAATTAGAAGTCCCTGGTAGATATTTGACTTATTTTCTAATCCCTGACAGAGCTGTAACTCATTACAATAAATGTTATTTCCTGTTACAGTATATGTTAAGTCATGTTACAGTAAGGACCTCCTCATTACAGTCAGGGACTTCTAATTAATTTCCCCTACAAATTATGGTGATTTTAGTTCAATTTTTACATTTTATTTTCCACTGGGTGAAAAATCGCCCGGAAAATAGTTGCATCAGCTTAATCTCAAAATCCGTACGTCAACAATTTCGGATATTTTCATTTTTGTTATCACTATATTTTTCTATGAATTATGGTGTTCTCGGATTTCATTTTTGTTACAAAATTCTGGTGTCGCCCTATCGGGGTGCGCACGACCGAAAAGGGTACCGGTGAATGATAATGTGTCTTAAACACACTCTTAATCATAAATATCTCAATTTAAGACTAATTGATAAGCATAAACAAAATTACTAAGTAAATCATGATGTTTAAAATTTGAGGGTATTACATTTCTCCCCTTCTGAAAATAAATTTCGTCATCGAAATTGGAAAAATTGTCTTACCGAATAGCTGTGGATACTTTTCTTTCATCTCTAGCTCTAACTCCCACATTTCTTCTTCCACAAGTGCATTTCTCCACAAGATCTTCACCATTGAAACTACTTTGTTTCTGAGAACTCGTTCTTTCCTGTCCAATATTTTCACGGGTTCCTCTTGTACGGTTAAATCTGATTATACCTCGACATCTTCATAACTGATTATATGTGAAGGATCCATTATGTATTTTCTCAGCATGGATATGTGAAATACATTATGAATATGTGACCAAGAGGGCGGTAGGGCTAACTGATATGCTACTTCTCCTATTCTTTGTAATATCTCAAAAGGCCCTACGTATCTTGGACTGAGCTTTCCTTTCTTACCAAATCTCATGATACCTTTGGTTATAGAGATCTTTCGAAATACATGATCACCTATGTTAAAATCCAATGGCCTCCTTCTCCTATCAGCATACTTCTTCTGTCTGTCTTGAGCTATTAGCAATCTCTTCCTGATTAATTTAATCTTCTTTGAGCAGTTCTGAATTAATTCTGGCCCAATGAGACTCTTTTCTCCCACTTCAGCCCAGTAGAGGGGTGATCTACAAGGTCTACAATATAATGCCTCATATGGTGCTATCCCAATACTCGTATGATAACTATTATTGTATGCAAACTAAATTAAGGGTAGGTAATCATCCCAGCTGCCACGCCAATCCAAACTACAGGCTCTCAGCATGTCTTCGAGTGTTCTGATAGTTCTTTCAGATTGGCCATCAGTTTGAGGATGATATGCCGAACTAAATTTTAATTGTGTACCCATGGCTGCTTGAAGACTTTTCCAAAATCTCGCAGTGAACCTTGGATCTCTATCTGAAATTATTGGCAAAGGAATTCCATGAAGTCTCATTATTTCCTTTATATACAATTGAGCCAAATCTTCGAATGATTGAGTCTTTGTAATTGCTAGAAAATGAGCTGATTTAGTTAGTCTATCCACAATTACCCAAATAGTATCATGCTTCTTCCTTGTCTTTCGCAAACCCATTACAAAGTCCATAGTTATCTACTCCCATTTCCATATTGGAATTTCAATTAGTTGCATAGGCCCTGCTGGCTTCTGGTGCTCAGCCTTTATTTGTTGACATGTTAAACATTTACTTACAAATTCTGCTATGTCCTTTTTCATTCCATGCCACCAAAATTGCTTTTTCAGATTCTAATACATTTTAGAGCTACCAGGATGGATCGAATACTGAGATTTGTGCATTTCCTTCAATAATTCTCTTTTTATTTCTTCATTCTCCGGTATGCATATTCTGTTTTGAAATCTGATCATTCCATGATGATTTCTAATGTATCCTGGTTTGTTTACCATCTCATTTAGTTTCTGATCTTGGTTCTGTGCTTCACCAATTTTATCTAATAATACTGACCTTACTGTCAATTGTGCTAATACCAAATTTTATGCACCTTATCTGGGTAAGTAATCAATCAAATCTATCATTTCTTTCCACTGTTGGTGCAATTGTAGCGCTCTTGATTTCTTTCTGCTCAAAGCATCAACAACCACATTAGCTTTACCCGGATGGTAATTTACTGTAAAATCATAATCCTTCAGAAATTATAACCATCTTCTTTGTCTAAGATTCAGTTCTTTCTGAGAAAATATGTACTTTAAACTCTTATGGTTGGTATAAACTTCAAATTGTTCTCCATATAAATAATGGCGCCAAATCTTCAAAGCATGTATAATTGCTGCTAATTCCAAGTCATGGGCTGGATAGTTCTTTTCATGATCTTTTAGTTGTTTAGAAGCATATGCTACCACTTTTCCATGCTACATAAGCACACATCCAATTCCTCTTTGAGATGCATCCGTATACACTATAAATCCCCCCGATCCTTGAGGTAAAGTAAGAACTGGAGCTGTGGTAAGCTTCCCTTTTAACTTTTGAAAACTATCCTCACACTTTTCATTCGACACAAAAGGTATCTCTTTTCTGGTTAACTGAGTCAAAGGCATAGCTATGGAAGAAAAGCCTTCAATAAATCTCCTATAGTTACCAGCTAATCCCAAGAAACTTCATATTTCTGATGGATTCTTGGGTCTTTCCCAATTCAAAATTGCTTCAATTTTACTTGGGTCTACTGCCCCACCTTTTTCAGAAATCACATGGCCCAAAAAGTTCACTTCTTTGAGCCAGAACTCACATTTACTTAACTTAGCATACAATTGATGATTCCTTAAGGTTTGTAGTACAATTCTCAAATGTTCCTTGTGTTCTTCTTCAATAGATGAATATATCAACACTTCATCTATAAATACAACCACAAAATGGTCCAAATATGGCTGGAATACCCTATTCATCAAATCCATAAATATCATAGGTGCATTAGTCAACCCAAAAGGCAGTACTAGAAACTCATAGTGTCCATATCTGGTTCTAAATGCGGTCTTGAGAATGTCATATTCTTTAACTCTCAATTGATGGTATCCAAACCTTAGATCAATCTTAGAGAATATTGTGGCAGACCGAAGTTGATCAAATAAATCATCAATTCTAGGTAATGGATATTTATTCTTGATTGTGACTTGGTTCAACTTTCTATAATCAATACATAATCTAAGAGATCCATCTTTCTTTCTTACAAACAATACCGGAGCTCCCCATGGTGACACACTTGGTCTAATAAAACTTTTGTCTAAAAAATCTTGCAAGTGTTTCTTTAGTTCTGTCAACTCAGTTAGTGCCATTCTATAAGGAGCTATAGATATGGGTAAAGTTCCATGTAAAAGTTCAATAGTAAAATCAATTTCCCTACTAGGAGGTAATCCCGATAAATCATCAGGAAAAACTTCTAGAAATTCCTTTCCAACATCGATATCTTGAATTGATATCTATTTATGCTCATTTGACATGGCCGTTACACTTGCCAAATAACCTTGACAACCGTTTCTCAGCCATTTCATGGATTTAAGTGTTGATATAGTCTTCTTGTTTCCATTATTCTTTAGGCATGTATAGCTGAAATCTACTAATCCCGGCCTTTTAAATGTTAAAACATTCTTATGGCAATCTAGTAATGCATGATTTTCTGCTAACCAATCCATTCCCAGTATAATGTCAAAATCTTGCATGTTATCCAATACATATACATATGCGGTAAGTTCATGCTCTCCTATTTTCAGATTTATTTCAGGGATGACAGAGGTAAGAATGGCTATTTGACAAGTAGGACAGCCAAGTACCATACTTCCTACCAATTTCTCTGGTTTCTGAGATATAGAATTAACAAATATCCGAGAAATAAAAGAGTGAGTAGCTCCAGGGTCAAATAACACTCTAGCATACATATTTTCAGTCAAGAGAATACCTACAGCTACAGTGGGGGTGTCTTGGGCTTCCTCCTTTGTCAGAGCAAAGACTCTAGTTGGTCCTTTGGGTGGTTGTCTTGGGGCTTGCTAAAAGTAGGGTTGTGGCTTTTGTGCTTTTGACTGGTCTGCTTTGAGTGGACAGTCCCTAATAAGATGTCCTTTCTGACCACATCCATAACATTTTCCTGCTACTTTCCAGCACTCATCACCGGGGTGTTTTCCTCCACATTGAGCACACACAGGCCAACTCTTTTTCTGTTCTCCCTGCTGCTTAATTGGATCAATCTTTCACTTCTAACCTTTCGTTTCCTTGGCATACAAATTTTTCTTCTTACCCCCATTGGTTTCTTTATTTTTCATATACTCAATAAATTCAGATTCCACTATAAACGCAGTCTTTAGTGCCACTGCCATGCTCTGGGGATCTAGTGAAGCTACCCTGCTCCTCACATTAGGTTTCAATCCTCTCACAAACTTCTTTACCCTTCTGAGTTCATTGTCACAAATGTGAGGTGCATACTTTTCCAGTTCAGTGAATTTGGTCTCATATTCTGCCACAGTCATGTCTTTTTGCTCCAACTATATGAATTCCACTTCTTTCCTATCCTTGACGTGTGGTGGAGTGTATTTCTCATACAACTCTCTCAGGAATTCTTCCCAACTAATGTTATCTCCTCTATTTCTGAATGCATTTCTCATGGCAGATTGCCACCATTCATCTGCTCTATCTTACAGCATATAAGTTGCCAATGTGACTTTATCTTCTTCTTCACATCTAATTGCCTTAAATATCTTTTCCATCTCTCTAACCCATCCTTCTACAATCTCAGGTTGACTATTTCCTTTGAAGGCTAGCGGTCCCATCTTCTTAAATTTCTCTAACAACAATGCTCCAGAAATTCTTTCTCCACCTATATCTTGTTGGTTCTTCATTAGTGTTTGCACCAACCCCTGAAATGACTGCATAAAAGTGGAAAAATAAGGAGTCCAAGTACTTCCTTCTTGAGAGTTTCTGGTCGGTAGTATATTGGGAACTTGCCCCCTAGAACCTTCTTCAATTTCCTCATGTCTATCCTCACTAGATGTGTCGATAGCTTTCCCTTTGTCTGCCATTTCCTGGAACACCATCAAACACATTTAATTAATTCATACTAACCACTTAAGTTTTAAGAACCAAAATGATCTTTAGAGATTCTACAATACACACAAATGTTTTTATTTATTTCCTTTATGAAAATGGTCACAGAGATATTTATTACCCATAACCTTGCTCTGATACCACCTCTATAACACCCTTTGCCGACTGCACACACATATACATATCGCATAACTTTTGATCGGAAGAGGGGTTACGCTGACAAATTTCGTTATGGGCAGACAAATTCGTGAAATGCACAAAACTGGCAAGCCATTCCACAAAGGCATCTTTGAACATATTATACATCACAAGGTAACAAAGTATTAATACTCATTATTTACATAAACCAAGCTTCTTCTCTCTAAAGTTTTATTAGTACAACAAAATCTCTAAAAAGTCATTAGACTATGCTATTCTTCTTCATCTCTTCAACATTCGCAGTGGAATTGAGATTCATTTGTAGCTGAGATTATACACACCTTCAATCTAAAAGGGTTGGAGGAAACAAAGGCATGAGTCGGAGGACTCAGTAGGTGAAAGTAAGCGCATATGGATCAAAAGCACATTTGCTCATGAATTTCATACTTAATAGAAACATATAGCTCAATTTGATTTCATAACGAGCTCAAACAAAATTCAGAACAAGAGTCATATATGTCTTTCAAAATTCATATCATAACTTGTTTTGGAAACGAATTCGACAGACATCATACTACTCTCAAGAGGTTACTAAATAACGTAAATATATCCTCAGTGCCTAGGCGATTCCAACACCTTGGATCTTGTTCATTGCACAAGAACGGGGTTTATTACCCACCACCATCAGTCCATTGACTTGGATTTACCTACAAACTGTTGCCCACAGCTGATCACAAGTGACTGGTGCTTTCACAAGTGATCCTAAACCCTCTTTAAAGAGAACACTATCTTCAGATCATAAGTTACATTTCATGAGTACAATAGGAATAGAAATTCAAGGATAGTTTGATTGAAGATTAACCAAATCATCTTTGTAGTAAAGTAGTTTAGAGTCTAAGAAAATGAGATAACAACTTGTGGGGTCAACAATATAGTGAGTCTTCAGAGGATGGGACAAGAATAGGTGCTGAAAAGATAACAAGGCAGCATCTGTCGACAGCTAGAAGGTAGCTGTCGACAGCTACTGGTTTCCAGAACCATGTTTCTGGAATTTGAACAATGTCGGTCGATCGGCAAAAGTCATTTGTCGACAGATCAGGGTCATCTGTCAATAGATAAGAGCTATCTGTCGATAGCTACTGATTTTTCAGAAGGTTTGGGTTCTGGGAGCTTGAGGCTTGTTGACAGATGACTTCCATCTGTCGACAGCCGCAAGTCCAGCTTCCAGAAATAGATCTACACTACTCTAAAGACTCTTTTAAAGGTTCCTATGAATCCAAATATGTTTAACACATCAAAGAGGGTCTTGTACATAGTTCTAAACATCACTTATATGAAGGAAAGAAGCATAGACAATAGGAGTCCAAGCATTGCATATGAATGGCTTAAAATTGGAAACTTGTAGAAAAAGACTTTGTAGGAACATATCTACTCCTACATGCAATTCCTTCTCAAAGCTGAAAGAAATTCATACTAAGTACAAAATCTACTTCTTAAGACATGAACAATAATTAGAGTCTAATGAAAGCTTTACTAATCCTTGTGACAAGAATCAAGGTAGACACTCAAACTCTGAGGCTCTAATAGAAGAAGGAACAAGAAGAGGAGAATTTTCCACAGAACCAGGGATAAATAGGAACATATGGGTTTCCAAGGATGAAGAAGCTACAAGTATGATAGTAGAAGACTGGAGAGAAATCAGAGAAAGGAACCTACCTGACTGGGAAGGGAAAATGAAGATTCTTCTTCTTCACGTAGAGTCAGTAGCAGTGTAAAGAAGGAAGTAAAAGAATTGCAGGAATGGCAGCTTCAGCCGATGCACTTGGAGAAATGGTAATTCAAATGAAGAGGAAGCAGCAGCACACAGTAGTAGGAGTCTCCCCAAGGCAACGACTGCACACTATGGCAAAAACTACTCCAGCAGCTCCCACAACAGTAGCTCCAGCAGCAAGGAATAGAAAGAAACGGAAACAAAAGTTGTGGTGTGCAAGGTCAAGCAAGAACAAAGGGTGGAAAGGTGCGTATGAAGGGAGAGGGGCTGCTTTTATAACCCAGCACTTTACCTTGCACTGTGACACCTCCCATGTGCAGGTGTAACAGTAAAAACCATTTACACATAGCTCATGCATCCTCTCACACACATACACATCAGTCACCAACGTGTAGGGATTTTAACCCTTAATGACATGGGCTTACGTAGCCCATGCTGGGTAAGCATGGGATAATTCCCAAAAACCCTTACCGTAAATGGCCCATAATTTAGCTGGTCCAATAATTCTTATATAAATACATTAAAATGATGTCCATTTATGTTAAAATTTCAACCATAGGCTAATGAAAAGGTTTTACAAATTATGGTGATTTTAGTTCAATTTTTAGATTTTATTTTCCACTGGGTGAAAAATCGCTCAGAAAATAGTTGTGTCCGCTTAATCTCGAAATCTGTACGTCAACAATTTTGGATATTTACATTTTTGTTATCACCATATTTTTATAAGAATTATGGTGTTCTCGGATTTCATTTTTGTTACAGAATTCTGGTATCGCCCTATCGGGGAGGGCACGACCGAAAATGGTACCGGTGCATGATAATGTGTCTTAAACACACTCTTAATCCTAAATATCTCAATTTAAGACTAATTGATAAGCATAAACAAGATTACTAAGTAAATCATGATGTTTAAAATTTGAGGGTATTACACATACCAGTGCCATGCCAAGCACCACAAGTCCATACTCCCGTGGTTAATAAGTACGATGGGGCGCTCCTCCCCAGGACCAGACAGGGCCCTTATTGCATAAGCTTTAGTCAAATGGACCAAAGTTCTACATTGTTCCGATCAAACATTTACATATTATGGCCACATATTTCTAATAACAAGCTCATAGTAATAAGGACATGATCATTCATAGAGTTCAAGGTATGACAATAGCTCAAGAGATTATTTGGACGGCATAACGGTATATCTTATGTTTCATAATCTTTAGTGTCTTGTGTAACGACCCTGAGAATCCGACCCTCGGCCCAAGACAAGGACCCAATTTTCGCGGTCGCCGCCCACGGATCCAGGGACCCAGAAGGGCTATAACATATGTAAGGGAAATAAACGTCAACTACTAAACTAGAAGCACACACGCGGAAGCAGAAAGGACGGCGAGACCGCAGTGTATCGCTCTAGGTACAGTCCCAACACATGCACACTAGTACAAGTAAAAAGGGAAGGACAGAGCCCTTAGGGGCATACCCCGAGGGTGACATACAACTGAAAGGGGAGAACCTTGCTAGCTGCGGGGACGACGACTACCGCCCCGCCTCCTCCGCCCGACTTGCGCCCTGCCGCTGTTGAGAAGTCTCACCTAGAAAAGGAAGGGATGAGCTTCACAACAGAAGCTTAGTAGGGACTACCAATCTCCTACTGGCTCTAACAGACAGAAGGATATATAAACAATTAAATAATAGCAGATATATCTTCTACTCTACAAGGGGAAGTGCAGAAGCAAAGCTACTAACTAGCCACGGTACAGAAAGACACCACGGTCGGAAACTCCGTAGAACTGCATGTCGTGACCACCACACGGGTGGCAACACAGACATAGTGAACCCTACCTAGACAAGAGACACTAGCTACGGAAAATGCTACAACTAGTCAACCGGTCAGGTGTGTCCACTGACGTCTTATCCTCGACCTAGGTCTAAACCTCCACATCTCGTCAGAGTGGGGCAGGAACACAAGTAACACAACAGTAACCGCCATAGTCTGGCTGGACTACGGTCCCACGCCTGGCCTCTCTAAGTGGTTCTGGGGCCACAAAGAGCAAGGCAGTGAGAAAAAGACTGACTGGCCTGCGCCGAAAAGGACTCTAAATGACCTCGGCATCCTAGACCAACCAAGAGAGCTATGCAAATGACTCAACGCCGCTATCCTAACCACCGTTTTCCCCTCTACTCCAAAGTCCGTGACTCGAGCACACCTGCCGCCCGAAGTACTCCCTCAACAGGCGTGTGAGGACGGGGGTCCCAGGCAACGGTAACAACCTCTCTCACGGGACAAGCCCTCAAGTGCCAAGCACCGGGCGAACGACTAGTGTAGGACCGTACTAAGAAACTAGCACTGGTGCCACGGGTACAGCAAGAACCGGAAACAGTGAAGACTCCACATAAAATGGAACTCCATAAGAGTTGCATATCTCTGATGCTGTCGTGACACATCGGGCCGTCGTGACACTGTCGCAATGCCACAGGCTATCATGACACTATCATGACACCCAAGGCCATCACGACCATGTCGCGACGCCTTAGAGCGTCACGATGAAGTCGCGGCTGCCTCGTCGGTCACGATATCATTGCGACTTCTATAGCGGTCGCGATCTCAGCCGAGAGGGGTCCCGGTACAGTCCTCCCAAGGAGCACCCCAAAACCGATACAAATCCTCCACAGGGGGAGTGGAAACATGGGAAACACATAGCAAAGCTTATAAACTTGCAAACCGCCCTCAAACCCCATGAATCACGTGATAACATTGCAATCTACTCTCAATGAGGAAAACCTCACAGCAGGGAGCATGGATCTCACCCCCACACCCCAAAACCACGGAGAAACAAGGATTCTCAAGGGGAAGGGAGCATGCTAGGATGAGAGGAGACAAGGGGTCCCTACCTCCAAGAGTAGAGCCGACTCGTTGGGGCCTTCACGTCGGAATGGCCACCTCCTCCTCGCTCCAAGCACCACGAGCACATCCCCTACATGAAGGAGACATCACCTCCTCTATGCAAGCACCACGAACGCCAAGAATCGCCAAAGAACACGAGAGAGCTCGGGAGAGGAAGAAGGAAGAAGAAGAAGGAAAGGGAGAAAGGGGGGAAATGGGGCGCCGACCTCGGTTTTAAACCGATGGGTCCCGAGACGCGACGGGTCCACCTGGTGCGACAACAAGCATGTCACGATGCCCCCGGGCATCGTGACCATGTCGCGACAGCCATCCCCAGTGTGACACCGGATGACGATCAAATCTCGAAGATCGAGAAACCAGAACGCGACAGTCTGCCAGGTTGAGTCAATGTTGTACGCATCTGACACCCTACAAGAACGCGACGCCTACCCCCGTCATGACCATGTCGCGACCAGGGTGTCTGTCACGACCATGAGGACTGGGCCAAGGTCCCAAGATGGCTGGGTCTTACATCTTGACAAGAGGATGGCTAATTATACATCATACACAGTACAAGTGCTCTCTATCTCCAGGGTACTTCATGGTACAACCAGCTCAGTCTCTATGATGGAATCCACGGAGTACAGAGACTTAAAGAGGTCTTAGGGAAAAGGTCGCTAGTCTGCCAATACGGAATGACTAGCCGAGAGTTTCCAATTGCCAAAGAAGTGTGTGCCTAATCGTGCAAACGTGTAAGTGTCGTGACACGGAACTTTCCTAAGCATGCATGCAATTGATGAACAAAATATGGAAAACCTAAAAAAAAACACGTAAATAAGGAAAGTCCACATGCAACAAGCAAGTAACATAATAGGAAAGCTTTAAACTAAGCAAGTATATTCTAACATGTATCCTCCACAGATTCATATCACAACTCATATTATGACAGATTTCATATCAAGCTAGATCACAAGGTGATAATCAAATGAATGTAAGATCAATCACTTCATATTGAGCATTAGAATCATATTCATGTCATTATAGTTTTCAAATAGATTGGTCATTTTTAAGCCAATGCACAACTAGGTAACATGAACACAGACCGAGACATACACATGTTTGACTTACTAACTAAAAGGAATAGTCTCGGGTCTGCCTTTGAATCGCGACGGGTTCAAACGTCGCTTTTCAAAGAACCGTACAAAGTTGAGCACGACTCTATATAAAGGCACAGAATCGCGATGGACCTTCTTGTCGCATTTAAATCACGATAGGACAGATGGTCATCTTTCAGACATGAATCAATTACCAGATCGATTACCTAACCAAGATCGCGACGGTCATGTTTGTCACGTCCATAACACGATAGGCCAATATGTCGCGATGATTCTTGATTCATGACATTTCGATATGTCCTGTTCAAGGATCAACTTCAAATTTTGAATATAAAAATTGTACGGAACCAGAGGGCGGGAAAACTTCCAAATCGCGACGGCACATGCCGTCGCGTTCAAGACGGGTCCAGAAACCAACGTGACACACAGTTTGATGTGTCAGGGTTGACTAGTCAGACCTGAAAACACGATGTAAAATTCAGTCGCCTATACTTAAATCACGACGTACCTGTACATCGCGTTCATGCAAACAGAATTGGGATGTCTGGATACGTCACGTTCTTGCATCTTGCCCGAAAATGCAGAAAACAGATACAACCCTTCATGATAGACTTATAACTTGAAATCTTGCGATCTCTAGACAAAACTCTAAACATGAAAAGTGTCGAGGGCATCAAATAGAAGAGAATCATGGTTTTGGTTTGACCCAAAATGACCTTGATTTGCATAAATTACAGCATAACCATGAAAAGCCCTAAACTTGTACGACTTATGGAAAACGCTTAATAAGACTAACATGCTTGATGGAAATTAGGCAAAATAGATGAAAAGGAAACTAGACACGATGCTCTTTTAGGTGGTATAAACCTTGTTTAGTTCTAGCCCAAGATCACCTACCTTGTAGTGGATCTAAGAGGGTCTTCTACTCAGGTCGCAGCAGAGAAAGGTTGGAGAAGATGGTGTCCTCTTGGTCATTCTCCTCCTCTCTCAGTGCTCTAGCTCGCCTCCACACGACCCCAACACAATGGTAAACTTCCCCCAAAAGTCTTATGATGATTACTTATAGGATTAGGGTTTATTTCAAGTCCTAAAGAGACTAGGAAGGGTGGGTTGCGATTTCTGCATGGTACCTTTCATTTATTGGGGATTCACCTTCCAATTGGAGTAGCAATGCCATTAGGAAACACCCTCACATGGTTGGGTACAATTTTGATTGCTTTGTATGGCTAATTACCTTTGTTTTAGCCTTAATTTTCCCCTTCCTATTTTCTGCATAATTATGGTTGTGAATTTTTGGGTTTCATTGTTATTGGGTTTTGTTCTTTTTGGCCCAATAAGTGTTGTGTTGGTCACAACAAATCCAAATGGTTTATCTCACTTCATGGGAGTTTAACACTGACATTTATTTATTTATTTAACATTCTCATTTATTTGTTATTTTCCTAAAATTTTTAAATCCATAAATTTCTTGGGCGTTACAACACAAGTCACCATTCAGTGTTGTCAGGACATAATTCAAGGATCATGTGTCGACACATAGCTTAAGTTGTGTCGGCACACTTGTTATGTGTCGACACACTTCGACTTTTGTTCCAGTTCTGAAATCTTGGACACGTGGAAGAATTTGATACAAGGTTTTTGAGCGAGAATTATGTGCCCCCAAAACTCCAAGGCACCTCGTGGGTACATGGGACTATAAATGCCCATGATCCACACACCTTTTGGGGCACACACACCTCAGTTCCTCATCTTCCAGAAGCATGAGGCGACAACCAGAGATAAGCTTCATCTGTGGAGTATTGCTGGTTCAGATCTGAAGCATTGTGGATCCAAGCACCTTGATCCATCAACATCAAGTTGAATTCCAAGATTTCTGAGTCCACATCATCGAGCTGAAGCTTGAAGTCTGAAGTCTCAACTGGGAGCATAACAGGGGGAAAATCGAACCAGTTCTATCTGTTCTGTAATTCTCTTGATTCATTTGGTTCTTCATCTCAAACTCAATTCAATTTATGTGTATTGTGAAATTGAAGCAATTCTTATGCTCAATTTCACGTGTGTGTTCTAATCTGAGATTTCTGTCATCTCATATTGTGTGTGTGTGTGTGTGTTGTGATATCTGTTTGAACTTGCTAGATAAGTAGATTTGTGTGTGTGTGTGGATGGTGGATGTAGGATACATAGTTGTGTAATCCGAACCACCCTAAATCTTTGTGCCTCTATGGTTTGATCAATCTGAACATTAGATGTTTGATAGGCTCGCTATTCACACACTACTTAATCTGTTTAGGTTGTTCGAACTTGTGCATAATTCATAGATCTGAAATTCTCATATGTTTCTGAGTTGATAAGTGATTAATTTTTAATTTGGTGGAAATCTATTCATCCCCCCCCCCTTCTAGATTTCGTCATAGCTATTTTCCGCTATCTTTCAATTGGTATTAGTGCAGGTTCTCTTTTCACTTGTCAAGTGTTTGTTCAAACGATCAAGAGTCTTTAGCTATGGATGTCATCAAGGGGTTTATGGCTGAAGGTCACTCAATCACTAGACCTCCACTTTTTGATGGAACTGACTATTCGTATTGGAAAAACAAAATGCAGGTGTTCTTAAGAGCACAGAACTATGAGCTTTGGAAAATTGTAGACAAGGGTCCTCCTGATTTGCCAGAAGATGAAGAAGTATGGACTAAAGAGCAAATTTAGAAGTCTACACTCAGCTGGAGTGTGATGAATATGATGCAATGTGCAATTCATCCCAAACAATACTCCAGTGTTTCCTCATGTAAATCCGCAAAGGAAATGTGGGACAAACTTCAACTTATTTATGAGGGAACATCTGAGGTAAGAGAGACCAAGGCAAGTATGCTAGTATCTGAATATGAAATGTTTAGAATGAAAAATGCTGAGACTATATCTAAAATGTTTGCTAGATTTATGTTAATAGTGAATAGTATCAAGGGTATTGGAAAGGAGTATTCTAACAGTGACCTTGTAAGGAAGATAATAAGGTCTCTTCCATCTGCTTGGCACACAAAAACCATAGTTATAGAAGACTCCAAAGATCTGTCAACTAAGTAATTAGATGAGCTAATAGGGTCTTTGATAACATATGAAATCAACTTGAAAAGAAATGCATCTGTCATGATTTCAAAGAAACCTATAGCTTTGAAAGCTTCATGTAGTTCTAAAAATGTGATTGAAAGTTGTGATGATACTGATGAATCTTCTAATGAAGAAAATGATGGTGAATTGGCTTTATTGACAAGGCAATTGAATAATTTTTTTAGAAAGAAAGGAAAAGGTAAACTCAAACCCTTCAATAAGAAAGATTTTTCCAAGAAACCTGAGTTTAATAAGAAAATTAAATCAAACAAAAAGACTGACATTATTTGCTATGAATGCAGGAAACCAGGACACATGAGAGGAGAATGTTCTGATTTTAAAAGAAAGTTGAAAAATCAAATGTTCAAGAAACCCAGAGCCATGTTAGCTACATGGAGTGATGAGGATGAGGAAGAACAAGGAGAAGGTGAGTCTGAAGATGAAGAGATTACATGTCTCATAGCCAGAAATGAAGAGAACACATAGGTAAGCTCTTCATTTGAAGATTTCTCCATTGATGATTGGGAAGAAGCGTATGCTACATTGTTTGAGAAGTTGTGTGAATTGAAATTTGAAAATAAATCACTAAAAAGGAAATTTAATAGCATATTGCATGATTTTCAAAATTATGAACAAGTCAATCTTCTAAATAATGAAATTGTCTGTTTAAAAAAGGAACAAGAAACTCTGAATGAACAACTTGATAATATCAAGGAAAGATGCCAAAATGCTGGAAAAAAAAAAACAAATTTTGACTGATGAGATTGAAAAACTTAAGAAAGAGAAAGGGTTGCTTCAAGAAGAATTGAAAAATGCCCAAAAGGAATTGAATGATAGGAAAGATATTATGTCTAAGTTTGTTAAAGGAAAACAAAATCTAGATGCTATATTAGGGGTTCGAATGAACACTACTAAGCATGGATTAGATTTTCAGTCTGAGAGCAAAAAGAAAATTGGACAGACTCGGATAACATCCTTTATTAAAGGAACAACATCTCACAATCAGTCTAGAAAGAACATGAATGTCTTGGGGGGGGGGATCCCTCCCCCAACCCACCCATGTGCTACTCCTCCCCACCTAGCAGATGCTGCGACCTGGTCTAGGGCCTTCCCTCCTCTGGGGCCCTCTTCTTCTCCAGCTGCCCTAGGCGCATCTGTTGTTCCTATCGACACTGGTGGAAGACCTGCTACTGTTGGTGTGCCTCCTACGAATGATCAGACCACAGATCCTGCAGCTGCATCTCATGCCGATGTGGCTACTCATCCTGCTGGGCTTTCCACTTGTCAGGTCGCCACCAACCAGGGCTTGCTAGCTGGGAGATCTGCATCGGCCCATGGAACATCTGCTCCGCCAGAAGCTCCTGCATCGACCCATGGAACATCTGCCCCGCTAGCAGCTCCTCCATCCCCTTGGGGTGTGCCCCTCGCACACAATAATCCTGCTGCTAGCCCCTCGTTTGCTCAAGTGCTCCTGCAGTCCATTTTGCCTCCTCTTCTTCCCCTAGTTGCTCACGGGCCAGCAGTCACAGATCAAGGGGAACCAACTGCTTTCTTCATCATGGAGGAGATCAAGGTGTCATGCAAGCCCCTGGATTTTGCTGTCATAGCTAGGACACCTTAGGGGCGCTCCCCCCTTTCAAGAAATCAGAGCCCACTTGGCTCAAAGATTCACATTCACACAAGACTTCTTCATCAGTGCGATGGATGGCCGCAACCTTCTCATCCGATTTCAGAGCAAGGAATACTTCCTATAGGTTCTGCTCAAAGAATCAATGTATGTCCAAGGCCGACCTTTCTACTTTTTCAAGTGGACAATGGATTTCTCTCCCGACAAGGACAGCCCCATCATCCCGGTATGGATTGAGTTGCCAACCCTCCCAACCAACTTCTACAACACTGCCATGATCTGTACCCTAGCAGGGAGTATCGGCCCTGTGCTCAAGGTGG
Source organism: Colocasia esculenta (assembly GCA_014218235.1). Lineage (NCBI taxonomy): Eukaryota > Viridiplantae > Streptophyta > Magnoliopsida > Alismatales > Araceae > Colocasia > Colocasia esculenta. Next base: position 24,188,833 of record CM024759.1, read on the forward strand.
ATAGGAATACAACATGTTTATTGTGCACACAAGCCGCTCGAGTGAATGTTCAGATGGATGTTTCAAGGAAAATACCAGAGCAGATCTAGGTAGGCATTGGCACAGGCGGTTATTGGCAATCAGTAACATACCCAGACCCTCCTAAGTTCTGCAAAACATGTCAATGCTTGGGGCACCTGGAGTCTAACTGCAAGAAAAGTTCCCCCTTCCATGGTGGAGATGGAGGACACTCGGGTGCCAACCAAAAGTCCATGACAGAAGAGCCAAATCCTCAACAACCTGTGTCTAAAACAGTATGGAAGGCTGTAAAATTTGTGGGGAATGTATCCTATGATACATCTAGTCATCATGGCAAGAAGGTGGATGCAGCAAACAAAGCTGCCGATGAGGTGTTCGATGGAATGCCTCTTCAGCAACCAAGGGTGATTTTGGAAGCTAGTCCTCCACAGGTTGTTGTCAAGGTTGGCAGCTCCTTAGGGGACACATCTGGGACTGATGGTATAATTAATGAGGGCCCCTTAATAGACGATGCATCTACAGTGGATCAGAAGCACCCGATGCTTGCAGCAAACACTGCCACGGCCAAGGGAAGTGAACCTAGATCTGATGGTTGCAATGTCCTTTCCTCACCTTCGACTGCTACATCTCAGGTGTTTGATGAAATCGCCCATATAGCAGGCCAAGCAAAAGATGTAGCTTCTAAGCCCACCCAAGTGGCCATCCCCCCAGCTGCACCACCCAACAATGCAGGCCATTCACAACAGCCACCTGAGGCGCCACTGCCCATTACCCCAGTGCAAGCTGGTCCCACTGCACCGACTCCACAGCAATTAGCCCCCGCTATCATCAAACATAAGGGCAAAATCTCTTCAGTTCTGAACCCCGCCTTCCCTTCGTGGAAGCCTGCTGGAAATCTGGTTCAGCAAATCCCCATGGTTGCAGCTGATGCAGACATGCTCCTTGATGATCCGAACCAGTTTTCCCAGTTCTTGGAAGGATCTTCAGTAGAAGCCACACCATCCTCTCATGAAGCAAAGTGCACAGCACCGTCCCCAACAGCACCCCGGTTGTCCTTCACCGATGCACTCCGAAAAAAAACCAAAAAAGGAGATATCTACATGATGGAAAACAAGCCTTCACCTCCGTGTTTCCCTGCTGAAATGTCTTCAAGGGTAGCACCGATTCTGCCATCCCATCCCCAAAAAGGAGAACACGGTGTCTACAAGATCAACCTCCCCGAGATACACAACATCAGAAGCATCCCCGACATCGAGGCGGGGGAAGTGGACCTGCTAACCTTGCATAATAGTTGGGCAGGCCGAACCCGCAGCACTACAGTTCTTACCATGGATTCGGATGGGGAATACGAGGATTTCTCAGACTGACACACCATGTACTTTGGTTGCCCCCTTATGTACTCTTGACCCCTCTGTGTAGGGAGTCTTAGCTTATGCCCCCGCTATCTATGTACCCCCTCCCCTCCCCACTCTCTTTATGTTTTCAGCAATATATAAAAATCAAAATGCCCGATATTGACATTGGAGGTTCACTCCTTTGTCATATCAATTAAAAAAAAGTCTAGAAAGAACACTCAAGAAAAATAATCCATGAACTCAAAACACAAAAGTCAGAATCAATTTAAAATTTCAGAACACAATTCAAGCATGGAAGAGTTCATTTCAATAATCAACAAGACTTGAAGCAAACTGTTAGATCTACCTCTCATCTGAAAATAACAAAAATTTCACATCACACAAATTCATGTCATGCACAATTTGCAAAAAATCTGGGCATTCTGATGCAAATTGCAGATCTAATGTGAATGCATGTAAAGTAAAACAAGTATGGATCTCAAAATAAATTATCATTGAATTGAAAAGACTGATGGGACCCAAAGCAATTTGGGTACCAAAATCTTCTTTCTAAATTCCTTTGCAGGAATGTCTTACAACCCACAAAAAAGGCAAATGGTACATTGACAGTGGTTGTTCAAGACATACAACTGGAGATAAAGAAAAATTATGTTCATTGACTGAGAAAGATGGTGGTCAAGTAATCTTTGGAGGTAAAAACAAAGGTCAAATCATTGGAACAGGAAATGTTGGTAAGAATCTTTCAAGCTCTATTGAAAATGTGTTGTTGGTTAAAAGCCTTGATCATAATTTACTGAGCATCAGTCAGTTGTATGACTAGGGCCTTAAAGTAATTTTCAGTTATGATTCATGTGAAATTGTTGAAAAAGAATCTGGAAAAATAAAATTTCTTGGTCAAAGGATCAATAATGTCTATCTAGTTGACCTGAATCAACATTAAAATGAAAATCTTTGTTTAGCTACAAACCAACATGATCTATTTCAACTTTGGCATCTTAGACTAGGTCATGCCAGTGACAATGTTTTGAATAAATTGATCAGACATACTCTTGTGAATGGACTGCCTAAAATGAAGAAAAAAAATGCAATTTTTTGTTCTGCATGTGTTCAAGGTAAACAAACTAGGAAATTATTCAAATATGTTGCACCTGTAATAACCTCAAAACCTTTTGAACTGTTGCATGTGGATCTTTTTTGTCCTACTAGGACACTTAGTCTTAATGGACATCAGTTTGGGTTTGTAATTGTTGATGATTTCTCTAGGTTTACCTGGGTATATTTTTTATCTCACAAGAATGACACTTTTTAAAATTTTCAAAACTTCTTTAATAAGATTGAACATGGAAAACAAATGAAATCTACTCCATACTTACTGATCATGGAGGAGAATTTGACAATAATTTGTTTTTTGAATTTTGCAGGAGCAAAGGGATTGATCACAAATTTACTTCACCAAGAACTCCCGAACAGAATGGGATAGTTGAAAGGAAAAATAGAATGTTGGTTGAAATGGCCCGAACTCTGTTAATTGAAAGTCATCTTCCAAGAAGCTTTTAGGCAGAAGCTGTTAACACTTCATGTTACATTCCCAACAGAGTCATAGTAAGACCAGTCCTTAAGAAAACTTCCTATGAGCTCTTAAAAGGTAAGAAACCTCAAATTGCCTATTTTAGAGTCTTTGGAAGTAAAGTTTTCATTCACAATAATGACAAGAAAGATCTAGACAAATTTGAAAAGAAAAGTGATGTAGGCATTTTTCTAGGATATTCTGAACATTCAAGGTCATATAGAGTTTTTAATAATGAATCAAAAACTGTGGAGGAAACTCCACATGTCATCTTTGATGAGAATTGTGAAAATACTAATGACCATGATTCTTGCAGGAATCAAGAAGAAGATGCATATATCCTTATGGAGGAATCAGATCAATCACTGGAAAATGAAGAAGCACCTGAACATGAAGATGTGTCGACCCAACACAGCATCAGGTCGACACCAGTTCAAGTCAGACTAACTAAAAATGTCAGTACACTGACAAGAGGTAACTTCAGATACTCTAGAGATCATCCACTTGATAATGTTGCAGGTAATGTCAATGATAGAGTTCAAACTAGATCTCATTTCAAAAATATCATTGAACAAGATCAAATGGCCTTCATATCTCAAGTGGAACCCCAAAACATTGAAGACGCCTTAAAAGACAATTCTCGGGTAGAAGCAATGCATGAAGAGCTAAATCAATTCAAAAGGAATAATGTTTGGAGCCTAGTTCCTATAAACCCTAAAAATTTAATAATTGGAACTAGGTGGGTGTTTAGAAATAAACTGAATGAAGAAGGGAAAGCTGTGAGGAATAAAACTAGATTGGTTGCAAAAAGATACAATTACGAATTTGGGGTAGACTTTGAAGAATCCTTTGCACCAATAGCTAGGTTGGTAGCTGTGAGAATCCTATTAGCATATGCATATTCCAAAAACTTTAAACTGTTTCAAATGGATGTCAAAACTACCTTTCTGAATGGTTACATTAAAGAAGAAGTTTTTGTTGCACAACCACCTGGATTTGAAGATCATGGTAAACCTAACCATGTTTATAAATTGTACAAAGCTCTTTATGGATTGAAACAGGCTCCAAGAGTATGGTATGACAGGTTCAACAATTTTTTGGTTAGTAAGAATTATTCCAGAGGTAAGGTGGACCAAACCCTCTTCACAAAATCTGTCCACAATCACATCATTGTAGTTCAGGTATATGTGGATGATATCATTTTTGATTCCACCAATCCTTCATTAAGTGAAGAATTTTCAAATCACATGCATAATGAGTTTGAAATTAGTCTTATGAGAGAATTACAATTTTTCCTTGGCTTGCAAGTCAAACAATTTGAAGATGGATTTTTAATCAATCTAGAAAAATATGTCAAAGAGTTGCTAAAAAGATTTTAGATTGAACAAGCCAAGCTAGCATCCACTCCCATGAGTACAAGTATAAAATTGGATAGTGATGAAAAAGGTAAATTGGTTGATGCAAAACAATATAGAGGTATGATTGGATCTCTTTTGTATCTTACTGCATGTAGACCTGATATTCAATTTAATATTTGTCTCTGTGCTAGATTTCAATCTAGTCCCAAAGAAAGTCAACTGCTTACTGTTAAGAGAATTTTTAGATATCTCTGTGGTACATGTGATTTGGGTTTATGGTATCCAGTTGGTTGCTATATTGATTTGATTTCTTATTCTGATGCTGACTATGCTGGATGCAAACTTAATAGGAAGAGCACTAGTGCTTTCTGTCAATTTCTAGGAGGTTGCATGGTAACATGGGCATCCAAGAAGCAACACTCAGTTGCACTCTTCACTGCAGAAGCAGAATATGTTGCTGCAGGGAGTTGTACAGCTCAAGTGTTGTGGATCAAAAGTCAATTGCTTGACTACAACATAGACATTGGATGCACATCTATCATGTGTGATAACACTAGTGCTATCAATCTTTCTAAAACCCCAATTCAACATTCAAGAACTAAATATATTGAAATCAGACATCACTTTCTGAGGGATGAGGTTGTTAATAAAAATATTGAATTGGAATTCATTCCTACAGAAAAACAAGTGTCTGACATTTTTACAAAACTATTGGCAGAGGACAGATTCACATCTTTACGGCGAGAACTTGGAATTTGCAACATGCATTAAAACTTTCTTGAAAGCTGAAATTAATTGGGACTCTTATGCAAAGATTAATTGGTATATCAAATAGTGAACTGTGGAAGGACAAGTCAGGCTTGTCTGAAAACTGTCATTATGTGTTGAGGAAAATCCTCCACCAAGTACCAATGATCTTCCCTGTGCAAGAGTCATTAATTTTGAATGAAATGTCTGTGTTTGCACTATGATTGCTGGTTCATTTCATATCTTTCATGTTGATCTTGTTTGACTGTTTGCTGAAATTGAGTGCCAAGTTGATTGTGTATCATTTGACTATCATTTGTTTAACTCATGCACTATTTAAGGGGGAACAATAAATTTGAGAAGAGTATTTGTTCTGGAAAGGAGGTAACAATTCTTATACTTGAGCTGGATGAGAACAAGTTGTAGTTTTGAACTGAATTATTGAAGCAATGTTAGTGACAGTTCTGTTTCTGAATCAAGTCGACACATAATCAGTTTAGTGTCGACACCAAACCACTGTTCCTATTTGAGAGTGATCTTTTCTCAAGTCCTGTGTCAACACATGTCAATTTCTATGTCGACACATTCCTTCAATGTTATTCTCAAACTCTTTAAGTTGCTTCAATGTTAGTCTTCTATAAATTTCATGTTGAAGAAGGTCTATTTGCGATGAAAATTGATCTAGTCAATAATTCAAGGGGAGCTAAAGACTTCACTGATTTTTCTTTCATCAGACTAGAAGCAATTTAGTGATTTGATGGATATGTAATTCACAACCTAATCATTATATTTTCTAAAAATAACCAGGAATGCATTTTTAATAGTATTAACATATTCCTCAAGTCCACATTCTTTTATCCTCTGAAATTCAAAAGTAATTTGATTTCTTTGGTTGTATATTGTCCAATTCATTATTGTCTTTACACATTTCTTTCGGTTTTGACAAAGGATAAAGTTGTGTCCAATTCTTGGTATTCATCAAGTTTCAATTCTCTTTTGGCAGAGCAATGGCATGCATATTGAGAAACTGCACACCTTCACAAAAATGATGAGCTATGTATGTCATGAAGTGTCATGCCAACTCTGTTCTGAGGGGCTTAATCTGAATATTCAAAATTGATGTTAACTGAGTAACTGAGAATATTGGTGTCTGATAAACGTATATTTCCATGTCAAAAGGTTTTCATTAACCCCTTAAGGCAGAATAATTAGTAAATCTTAAGTAACCAGAGACTCAGGTGTGTAAAAAGCATGTGTACTTGAGTGAACAAGATTTACTATATTTGACTGCTCATTGCCTCTATTTCAAGAAAATTCAATTAAACAAAATGGACAACAACTTTCCCAACTCAAATCTGTTGAGAGTGTTTAACTTCAATAATGATTGGTTTTTATTGTGGGGAAATCATCTTACTTTGGCTAAGTAAGGGTTAAAAGAAAGAATTGTTCTGAATATAATATTTTAATTCCATTAAAGTGTAATCCAGGTTCTTGAGATTCATCTAATGGTCAAACATTGTATACTATCCCCAACCCATTAAATTTCTAAAGAAATGATGATAAGAATTTGAATGTGATATCTTTAACATGTTAAAAATCCTTGAATAATTGATTTTTAGATTCTTCTCATCTTAATAAAGACTTTCCTTCTCATCATTTCACAAAATCCTGAATTTTTGCTATCTCAGGTCAACACACCTCATTCCTGTGTCAACACAACTCTATCTCAAGTCGACACACTTCATTCATGTGTCGACACAACCAAGTCCAGTCATTGGTTCCGGTTTAGGGTAAATGAACCTGAGGAACATCTTATCACCTATCTTTTGGTGTCGATCCCCTTTTTTTTAACGCACTCAACCCTAGGTCGACCCTACCTTTCCCATTTCTCCATCTTTCAAACTTCCCTCTTCTCCTACAACTCCGGAAGAACGACGCTCTGTTTCCTCCAATTTTTCTCCATCACCCTTCATCTCCAGATCTCATGGCACCCAAGAAAGTTCCAAGGCATGGAGCAAAGGCTAGAGCAACATCAAAAGCTGTGGTTATTCAAGAATCGCCAGTGGAAAGAAGAAGCAAGTTCAGAAATGATCTCTCGAAGAGAAAATCTGATTCCACTCCCTTTGGCACTCCTTGAAAATGGGGAAAGACCATCCCTCAGTGCAAAGGAAAATCTGTAATGCCATCTAGATACCCAAAAAGGAAGATTTTCCAAGATTCCAGTTCTTCTGATTAGAGCAGTTCATCTTCATCTGACGGTACATCTTCCTCCAACCCTAACACAAAGTTCCAAGAAGTCTCTTCTTAAGACACCTCTCAGTCTCTAGTGGCAACACCCTTAAAATCTGTTCAAACTGAAGGGAGAATGATTTTGAAGCCAAGGGCAGTAGATCTTTTTGACACAGAGCTTTCATATGCTTTCCCAGACATTGTCCCTCTGTTTGATTTTCAAGGCTGGACTAGGTTCATCAGTGAGTATAGAACCTTCTATCTAGGGCTAGTTCAGGAATTCTATTTAAATATTGTGGATACAGAAGAGGGATTTAAGTCAGAAGTAAAAGGTGTCAAAATTCTTTTCTCTGCAGCATTGGCACATCAACTATTTCAAATCCCTAATTCTGGTGAAGACTATTTCACTTATGAGTTTAATCTTTATGAAGCATATTCACTTCATGTGGGATTACCTCATGATAAGTCAAATACAAAACAAGCAAATGTCACTAGTTTGAATGCCGATTCCTTCCCCCCACTGCTTAGATTGGTGCATCATGTTTTTACCACTATTCTCACACCTCAAGGTGGTGTTAGGAATAGACTCACAGATATTCAAAGGTTTCTACTGTTTTGTATGCTGAAAAACATCGAAGTGAATTTGATTGAGATCATGTTTCAAATCATTTTTGAAACAATAAGGAAAGAACTACACAGATCTCTTCCATATGCTGCTCATCTAACTGCTATTTTTTAGTATTTTGGCATATCATTTTTGAATGAAAAGGTTCAGAAGATTCCTCATTGTAATGTCTACTGTTTGCACAATGTGAAAAAGTTCATGAAATTCAGAATTGAGGGTGATCAGGTCACTAGAGGTCCAATCATGGAACAACCATCAGCTCACAATGTAGAAGAGTCTATTCCTAGTGCAGACATACCTCAAGGAGATCCAGTGGAATAGCCAACATTAGAGCCTGAGTTAGCCCAAGATGTGCCAGAACAATCTATTCCTCCAGAAATTCCAACTTCTCATCCAAATTTGATTGTTCCTACCTCTTTCTTTCATCATCATCAAAGCTCAGCATCCACATCTTCTGGTGGACCATCAGTCCCCCCTGAACTCTACAACTTTCTTCAAGTTCAATTTGATAACTTGAATTCCTCAATGAGAGAGATGTCCACTAATTTTTAAGTTTGTTGAACATGCCTCACTGAGATTCAATAGACTGGTTGGGACATTAGGTGATGGTTCTACTCAACTTTCATGTCTTCAGTCTGACTTGCAAGAATTTCTTTCAAAGATACTTGAGAATACACAACATAGCATTCATAATGGACAAGAGGCTGTGACACAGGTGGCCAAGTGTCAACTGTCATTTGCTCACTTTGTCGAAGATATGGAACACATGAAGGAGCATACTGCTCACATTGATGAAGAAATTGCAGACCTTAAATCTGATTTTAACACTGTATGGAAGTTAAGGGATGATGTATGTACTGGAGATAGTAGACATGCTACCTCATCCATTGTTGTTCCTCCTTATGCCCCATGGCATTGATCAGATGACAGTACACATTTCTGAGAATTTGAGGAAGATGGAAGAAACCCTCCATACTAGATTGACATCTGTTCAACTTTTTCTGAGGAATAATTTGGGAGCTTTAGAAACCAAGATAAAGAAGATTGATGACAGGTTGTTTCCTCCTCCTCCTCCTCCTCCTCCTTCACCTCAATGATGCTACCTTTTTGTTGATGTCAAAGGGGGAGAAAGTGTGTGATATTTCAGTTCTTTTTGATGGTTTGGAAACTTTGGATGGCTTATTTTGGGTTTAGAACATTGAATGTTATGTTTGAACATTGACTCTTATGCTTTTCTGAATGTCATACTACAATCCAATTCTCAATGAATGTTGTAATTATGTGATGAATGTTGTGAATTTGTGATGGTGATTGCCTTTTTCATATGACATGGAATGATGTGAATGATTGTCTTAAAATATCTTGTTTGAGTAGACTGAAATGTTAAATGAATCATAGTTCTCATCATCATAAAGGGGGAGATTGTTGGATTTTTTTTTTTGATGATGTTTAACTATGATCCATACAAGTTTGAATATCTTGCTTCAATCATATCTAACACTATATTTCATGCTTAGTTCATAGAAAAAGTTGATGTGATGACAGTGGTGTCGACACAACTCTGATGGAGTGTCGACACATAGTTCAATCCCAGTGCAGATTTTCATGAAAGGAAGCCAGTGGTGTCGACACAAGCACATCATGTGTCGACACATCATCTATTCACAGAAGCCATTCAGAACTGAAGAAGTCAGTGGTGTCGACACAAGTTCATTGTGTGTGGACACATCCATTGTATTCAGAAAGCAGTGCAGTAAAAAAGAAGTCAGTGGTGTTGACACAGACACATCATGTGTCGACACATCCATTGCATCCAGAGAACAGTCATAAGACAAGAAGCCAGTTGTGTTGACATAGGTTGATCATGTGTCGACACATCCTGTACTCCCAGAAAGATGATTTTTAGTCTATGGTCAGGTGTGTCGACACAAGAGAAATGTGTGTCAACACAAGTCACCATTCAGTGCTGTCAGGACACGATGCAAGGATCATGTGTCGACACATAACTTAAGTTTTGTCGACACACTTTGACTTTTGTTCCAGATCTGAAATCTTAGACATGTGGAAGGATTTGATACAAGGATTTTGAGCGGGAATTGTGTGCTCCCAAAACTCCAAGGCACCTCATGGGTACATGGGACTATAAATGCCCATGATCCACACACCTTTTGGGGCATACACAACTCAGTTCCTCATCTTCCAGAAGCATAAGGCGGCAACCAGAGAGAGGCTTCATCTGTGGTGTATTGCTGGTTCCGATCTGAAGCATTATGGATCCAAGCACCTTGATCCAACAACATCAAGTTGAATTCCTAGATTCCTAAGTCCACATCATCGAGCTGAAGCTAGAAGTCTGAAGTCTCAATTGGGAGCATAACAGGGGGAAAATCGAACTAGTTCTATCTGATCTGCAATTCTCTTGATTCATCCGGTTCTTCATCTCAAACTCAATTCAATTTGTGTGTATTGTGAAATTGAAGCAATTCTTATGCTCAATTTCACGTGTGTGTTCTAATCTGAGATTTCTCTCATCTCAGATTGTGTGTGTGTGTTGTGATATCTATTTGAACTTGCTAGATAAGCAGATTTGTGTGTGTGTGTGGATGGTAGATGTAGGATACACAGTTGTGTAATCCGAACCACCCTAAATCTTTGTGCCTCTGTGGTTTGATCAATCTGAACATTAGATGTTTGATAGGCTCGCTATTTACACACTACTTAATCTGTTTAAGTTGTTCGAACTTGTGCATAATTCATAGATCTAAAATGCTCATAAGTTTCTGAGTTGATAAGTGATTAATTTTTAATTTGCTGGAAATCTATTCATCCCCCCCCCTCTAGATTTCGTCATAGCTATTTTCCGTTGTCTTTCACTGGAGGGGTGTCGTGCATGTCCTATATCTATTGTGCATGTCTTGGTTACGAGCCATCTGTGTTGTTTGCTTGTTGTGGTTACCCCGCCTATTCCCAGTTCACTCGGTGCTCGGCACTTGAGGGCTTGTCCGCTTAGAGGCTGTTACCGTTACCTGGACCCCCAGTCCCCGTGCTTGTTGAGGGAGTTCTCTAGGTGGCGGGAGTGCTCGAGTGACAGACTCTGAAGATAAGGGGAAAATAGTAGGCGACAGCAGCATAGTGTCGTTTACAGAGCTCTCTTAGCTGAGTCTGGGATGCCGAGGTGGTTTGTTTGTTCTTCTGGGACAGATCAGGTAGTCCTTCTCACTGCCTCCTGTATCAGCATTAGTTCTGGAGCCACATCGTGGTGTCAATCGAGGGGTCGCAACTTGGCCAGGTTGCGGTTGTTCGTGTGTGGTGTTCTCTATGGTGGCTCACTGGCCTCACTCCTCTGGAGAGGTTGTAGGCAGGAGTCGTTGGCTGACGAGTAGTGGGAGTGACTGGTGTATCCTCCTCTTAGCTGCCAGTGGCGGTGGCTTGGTTGCTATTGTTGTGATAGCGTTTCCTTCATGGTGTTTCCAAGTGCGACTTGTTGCCCCAGCTTGCACGGTGGTTGTAGCCTGGCCATGTCTAGCTTCCATGGGCGTTGTCAGTCTGGCCTTGATGGCCCGTGACTTGGTGGCTTCCGCGCTACGTGTCCTCTCAGGGTGCCTTGTGCAGGCACCAGACCGTTGTTCCAAAATTTGTTCCTTGGTGCCGTCTGTGGTGGCACTAGTGTGTGTGTTTTCCTGAACTCGTGGCGTGTCTAGAGTCCGAGGTGTTTCTGCTTGTGGGCCCTCAACCTTGTGGAGGTCTGAGGTGGTCGTGCTTGTGGTGAGACGTCGTTCTCACCTGGTTGCTCCGTGGTCTCGACGGTGTACCAAGGGTTGCTTCTGCTTGGTGCCCAACTCCGTTGGTTTCTGCGGGAGTCGTGTGTGGCCCGACCCTAGATTTGGGTCATAGAGTTACTCTATTTCCACTGTTTTGCAGTAGCTAGCTTAATTGTTCCTTTAGTTACTACTTTCTAGTGTAGTTGCTTCCGCTTTCGTTGGAGTTCCTACTGCTCTGGCTGGTAAGGGACTGGTTATCCCTACTAGGCCTTGTTTGCGAGACTCACCCCCCTACTTCTTCAAGCAGGGGCTTGCTGTCACAAGAGTTTGGTGACAGACGATTGTGGTGGTAGTCTGTACGCCGCATATTGCCAGCAGTGTAAGTGTGTGAGCATGAGAGCTCTTGCACCAGTGTGAGTTGAGATTTGCCTTTTTGCAAGTCCTCGAGGTATGCCCTTTAAGGACTGCACTTTTCATTCTATATATGTACTTTTATTTGAGACATGTTATACAAACTTTCCTTATTAGTGTATGAACTTCTTGTTATGGTTATTTGAATTCATTGCTTATCTCACTGGACTAAATTCTAACCCTTCCAGGTCTTCGGATCCGTGGGTGGCGGTGCGACATTCGGGGTCCCTGGCGGGGGTCCGGGAGGTCGGGTCGTTATAGTGGTATCAGAGCTCAGGGGTCCGATGAGATTTATAATGAGTTAATGATTATGGTTGTCCCAAAGAATGGTACTAGTACACTGCTGGCCCGTCTGTGGAGTGTTGTTGTTAGGTGTGAGCATTTGGTTTTATGTTGCAGGTGGATAGTGTTCCAGCAGGGTCCGAGTGAGAGCTGTAGGAAAGTTGTTGCTGCTGTTGATGAGTCGTGCACATAGCTGGCTTGGTCTTCTGGTTCGCTAGTATTGCGGTGCTCCTGTTCGTCATCATATGGCGTGTCTATGTGTCTGTAGTTGTCGCGAAGCTGAGAGAGCTTGTGCGTGGCTTGGCCTTCACCGGCGCAGGTTTGTTAACTACTGGTCCGGTGGACAATGTCATTGCATGTTCGCTTTCTTTTCCCCCCTTTGGTGGGCGAGCAGTGGTTCCTTGTGAGCGTCGTCTCTCGCGTCTGTGCGCCGTTGTGCATTGTGCTCTACTCAGTCAGCATGTTGCTCAAGCTAAGCAGATGTTCTGTGTGCTGTGTTGTATCACAAGTTGAGCGCTGCGACACTTGTCTATGGTTGTGATCGGTCAGGTGCTAGCTGGTTGTGAGTTCAAGCGAGTTGTTCCCAGAGCTCCTATGTGTGTGTTCTGGTGGAGGTAAGGTCCTCCCAAAACTGCCTTGTGCCCACTCTGGTTGTTGTGGGGCCACCCCTGTGGTTGGGGTGTGTTGCTTGGTTGCCTTGGGTTCTGGTGAGGTTTTCCAGAACTGTTTCTTGTTGTCTTGGTGAGGGCTCTTCCCAAGACTATCTATGTCCCCGTTGATGTCTTCCACTATGTTACCTATGTGTTTTGAAGTTAGTTGATGGTTGGTTGGGTTGCGCACTCTGGTGATGTTCTCCCAGAGTTGCCCTACTATTTTGGCAGAAGTTCTTCTCAGAACTGTCCTGCCTTGTGGTTGCCCTATTGTTCTCTTCCAAGTTTCTTGCTTATGTTGGCAGGACCACGTGTGTCCCTATGCTTTAAGATGTTTCTGCTTGTTCTTCCATGCCCGTTGCGCTCTTGCAAACGGTTGTTTGGCGAGCATCGTGGGTATTCGGCTGGATGTGCCTCTTGTGTGGGCGCTAACCTTGTGCTGCATTTTTCTCTTTCGTGTGCAGAAGAATCCTGTTGCGTGCCTTCTTCCTCTGCTTTTCATGGGTTACTGGGGATAGTGGTGCTCTGCCATGGCGTTTGATGCCATGTTGCGCACTATGGTGACCTTTGTGGTGAAGGTCCCTCCCATTGAGCTATTTTGAGGTTGAGCTGGTTGCTCCCCTCGTGCGGGTTGTTTCCTTGTGGCGCTATAAGTTGTAGTGTACCTATTTGTGCCGTCTGTCACGATGTTGGCTCCTTGTTGCCTGACTGGATGATGTGGGACAGCGTGCCCTATGTTCAATGTGAAGCAGCACCGGTCTACTTATGTTTGGCTTGCTTGTGTAGGCGTTGCTCCGATGTGTGTTCTGCTTGTGCCTCAGTGGTGCTTTGGGGGCACTTGTCGCCTTTTGGTGTATGGCCCTCTCTGCCTATAGTGGTAGGAGCGGTGACTTGTGTTTGGGTGCTTCTAAGAGCCGATGTGGTTGTTGCACTCTTGAAGCTGCTGGCTTTCCACATGTTTCTCTTGTGGGTCGCTGGTGGAGAGTCCTCTTCAGTGGGCCCTGTGTCATTTCGGGTCATTGGTGCGGTTGTGTGTGCTGCACCTTGAGCATTTTTCTTTTTTTGTTGCTCCGTGTCTTTGTGCCTCAAGGGTCGGGGCCGGTGTGGCCTGTTCTGCCCTTTCAGGCTTGCAGTTCCTTGTGTGTGGCTTTTAACAGGTCTCTTGTAGAGAGTCTATCCTATTAGCCCATGTTGTTACGACCGCTGGTGCACCTGTGTTGCATCTTGCCTGGTTTTGGTGCTTGTGGTGGCACCATGTGCTCGTGCTCGAGTGTTTTGGTTTTGTGTCGTCTGGAGCCTTGGTGCATTGTGGCTCCCAGTGCTTGTGATAGCTCCATGTGTTGTGCCTTGTCACCTAATCATGAGCTTCGTGTGTCGTTCCACGACTTCGCTCAATGTTGGAGATGTTGAGCTTTCCGCCTTTGGGACACTTTGTGCTAGCCTATGCCGTGTGGTTGTATCGTTACAGTTGTGGGGTGGCTACTTTGCATTGTTTAGGTAGCCCTATCTGTGGAACACCAGGCTTGGCAGTGGTCTGTGTCCGGATTTTACCTCTCGCCTGGGAGTGAGTGTGCTAGATTGTGGTACTCTGCTTCGATCTGGGTCCCTCTGAGGTCGACGTGTTGTCCTCGACCTCTGTTGTTGTTTCAATTCCCGTGCATTTTGTCGACGTCTTGAGTTGCCTGGTTTTGGCCCAACCTCAGACGTCTTCCCTGGTTTTGTCTTTGCGCGCTATGTTTGTGGAGCATTTGGTTTAGTTTTTCGTGGCTCCATAGTCGTTGTGTGTCCTTGTCGGACTATGAGGACAGTCTGGGTGAGATCGAGTTGTGTCAATAGACACCATTCTACGTGTTGAGGTGTTCTCCACGTGCATGTTACCGCTTGGTTTCGGGTCGCTCTTATGAGACTTGTTTGGCTTCACGGTAGGTGCTAGCTGTTGCTAGTTGTATGGAGCCATTCAGCAGAGTCTTATGGCTGATCTCTTGGCATTTTCTTGTTTTGCTGTCAGTAGCTATGTCCTTTGTTGAGACGCTGGTGACAATGTGAGTTACTGACCAGTTGGTCTCAACAGCGTGGTCTGTTGAGGGCTCAGTCGTGTGGTTTCTGACTGGTGATTTTAGTTTTTTGTGGTTGGTTTGGGGCACGTCGCGCCTGTGGAGTTGTCGAAATCTGCTTGTGTGCTCCGCACCATTGGTGTGCACTCTGTGAGCTGCCAGTTGTCTAGTTAGGCACTACATTCATGGCGGGGTCGTGGTTGTGACCACTGGGAAGTCGAGGTACGACTTAGTGGTCTTTTTGCACCTGTTGTTTTCTCCGATCAGGTTTCATCCTTAATTTCGAGGATGAAATTTATTTTAAGTTGGGTAGTCTCTAAACCCTCAACCCACCATTGAAAATAGAAAGAAAATAGATCTGCAACATCGTCAGAATCGATTAATCGATCGATCATTTCGGACAACCGATCCCCTCAAGTTTTGCCTGCCCGAGAGAGGAAAAGAAGAGAGATAGGGAGCATAAAACCTCCCATTTTTCTTGAAATTTATGTACACTTATAGAATAGTCCCTACTCTTCTATTTTTTATTATTTATTTCCTGTTCCAAGCCAAAAAAATTTGTGTGATTTTGACCTAAACAATTCCGGGTTTTTCTAGAATCACTCGACCAAAAGCGGATATCAGTCAACTGATTCTACCTTTCCAGTCGACCGATTTTTTAATCCCAATCGACTGATTTTTACCCTCAGTGAGAACCCAATTCAACTGATCAGGTCAGTCTACCGATTTTTGGTCAGTCGACTGATTTTGTCATTCCAATTGACCGACTTTCCCCTGAAACTCAGAACCAAGCTACTGGCTAGGTCAGTCGACCGACTTTGTCATTCCGGTCGACTGATTTCATAGTAAAATTCAGAACTAGGCTACGGGATAGGTCGACCGATTCTCATATTTGTTCTGGTTTGTTCTTTTCCTTATATAATTCTATATTACTTAAACTTGGGTCAACCGAACTTGCTAGTTTTACCATTTTCTTGTTATCAATTGTACTCTTGCAATGGACATACTTTACTATTAATGTTATCTTGAGATCCGCCCGAACCATACTAAAAGAATGATCAAAATGGAAATGGTGACACTTCAGATCTTCAGACTCTACTGGACCAATGGCTGTGCAAATGGGATCGATCCAATCCCGGGAGGAGCACCCAAATTCGATCTCTTGTCGTATGAATCGAAGATGAATCTACTGGGTGTTTGGCATGACACCACCTACTGCTAAATTTAGTCTACATTTCCATGAATTGTATTATGGAATGAATTTTATTACTGCTTGGTTCCAGGAAAATTCTATTATTATATCATCATTTAACTGCATTATAGTATTACTGCGTGCACCAGCTTGAATTCTTTTATTGATGGGTATGCATATTTTTCTTCTATGCTACCTTCCTACTCTGCTTTCATTGTTGAAGGAACTTTCCTACTGGGCACAATTTCTCATGTATCCTTACTTTCCTTTCAGACATCCCAGATGAAGCTAACTCTCTAAGGAATTGTGCGCCGAGCGAAACTTAAATTTAGCAAAACAAGTTCCCTTTTATATTCTAGCCACCTAAAATGTTGTATATATTAAACTCATAACCATCAACTCATGAAATGTATTATTTTGCTGTATTGACTATGAATATTAATGACAATCTCTATTGTCTTTATCTTGATTCCTCTGTCATATCTCAAAATGACCAATGAGTAAGACATGACACTAACCACCTGCCAACTCCCAATCCACCACCACAACCACCAACCAGGTGAACCCTATCATCCATCATACACCTCCTAGAGCCAACTGGACGTACGACAATGAACTTGATGTCCAGCTGATGATGGCACTCAACCACCACTCTCCTCCTCAACAACAACAAACAACACAATCGGCCACCATGGCCCCTCAGAAAACTTAACCTCTAGTCCGTCAAACCAATGCCATCATACTGCCCGTCAACTCTCTCGACCTAGTTAGCTCCACACCTACACCGACCATCAGGTCTTCCATTATCTTGTCACCCATATCCACACCACATTCTACTTTATCTGTCATCTTACTGCCTCCGCTCACTACACCTCTCTCCACATCCATTATTCTGCCACCACTTGGGCAGGACCACCTATAGCAACCTAATTTTTCAAAAATAAAAATTTAATAATAATAATAATAAATAAATTGGAAATTTAGGAAAAAGGGATTTTAATTCAAACCTATTAAACGAAAGGAAATAATGGACTTTGTTAAATGGACCCTATAAAATTTATTGGGCCAAAATAGGTATTTTGAAAAGGAGAATAATAGGAAAATACCCTAAATTCATATTTTAATTATTGCCTAAATAGAAAAGGGCTAGCTAGTTTGTGTGGGAATTGGACTCCTAACCCTACCCCAATTAGTTAGCCACGAAATTGCATCCCAACCTAACCCAAATAGCAGGTAGAAAGGGTGGAAGGTTGAGAGGAATAAGGAAATCTCTTAATTAAAGGGGAATTAGAGTTATTCTAGGAAAGGGAAGGCAAGGGAGCTTAAATACTACCCAATCTCTCCATAGCCTGCCCTAATTCGTTGCTGGGGGTTGCTGGACGTGGAGAAGAGGCCAAGGGAAGGGAGATCTCATGGGGAGAAGGATTGCTCAAGCCCCAACCCCTGTTCTTCATGTTCCAAGCCCTAGGAGACAAAACGAGTCAAAGGTAGGCATTCTCACATGCTAAACTCAATTAATTTCGTCTGTAGATTGTTCCAAACATTAGGAACAAAAGCACTCTTGTTGCTCTATTTTTCATCAAGAAAATCTTTTGTTCTTAATTGTTGAACTCCTGCAACCATTATGACCCCGAACCCTTCTATAAATTCTAGGTCTTCATGTATACTCGACCCCATTGCATTAAATTTTAACTAGAGATACTGATGGTTGTTAGGCATCGTTTGCCCCTTAAAGCCCTAATTTTCATCCATCATATTGCTCGAATTAAATCTTTTATCTTCACTGTGCATTGTTCCATGTTCTACGTGAATGAACTTGATTTAAACCTATCGAGACCATGTCTGCTTTCAAATTCCTAATTACTGTGAGCACTCTTGCATGTCTAGGTTCGTTTAAATCTGGTTTCATGAATTTTCATTGCCTGTACATTTAGTTCTTGATTTTTAAACGACTCTGTGTCAAAACAAGACAACTTGGACCGCAATCCAAGACATGTCATATTCCCGCTCGGACTCAGGCGCAGGACCTGAGAACGCGACGGCAAGATAGGCCGCGTTCTCAGGGCTAATCGTGACAGAAGCACCCGTCGCGTTCTGAACACGACAGGCACTGGCATCGCGTTCTGGAAACCTGCTCTGACCGACCTGTCGCGACCCTTGAGTGACCCTGTCACGTTCTGTACAGACCATGTCGCGATCCTTACAGGGGTACGTCCCGTTCTGGTCTTTTGCATGAAAACCCTATATTTTTGCAAATCTTGACTTTCTATAGTAACCTCATACCTTGTTGACTATCTTAAACACAGTAAACGAATCTGTTAAACTTGGCTATGTAATTGCTAGTTAAAAGTCAATCACATGATTTTTTCATATCTATGATTTCCTTGTCACATATACATACTTTTAATCATCCAATAAGACTTGACTTGGCATGAAAATATCTCATAAAATATCTGGTCAGTTACTTCAATAATGTATTTAAATTGCCCTATTTTTAAATGTACTTGTCTTCGTTTCTCGCGATGATTGGAAATAGTGTTACCGACGCTCCATTGTTCTAGAATTCCTCTAGAACGTCAAGCACTTGTTTCTACATATACACTTTTCTCTTTATTGGACAAACTCTCCATCAGATATTCCTTCTGTCGGACTAGTGAATCCTTGTTCAAGGCCTCCGTAAGACTCCTCTGTCTATGGATTACCACATGGCCGACGAGCTGGTTGTACCCTAACACCTATGATACCTTTTAGGGATCAGTAAGATCCAAACGTCCTTAGAATGCTCTCACTCTTATCTTGATTCATGCCAAACCTTTGAACCTGTGCATAACATGGCCAGTGGAAGGGTAGTGTATTCCACCTGACTGCCGACACCAATTGCGTGTGTTGTGCAACTGTTACTATCGCCCGTTTACTCGTCGTTTCTTGTGCTATGACCTGTAGTTCTCATCTATACTCTGCTCGCTCGTCTATTCACACTCTCTATACACTCTTCTATTCATCTAGAACTCTCATCTATTTCTTGGTACTCTCTATTGGCCATTGACTGATTGTCTAAAGATATACAATATAACTAATGCCTGGCAATATATAAAGGGCCCAGTCTGGTCTTGGGAGGTGCGCCCAAAAGTGCTATTTGCCCGTGGGAGTTAACTAACCAGAGTGTTTTGACATTACACTCAAGTGCTATCTATCTCGACTATCTATATGACAATCAAAACTGCTATGCTATATACTTGACTCGTTGTGCTATCTTGAACTATTTTGTGCTATTTGTGCTATGGCCATCCTGCTCTGTGCTATATTTGGAAACTTGTGTTATTTCAATCTCGTGCTATTGTGCTATCTCTTGCGTTACTTGACCCTCGCTCTCTATCATTAGATACTCTGCTCTTTAATACATTAATCATTTAAAGCATACTTGATCATGAGATTTAAGTCCTACTCGGCATTGTCGCTCACCCTACGTTTTTGGTTATGTGTTCTCAGGTGAGACCAAGGAAGATACCTACACTCAAGAGGACGAGAATGACCAAGAGTGAAGTCAAGAGTACCCTAGAGTCTTAGTATTATGTTAAAGTCATAGTTTAGTCTTTTACTTTTATCCGATGTAATTGGGCCCTATAGATCGACTTTGATATTAGTGGTTGTAATAGACATTTGAGGAATTATTAATGAGATTCATTCGCTTTAGTATTTAATCTTTGTCCAATGGTTTGATGTCTATTATATGCTCTTTACCCGTTTAATTGCAACTGCCTCATGTTCCGATATTCCGCATCGGGGCATGACACCACCAACCCCCTGCTGTCACTTTATCCTCCACCAGGCAGCCCATCACCCAACGAACTACCCTGCGGAGCGGACGGGTCTTCTGTCAGCCCTATCCATCCATCTCGACTACATCCACCAGGCAGCCCATCACCCAACAAACTACCTTGTGGAGCGGACGGGTCTTCTGTCAGCCCTATCCATCCATCTCCACTACATCCACTAGCCGGAACAATCCCCACCAGGTTCTGCAACTGCCTCAGCGACAACCTCAACAGCAAGAATAAGAAGAGGGGGTGACTGAGCCACTGCCTGGGACACATTTTGACATCCTCAAGCACTTAGATCATGTGCCTGCAAAGATCTCAATACTTAAGTTGATAAAGAAGTCCAAAGAGAATCAAGAATCACTAAGGAACTTTCTATAGAGGGTTGTGGTGAATGAGGACATGGTGGCCGATAAACTATCGAGCGCACTAGAAATGGTGATCCATGGGCCAGACATTACCTTTGTAGAGAATGAATTGGAACCCCTAGAAGCAAGGGTACTTCCACTCTATGTTACTGTGGTCATCAACCATGTAGCAGTAGGGGCAGCACTGGTCGACATTGGAGATTCAATTAATGTTTGCCCATTGAGCACCCTAAGAGCCTGTGATGTGTTAGAAGATCTTCTAAGGCCAACACCTATTATCATAGCCTCCTATGACAACTCCATAAGATCCTATCATGGTACGGTAGTTGTACAAGCCGAATTGTGGCTGCTAGCCATCATTGTTGATTTCTATGTGCTTACCATCGACCCCATGTTCAAATCCATTCTGGGACGTCCATCCTAGAGGCACTAGGGGTTGTTCCATCCACTACACACCAATGTCTAAAATTCCCTTTCCAAGGATGGATCAATAAGGTGAAGAGCATAGCCACCGTACATGTTGTTGATGCTATCAATGACATTGTGCTTCCATTTTTTTGGCCAGCCAACAAGCCCATTGTCTTTGTACTAGACATTAATTACCCCTGGGCTTATTCATTTCACTCCAAACAAGAGGCCAACCCAACAAAGGTCAATGTTGTCAAGAGAAAGGAGCCATTGAACACCAAAGGGTGGTAGAGTATGATGAAGCTAGGCTATGAGGAAGGCAAAGTCCTAGGGGTAGAATCATAGGGCATTACCAAACCCATCTCTGACATTGTGATGAAGAATCAACGAGGACTTAGGTACATGGAGAAGTTCAAACCATGGTCATCCAGCACATCCACCCTCAAGCCTGACCGCCAGCCTCTCAAATGGACGCTATGGTGTCACTTTGTCAAAAGCCCCCAGTCGGGATACGACACTCTAGTGGTCGAAGCAGAGCTCTCGCAGCATGATGTCCATGGAAATGTAACGTCGCGCATTTTTCGGATCCTTATGGATCCTCGCTTAGTGGTCGTTCGGATCCGTGTTTACTGGCTCTGGTGTGGTGCTCATGACCAATGTGGGGTCATTGAGCCTTGGTCGTGGTTCTCGTGCGTTGTGTGGGGCTTAGTGGGCCAGCAGGTTGGGCCCATAGCACTCATTGGTTCACTGGTTGTGAACGCGATAGGGGTGTTCTTAACGCCACAGCCCTGGTAGTCGTGTTCTACATGCCGATCAAGATGCGGTTTTCGTCTGCATGCAGGCCGTGTGTCGCGCACTGGGCAGCATGCTGGCATCGGCATTGAGAAGGCGATGCCCTAGTCCTTCGCGTTCAGGTCACGACGGAGAGGTACGTTGCATTCTTAATCGCAAACAGTTCATAACCTAGGTCGGCCAGACAGAGCTGAGCGAGCTCTGTTTGGCCAGGGGGAGGAACTGTTGCGGGAATCTCGGGCGATTTAGTGTTTGGGAGTCGTTTTCGGCATGGTCTCACCGTGAGGACGTCGCACGGAGCGGGGGAAACGCTGGGTGATCATCGTTCTTCGTGTTCTTCATGAAGGTAGGGAGATTCCACCTCGTTCTACTGCGTGGATTACATGTGGTGCATGTTTAGATCGTTTAATGCTTTATAAACAGTAGATATCATGCTAGGGTACTCAGTAAAGCATGAAAAATGGAAATTAAATGTGGTTTGTATGGTTTGTGGGGGTGATCCAGAGATGGGAACCCGGATTAGGGTTCCTGCCTGTGAAGGCGACGGAGCCCCTTGTCGCGTTCGTAACGTGACAGGCCGATTCGTCGTGTTCAGGTTATGAACGCGACATGTCGGGGTGTTGGGACCAGAAGGCGACAGTTGCCTATGTCACGACCACAACAGAGAGAATGGTTGTGTTTGTTTTACTCGTACGATTATCTGATTATCTCTAAAGTGTTGTTTACGGCATGGATAAGCGGTGCATTGGCACTTGTAGTGCTCCACGAGCATGTTATTCACATGGCAAGGCGTGCTGCTCATGAGGTGAGCATGTTTTGACGTGTTAACGTGTGGATCACATGTTGTTCAGTGGATGATACATGTTGTTCAGATGATATTACGTAGTTTGAGTGCCGGCATGTGATTGTGTGTGCATGGCAAGTGTTTCGGCGTGTGTTTATGTAATAGAACTTTTGTGATTAGTTTGTGATGGTTGGGCAGTGAGGTTCCAGTGGTGAACTAGCTCGGTCCTTATGTCTTTGTATGTTATTAAGGGGTTATTATATTATATTAATATGGCAATGGGGTCACGAGGTGACCAATGACAAGCAAGATTATTATAGTTATTGTGATTTAAGTATGTGTTGGTGTCTGTTAGCTCGGAGGCCACAAGGTGACGGTGACGAGCCAATTATGTTTACGTATCATGACATAAGTTTCACCGAGGTGTTAAGTGACTGACGTGGTTTGTGTGCTAGCCAAGTGTGGTGGTCCGGCACCTATTCCGGAATGCCTCTCTAGTCGGGTACCCTAGGTTCTGTGTGAGCCAGGCACGTGTGTTTGTTGTACTCAGGGTTTGTCCTGGTACTGTGTGTACCGTCGAGGTCTGTGTCGTCTTCCTGGGCACCCTCACTCCTGTGTTTGAGTTGTACGTCCAGCTGAGGGAAAGACGACAGAGGGTAGAGACTTGTGTTTGTGGGTGTGTGGTCGCTTGTATCACGCTCGTAGTTGGGGGTACAGACACCAGTAGATGTTCTGGGCCCCAGCTAGTTCTGTTTTCCAGTGCCTCACTCTAGGGAGCTCGGGCCGGAGTCCCTAAAGGTGCCAGGCATGGACCTGCAGCTGTGTGGTCTACAGGTGTGGTGTTGGTTGGTCTCCACTGTTCTTGTCTTTACTGTGTGGTTGTGGAGCAGCAGTTGGACCTTTCATCCATGACTGCGAGACTGAGAGGTAGTTCTTGCGTTGTGTTGTCCGAGTTGGATACTGGCTTCATGAACCAGTAGTCCATTTCCGTGTGGTGGCATTGTTCCTTTCCGACTCGTGCTTTGCCACAAGTGGTGGCTTGTGTGTGTGACTCGTTGGTTGACATTTTACCCGTTGTGGTGTACCCTAGTGGTGGCACAGTACTGGTTGTGATTTCGTGGTGGTACCTCAGGGAGGTAGGTACCTATACCCTTCGTGGGTAGCTTTGTGTTGTGGGACATGTGTACTAGTCCCTTCGGGTGTTGAGTTGGACGTGTTATGTAGAGGTCTGTGGAGTGACCTTCCACGTGTTGTGTTTTTACTCATCTTCGAGTAAGCTTCCGATTATGTTTTGATATGAGGTGTTGGTGTGAGGTGTATTGGCTAGCTGATGCCAGTCTTGTTATCCTTCGTGGGTAGGTTCCCCGTGAAGCTTATAGCTTTAGGGACCAGTGGTTGTCATAATTAGCCTGTGAGGTCTTTACCTAGGCAGTTCAGTTGTTGAGTGGACTAGTGGTGCTGTGCTAGTCCTGTTGTCCCTTTATCTTCCGAGATTGTATTAGCTAATGAGATTTATTGTTTAGATGTTATTTATCATGTGTTGTAGTGTGCATAATATGGTTTGGCTATCAGTGTTCCAGTGAGACCCTCTGGGTTGAGGTCTCTTCAGGTTGTGTGTGTTTTTGGGTGGTCCCTACTGGCTTGTGATTGTTGAGGCTCACTCCTTACAGTTCTTTCAGGGCTTTGCGTTTGCGTAGCTTGCGAAGGTGTTGTGGCAGACTTGTCCACAGCAGTAGAGTTACTCGGTTGTGTTGAGCTGTGCTCCCTTGGGGTATGCCCCAGGTAGTTGTACTTTTTAATGGACATGTAATAATGTATTGGGATGTTGTAAATTGTTTATATAGGTATGGGCACATGTACTTCTTGTGTTTATACTGTTGTGATTGTCTTTTATATTCTTACTGGACACGTGTACGAGATATCCCTTGCGAGGACTTCGGTCCGTTCATGGGAGATAGATCTGGAATGGAGCCTTATTAGGCATAAATATCCAAAGGCCGTTACAGTGGTATCAGAGCATGGTCCAGTTAGAATATGAAAAGACATTGAGGTTACAACGTCCCTAGACATGGATTAATGCCACTGCTGGTACTAAGTCTGAGGTTTATTGTTTAAAGGGGTTTTCACGTGAGGTTTGTCATGTGAATTGGTGTGTTTGTTTTATAAGTGTGGCCAATTATGGTAGTAGCTGAGAGAAGATGTGGTTAGAGGAAACCCAGTTTGTGAAATGTGTATGATTGTTTGCACACCTGGCAGTTGTTAGTAATGGCAGAGAAATAGTGAGGTTAGTGGTATAAGTTGAGTAGTTATACCAGTGTACCAGTTGTAGTTAA
This sequence comes from Colocasia esculenta, assembly GCA_014218235.1. NCBI lineage: Eukaryota > Viridiplantae > Streptophyta > Magnoliopsida > Alismatales > Araceae > Colocasia > Colocasia esculenta. Next base: position 24,213,585 of record CM024759.1, read on the forward strand.
AGTGTGGTTGTCTAAAGGTTTTCAGTTACAGTAATTGACTGAATTAGTGAATTCAGTTGTGTTACTCAGAAAAGGTAAAGTGTGTTCTGGAAAGGATATGATCTGAATGTATTTTTCGTAAGATACTTGATACAAAGTTGGTAGAGACAGGTATAGGGTAATGATGTGATAAAGAAGTAATAAATAGTGTTAGTAATAAGGAATAAATCAGTGCGTGATGAGGATTGTTAAGTGTGTGATTTTTAATTGAGAAGATTAGTAGAAGTAATTGTAGAATTTGAGATTGTGTTAATCAGTGTTAAGGAATAGTGTGGATAATAATGTGATTGGTGATATGGAAGATTTGGAATAATTAAGTGAAGCAGATTAGCTCCAGATAAGGTATTGTTAAATCGAGGAGCAGAAATGTGAAAGTCAGATTAAGGATGCTTTGTGATTAGAGACGGTTACAGTAAAGAGTTTAAGAATGATGTTGTGCGAGCAATGATGATAATGGGAATTTGATATACGAAATTCGGTGCAAGAATGTGTTGAGGTGATCATTCGAGTAAAGAGAAAGTAAAGAAGAATCAGTGTATAGTTGGACTTTTCTGAGAATTTCACAGAAGGGATATTCATTAGTAAGTGGCAGTTGTGAAGATTCCACGGAATGATTTGTAAAGAATTACAATGTTGAAGATAAGATTAGTGATGTTTAGCAGTTAGTAGGTTTGTGGAAAAAGAAAGGTAAAGTTGTGTGTTACGAAAAGATTGAGAATTGAAATTATGAATGATTGGAATAAGTTAGAGTTATGTAAGTCAGAATAGAAGGACAAGGATTACTTAAGAAGCAGTTGAGAAGTATCAGGTTAAGTAGAATAGCAAGGTAGTGATGAAAGGAATATTAAGTGAAGATCTGAATGAAAAGGATTACGGTAAGTATGATGTAGCAGCAAGGTTTCAGCATTTGAGAATTGAGCAGCAAAATGAAATAAAGAAATCAGGGTAAAGCAAGTTATAGTATTTAAAGAGATCAGTTTCAGGAATTTAGCTTTGGCAGTTTTTAATGAAGAATGATTGAACATTAGCAGGAATTGCAACATGAATGGTACATGAAGATAGCCAGATAGTGGAATAGATAAGAGAAATGTTTTACAGAAATGATATCGAGAAAATGTAAGTGGCAATATAGATCAGATTAAGAGTATTGATCGAGAAAGAAAGGGGATAGTAGATTATGAAACAGATATAATTAGAGGGTTCAGAAAATGCTCAGTAGAGTGGCTTACTAGTATGTAGAAAAGTGATTTAGTTGGGTAAAGGCATTCTTTATAAGAGTATTTCAGAGTTTGATATAAGAATAAAAGGTAGAACAGTTAAGGATAATAAGCAGATTATAGTATGTAGAATAGAATAGAGAGAGAGCCAAGAAATGTATGGAAATTGGAATTGATAAGTACAGAAAGGAAAAGTAAGATTCGATAAACATGAACAATTTAGAGACAGGTGGCACCTGATTGAGAAAGAGTTTGGTAAGTTGAAGGTAGGAGATGACAGAGTAGTTGAGCCGCTTTATATGTGATAAGAAAGTGCAGTGTCACAGCAATAAGAGAACATATTTGGAAGATTATGTAATAGATTGATTAGATCAGCCAAGAGGATGTTATTCAAGCAAGTAAGGAATGAAAAAGAGCTGGATAAGTCAGTAGCGTTTAACAGGATTCAGAATTTAGCATGTGGCACAAGCAGAATGAAGTATTAAAGAAAGCAATTCAAAGATTTCGAATTTCCTTCCAGTGTTAATTGATTCAGTAAAAATGATTTGAGAAGCAGGTAAAGTTAGAATTGAATCCAGCTGGAGTCAAAGCAATAGTGAAAATGGAAAGTAACTGGAAGCAATAATGAAAGAAGAATTTATGGAATATTTTGCTAAGTATTCAGAATAATCAGAGTAGCGCAGCAGAAGCATGGAAGGTTTGATATTCATAGGCTATTCGAGATTTGAATGATTAAAGAAAATTTTGAGGTTTATGCACAGTTGGGCAAAGAGACAGTGATTTTTGGTCAGATATGAATTAAGGTAGTATGAGTAGAATGGTATAAAGAGACAGAAAATTCAGTTATGGTAATGTGATTTTCTTTGAGAAGTTGGCAGTTGAGAATGTGAACACAGATAAAGCAGAGTAGCAGTTGGCAGTGATAAGCAGATAATGGAATGGTATCGAGGAATTTGAGAAATTAAGCAAGGTTTAGCAGGGCAGAATACCCAAAAGTAACAGAGTAAAGTGCAAGGTTTTAAGCAAGGGAAGCGGCCCAGAAAGAAATGTTGCAAACACAGCCAGGAAAAATGTGGAAATAGGTTGAGTCCAAGGAGATAAAGCGCCAATAGCACGGTAGAATCACTTACAGCTGAAAAGTATAGAAAGGGCAGAATGTAGCAATCAGGCAGAGTAGTTATGAAATAAATTAAAGAGAAAGGGAAGCAGAACAAATATGGAAATGAGCGGATGAATCAGTTAGCACATAATGATTTGGAAGGCAAGTGCTGAGGAAGTGTATCCTACTTGTTCTGTATATGTCTTTGTTTCTTTTTAGGTGATAGTTCTGGTTTGTTTTGAATATCGAGGATGACATTCCTTTTTAGGTGATAGTAATGTAACATCGTGCATTTTTCGGATCCTTATGGATCCTCGCTTAGTGGACGTTCAGATCCGTGTTTACTGGCTCTGGTGTGGTGCTCATGACCAATGTGGGATCATTGAACCTTGGTCCTGGTTCCCGTGAGTTGTGTGGGGCTTAATGGGCTGGCAGATTGGGCCCATAGCACCCATTGGTTTACTAGTTGTGAACGCAACAGGGGTGTGCATCGCATTCTTAACGCAACAACCCTAATAGTCACATTCTGCTTGCCGACTGAGATGCGGTTTTCGTCTGCATGCGCGCTGCGTGTCGCGCGCTGGGCGGCATGCTCACATCGGCCTTGAGAAGGTCACGCCCTAGTTTGTCATGTTCAGGTCGTGACGGAGAGGTACGTCACGTTCTTAACCATAAATAATTTATAACCCAGGTCGGCCAGACAGAGCTGAGCGAGCTCTGTTTGGCCAGGGGGAGGAACTGCTGCCGGAATCTCGAGCGATTTAATGTTTGGGAGTCATTTTCGGCGTGGTCTCGCTGCGCGGACGTCGCACGGGCGGGGGAAATGTTGGGTGATCATCGTTCATCGTGTTCTTCATGAAGGTAGGGAGATTCCACCTCGTTCTACTGCGTGGATTACATGTGGTACATGTTTAGATCGTTTAATGCTTTATAAACAGTAGATATCATGCTAGGGTACTCAGTAAAGCATGAAAAATGGAAATTAAACATGGTTTGTATGGTTTGTGGGGGTGATCTGGAGATGGGAACCCGGATTAGGGTTCCTGCCTGTGAAGGCGACGGAGCCCCTTGTCGCATTCAGAACGCGAAAGGCCGACTCGTCCTGTTCAAGTTATGAACGCGACATGTCGGGGTGTCGCGACTAGAAGGCGACAGTTGCCTATGTCGTGACCACAACCGAGAGAATTGGTTGTGTTTGTTTTACTGGTACGATTATCTGATTATCATTAAAGTGCTGTTTATGGCATGGATAAGCGGTGCATTCGCACCTGTAGCACTTCACGAGCATGTTATTCACGTGGCAAGCATGTTGCTCATGAGGTGAGCATGTTTTTACGTGGTTAGCGTGCGGATCACGTGTTGTTCACGTGATGTTACGTAGTTTGAGTGTCGTGCATGTGATTTGTGTGTGCATGGCAAGTGTTTTGGCGTTGTGTTTATCGTAACAGAACTTCAGTGATTAGTTTGTGATGGTTGGGCAGTGAGGTTCTAGTGTGAACCTAGCCTCTGTCCTTTAATGTCTTTTGTATGGTTATTAAGTGGTTATTATATTATATTAATATGGCTATGGAGGTCACGAGGTGACCAATGACAAGCAAGATTATTATATGTTATTGTGATTTAAGTATGTGTTGGTGTCGGTTAGTGCGGAGGTCATAAAGTGACCGGTGACGAGCTAATTATGTTTAACGTATTGTGACATAAGTTTCATCGAGGTGTTAAGTGACTGACGTGGTTTGTGTGCTAGCCGAGTGTGGTGGTCCGGTACCTATTCTTGAATGCCTCTCTAGTCGGGTACCCCAGGTTCTACGTGAGCCAGGCACGTGTGTTTGTTGTGCTCGGTCGGGGTTTGTCCCGATACTGTGTGTACCGTCGAGGTCTGTGTCGTCATCCTGGACACCCTCACTCCTGTGTTTGAGTTGTACGTCCGGATGAGGGAAAGACAACAGAGGGCAGAGACTTGTGTTTGTGGGTGTGTGGCCGCTTGTAGCACACTCGTAGTTGGGGTACGGACACCAGTAGACATACTGGGCCCCAGCTAGTCCTGTTTTCCAAAGCCTCACTCTAGGGAGCTCGTGCTGGAGTCCCTAAAGGTGCCAGCAGGACCTACAGCTGTGTGGTCTGCACGTGTGGTGTTGGTTGGTCTCCACTGTTCTTGGCTTTACTGTGTGGTTGTGGAGTGGCAGTTGCTTTTTCATCTGTGACTGTGAGACTTAGAGGTAGTTCTTGTGTTGTGTTTTCCGGGTTGGATACTGGCGTCATGAACCAATAGTCTATTTCCGTGTGGTGGCGTCGTTCCTTTCTGACTTGTGCCTTGCCACAGGTGGTGGCTTGTGTGTGTGACTTGTTGGTTGACGTTTTACCCGTTGTGGTGTGCCCTGGTGGGGGCACAGTACTGGTTGTGGTTTCGTGGTGGTACCACATGGAGGTAGGTACTTGTACCCTTCGTGGGTAGCTTTGTGTTGTGGTACATTGTGTACCAGTGCCTTCGGGTGTTGAGGTGGATTTGTGTTCTGTGGAGGTCTATGGACTGACCTTCCACGTGTTGTGTTTTTACTCGTCTTCCAGTAAGCTTCCGATTATGTTTTGATATGAGGTGTTGGTGTGAGGTGGATTGGCTAGCTGATGCCAGTCCTGTTACCCTTCGTGGGTAGGTTCCCCGTGAAGCTTGTAGCTTCAAGGACCAATGGTTGTCATAATTTGCCTGTGAGGTCTATGACCTAGGCAGTTTAGTTGTTGAGCGGACTAGTGGTGTTGTGCTAGTCCTGTTGTCCCTTTTATCTTCCGAGATTTGTATTAGCTAATGAGATTTATTGTTTAGCTGTTATTTATCATGTTTTGTAGTGTGCATAATATGGTTTGGCTATCGGTGTTGCCAGTGAGACCCTCTGGGGTTGAGGTCTCTTCAGTGTTGTGTGTTGTTTTTGGGTGGTCCCTACTGAGCCTGTGACTCGTTGAGGCTCACTCCCCTACAGTTCTTTTCAGGGCTTGCCATTTGCGTAGCTTGCGGAGGTGTTGTGGCAGACTTGTACCACCAGCAGTAGAGTTAATCGTGTTGTGTGAGCTTGTGCTCCCTCGGGGTATGCCCTAGGTAGTTGTACTTTTTAATTGGACATGTAATAATGTATTGGGACAGTTGTAAATTGTTATATACAGGTATGAGCACATGTACTTTGATGTGTCTTATACTGTTGTGGTTGTCTTTTATATTCTTACTGGACACGTGTACGAGCTATCCCTTGAGAGACTTCGGTCCGTTCGTGGGAGACAGATATAGATATGGAGCCTTATTGGGCATTAATATCCAGGGCCGTTACATAAGAGCTTGTCTCGTCACATGTCTCCCATGCTCACATATAAGGCACTGGAAACACTCCGCTCGAACATAAGAAGGAAGACTGTAACGTCCCTCTTAGACCCAGTACAGTTATTCCAACTCTCATTGGATCTAGTAAAGGTATTACAGTGGAATACATCCAACAATAGATGGTACAGATTGAGATATACATAAATGACAATTCAATTCCAATAATATGCAACAGAATATGGAACCAAATACTTGTAATCAACATCATATTCAAATATCTAGTCTAAACAAGAGAGAAAGATAACAATAGTCCAACTTTATTACAAGCCATAAGTTCAAGTGCATAAAATAAAGTACATCATTTTCCTCACATACATAATGATCACTCCAAATCTCTCAAGTAAAACTACGCCTCCACGTCCTCACGCTCAGAGTCAGTGTGCACTAACTCCTGAGTATCATCAGGCTCTCCTGAAATGTTAAACAAGTATGAGTCTACAAGACTCAGAAAGTCACATGAAAGATAGTTCAAGACATTATGTATATAATAGATTTAAAACATGGTATATATATATATCATTCACAACTTCGATATCATATAACTTTTCCTACTAACATGATTTCTAGGTCATTTAGCAATCAATCTTTGCATAGTATGTTCAATTATCTTGGAAGTAAAGCTTTTCATGTGATGCATATAATTCACATCTTGTATTCTAACAATTGAGCTAACATGTTCCTATACATGACATGTGATCAATTTTCATGGCATATGCTTATTATCATGCAACTAGTTTTCATGTAGCAAATAATCATTTAAACATGTAGCAAGTGGTCATGTAGCATGTAAAACAATTGACATGTAAATCATATAGCATATATCATGTAGACATTATTCATGTGGACATTTATCATGTAGTCATTTAACATGTAGACATGTAGCATATAGTCATGTAGTCCATTTTTCATGTAAACATTTATCATTTAGTTGCCAAGACATAGCCCGCACTATAATAGAGATCAGTAGTCATATAGCATTCACTTATCACCTAGGCAATGCAGTGATGAAGTCATGGTATTTGTGCAAAACCGGGGAAAGTCTTTCCCACCTTAGCTAGTAGAACTTGTCTACCTCCAAGATTTCAATCTGTTGCCCACAGATTCAGTAGGTTAATTTCATGTAGGTGAACTATTACCATAGGGGCATCCATGGTGTAGTTCCATGTTGGAAATCTCTAAAATAGCAATGTCTTTATTGGCCATTTTACTTTAATATATGCATTATCATGTATACAATCATCAATCTACATTTTATGCAATTCTATCATGCCTTTTCCACGCACTAAATACAACATTATGCAATTAGGTTTTCTTCAGTTTATGAATCTTAACTTTTCTGTAAAACAGACAACCTATCATGGTACTAATCATATCACATTCATTCATGCACATTTTCTCATGTTTAATTGAATTCTATATGCTATTTAACAATCAGAAATTCATTACAATTCGTACAGAAATCTAAAATCCTTGAAATCTTGACAGTAATTCAGATTCAGATTATACTATGCACATGTAAAATTTCACATTTTTCTGAATTCTGTAACCATTTTTTTATAACTAATTTCCATCAATTTAAGCTAACTAATCATGATACAACAGTGAGGAATTCATGCAATTTCTATACAGGTACTAGGTACAACATGTATGCAGTATATCTCACAGTAATACAGTCTTCAAACATTAACATTCCAACATGAATCGTGCTCACCTCTTTTTACTTTTCTTTTATCATTTCCATTAACATCAGAGAATAACTACTTATATGCACATATAGTCTATACATCATTACAACGACCTGCTCATGGTATAACAGTGATAAAACACACAATTCATCACCTAGCCGAAACCTCATACAAGCAAGGATCACAACTAAGCCATAAAAATCGAATTTTTCAAAATTCACTGCACGGATAAACTTAACGGCAACATATGTGGCGTTTACTTGCAGTAGACGTCCACATATCATGTCATTAACAACCAGTAGATGGTGGCACATAGTGCCGTTAACATATAGTATAGGTCGGAAAACAAGTAAAGTTTACATGAAATAGACGGCAGTCGATTGTGTCGTTTATAAAATCTAAACGGCACACGATCTGGACGTCAAGTTCTTTCGCCTAGAAAATGCAGAAAACACAACATGAAATAACGAGACTTCTACCCTTTCCTACGCATCAATTTCATGCTTTAAAAATCTGTAAAAATGATAAATATACACTCTTATATGTCCTAAACTAATCCCCCATGTTACTTGCCTTTATCCCTCCTTCTAGAGTGACGAATCAAAGGCCGAAGAAGCCCGCCTTGGCAGCAAGGCAGTCCCCTTCACCGACTTCAACCGCTCCAAATCCGCCTCCAACGTAGTACCTCCACTTGGTGAAGCTCCAGATCTCGAAGTTGAACAAACCTCCTTGGTCCAGAAGCCTTTAAACCACACGAACAACCCAGCAAAACCCTTCTCTCGGCCCTCTTTTCTTTCCTCACAAACCAGAGCGAAAAACCTCCTTATATGCAAAATCTGGGTCTCATAAAGATCTCCTACGCGTTAGCCAACCCTAATCCTGACCCTTGGATCCTAAACGCCTGGATCTGCCCATTAATACCTCTTAGAAATGGCCGATTTCTCTCCCCCGGAACGGTAATATCAAAAATAAGCAAGTCAGGTTAACGTTAACAGAAATTGCCGCCAGCCATGATGTAGACGTCCATTGACTGTGTCGTCTACATTCTTGCTCGAAAAACCAAATATTTCGGAAAATAAACGACAGAAGAAGTTGTCGTTAACAAGAGATAAACGACAGACGATCATGCCGCCAACAAGCCTTAACGCCAACGAATGTTGATGCCAAGTTCAACACAAAACAACACTCAAATACATGCAGAAATAAACACATAATTGCAATATAAATTTAAGAAAAATTCTAGGGCACTACAAAGATGGACGATTCAGAGGCTGAATGGTATCGTTGGTTTGACATGGAAGACCTCACCAAAGCCTTCAACCATTTATTCTAGGATGAAGGTTGAGTCTGGCCCCTAGCTACACATGAATTGCTAGAGCCTCCCACATCCATTAGCTCCAAAAGACAATTGGTGAGTGATGACACAGATGTGGGAGAACCAGATATCCCCTATGAAGAGGGGAAGGTGTTAGACAAGCTGTGGAGGGGCACATGTCGGGCTATCCATCCATCATCCATGCACTCTGTCCTTCCAGAACCATCAAGCTTCATTCCATTGTCACCACCCACTCTCATATCTTTGTCACCCCAAGTTTTGGTAGCTCTGCACAATGTCTTCACCTCTGGTCCCTTACACTCTGCTCTCACTACTCTCCTGTATGATCTAAGTGACTATGAAATCTCTCTCTCGTGTTGCATGCTCTCCACTGGTTCCAAAAAAAAAGTGTCAATCTTAAAATGCACATTGAGGTCGAGGAGCCAGCATACCTCTCTCACCTTCCTGATTAGGGGCACCTCCCCAACTGGGGCTACCCCTTTCTCTCTCTCACTGAGTTCCATCCTCTTCGAAAACCCCATGTCCTCAACTAGATATGTAGAGTCATCTGGTCAAGTAGAGTCATCTAGATAGGAGAGTTTAGTCTAGGAGTCAAGTCGTAGGTTAGAGAGTCAGGTCAACCCACCACCCACCAGATCTAAGCATCGCCCTAGGAAGCAATGGGGTAAGGTTGTTCCCCTTAGATCAAGAGTTAGCTCAGCGATGTCAAGCTTTGTTGTTGATAGAGGAGTTCACAAAGGAAGTGGCGGTGTTAGAAGAGGAGATCACTCAAGATGGGGTGCTTATAGAAGACGGATTCGTTGTTTATGAAAGCATGAATGATGAGGACCCAGTTGATGAAGAGGACGGCGAAGTAGACGACACCGCCGAAATGCTACAACAGCAGTGGATGAACCTACTAAGGTAATCAACCTCGGAACAGAAGAAGACCCAGGCTTGTGATGATTTTAGCGAATCTCCCTCACGATGAAGAAGAGGAATTGGTGAAATCTCTGAGGGAATACAAGGAAACATTTGTCTGGTCATATGAGGACATGCCTGGCCTAGACCCCTCATTAGTGGAACATCGAATCATGTTGAAAGATGGGGCATAGGCTATAAAGCAGAGGCTTAGAAGGTTCTACCCATTGATGGCCCTAAAGATGAAAGAAGAAGTAGACAAGCTCCATAAAGATAAATTCATCAAGGTAGTGATGTATGAAGTAAAATATGTACGATGATCAACCAAGAGGGAAGGGGTGAATTGGTTATCGTCCAATTAAAAAATCTTTCAAATAGAATAGATTAGACTTAAACAAGCAAACCTATTAAGATAGATGCACAGCAGAATAACAAGTATATAGACGAAACCAACTATCCTAGCGTGTATAGAATGGACGTAGAAGATATTGATGAAACCATAAGACACACAAGATTTATAGTGGTTCAGCAAACACACCCTTGTGTGTGCCTACATCTACTACCTCACACCCCCATGAGGATTTCTCCTAACTTGTTTTTTGGGTACAAGCCGATAAACCCACACACATGACTGTTTCTGGGGACAGCACAAACCCCACCTTGTTTCCGGGGATGAGACAACCTGATGTATATACGCACACACACTACACACCAACAATGTGCTCACAAAACGAGCACGCACACACAATGATGTTTGTGTAATATAAAACTTAAGTACAGATCTCAACCCAAGAACAAGAGAAGAAAGATGAAAAATTGATAGTTCAGAGTTCTCCTATTTTGGCATGGTTGAGAAACGTCGGAGAAGAACACAGAAGATTGCACAGGCTTTCCCAGGCGTTGCACTATGGATTCATGATCTTCAAAACATCCAACGCCTTGAACTCGCATACAACCCTTCAAGAAATCGCCTGGAAGGTGCTCTGGTCTGCTGGTTCGTCCTTTGCCCTAGCCTGGATGCAGATTTCGTTCTCCACCTATGTGTGTTGTTCTACACACATGGAAAGGCCTCCCTTTAGATATCAACTTGCCAAAGACTTGATCTTGGCTGTGGATGACAAGGAAACCTTGTCAATATCCAAACTTGGAAAGATACCTATCCAAACATGGAAACTGTGTTTCCGTAATTGGTCGACCGATTTCACAGAGTCAGTCGTCCGATTCTGGACTTAGCTTCAACTAGCGCTTCGATTGACAAATTAGTTGGCCAATCGGTCGTTCGATTCTAGAGAATCAGTCATTCGATTTTTTGACTATCCCAATGCCATTATGTACTAGCTAAGTCAGTCGACCAAAATCCTCAAATTGGTCGTCTAATTTTCTTCACCAATCAAAAGCTTGATTCTTCAACAATCGGAAGCTTGGTCCTTCACTTGGAAAGTCGGTCGTCTGAAATCTTTGAATTGGTCATCTGATTTCCTACTTGGTCATCAATAGATTGGTCTCTTCACCAACATCGATTGGCCTTTAACCGCAATTGATTGGCCCTTAAACTTCAATTGATTGGTCCATAATTGGTCGACCGATTTCCACATTTCGGTCATCCGATTTCCTTATCTGTCGACACCTTCAGAGCATCTATCGACACTTCTTGATAATCGGTCGACTGATTTCACCCGGTCGGTCATCCAATTGTGTCAGTTCTACAGTTCTTCTTCCAGACTTGTCTTTTCCTTTTGACCAAGTCTTGGGCTTCGTAATGTCCACTTCAAGTGTGACTTTTGGACATTTTTACTGCACACTTAACACACAAGTTAGACCCTCAATTTAATTATAAATGAATCAAATACTTGGGTCATTAAACTAAATACCAATTGATGCTTTGTGATCTTTTCAACATAAATGAGAATTAGTGTTTTGTAATCATCAAAATCTACAGAGTACAACAATTTCCCCTTTTCTTATGATGACAAAACACTTGTAGATTTTTCACACAAAACACAACATTTGATTGTAGGTACCAATTTGATTTGATTTTTTTTTTCATATGACGTATGCATGCAAGCATTCAGTCACGCAAGATTAACGCTCCCTCTCAAATACTTATGACTCTAACTCTCCCCTTTTCTTGTGGACGACGCAAACTCCGCAAACTAGAATATAAAATCTACATATTCACATATTCTCTCCCCCTTTTTTGATAGCATCAAAAAGTGGGTGGTAATATGGATAAGAAATGGAACTAGCATAAATACACAGTATGAATGACAAGAGCACACTATGGGGAAGCAAAGGGAGTTCATGCTATAAGAATTACCCTATTATAGCCCATATATTTAATCAAGTTCCCAAAACGCACTTAAAGTTAAAGACCATGAAAAGTGATGGGAGGGACATGATTAAAAGGCATCACACATGAGAATGGACAGAAATTTGAATTAACACTAACAGATACTCCGAATCCAACCTATGCATAATAGATCCTCGATTTTTGGTAGCTATCACTCTACCCCTTTTTTTAATTCAGAAACCAATTAATGTCAATTTTTTGTTTCTTTTTTTTTTTTTTGCTATAACACCCTCTTTGCACCACACACACATAATACATAACTTCTGTACGGAAGAGGAGTTATGCTAACAAAATTCATTATGGGCAGACAAACCTGTGTCATGCGCAAGACTGGCAAACCATTCCACAAAATCATCATTAAAAGTATTACACATCAACAAGGTTCTTTTGTACTAACATCCATAATTTACATAAAACCAAACACTCTCTCTCTAGCATTTTAATACTACAACAAAATTTCTAGAGAGTGGCTAAGATTATGCCCTTCATTTGGATCTACAGTGGAAATGAAAGAAACCTATAGCCGAAGTTGCATCCACCTTCAATCTGAAAGGGTTTGGAGAATACAAGGGCATGAGTCGAGAGACTCGGTAGGTGGAAGTTAGCATAAGTCTTTCAATCAAATCCTGAATAGTAGCTTTTGTAGGACATGATATCTTCATTTTTGAATGTCTAGAATCCAAGAGTTGAATGTACAGAAGTCGTACAAAGCATGGACTTAGACCTGATGTTAGAACAGAAGTCATAAGTAAAATTTCAGAACTTAATCTGATAAAACTTGAGCAGTTAAGAACAAGAATTTAAATTACGCAAAACTAAATGAATATTCAGAAAGTGTGCTATCAATGACATACTTGCTCATAAACTTTCAGAATTACCATAAACAAGTAGCCTAATTTGGTTTCATATTGGGTCCAAACAAATTTCAGAACAAATGTCACATATATCCTTCAAAATTTAGAACATAATTTATTTTATAAATTGAACTCGACAGGCATCATACCACTCTCAAGAGGTTACTAAATAACATAAATACATCCTTAGTGCCCAGGCGATTCTAGCACCTTGGATCTTTTAAAGGGGTTTATTACCCACCATCATCAGACAAACTAACTAGGATTTTCCTACAAACTGTCGCCCACATCTGACCACAGGTGACTAGTGCTATCACAAGTGATCCTAATTCCCTCTTTGAAGAGAGCATTGTCTTATGATCATAAGTCATAATTCATAAGCACAATAGAGATAGAAAATCCAACAAAATTGGTGATAAGCTCAGAGTTTCAGATTTATGAAGGGAACTAAACTCAAGGTTTCAAGTTAGAAATACACTTAGTTCGGTTCTTTAGAAGAAGACTTATAAGAGTCAACTAAATTGAAGAAGAAAAACTTAGGTGTTAGCACATTTTGAATAAGATCATAATATGGCTCATATTGAGAGAATCTAATATATGGAATCGTGTAGAAGGTGTCTTGGTTCATAGTATGGGTTGAATGCCACTTGTCAACTAATTTAGGATATCCAAGATTGATCTAAATATGAGTTGGTTGACAGTTAAATAACTCATCCTAGTGGTATAGTAGTTTAGAATCCAAGAAAATAGAAAAAGCAACTTGTTTTGACAATTCTGAAGTGTATCAATTTCGACTGATGAAGAAGTGAGTCTGTTTGTCAACAAATACTGGTGGTTTTCGACAAGTACTAGTTAGTCTACTTTCCTCCCAGGTGCAGCCTCCTATAGCAACAGAAGGAGCAACAACAAAAAGAGATGATGTAGGTGTCCAAAGGGTACGTAGGAGTGAATAAAGGGGTTTATAAAGGCTGTCCTAGCTACGAAAGGGATGAGGATGACGAAAATCCTCATCATCCCTCAACCACCTCCATCAACCATGTTAGGGGCTTATAAAAGCCTTCGGTTGCATGCATTTTCATGCATGGAAACACATAGAACGACTAAGCCTTATCATCTTCCTAACTTCAGGCTAGCTTTAGCCATGTTTGGAGAGTTTTTACCCACACCCCAACACGTGTCATGGCTTTGCTTCAAGGCTAAGCATATTTCATGAGTAAAAAAAATATTACATTAATCCTTCACGTAAATGCAATTTAATTCCTCTATTTCATTTGGACCTTTAATGTAGTATTCATATGATGTCCATTTAAGATGAAATTTGAAACATAAACTAATTGGAAGGTTCTACAAATTATGGTGATTTTAGTTTAAATTTTCAAATTAAAATTTTGTTGGGTGAAAATTGCCCCAAAAATTAATAAATCAACTAAATCTTGATATTTGTGCACACTAATTCATGATATCTATATTTTGGGATCAGCACATTTTTTCTGAGAATTATGGTAGTCTCAGAATTTAACTATGTTATCAAAATTCAGTGTCGCCCTATCGTGGTACGCACGACTGAAAGTGGTACTAGTGTATGATAGTGTGTCCTCCATACACCCTTGGGGTCTAAATATCTAGATTTAAGACTAATTATTATGCATAAACAGTAATTACTAAGTAAAACATGATGTATGAAATTTGAGGATATTACATTTACTTTTGAGGAAAGTATTTTCGTTTGACGCGAGGCTTCTCACTTGTTCAGTGGAAAGACCCGGTTACTAAGCTCAGTTCCTCTTTTCATGGGACATGCAGCTCTTTCCTCATGAATTACAATAGAGTAGGTGGATTTTTAAAAATCACAAGGGTGTTAAGAAAAATTTCCACCGATCATTAAGGTGATATCTGTTAATCATAATCATGTGTATTAGTGTGTTGGCTTCAATTTCATATGTATTTTGAGAAGCAAGTTAAATACATAACTATTTGGCTCCCCCTCAATGTATGCACACAACAAATGCAAAAAACTCTCCCTTAGTGGCTGAATTAATGCACACTAAGTCTTAAGCCAATGCAATAAATAGCAAGGGAGTATTCGGCCATAGAAAGAGTCAAGGAAGTGTCTTTACATACACTTTACATGCCAGCATACAAGGGATAGACATGCAAACGATGCTAGACTCTAAGTCTCTTTTTGTGTTTTTTATTTTTTTAGTATTATTTATTTATTTTTTTTATAAAAGAAAACAAAAAATACAACCTATAATCAAAATCTAAAAGAGTAAACAATTAATGTGTACAAGAGTATTCATGTGTTATCTTGAAAGTCCAAAATAGAAGCACATGATACTCACAAAACAATTTTGGCATCTTCACATAAATGCTCCAACTCCATTTTTTCAAGACACCTACAACCACAATTCTCAAGTGGATTTCTTTGGCACCCAAATGGTTGAGTCGAACATTGTTAGTTCTAGAAGGGAGCAAATCCTTCCTAATCCACACCAAGTTCATTTTCTGCATGTTTTTCTTTAAAGAACAATTGCAGTTCATATGACCATGCCCACCACAAAAATAACTTGTGACATGAGAATTGTGTTGTGTGGGTTGTGGCTTATGAACCACATGATATTCAACATGCTTACCTTTCACATGAGCTTGTATTCTGTACCTATTTCTTAGCATGAACAGATTTCTTATGTTGCACAGACTTCGTAGCATGAACAGATTTTTATGAGCAGTTTTATTAGCATGTGATTGTGAAGTACTAGGGGCATTAGAAACATGAACAAAAGTGGTTACTATCTTAGACTCAAAATATTTGCTGTAGCACCCCAGAAATTTTAGTGATTTAAAATTTTAAATAAATGGAAATAAATAATTTCCATAATATCAGAGTATTAAAACATACGTACCATTATCGTATGTGCAAGAACACATCGGAAAATTTCTTAAAAATTATACATCAACCCCACACATTATTCCTAAGCGTTCCACAAAGAAATTCATGCATCAAAAAATATGATTGACCAAGTGTACGTCACACGGTGATCGAATATTCAAATTAGGAAACAAGTCGAAAAATCGTTAACATGGAAATACGACGTGACTATAAATTAAATAAAAATGTTGGAGAGACTTCCAACATTATATAGTGGTGACCCATTATTGATATTGGGCCAATGGATCACTTTTGGTCCAAAAAAAATTTCAAATGAAATAAGAAAATGCATGGAAATTCGTAACCCTAAATAAGCTGAAATTAGAAAGAGGCAATTGGGGAAGAATTGGGAGGCAATCATGCACTCTTAGCAACCCAAATTCATGCCTAGCCACCCATGGAGGTTTCTTGATGTCCAAGACACTCCAATGGAGGTAGAAAGCTTCAAAATATGGAAGGTAATATGCTGAAACCGCAACTTTGCCTTCCTTGTTGCAATAGGACTCCTAAAAGGCATAATTGCTTAAATACTCTCCACCAAACCCTAGGGACGAGTTTAACAATTTGCTGGGGTCGTGTGGAGGAGTTCTTGGTGGCTGGGGAGCTATGGAACGACCACAACAAGCTCATCATCTTTCCCATCGCATCTGCTTCGACCTGTGCAAACCGTCCACTTGGAGTCGACCAAAGGTAGGTCAAACCTAAATCCCATTGTGCAAGACTTATACTCCTGGAAAGAAGGTCAAGTATACGTCCTAACCCAACTGGAATGCACAATGTTCATGTAGTATACTCGGAGTATTAGGCATTCTTCAACCAGTGGTCGGAGAAAGGGTTTTCTGAAGAATGAAACTTCCTCAACCCAAAAGGTAGGTTTTCTCGGGCCAAACTTTAACAAATCTTATACCAATATGTAGATCATCAAGTCTAGTTTCATTTCCAATTGGTTTCGTAGAATTCCAATGTGTATATCTTGATCTATAGTCGTTTCGCCATAGTCGCGCATGATAGGGACTTTTTACGTTCATGTTGATTTATCACGCAACCCGAGGTCGTTTTAAATTATTTAAAAATCATAGTTCTCAGCTATTCCAAGTTCCCAACAACTTTCATGTTGACACTATTGTCTGAAAAGCCCTAGTTTAGTAGATATAAGAATTTCATGGATCGAACCCCTGTGTTCCTGTATTTTTCTGAGTTTTCGGTCTGATATCTGAACGACGTCCAGTTCAGACGACGCATTTCAAGCGTCTGGTATCGTGTCGCTCATGGCCGATGTGATTCAGTGAATTGTGACTGTCTGGTACGACGCGATTCTCGTGCTGACTAGTCAATGGCGCGAGTGGGTGTTCGCGCCGCCTGGGAGTCAGAGCGTGTTTGAACCGCGGTGGTATGCCCCGACGCGATTCAGGCGGTTTTCCTGCCCAAGGTTTTATTAAATGAATTTTCTTAAACACGTCCAGTTCCCCCGATGCGATTTTAGCATGAATGCGGCCACCAAGGTGGACGCGATTTTGAGTCTTCATTATTTCACTTGTTTTCACTGTGCACTCCGTTTCAAAGTGCGTCTACTGTGTAGGACACATATTTACAGGCTTACACCAGAACTGTTTAACATGGTGTTAAGTGTAGGATTTGCATGGCATGGTTTTAATCATCTCATGAGGTTTGTTTAATGGCTTAAAAGTGTTTAACCCATTTAAAAGCTATAATTACACGAACGTTATTCTAATTGCTTTCTTAATGGTGTGACCATTCATGTAACTTATAATTCACTCTTCCTACTATTCTAACATGTTTAAATGATAATTATTATCTTAAAACCTTGCAAACTATGATTAGTTAAAGTGCATAGTTTTATCCCATGTTATCATGTTAAGTGCTTTCCGCGAGTTTGAAACCGGTGGATTGTGGATTGAGATGCGTACATCACTACACACTTGCACATCTAGGTAGCCCTTTCGTGGGGATTTGGAAGCTCTCTATCAGTCATTCCGTATCGGTAGACAAGCGACATTTTCTCTAAGACCTCCGTAAATCTCCGTACTCCGTGGATTCCCTCATGGAGACCGAGTTGGTTGTACCATTGAAGTTCCCTGGAGATAGCATGCACTTCCTCTATCATCTTGTTCTCGTGAGTGTGATTTACAATCTAGACTCAAGCCATTAATGTAAAGATTGAACTAAGGTATAAGTCGTACCATTACGCCGCCAAATTTATCTCTTGACCATTGTTATCATGAAATCATGTTCAATTTATTTATTACTTGTTCTCATCATCACCATGAACATGGCATTACACGTGCTTACATCTTGAAACTCTCATTGGCCATTATTAATGACTGTGGGTATCTACATTTAAATTGAAATGAGATGCTGACTGGGCACGGTGAGTGTCCAAGGGCTCCAGTCTAGCTCCAATGACGGAGAGTCATAAATATACTATAAACAATGGGGTATAATGATTACTAGCGTTGCATCTGTGCTGGGAGTACTTGCGTGTTGAATGCTAGATACAATAACCACATACACGTGTCATAGTGTGCATTTCAAGGTGGATCTTTCCTTGGTGTACATTAGTGTCTTGTGCCTGATTAGTGTTACATGATCGTACTCGTGCGTGCTTGCTTGCTTGCGTGATATGGCCATCCTACATTTATTGCAATTTGTGATATCTTGCGTTCTTGAAAGTTGTTAACATCAAGTGAAATCTTGCGTGCTTGTACAAAATGATCTATTGCTAGTTCTATCATGTTATATCATTCTAAATCTTGCTCTATCATGATCACTCTATCTAGCTTGTTTCATATTTTAATGAGTTTTTTTCGTACATGCATATCATGACATTCATCGTTCTTACCTAGTTCTAAATTGCTAATCACTTATATCATTGCCCGCACATTGACATATAAATCCTACTGGACTAGTTTGCTCATTCCCTACTTTTAACCATTCTAGGTGATTATGACATTCAAGAGGAGGAGCAAGTCGAGGATGGGAATGCATCCGAGTGATGAGCATTCCAACAATGAGTCTAGTTATAGTAGTTTGTTTTGAGTGTTAGTTTCATGTAGTAGGAAGTGAGGTATTATATAATTTGTTTTTATTGGGTCTTAGTTCTGTGTTAGTTTCCATTTTGAATACAATGAGTTGAGATTTGAATACAAGATTAGTTGAGTTTATTATTTGGGCCCTATTCTGATGGTGTGCTAATACACAATTAGTGTCTGCTAGCTAGAGGCTTATTTGCCGACTGTCCACGTATCGTGATATCGACTCAAATTATTCGAATTAATTTTTCGCTGCGAAATTCTCAGGACGTGACAATTTAGTGGTATCAGAGCCTAGGAAAACCAAATAGGATATATGTCTTAGGATTAAGAGATACCTATGGAACCTAGGTCATGGAGATTAAATATAGTACCTAGTGAGAATGGGTAGAGACTGGGAATACGATAGAAAGAACAAAACACTCTTACCCATTGACTCTTATAATGTATCTAGAGACATTAATTGGTTTCCATCCTTCTTTCAAGAACCTTCATAACTTTTACACTCAACTGCAATGGCTCGCAACCAGTGGCAAGCTATGCAAGAAATTGTGGCTGGACTGACCCAGGCATTGCAAAATGTAGTTCAGGCTGTAGCTGCAAGGAACGAAGCCGGTGATCTGCACCGTAACTTTAGGAGTTTGAACCCCCCTCGTTTCTCTAGATCACCTGACCTAGACGAGGCATAGAATTGGCAAGAGGAAATAGAAAGAATCTTCCAATTTATGCAATGCACTAATAGAGAGAAGGTGGTATTGGCCACTTTTCAATTCACTAAGGATGCCCGAGCATGGTGGAAGGCCACATCGTCCCATCTGCCTAATGATGCTGAACTGGAGTGGGCTGGATTCCCGGAGATATTTTGGGGAAAATATTTCTCGGAAAGAGTTAAGGAAAAGAAGGTGGCGGAATTTTCCGAACTAAAGTAGAAAGGAATGTCCGTGGTTGAGTATGAGGCTCAGTTCACGTGTCTGGCTATGTATGCCCCACATCTAGTGGGCACAGAAAGACTAAAGGCTAACCGGTTCATAGATGGGCTCAGGCCCATGTTCATTGAGAAGCTCGGACCTCACAACATTCAAACTTACACCGAGATGGTCCAAAGAGCCCAGCTGGTAGAGGACACGATGGCCAAAGTAGAAGGAATGAGGGGCAAGGACAACTCAAAGCCAGTCTTCGTCAAGAAGGGAGCACCTAATATTGCTCCAACTTTCTATAACAACAACAATAATAACAACAACAAGAGGCCAAATGCTGGAAGAGACAATGCTGTAGACAAGAAGGTCAAGGTAGAAGGAAGGCAGTTTGCTGAGAACTGCAAGTTCTGTGATAAACCAGGGCACCGAGCTGAGGAGTGTTGGAAGAAGCTCGGGGCGTGCTTAAGATGTGGTGGTCATGACCACCGTATTCCTGACTGTCCTATGCTGAAGAACCAACCAGGTAGAGCTCGGAATCTACTACGGCGTCAGGGACGCCTTAATGCCGTTATTGAAGCTGACCTACTCGAGGAAGGGGGTATGGTGGAAGGTACCATTTCCATACACTCTCAACCTGCTTTTGTGCTTATTGATACTGGAGCTGCATATTCATTTATTTCCACCACATTTGCTGCAACTCTACCTATCAAACCTGAACCTCTGAAATCCAAGATCACTGTAGCCTCCCCCCTTGGCTCAAAATCTAAACTCACCCACTACTTGCCAAAATGTGAAACTATAATTGGAGAACACAATCTCTCTGCCGACCTCATCTGTTTAGACATGAAGGGTTATGATGCCATTTTGGGTGTCGATTGGCTAATTGAATATGATGCCGATGTAAATTATCGCCATCGAAGGGTCACCTTTAAAAGTCCAAATCTTCCAACCTTTTCACTACTTGGCACCCGTTATCATAAACACCCTATCTTGAAATCCTCTTTAAAGTCTTCCAAGCTGATCAACCAGGGTTGTGACGCTTTCCTAGTTTCAGTCGTGGCAACTGAAAAGAAGAAACCAACACTAGAAGACACTCCCATAGCCAGAGATTATCCTGATGTATTCCCAGAAGAACTACCCAGTATACCACCTGAGGGGAGGTAAACTTCACCATCGAGTTACTCCCTAGGGCAGCCCCTATTTCCAATGCTCCATATCGCATGTCCCCTGTTGAATTGCAGAAGCTAAAGAGGCAGATCCAAGAACTACTAGATCAAGGTTTCATCAGGCCTGGCACATCCCCGTGGGGAGCACCTGTACTATTTGTCCAGAAGAAGGATGGATCAATGAGACTTTGCATTGACTACTGTCAGTTGGACCAGTTGACAATAAAGAACAAGTATCCATTGTCTCGCATCGATGAGCTGTTTGATCAGATCTCCGGTGCACAATATTTCTCCAAGATAGATCTAAGGTCAGGCTACCATCAACTGAGAATTAAGGAAGAAGATATACACAAGTCTACATTCCGGAGTAGATATGGTCACTATGAGTTCGTGGTCATGCCGTTTGGTTTAACAAATGCTCCAGCGGCTTTCATGCAACTAATGAACAATATTTATAGGCCATACTTAGACCAGTTTGTAGTGGTGTTCATTGATGACATCCTCATTTACTCCAAGTCTAAAGAAGAACATGAAGAACACTTGAAGGTTGCTCTGCAAGTGCTTAGAGATAATCAACTCTATGCCAAACTTAGTAAGTGTGAATTCTAGATGGAGGAAGTGTCTTTCCTTGGCCACATCATATCCAAGGAGGGAATTTCTGTAGATCCATCTAAGGTGGAAGAGGTAAAGAACTGGACAAGGCCGACAACTGTGTCGGAGATCAAGAGCTTTCTGGGTTTAGCCGGGTATTATCGTCGCTTTATTAAAGATTTCTCAAAGATAGTTGTACCATTGACCAGGCTGACCAAGAAGGAGAATCCATTTGCATGGACTGATGAATGTGAAGAAAGTTTCAGGGCATTGAAAGAGAACCTCACCTTAGCACCTGTACTAACACTGCCAGTTGCTGGGGGTAGTTTTGAAGTATACACAGATGCATCCGGAATCAGCCTAGGTTGTGTGCTGATGCAAAATGGGAAAGTCATATGCTATGCGTCCAGACAATTGAAGAAGCATGAGGACAATTATCCTGTACATGATCTGGAGCTAGCCATTGTAGTCTTCTCCTTGAAGATATGGCGTCATTATCTTTATGGTGAGAAATTCATTGTGTTTTCTGACCATAAAAGCTTGAAGTACCTATTTTCTCAGCAGGACTTGAACATGAGACAGCGGAGGCGGTTGGAGTATCTCAAAGACTTTGACTTCACCATCCAATATCATCCAGGTAAAGCAAATGTTATGGCAGATGTGCTAAGTAGAAAGCCAATGATCACATTGTCAAGTTTAATGGTGGGAGAATAGAGACTATTAGAAGATTTCGCCAAGTTAAATATTGATGCTGACATCAAGAAAAAGGGATGCCTTATTGCTAATGTTAGAGCACAACCTACACTATTGGAGGACATCATAGAACTCCAAGACAATGACCCGGTGCTTGTGGAGATTAAGGCTAATCTAGACCAGAGGCCAGATTTCTCTTTAACTGAAGATGGAAGACTATTGTTCCAGGATCGAGTATGTGTACCCGACCATGCAGAGACAAAGAATATGATTATGGATGAGGCTCACAAGACCAGGTATACCTGAAAAGAAGCTTTTGGTGGCCAAATATGAAGAGGGAGGTGGCAGAATATGTCGCCCAATGCTGAACATGTCAAAAGATCAAGGCGAAACACTTGCAACCAACAGGTAAACTTAAACCCCTAGAAATCCCAGCATGGAAATGGGAAGGTATAGGGATGGACTTTATTTTAGGACTACCTAAATCTTGAGGTGGATTCAATGGTATCTGGGTTATAGTCGACAGCTTAACTAAGTCGGCTCACCTTTTTCTAGTGAAGAATAAGTGGTCAGTAGATGTTCTGGCTGCACTGTATGTGAAGGAAATAGTTCGATTACATAGAGTACCGGTGTCTATCGTGTCTGGTAGAGACCCTAGGTTTACATCCCACATTTGGAAAGGACTGCACTATTCCTTGGGATCTAAACTAAACTTTAGCACGGCTTTCCATCCACAAACTGATGATCAGACGGAAAGAACCAATCAGGTGATTGAAGATATGCTTAGAGCCTGTGTCCTAGACTTTGGAGGTAGTTGGCATGAACACTTACCTCTTGTGGAGTTTGCTTACAATAATAGCTACCAAGCTAGTGTTCAAATGGCATCATTCGAAGCACTTTATGGCAAGAGTTTCCGATCTCCAATATGCTGGTATGAAGTTGGTCAAAAACAAATGCTAGGACCAGAGATGATCAGGGAAACTACAGAAAAAGTAAAGCTTATCAGGGAAAGAATGGCAGTGGCGCAGCAAAGACAAAAGGCATATGCAGATAACAGAAGGAGAGACCTAGAGTTTTAGGTTGGTGATCATGTATTCTTAAAGGTGTCTCCAGGCCGTGGGATCAGGCGGTTTGGCATTAAAGGCAAGTTGTCTCCGAGGTTCGTCGGGCCTTTCGAAATCCTCGAGAGAGTCGGCGAAGTTGCATACCGTCTGGCATTACCACCACAAATAGATGGAATACACAATGTGTTCCATATATCCATGTTGAAGAAGTATGTACGAGATCCGTATCATGTTATAGAATATGAACTTCTGGAGTTCAACAAAGATGAAACTTATCAAGAAAGGCCAATTAAGATCGTGGACCGAGAACTGCGTCAACTAACGAACAAGGTCATCCCACTAGTAAGAGAGAGATGGAATCACCGCAGAGAAGAGGATGAGACGTGGGAAACCGAGGAAGCTATGCGCCAAAGATATCCGGAGTTATTCGCAAGTAAGTACACCTCGCTTGTACATTAAATTACTATCCATGAATTTGGGGACCAAATTCTCTTAAGTGGGGGAGGGTGTAGCACCCCGGAAAATTTAGTGATTTAAAAATTTAAATATATAGAAATAAATAATTTCCATAATATCGAAGTATTAAAACATACATACCATTATCGTATGTGCAAGAACACATCGGAAAATTTTGTAAAAATTATAAATCAACCCCACACATTATTCCTAAGTGTTTCACGAAGAAATTTGTGCAACGAAAAATCCGATTGACCAAGTGTACGTCACACGGTGACCGAATATTCAAATTAGGAAACAAGTCAGAAAACCATTAACACGGAAATACGATGCGACCATAAATTAAATAAAAATGTTGGAGAGACTTCCAACATTATATAGTGATGACCTATTATCTATATTAGGCCAATGGATCACTTTTGGTCAAAAAAAAATCAAATGAAATAAGAAAATGCATGGAAATTCGTAACCCTAAATAAGCTGAAATTAGAAAGAGGCAATTGGGGAAGAATTGGGAGGCAATCGTGCACTCGTGGCAACCCAAATTCATGCCTAGCCACCCATGGAGGTTGCTTGATGGCCAAGGAACTCCAATGTAGGTAGAAATCTTCAAAATATGGAAGGTAATATGCTGAAACTGCAACTTTGCCTTCGTTGTTGCAATAGGACTCCTAAAAGGCATAGTTGCTTAAATACTCTCCACAAACCATAGGGATGAGTTTTACAACTTGCTGTGGTCATGTGGAGGAGTTCTTGGCGGCTGGGGAGCCGTGGAATGACCACAACAAGCTCATCTTCTTCCCCATCGCGTCTGCTTCGACCTATGCAAACCATCCACTTGGAGTCAACCAAAGGTGGGTCAAACCTAAATCCCATCATGAAAGACTTATACCCCTAGAAAGAGGGTCAAGTCTACTTCCTAACCCAACTGGAATGCACAATTTTCATGCAGTATACTCGGAGTATTAGGCGTTCTTCAACCATGGGTTAGAGCAAGGGTTTTCTAAAGAATGAAACTTCCTCAACCCAAAAGATAGGTTTTCTCGAGCCAAACTTTAACAACTATTATACCAATGTGTAAAGCATCAAGTCTAGTTTCATTTCCAATTGGTTTCATAGAATTCCAATGAGTACATCTTGAGCTATAGTCGTTTTGCCATAGTCGCGCATGATAGGGATTTTTTACGTTCATGTTGATTTACTATACATTCTGAGGTCATTTTAAATTATTTAAAAATCATAGTTCTCACCTATTCCATGTTCCCAACAACTTTCATGTTGACACTTTTGTCCAAAAAGCCCTAGTTTAGTAGATATAAGCATTGAATGGATCGAACCCCTGTGTTCCTGTATTTTTCTGAATTTTCGGTCTGATCTCTGAACCGCGTCCGGTTCAGATGACACGTTTCAAGCGTCTGGTATCACGTCGCTCGGGGCCTTCACGATTTAGTGAATCGTGACCATCTGGTAAGACGCGATTCTCGCGCAGACCAGTCAACGGCGCGAGTCGGTCTTCCCGCCGCTTGGGCGTCGGAGCCTGTCTGAACTGCGGCGGTATGCCCCGAAGCAATTCAGGCGGTTTTCCAGCCCAAGGTTTTATTAAATGAATTTTCCTAAATGCATCTAGTTCCCCCAACTCGATTCAAGCATGAATGCAGCCACCAAGGTGGACGCGATTTTGAGTCTTCACTATTTCGCTTGTTTTCACTGTGCACTGCGTTTCGAAGTGCATCTACTGTGTAGGACGTGTATTTACAGGCTTACCCGAGAACTGTTTAACATGGTGTTAGTGTAGGATTTGCATGGCATGGTTTTAATCATCTCATGAGGTCTGTTTAATGCCTTAAAAGTGTTTAACCCATTTAAAAGCTATAATTACACGAACGTTATTCTAATTGCTTTCTTAACGGTGTGACCATTCATGTAACTTGTGATTCACTCTTCCTACTATTCTACCATGTTTAAATGATAATTGTTATCTTAAAACCTTGCAAACTATGATTAGTTAAATTGCATAGTTTTATCCCATGTTATCATGTTAAGTGCTTTCTGCGAGTTTGAAACCGGTGGA
This sequence comes from Colocasia esculenta, assembly GCA_014218235.1. Lineage (NCBI taxonomy): Eukaryota > Viridiplantae > Streptophyta > Magnoliopsida > Alismatales > Araceae > Colocasia > Colocasia esculenta. The sequence continues at coordinate 24,239,369 of CM024759.1, forward strand.
TTGTGGATTGAGATGCATACATCACTACACACTTGCACATCCAGGCAGCCCTTTCTTTGGGATTTGGAAGCTCCCTATCGGTCATTCCATATTGGTAGACAAGCGACCTTTTCTCTAAGACCTCAGTAACTCTTCGTACTCCATGGATTCCCTCATGGAGACCGAGTTGGTTGTACCATTGAAGTTCTCTGGAGATAGCATGCACTTCCTCTCTCATCATGTTCTCATGAGTGTGATTTATAATCTAGACTCAAGCCATTAATGTAAAGATTGAACTAAAGTATAAATCATACCGTTACGCTACCAAATTTATCTCTTGACCATTGTTATCATGAAATCATGTTCAATTTATTTATTACTTGTTCTCATCATCACCATGAACATGACATTACACGTGCTTACATCTTGAAACTCTCATTGGACATTATTAATGACTGTGGGTATCTACATTTAAATTGAAATGAGATGCTGACCGGGCACGGCGAGTGTCCAAGGGCTTCAGTCTAGCCCCAATGACGGAGAGTCATAAATATACTGTAAACCATGGGGTATAATGATTACTGGCATTGCATCTGCATTGGGAGTACTTGCGTGTTGAATGCTAGATACAATAACCACATACACGTGTCCTAGTGTGCATTTCAAGGTGGATCTTTCCTTGGTGTACATTAGTGTCTCGTGCCTGATTAGTGTTACATGATCGTGCTCGTGCGTGCTTGCTTGCTTGCGTGACATGGCCATCCTGCATTTATTGCAATTAGTCATATCTTGCATTCTTGAAAGTTGTTAACATCAAGTGAAATCTTGTGTGCTTATACAAAATGATCTATTCCTAGTTCTATCTTGTTATATCATTCTAAATCTTGCTCTATCATGATCACTCTATCTAGCTTGTTTCATGTTTTAATGAGTTTTATTCGTACATGCATATCATGACATTCATCATGCTTACCTAGTTCTAAATTGCTAATCACTTATATCATTACCCGCACATAGAGATATAAATCCTACTGGACTAGTTTGCTCATTCCCTACTTTTAACCATTCTAGGTGATTACGACATTCAAGAGGAGGAGCAAGTCGAGGATGGGAATGCGTCCGAGTGATGAGCGTTCCAACAATGAGTCTAGTTATAGTAGTTTGTTTTGAGTGTTAGTTTCATGTAGTAGGAAGTGAGGTATTATGTAATGTCACGCCCCGACGCGGAATATCGGAATGCGAGGCAGTTGCGAATAAACGGGTACATAGCGAGTACTAGACATCACACCATTGAACAAGAAATAAACACTAAAGCACATTCTTCTCATTAATAATTTCCAATGTCTAGTTACAACCACTACTATCAGAGCCTTTCTATAGGGCCCAATTACATTGAATAAAAGCATAAGACCGAACTAAGACTCTAATATATCACTAAGACGCTAGGGTACTCTTGACTTCACTCTTGGTCATTCCCGTCCTCTTGAGTGTCAGGTTCATCCTCGGTCTCACCTGAGAACACAACGACAAATAATGTAGGGTGAGCGATAACACCCAGTAGGACTTAAATCTCAGGATCAAGTGGGCTTTAAATGATTAATGTATTAAAAGGCAGAGTAACTAATGATAGAGAGAGAGAGAGTCAAGTAATGTAAGAGATAGCATGATAGCACGTGATTGAAATAGCACAAGTTTCCAAATATAGCACAAGCGTCGAGTATAGCACAAATAGCAGGATGGCCATAGCACAAATAACACAAGTATATCAATAGCACAACGAGTATAATATAGCACTTTGTTTGTCATGTAGACAACGAGAGAATATAGCACTTTGATTGTCATTTAGATAGTCGAGATAGATAGCACTCGAGTGTAATGCCAAACACTCTAGTCATTTAACTCCCATGGGTAAATAGCACTTTCGAGCGCACATCCCAAGACCAGACCGGGCCCTTTATATATTGCCAGGCATTGGTTATATTGTTTATCTTTAGACAATCAGTCAATGGTCAATATAGAGTACCAAGAAATAGACGAGAGCACTAGATGAATATACGAGATAGTAGAGTGAACGTGGATAGACGAGCGAGTAAAGTATAGATGAGAACTAAGGGACATTGCACGTAACATGTCAAGTAAACAAGCGATAGTAACGGTTGCACAACACGTGCACTTGGCGTTGGCAGTCAGGTGGAACTTCACTACCTTCCACTAACCATGTTAAGCACAAGTCCAGAAGTTCGACGTGATTTAAGATGAGAGCGAATTTCTAATAGCCGTTTGGATCTTACTGATCCCTAAAGGGTATCATAGGTATTAAGGTACAACCAGCTCGTCGACCATGTGGGAATCCATGGACAGAGGAGACTTACGGAGGCCTTGAACAAGGATTCACTAGTCCGGCAGAAGGAGTATCCGACGGAGAGTTCGTCCAAGTCAAGCGAGAGTGTGTATATAGAAACAAGTGCCCGACGTTCTAGAGGAATTCTAGAACAGTGGAGCGTCGATAACGGTATTCCCAAAACATCGCGAGAATCGTTGACAAGTTCATTTAAAATAGGGAAATTAATATACATTATTGAAACAAATGACCAAATACATTATGAGATTTTTTCATGCCAAATTAAGCCATATTGGAGGGTTCAAGTGTGTGCATGTGTTAAGAGAATCATGGAGATGAAATAATTAAGTGAAAGACTTTTTAATTAACTAATTACATGTCCATGATTAACAATTTTGTTTACTGAGTTTAAGATAGTTAAAAGGGTAAAGGGTTACTATAGAAAGTCAAGACTTGCAGAGATAGAGGGTTTCATGCAAAATACTGAGAACGCGACGTACCCTGATGAGGGTCGCGACAGGGTCAAGCGGAATGCAACAAGGTCTTGTATAGAACGCGACAGGTTTGTCAGATCAGGCAAACAGAACGCGACGATAGTCCATGTCGCGTTCAGAATGCGACAGGCGGTGCTGTCGCGACCAGCCCTAAGAACGCGGCCTATCGGGCCATCGCGTTCTCAGGTACTGCGCCTAAGTTCGACACAGAAAAGACATGTTCTTGGATTGCAGTCCAAACTTACCCTATTTCGACACAGGGTCATTCTAAAATTAAAAGCAAATTGTACAATGTATGAAAAATCATGAAACTAGTTCTAAACAGATCTAGACATGCAAGAGTACTTCCAGTAAATCGGAATTTGAAAATAATTATGGTTTCGACAGGCCTTAATCAAGTCAAACATGGAGAATAGAAGACTATGATCAGTTGAGATGCAAGAATTAATTCACAAGATAGGGTGGATGAAAATTACGGCTTTTAGGGGCAAAAGACGCCTAACATGCATCAGTATCTCCAATAAAAATTTTGTGGCATGGGGTTGAGTATACATGGAGAACAAGATTTAAGATGAAGGGTCGGGGTCATGATAAGTGCAGAACTTCAAAAATCAAGAACAAAAAATATGCTCGATGGAAAATTATGAAACCAGTGGGCTTTTGTCCCTGATGATTGAAACTATCTACAAACAATGTTTTATGATTTTTGCTCGTGAGAATGCCTAGCTTTAGTCATTTTACTCTTCTAGGGCTAGAACTTGATGAATTCTGGTTGAAGCTTGAGAGATCCTTCTCTCCACGTTTTCCCCTCCTCCTTGGCTTCCTCTCCACGCCCAGCAAGCCTTTGCTACGAGCTAGGGCCAACCTTAGGGTGATTAAGAGAGTATTTAAGCCTCTTCTCTTTCTATTTCCTAATATGACTCTAACCCCTTTTAAATTTCGGGATTTCCTAATTCCTTTCACCATTCTAGGCATGCAACCTCCCAATTGGGTTAGGAGAGAGGTAATTTCGTGGCCAATCTAATGGGTAGGGTTAGGAATCCAATTCCAACCCAAACTTCCTATTTAATGCATTAAATATCTCTTTTCTAACTAAGTAATAATTAAGTTACCAATTTAGGGTATTTTCCTATTATTCCCCTTTTAAAAATCCCTATTTTGGTCCACTAATTTCTAATGGGTCCATTTAACAAAGCCCATTACTTCTTTTCTTTTATTGGGTTTTATTTAATTCTCTTTTATTTGATTTTCTAATTGCTTTTATTATTATTATTATTAATTTTTTATTTTTAAAAAAATCCAGGTTGCTACATGTAATTTGTTTTTATTGAGTCTTAGTCTTGTATTAGTTTCCATTTTGAATACAATGAGTTGAGATTTGAATACAAGAATGGTTGAGTTGATTATTTGGCCCATATTCTAATGTTGTGTTGATACACAATTAGTGCTTGCTAGCTAGAGGCTTATTTGCCGACTGTCCACGTCTCGGGATATCGACTTGAATTATCCGAATTAAATTTCCGATGTGAAATTCTCGGGACGTGACATTTGCTCATTTCATTCTTAGGGGAATAGCCTAAACCATGTCTATTAGTGTTCACTTTAACACTAAGGACTTCATCAAGTTTTGTTTCCCCTTCATGAGTCTAGAAACAGTAGACTTTAAAGCATCTACCGTTTCATGCATTTTCTTGATAGAATTTTCAGATTTCTCAACATTTTCTTCAAGCACATGCAATTTATTTTTCAGTTCTTCATTTTATTATTTTAGAGAATTATTTTCCTTTTCATGCATACTTAACTTTTTAGAATTACCATTATCATGAAACATGCATTGCATTTCTTCTTCATATAATGAAATTTTACTTTGCATAAGCTCATTTTTCTTCTTGAAGAACATTGCATTATACATTTAACAAATCACATGATTCACAAGGATATTCTTTATGCAGGATATCATTGGTTTTGTTTTTCAATCCCTTATTTTTCTTTCTTACATTCTTATATTTCTCATGCAAGGCAGAGTATATTTCTTCCATCTCCTCAGTGGTAAAGGATTCACATTCAGAATTTACCTCAAGTGATTCATCCTCAATATCCATAAGACTGCACTCCTCCTTCTTGAGTTCTTCGACCTCGGAGGGTGACTGGTCGGAATCACTCCAGGTAGAGACCAAGGCCTTGGGCTTCTTTGCCTTCACTTTGTTTTGCTTCTTCAAGTAGATGGGACATTCAGACTTCATGTGTCCAATGCCTTGACATTCATAGCAGATCAACTCCTTTTTGCTAGAGTCCTCTTCCTTGTTTCTGCCCTTGAAGTTCTCAAAAGAAGTTGCATACTGTGCCCTTTTCTTTCTCAAGAATTTTCTGAAGCTTCATGCTATCTTGGCCACTTTCTCCACATCTTCACTTGAAAAGTTTTCTTCAAAACTGTATGCCTTGGATTTCTTAGCCTTTAGAGCCACATCCTTTTTCTTAAGGATGGGTTGATTTACTTCCTCCCTTTTCAGATTGATCTCATATGTCATGAGACTCCCAATCAATTCCCCCACAGTGAGGCTTGACAAATTCTTGTAGTCCTCATTAACTGTGGCCTTAGTGTGCCACACCAGTGGGAGGGATCTCAGAACTTTACGGACTATTTCCGTGTCCATGTAGTTCTTGCCAAGCGCCTTGAGTCCATTGGTGATCTTTGAGAGCCATGCAAACATGTCAGAGATTGTTTCTATTGGGCTCATCTTGAACATCTCATATTCATGGACCAAGATGTTAGCTTTGTTCTCCTTGACCTTTGACGTGCCTTCATAGATAAGCTTCAATTTGTCCCACATCTCCTTTTCTGAATCGCACATGGAAACACAAGAATATTCATAAAGATAAATAGCACATTGCAATATATTCAAAGCACTAAAATTAACCTTGGAGTTTTTAATGCTATTCTCCGTCCATTTTCCCTCATCCTCTAGCAACTCATAAGGACCAGTATTTACGACTTTCCAGATCTCATAATCTTGAGCCCTAAGAAAGACGTGCATATGGTTTTTCCAGTAGGAATAATTATTGCCATCAAAGTAGGGTGGACGGTTGATAGAATGACCTTCAGGCACATATCCTTTGCTGGCCATCGCACACAAGATCACTCTTATAATCAAGGGCCCTACTCTGATACCAATTGAAATAAAATATGTACAATGATCAACCAAGAGGGGAGGGGTGAATTGGTTATCACCCAATTAAAAAATCTTTTAAACAAAATAGATTAGACTTAAACAAGCAAATCTATTAAGCTAGATGCATAGCGGAATAACACGTATATAGACGAAACCAACTATCCTAGTGTGTATAGAACGAAGGTAGAAGACATGGATGAAACCATAAGACACGCAGGATTTATAGTGGTTTAGCAAACACACCCTTGTGTGCGCCTACGTCCACTACCTCACACCCGAGTGAGGATTTCTCCTAACTTGTTTCCAGGTACAAGCTGATAAACCCACATACATGGTTGTTTCTGGAGAAAACACAAACCCCACCTCGTTTCTGGGGATAAGACAACCCGATGTATAGGCGTGTATGCACTACATACCAAAAACGTGCTCACAAACCAAGCATACACACAGTGATGTTTATGTAATATAAAACTTTAGTACAAATCTCAACCAAGAACAAGAGAAGAAAGATGCAAATTTTGTAGTTTAGAGTTCTCTTATTTTGGCGTGGTTGAGAAATGTCGGAGAAGAACACAGAAGCTTGCACAAGCTTTCCTAGGCATTGAACTATGGATTCACGATCTTTAGAACATCCAACGCCTTGAACTCACACAGCAACCCTTGAAGAAATTGCCTAGAAGGTGCTCTGGTCTGCTGGTGATGATTTGTGATCTTTTCAACATAAATGAGAATTAGTGTTTTTGTGATCATCAAAATATACAAAGTACAACACTATATCCAAACTGGGTAGCGAACATAGTCTTAGTCATGAAGAAAGATGGAAGAGTTAGAATCTGCATTGACTTCCGGGATTTGAGGCATGTACCAAGGATGATTTCTCGCTTCCTCATATTGATGTACTGATTGATAACAATGTTGGGTATGAGGCCCTCTCATTCATGGATGGATATTCTAGCTATAACCAAATCTGTCTGGCTCCTGAAATTCAAGAGAAAACCTCCTTCACCATGCCCTGGGGAACATACTGCTACGTAGCCATGCCATTTCGGCTAAAGAATGCTGGGGCTACCTATTAAAGGGTGATGATGGACATCTTCCACGACATGATGCATGTGTATGGAGAAGTATACGTGGATGACATCTTGGTGAAGTCAAGAACTAGGAGGGAACACCCCAAGATCTTAGCTAAGGTGTTACAAAGGTCAAGAGAATGCAAGCCGAGAATGAATCCAAAGAAATGTGTGTTTGGGATATCATCAGGGAAGATAGTAGGCTTTATAGTTAGTAAGTGGGGGATTGAGATTGATCCAAACAAGGCTAAGGCTATTGCAGAAATGCCACCTCCTAAGAACATTTCACAACTAAGAGGTTTGATTGGGCATTTGCAGTTCATTAGAAGATTCATATCGCAACATTCATAAAGATGCAACCCATTCTATGATCTATTGAAAGGGGGGACAGAGTTCAAATGGAATGACAAGTGCCAAGAATCCTTTGATGATTTAAAGAGGTATCTCATGAATCCGCTAGTTTTACAGCCTCCTGTCCTCAGAAAACCACTAATCTTATGTCTCCCAGTCATTGAGGACTCCCTAGGTGTTGTCTTGGCACAACACGATGAGTCAGGGAAAGAAAGGGCAGCATACTATCTCTCTAGACTCTTCAACACCTTAGAAGCCAAGTACACCACCGAGGACAAGACTTGTATTGTGGTTGTGCTGGTGGTTCAGAAACTCAAGCACTACTTTCTTGCCCATGAGGTCAAGCTGATCTCAAGGATGGATCCACTTAGATACCTATTAGAAAAGCATGTCTTCTCTGATCTGCTTACGTGCTCGCAGAGCTTTCTCCTTTGTGGTCCAAAAATCCATCAAAGGATATGCCATTTCCGAGCACCTCGCCCATTTGCCACTGCCTCGCAGTGATTCCATCCGAGAGGAATTTTCTGATGAAGAGCTCTCGGTAATCTCCAACGACCCTTTCTGGTCCCTTCATTTTGATGGTGCACTCAACTCTCAGGGACAGAGTATTAGAGCCATGCTGCTCACCCCAGAGGGCATCACCATCCTATTACTTGCCAACTCACATTCTCTGCCACTAACAACATGTCTGAGTATGAAGCTCTCCTGGCTGGTCTTAAGCATGCTTATATCTGTGGTGCCACACATCATAGAATCATAGGGGACTCTCAGCTTGTTCTGCAGCAGGTGGTCTCAACTTACCGCACTCTTGATCCAGAACTCAAGCCATATCAGGACTTCGTCACATTATTGGCAAGGCAGCAAGCTTATCTATGTCCACACTCCTCGCTCGCAAAATATCCTAGGCGATGTCGTGGCATCACTAGCTTCCTCTCTATCCTTCCCTTTGAGCCATCAGACTAAGACAATTGTCATCCAATGGCTAGATAGGTCTCCTCAAGATCCTTGGTTCGAGAACCTTAGGACAACCTTAGAAGAAAGGGCTAGGAAGAGAGAAGTGCAGCAGATCATGCTAGCTGAGCTCGAGGAAATACTAGATGAAAAAGAATTTCCATGGTATTTTGAAATTGAGCAGTATTGCAAGGATGGGTTGTATCCTGAAGGGGCAAACTCGGAGGATCGCAAAGCCATAAGAAGAGCCGCCCTAAGGTACACAGTCATTGGAGGAGTTTTTACAGGCGGGCTTTTACTAGAGTTCTTTTGAGGTGTCTTAATGATGACGAATCTTGGAAGGTGGTAGAAGGAGCCCAAGCTAGTGAGTGCGAAGGATATTTCAACAGTCAGATGCTTGCTAAGAAAATCCTTAGGCAAAGCTACTACTGGCCAACCTTAGAAGAAGACTATGCCATCTACGTCTGTAGGTGTGTCAAGTGCTAACTCCATGCTGATAAAGTTCACGCTCCTTCATCTTCACTTCATCCACTCTCCACACCTTGACCATTATCCATGTGGACTTTTGATATCGTTGGTCCCCTTGGCGATCCCAATGCTCAAACCGAGTAAAAATCCTTCGTCTTAACAGCAACTGAGTACTACACCAAATGGGCAGAAGTAGAAGCATTTGCAGAAATCAAAGCATCCATAGTGTGCCACTTTATCATGAAGAATATCATCTCGCAGTTTGGAGTACCAAGCAACATCGTCACAGATAATGGGCCACAATTCATCTCATAAGAACTTCGGGACCTCTATAAGAAATACAACATCACTCTACATCATTCATCTCCATATTACCCACAAAGAAATAGTCAAGCTGAAGCAACTAATAAAACACTTCTTAAAATCTTAAAGAAAACTTGTGAATCGCACAAGTTTGTTGATTGTCCATAAAAGCTAATAGAGGCTCTATGGGCTTACCGTACCTATGTCTCCACTGGGCAAATCCCGTATGCCCTCACCTATGGGATGGAGGCGGTAGTTCCATACGAGATCTTGATCCCTTCACTAAAAGTCCAACTTGATAAGGAACTTAACCTCGACAAACATCGAGCGGCGCTGCTACTTCAACTAGAACTCTTAGATGAAAGGCGTCTAATGGCAGCTCCTCTCGTATCAAAGGTGAATCTCAAGATCATTTGAAAAGAAGGTAATTGAACAAAAATTTCAAGAGGGTGATATGGCTTTTAAATGCATCTTTGTCAAACTTGGAGGTCCAAGGTCTAAACTGTAGCCAAATTTGGAAGGTTTGTACGTAGTGAGAGACGTGTATCTAGGAAATGCCTATCATCTAATCAATGCTAAGGGCATAGAGTTGTCACATCCATAGAATGGGTTTTACCTAAAAAGTTTTGATCCATAGGTCTTTAGGTGTGAGGCCACAACACTTAAACTATGAATGGCTCCATGTTAAGAGTCTAAAATATCTTCCCCAATCGTCAAGGGTTGCCCTAAGCCAGGACCAACACACACACATAACAAACCCGAGCTGCTGCACTTAGTAGACGTCGTGGCTACATAGGCCATGCTTAAGCAGTGCAAAGATCATTCTCTCCTCAACTCAGTCAAAGTGTAGGGGCAAGGGTCGTAAGGGCAAGGCCACCAACCCTAAGCACACTTTGGCAAGAGGAAGTCTTAACTAGGGACGCTCAAGCCTGAAAATAGAAAAGAAAATAAAAACAAAAGAAGCAATGAAGTAAAAGAAATATTAGAGGCATGGCAAAGAGTGGCAAAGTCCCCGCGGACGCTCATGAGCACGGTTGTACGCATGCCGCAAGCAAAACAGGCTCAAAAGAAAAGACCACAAATTTCCTACACAACAGACCTAATCTTTAAGGGTTGTGCTGCAGGAAGAAGCTGTAACTCAATGCCCTTAAACTTGCATTAGACTCTCCTTAAATAATCTTCCATTTCCCTCTATAAGACCGGGTTTTCACTTAGGTATGGCCTGGGTAGTCACATTGTTAACTAGAGGCAGCTGCTTGTGGTAGATCACCACCTAAGCACACATCCTATCTTAGTAAAATCCTCGGCGAAAGGGGACGCAACCAAGACCCGTAGTCAGCGGTTTGAATTGGCCTCCATGTTGTGGCCCCAAAAAAAAGGGAGAGTACCTTCCGTCTCACGCATCTTATTTTAGGAAGGTCTAACATCGGCTTTTGGCACCGCTCAAAACTCCACAAAAATTAAATATTTTAAAACTCTAAAAATCAAATATTTTAAAACTCCAAAAAATTCAAACATTTCAAAACTCCAGAAAAATCAAATGCTTTAAAACTTTAAACAAAAAATTCAAATATTTCAAAAAAAAATCAAATACTTCAAAATTCCAAAAAAAAATCAAATAATTTCAAAACCCAAAAGGTTAATATTTTCAAACCCCAAAATATTTTATTTGTTCATTCATGTATGTCATTTATTTCTTTCTTTCTACCTATTTAATAAGGCTTATCCCCTTGACCATTATCAAGGTCAGACATTCAACATGCTCAAGGCACGGGGCTGAGTCGAAGAACAGATCTAACTTGGTTTCATGTTTGCCTAAGTGTTCAGATCGCAGTAAAAGGAAGAAAGTTACACTCATATCTTACTCGTTGCTGTCACACACACAATCACATTCCATGTCAAAAAAAGATCCATTTCATATCATCATATATGCACATCATCATGCTAAACAAGAACAAAAAGTACATCATATGAGTACTAAAGCAATCTCCCCGGTACCCTCAGGTGGGAAAGAGGGTGGAGGGGCCATCTCCCTCTGCCCCGTTGTGCTCCCCTCACTTACTCCCTCGCATCGCCTTACCTCCTACTCTTTCCTCCGTCGCCCAGAGGAACCTGTCAGGTAGTGCCCTACACAGCCACTAAGGGTACCACTCCTGTTGGCCGACGAGCCGCTATGGCCGACCAACACCATAGCCCTCTCCAGCCCTCTCATCTCTACTCGAATGATCGAGACCGCATGGCACTCGATCCCCGGCTGGGCGTGGTGCTCGACCTCCCGATGTATCCCTACAGTCTCATCCGCCTGAGGGCTTAGGTGCAGCTCCGCCACCTCCCTCTCCAGCTCGGCAACCCTGGCCGCCTACGCTAGAGCCTCTCTCAACTCGGCCTCCTGCAACTCAGAACATGAGTCAGAATAGGTAATACAGGAAAGTAAAGAGTAAAGAGGGCATGAGGTTAGTAGCTTACCTACTCGTGATGCTGAACCATGGCCTCCTCTGCTCGGGTTTGTTGGCCCTTTTCGTACGGCAACAAGCTAACCTAGAGGGGGGGGTGAATAGGTTTTTCCGAAATCTGAAATAGAAACTTAAACACAAAAATTAACACTTGAAGGTTTGGTTAGATTAGTGTGATAAAGAGTAGTAGTGCGGAAGCAAATAAACAATCACACAATGGACACAAGGAATTTATCCTGGTTCGGCCCTTCCCACATGGAAGTCCTACGTCCAGTCCCCAAGCAACCTCTTGGGATTTCACTAACCAAGGGTACAGTCCCCCTTAAGGACACTACAACACCCAGCACCCCAGCTGGTCTTCTTCTCTTTCCCGGGCAAGAAGACAGCCCACTTCTCTTACAGGTAAAGAAGCCAACCTCCTGGTACAAACCCCAGTGCGGTTCTTCTAGACACTAACCCCTAGCTAGGTTAACAACTGGTACAAACCCCAGTTTGGTTCAGCTAGACACAAACCCCTAGCTGGGTTATCTACTGTATACAGTCCTACAGCTGGACAAGGATGTTTCTTAGAAAGATCAGACTGAGAAGCTTTACAAGATAAACACTTGTGTAAAGCTCACAGTCCCAGACTCTCCCCAGATATACAATGAGCTCGGAGAGAAACAGAAGAGAGAAAAGAAAGCAATAGTGCTTGAACGCTTGAGATGCTTCAAAGCTTGAGTGCTTCTTCTAGGCTCAGGCTCTTTCTCTCTTTCTTTGAGTGTATGTGTCGTTCAAGTTCTTCTCACAGTTGTACACTCCTTCAAAGATATTCAGGAAAAGGGCCTTGCTTTTCTTCAGCTAAGCTTCTTCTTTTATATGAGCAATTTGAATTGATCCATTGAAGAGATCCGTTGGATTTCTAGCCGTTGCTCATCTCCTCTTCATTTGTCTTAATCAGACTCTGACGGTCTTCGAAGTCTGTACACATAGAAGAAAGTGTTAGCATAAAAAAAGTGTTTTATGATAAACGATGTATAGTACTGTGCTTCTACTAATCATACTAAAATTAGTAGGTCATATCTTTTTCTGAAAAGATTATGCATACAGCTTTTTGTGAGAAGATATTTGACTTTTCATTTAAGCGCCAAGCATATTTGAAATATAAAGGCAATCCGAGTTTGATTAGAATCCATGAAGAAATCATTATGAGCATGACTTATGAGATCGTTATGTGAAGAGTCGTTGCTCATTTATAAAGAAATCGATGTGATTATTTATGAAATTGTTATGATCTTCTGAAGAAATCGTTGTGATCAGTAAAGAAATCGATGTGATCACTTATGAAATCGTTATGGCATCGATTTCATAGCAAGTCGTTGCGCTTACAGAAGAAATCGTTGCGAACACTTATGAAATCGTTATGGCATCGATTTCTTAGCAAATCGTTGCGCTTACAGAAGAAATCGTTGCGAACACTTATGAAATCGTTATGGCATCGATTTCTTAGCAAGTCGTTGCGCTTACAGAAGAAATCGTTGCGAACATTTTTATGAAATCGTTATGGCATCGATTTCTTAGCAAGTCGTTGCGCTTATAGAAGAAATCGTTGCGAACACTTTTATGAAATCGTTATGGCATCGATTTCTTAGCAAGTCGTTGCGCTTACAGAAGAAATCATTGCGAACATTTTTATGAAATCGTTATGGCATCGATTTCTTAGCAAATCATTGTAGCGCTTGTTACTTTGGCACTTTAAATAGAAATCGATGTATATGAGTTAGACATCGACTTTATCATTTTAGTGCGCCATATTGCATCAATGTGAGACTCAGCATTTTGCTATGAGATTGATGCAACACAGATGAAACAAAATATTCAATTTAAGTTACATCATAAATTTTATTATCACCAAAATACAAGAACAAATAGAGAGTGGTTCAACAATCTCCCCCTTTTTGGTGATGACAAAATTTATGAGAATTTTCTGACAAGAATATATATAAAGCATAGAGGATTCAAAAATTCATACAAACTCTCCCCCTTTTTGTCACTAACCAAAAAGGAAGGATCTTACCAGGGATTTCTCTCCCCCTTTGAGAGAATTTCTTACCATTGAGGGGTTCAACAAGGATAGTTGATAAGGAATGACTCCCCCTTAATCTGTGCTCCCCTGAATGAGAGACTCCACCTAAATGAAACTTGCAAATAATTGTTAGTAATAAAGACTAATTCATTTTTGTGACTACTCTTTCTTCAGATGTGATTTGAATGAAGAATCTGCAGTCACTCCTGCCTTGAGCATTCTTGGTTTTTGATGCTCCAAGGCTAACCTGCAAATACATTACTCAGAGGTAGGTACCCAAATCTTTTTGGGTCCTTGATGATTAGATGCATGAAAATAACCTTTAGGAATCCAAACTAAGTGCCTTGTTGTGCGGTGTTTACTGTGTGTCCTAATTTATTACAATGAGAACAACAATGAATATAATCTATTTTGCAGTTCTTATTGTTTTTATGATGTCTGTTTAGGACATAATTTTTTAAAACATTTTCTTTTACAGGGCCATTTTCTGAGGCAACTTGGTTTCTTTTACAAATTTTGGTAATGGATATTTTCCTGGAATTATTGCTTGTTTTCCTTTTTCCAGAGGTATGTATCCAAGCCCTTGTTTATTATTTCCAGATTTTGATCCTTTTAAACATAGGGATAAAGATGTTTTCCCTTTAGTTAATTTTCTAACTGATTCTTTTAAATAAAATTTTCTTCAGTTAGAGTTTTAAAATTTTCTTCTAACTCTAATTTTTCATTGTCCTTATTTTTTAAATCTTCATTCAAAAGATAAATATTATCTTTATTGTCCTTTAATTGTTTTTCTAGTTGCTCCAGTTCGGATTTAAGATCAGAATTGTGTTTTCTAAGCAAATAGTGTTGTTTTTCAGACTCTTTAATTCTTTTACAACATTTTTATATTTTTCATATAGTTCATTAAAGACTTCTTCTAAGTCTTCAGATTCTGATCCTGAATCAGTGCAAGAGCTAAAATGGGTCATAATGTACCTCATCTAGTCCTACCATGAGGGCTAGACTTACCTGCTCTTTCTCCGATTCTGAGCTTGATGATTCTGAGCTTGTGGCCTCTTCATTTTCCCAAGCAGTCGGCTTTTCTTTTGAATTTCTTGTGCTTCTTTTTGGATTTTTCTGGTTGACCAGTCTTCTTTAGTTTAGGACAATCTGGTCTTAGATGTCCAGGTTTTCTGCATTCATAGCAGACTAGTTCTTTTTCTTTTCTCTCTTTCCTTTGAATCCTTCTTGATCCATTTTTCTTCTTCTTAAAAATTTTCTGAAGCTTGGACAAAACTTCATCTACATCATTGTCTTCAGAATCTGCATTTCTGGAACTTGAGGAAGAAGAAGAAGTAGAAGGAGTAGCTACAACTTTAAGAGCATTAGTACATTTTTTCTTTGATGAGCTTTCAGATAGACGCTCCATATTTATTTCATGTTCCATGAGGGAACCTATTAAGTTATCAATAGATAATTTGGTTAGATCATGGGCCTCTTCAATAGCAGTTACTTTAGGTGTCCATGAGATAGTTAAAGACCTAAGTATCTTTCTAACATTTTCTTCATCAGATAGGTTTTTACCAAGAGAGTTTAAACCAACTACTATGCTCGAGAATCTATTATACATCTGAGCGATATTTTCATTTGGAAGCATTTTAAATTGCTCATATTGTGAGACAAGAATATCTATCCTAGTTTGTTTTACTTTATCTATTCCTTCATAAGTTATCAGCAGTTTATCCCATATTTCTTTAGCTAATTTACATGCAGATACTCTACTAAATTCTCTTTTGGATAAAGCACAACATAAGTAGTTCTTAGCTTTAAAGTTTAAAGATAATTTACTTTTATCTGCTGTTGTAATGGCAGTAGTGCCTGGAATAGGAACAATAACATAATCACCTACCTCGATTACCTGCCATAGATCAAAGTCTGTGCCTCGAATGAAGCATTCCATTCTCATCTTCCAATATTGGTAGTCCTCTCTATCAAAGAATGGAGGTCTGGTGACTGATTGACCTTCAGTATATCCTTGAGCTGCCATGGATCTTCTCTAAGATCGTTAGATCTTCTGGATAGATCAGAGAACCTCGCTCTGATACCACTTGTTGGCCCTTTTGGTACGGCAGCAAGCTAACCTAGAGGGGGGGTGAATAGGTTTTTCCGAAATCTGAAATAGAAACTTAAACACAGAAATTAACACTTGAAGGTTTGGTTAGATTAGTGTGATAAAGAGTAGTAGTGCGGAAGCAAATAAATAATCACACAATGGACAAAAGGAATTTATCCTGGTTCGGCCCTTCCCACATGGAAGTCCTACGTCCAGTCCCCAAGCAACCTCTTGGGATTTCACTAACCAAGGGTACAGTCCCCCTTAAGGACACTACAACACCCAGCACCCCAGATGGTCTTCTTCTCTTTCCCGGGCAAGAAGGCAACCCACTTCTCTTACAGGTAAAGAAGCCAACCTCCTGGTACAAACCCCAGTGCGGTTCTGCTAGACACTAACCCCTAGCTAGGTTAACAACTGGTACAAACCCAAGTTTGGTTCAGCTAGACACAAACCCCTAGCTGGGTTATCTACTGTATACAGTCCTACAGCTGGACAAGGATGTTTCTTAGAAAGATCAGACTGAGAAGCTTTGCAAGATAAACACTTGTGTAAAGCTCACAGTCCCAGACTCTCTCCAGATATACAATGAGCTCGGAGAGAAACAGAAGAGAGAAAAGAAAGCAATAGTGCTTGAACGCTTGAGATGCTTCAAAGCTTGAGTGCTTCTTCTGGGCTCAGGCTCTTTCTCTCTTTCTTTGAGTGTATGTGTCGTTGAGGTTCTTCTCACAGTTGTACACTCCTTCAAAGATATTCAGGAAAAGGGCCTTGCTTTTCTTCAGCTAAGCTTCTTCTTTTATATGAGCAATTTGAATGGATCCGTTGAAGAGATCCGTTGGATTTCTAGCCGTTGCTCATCTCCTCTTCATTTGTCTTAATCAGACTCTGACGGTCTTCGAGGTCTGTACACATAGAAGAAAGTGTTAGCATAAAAAAAGTGTTTTATGATAAACGATGCATAGTACTGTGCTTCTGCTAATCATACTAAAATTAGTAGGTCATATCTTTTTCTGACAAGATTATGCATACAGCTTTTTGTCAGAAGATATTTGACTTTTCATTTAAGCGCCAAGCATATTTGAAATATAAAGGCAATCTGAGTTTGATCAGAATCCATGAAGAAATCATTATGAGCATGACTTATGAAATCGTTATGTGAAGAGTCGTTGCTCATTTATAAAGAAATCGATGTGATTATTTATGAAATCGTTATGCAAGGAAATCGTTATGATCTTCTGAAGAAATCGTTGTGATCAGTAAAGAAATCGATGTGATCACTTATGAAATCGTTATGGCATCGATTTCTTAGCAAGTCATTGCGCTTACAGAATAAATCGTTGCGAACACTTATGAAATCGTTATGGCATTGATTTCTTAGCAAATCGTTGCACTTACAGAAGAAATCGTTGCGAACACTTATGAAATCGTTATGGCATCGATTTCTTAGCAAGTCGTTGCGCTTACAGAAGAAATCGTTGCGAACATTTTTATGAAATCATTATGGCATCGATTTCTTAGCAAGTCATTGCGCTTACAGAAGAAATCGTTGTGAACACTTTTATGAAATTGTTATGGCATCGATTTCTTAGCAAGTCGTTGCGCTTACAGAAGAAATCGTTGCGAACACTTTTATGAAATTGTTATGGCATCGATTTCTTAACAAATCGTTGTAGCGCTTTTTACTTTGGCACTTTAAACAGAAATCGATGTATATGAGTTAGACATCGACTTTATCATTTTAGTGCGCCATATTGCATCAATGTGAGACTCAGCATTTTGCTATGAGATTGATGCAACACAGATGAAACAAAATATTCAATTTAAGTTACATCATAAATTTTATTATCACCAAAATACAAGAACAAATAGAGAGTGGTTCAACAGGGTCATCGCTACCGCCAGCTAGCCCTCCAACGTGGAATGGCCAAGATCGTCTCAAGAGGAAGAGGAGCTGCCCACCATATGTTGGGAACACTCAAGCTCGGCACGCTACAAGAGAGGAATACAAGTCAGAAAACTAAAGAATAGGAAGGATGGGTAGTTGAGCACTCACCATCTCAATCACTATCCCCTAAAGCTCGTCCCTCTACTGAATGGTGGAATGGAGGAGACCCTCAAGGGTGGCAATCCTTCCCTCGGGTCGAACTACAGGCACAAGTCAAGTTAGTTAAGCAATTGAAAAGAAACAACAAAATAGACCAAGCATGAAGCACTGATCGAGCACTGAGACCCTTGTACACCTGGGCCTGGTACCTCTACGCAAAGTCACAGAAGTAGTCCTCGTCTCTGACAGCCTCCAAGGTCACCTCCCGACCGTGCTGCTGCCAGTCCTCGAGCTGCTCCCAGTCTCGCTCCCTCTAGTTCGTGATCTGTTGGATCCCACGAAAGCTGCTGCTCGACCTCTCCCTCTGCCGAGTCGAGAACTCCATGATAGCTTGGTGGAGCCCTAGTGTCCTCATGACCAAAAGAAGGTGGAGCAGAACTACGGTGTTGAAAGCATGAAGCCAAATCTTCCTACCAAAGTACGGGCAGCCCTACTCCACCTACGGCTGGTCAGTGTCCTCCTCCCCCGCATATGGTGTCCACTCAATCTGCACATCACACAGAAAGAGTCCATTAGTCATTTGTCACAATAGAAAGAAAGGAAAGGGTGCAAGTGGAGAGGTACTCACTTGTCCAAAGGGGATGGAGTCTAGAGCATTCTAGATGAGGGTTACTTGCAAGTGCAGGGACTGGTCATCTCGTCGAAACTGCCAATGTTGAAGAAGGGGAACTGCACTCGCCTGCCTCAACACTCCCCTGATGAGGGAAGGAAGGTAGTGATAAGCCCATACCTACAAAAGAAGATGATCAGTGATATAGTCAATCATAGTAAAGAAGGAAAAGAAATGAAGGTAAGGGTAAGAAGTGTACCTGTAGAAAGGGGAAGAAGCCAGCCACCGCTGTCTCCCTACTAGAGGTCCCTAAGCTGTCGAAGAGGTGGGCCACAAAAGCTGCACCCCATGCATAACTCCCCACCTAAGTCAGGTCCTTCAGCAAGGGTAGGCACCTACAGCTCACCGAGTCCCCTCTGCTCCTAAATATGAACTTCCCAGTCACAAGGACCAGGAAGCATCTCAAATCTCTGTCCACTGCTGCTCTCGCCTCCTATTCCAGGGTCACCTCGGCGTGCTCTATCAACCATGCCATATACTCAGTCTAACCCTCTCAAGTCATATGGTGGATGTCTGCTACTCCCATGCTAGCCTGGAGTCTCATCTGTGACATGAGGGACGACCTCTCTCGTACCATCTTCAGCCCTAGGAGCCTCTCCACCAGCTCTTGATAGCACGTGTACGTCACTCCTGTCACTGCCTGGCCATCCACCCTTAAGACAGTGATCTGTGACCCCACGGAAAGAGGAAGGTGTGGCACTTTGGGTCCGACCTCTCCTTTAGTGCCTAAATCAATGCCACGTCTGGCGTTAACTCGTCTAATCTCAAGAAGGGGCCAAACCCCATCCACTCCAATCGGGTCCTCTGAAAGTCTGGCAGACCCTAGTACATTTCTGACACAATGACCCATCCGAGCCGGGATCTCAACTCGCTCTGCAAAATAGCCAAGAAAATGCACAAAAGTTAGTCAAAAATCAACACATATGCAGTCTATTTAGGCCATGACAGGGGTCTGTCACCTTCTGAACGCAATACCATGGGTGTCACGTTGGGTTTCAGAAGGCGACATGTCAACCCGTCACTTTTTGAATGCCACGCCTAGGGTGTCGCATTCCGCCTAGGAATGGGACAGTCGGCCTGTCACATTCACAAGGTGCCCGAGAATAGCCATTGACCATTCCCCTACGGTTTCACCTTGGGCCAAAGGCCCTAAAACCGATGCATTGCACCTAATTTCACCACCCCCATCACACCAATCACACAAGAGAGGTAGGATCGGCCACCTACCTTCTTGGGGCCGATGGCCTCTTCATGCCCCATCACTTCCATGGTGTCCACCTCCATCGAGTATTCCTCTGCTTGAAGCCGATGGTTGACAGTCTGTTTGGACCACCTCGGCTGCTCACTACCATCGCCACTATTGCAATCACCATTCTCCATGGCGATTGGGTGAGAGAACATAGAGAAGAGAAGAAAGAGAAGAAAAGAAGAGGAAAAGAAGGACGGCCATTTCCACCGCCAGCAAGGTCACCAGAGTAGAGTAGGAGAGAGAGAGGAGGGGGAAGGTCAGTCACCAGAGAGAGGGAAGAAGGAAGAGAGAGAGAGAGAAGAAAAGGGGGAAGAAAGTGATTGAAGTGGGGCTGGATTTCAAAAAACCTCGGGTCTATGGTCGCGACAGCCTATGCGTCGCGTTCACTTTAGGTCACGACAGGCAACCAGTCACCATCATACACTAGGTCGCGACCATTGACCTGTCGCCTTATGGTTGTGACAAAATCACTGTCGCCTTCTGAGTCTGCTCACAAAACCTTCATAAATTCATGTTTTCATTGCTAATTCTCAAATGAATACATCATATGAAGTCTGAAAATCACAATGAAGGTTTGATACATCACCCTCATCCCCTCATTACATCAAATTCATCAAATCTCTCAAAGAAATTCAAAAATACATTAATTCTCTCTCACAAGCTCACGGTCACCTCGTGGCTGGATTTGTAATGCCTCAAAAATTTTATTTATTGGAAAATTAGAAAAATGTTAAGATTTTGATTGTTAAACAAAACTACTTTCACGAGGTGTAATTATTTTTAATTTAGGAATAATTTGTACTAGCAAACGTTATTCCAGTGTCGTACTCAGATGTGCGCGCTCCGATAGAGCGACACCGGAATTCTGTAACAAAAATGAAATCTGAGAACGCCATAATTTCCAAACAAATATGCTAATATTAGAAATGTAAATATCTGAAATTGATGACGCGTGGATTTCAAGATTAAGCCAACGCAATGATTTTCCGGGCAATTTTTGTTGGGTGAAAAATAAATTCTAAAAATTAAAATAAAATCACCATAATTTGTAAAACCATTATTTTAGCTTATAGTCGAAATTTCAACTGGAATGGACACCATTTGAGTAAAAACTATGGGGATAATTGGGCCAGTTGAATTATTTCTTTTTAATGGTAACTATTTTTTTTTAAATAGTTGCTTACGTAGCTGTGGCTACGTAAGGCTTACTTTACCCTGGATACATTGCCTACATGTTGCCTGCTACGCATGTGTGGGGTAAAAACCCCAAGGCTCATATGGCTAGGCTGTAAGAAGTGTGGTTTTACCGCAACACATGTATGGCCTACGTGCCATACATACAGGGGGGATATGAGAGCTTATATAAACTCTCTTTCCACCATTCCTGCGAACCTTTCATGCTCCTACTACTGCTGAAGCTGTTGCTGCTGAAGCTGTTGCTGCTACCATTGCCTTGAGGAGCTGTAGTTGCTGCCTTGCCATGGCTGCTACTGCTTCTTCTGTAGCTGTCGTTGCTGCTACTTCACCTCCTGCACCTGCCGAACCTGCTTCTTCCTCTTGCTATTGTGGAATTCTTCGTTAGGAAGAAGGACTTTCATTCCTTTCCCAGTCAAGTAGGAATTCTCTCTTCTTGTTTCCCTCTCTTGTTAAGAACTCTACGTTTAAAGTGTTTACCATGTTTACACTGGACTTTGGTTCAGTAAACACCCTTAGGAATACTTGTTTTGTCCATTGTAGCCATGTCTAGCTAGTGTTCATGTTATATCCAAGCATATTTGTGAAAGTCTTTCTTTTGGATGCAAAGAAATAATGTTGGGAAGAGCTAAACATCTTGTAGTTCTCCTTCCTTAAGTGTTTAGCCAACCATGTGTACGTTTTTACTTCACCTGTTCTACTCCTTTCTTTCATGAAAAGTATTGTTTAGAACTGTATACAAGATCCTTTTGATGTTGTTAAGCATGTTAGGAATCATAGGAATACTTAGTAGAGTATCCTGTAGTAATCTAACATCATTTCTGGAAGTTAGTATGCGCCTGTCGACAGCCAGAACCATCTGTCAATAGGGATTAATGCTTCCCGAACCCAAATTGTGCAGAACACCAGTAGCTGTCGACAGATAACCTTCATCTGTCGACAGATGGCCTTCACCTGCCGACAGACACCCTTGGTCTGTCGACAGGCATTGGCCAGACTCCAGAAATCTGGTTCTGGAAGGTAGTAGCTGTCAACAGCCACTCTCTGGCTTTCGACATACACTGTCCAATCTTGCTTTCCAGCACCTTCTCTTGCCCAATCTCCTGTTGATACATCATGCTATTAGCCTATCAAGTTGCTCCCCTCATTCTCTTGGGTTTCTACCACTATATCACTAAGAGAGATCATCCAATTGCTTTCCATATCCTACTTTGGATTATCCTTGAAATCTCCAAGTACAATTAATTCCTATTTGGTTACAACCTTCTGCATTCATTAGCACTGATTCATAAACTTTTGTTATATGAAAGACTTTGAGTACTTGTGTACCCCCACTTGAATCTTTTAAAGAAAAGTATTATGATGACAATTTGTGGGTCTTTGGACTCAGTTGAGTTACATGCCTGTGCAAATGGGGCTGGTCCAGTCCCAGGAGGAGCACCTGAATTCATTTAGTGGTCGTACGGAATGATAAAGGATCTGTGGATATTTGGCATTGCATCAATACAAGCTTGATTAATCATCATGTTATTTTATCATGAGTTGGATGTATTTGAATCAGAATATGAAATATTGTCTTGAAGTCTTGATTATGTAATCTTAGTTCAGTATTCCTGTTTCACATATGTTATCTACTTGTCATGGTCATTCAGCCCTCTTTGTTCTCCTTCATTATTAGAAGATAATTGTCTTATCCTATTCTTGAGTATCTTAATCCTTTTGAGTGGAAGATTGAATCCTACTAGGCTAGTTAGCTCACCAAATCCTACCATTTCAGGTGATCAAGAAGAAAGTAATGTGTAAGGGGGGGAAAGTGTGCTGAGCGGGACAACCAGTCCTCTGGAGTTCAACAACTACGTTTTCATTAGTACTGTAGAAGCAGAATGTATTAATGTATTATGTTTCCTTTTTCTTACTCATCGTATGGACTGTAACGAGGAAGTATTATATAAATTAAGCTTCCGCTATGACAATATTAAATATGTAAGATTATAAGATTCATTTCTTTTACATGTTTTCTGTCATTTTCGATAAATGGACGTTTATTAAGACGTGACAGATAATTTGGTATCAGAGCCTTAGGTTCCATAAACCTAGGGAATGACCTGTGAGTTGGGGTAGAAACTTGGGATTAGTTATAAAGGTAATAGTGATTTTGTAAATATGTAGGTACTTAACTTGTTAT
Organism: Colocasia esculenta; assembly: GCA_014218235.1. Lineage (NCBI taxonomy): Eukaryota > Viridiplantae > Streptophyta > Magnoliopsida > Alismatales > Araceae > Colocasia > Colocasia esculenta. Next base: position 24,262,448 of record CM024759.1, read on the forward strand.
TTGCTACAGCATGGACATGAATGCCTAGGAACGACTAGTGGCAGAAATGAAAATGCTCCGTCAAGATATAGAGTTACATGCTCATGCCCAAAGGGAAGCGCATGTGCAAATCAACGAGGAAGTGTTGAACTTGACTGCGGGCGCATTTCTGGCAGGAAATCCCCATGCCTCCTTGGAGACCATGTCCCAGATAATGAGCAATCTAGACAGTTTGAAACTAGGTCAGGATAGTGCTACGTACCGGGTATTGTTTGTAAAGAGGTTCTCTCTCTAAGTTTCTAGAGAGAGAAGCTCTGGGTTTTCTGAGTTTCTCTCTTTGGCTCAGGCTCAGGCCGCCGGCCCTGGTGGCTGGCGGCGGTGCTGGGGTCACTGGCCTTCATGGCGGTTCTTGCTGAGGAAGGTGTTATCGATGCAGCTGATGGCGTGGCTACTCAAGGGAGGCGGTCATATGCTCATATCATTGCAGCTACTAAGCCGCCTCCTCCCATCCACATAGGTGTCAAACCCCCAAGCTTCACGGATTCTAAAGAGCCGGCTATGTTTTTCTCCCGTGAAGAGGTAGGTATGTCCCTTCAAACCTTTAAACCGGCCTTGATTGTCAGATGTGCCTATGGGCGGAGTTCCATCCTGGAGTTCAAGTCCTGCCTTTCCTAAAGGCTTCTGATAAAGGTGGATTTTATCATTAGTGTTCTAAATCATAGACATATGCTCCTGCATTTTGATGCTGAGGAAGACTACCTGAAAGTCATTATGAGGAGAAACTTGTATATAAAAGGCTTGTTATATCGTTTCTTCAAGTGGGATGCCCAGTTCGATTTCAATGCTGATCCTTCTGTTATTCCTATTTGGGTTGGCCTTCCTATGCTCTCTGTTAACTACTATTATGTGGATTTCTTGAAGTCCATAGCTGGCAATCTGGGTCAAGTCTTGAGGATTCATGAGCCTACCTTGGCGCTTACGTAAACTCATGAAGCTTTTGTATGCGTGGAATTGGATATTGTGAAGCCTAGGCCAGAGAGGATATGGATAGGCTGTGGTTCTGATGGGTTCTGGCAGAAGATTAATTATTACAGAGTCTCGGCAGTTTGTAATTTCTATCATAAACGTGGCCATGCTAAGTCGGAATGCAACAAGAAGCGAAAAAAACCTGATGTCCAAGAGGTCTCCCAAAAGACCTTGGCTACTCAAGAACTGGTGTGGGAGGAAGATACTATTAATGTTAAAAGAGCTTGGCGTTAGAAGGTGCCCCAGGTGGAATGGGTAGGACACACGATGGGCAATAGAATTTCTCCTCTTCAAGATGTCCAAACTGATAAGGAGGATCGAGAGGCTTCGATTTCTGAGGCCTTAGTCCTGGGCATGAGGTTTTTTCGATTTTACGTGATAAACCTCAGGTTCAGGAAGTTCTGGTTATGTCCCCAGTTTTATCGACGTTGTATGGGTTGCATGGGGAAGCTGTGGTGCATGACATGCAAGTCTCAGAGTCTGCCTGTATACCTGTGCATGAAGAGACTCTTGTGTCTGATAGGGGTGCTAACAGGAGAAGTCCAGTGATGGCTCCCATTGAGGAAGATGGTATGATGGAGAATATTCCTTCTGTATCTCGCCTTTCCAAACATAAACCTCCGGATATTGCCCTAAAAATGGCTTCTAATATTGCTGCTATGGAAAATATATTCATGCCCTACTCTGCTGCTCAAATTGAGGTGGATGTCACTAAGAAGGTAGGTGCCCAGACGAGATCTAAGGCTAAGGCCACTGGGGGTTCTATTGGGCACTCTTCCTCATGAATAGCTCCCTTTTGTACTAGAATATTAGAGGCATTTCCAATTCTGCCTCTAAGAGATCGCTCCATAGAATTGTCAGAAAGGATAATATTGATCTTCTTGCCATTGCTGATGTCATGCCCTGCCAATTTAGCAGCGGAATAAATCAGGGAGGCATGAACAACGAGTATGGTAATGTAAATTGCGCATACATTCGCAAATATCAGAGCAACTAATGAACAATAATTGCAATAAAACTCATCATTTTATTGATAATTCAACTAAACTATTACAACCACTAATTCAGAGCCAAAACATAGGGCTCAATGACATTATTACATTGGAAAAGAAATCTAAAGCAAATATCTAACTAGACTCTAAGGTACTAAGGACATTCCATCGCTATGACTTCAGGACGCTCATCACTCCAATCCAATCCCGTTGTTGTGTGTAAGGTCGTCACTTGACTTACCTGAAAACACAATAACAAATAACGAAGGGTGAGCGATAACGCTCAGTAGGACTTAAAATCTCGTGTAAACAAGCATGCTTTAAGTGATTAATGTCTTGTAACGCAGGTTAACTAGAGAGAACGATCATGTATGGTCAAGAGAGTAATAGTACAAGATAACAAGTGAATGATAATACATTTCTCAAGAGTATTGCAAAATTAGGATGACAACATAACGAGATAGCGTGTAACAAGATAGTGTATAACAAGATAGCGTGTATCAAAATGACATGAAATAGGATAGCTTGTATCAAGGTGGTGTGTAACGAGATAGCTTGTATATCAAGATAGCGTGTAACGAGATTGCATGTAAAGAGATAGCGTGTAAAGAGATAACATGTAATGAGATAACGTGTATGGTTGCACCACGGTGCACTAGTCGAGTACGACAATAGTCACTTTGGGACAGTAGCCGTTTAACGATAGTACAGTATGTCTGAACTCCTTAGACTACTGTTATAACAGTCAGTGCTAGCACACTAATAGCATAGAACAGGTACAATATGTCTGAACTCCTCAGACTAATAGTAAAACAATTAGATGTCTAGCCAATATCGAGATAGTCAGAATCGGTGCAATGCAGAACACCGTCAATAGCCCCTGCAGGTATTTTCGGGTGGCTCTCTGCCCCTAGGACTAGATTGGAGCCCCTCGGATACTCTCTGTGCCCTGCACACTATGCATTCAGGTCAGTAGGGTCACCGGACCCATATTATGGCGCTAGACAGTCATGTATAGTACAAGCAATGGGAGCCGCAACAGCTCAAGAGTCTCAAGAGAGTACTAGATGAATAGACGAGATAGTAGAGTAAACGTGAACAGATGAGAGTACAAGGATAGTAGACGAGATAGGGGTATAATCGTAAAACAACGATAAACCATGATAGTAACGGTTGCACAGTACCAGGTCGGGTACCGGCAGTCAGGTAGAAGTCACATCCACCCATTAGTCGTGCCGCGTCCACGAGCCAGATGGTCCGACGTGATCACAAGATAAGAGAGATCTCACTAAGGCCGATTGGATCGTACTGATCCCTAAAAGTGTAACAGGATTTGAAGGTACAACCAGCTCGTCGGCTAAGAACGTGCGTCAAGGCCAAGAAGACTTACGGAGGCCTTGACAAGGAGTCCCTGGTCTAGTCGAGAGTATTCCCGATGGAGAGGTGGTCCACGTCAAGAGAAAGTGTGTAGAAAAAGGGTCCGTCGTGCCTCGAGTGCTCGAAGGCCGAGGGAAAACGGTAATGGTAGATAAAATGCGCGAGTAAAAACGGAAACAATTGTATTTAACAAAATAGGGAAATTTAGTCATTTATTTCGATAATTTACCAAATACATTATTGCATAATTTATCAAGGTCAAATGACAATTTATAATGTTATATGTGTGCAAGTGTAAAGAAATCTTGAGGATATGACAAGTCGTGCTCACAGCTTTTAAATTAACAAGAATTATTTAAATATTATTAAATAAAAATATTCAAATCGATTATTAAGCTTAATAGTACATAGTTTAACTTGTATAAGGGTGATATGACAAATAAAGTAGGGGTATGTGCGTAATATAGGGTTTCTGGCCGAAATTGTAAATAGGCGACGAGGTGACCTGTCGCGATAAAGTCGCGACGAGGCGCTAGGTCGCGTTAAGCAAGTATCGCGACGGGGTTTCCAGTCGCAGTTCATGTCGCGGCTAGGCGGCCTGGCGCGACAGGCGAACCGGCCGGCCTGACCCGGTTCGGGATTGGGAACGCGGCGGCTAGGCCCGTCGTGTTCATGACGCGGCCTGAAGGCCGACCGCGACCTTCCTGTTATTGCGGCGTATCGCGCCGCCGCGATATCAGGGGCGGTCCGAGTTTTCCCCTTTTTCCCAAGGCGAGTCCTCTGTGATACATGGACGTTCTAAATTCCATATAAAATAGTACGGTGATCCAAAAAGCACGAAACCAGTTTTAAACAAAAGTAGACATGTATATCTATCAACATGCATGATTAATTTGAAATTAGACAAGGTTTAGATAGGCATTGATCGGGTTACTTTTCGGTAACCTAAACAGGCGCAGTCAGGGTTCCATGAATTAATTTGAGATGAATACATGATGAAAATTACGAAACTAGTGGCGTTTAAAATCTAACAGGATGTAGTATTTATGATAATTTTCTCATGATCTGAAGTTAAGCATAAACGAGGTTCACAAGCAATCATGAAGAGTCGGGTGCATGTATCTGGCAGAGATTCAAAGAATTAATTCTCCCTCATGGAAGATCTAAATAGAACGAAACTAAGGGCGTTTGAAAGCTATTGTAATGTAGTATCAATGAGAATTTTCTCATAGCATGGGAACAAGTATGTGCAGGGGATTAGAGAAAACATGAGATTTGGGTTCATGGTAACAGCAGGACTTCATGAATTAAATTTGTCCAAATGGATGAGCGGAATACAACGAAACCATAGGACTTTTGAAGAGGTACATGAACTCTACCTAGGGTAATTATTTCATGATTTTAGCTTGAGAGATTGCCTACCTTTTTCGTGGAGTAAGAAAACCCTAGTTTGGATGACGAAATTATGAAAACACTTCTTGCTCCAAGCCTTCTCCTTCGTTGCTCCTTGGTCCAGATCTTCTCCTCTTCGTCTCCAAAAGTCATAGCATGAAATTGTGGGGTGCTAGGGTCAAATGGGGGGTGTTTTGATGGCTTGTAGAGTTCTAAATCACCTAAAACTCTTTCCTCCTCCTTTAATTACGAATTTTCATAATTATCACATATTTTTCTTGCTATATCTATCTAACTAGGTAAGGGAGAGGCCTAATTTCGTGGGTAATGGTTTATGATAGGATTAAGACTCTTATTAAGATATATATGAGTCATATTAGTGCTTTAATGACCCCTTTTTAATTAAGAGATAATATAGTTACGAATTTTCCTATTTAATTTGGGTCTCTTATATTTAACCCAATTGTCTCTCATCTAAATCCCAATTTTAGATTAGGATAGAGTCCTATTAGGTTAGACTAGGGTTAGGACTCTTTTTAAGATAAGTAAGAGTTAAAATAGTCATTATCTTAACCCTTTTCTATTTATTACTATTTTTAGGTACGAATTTAGCCTAATTACTTCCCATCTCATGATGGGATCTTCATATTTGGGCCCAACAATTTATGCTAGGACCATTAGTAAAACTCATTACTAATTTAGTTTAATGCGTATTGATTTAATTCCAATTATTCACCCTTTATTCCCATTTAAATCTATTTATCACACTTATTCAAGTAACTCCATATTTTTAATTTGATTAAATATTATTCATGCCAATATTTCTAATCTTCATCATTTGGGCTCTTACTCTTGGCCCAATAACTCAAATGAGTCTAGTTGTACAACCCATGTACTTACTTACTTAATGGATTTTAATTATCCTTTTATTAGAGAATATATTCATGGACCAAGATTATCTATTGGTATAAATATCACAATGGGCTATCATCCCATACTATTTAAAGTCTACTCATATATTTATTTTAATTTATAATCCACTTTGGATCATAAAATAATGGATTCTTCGACTTATTCCTTAATTATGCTAATAAGTCGCATAAATTCTTAAACTAAGTCCAAATGATTTTTCTACGCCCAAATTTTATGATGGGTCATTAGAGAACATTATTTAAAGTATAACTACTATTTTTACGAAATTTTTATAGGGGTTTATACGCATGCAATAATGATGCGTACCATTTTAATCAATTGAATTTATTAATAGATAAAATTTCTATTTATCTATAATTTTTAATTAATGGATTTTTCGGGGTACTACAGCTAAGCCCATGGTCCCCCTGGCTCGGGTGTCCACTGTTTGCAGATACCTAAAGATGGAATCTTGTATAGGCAACAGGGGAGAGGAGTCTAAATGTAGCAACCTGAATTTTTGCGAAAAATAAAATTTTAAATAAAGAATTTAAAACCTAGCTAAATGAATATTTGAATAGAGCATTAAATAAAACCCATTAAATGGAAAAGAGTAATGGCCTTTGCTTATTGGATCTTATAGAATTTATTGGGTCAAAAATATGAATTTACAAAGTGAGAATAATAGGAAAATACCCTAAATTCGTAACTAAATTATTACCTAAATAGAAAAGGGGTATTTAATGCATTAAATAGGAAGTTAGAGTTGGAATTGGATTCCTAAACCTACCCCATATGGGTTAGCATGAATTTGGATCTTTTCCAAGTCTAAATAGAGTTTGGAAAGCAAGGAAGGAAGGAGGAAGTAAGGAAATTTCGTAATTAAAGGGAATTAGAGTAATAGTAGGAATAGAAATACATACTTGCATAAATACACCTCTTAAACTCTCTTGGGCAACCCTAGCTCGTTGCCAAGAGTTGCTGGACATGGAGAAGAGGCTAAGGAGGAGAGGATTTCGTGGAGAGAAGAAGAGATTGAAGCTTCTTCCCTTGTTCTTCACGTTCTAGCCCTAGAAGACAAATCAAGTCAAGGTAGGCATTCTCACAAGCATAAACCATGAAACTTTTTCTGTAGGTTCTTCCTACCCTCTTGAACGAAACCCCCAAGTTCATATTTTTCCATCCATCCTATCTTTTGTTCTTAATTTTTGAAGAACTGCAAACATGATAACCCCGAGGTGTCATGCTTAATTCAAATCTCTATGTATACTTGATCCCATGCTACGAAAGTTTTTACTGTAGATACTTCATGTTGTTAGGGATCATTTGCCCCTAAAAAGCCTAAATTTCCTTGAGCATGTTGCTCGAATTAAATCAGTCTTGCTCTCTATGTCATGTTCTGTGTTACTCGTTGTTGTTCATGCTCAAACCATGTTCAAACCATGTTCTCTCTCGAATCCCTATTTATTGGAAGTACCCTTACATGTCTAGTTTAATTTGCAACTGGTTTCATGATTTTTCGTTCACTATACAATTAGTTATGATTTTTCAAAGCACCTTGTATCATTCGATTTCAAGTTGGCCCGCAATCCAAAGCCTGGTCTGAATCCTGTCAGGGCCAGGTGCAGACAACCAGATTGCGACAGGCCGATATGTCGCCTTCTGGGTCTAATTGCGACCATCCACTTGTCGCTTTCTCAAGTCATCGCGACGCCTTCCTTGTCGCTTTCTGAATGCGACAGTACCTACGTCGCGTTCTGGTCGCCTGAACAGACAGCCATGTCGCAACCCGTACAGGACCCTGTCGCGTTCTGCCTGGCCCCTGTCGCAATGCTCATTGACCTATGTCGCCTTCATAGAGATTTTGGTGAAAAACCCATGAAAATATTTTGTCACTTTCTAAATAATTCTTACGCCTTCTTACCGTTATACCCCCCAGTCAAAACCCTACTTAAAAAGGATGCTATATTGAATGATTTAAAATACATGTTCACGACTTATTTCTATCTATGATTTCTCTTGCACATGCACACACTTGAACCATCCATTTATGGCTGAAATATTGCAGAAAATATCTCATAATGTGCTTGGTAATTTATTGAAATAAAGTACATTAATTGCCCTATTTTAAGGACTTATATTCATTTCTTGAATTGTTTATAATACCGATATCGACGCTCCACTGTCCTAGAATTCCTCTAGAACGTCGAGCACCTGTTTTATATACACACTTTTCTTGGCTTGTGGTGAACTCTCCGTCGGATATTCCTTTCGTCGGACTAGTGAACTCTTGCACAAGGCCTACGTAAGTCTCCTCTGATCATAGATTCCCACATGGTCGACGAGCCGGTTGTACCCTAATACCTATGATACCCTTTAGGGATCTATATGATCCAAACGGCTATTAGAGATTCACTCTCGTCTTAAATCACGCCGAACCTCTGGACCTGTGCATAACAAGGCCAGTGGTAGGGTCATGAGTTCCACCTGACTGCCAACACCAAGTGCGCGTGTTGTGCAACTGTTACTATCGCCTGATTACTCGACGTATTACGTGCAATGACCACTAGCTCTCATCTGTACTCTACTCGCTCGTCTATTCACGTTCACTCTACTTTCTCGTCTATTCATCTAGTGCTTTCATCTACTTCTTGGTACTCTATATTGGCCATTGACTGATTGTCTAAAGATAAACAATATAACCAATGCCTGGCAATATATAAAGGGCCCGATCTGGTCCTGGGATGTGCGCCCGAAAGTGCTAGTGCCCATGGGAGTTAAATGATCAGAGTGTTTGGCATTACACTCAAGTGCTATCTATCTCGACTATCTATATGACAATCAAAAACACAAAAGTGCTATACTCTCTCAATGTCTAAAATGACAAACTAGTGCTATACTCATCGTGCTATTACTATACTTGTGCTAGTTGTGCTATGGCCATCCTGCTATTCGTGTTATACTCGATACTTGTGCTACTCGTGCTATTGTGCTACCTCTTGCTATATTTGACTCTCTTGTACCTGCTATCTTTAGATACTCTGCCATTAAATGCGTTAATTATTTAAAGCCTGCTTGAGCCTGAGATTTAAGTCCTACTGGGCGTTATCGCTCACCCTACGTTATTTGATGTTGTGTTTTCAGGTGAGACCGAGGATGACACATACACTCACGAAGAGGGGAATGACCAAGAGTGAAGCCTGGAGTACCCTCGAGTCATTATGTTATCTTAGAGTTGTAGTTAGTTATTTCCTTCTGTTGCAATGTAATTGGGTCTTTTAGAATGGCTCTGATATTAGTGGTTGTAACTAGACATTTGGAAAATTATTAATGAGAAAGATTTGCTTTAGTATTATTCAGTGTGCAATGGTTTGATGTCTAGTATATGCTCTATACCTTTTCTTGCAACTGCCTTCGCGCTCCGATAATCCGCGTTGGGGCGTGACACTAAAATTCGGGTTTTCTGGCGTCACCACTCCATGCATATTGTTAGCTACTCTGACCAACAGGTTACTTTAGCTACAGTGAAGGATGGTAGTGTCTACCTTATGTTAATTGTGGTTTATGCTAGCTGTGATTCTAGCAGAAGATGTCAGCTCTATGATGATATTATTACTATGTCTAGCGATGTTGATGTCCCTTGGATTGTTGGAGGAGACGTTAACTGTATTGCTCAGCCGTCTAAGAAGATGGGAGGGCGCCCTACCAATCTGCAAGCCATGGTTGAGTTTAATGCTTTTATTCATGCTACTTTTCTTTTAGATGCTAGTTTTATTGGTTCTCAGTATACTTGGTCTAATAACAGAACTGGTCAGGCAGCTGTTAAGGCCAGGCTGGATAGTTTTTTTATGAATAATAGTTGTGTTACTAAGTTTTCGGGGTTTAGTATGAGGCACCTTCCCAGGGGCCCGTCGGACCATGCTCCTTTGCTTGCTAGTTTCTATAACTCCCTTAGGGCTCCGAGCAGGTTCACATTCCAGGCTATGTGGACCTCCCATGCTTCCTTTCATAACACTGTTAAAGCTGCTTGGGATGAGCCTGTTGGTTGGCATTATAATCCTTTTACCATTCTCCATCTAAAGCTAAAGGCGGTTAGGGGAGCTCTCCATTCCTGGAATAAAGAAACTTTTGGCAATATTAATGAGACTGTGATCAGACAGGAGGAGGAGGTTAAGGCAATGCAAGATGTCTTTGACAATAACCCCACGCCTGAGAATAGAGCTGCTCTAGGGGCTACTAATGCTAACCTCAAAAGGGCTATGCACTATGTTGAAGTGTTCTGGGCTCAAAAGGCGCGTCTGGAATGGTTGGAAAATGGGGATAACAATACTACTTTTTATCATGCAGTGGTTCAAGGCAACAGGAGATGGAACAACATTCAAAGGCTTCAAATTAATGGGAGATGGAATGAGGACCAGGAGGTTCTTTCTAATGAGGCTGTGCACTTCTTTGAGGGCATGTTGCACTCTACGGACCATGACATTGATGAGTCCCTTTTTCATGTTATTCCCTCATTTATTTCTGATGATCAGAACCACTCTCTTTATTCTTTTCCGAACAAGGAGGAAGTTAAGAATGCAGTTTGGAGTCTGAATGGCAATAGTGCTCCAAGGCCGGATGGGTTTTCCGGCCAATTCTTCACCTCCTGTTGGGATATAATTCACCAAGATGTATATGATGTGGTTATTGGTTTCTTTCAGGGATTCCCTTTTCTCAGGGGGGTAACTTCTTCTCTGATAGCCCTTGTTCCCAAGAATCCTCATCCCATGACCTACAGTGCTTTTAGACGTTAGTCTTTGCAACTTCTGTTACAAAATTGTTTCCAGGATTTCTGTGATTGACTGGTGAATATTCTCTTTGGTATTATCTCTGAAGAGCGAGGAGCTTTTGTAAAGGCAGGTACATCTTGGATAATGTCTCTCTGTCTAGACAACTTGTCAGAGATATAGGCCGAAAAATTAGAGGGAATAATACAATTTTTAAACTTGATATCAGAAAGCTTATGATAGTGTGGAATGGGATTTTTTATTTGCCGTCCTCAACAAGTTTGGCTTCTCTTCCAGGTTCATCTCCTATATTGGTATGATGGTTTCTAACTGTTGGTTCTCGGTTCTCTTTAATGGCTCCCCCGCTGGCTTTTTTAAATCTACCAGGGGTTTGAGGCAGGGTGATCCTATTGCTCCTGCTTTATTCATCATCATGGAAGAGGCTCTCAGTAGAGGCCTTAGGCATTTGGTTTCTACTGGTCATCTCCTGCCATATGTAGGTCTTAGAGGGTGTCCACCCCCATCCCATCTTCTATACGAGGATGATACACTTATCTTTATGAATGGAGGGATTAATAATGTTAGAAGATTGATGCATTTCTTGATGAAGTATGCCCAGTCCTCAGGTCAGCAAGTTAATCCTACTAAGAGTTCTTTCATGATACCTGACAAGTCTCCTCCTCAAACCAGCATCTGTATCAAAGAGATTACTAGGTATTCTAGACAACGAGGTCCTCTCACTTACCTGGGTGTTCCCAGGAGACTAGGTAGGGTCCTTACTGCAGACTATAAATCTCTTATTGATAAAGTGAATAGTAAATTGGCTAGCTGGAAATCTAAGATGATATCTCAAGCTGGTAGGGTTATGTTGATTAATTTTGTGATCTCTTCCCTTCTAGTTTATCTGGCTGTTGCTTCTTCCATTCTGAAATCTATTATTGCTTACATTGAAAAATTCTCTACTGCTTTTTTAGAACGTCCTAAAGTGGAAGGTGGTCTGGGTGTCCACAGTCATTGGCATGTTCAGGTTTCCCTTGCTGCCAAACAACTTTGAAACATCCACAATGGGTTTATATATGGGCTACTTATGCTAGGAGGCGTTACCATTCAGGAGGGTAATACTAACTCCTGGGATAACTAAGCATGTTCGCATGGAGGCTGAGAGGATTATTCAGGATAATACCAGATGGATCCATGGGAAGGGAGATAGTATTGATATTTTGAAGGATATTTAGATTGGAGACAAACTGCTTTCAGGTATGATTCAGGGGCCTTTTGAGGGTGACGGTTTCTCTCTGCGGGAGGTGGTCTTAGATGGCCCTCACCCTATAAGATCCCTCCTTCCCAGTGAGCTTTTGCATGGTATGCTGCTGACAGATGATGAGGATATGTGTGTGTGGGCGGCCTCCCACAATGGTTCCTTTACTTCTAAGTCTGCCTATAATTTAGTCAGGGATGTTGGGGTTCGGAGTTATCTTTATAAAATTTGGCATCCCCTTTTTTACCATAGAGCGTCTTTATTTTGCTGAAAAATATTGAACATAGTTGTTCTTGTGGATAGCAAATTATGGATAGTGGTATCCCTATGGCTTCCTGGTGCTTCTGTTGTAGGTCTCCTCAGTTTGAAGACCTTAATCATGTTCTTATTTCTAGTGATGCTGTTGTTACTCTTTGGCGCTGGTTCTAGCCCCTCATCAGCTCCAGGGTCTACTTGCAGAATCAGATTTCGGCTAGAGTCTGGAATTTTATTCTACACTCCAACACTCGATCTCCCTTGGGGTTTGTTTCTCTATATGTCCTGGTTCTTATGTTGTGGGAACTTTGGAAAGGGAGGTGCTCGTCTAGGTTCGATTCTAAGACGGTCTCTGCTGGGGAAATCATCAACAACATCAAGTATAAGATCTCCTTCTCCCACACTAAAGTTTGTTTTAAGGTTGTCCCTACTACGACTGAGCTCAGATCCTCCATGATTATGGTTTGCTCCTTATACTTCCACTAAGCAGCTGAAGCTTATCAGATAGATCCCTCTATTTCGACTTTTGTTTGAATACTGATGGGGCTTGTAAAGGAAATCTTGGGATCTGTGGAGGTGGAGGCTGTATCCGGGACAGGCAGGGTAATGTCCATGTGGCCTTTGCTCATTTCTACGGTTTTGGAAATAGCATGATTGCTGAAACTTGTGCTCTCTGTGATGGTATTTGCCTGGTGGCCAACCTTGGGTTTCATCTATCTATTGCTTATTCTAATTCTCAAGCTCTAGTTAACTCTTTCCAGCATGATAAGTGCTTATCCTAGAATCTTTATCGATGGTGGCGGGAAGCTAGGAATGCTATTCAAAATAACCCATTGTGGCTTTCCCATGTTTTTCGGGGAGACCAAACCAAGTTGCGGATTTGCTCGCCAACCATGCTATCTGTTCTAAGCAAAATGATGTCTTTTGCGGCCTTACAGCTTACCACATTCTTGTAAGGGGTCTGTTGTCTTGGACAAAACTGGTCTTATGCATGTTAGACTGGTTTGACAAGGGTATGCCCCCTGGAAGTTGTACTGCTTCTTTTTATATATCTTTGGCCCAGGTGCTCTCACTGGTGGAGTGGGGTCTACTCTTCCCTTCTGGGGGGAGGGTACACTCTCCTAGTTCGAGGTCCTAAGGACCCCCTTATTAAAAAAAAAAAAACTGGGTCAGGACATGTTGCTCCATCAGGTTGAAGGATATGGGAAGTATTGACTGAAGTGGCAAGGGAGTTGTATCATGGGCCTGGGGGAGATTAGCAACGTCTATGGAGTCGTTGTACAGACTTGAAGTTAGTTAGAAAATTAGGAACTCACTTTGTAACCCTCTTTTTGTTAAGTAGTGATTGTATATATCAGTCATATGTATATGTGAAGTGAGAGGTTAAAGGATGTTGATGTAATGTAAATATTTCGGCTTAATAGGAATGTTGTAAATAACTTTCGGTCTATTAGAATAAGAATCCTAATGCAATGTAAATATTTTGGTTAGTTAATGAAAAGTTATATGTTGTATGAAACTGAAAATCTGTATGTGATGAATGTGAGTATGGTTTGGGTTATGATATTAATGTATGCATTGTTGGATGTCTCAGATATTTTTCAAATTAATCTTGGACAGAAGTGATGCAAATTGGAAGAAAATGGAGAGCTCAATGCATGACCTGACACGGGTGATGAGAACAGTGGCTAAGAGCAACACCCACAACGGAACAAGTCTATTTAAGAATTTCTGAAGTTTAGATCCTCTAAGATTTGTAGGTAGCACGGATCCAGATGAGGCTGAGAATTGGTTAAAGGATATTGAGAGAATTTTTAAGGTGATTCGATGTACAGAAGAAGAAACGATACGGCTAGCAACATTCCAGTTAGACCGTGATGCCCGAGCATGGTGGGAAACAATAAATCTACTTTAGAGGACCCAAACCAGGTTGGTTGGGAGGAGTTTGTGGAATTATTCAATGATCAATATTTCTCCGTGGTAGTTTAGGAGAGGAAAGCTAATGAGTTTTCTAGTTTAAAGCAACTCAGAATGTCGGTGTCGGAGTATAAGGCACAATTTGCCCGATTATCTAAGTATGCTCCTCATCTAATAGCAGCAGAGAAGTTGAAAGTGAGAAGATTTATAAATGGTCTGTGTCCAAACTTCATTACGCAATTAGCACCTCACTTGATTACCACATATTCTGAAATGGTTAAAAGAGCCTGGGCATTAGAAGCTGCTAATGATACCATGGAGAAGATTAGAGGAAGGTCTGGTGATAGTTCTTCTGACCGTAAGAGGAAGTTTGAGTCAAGGAATGCCCCTAAAGTTCAGTAGTCCACTAAGAAAGCAAGAAAAGCTCCAGTTGGAAACAAGGATGTGTGTCGGCATTGCCACATCAGTGGACACAAGACTGAGAACTGTTAGCATAGGTTGAGTGCTTGTCCCCGATGTGAACACAATCAACATCGGATTCTAGATTGTCCCATGATAAAGAATGCACCAGCAAACCAGAATCCTCGAGCCAAGCAAGGACGTATACAAGCTATTCAGGAAGTGGAACCTGAGTCTCTGCAGGGGGGCAGACTTATTGAAGGTACACTACTAGTAAACTCAAAACCTGCATATGTATTATTTGATTCAGAAGCTACACATTCTTTCATTAGATGTGAGTTTGCTAGATCTTTAGGAATGCAATCAGTTCCACTACCTATACAGTTGGAGGTTGCTACTCCTCTAAGTGAGGGTAAGAAACTTAAGGAATATTACCCTGCCAGTCAAATTCTAGTCAAAGAACATAATTTTCCGGGGGACTTGATATGCCTTGAGATGTGGGATTATGATGTAATTCTTAGGGTAGATTGGCTATCTAAACATCATGCAAATTTGGATTGCCAATTAAGACAAGTAACTTTTCTTGGTGAGGAAGTTTACTCGATTACTGTTGATAAACCCCGTACAAGAAGAATACCCATAATCTCGGCAGTTAAAGCATGTAAGTTAGTACAAAAAGGTTGTCAAGGGTATTTGGCTTCTGTGACACTAATAAATTAGAACACTACTGGGTTGTGGATATTCCAGTAGTAAAAGAATTTCTTGATGTTTTTCTGAAAGAACTACCTGGTTTACCACCTAGTAGAGAGGTAAACTTTTCAATTAAATTGGTTCCAAGAGCTAGACCAATTTCGAGGATGCCTTATAGAATGTCAATGGAAGAGTTGAAAAAATTAAAAAGGAAATTGATGGAATTGATAGGGAAAGGATTCAGTAGACCCAGTACATCACCCTGGGGTGCTCTAGTGTTATTTGTTAAGAAGAAGGATGGGACTATGCGATTATGCATAGATTATAGAAAATTGAATCAGTTAACGATTAAGAATAAATACCCGCTTCCTAGAATTGATGATTTATTTGATCAATTGTCTGGAGCCCAATATTTTTCAAAGATTGATCTTAGATCAGGGTATCATCAATTGAGAATTCAAGAAGAGGATATTCACAAGATAGCTTTTCAAAGTAGATATGGGCACTATGAATATGTAGTGATGTCGTTTGGATTAACCAATGCACTTGTTGCTTTTATGCGTTTGATGAACGACGTATTCAGATCATATTTGGATCAGTTTGTGGTTGTGTTTATTGATGACATATTGATCTACTCCAAGAGTGTGGAGGAACATGAAGCACATTTGCAGTTTACATTACAACTGTTGCGAGATCATAAGTTATATGTGAAATTCAATAAATGTGAATTCTGGTTGGAACAAGTCACATTCTTAGGACATGTTATTTCTAGAGAGGGATTGTCAATAGATTCCTAAAAAATTGAAGCTATTTAGAAGTGGGAACAACCTAAGAATATTAATGATATAAGAAGTTTTTGGGGTATGGCTAGTTATTACCGACGGTTTGTTAAAGATTTTTCCAGGATTGCTTCACCTCTCACACAACTAACTCAAAAAGGAACTGCATTTGAATGGAATGAGAGTTGTGAGCAAGCATTTCAAATATTGAAGGAATGTTTATCATTTGCACCAGTTTTAGCCTTGCCGGTAGAAGGAAAAACATTTGAAGTTTATACTGATGCATCAAACATCGGATTAGGATGTGTTTTCATGCAAGAAGGAAGAGTTATTGCCTATGCATCTAGACAATTAAAGACTCATGAGAAAAATAACCCAGTACATGATTTGGAATTAGCAGCGGTAATTTTTGATCTTAAACTCTGGAGACACTATTTGTATAATAACCAATTTATAGTGTACTCCGATCATAAAAGTCTGAAGTATTTATTTTCACAGAAGGAATTGAAGATGAGACAAAGAAGATGGATGGAATATATCAAGGATTATGATTTTAAGATTGAGTACCATCCTGGTAAATGCAATACTATGGCTGATGCTCTCAGTAGAAATCCCATGGCTGCTTGAGGTGCAAGAGAAGCTATGGTCTTCGTTGGTTCTCTTGGGTTGTCCTCGTTGCTTGCCGCCGGCCCTGGGGGTTGGCTTGGGCGTGGAGTTTTGCATGGTGCTTCCGATGGAGGATGGTTTGCATGGCGTTGCTGGTTCGAGCGGAGCTGTTGCCTCCTCTGGGAGGCTTTCTTTTGCCCAGGTAATAGCGGCTTCTAAGCCTCCACCGATCATCAATATTGGGGGTTAAGCCTCCCTCCTTTATAGATTCTGTAGAACCTGCGGTCTTCTTTTCACAGGTTGAGGTTGGTAAATCTTTGGAACTGCTCAAGCTCGCTCTGATTGTGAGGTGTGCTCATGGCCATTGTTCGATTCCTGAGCTTAAGTCCTACCTTTCTCAAAGGCTTCTTCTAAAGGGTGACTTTATTACTAGTGTCTTAAATCATCATCATCTTCTATTACATTTTGATGCTGAGGATGACTATCTGAAGGTAATCATGAGAAGAAATCTATATATCAAGGGCCTCCTCTATAGGTTCTTCAAATGGGACCCCATATTTGATTTTAATGCCAATCCCACCGTCATTCCTATCTGGATTGGCCTTCCTATGCTTCCTGTCAATTTTTATTCTGATGATTTTCTGAAATCTATAGCGGGGAACCTGGGTCATGTTCTTCGGATTTATGAGCCTACAAAGGCTATCACGAAGACTAATGAAGCCTTTGTTTGCGTGGAGCTGGATATTGTTAAACCAAGGCTGGAGAGAATTTGGATTGGATGTGGTGCGGATGGGTTTTGGCAGAAGGTTAATAACTACAAAGTTCTAGATGTTTGTTCCTTTTGTCACAAACTGGGTCATGGTGTTTTGGATTGCCACAAGAAGCAAAGGCAGAAGCAGAAGACTGTCGTCCCTAAGCAGGTGAATGATGAGCTTGCTTAGCCACAGAAGGATGGCTTTATAGCTGTGAAGTCGTCCTAGCGTCAGAAGGTGGCACAAGAAGCGCCTCCTACAGTCCCCTCAGAGAATTGATTCTCCATCCTGGAGGATAGTCTTATCGTGGGAGAGAAGGATGCGGAAAAGGTATCTTCTCAGGTCCCTACCGTGGACCATATATTTTAGGAAGAGCAAGTAGGGCCTCCTTTGAAGCTGGATAGTTTGCCTGGGCCTTCTCTTTGGCATGGAGGACATCAAGAGTCACTTCCTATGCTTGTCATGGGGGAGCATGACTCTGGGCAGGATCAGGCTCCTGCCAAGGGTCTTCCAGTGCCAAGAGTTAATGAAATATCTTCTTCGACGTTGTCAACGTTGCATGGTTTGCATGGGGTTCCTCAGCTGTATGGGGTTCAGTTCCATGAAGTGGTTTGCGAGGAACGATTGAGTGTGGAGGCTGCGATGGCCGTGCGGTCTTCTCCGGCGACGGTGACCCTCGGGGTTGCGAATATGGGGAATGTATCATCATTTGATTCTGCCAGTTTATTTCCTAAACCCTCTGATGAAGAGTTGGAAAGGGTCTCTATTATTTCTGCTAAAGAAAATATATTCATGTCGGTTCCTGCTCCTTTGGTTGATTTGAAATCTCATAAAAAGGCAGGTGCCCGGACGAGATCCCAGGCTAAGGCCGATCGTGGTTCCACTGGTTACTCTTCCTCATGAATACATCCATGCTTTATTGGAATGTTAGAGGCATTTCTAAGTCTACCTCTAGAAGCTCTCTTCGACGAATGGTAAGGAGGTTTAGCGCTAATTTTATGGCTATTGCTGAGCCCATGGTTCCTTTCAGTCGAGCTGCTAAGCTGTGCAAGTTTATTAAAATGAAGGACTTTGTTGGAAACTTGGGTGAGGACTCTAAAATCTGGGTTTTTTGGCGGAATCTTTCTATGCACATTATTTACCGCTCCGATCAGCAACTCTCTCTTGTTTTGGACAGGCCTTATATGATGGTACAGTTGTGTATGCTAGCTGTGATGCTGTACTAGACGGCTTCTTTTTAATGACCTTATTCAAATTTCAGAAACTGTTAATGTCCCTTGGATTGTTGGGGGTGACTTCAACTATGTTTCCCAGCCATCTGAGAAGATGGGGGGGGGGGGGGGGGGGGGGGGCGAGTTGGTAACATGCAAGCTATGTTAGATTTCAATGCCTTCACTAATGCTACCTCTCTTTGTGACGTTGGGTATATTGGCTCCCATTTCACTTGGTCCTATAATAGAACTGGGCAGCCTTCTATTAAGGCACGGTTGGATCAGTTCTTGGTCAACAGCTGCTTTGAGGATCAGTTTCATGGGTTTAAGGTTAGGCACCTCCCTAGAGGACCGTCTGATCATGCCCCTCTACTGCTCTCCTATGACCAGGTTACCCGGCCCCCGACTAGATTCACTTTCCAGGCGATGTGGACATCTCATGAGTCCTTTTATGATACTGTGAAAATGGCATGGAACATGGATGATAATTGGCACCCTAACCCTTTTACCACTTTATTCCTTAAGCTGAAATCAGTGAAATAGGTTTTGCGTGAATGGAACAAACGTGTGTTTGGCAATGTTGAGGAAAATGTCAGACTTCAGGAGGAAGTTGTTAGAGAAAAACAAGATATATTTGATGCTAATCCTCCTCCGGAAAATAGAACCACTCTGGGAGAGGCGTCTGCTAATCGCAGAAGGGCGATTCACTGCTTGGATGTCTTATGGGCTCAAAAGGCTCTCATGAATTTGTTGGAGGATGGCGACAGGAATACAGCCTTTTATCACAGTGTGGTTCAGGAAACAGGAGGAAGAATACCATTCAGTGCCTTCAGATTAATGGCATTTGGACTGAGGACCAGGAGGCTTTGCGTGTTGAGGCTACTCGGTATTTTGAGGAGATCCTAAAATCTTCTACTCATTCGGTTGATGACTCTCTCCTTCAGGTGATTCCCTCTCTCATTTCTGAAGAGCAAAACTTGCTCTTTGTGCCCCCCCCCCCCTACTATGGATGAGGTCAAGAATGTTTTCTGGAGCATGAATGGTAACAGCTCTCCTGATCCTAATGGGTTCTCTGGTATCTCTTTACTTCCTTCTGGGGTATTGTCCAAAATAATGTTTTTGCTGTCGTTAGTGGTTTTTTCCAGAGTCATTCATTCCCTAGGGGGGTCACTTCCTCTCTTATTGCTCTTGTCCCAAAGATTCATCATCCAGTGACTTTTAGTGACTTTCGCCCAGTGAGTCTTTGTAATTTCTGCTATAAAATTGTTTCCAGAGTTATTTGTGACATCTTGGTCACTATTCTCCCTGGCATTATATCTGAGGAATAGGGTGCTTTTGTTAAAGGGAGGTTCATCATTGATAATGTTTCGCTATCTAGACAATTAGTTCGTGATATTAGCCGGAAGGTTTGAGGGGGTAACGCTATTTTTAAACTTGACATCAGGAAGGCCTATGATAGCGTTGAATGGGATTTCCTCTTTGCAGTATTCAAGAAGTTCGGATTTTCATCTAGGTTCATATCATACATTGGTATGATGCTTTCAAATTGTTGGTTCTCTGTGTTAGTTAATGGCGCTTCTATTGGGTACTTTCAATCTTCTCGTGGTTTACATCAGGGCGACCATATTGCTCCTGTGCTCTTTATTATAATGGAAGAAGCTCTTAGTCGAGGTCTGAAGCATATGGTTTCCACTGGCTACCTCACTCCTTATGCAGGCCCTAGAGGGTGTCCGGCTCCTTCCCACCTCCTCTACGTGGATGACACATTGGTTTTTCTTAATGGCAACATTCAAAATGTTAAGTAGTTGGTGCACTTTCTTGGTCAATATGCTCGTTCCTCTAGCCAATCAATCAATTCAAACAAAAGCTCATTTCTGGTTTCTAGTAAAGCTTCCCCTTCTTTAGTCCAAAGGATTCAGGATGTTATGAGTTATAAGAGGCAGGTTGGTCCTTTGTTCTACCTTGGGGTCCCGCTCAGACCTGGGAGGGTCTTGGCTGTTGATTACAATAACCTGATTGATAAGGTGAATAATAAGCTGGGAGTTTGGAAGTCTAAGTTCATCTCTCAAGCAGGGAGGGTAACGTTGATTAATTCAGTTATCTCTTCTATTCCTGTTTATCCTGCTACCTGTTCTAGCATTCCTAAAATAGTTACTTCTTTCATTGAGAAGTCGGCTGCCTATTTTTTCTGGAATGGGTCTGATGGTTCTCGTCGCAGGCATTAGGTAGGCTGGCATTGTATCCAACGTCCCAAAAATGAAGGTGGCCTTGGCGTGCATAACATTCACCATGTCTAAATGGCTCTTGATGTGAAACAACTTTGGCATATTCTTCATGGCAGTTCGCTCTGGTCTGTGTATGCTAGAAGGTGGTTCCACTCTTCCAATTACGAATGGATTCCTGGGATGCCTAAGCATATTTGCAAGGCTTCTATGTCTATTATTCATAAAAATACTAGATGGATACATGGAAAGGGTGATAAGATTGACATCCTGAGGGACAACTAGTTTGGCGAGCGTCCCTTGTCTAAGCTGGTTCAAGGCGCCTTTGTGGGGTGAAAATATTACTTTGCAGGAAGTTATTGGTGATGGCTCTCACCCCTTAAGTACGTTCCTTCTAGTTGCTATTCTTTAGGATGTCCACTTTAATTCTGAGGAGGATTTGTGCTTTTGGGCCCCTAACCCCAGTGGTGTTTTCTCTACTCGCTCTACTTACAACCTTGTCAGGGAGCATGGTGTCTCTCGCCCTGCTATCCACAAGATTTGGCACAATTCTTTTTGTCCTATAGCCTCCCTGTTTTGCTGGAAGATTCTCAACAGGGTTGTTCCTGTTGATAGAAGAATCATGGACTGTGGTATTCCTATGGCTTCGCGGTGTTCCTGCTGCGCTTCTCATCAGGTTGAGAATCTCAATCATTTATTCATTCACAGTGCAATAGCTGGGAAGCTTTGGCGCTGGTTTATGCCTCTTATCAACAATAAAATTCATTTGCACCCTCAGATCACTACTAGAGTCTGGGATTTTATTATCCACTCCAATATCCATCTCCTGCTGGTTTCATTTCCCTTTACTGCATGTTGTTTGATGTTATGGGAGATTTGGAAGAGCAGATGTGCAGCTAGGTTTGACGACAAGTTGTTGTTCCGGTTAAGGAGATGATCAGAAGCATTAAACTTAATATCTCCTTTGCTCTTACCAAATTTCCTTCAAAGTTGATCCATCGCCTATTGAGTGGCAGTCTGTTCTAGACTTTGGTTTTGTGCCACAGGTTCGATCCAAGCAGCTGAAGTTTATTTGTTGGATCCCTCCCATTGTCCATTATTGTCTTAGTGTTGATGGGGCTTCTAAAGGTAATCCAGGGATATGTGGTGGAGGTGGATTGTATTAGGGACAGTAAGGGTGATAGTTTGGTGGCATTCGCTCATTTCTACGGGGAAGGTAATAGTCTGATCACTGAAACTCAGGCTCTTTTTGATGGCTTCCGCCTTGCGGCTCAATTAGGTGTTCGCCTTGCTGCTATCTACTCAGATTCCCTTACTCTAGTTAATTCTTTAAGGCAAAGAAGCTGCATCTCTTGGCATACATACCGATGGTGGCGGATGACTTGTGACCTACTGAACGTGAATGCTTCACTCATATCTCATGTCTACAGGGAATCTAATCAGGTGGCTGACCGGTTGTCTAACCATGCAGTGGCTTCTATGTGCAATGATGTTTTCTGGGGGATTGATAACCTACCTTTCTCTTGTAAGGGGTCGGTGGTCCTAGACAAATTAGGTCTCATGAATGTTAGGTTAGTTTGATGGGGGTATGCCCCTTAGTAGCTGTACCTTTCTTGCTATATATAATCTTTGGCCCAGGTTCTTCTCTAGTGGAGTGGGAACATTCTCCCCCTCTGGGGGAGGGTGCACTCTTCTAGACTTAGAACCTGACGACCATTTCTATTATATAAAAAAAAATCCCATGGCTAGAATATCCCAATTTCAAGTCAAAGAATGGAAGTTGTTGGAAGATTTTTCTACATTGAGTCTAAAAGCTGAACCACAAAAAGATAGGGTTGTGATTGATAACTTGATAGTACAATCAGATCTGTTAAGACAAATTGGTGACTAAAGGATAATGACCCCACATTGATAGAAATCAAGGAGAAACTGAATTCCAGACCTGACTTTAATGAAGATGCACATGGAAATCTTCGATTCCGGAATGGATTATGTATACCGGATAATTCAGAAATCAAGAAGCAAATATTAGAAGAAGCTCATCGGGCACATTATACTATCCATCCGAGAGATGTTAAAATGTACCGAGACTTAAAGAAAAATTTATGGTGGCGTAACATGAAGAAAGACATTGTGAATTTCATAGCTAGATGATTAACATGTCAGAAAATCAAGGCTGAACACCAGAAACCCGCAAAGAAATTAAAACCCCTTGATACCAGAATGGAATTAGGATAGTGTTGGTATGTATTTTATTGTGGGATTACCCAGAACACGTTGTGGATACGATGCAATTTGGGTAATAATTGATCGACTTACAAAGTCGGCTCACTTATTGGCTATTAAGACGAGATGGTCTGTCAGTGTTTTAGCAGCTCTGTACATGAAGGAAATTTTTCAGTTACATGGAATCCTAAAAGATATTATTTCTGACAGAGATGCAAGGTTCACTTCACATTTCTAGAGAGAATTACAAGATGCATTGGGAACTAAACTGAAGTTTAGTACTACATTTCATCCTCAAACAGATGTACAAACGGAACGAGTAAATCAAATTATTGAGGATGTGTTGGGCCTATATTCTAGAATTTGGAAATGATTGGAGTAATCATTCAGCAGTTATGGAGTTTGCGTATAACAATAGTTATTAGTCTACTATTCAAATGGCACAATTTGAAGCTTTATATGGCCGGCAATGTAGATCACCACTATGTTGGGTTGAGTTGAATGAATCACACATTCTTGGACCTGAAATGATCCAAGAAACCACATAGATCATAAAGTTAGTGTAGGATCGAATGAAAGCTGCTCAAGATCGACAGAAAAGCTATGCTGATCGACGAAGAAGAGAGTTGGAATTTCAACAAGGTGATCATGTGTTCCTTAAAGTGTCACCCCGAAGAGGAATCAAGAGGTTTGGAGTCAAAGGAAAGTTGAGTCCAAGATACATTGGACCATTCGATATATTAAGAAGAATTGGGGAAATGATATATCAACTAGCACTTCCACCCCAATTATCCAATATACATGACATCTTTCATGTGTCAATGTTGCGAAAATATGTTTATGATCCAGAACATATTATTGAATATCAGAATCTGGATGTATAAGAAAACCTGGCATATGAAGAAAGACCTGTACAAATCCTCGACCGAAAGATCAAGCAACTCTGAAACAAGGAGGTTCCATTATTAAAGATTCAATGGAATAAACGAGACAAAAAGAAGCAATGTGGGAATTGGAAGATGCCATCAAAACCAAATATCCGGAATTATTTACAGGTCAGTATTGTATGTAGTTACACTCTTACTTGTTAAATTTGGAGGACCAATTTTCTTTAGTGGGGGAGAGTTGTAACGCCCCAAAAATTTTATTTATTGGAAAATTAGAAAAATGTTAAGATTTTGGTTGTTAAACATAACTACTTTCACGAGGTGTAATTAATTTTAATTTAGGAATAATTTGTATTAGCAAATGTTATTCCAATGTTGTATTCAGAGGTGCACGCTCCAACAGGGCGACACTGGAATTCTGTAACGAAAATGAAATCCGAGAACACCATAATTTCCAGAAAAATGTGCTAATCAGAAATGTAAATATCCAGAATTGATGACGCGCAGATTTCAAGATTAAGCCGACGCAATGATTTTTCGGGTAATTTTTGCTGGGTGAAAAATAAATTCTAAAAATAAAATAAAAATGCCATAATTTGTAAAACCTTCTTATTAGCTTATAGTCGAAATTTCAACTGGAATGAACACCATTTGAGTAAAAACAATATGGGGATAATTGGGCCAGTTGAATTATTTCTTGTTTATGGTAACTATTTTTTCTTTAATAGTTGCTTACGTAGTTGTGGCTACATAAGGCTTACTTTACCTTGGATACATTGCCTACATGTTGCCTGCTACGTGAGTGTGGGGTAAAAACTCCAAGGCTCACGTGGCTGGGCTGTAAGAAGTGCGGTTTTACCGCAACACATGTATGGCCTACGTGCCATACATGCAGGGGGGGATATGAGAGCTTATATAAACTCTTCTTCCAACCTTCCTGCGAACCTTTCCTGCTCCTGCTGCTGTTGAAGTTGTTGCTGCTACCACTGCCTTATGGAGCTATAGCTGCTGCCTTGCCGTGGCTGCTGCTGCTTCTTCTGTAGCTGTCGTTGATGCTACTTCACCTCCTGCACCTGTCGTACCCTGCTTCTTCCTCTTGCTGCTGTGGAATTCTTCATTAGGAAGAAGAAGGACTTTCATTCCTTTCCCAGTCAAGTAGGAATTCTCTCTTCTTGTTTCCCTCTCTTGTTAAGAACTCTATGTTTTAAAGTGTTTACCATGTTTACACTGGACTTTGGTTCAGTAAACACCCTTAGGAATACTTGTTCTGTCCATTGTAGCCATGTCTAGCTAGTGTTCATGTTATATCCAAGCATATTTGTGAAAGTCTTTCTTTTGGATGCAAAGAAATAATGTTGGGAAGAGCTGAACATCTTGTAGTTCTCCTTCCTTGAGTGTTTAGCCAACCATGTGTAAGCTTTTAATTCACCTGTTCTACTCCTTTCTTTCATGAAAAGTAGTGTTTAGAACTGTATACAAGATCCTTATAATGTTGTTAAGCATGTTAGGAATCATAGGAATACTTAGTAGAGTATCCTGTAGTAATCTTACATCATTTCTGGAAGTTAGCTTGCGCCTGTCGACAGACAAAACCATCTGTCGACAAGGATTCATGCTTCCAGAACCCAAATTGTGCAGAACACCAGTAGCTGTCGATAGATAACCTCATCTGTCGATAGATGGCCTTCACTTGTTGACAAACACCCTTGGTCTGTCGACATGCATTGGCCAGACTCCAGAAATCTGGTTCTAGAAGGCAGTAGCTGTCGACTGCCACTCTCTGGCTGTCGACATACACTATCCAGTCTTGCTTTCCAGCACCTTCTTTTGCCCAATCTCCTGTTGATACATCATGCTATTAGCCTATCAAGTTTCTCCCCTCATTCTCTTGGGTTTCTACCACTATATCACTAAGAGAGATCATCCAATTGCTTTCCATATCCTACTTTGGATTATCCTTGAAATCTCTATATTCCTTAGCACTGATTCATAAACTTTTGTTATATGAAAGACTTTGAGTACTTGTGTACCCCCAAAGACTTTGAGTACTTGTGTACCCCCACTTGAATCTTTTAAAGAAAAGTATTATGATGACAATTTGTGGGTCTTTAGACTCAGTTGAGTTATATGCCTGTGCAAATGGGGCTGGTCCAGTCCCGGGAGGAGAACCCAAATTCGTTTAGTGGTCGTACGGAACGATAAAGGATCTGTGGATGTTTGGCATTGCATCAATACAAGCTTGATTAGTCATCATGTTATTTTATCATGAGTTGGATGTATTTGAATCAGAATACGGAATATGTCTTGAACTCTTGATAATGTAATCTTAGTTCAGTATTCCTGTTTCACATATGTTATCTACTTGTCATGGTCATTCAGCCCTCTTTATTGTCCTGCATTATTAGCAGATAATTGTCTTATCCTATTCATGAGTATCTTAATCCTTTTGAGTAGAATATTGAATCCTACTGGGCTAGTTAGCTCACCAAATCCTAGCATTTCAGGTGATTAAGATGAGAGTAATGTGTAAGGGGGGGAAAGTGTGCTGAGCGGGACAACCAGTCCTCTGGAGTTCAACAACTACGTTTTCATTAGTACTATAGAAGCAAAATGTATTAATGTATTAAGTTTCCTTTTTCTTACTCTTCGTATGGACTGTAACGAGGAAGTATTATGTAAATTATGCTTCCGCTATGACAGTATTAAATGTGTAAGATTATAAGTTTTATTTATTTTACCTATTTTCTATCATTTCTGATAAATGGGTGTTTATTAGGACGTGACAGGATTTCCCTATACTCTCTGAGGTAAGATTGGTACAGCTCGCACTCCTCGTGCACCATGGGTGATAGTGCGTGATTGGCACACATACACCACATCACTAGTGCACTCTGCACGGTCGGCTCTTCTTCTGGGTCTCCCAAGCGCCTCACTTTCATAAGAGATATATGTGATGGCTGAAGTAGCTTTGTCTGGGGCTTCCTGACATGAAGATAGCACTGTTGTGGGTTGTAGAGAGCCATTACCATATTTGTATCAACCTGAATTTTTACGAAAATTAAAAATTTAAATAAAGAATTTAAAACCTAGCTAAATGGATATTTAATTAGAGCATTAAACCCATTAGATGGAAAAGAGTAATGGGCTTTGCTTAATGGATCTTCTAGTATTTATTGGGTCAAAATTATGAATTTACAAAGGGAGAATAATAGGAAAATACCCTAAATTCGTTACTAAATTATTACCTAAATAGAAAAGGGATATTTAATGCATTAAATAGGAAGTTAGAGTTGGAATTGGATTCCTAAACCTACCCCATATGGGTTAGCACGAATTTGGATCTTTTCCAAGTCTAAATAGAGTTTGGAAAGCAAGGAAGGAAGGAGGAAGTAAGGAAATTTCGTAATTAAAGGGGACTTAGAGTATAGTAGGAATAGAAATACATACTTGCATAAATACACCTCTTAAACTCTCTTGGGCAACCCTAGCTCGTTGCCAAGAGTTGATGGACGTGGAGAAGAGGCTAAGGAGGAGAGGATTTCGTGGAGAGAAGAAGAACTTGAAGCTTCTTCCCTTGTTCTTCAAGTTCTAGCCCTAGAAGACAATCGAGTCAAAGGTAGGCATTCTCACAAGCATAAACCATGAAACTTTTTCTGTAGGTTCTTCCTACCCTCTTGAACGAAACCCCCAAGTTTCATATTTTTCCATCCATCCTATCTTTTGTTCTTAATTTTTGAAGAACTGCAAACATGATAACCCCGAGGTGTCATGTTAATTCAAATCTCTATGTAGACTTGATCCCATGCTACGAATTTTTACTATAGATACTTCTTGTTGTTAGGGATTATTTGCCCCCAAAAAGCCTAAATTTCATTGAGCATGTTGCTCAAATTAAATCAGTCTTGCTCTCTATGACATGTTCTGTGTTACTCGTTGTTGTTCATGCTCAAACCATGTTCAAACCATGCTCTCTCTCAGATTCCGATTTACTGGAAGTACCCTTACATGTTTAGTTTAATTTGCAACTGGTTTCATGAATTTTCGTTGACTATATAATTAGTTATGATTTTCTAAATGACCCTGTATCGAAATTTAAATGTTCTGGTCCGCAATCCAATGTCTGGTCTGACTCCTGTCAGAGTCAGGCGCAGACAACTAGAAGGCGACACCTCGATACGTCGCTTTATGGGGCCTGATTGCGACAGCCTTCCTGTTGCGACCAAGAAGGCGACAGGTAAGCCGTCGCGTTCTCAGTACCCGATTTGCAAGCCCTGTCGCGACCCGTACAAGACCCTGTCGCGTTCACCAGGCCGTCGCGACAGTACCTATGTCGCGATCTGCCTACCCTGTCGCAATCATCATTGGGCTATGTCGCCTTCACAGAGATTTTGGTGAAAAACCCATGAAAATATTTTTTGTCACTTTTTAAATAATCCTTACGCCTTCTTACGGTTATACCCCAGTAAAAACCCTACTTAAAAATGGTGCTATATTGAATGATTTAAAATACATGTTCACGACTTATTTCTAGCTATGAATTCTCTTGCACTTGCACACACTTGAACCATCCATTTATGGCTGAAATATTGCAGAAAATATATCATAATGTGCCTGGTAATTTATTGAAATAAAGTGCATTAATTGCCCTATTTTAAGGACTTATATTCGTTTCTTGCATTGTTTATAATACCGATATCGACGCTCCACTGTCCTAGAATTCCTCTAGAACGTCGAGCACCTGTTTTATATACACACTTTTCTTGGCTTGT
Organism: Colocasia esculenta; assembly: GCA_014218235.1. NCBI lineage: Eukaryota > Viridiplantae > Streptophyta > Magnoliopsida > Alismatales > Araceae > Colocasia > Colocasia esculenta. The sequence continues at coordinate 24,290,863 of CM024759.1, forward strand.
GGTGAACTCTCCGTCGGATATTCCTTTCGCCGGACTAGTGAACTCTTGCACAAGGCCTCAGTAAGTCTCCTCTGATCATGGATTCCCACATGGTCGACGAGCCGGTTGTACCCTAATACCTATGATACCCTTTAGGGATCTATATGATCCAAACGGCTATTAGAGATTCACTCTCGTCTTAAATCACGCCGAACCTCTGGACCTGTGCATAAAAAGGCCAGTGGTAGGGTCGTGAGTTCCACCTGACTGCCAACACCAAGTGCGCGTGTTGTGCAACTGTTACTATCGCCTGATTACTCGACGTATTACGTGTAATGTCCACTAGCTCTCATCTATACTCTACTCGCTCACCTATTCACGTTCACTCTACTAGCTCATCTATTCATCTTGTGCTCTTACCTATTTCTTGGTATTCTATACTGGCCATTGACTGATTGTCTAAAGATAAACAATATAACCAATGCCTGGCAATATATAAAGGGCCCGATCTGGTCCTGGGATGTGCGCCCGAAAGTGCTAGTGCCCATGGGAGTTAAATGATCAGAGTGTTTGGCATTACACTCAAGTGCTATCTATCTCGACTATCTATATGACAATCAAAACACAAAAGTGCTATACTCTCTCGATGTCTAAAAGGACAAACAAGTGCTATACTCATCGTGCTATTACTATACTTGTGCTAGTTGTGCTATGGCCATCCTGCTATTCGTGCTATATTCGATACTTGTGCTATTTTTGAAAACTATACTCGATCTCGTGCTATTGTGCTATCTTGTTACCTGTTGTGCTATATTTTGACTCTCTTGTACCTGCTATCTTTAGACACTCTGCCATTAAATGTGTTAATTATTTAAAGCCTGCTTGAGCCTGAGATTTAAGTCCTACTGGGCGTTATCGCTCACCCTACATTATTTGATGTTGTGTTCTCAGGTGAGACCGAGGATGACACATACACTCACGAGGAAGGGAATGACCAAGAGTGAAGCCAGGAGTACCCTTGAGTCATTATGTTATCTTAGAGTTGTAGTTAGTTACTTCCTTCTGTTGCAATGTGATTGGGCCCTTTAGAATGGCTCTGATATTAGTGGTTGTAACTAGACATTTGGAAAATTATTAATGAGAAAGATTTGCTTTAGTATTATTCAGTGTGCAATGGTTTGATGTCTAGTATACGCTCTATACCTTTTCTTGCAACTGCCTTCGCGCTCCGATGTTCCGCGTTGGGGCGTGACAATATTCCCCACAAGTTGTAATTCCAATCCACATCCAAGGGGAAGCCGTATGTCTACCCCGCATAGTGCCGTAATGTCCATTGAAAAATGCTCAGTTGGAAGTGTGTTGTGGTAGACTACCATGCACTCTGAGTCTTCTTATCTGATGTCCTACATATCACGTGATCGGAGATTTTGGTCATACTGCCAATGAAGCACAAAGGGTGGCACCCGAAGACCCGGCTCTCGGTAGTGGGGTTTTCTATGGGATTAAAGTTAATCCTCACCCCCAACTATCACTCTACCAAGATCATAGAGCCAAAAATATGGCCCCCTAGAGCTGCGAATGTGAGTCCCTTGTAAAGGAAAGTAAGGACCGCATGAGAGAGTGAGAGTCCCCGCCATACCCCCATTAATGGCACTCAAGTTTGCATGGTCTAACAGGCGATCTTCGGATGGGAAGAGAACCACACTGCACAAGCAAATAGATACAAATTTGGCTATCTCAAGGTGATTCCCACACTTATTCTTACAATGAGATATGACCCACTTAGACAAGGGGTCTAGGTGAACATGTTGAGGGCTAATCATAGTGTAGACATCTTTTGGATCTATCATGAAATAACCTAGGATGAGCTTGGGATTAATGGGCTTAACGGTATGGCATATTTTGTGCACATCTCCCCCTGTGGTCTTGGGTAATGCCATGAATGCCTCAACCTCATCTAGTAATATGGTAGCTTCAAAGTTTGGAAATATGAAGGTCTGGGTTTGTGGGTGCCATAGCTCTATCAATGCAGTGATGCTATGTCAATCAAAAGAGATCTTATGGTAGTTATGGGCGGCAATCAAGACACCTCCTAAACCCCACTCTCTCAAGGTCACATGCATGGGTAAGGCCTTGATCATGGGTGCCAACCAAGTAAGCTTAGAATAGCGGTGAGATCCAGGAAAGAGCTAAAAGTGAAAAGAGAAAAGAAGGAGAGAGCAAGAAAAGAGAGATGCATCAACTTGAAAAAATTCGAAATTGAAAATCAAAGAAAAATGGAAAAAGAATATTTTATATACCTCTCTCACATCGGCATTGCTACTCAGATGGTTTAGGACCTCCCCTAGCCTCATCAGCTTGTTGTAGGACGCTCGAGTGCGCTTAGGACCTTCATAGGAGGCCTCTCCACCCATGGGAGCAATAGGAGCTCTCTTCATAGCCATGAGAGGGTTGAGAGCGTGAGAGGAAGAAGAGTGCTTGTGAACTCTAAATTTGTCCTTTGCCCATCTATTTATAGGCATCTAGTGCTCCTAATCTTGTTAGAAGAAGGATTGGAAAGCTTAGAAAGAGTTGAACCCAGACTAGGAAGCTCTTAGAGTCCCATTAGGACACAACTAGGTGCTTTTGGGTTGTCAAACAAAGTTCTCATGCAAAATTGAGGTCGCGACTTATAGATACATCGCAATCAGATCGCAACGTAGAAATATGTCGCAACCTGGTAGCGACACCTAAGTTGTCGCAGTCTTTGTATATGCATTTTCTGACTCAGTTTCAAGAACTTCATGATTATTTTGCCAACTTTAAAATGTTTTCTTATGTTTCCTTGTTTGCTTCATTTTTTTACAACATTCGAGTTATGTTAACTTTTCCTTTATGTGAAAAAAAAAATTCCATAAAAATTCAAAGAATAAAAAATCCAAAAAAGGAAATAAAATTAGAAAATCAAAGATGGTTCATCAGGTAAGTTCAGGTAAGTATTTCTAACCCTACTCTCTGGATTACTATATGTTATCTACTCTGTTGTATCATCTCAAGGACCGACCAGTTCTCGGTGTGTTCTAGGATTTTAGTTTTCTTTCATCAAAACGAGGATGATCTAGGTGCACATTGTTAATCGTTGGATAGGCCGTTAGGTTGTATGTTTCGGAGACGATGGATACTTTCGCACTCCAGGGTTGCAGAGTGTGTTGACCTTTGCTCATACATCTTATCAATATTATCCTTGAGTACTTCCTATTTTCTCCTTTTCTTTACATATTGATTTAATGATTTCTTTTCTTTTAGCCCAGCATGCATCATGTAGAACTTTGAGCTTCATGTCTCATGATTTGTTAAGGCCAACTTTGAAATGATGTCCTGTTATTCTTAATTTCTCAAATAAGGAATATCATTTCACTCTGAATTTGAAAGAACTTTTTGAGCTAGTTGCTCGGTCTAGTTTGCCAATATGGTTCCTATCAAGGATTCCTCTCATCCCCATTCATTATATCAGTCATCTCATTCTCCTTGATATCCATTCATTAGCCACGAACCACTCGAAGGCTAGAGTCGAATCGACCCTCCGAGACAGCCCCTTTCCCCTATTGAACAAAATCTGCAAGCCTAACATGGCCAGGGTACCTCTTCATCAAGAGGTTGATCATCTCTTTTCTTTTGATCTTTATTCATCCTAGATTGGAACCATCCGTGCTTCCTATTCCAGCCATGGTCACGGTCTTCTGGATAATTCCTACTGCTTATTCATTTAGAATGGGTGTCTTGTTACCTTGATGCCTACTTTTCAGCTCATTCCGCTTCACTCTGCTTCAACGTCATTTTATGTCATCTCTACTCCATTATCGCTCTACTACCTTGCAAAGTAGGCATCAAGGGGGGGTAATCTGTAGACACCCATTTTTGGCCTACAGGACGGGTCAAATTTCTTGTCAGATCATTGATGCCTCGCATTGGCTCATCATCGCTAAGCTGGCTTTATCCGCATGAACCTTTTTTATTAGTTTATCACCCTAGTAGGTTCTTCCTGGTCAAGTCAATCGGTCTTCATCATTATTCCATAGCTCTCTAAGTTGGTAATCCAACGCCGCAAGCCATGTGTCAATTTGATGCCCATGCAAGAAGAGTAAATACTTTGAATAAGCCATGTGCTAAAATAAGCTTGAAGGCGACAAGCCCATTGTCACGTTCATATTCATAAGGCGACGTACTTCTTGTCGCATTCATAGCCTCATTCCGATTATCTTCAAAATTAAAATATTATTTAAGAAGGCGACAGGTTGATACGTCACGTTCTCATTGGCCTTTAAATTCCTTTAAAATCGCCAGAAAATCCTTCAGGACTTCCTTCTATGGAAGGCGATGTATCGAGGCATCGCGACCTAGTAGCAATAAGATCACTATCGCGTCTTGGTTTCCTTTCCATGCACATGCAACATGGCTTTGCTACTTCATCCACGACCCTTGTCATTCATGAATAATCCAACTTTTGAGCGGTCTAGAGGTCTTCAAATATTTCCAAACTTGGAGGAAACCTTCCTCAGAACCTCCTTGCCACGTTCTAACTTTCCTTGCACAGCCATAATTGCCTAAACTTGGATGCCACCTCATTATTCTTCTCCTAGCCTGTTCATAAATAATTGCCTATAAAAGTGTCCATAGGGTATGGTTTTGGGAGCTCTTGGCTTCTGCTTCTTCCTTTTCTCGAGGACTATAGATCTATAGAAGACCTTTCATCCTCCTGACGACCAGAAAGTGCCCACTAGGGCATTTTCTTCCCCTCTTTCATATTCTTCATGCTTTTCTGTCAATTTTCTTCATGCATGCTTGTTTAGTTTCATTTCTTTTCATAGTTTTTCATTAGATCACGTCCCACACACCTATTTTAAACACCCAAATGGGTTAAAACACCAACCCCCACATAAGTTCCCTCCATATTGTCATGTTCCTCATGTCTTTTGGGATTGATGCTTCACAAACAAAGTGTCTAATGGGTTTTTCTATTGTTTTGATGTTCTTGGCAGGTTCTTGAAGGCAGTACAAGCACAAGGCTTTATTCATTGGTCGGTTGAGGAGCAGGAAGAGAAGAATACATAGTCTCCCCTTTCTGTTGTAGAAGGTGATGCAGACCCTATCATGTTCATTAATAAAGCTACGATCTCCTTGTCGCTACCTTTGAAACAAGTTCCTTCTACAGTCATCCTTATTCCATACAATCATCTTTTTGCAACTACTTTGGTGGCGATCATGGTCCTTTATTCATATTTTTTTATATCTTCATCATATTTTATTTGGGGATCAATTCTCGTGATTACAACTTGTGCTCTCTTCATCAATGGTGCTTGTGCTTTAGATTAACCTCTTTAAAAATTGTAATGTCTCTTTATGTGATCAGCTCCTTCTCTCCTACCTCCCTTCTTTGTGATTGTGGTATTAGGATATATTTAAATGATCTAAAAATTTATTAACACCCAATTCATCTCCCCTCTTAAGTGAGTTCCATAGCTCTGAACTTGCAATTGGAATTAGAGCTTATCACTATATCAAGGGGTTAACAACCATTACAGAGATTCATTGTTATGGCTCACATAAATAGTCTATTCCTATTTGGTGAAGAACAGTCCACTACAAAACCTCCCTTCTTCAGTAGTTCCAACTATGGCTATTGAAAAAATTGTATGAACATATACATGAAAGCTATGGACTATGAAATTTAGAGAGTTGTAGAGGTTGATCCATATGTACCAACTAAGAAACCTGAAGACTGGAGTGTGAAAGATTTAAGAAAAATACATGTTAATTATAAATCCATGAAAGCTTTACACTATGCACTTGATGCTAATGAATATAATCATGTTTGTATGTATGCAATCATCAAAAAATATGAGAAAAATTACAAGTTGTTGGATCGAGATGGCACTAATGATGTCCTAGAGGGGGGGTGAATAGGACTTCTTGCCCTTTTAAAAATTTTATCTGAAAATAGACAACACTAAAATAGACTTGTTAGTGTTAAGTGTAGTGTGTGATTCAAGTGTAAATTGGCAGAAACAATCACACAATTGCACAATGAATTTTATCCTGGTTCGGCCCTTCCCACATGGAAGTCCTACGTCCAGTCCTCAAACAAACCACTTGAGATTTCACTAGCTACCAAGAATACTTGGCCTTCTCTCACCCTTGAGAGGTATTACAATCCCACATAATTAATACCATGTGCATCTTGTTACTTAATACAATGGTCTTAATAATTAAATGATGTCTTTAACTTACATAATTTTTACATATGACTGATTGTTTAACTACAATCAACTGTAATCATCTAGCTTAACCTCAGATTTCTACCCATTCTCACAAGTTACCCTAGGTTATTGAAGATCAAATAACTCTCAAGTTATTGAATCCTCGAACCATGCTCTGATACCAAGAAATACCTGTCACGTCCTACTCATATACTATTTTCGGAGGTGACAGAAAGATCGAGACAATACAAGCAGGGATGGTCTTGCATATACGTAGAAAGTTGCAGCAGAATAATATATTACATGTGTCAATAGTTTAGAGTTAAAATATACAACAACTTAAGTGACAGAGTCAAAAAAAGAAGTAAGGTTTGCTAATTTATAGATCACTCGGTGCACAATCCCTTGGCGAGTCAGACCCATCTGAGATGCCTAAAAGGAAAGTAGGATTTATGAGCAATTGTGCTCAGTAGGAAATTGCCATTTATAATAACAATAAGTCAAACAGTAGTAGGAAAGGAACAATAAGTATATCAGTCAATTAGAGGATGTAACTAAGACATTGAAGTACCATTCAATGAAGATATCATAAAAGAATTTGCCCGGAACTAAACAGTAAAGAAATTCATGCCAATACAGTTCAAGGAAATGTAGAGTAAATTTAGTAGTAGATGGTGTTATGCCAAACACCCAGTAGATCCATTCTTGATGGGTACAATTCAAATTGACCGACTCAGTGGCCGAGTTCGGGTGCTCCTCCCGGGACAGAATCGGCCCCATTGCACAGGCATTGGTCTAGTAGAGTCTGAAGACCCAAGGTGTCACCATTTCCATTTGATCAGTCTTTTAATATAGTCGGGTAGATCTTGAAGTAACATTAATATTAAAGCAAGTTCAATGATAGAGTACAGTGATAGCAAGCCAAAGTAAGGCTAGCTAGTTATGTTGGTCCAAGTTTAAATAATATAAAGCTATATAAGAAATCAAGGAAAGAAGCAAGTTGGAACAATATGTATAAACTCAAGAGGAAATCAATGTTTAAGTATAATAGTAATCAATGTTGAATGAAGTCGATGTTTGAGTGAAATCGATGTTCTGAATGAAATCGATGTTGAACCGAAGTCGATGTTTGAATGGAATCGATGTTTAAGTGAAATCGATGTTTTAAATGAAATTGATGTTGGACCGAAGTCAATGTTTGAATGGAGTCGATATTTAAGTGAAATCGATGTTCTAAAGAAAATCGATGTTGGGCCGAAGTCGATGTTTGAATGGAGTCGATGTTTAAGTGAAATCGATGTTCTAAAGGAAATCAATGTTGGACCGAAGTCGATATTTGAATGGAGTTGATGTTTAAGTGAAGTCAATGTTCTAAAGGAAATCGATGTTGAACTGAAGTCGATGTTTGAGTGGAGTCGCTTGGTGTCTCCTCGTGTTCAAACTTCGGCTTCTATATACGCTTCAGAGGATGTTTCCGTTTGAAACTATCCGTTGGAGATCTAGCTATTTGAGGAGTGGCCTTTGATCCTTTGGATGCATATGAGATTTTGATTAACCATTAGTTCTTCAGCTTTTCAGATTTCCAATGGCTTCAGACCATGCTTGTAGCTTCTCAGCTTAGAGGTCAGCCTTTAATTAATGTTCTGTGAAAGCTTCATGCTGAAAACATGCCTAATAAATGTTCTGCAACAAGGATAAGACAAAAGAAAAGATACCTCCATACTTTCTGAGGTAGGTGAGTCAGAGATATATGTAAAGTATGGAAACCTCAGACAGACACAAGTTTAGTGCAAAATAAATACAGACAGACAGTTGCATCAGAAGGTAAGGTGAGGTTCTAATAGTGGTAGGTGAGCCTCTGTCAGATACCCCATGCGTCTGATGGCATTAACTGCAAGACATCTTCTGAACGAAAAGAAAACCTGAACTTTTGACATAAAGCAAGAGGCCAATTTAAATAAATGTTTCAAACATTTTTACAAATAATTTTTGTGGTTGTTTTGAGTATAATATATCCTATCTGTCAGAATACATTAAATAATGATAACATGACAGGATAGCATTCTGAATGATATACAGGTACTATGTGTTCTACAGAAGATATCATTAAGCAAATGTAATACCAAACAATCAACATTTCATGAAACTATAAAATAATATTTACATGGAAAAAGTGAAGTACAGAAGTTGTCAGGGAAGTCGGAGACAAAAAGAGATGTACTTCGACTCTCTGGAGTCGGAGTCTAAAACATGAGAAACATACTAAAATTCGACTCTACAAAAGTCCCTGTGAGACAATAAAATTCGTCTTCATGAAGTCGGAGTGAATTCTTCAACTTCCTTGGAGTTGGATATCAATGCAGAGATTTCGACTTTCTGGAGTCGGAGAGTAGACTTTGACTTTTGGAAGTCGGAGTGAGGACTTCAATTTCTCAAGAGTTGTTCATAATTCGATGACTTACTTCGACTTCTCAAAGTCGGAGTCTAGGATTCGACTTCTCTGGATATGGAGTCCATACTTCGATTTCCAAAGAGTTAGTCCAGAACAAAGAGAGTTACAACACTTCGATTTTTCGGAGTCAGAGTCCACAGTCAAAGACAGTATGATACATAGTGTATTCTGTAGACTTAGAAAATTTTCAAGATAGTGTTGATACAGTATTGTACAAAATATGTTCTCTGTGATATATTCCAGTAGATTGATTTGTAGAAAGTCTTTAAAAGGTTTTGTCATAGCAAAATCACCATGCTAAAATAATTTAAAGTCTTAAATAATTTTCCTAGGGGATAGTTGCTCAACACAAGTGAATATGAAGACATGTCACATGAGAAGGAAATCAAAATCAATGAAATGGTTGGCACATGTTCATGAGAATTAGATATACTGAATGGGCTCAAGACTTTAAACAAGATCTACTCAAATTCAAATCTAGTTTGTAAAGTTCTCCATTCATTACCATCACCTTGGGATGCTAAAGTTCTTAGTATTAAAAAAAACAAAGAACTTGTCCGCTGTTGATCTTGATGAAATTATGGGCTCTTTAATGACATATGAAATAAACATAAGAAGAAACCAAGTGGAAGACTCAAGTAAGAAAAAGAAAATTGTTGTTTTCAATTTCATATCAAAAAATATTTCTTTTAGTGATGATGAAATAGATGATGACTTGGATGAAGAGGAATAGTCTATCTCATACAAAAGATTAGTAAATTACTCTTAAGAAGAATGTCTCGAGAATCCAAACCCTAAGATAAGTGAAGATTTCTTTTCTATGAGGGAGCTTCCCATTGTGGATACCGCTTTTCGCTTTTCCGAGGTTCTTTCAGAACTCCAAAGAAGGAAGAAGGAGGACCAAAAAGAGGGAGGGGATAAAATGAAAATAAAATATGGTGTAAAATATGTAAATGTGGGTGTGTGGATGATGGATGGGGTGTGAAATGAAAGAAAATGACAAGAAAAGAAAAAGAACCTGATCGCCAGGCACGCGAGGGTGTCGAAGGAGAGAATGCACGCGCGAAAGGGCTGCGGGTGGAAGAAGTGATGCGTGGTGCGTGGTGCGTGAAAGGCACAAAAGAAAAGAGTGATCACGGGGAATAACTTTTAGAGCGTAGGGAGATTGCGCGGGGGATGTGGGTTCCTCTTCCTATACGAGCACGGTCGGCCGTGGTAGAGGGCATTTTCCATGTTGATTACCCTGACAAAAAAGACATGAAAAGGAAAAGGGGATTAGCCGTGTGTGGTATACAAATCCTCAAATAAAGAATGAAAGGAATGACATGGGGAAGAACACACCTTGGGTGGTGGCTTTTAAACCCCTAAAGATAGGTGTGCGTGTGTGTGTAAAAATGCATGCATGTGTGCGTGTGTAAAAGGTAAAGAAGGTGCCACGTGGGGCTTAGAGGAGATGATGTAAACAATAAAAGGAGAGGATGGGGGTGCTTCCCCAAATGTTGGATGGCGTGACGGCGTGGCTTCGAATGGACGGACAAAGGGGACGAAGACCGCGCTCCTCCGCCTTGCGCCGATTGGATGGATGGGATAGCTTAGACGGCGTGGCGGGCCTCCTTGGTCTGGAGTCGAGGCGGGAATCCGGCAGGGCTTCGCCGCTATGAAATGGACCCCCTTGAACAACTGACCCTCGGGTCTATATTTATAGGCAAAACAGACTCAAATTACGTCGACTACAGCAGATGCGTCTCTGATTGGAGGCGCGTCTGCCACGGTCGCCGTGATTAAGAAGCACTGCATTTTCCGCTTGATTTGACAATCATAGGATACAACTATGGTTCAGAGTCGCATCAGGGACGACCGCCACGTTCTTGAAACGCGTCGACCTACCCCGTCGTGACTTCATTTTGGCACGTGGGCTCATAATGCGGTGACTTCCGGGGGTCTAGGGTTCATGCCTAGGATCTAATCGTGGCGGCTCAGGCAGACGCTATTCAGAGATTCGCAATGATTCCAGGCATGGGCGCCCTTGCGTGCGACGACTTTTGGGTCTAGGACCTAATCGCGTCGACACAGTCTGACGTATCTCTGACTTGAAATGCGTCGGCACGACACGATGTGATAAAGTATTTCCATATTTTATTTATAAAACCTGCCAAAAGCATAATCATAATCACGTCGCCCATAGCGGACGCATTCATAAACTAGCAATTTGGGCATATTTCGTAAATAAAATAAGCGAATTCCTTGTCGCGTCATAGAAGGCCGTCGCGATAAGGACCATTTGGCCTAATCGCGTCCAACATGCCTGGCGCGACAATGGGAATCAATGGAATCGCATCCACCATGCCGGACACATTTCAGAATGTGTCCCCCAGACCCGTCGCGACTTGAAAACGCGCCCACCGGACCCGTGGCGACTTGAAAACATTGCCTATATCAGTCGGCGAGCATTGGAAATGAAGGGGAAGCACTGGGGAAGAATGGGTGAAATCCATAAATATTGGGAAAACACTCTTGCAAGGCAATATGAGGGCCATTTGTGGCATTATAGCGCAATATGAAATTTTCCCGCGGTGGAGTCAAAATCGCGTGTCTACAGCTGCCACGCCTTGGCGACTGCTTTGCAGGGGAGCAAAGCGAAGGGACACGGAGTGGAGTGCAATGGAGTGAAATGGAGTGAAACGAAATGAAAGAAATGAAGCGTAGCGAAGTGGAGTGTAGTGGAGCGGACTGAAAAGTAGAGGCCAAGGTGAAAAATAGACACGCATAATTGTTGGTGACTGCCACCTGATAAAAGTCTTTCACCAACACCCAAGGAAGTCACCACCCGAGAAGAAGACCTAAAGAAACAAATGTTTGGATCAGAAGGAAACAAAGTGTGCGCAGAAGGGGCACAACTGGAGATGTGTACGAGGTACACGAAGGAAAGGTGCCACGTGGGGCACGAGGGAGAGATCAACTTCCAGCGTAGGGGAAGTACGTAAGGACACAATCCGTTAGGTTGCACCATCGGGGGCGTCTGCCACTGCCTCAGGTGGATCTCTGGGAGTAATGACGAAATGAAGAGGGATAAATCCAAACAAGAGTTCTTTAAGAAAATCAGCCCGGAGGCAACAATAAAGGGTGTTGGGTATTCGACCCGTAATGGAATATTTCAAATTACATTGGAGTTTGAGCGCAAATGGCTCTCAAGTTGCATTGGAAGAGTGGTTTTCCCACAGTGATTTCAATATGCATGTATGCTGGACTAAAAGGAAAATAAGGATAAAAAGGATAGCAAATAATCAAGGATAATATTGTCATGATGGCGTTGAGTCAGGACCGGAGTTTTATGCATGGGTTCGTCGTCCTCACGCGCCAAGCGTAACAGCCTATCCGTGTGGCTAAGGATCCACTGGGATAATCATTGTTTTTGTTAAAGGGGAACTCAAATCACAGATTCCTTAGAGCCACAAGGTCCTTGATGTACTCTATGTGTATAATATATAGTAAAATGCAGATAGCTTATGATGAAGGCAGCAGTTGCAGCTCGATGTAGCGCCAGATAAGGTAACTCGAATCCTGCACTCAAAACTCATTAGCTAAGAGATAACAAATATCATGAAAAAACGCATTCATAGCATAGAGTGTGGATAAAGTAGTAAACAACAGATGTAGCTCACTTAGTTTGTTTATTTAAGCCATGAGGATAAGTGATCTTTTGGCCAAAGAGATTGGAATTCAGGATGGGAGGAACCCATGAAGGGGAAGAATTGCATCAATCTGACGCAGACCGGATGTACTTGCCTTGTGCAATACCATCATGATTTTTTTTTTATTTTTGAAGGTATTTGAATTTTGTTGATTTTGGATATATTTAGATTTTTTTGTTGATTTTTTTGAAAATATTTGAATTTTTATGGATTTTAGAAATTTTGAATTTTTGTAGATTTTGAAAATATTTGAATTTTTATGGAATTTTTGGAAATATTTGAATTTTTTTTTTGAAATTTTTTGGGAACATTGCCTTGCCATGACAGCATTAGGGTTGTGAAGACTGACTGGCGAGGGGTCCTCGTTACCTCCTATTTCATTAAAGAGTACCTAGAGTAGGGCGTGCATTTTATGTGGCGCCCAACGACTAATTGCATGTGGTTAACAGTGTCACTACCAAAGCCATGCCAAAAAAAGGCGACTAAGTTTGGCAGGGAGAAGGAAAGAAAATTTGGAGATAAGCTTGGTATAGGTATTAAAGAGTTTGGGTTAGACTTCCTTCCTTGGCATGACCATCAGAAGATTCAGTCTCATTTTGATTATTGGGGCTTTGGGAATTAATTTGATGACCATTTTGTTTGTAGAGACATGCGTACGACCGGGTCCATTTGAATCTCCGCGGGGACTTTGCCACTCTTTGCGGCCCTATTATCTCTGATTTGATTTTGATTTTTGCATGCATACGTCCAGGTCCATTTGGATCCCTGCGGGGACTTTGCCACTTTTGACATGCGTTTGACTCGATTCTTATTGGTCATTTTAATTGCCTATTTTTTAGACATCCTTTCGTCGGGGAGTGCTTCAGGTTGGTTGCATTGCCCAAACTACCTCTACTACCCATACTTTGGCCAAGTAAGAGGGGAAACATACTTTTGTGCCTTTTAGGTATGGCTGTGACAGTGACGGTGTTTTCCGAGTCAATCAGCTTAGGGCGCCGTGAAATGTGTGTAGGTGCCCACGCTAAGGGCAAACTTTAATGACCCGAGAGGGAATTTTGGACTCCTCGCGCGGAGTTCTCATAACAGAAGTGCTGCGATAGCATGGCAATACTGAGTATTCATCTTTTTACGGATTTTTAATATTAGAATTTAATAAGAATTTGGAGGGTGAAGGAGGACGAATGCCCTGCGTTGGGGCGAGACTCAGAGGTCTTGAAAAATTTACAATTTTATTTGGAAAATTAAAGAGATACATGGGGACTAAAGCCCTGAAAACAGTGGGAGAAAGGTTGAATGACCTGATTGAAAATGGCAAGGAGAGAATTGCGGAAAGAATTTGGAGACTCCGGCGGGACCGGAGGGGCTTGAAGAAGAAGGAGGGTGCGATGCCCAGCAAGAGGAAAAGAATCCGGATGGGCCGGAGTTGAGAAAGGAAAAAGTGGGCCGCGAGGGGCCAAATAGGGAGGTGCGCCGCTTGGGGCGCAAGATGGAGAGGTGCCGCGTGGGGCACAAGAAGGAGACGTGCCACGTGGGGCATAGGAAGGAGATGTACCTCGTGGGGCACTACAAGGAGTAGTGCCTCGTGGGGCACGGGATGGAGATGTGCCACGTGGGGCACGGAATGGAGGGTAAGGATTACAAAAAGGGGCGCGATGCCCGGTGCAAGAAAATGAATCGTAAAAAAGATGAAAATAAAATGCTTCCCGTGGGGATGGAATGTGGAGAACCCATGGGAAGGTGCTAAGGAGCACAAAAGATGATTGGAATGGAAAAAAAGAAGGTGGGGGAGGCCCCTTGGTCTTTTGCCTTGCCTAGCTTCTGCAGTTCCGCTTGGGAATTGGCGTTCTGACCCTCAGGTACTTCCTCACACATTTGGCCCAGCGGGCGGATGGCCTTTCTCTTCTTGGAGGGGTTGAACGGCTCTCAATAAGTGGATTGTTGACTTTCATCGAAGTTTCAAATGACAGTGGCAACTCCCTAGGAATATAGCTTAAAGAAGAAGTGGGGAGTTCCACTGGTAGAGTTGGAAGCAACAAAGAGGTGACTGTGCCCAATGATTGTAAAATGTTTGTTATGGAAAGGGGCACGTCCCCTCGAGTAATTTATTGTGCTAATGATCGAGCTTTGGAGTGTGTAAGCACAATCTGCATGGTTGACCCCTTCACTAGAGTGGGATGGTTCACAACAACTGTGTGAGGGGTCATGAGAGCTTGGAGGGAGAGATTCCCTATGAGTATTCTAAAATGGCGTTTGTTGGCAACTGGCGTGATTGTCATAGATTTAGAAGGCCTCTTGATGGCCATGGATGGAGGGGAGGATTCCCGCTCAGTAAATGTGCCCGGTATGGAAACAATGACCGACATGCAAGGAATATGATCTTGGATTTTGAATAGCATGCCCAGTCCCGGGTCTTCCTTCTTCTGCTGTACTTGCTTGTTGCTCCTCAAAGGGGTGCACCTTCTCCATTGGATGGGGGTGGAAACGGATGGAGTGGAAGGTTGTATGGCCTATGGAGGTGTAATGGGTATGATAGGGAGGCTTTGCTCGGATTGGGCTGCCAGTGGTGTTGGCGCAATGGGAGGTGTAATGATTGGTGTAATGGTGGGTGGAGGCTTAATTATGGAAGGCTTTATGATAATGGATGGCAATGTGGGAGGGATAGGTAAATGGCACACGAATATGACCTCGGAAGGTTCATCGTCGTAACACCAAGTGGTTTCCTGGATGGGTTGGCTATTAGCAACTTCAGCCCGAGCAATAGGCTGTGGCGGAGGTGGAGGCTGTTGTGGGGGTAATGGATGTTGTGGTGGAGATAGGGGAGCTGGCATGGGTGCCGGAGCAGATGCAACATAGGGCATGGGAGCTTCTTCATGAATGGGGGCGTCGTATGGCCCAGCTGGAGGTTGCTGTGTCCGAGGAGGACGAATCAGTGGACGCCTGGGTGGAGGCATGTTGTGGTAAATGGGGGTTTGCAGAGGTGTATATGGGGTGGGTGTTGTACGGTGGCGAAGTGGATGGTGGATGGCATCCACTAATCTGTTCTTTCTCAGATTAATTTGATTGAACAACTCTACGATCGGGGAGTCCATCAGATGTGTCCGGATGTAACGTCCCCGCTCGTAGAGCTCTTCCATCTTATCGATTTGGTTCATGGCCAGGATGTGCTTGAACCTCGGAGCAAAGTTAGAAATGATTATTTTGACTTGCTCTGACTCAGAGAGCACATGCTGCATTCTCGTGGCCATTGACCTCCAACGGTCAGCAAAATGTACAAATTCCTCGTTAGCCCTCATCTTCTCGGATACTAGATCTGTGATAGAGAGATAAGGACTAACGCGGTCTTTGTACCTTTGAAGGAATTTTTTATGTAAGAGGTGGAAGTCCCCTGCCTCACTTGGCTCTAGAGAGTAGAACCATACGAGTGCAGGGCCGTTAAGAGATTTTCTCAACAAATATGTCAAGGTAATGGGGTCTCGTTGCCGACGAGAAGACTCATAGAGAAACTCCTTGACATGAAGGTAGGGATTACCCGTGCCATTGCACAGTCGGTACAACGGCATCTCCGAAGGATGTATGTAAATTTGAGGGAGAGCCGGCATGGTGGCAACGGGGTCACCCATGGAATTGGAAAACTTGTTTATTTGGTTCTCCAAATTGTTCAATTTGTGGAGAAGAGCATTTTGTAGTGGAGTGGGTTGCTGCTGGGCATATGGGGGAGTACATGGGGATGGCCTTGAGTTAATGGGCCCTCCCAAGGGGTGGTCTGTACAGACCGGAGCATGGGAGTGCAAATGGCCAGAGGGCTGAGATGATGAAGAATGTACAGGGGTATGTGGCGAAGTCGCCGGAATTTACAAAGACGGGTGCCTAGTGGAAGGAGAAGGAGGGGGAGTCACACCCTCAACCAAAGATTGGATTAGATTGAGCTGCTGAGGGGTGAGTTGATCAATGGCATGCAGGACATTTTGCACAGTGGGATCATGGTGGGGGGAAGGCTTTTGCCCGATTTTGATTGGAGTTAAATGTGAAGGGACATCAAATTGGTCAATGCGCGGTGTGCGCACATAACCATAGGAAGTGGAAGGTTGTCCCTCACGGTGATGAGATGGACGGACATGGGATTGAAAAGATGGGGATTTGACATTATCCTCATAGTCCATATTAAAATAAGCATGATGGTGTTGGTCCATTTTAACAAGGCAAGCAATCAAACAGGTTGAACAAGGATTAGATCAAGCAATATGGTCCAAACAAGTTGTGATGCTTAGCGCCTATTTTAGGAGTTTCATAATTAATTAATCGATTGAAAATGTTGTGTCACTCCAGATGAGACCTTAGTTGGGTAGAGTATGAAACTTCAGGTACAACTAAGCTCACCCTCACCACGCAATAGGATGTCTAACCCGGGTCAACAGAGGGGTACAACCAGCTCGGTCCGCCGTGAGGGAATCCACGGGGTACGAAGACTTACGGCATTTCGGGAGAAGCTTCGCTAGTCCAAAGGGATGGAATGCCCAATGGAGAGCTTGCCTTCACCGAAAGGGTGTGTGGAGCCTAGGATATGAGGGAAGGAGGTCCCCCGACCGATGCAAAAATGCCCTTCATGCACAAGATATAGAAAGAATGGCAAAGGGGTGCGTTTCTGTCAGCAGTTGGAATCACGTCAGGTACTGACGTCGCGACTCCAACTGAATCACGTCCAATCACCTGGATGCGGATCTGAAAGCCCCAGAAGACTGTCAGAGCCATGCCTGGTCCCTGTGGACGGTCTGTCAGATAGAAATGTGTCGGCCTTAGCCGCCGCGACAATGAAGTGAAATGCGTCCGGTCTGGTGGACGCGTTATAAACGCGTCCTCTGTGTTGGACACGATTCCACAGGCAACTTGAGGACAGAAAAGAAAGCAGGAAAGAAGGCAGTAAAATGCAGGATATGCACAAGAAGAAAAATCAAACACACAACATGCTTTGCAGAGTATAAAAATAAAGGATAAAAGAAGGAGGGGCACGGGAGGGTGCCAAGAAGAGTGCCACATGGGGCACAAAGGAGGGAGGGTAATCAACAAGAAAATGCAAAAAGAGGTCCCACCGTGATCGCCAATTTGTGGACACCGCTTTTTGCTTTTCCGAGGTTCCTTCAGAACTCTGAAGAAGGAAGGAAGAGGCCCACAAAGAGGGATGATAAACGGGGGAAAAGAAATAGAATGTGATCGCCGGGCACACGAGGGTGCCGATTGGAGAAAATGCACGCGCGAAAGGGGTGTGGGTGGAAGAAGTGATACGTGGTGTGTGGTGCGTGAAAGGCACAAAATAAAAGAGTGATCGCGAGAAATACCTTTTGGAGCGTAGGGAGATTGCGCGGGGGATGTGGGTTCCTCTTCCTCTACGAGCACGGTCGGCCGTGGTAGAGGGCGTTTTCCGTGTTGATTACCCTGACAAAATAGACATGAAAAGGAAAAGGGGATTAGCCGCGTGTAGTATACAAATCCTCAAATAAAGAATGAAAGGAATGACATGGGGAAGAACACACCTTGGGTGGTGGCTTTTAAACCTCTAAAGATAGGGGTGTGTGTGTGTAAAATTGCATGCATGTGTGCGTGTGTAAAAGGTAAAGAAGGAGCCACGTACGGCTCGGAGGAGATGATGTAAACAAGAAAAGGAGAGGAAGGGGGTGCTTCCCCAAATGTTGGATGGCGCAGCGGCGCGGCTTGGAATGGACGGACAAAGGGGACGAAGACCGCGCTCCTCCGCCTTGCACCGATTGGATGGACGGGATAGCTCGGACGACGTGGCGGGCCTCCTTGGTCCGGAGTAGAGGTGGGAATCTGGCAGGGCTTCGTCGCTATGAAATGGACCCCCTTGAACAACTGACCGTCGGGTCTGTATTTATAGGCAACACAGACTCAAATCGCGTCAGTTACAGGGGACACGTCTCTGATTGGAGACGCGTCTACCATGGCCATCGCGATTAAGAAGCGCCGCATTTTCCACTTGATTTGACAATCATAGGGTACAACTATGGTTCAGAGTCACGTCGGGGACGACCGCCGCGTTCCTGAAACGCGTCGACCTACCCCACTGCGAATTCATTTTGGCATGTGGGCTCATAAATACGGCGAATTCCGAGGGTCTAGGGTTCAGGCCTAGGATCTAATCGCGACGGCTCAAGCAGACGCGATTCAGAGATTCGCAATGACGACTTTTGGGTCTAGGACCTAATCGCGTCGACACAGTCTGACGCGTCTCTGATTTGAAATGCGGCGGCATGACATGACGCGATAAAGTATTTCCATATTTTATTTATAAAACCTGCCAATGGTAGAATCATAATCGCGTCGCCCATAGCGGACGCGTTCATAAACTGGCAATTTGGGCATATTTTGTAAATAAAATAAGCAAATTCCTTATCGCGTCACAGAATGCCGTCGCGATAAGGACCATTTGGCCTAGTCGCGTTGTAGCAACCTGGATTTTTTAAGAAATAAAAATTTAATAATAATAGAAATAAAAGTAATTAGAAAATCAAATAAAAGAGAATTAAATAAAACCCATTAAATGAAAAAAAAGTAATGGGCTTTGTTAAATAGACCCATTAGAAATTAGTGGGCCAAAATAGAGATTTTTAAAAGGGGAATAAAAAGAAAATACCCTAAATTCGTAACTAAATTATTACTTAAATAGAAAAGGGGTATTTAATGCATTAAATAGCTAGTTTGAGTTGGATTTGGATTCCTAAACCTACCCTAATAGGTTGGCCATGAATTTGGGTCCCAACCTAACCCAAATTAGAAGTTCTCATGCTTAGAAAGGGGAGAGGAAATAGGAAATCCCGAAATTTAATAGGAATTAGAAATACAAGAGACATAAATACTCTCTTAAACCTCCATGGCCAGCCCTAGCTCATTGCTAAGAGTTTCTGGACCAGGAAGAGAGGCCAAGGAGGAGGAGAACTTGTGGGGAGAAGGAGCTCTCAAGCCATCAACCCCGTTCTTCAAGTTCTAGCCCTAGAAGAGTAAAACGACCAAAGGTAGGCATTCTCACGAGTAAAACTAAATTAACTTCATCTGTAGGTTGATCTAAACCTCAGGAATCAAAGCCCTCTTGTCTTATATTTTTCCATCGAGCAAAACTTTTGTTCTAAATTTTTGAAGTTCTGTGAACTTCATGACCCTGAACCCTTTTTTAAACCCATATCTTCATGCATACTCGTCCTCATGCCATGAGATTTTTACTGAAGAAACTGATGGATGTTAGCCGTCTTTTGCCCTTGAAAGCCCTAATTTTCATCAACCCTACATCGTGAATTAATTCTTTTACCCCAACTGTGTACTGTTACATGTGCATCATGAATACACATGACCATAGCATATCGAAACCCTATTTGTTTTCCAATTCCTATTTACTGTAAGTACCCATGCATGTCTAGATCAATACGCAATTGCTTTCAGGATTTTTCATCACCTGTACAATTAGATATGATTTTTTGAATCACCCTATGTCAAAATAGGGTAAGTCAGGTCTGTAATCCAATGCATTGTACTCTCCATATCGAACTCGGGCGCGAACCCTGTGAATGCGACAGCCCGATAGGCCGCATTCACAAGGGCTGTTGCGACAGTGCTCTCTGTCGCGATCTGATCGCGGCAGGGCATGTTGTCGCGATTTACTGCCCGACTTGACTAGGTCGTCGTGACCCTCATGCGACCTCGTCGCGACCTGCCTGCTAGAACGGACAAGTCTGTCGCGACCTGTACAAGAGCCTGTCGCGTTCTGCCTGAACCCTGTCGTGACCCTTACAAGGGTGCGTCGCGTTCTGGCTTTTTGCATAAAAACCCCCAATTTTTTATGCTCTGACTCTCCACAGTGCTTGTACTCTTGTTTAACAATCATACACACAGAAAATTACACTTGTTATAAATTAAACATTTATGTATGATTAAAATACATGCACATGATCTTTTCTATCTACAATTTCATGACACTTACACACACTTTGAACCATCCAATTATGGCTTAACTTGACATGTAATTAACTCATAATATATTTGGTAATTTATGTAATTAAATTACCATATTTCAATATATACTTGTCTACATTTTCTCGCACTATTTTGGGAATACCGTTATCAATGCTCCACTATTCCTGAATTCCTCTAGAATGTCGAGCACTTATTTCTATATACACACTCTCTCTTGACTTGGACGAACTCTCCGTCAGATACTCCTTCTGCCAGACTAGTGAATCCTTGTTCAAGGCCTCCGTAAGTCTCCTCTGTCCATGGATTCCCACAAGGTCGACAAGCCAGTTGTACCCTAACACCTATTACACCCTTTAGGGATCAACATGATCCAAACGGCTATCAAAAGTTTGCTCTTATCTTGAATCACGTCGGACCTCTGGACCTGTGCTTAACTTGGCCAGTGGTAGGGTCATGAGTTCCACCTGACTGCCAACATCATGTGCGCGTGTTTATTTGACGTGTTATGTGCCATGACCACTAGCTTTCATCTCAACTCTACTCGCTCATCTATTCACGTTCACTCTACTATCTCGTCTATTCATCTAGTGCTCTCATTTATTTCGTGGTACTCTATATTGGCCATTGACTGATTGTCTAAAGATAAACAATATAACCAATGCTTGGCAATATATAAAGGGCCTGATCTGGTCCAAAGATGTGCGCCTGAAAGTGCTAGTGCCCATGGGAGTTAAATGATCAGAGTGTTTGACATTACACTCGAGTGCTATCTATCTCAACTATCTAATGACAATCAAAAAGTGCTATGTTCTCTCGTTGTCTATTGACAAAAGTGTTATGCTATACTCGTTGTGCTATTACTATGCTTTGTGCTATTTATGCTATGGTCATCCTGCTATTTTGTGCTATACTCGACTCTTGTGCTATATTTGGAAAGTTGTGCTATTTCGTTCACTTGCTATCCTGCAATCTTTTACTTGACTCTCTCGCTCCGTCATTAGTTACTCAGCCTTTAATGCATTAATCATTTAAAGCCTGCTTGACTATTGAGATTTAAGTCCTACTAGGCGTTATCGCTCACCCTGCGTTATTTGTCATTGTATTCTCAAGTGAGACCGAGGATGAACTATACACTCAAGAGGACGGGAACGACCAGGAGTGATGTCAGGAGTACCCTAGTGTCCTAGTACTATGATAGAGACTTTGTGTAAGACCCTCGAATTTTGTTGTATTATTGTGTTACATGTAAATGATTCGTGTCGTGTATGTACGTATGTATGTATCTACGTATGTAGTAATTAGTATACTTGTGTGTATGTGTATAACTTAGGTATGAATATTGTATATATTGCTTGATGGTAGTGTGGGCACAAAACTATATAGATATTGCATGTATATGTACATGATGTGCATGGGTTTCTGCATGTTTTAAGCTTCTGGCCGAAGGCCCTATTGGCGTCAACCACTAGCCGCTGATGTGGTGTCAGCGTCCACCCATGGACGCCAACACTAATCCCAGCATCTAACGATGTGGACGCCAACTTCTCTGACCTGCATGCGTTGCAGAGCCAAGATTTCCGTAAACAAGGTAGCTCACCCATTGGGGAGATGTCCCCAACGGTCTGAAACACATCTTGTCACCCCCTGCGTGGGAGAGAAGCCTCTCCCATATGTCTAAACCCGAATCTGCTTCCCCAACCCCTCTCTTCACCCTTTTGCAAAAGAGAAAGAAGAGAAGAGACCCTAGTTTCTGAACTGAGGAAAACCCCCACTTTGGAACCCAAAATCCCTCAACCTGAAGATTTTTCCGGAGATCTGCTGCTTCAAGGAGGTTGCTGGATCGACGAGGAAGGCCTCCCCGACCTTGGAAGGCACTGAAGCTTGCTCAGGAACCCGGAGTCAAGCATTTCTAAGAGCTTCTTGGGACAGCCCAAGGAGAGCTTCACCGAGCCCTAGATCCATTGGTGCATTTTTCTAAAGGCAAGTAACCTAACCATAACGTCCCCGTATGTGTCTAGGTTGATTCTACAATTTTTATGAATTTTCCCTCGTGTCCTAGACCCCCACATTCACCCCATCTTTGGAGCTCGGGTCTGTGTTCTGCACAGACCCGACATTAACAGCAATGTCCCTTGACGCTGAGATCATGCTTGGCGTCCATCGACTATGCCGTTGACACTGAATTAGCGGCCAGAGACTGCCGCCAAGTTCTTCAGGACAAATAGAAACCTGTTCTCTCCTCTTATATGATTAATTTCGATGGGTTATTCCGTGATGAGGATATATGGTAGCGCTATACACTATGTATACTAGTAAATGTGGTGTGTGGATGGATGAGTGTGCATGGTGGTGAATGATAGAAGTTATTTTGTTCCATGAAATTACAAGCATGATTAGTTGTTAATCTTGTCAATCTACTGTTGCATGATTTAGGACTAGTCTGTATGCCCATGTTTGTGAGGATCATGCATGTATAGATCAGCCCTATTCTGAAATTTGAGATTTTGCCATGCTTGTGTAAATTATTGAAAGTGTTGTTGGGAAATAGGAATTGTGCATAAGTCATGATAAATCCTTGGTAAACCAGGTATCGCCCCATAAATTGAGGAATAAATTCTATAGCTCTATACATGTAGGGTTCAGACAGTGGCTTGCTAAAATTGTGACTTGTGTATAATTCCATATCAACTTGAATTACGAATAGCATGAAAAAATGGATGTTTGATTTTCTGTAAATTCATTTTAACTTAGAAAAATCTGAAAAATTGCATGAAGGGTCCTAATCCCGAAATTAGTTTGTGATTAAAATTTCAGGTCATTTGGACCAGAGCACGATGCCTTATGAAATTTTCCATGAGAAATGTGAAATTGATGCATGTCATTGTAAAATGAGTTGATTCTTGTTTAATCCAACTTGATTAATAGAATTATCTGCTTGTTAATGTCTAAAATCTGTAGTGTCATGTTAGGAAAAACAGAGGCATGTGCATGTGAGTGAGAAAGTGAATGAAGTGAGAGTGACATGTGTCAAACCATGTGTAAAATCGGTAAAAATGTGTAAATGTGTAACTGTGCCAATGTGACACTGCTTCTGTAGAGGGCAGTGGAACCGTGCAACGACCCACTTCCACCCGGTACGGTTACACCAACCCACGTCGGATGAGAGCACGCCGCTACAGGGGAGAATACCCCAACAAGTAACAAATGAGCTGAGATATACACAAATAGAATTAAATAAATGCAACGAAATTTGAATGAATCTCATTCCATCAACTTTTAAATCCACATACCACAGTCTGTATAGTTCAACAAGAGATAACATAAGTACAAAATGTTCCAATTACATAGCCGACTCCAAGTACATTTGAACAAAATCCAAATTTCCAATTGTAGCATTACATACTTATGGAATATCAACTACAACTCTTCAATCACTTAGTCCAACTCCACTTCAATTCCTGCTAGCTCCTCCACTGCTAATTCCTGAAATGATTAGCAAGAGTGAGTCTATGCAATAGACTCAGCAAGTAACTTAAGATTCAATACATACATGCTTTTTAACAATTTAACACCATAGAATTTCAGCAATTTAATCATACATGCTTGTGCTATAAACAAAATAGGTTCACATGGGATTGTATTAAACATCTATTCTAACACATGTAAAACTATAATCTAATAAGATTTCTAATAACATGGCGTCATTATCATAAGTACAAATACACATTTACATACCTTCACACTTTACTCACATCATTGTAAAACTTCATAACTAAGTCGTGGAAAAACATATACGAGATAGGTTTCATTGCTAGCATGATTTCTAACTCACTTTGCATACAACCATAACAATTTACTTACATTTAGCTTGCTGATTTTCTATAAAATCTATGACATTCCTTTTACCCTTACATAGGGATCACTTTTAACTATACAACATGATACTACACACATGTGCATCCAACCATTCAAATTCCATGAATATGAAAGCATATACTTACATTTTGGTACTAGTAGTAACATCACTTTTAGCAATAAGTTATACATACAAACATACACATACACATTTGTACACATCAATAAACAATTTATCAATCAACACTATTGTCATTTACACTTATACTATTTTCTCATTACACATAACCACATGATGAACCTTGGCTTTCACATACACTCACTTTGTTCTATCACACAATACTCATACACATTTGCCATTAATTCCTCTTTCACATTCACACACTTCTTATCACTTCACTTTTGCACATAACCTGTGCCACCTTTACACATATCTCGCACATACCTTGTGCTATTGAACACATGTCACTTTTCACATCACACTTATGGTTACTTTCACTTAAATGCCAAGACACAGCCCAAACCACCATTAGATGTCACATAACACACACTTGGTCACATTCGCTTACTTAATCACCGGCGCAGTGATAAGTCTTAGTCTCTGCAGAAACCGGGGAAAGCCCTTCCCACCATTACCAGTGGAACTTGTCCACCTCCAGGATTTTACAAGACCCTTTGCCAGGGTGTACACTTTATCAAGACCCTTTCCTAGGGTGTAACACTTTGAGCTTTCCCGTAGGGGCACCACTACAGTACAGCTCCAAGCATCTAAGGTGGCAGTGTCTTATGGGCATATTTGGTTATCTTTATCACATTAACCGTTTTACACACTTATACCACTTGTTTTCCCATGTCTCATGCATACACACTCATGCAAAAATTCACACACACATAAGTCCTCATTCACTGATTTTAACTTCACTGTTGCAACTACCAAATACTCATAATACAGATATAACTATACCGAAATCTACTGAATCACATCAAATCACAATTAACACGCTCACATAGTCGTTTCTCTCATTAAAATCCATAATGATACTTACTGTTATCAAAACAACCTGAGATTTTAACCACAGACACATTTCAGGTTTATAATCACACACGCAAATTTTCATATTTTTCTGAACCATATTACATTTACAGAAATTAAAACATGAAATCTCATGCCGTTCATAATTTGATCTAACATGGAACATAACATGAACATCGGGTTTAACAGTTCACAGTCCTGAACCTAACATATTTGTCAACACAGAAATTTTCCTCGGATTTATTGCACAATACACAATTTACTGTAGATTTTACAATTCTTATGCATGTCTCCTATTTCCAAAACAGAATTTTCAGTAAATTTCACAGTCATGGAAAAATTCTCAAATTTTCAGGGCATGGACTGATACATATACACATAGTATAGAAAAATCTAGGGCATTAAATTCTCAGGAATTAGGTAGACAGTAGATGAACATGCATAATCCATCCTTTTTCCAACATGTATTTCAATAATCCAAAAGAATTCCTGCCATCCACAGAAAATGCAGAAATTTCCACACACGCACCACATTATCCATTTTACATAGCATATAGGATTTACACTATATCCTCATGGCGAAAACATATCGAAAATAATCATCTATCAGGAAGAACAGCTCACTGTTCTATCCTGAAGAACTTGGCGGCAACCTCTGGCCGTTCAAGAGTTTTGACGGCACGATCGCTGGACGCCTATGGGAGACCTTGGCGTCAATGGCATTGACGCCAAGTTCCTGTCTGTGCAACAGCACAGACCGAACCCCAAATACTCAGTGAAAAGGAGGGTCCAGGACACGATTTAAAATCCATAAAAATTACTGGGACCTAGGGAACATGTATGGGATTGAGATCTATGGGTTACTTGCCTCTGAATAAATCTCCAAACGGATCTAATGGCCGGAGAAGCTCTCCTTGGGCAGTGCCAAGAAGCCTCCAAAACTCCTTGGCTCCGGGTTCTAGGGGGTTGTAGGCCGCAGTCCAGCGTCGGGGGAGCCTCCTCCTACGTATGGTCTTTCTCCTTGTCGTAGAAGATCACCAGGAAACGCCTCCAGTCGCCGGATCCAAGCCCTCCAAGGTCAGTCCTTCCTCTCTTTCTCTGTTAGGGTTTCCTTTCTAGTAAAGAGCCAAGACAGCTCTCTAGGTTGCCAAAGGGGTGTGTTTCATAAAATAGGGAACAAGAGGGGCTCGTGCAGGGCTGAAGGGACATGAAAGGGCCGGTGGGAAGACATCTCCCCAATCAGAAGTCTGGCCCAATGGGTGTTCTCTGCGCTCTGTTGCGCACAGAAAATTAGGGATATTGGCGTCCACATCCATGGACGGCTACATTAGGGTTGGCGTCAGTCGATATGGACGCTGACATATTATGGGCGTCCATCCATGTTGACGCCAAGACATCCTTCTGCCAGAACTAAAAATCATGCAGAACCAAGCTTAATCCACACATATATACACATGAAACCTATGTAGCATAGTGTATACACCACTACACCATGTAACCACCCAATATTTACTATTAATCACACACATGCATACACAGGTACATCAAGATAATAACACGTACATGAATATCTTCATACGCATACAATGTATATATATATATATATATATATATAGCATACGTACACGGATGTAACATACTTACGTATATTATACACGAATAGATAGATACAATAACACGCACACCGGCAATTAGACTAAGCTTGCACAACATTACTTAAGTACTATAGGCATGGAATTCCTTAATATGTACTCTATGCACAATTTAGCTAATCGCTTATTCTCACCTAGTTATCACAGAATACATGCATGTTATTCGTGAGGAATATAGGATTTCCATATACACTACTAAATACACCTGCCATACTTGCACTTTATATGTATATTAAAATGTACAAGTACCATGTACACCTTAACTACACCATGCAAATGAACAACGTTTACAACTAAGTATACTCATGCATACCTAAGTATACCAAGGTGTTACATATGTAAAATTAAGTACACAATTATCACATGCATATGATAATCTACATACGCACCTACACATATGCACTTCATACATTCGCACACAATATTTATGAAATGGGCAATATAAGGTATACTTCAATATTTAGATGGTACTTGCATAATATTTGAATAGATACCTTATACACAAAATTGGCCAATTACTTATATTCACATATATAAACATACATCTTCGCATATACACATGCAAGATTTATATCTATAATATGCATCATCTTCATGCATGCCATTTATGCAAAAATAAGTAAACACCATATACATAAAACAGAAGTGGGAAAAGAAATTCGGGGCCTTACAAACCGTATCAGGGAAAAGTCCCCCTGAGAAAGTTCAATGTGTAAGTGACCCTAAGGGCATTAGGGGGAAATCCTGGAGGTGGACAAGTACCACTGGTTAGGGTGGAGACTTGTTCTCCCTGTCTACGTAGTCCAAGAGTCGCCATTATATTGCCTAGATGGCGTCTATGTGATGTGATGTGTTTGTGTCCATCTTTGGTGGTTTGGACTATGTGTCACGGCACTAAATGTGAAAGTGTAAATGTGTATGTGTTCATGTGTTAATGTGTAAGTGAACAATGTGTAGTGTGTATGTGTAAAGTGCAATTTAGGTGAATTGGGAATTGTGTAAAGAAAATGTGAGACCAAAATGTGAGGATATGATATTGTAATCCATGTTGTGACAAATCTGAAACCATGCTAAATCAGTAGCTTCCTTATGTTATGATCATGTTTACATGTACAAGTGTCTAGAACCCATGCTAGGGACAAATAAATGAGTATGTGTACACAATTCCATGTTCGGTTGTTCACATGTTGTGTCTTAAATAACATTGTAGCCCTCATGTGTAGGTTATGGTTACTAAAGCATGTGAAAACCAGCAAGCTTAAGCATGTGAAAATGGTTATGTATATGTATAAGAACATGTAGATTCCATGCTAGTTGTGTTCCCTCTCATGTACGCGCGGAATTCATGTTAATGGCTTTCATGTTTTGGTCAAAATGCAAAGTAGACTTTGATGAGTAGGAATGATTAGAGAGCATGTGTTAGGAAATTTATTTTGTTAAGGAAATCTAAAAGCATGTATCATGTCTTTACTGATAGCACTATCATGATAGATTGTTCATTTCAAGGTTTAAGCATGCGACATGTTGAGTCTTTTGCAATTGTGTGTGTAGAGCCTACTATGACATGTACGTGTATGGTATGAGTGGTGTTACTTGCTGAGTCTTTCGACTCACTACTTGCTTCGGCGTACAGGTGTAGTTGGTGACGTGGCACCGTTGGAGGAGACGGTGGAGACGGACTCCGAGCGCGGAGATTAGACTGTTGGAGCAATTGCACCCTTTTGTGTTTTCATAGTATGTAAAAGTGACATTGTACTAGAACTATCATGAGAAAATTGTATGTGTGGACATCTATGTATTTAATTTTCAGAAATTTAAATCATGTGAACTTCTAAGTTCTTTAATGTTATTGCAATTTCATGTATGCTAAATGTGGATGATGAATGAATGAAGACAGTAGTTCTTTTTACTTCCACTACTCTGTTCGTATATTCATGTGTATCTAAGCTGAATGTATCGTTGGGTAAATGTCCCACTGTGATGACGCTTGCTATACCGACGTGGGTTGGTATAACCGTACCAGTATAATGAGGGCCGTCACAGAGATTGGTATAAGAGCGACCGGTTGAGATTGTACATGAATATACATAAGTCATCATCTTCATTGCATGCTAAGTATGTCCACACATGTAGAATTGATTAATAAAGAATGAAAGATAGATAAGAAATGGTTAGAAAACTTAGTAACCTAGCTCTAATGGTGGCTGAAATTTTATTACAGCCATGGCTTCGAGAGGTAGGCGTGGCAGAGCGCCGACCTGTGAGGACGAGCCGCGACGTGACGAGCGGGCGGAGCAGCAGGCTCCGGCACCACCAGGTCCTGTACTTCCCCCACCGCCACCTGTGGATTACGGAGTATTCATGCAAGGTCTGGTGCAAGCCATGCAGACGCAGGCTCATACCCAGGCAGCACTCCAGGCACAGTTGGAGGCTCAGGTTAGACTAATAAAATGATTAATAGTCTGTTTTAAATTGCTTATGTGATATTATGTTGATTGTATATTGCTTGATGTGTGATGTAGCAGGCTCAAGGACCAGCTCAGGACCATGGTGGACCTTCTATCATGGAGCGATTCAAGAGGATGACCCCACCCTCTTTTAAGGGGGAGAGTGATCCATTGATGGCAGAGAGTTGGTTAAGGGAGACAGAGAAAATCTTCCGAGCCATCAGGTGCCCTGATGAGGATAAGGTGACATTAGCCACCTACATGCTACAGGTAGGCTCTTAATTTTGTATGTTGTATGTTCTGCTTAGTTAGAATTTGATAGTTGGTGCTTATGAAGGTGTATTGCAGGAGAGAGCGGATGTATGGTGGTCCTCCCTACTACGTACACGCTTTGAGGATGGAGCAGTAGGCGTGGCGTGGGACGCGTTCGTGAGGCTCTTCCGAGCCAAGTTCGTCCCAGAGCATATCCAGGACAAGATGGAGCAGGAATTTCTCTCCCTGACGCAAGGCTCCATGACTGTGCTGGAATACGAGGCAAGGTTTTCTGAACTTTCTAAGTATGCACCGCATATCGTAGAGGATGAGCGCAGGAAGACGAAGAAATTCGTGATGGGACTCAAGCCATCACTACGGACGAGACTCGTGGCGTTTGACCATCGAACGTTGGACGAGGCCCTCAGCGCTGCCTGTAGGCAGGAGGGAGAAATGGAGCAATATCTGAAGGAAAAGAAGGCTTCGCAGAAGAGGCCAGCAGCGACATTCCAGCGGCAAGACAAGAAGAAAACGGTGTACCAGACACCGCAGCGAACCGTGGTAGTCGGCAGTTCACAGGTACCTTCTGTACGTTCCCCTGGTGTGAAGAAAGAGTGTCCCCATTGCGGGAAGACACACGGTGGTTCCGAGTGTTGGTTGGTAGTGGGTAGATGCTTGAAGTGCGGGAGCAGCGACCACAAGATCAAAGATTGCCCAAGACTTCAGCAAGGAGCTCAGCGTGGAGCGCCAGCCCCAGCAGTAGCGGCAGCCACGCCAGCTACAGGAAGACCAGGAAGGCCTCGAGCCCCAGCTCGAGTGTTTGCTTTAGCTCGCGAGGACACCGAGCAGGCGGAGCATGTCACCGAAGGTACGGTTTTGCTTTTAGGTGTGCACGCTCGGGTTTTGTTTGATACGGGTGCTACTCACTCGTTCATTTCCGAGCAGTTCACTAGGCAGTTAGCCCTAGAGTCAGGCGTAGAGTCTGAGGAGTTAGAGGTCCCTTTGTCTGTGCACACCCCTGCGGGTACGGTATCGACTAGGAAGTGCATTCCGTCGTTACCTGTGTGCATTGAGGATAGAATCCTAGATGGGTGTTTCTTCTTGCTAAAGATGAAGGACTATGATGCTATTCTTGGTCTGGATTGGCTAGAGGAGCACTATGCGTTAGTGGATTGTCGTCAGAAGAGGATTGTTTTCCGCATTCCTGGTGAGGATGAGTTCTCTCACCCCTTGCCAAGGAACTGGGCGGGAAAGATGGTCATCTCTGCCATGAAGGCGATGCACATGGTAAACAAGGGTTGTGACGCTTTTCTTGCCAGCGTGGTGTTAGTACCAGAGGCTGATGAGTCACCTACTCTTGCGGAGATTGAGGTAGTGCAGGATTTTCCAGATGTCTTTCCTGATGATTTGTCTGGATTGCCACCGGATAGAGAGATAGAGTTTACCATAGAGTTGCTTCCGGGCACCTCTCCTATCTCGAAAGCTCCATATCGGATGGCACCTGCGGAGTTAGCCAAGTTGAGGAGGCAGTTGCAGGAGTTGCTTGATAAGGGATTTATTCGCCCTAGTGTTTCCTCTTGGGGCGCACCTGTATTATTCGTCAAGAAGAAAGACGGGTCACTTAGGTTGTGCATTGACTACAGAAAGCTGAACCAGGTGACTGTGAAGAACAGGTATCCCTTACCTCGTATTTATGACTTGTTTGACCAGTTGCGAGATGCATCAGTCTTTTCTAAGATTGATTTGTGATTTGGTTATCATCAGTTGAGGATTCGGAGTGAGGATGTGTCCAAGATAGCATTTAGAACCCGTTATGGACATTATGAGTTCTTGGTCCTTCCTTTCGGATTGACCAATGCCCCTGTAGCGTTCATGGATCTCATGAACAGGGTGTTTAGGCCTTATTTAGATAGCTTTATCGTAGTGTTTATTGACGATGTGTTGGTCTACTCTTCGGATGAGGCCACGCACCGTCAGCATCTGAGGTTAGTATTAGAGGTTCTTCGTGAGCACAAGCTGTATGCAAAATTCAGCAAGTGCGATTTTTGGTTGCGCGAGGTTCATTTCCTCGGGCATGTTATCTCCGGCGCTGGTGTTGCAGTTGATCCAGCGAAGGTCCAGGTAGTTATGGATTGGGAGATTCCCAAGACCCCTTCGGAGATTCGTAGTTTTATTGGGTTAGCTGGTTACTATCGGCGATTCATTGAGGGTTTCTCATCCATCGCCGACCCCTTGACAAAGCTAACCAGGAAGGGTGAGAAGTTCGTATGGTCTGAGGTATGTGAGCGTAGCTTCCAGCTATTGAAGGCTAAGCTTACTTCTGCTCCGGTATTGGTATTGCCTAGTGGTTTAGAGGGCTTTGCCATTTATACGGATGCGTCTCAGATTGGTTTGGGCTGTGTGCTCATGCAGCAAGAAAGGGTAGTGGCTTATGCTTCTCGTCAGTTGAAGGAGCATGAGAAGAACTATCCGACTCATGACTTGGAGCTCGCAGCAGTGGTTCATGCACTGAAGATCTGGAGGCACTATCTTTATGGTGTCAGATTTGAGGTGTTTACTGACCACAAGAGCTTGAAGTATCTTTTCTCCCAAAAGGAATTAAACCTGAGGCAGAGAAGATGGATTGAGTTCTTGAAGGACTATGACTTCGACCTTCAGTATCACCCTGGAAAGGCGAATGTCGTAGCGGATGCTCTTAGCAGAAAGAGGTCCTCACTCCAGCAGGATTGGAAGATGTTGGAGGATGTGGCGTGCTCTATGACCGAGTTAGAGCCATCGCTGTGTCAGGCTTTTGTAGCTCAGCTATCCCTTAGATCCTCGGTTTTGGATGAGGTGATCGAGCGACAAGGAGCCGACCCTAGACTCTTAGAGTTAGTGGGCAAGGCAGGCATTGCTCGTGATGAGGACGGTGTGATTAGATTTCAGCACCGTGTTTGTGTCCCTGATTTAGTAGATGTCCGTGAGCATGTGTTAGCAGAGGCTCATAGATCGCGATTCTCTATTCATCCGGGTAACACTAAGATGTATCAAGACCTGAAGAGATCATTTTGGTGGTCCGGCATGAAGAAGGATGTTGTGGATTATGTGTCTAGATGTCTAGTATGTCAGCAAGTGAAGGCCGAGCGACGGCGACCATCTGGCCTTATGCAGAGGATGGATATCCCAGTGTGGAAGTGGGAAGCTGTCACTATGGACTTCGTTTCGGGTTTGCCTCGATCTAGAAGGGGCAATGACTCGATTTGGGTAGTTGTAGATAGATTCTCGAAGACTGCTCATTTCTTGCCTATGAAGAAGAAGCAGTCAGTAGAGAGTTTAGCTAGATTGTATGTTAGTGGTATCATTAGATTGCATGGTGTGCCGAAGTTGATCATTTCGGATCGAGATCCGAGATTAACTTCGAGGCTGTGGAAGGGTCTTCAGGATGCTTTAGGTTTGGAGCTAAAGCTCAGTTCGGCGTTTCATCCCCAGACCGATGGACAGTCCGAGAGGACTATCCAGACGCTCGAGGATATGTTGAGAGCGTGTGTTCTGGATTGGAAGGATGATTGGGAGCGTCATTTACCTCTTGTGGAGTTCGCATACAACAACAACTTTCATGCTAGTATTGATATGGCTCCATTCGAGGTGTTGTATGGTAGGCCCTGCAGATCTCCGTTATGTTGGGAGGAGACTGGCGATAGGAAGTTGATCGGACCGGAGTTAGTTCAGGAAACTTCGGATAAGATCCAGCTTATCAGGAAGAGGCTTGTTGCGGCACAGGATAGGCAGAAGAGTTATGCCGACAACAGGAGAAAGGATTTGGAGTTCGAGGTTGGCGATCATGTCTTCTTGAAGATATCGCCTACTCGAGGTGTTGTCAGATTTGGCAGGCATAGTAAGTTGAGCCCCAGGTTCATTGGCCCATATGAGATTCTCAGACGTTTGGGTAGCGTGGCATATGAGCTAGCATTACCCCCAGCTTTGGCTAGCGTTCACCCTGTATTCCACGTATCTATGCTCAGGAAGTATGTCCGAGATCCGTCTCATGTAATTAGTCATGAGCCAGTGGAGATCTAGCCAGATCTTTCGTATGTCGAGCAACCGGTAGCTATTCTTGACCGGAAGGTTCAACATCTCCGGAACAAGAGTATTGCGTCGGTGAAGGTCCTATGGCCGAACTTCTCACGAGAGGAGGCTACTTGGGAGCTTGAGGATGCGATGAAGAAGAAGTATCCCCTTTTGTTTGAGTAGTGTCGTTCTAACTTCGAGGACGAAGTTTCTTTTAAGGGGGAGAGGGTGTAAGACCCTCGAATTTTGTTGTATTATTGTGTTGCATGTAAATGATTCGTGTCGTGTATGTACGTATGTATGTATCTACGTATGTAGTAATTAGTATACTTATGTATGTATGTGTATAACTTAGGTATGAATATTGTATGTATTGCTTGATGGTAGTGTGGGCACAAAACTATATAGATATTGCATGTATATGTACATGATGTGCATTGGTTTCTGCATGTTTTAAGCTTCTGGCCGAAGGCCCTATTGATGTCAACCCCTAGCCGCTGATGTGGTGTCAGCGTCCACCCATGGACGCCAACACTAATCCTAGCGTCTAACGATGTGGACGCCAACTTCTCTGACCTGCATGCGTTGCAGAGCCAGGAATTCCAGAAACAAGGTAGCTCACCCATTGGGGAGATGTCCCCAACGGTCTAAAACACATCTTGTCACCCCCTGCGTGGGAGAGAAGCCTCTCCCATATGTCTAAACCTGAATCTGCTTCCCCAACCCCTCTCTTCACCCTTTTGCAAGAGAGAAAGAAGAGAAGAGACCCTAGTTTCTGAACTGAGGAAAACCCCCACTTTGGAACCCAAAATCCCTCAACCTGAAGATTGTTATGGAGATCTGCTGCTTCAAGGAGGTTGCTGGATCGACGAGGAAGGCCTTCCCGACCTTCGAAGGCACTGGAGCTTGCTCAGGAACCCGGAGTCAAGCATTTCTAAGAGCTTCTTGGGACAGCCCAAGGAGAGCTTCACCGAGCCCTAGATCCATTGGTGCATTTTTCTAAAGGCAAGTAACCTAACCATAACGTCCCCGTATATGTCTAGGTTGATTCTACAATTTTTATGAATTTTCCCTAGTGTCCTAGACCCCCACATTCACCCCATCTTTGGAGCTCGGGTCTGTGTTCTGCACAGACCCGACAATAACGGCAATGTCCCTTGACGCTGAGATCATGCTTGGCGTCCATCGACTATGTCGTTGACACTGAATTAGCGGCCAGAGACTGCCGCCAAGTTCTTCAGGACAGAACAGAAACCTGTTCTCTCCTCTTATATGATTAATTTCGATGGGTTTTTCCGTGATGAGGATATATGGTAGCCCTATACACTATGTATACTAGTAAATGTGGTGTGTGGATGGATGAGTGTGCATGGTGGTGAATGATAGAAGTTATTTTGTTCCATGAAATTACAAGCATGATTAGTTGTTAATCTTGTCAACATACTGTTGCATGATTTAGGTCTAGCCTGTATGCCCATGTTTGTGAGGATCATGCATGTATGGATCAGCCCTATTCTGAAATTTGAGATTTTGCCATGCTTGTGTAAATTATTGAAAGTGTTGTTGGGAAATAGGAATTGTGCATAAGTCATGATAAATCCTTGGTAAACCAGGTATCGCCCCATAAATTGAGAAATAAATTCTGTAGCTCTATACATGTACGGTTCAGACAGTGGCTTTCTAAAATTGTGACTTGTGTATAATTCCATATCGACTTGAATTACGAATAGCATGAAAAATGGATGGGTGATTTTCTGTAAATTCATTTTAACTTAGAAAAATCTGAAAAATTGCATGAAGGGTCCTAAACCCGAAATTAGTTTGTGATTAAAATTTCAGGTCATTTGGACCAGAGCACGATGCCTTATGAAATTTTCCATGAGAAATGTGAAATTGATGCATGTCATTGTAAAATGAGTTGATTCTTGTTTAATCCCACTTGATTAATGGAATTACCTGCTTGTTAATGTCTGAAATATGTAGTGTCATGTTAGGAAAAATAGAGTCATGTGCATGTGAGTGAGAAAGTGAATGAAGTGAGAGTGACATGTGTCAAACCATGTGTAAAATCGGTAAAAATGTGTAAATGTGTAACAGTGCCAATGTGACACTGCTTCCGTAGAGGGCAGTGGAACCGTATCAGGGAAAAGTCCCCCTGAGAAAGTTCAATGTGTAAGTGACCCTAAGGGCATTAGGGGGAAATCTTGGTGGTGGACAAGTACCACTGGTTAGGGTGGAGACTTGTTCTCCCGGTCTGCGCAGTCCAAGAGTCGCCATTGTATTGCCTAGATGGCGTCTATGTGATGTGATGTGTTTGTGTCCTTCTTTGGTGGTTTGGACTATGTGTCACGACACTAAATGTGAAAGTGTAAATGTGTAAATGTGTATGTGTTCATGTGTTAATGTGTAAGTGAACAATGTGTAATGTGTATGTGTAAAGTGCAATTTAGGTGAATTGGAAATTGTGTAAAGAAAATGTGAGACCAAAATGTGAGGATATGATATTGTAATCCATGTTGTGACAAATCTGAAACCATGCTAAATCAGTAGCTTCCTTATGTTATGATCATGTTTACATGTACAAGTGTCTAGAACCCATGCTAGGGACAAATAAATGAGTATGTGTACACAATTCCATGTTCGGTTGTTCACATGTTGTGTCTTAAATAACATTGTAGCTCTCATGTGTAGGTTATGGTTACTAAAGCATGTGAAAACCAGCAAGCTTAAGCATGTGAAAATGGTTATGTATATGTGTAAGAACATGTAGATTCCATGCTAGTTGTGTTCCCTCTCATGTACGCACGGAATTCATGTTAATGGCTTTCATGTTTTGGTCAAAATGCAAAGTAGACTTTGATGAGTAGGAATGATTAGAGAGCATGTGTTAGGAAATTTATTTCGTTAAGGAAATCTGAAAGCATGTATCATGTGTTTACTGATAGCACTATCATGATAGATTGTTCATTTCAAGGTTTAAGCATGCGACATGTTGAGTCTTTTGCAATTGTGTGTGTAGAGCCTACTATGACATGTACGTGTATGGTATGAGTGGTGTTACTTGCTGAGTCTTTCGACTCACTACTTGCTTCGGCGTACAGGTGTAGTTGGTGACGTGGCACCGGAGGAGGCGGTGGAGACGGACTCCGAGCGTGGAGATTAGACTGTTGGAGCAGTTGCACCCTTTTGTGTTTTCATAGTATGTAAAAGTGACATTGTACTAGAACTATCATGAGAAAATTGTATAAGTGTGGACATCTATGTATTTAATTTTCAGCAATTTAAATCATGTGAACTTCTAAGTTCTTTAATGTTATTGCAATTTCATGTATGCTAAATGTGGATGATGAATGAATGAAGACAGTAGTTCTTTTTACTTCCGCTACTCTGTTCGTATATTCACGTGTATCTCAGCTGAATGTATCGTTGGGTAAATGTCCCACTGTGATGACACTTGCTATACCGACGTGGGTTGGTATAACCGTACCCGTATAATGAGGGCCGTCACACTTTGTAACGTCTCGGGTCTTATTGGATTCTTATCGGATCTTTACCGGGTTTGGTTGTGGATCTGTGCCTGTTGATGTCCAGCGAGTTGGACTTTGATAGTGGGTTGGCGTCCAGGTGTGTGACGTCGACTGTGGGTTGGGTTGGCGTCAAAGTGGTTGCCGGTAACTGGTGTTTGGCGTCCATCGTTGTTGCCGTTGACCTTGTGTTCCTGTCTCTTCCGGGGATGGAACTTAGCGGCAAGTGATGTGGACGTTAAGTGTTGGCGGTTCAGTTGACGGCGAGGGGCCTTGACGTCAACTGATCAGGGTTCTATTTTTTAGGTGCAACCCGAGCCCTTTTCCTTCCTCACTTTTTCTCCTCTTCTTTCACCCTTGCATTTATTCATCTTCCAGTGGCCGATGGGAGTACGTGGAAAGGCTGCGGTGTGCGTGGCAGTGATGGATTGGATGGGAAACGACAGATTGGTTGGTGGTGTTCGCAGGAAGCTTCTGGGGGTTCGGCGCGAATCAAGGTTCTTTTGGGATTTATATGTGTTTCTGAGGTAGGGACATAAACCCTTAGCTCCCTTATGTGTTATTTCATGCCTATTGCGTGTGATTTGCGTGGAATTCAAAGTTTTGGGGAGGGTTTCTCCATGTTGGGTTTTGGGGTGGTTTCATCGATCTGAGCGTTAGATCGTGTGTTTCCAGCTTTGTAGTAGTGTAGTGTGATGTGAGGAAGAATTTCTCCTTCATCACTCTGCTGTTTTGAGGGCTGGATTGCTCTCAGGGGATTTGGCTTGTGGCTGCTTCAGCTGCTGGATGCTGAAGAAGTCAACATCAAGGGATGTTGACGTTGAGCTCTTCAGGGAAGAGATAAACGGCGTGATCTCTTGCCGTTAAACTCTTCAGTGAAGATTTGGACGGCAAGGTTGTTACCGTCAAGATCTTCAGGTAGGATATAAACGGCAAGATTGTGTGCCACTGAGATTAGGTAAATGGCCAACATGTGACCGTCTACTTCTTTTAGACGTCCAGGATGTTGCCGTTGACCTATAGTTAGCGACAGTCGATCCTGTCGTTGACTTTGTGCTTGGCGACATGTGATGCTGTCGTTTACTTCCTAGTTAGCGGTGGTCGATGCTGCCGTCTACCCATAGGTGAGTTCCCAGCAAGCTGTGTTTCCCTTTCCGTGATTTGAAGTGTTGACGTGCGGTGTCCGCTTGTTAGTACAGTTTGTCAGGCGTAGAGAGTGTCTCTGCTTGTGCTCGCATTGTGTTTGACTGTGTTGAGATGGTGACACGTGGTGTTCATCTGCAGTACGATGTACCAGACGTTGAGAGTGTTTCCGTCCGTACTCGCGTGGAGTTTTACCGTGCTCCTATTTTCTGTTGTATTACCTAGACGTGGAGCGACGCTCCGTCTAGAGGACTGGCATGTGGGGGTTCTCCGCCGGTGAGCTGGGACGTAGAGAGCGTCTCCGTTCTGTGCGTACTCCTTGTGGTGGTTTCGAGCCGGTCTCCATGGAGCCCCTTCTCTACCGCTAGGTCGGGCGTAGGGGGAAAACTGGTCGTGGACCAGACATGAGAGAGAGCGTCTGTAGTGTGCACACGTGGCTAGGGTTGAGAGACTCTGTGGTGACGGGACGCCGAACCGCAGACCCTGGCAGAGTCCTACTTTGTGAGTGTTGTGTGAGCTCTTGCTTGTGAGCTTGTGTGTGTGCAGTGCTTGTGTGCTGTCGAGCCTGCGAGGTTCCAGTTTTCTCATTGCGCTCCTGAGGGAGCTACGCACTACGACACCGATTCCTGTGTGTTGACAGAGTGTGCGTGTTTACTTACAGTCGTTTTATTGTTTAGTTCTGTTAGTAGCTCTGTTACCGGTGGGGGTTAGTTGCCCTACTGGGTCTCTTTTTTGTAAGACTCACTCCCTTCCCTTCAGGTGGGTCCGTGGGCAGCTTGCGTGTGTCGTGGAGCTTCGTTACTCCGTGCTGACTCTGCTTGGCTGCTGTGAGTAGTACCCTGCTCTTGTACTCACTGTACTCTTACTTCTCTGTTGTCTCTTAGTTATATTTGTTAATCATGTTAGTTGTGGCGTGTACATTTGCTTATATGATCTCCTTAGACGCTTTTCTTCTACCCTTCCGAGATTCGTCTCGTGGGTTAGCGGGTCAGGATTCGGGTTACTGGTCGGGTACCGGTAATGCGGATCATGGGTCGTTACAGTTGGTATCAGAGCCTGGTCTGTCAAGATACATATAAGGAAATGTTCCGTATAACTCAGAGTGTGTGGAGTACAGTAGCAGCAAGCAGTTCAGGAGTTGTTTTGTGTATCGCGTGTGTGCATGTCCTGTGTGGTTTGACCTTTGTTTCTAGGCGATGTCATGTTGGGGTAGTGGCTGTGTAGGTTTTTCAGCAGGAGGCTGAAGATGCCCCACCACGACTGCAGACTCGGCCTGGACCGCAAGACGTGTACAGTGGTTTCGTCTTACCGCTATTCTTCTCTTGGGAAGTTTTGTAGTTTTGGGTCCTGACTGGATAATTTTTCTTGTGTCGATAGCTCTTTGGGTTTCTCTGCACTCTCAGGTGGTTGTTTTCCCGTGTTCTTGTCAGCGATTGTGTCCTCTGTCGGGTTTCGTTGACGAAGGAGTGAGTTGCTGACCGGCGTTTTGCGTGTTTCTATCGACATTTGTACCCTCTGTCTGGTTTTGTTGACGACAGTATGGGTTGTCGATTAGCGTGTCCCGACAACGAGGTCTGTTGGTAGTGGTGGTTATGTGTTTCTTCGCTAGCGTGTTTCTACTATTTGGTTGGCCGGTAAAATGTGAGCAGAACTCATCTTTGTAATGGCAAATAATAGAAGCTCTAAAAATAGATGAGAATTTGGCTGAAATTGTGAAGATGGAAAATGTTACTATTGATGATGATTGTGTGGTCAAATTCAGATACAGATTGTATGTCCCAATTGAAGCGGGAGTGAAGCAGAAAGTGTTGGAAGAAGCACACCGATCCAGATATACTATACACCTGGGAAGCACAAAGATGTATCAAGATTTGAAGAAGTATTTCTGGTGGCCGAACATGAAGAAGGAAATAGCCGAGTTCATAACAAGATGTTTGGTATGCCAACAGGTTAAAGCAGAGCACCAAAGGCGAGAGGTTTATTGCAACCATTACCCATTCTGCAATAGAAGTGGAATGACATAGCTATGGATTTTGTTGCAGGATTGCCCAGGACAGCATCTGATCATAATGGAATATGAGTCTTTGTTGACAAATTGACAAAGGTATGCAGATTGTTATCCGTGAGTATGCCATGGGCAGTGGACAGATTAGCAAGGTTATATGTGGATAGAATTGTGTCGTTGCATGGAATTTTAGTAACTATTGTTTTAGACAGGGATCCCAGGTTTACTTCAGGTTTCTGGAGAAGCTTGCAAAGAGTAGTTGGTACTAAATTAAGGTACAGTTCAGCATACCATCCCCAAACAGATGGACAAACAGAAAGAATAATCCAGACCATTGAAGATATGCTACGAGCTTGTTGTTTGGTTTGGGGAGGCGGTTGGAAGCAGCACTTAGGCATGGTGGAATTTGCTTACAACAATAGTTATCATACAAGTATCGGGATGGCACCATATGAAGCTTTATATGGAAGACCTTGTAGAACACCTTTGAATTGGCATGAAGTAGGAGAGCGACAAGTCATGGGACCGAAATTAGTGCAGCAATGTGCAATGATGGTTAAGTTTATCAAGGAAAAGCTTCAAATAGCCTAGAGTAGATAGAAGAGTTATGCAGATATAAGGCGCAGGCCGTTACAATTTGAAGTTGGTGATTATGTATTCTTAAGAGTTTCTCTGACAAAAGCTGTTTTGAGGTTCAGCAGAAAAGGTAAATTGAGTCCCAGATATATAGGTTCATTCCAGATTCTAGAATGAATTGGTAAAATAGCATATAGATTGGAGCTTCCAACAGATTTTATAGATGCTCATGATGTGTTCCATGTTTCCATGTTAAGAAGATACATTCGGGATACCTCACAGATTGTTAGCTATACTCGAGATGATTTGAAACCAGATATGTCCATTCCAGAGTATCCGATAATGATTACAGAACGACGAACACAAAGGCTAAGAAATAAAGATATTGAGTTGGTAAAAATCAGATGGGAGAATTGGCAGGGTGGTGAAGACACCTGGGAATTGGCAGATGAGATGTAAAAGACGTATACATTCTTGTTTGAGTAAGCTTTTAATTCTTTTAGGCGATAGTCTTACATGTGATAAATTTTTGATTGAGCTTTCTTCCTGAATTTCGAGGATGAAATTTCTTTTAGGTGATAGTAATGTAGTATCCTGATCATGCGCATCATAGTTTATCGGGTTTGGGGGCCAATGTATGGCCTAATGGTTGTGTTTGGCTCTGTATGGGTGAGTGTGGTGGTGTGTGTAGCAGGGTGTGAGGCTGGGTGTAAGGCCCTCGAACTTTCTTCATTTTACTTGAACTTCATTCATGTTATGTTTAATTATATGCGTATGATATTTGTAGTAAATAGCATGGTTATTTATTTATTTATGTGCATATGTATATATATATATATATATATATATATATATATATATTTATTTATTTATTTATTTATTTCTATGCATATTATATTGTTTAACTGTATATATTGTATTTAAATAATGTTGTGCATATAGTATGTATTGTGTATGTATGTAAATTGACATTTCTATGTTTCTGCCCGAAATCCCAGTTAACGTCCACATCCCTTGACGTTAAGGGCAGATTGACGGCAACCAATGTGCCGTTTATTTCATGTTGACGTCTAGATCGATGGACGCTGACTTCCTGTAAACGACAGTAAAGTGGCCGTTTATTTCCCAATTTTGTTGTGATTTCAGATCTGGAAACGGTTGTGTTTCTTGCGGTTCTGGATTAGGAAACCTAGCTCTAACGGTAAGAAACTTAACCTAATGCATACCCCAACCCTTAAGCTCTATAAAAACACCCAAATTCGGCCGAGTTAGGTCTTTTGGCTTTGGGAAAACCTAGGGCTTTTGGTGAGAAAACCTGAACTTTGGCGAGTTTGATCTGGCGATTCTGTGCTTCTTCCAATGATCTCTATCGACTGGGAGGTGCACCTTGGATTGCTAAGTCTTCCCCGACTCTGGAGGATCATCTACATCAACACAGACCGAATTCGGGAGGGGATTGTGCATCTTCTTAGCTTGGCCGAGGAGAGCTTCTTCGACCTAATTAAACCATTAGAGATTTTTTTTCACAGGCAAGTAATCTAGGGATTACATCCCTACCCATGTCTCCTAGATCTCAGGATTTTTACGGAATTTAATTCGAGTCCTGGAACCCCCAATTCTCATTTATAGTTGAGTTCAATCTGCAATTTTGCAGACAGGAGGTTGGCGGCCACTTGTGTGCCACCAAGTTCTTGTGTTAGTGGCAACATCATGTGCCATTAACCCCAGTTGGCGGCAACCCCCTTGCCGCCAAGTTTTTCTGGGTTTTCAGAACAGTTGTTTTGATCTCTATGCTATGATTTTCGGAATTATGGTTGTATATGCATGCTGTAAAATTTATGTTTGGTCGGGTATGGTCAGTAGGTCATATCATGAGGGTATGTTGAATTTCTATGCATAGTTTTATTTAATATAATTTCTGTATTTCAGAAATGAGCATGTTTTGACCATGTTTAATTCTGAATAAATGGAATTGTTGCATGTTAGGGATCCAGAAATTTTCCATGATGTTATGATTACTATTTTCAGGTTTTAGAACTGTTAGAACCGACTGTGTTGCTGTTAACTATGCTTAAATGAATTTCTTGATAATTCTACATGAACTCTAATTTAAACTGTTAAAATTAGTTTTACAGTTCTGAAAAATATGAAAAATTAGACATGTGACATATTATCTGTAAGAGGTCTGTGATAAAAATTTGGTACTATTTTGTCAATTGTGAATACTGTTCATCTTTTAAAGGGGTATTTAGGCCATGCTAAGTGTGTTTGAATTAAATCATGTGATTTTCAGAGACTAGCAGCATGTTAAGGCTCTGTTATAGTTTAATTATCACTGTGAAGCAGTAATATCATATTCTGTAAACTGAAGCATGTGTGTGTGTTTAAAGTGCATGAGAATGAATTAAATAGTGTATGTGA
Organism: Colocasia esculenta; assembly: GCA_014218235.1. Taxonomy (NCBI): domain Eukaryota; kingdom Viridiplantae; phylum Streptophyta; class Magnoliopsida; order Alismatales; family Araceae; genus Colocasia; species Colocasia esculenta. Next base: position 24,334,154 of record CM024759.1, read on the forward strand.
ATAATGTAAACCATGTGATTAAGTGATAATGTGTAAATTGTGCCGAGATTGACACTACTACCATAGAAGGCTGTGGTGTTGTACTGTAGTAGTCCCTATGGGAAGGCTCAATGTGTTGTGATATCCTATGGGCATTAGGATGAAATCCTGGAGGTGGACAAGTAACACTGGTTAGGGTGGAGAGGGCTTCTCCCAGTTCTGCGCAGTTAACCAAGATTCATCACTGTGTTGCCTAGGTGACGGGTATGTGTATGTGTATCTGTGTCCTTCTTTATGGTAGTTCGGACTATGTGTCACGGCAATTAAGTGTAAAAAGTGTGAATATGTGAAATGTGAATATGTGAATTGTGTTAATGTGAAATATGAGCATGTGATAGTGTAATGTGAATGTGTTAACATGTGAAGAGTTGTGATACCATGTGAATGTGTAAAATTTATATTAAAATAGCAAGCTAATTATGTGAATAAGTGTTATGAACGCATGTGAAAATGATTAGATATCATGCTAGGTTTGCTATTTACCATGTGCATATTTCCATGATCTAGTTGTGTATAATTGTGAAATGATGTGAATAAAAGTTTGAACCATGAATCATGTTACATGTTATGTGTAGAAAGCATGTGTAGGTTGTTTATAGATATTTGTAATTAGTCATAAAGTATGTGTCATGTGTTACTTTCATTGATAAAGGAAAAGAGCATGTGTATGTGATATGTGTAAGGGTGTACCTTAGGTTGCTTGCTGGGTCTTTTTAGAAGACTCATACTTGCTTTGGCGTACAGGTGAGACATGTGTCCCCGTACTTGAGGAGGACATAGTGAGGAGCGACTCCAAGCGCGAGGAGTAGCTCTACCTGTGGAGATTGCTATACTTTTACTTCCTTTTTCATAGTATGTAATCAATGTTATGGACAATGTATTTCATTTGGACATGTAATAATGTGGACATTGTTATTTCTTTACTTGCTATATAGATTGTGGAATATGTGAAGGATGATGGAATAAGAGTTACATTTTATTTCCGTTGTACTTTACTTGTTATTCATGTACGTTTCAACCTATTGTTTAGTGTTGGGTAAATGTCCCATTGTGACGGTGCCCTTTGTACCGACGTGGATTGGTATAATCGTACCGGTATAAGGAGGGTCGTTACACTGGGGGGTTGGGAAACCTCAGCCCAACAGACCACCTACTACGTCGCGATTCAACGCCGCTCTACGTGGGAACGGCTGCATGCGCGCCGTGTGGCACATGTAGGGGCGTCGCAGCAGATTTTAAACGCAATGGCCTGATACATCGTGATTTATCCTGTGTGGTGTTTTGGCTCTGGGCCTTGGCCAAACAGTGCAGGTTGCATTGTTCAGCCAAAGGGGAGCTTTGTGGAGGTCTTTGCCAGTGATTCAAGGGTTTTGGCGTGTTTTTCAGCGTGCTTCCAGTGCGAGGAGGTGCTTCGAAGCGCAGGAAACGCCAAGACGGTGTCGTTTATGTGTTCTTTCTATTGGTAGGGGGACTTTCTCCTTGTTTTGGTTGTGTGGATTAGGTTTGAGGTATTTGAAATATGGAATTGCCTATGCTTAGTAATCATCATGCTCAGGTTACTGTGTGGATGCTTAATTTCTACTTTTATATCATGAATGGGTGGTTTGGGTGATTTCCGGAATGACGAAAACAGAGTAGGGTTCTTCAGTTTGAAAGGCGACGAACCCAGACACCGCGTTTTGAATGCGATGACTTGTCCAGTCACGATTCAAATTTTAAAGGTGACGGGTTGGTCCATCGCGATTCATGCTTCTAATAGCGTCCACTATGTTGGTCGCAATTTAGAATGTGGCCACCTGAGCTGCTAGGTTCTGTGGCTAGTCTGTCTATTTTCTGTTGCACATTGCCTGTGCAGTTTTACCTAAGTCATGTGGAGTTGGTAATTGGTGTATCGTCACATAATGTGGTTGGGAACGTCGAGTTTGCTTGGATTTGTGTGCATAGCAAGTTGGGTTATTTAACGCCTTTCGTGGTTACCTCTTGAGTCGGGTACCCCAGATTCATTGTGAGCCAAGCACGTGGTGCTCGGGGTTTGTCCAAGTACGGTGTGTACCATCAAGATTTGTGTCGTCTTCCTAGACACCCTCACTCCTAAGTTTGAGTTGTACATCCGGATAAGGGAAAGATGGCAATGGGTAACGACTTGTGTTTGTGGGTGTATAGTCACTTGTAGCGTGCTCGTGTTTGGGGGACGGACACAAGTAGACGTACTGATCCCCAGCTAGTCTGATTTTCCAGTGCCTCACTTTAGGGAGCTCAGGCCGGAGTCCCTAAAGGTGCCAGGCATGGGCTTGCAGCCGTGTGGTTTGCAGGAGTAGTGTTGGTTGGTCTCCATAGTTCTTAACCTTGTTGAGGTGGAGCGGCAGCTGGACCTTTCATCCGTGGCTGCGAGACAGAGAGGTAGTCTTGTGTTGTTTGTCCGGGTCTGTGGCTGGTGTCGTGAACCAGTTCTCGTGACTCGTGTGTGACGTGCCTTTCTTTAGCTTGTACACGTGAACATGATTTTTCGTTTATTTATTAAAAGATGTACCATGTACATATTTAGAACATTTAATTTATTTACTACTATAACATCATGCGTAGATAGTGTTATTTGTTATTTGAATGCAAGTTTTACTTATCATTCTTGCGGCTTTTGAGGGAGTTTCCGTACTAAGCCAATGACTTATGAGACTCACCCCTTCTTCTTCTAGGTGAAGAGCAAGAGGGTTCATGTCCCTCTTCTAGTTCGGGACTACACCGTAGCGGAGTCGGGCCTATGCCACCAGCAGAGTAATTTCCTTTTTGTTGTGCCTTGGGGGTTTTGTCCCAAGCAGTTGTACCCTGTACTTGACTTTAGTTCAAAACTGGATATGTACATTTCATGTGAATATGTATAAGATATGAAATCCCATGTGTGTTCAACATGTTATTTTATATTTCCATGGACATGTGTGTGTTGATATCCCTTGCGAGGCTTCGGTCGGTTCGAGGAAGATGGAGTCGGGTCAAGCTCGTTATTGGGTTAACGGGTTTGAATGACGAGGACCGTCACAGGATTTATCTATCTTTGGCCCCGAAGGTGTCTTTCCATTTCTGTCCTCCCTAGCACCTTCTATATTATTTTAAAAAATTGGAATTGGTCTTTCCTTAGACCTTAGTTTTGAAGCTCTGAATTACCTTACTTATTTTCTTACTTTATGTGTGATAATTATTTTGAAATTAAACATTAATCATAATTCTATCAAAAAAGATTTTTTTCTTGGTTAATACTTTTCTTATCTTGGTCTTGCAAGTCATGCATTTCTATCCTTTGGTCTATGTTCTACTTATTTGGTAGCTCATATATTATGCTTGCTCCTACATCCCTTTTTTGACGATGACAAAAATGGGAGAAACCTAACTTCGATTAATTATGTGTTGGTTCTTTAAATATTTGGCTCTGTGTCTTTTAACGTATGATACCTTCTGTGTGCTTCTATTTTCTTAATCATTTTGTGATAGGTATTCATGGCATGGTTGATTAGCTTAAATTGTGCTTTTGCTTTGTGAAATTATGTTGAAAATTCTGCTAGTTTATCTTGTAAACTTTACTTTCAACACTTAATTTATGAAAGATTTTGACATCATAGAAAAGAGAGAGATTGTTGTAATCTTTCCAAATTTTGATGATAACAAAGTCCATTTATGTTGGACTAATCAAGTTTTCAAGTGTATGTACAGTCAGCATGCTAGTACTGAAAAACTAAGTATGAAAATATATGAAAGTCAACTTTAGATGCATGATTAAATTGGATTCTTGTTTGAATTTGAAATTACATGTTTGTGATCTTTTAGAATATTCATTTTACTCTTTTTGAATGAGCTCAAGATCCAAAATTTTGGTTGTGTGTGGTGAAAGTTACAACATCATCAAGTTGGCATATTCACATTGCAATAGTGTAGCAAAGGTGTGGACACCTCTACGGTGCACTTTCAATCGGAAGAAAGTTAGGAAGATGTTTAAGCATATCAAATTTGTATCTCCAAGAAAGATAGCAACCCTTATTTTTCAGAATTGATGTCATATCATGATGGGAAGGATCTACAGTCACCCTAGAGTATAAAATATCATTTTGGAGGTTGAAAGGGGCAAGGCAATTGAAAGAATTCCTATGTATCCTGCTATAGAAAAGTTTTTGAACCTATTGTTACATCTTGCAACAATCCAAAGTTTCTCCTTTATGTTGAACCTAAAGATCATCTAGGAGGACATGTCTACAACATCTATTCTTCATATTTGCATTCTTTTTCTCATATAAATTGTTATGCTTGTTATTTGATTAAGAGTTTGAGTGTGGGTTGTACTTCCTTCATCAAAGGCATTTATGCTTTGGCACGTGTGGGGTGTGTGTGTGCGCACCTTGGGTAAGGGTGTGTAGAAGGTGATCCAACATCTTGATGTCTAGCTTATGTGTGTGTTGTTAGAGTTTCTAGTGGTTAGGCCCAAGTGTTCTTGATGATCAGTCCATCCCCATATAATTTTATTTAATTATATACAATTTTGGTGATTAACAAAACTCGAACAATTATTTTCTAACAAGTTTTATGAAGTTTATCCACAGGGAATAAATTGAGCCAAATTTGTAAGTAATTCTTACATTGTATCATTTAAAGTCCACATCGATTTCCCTTATAAGTATAACGATTCCATAAGTATCGCATAACGATTTCCCTTATAAGCACAATGATTTCATAAGTATCGGTATCTTTATAAGCATGAACATTCTATCGCTACAATGATTTTGGTTTCACATCGATTTTGGTTCCACAACAATTTGTTAAGTGAAACAACGATTTCGGTCTCACAATGATTCGTTAAGTGAAACATTGATTTCGGTTTCACAATGATTTGTTAAGTGAAACAACGATTCGTTAAGTGAAACAACGATTTCGGTCTCACAACGATTCATTAAGTGAAACAACGATTTTATTTTCACATAGATTTCATAAGAAAAACAACGATTCGGTCATCGGTTTCTTAAGAGAATCAGTGCAACGATTCGATAAGTGAAGGCAACGATTTGATAGCTAGAACAATTTGCCTTTACGCTACAATGATTTGCTCAAACAACGATTTGTTTATGTTTAAACAACGATTTGCTCAAACAACGATTTGTTTATGTTTGAACAATGATTTGCTCAAACATCGATTTGTTTATGTTTGAACAACGATTTGCTCAAACAATGATTTATTTATATTTAAACAACGATTTGCTCAAACAACGATTTATTTATGTTTGAACAACGATTTGCTCAAACAACGATTTGTTTATGTTTGAACAACAATTTTCTCAAACAACGATTTGTTTATGTTTGGACAACGATTTGCTCAAACAACGATTTGATTATGTTTGAACAACGATTTGTATAAACAACGATTTCATAAGTTGTATAACTATTTCTTTGTCATAACGACTTCATGGATTACATCGATTTCACTCATGATATTCAAATTTATTTTCAAATATTGTGAAAGTCAAAGTCTTCATGCGTGCATCACTAATATCCTTGCATTTAATGAGATTGTACACTCCTCTGCACGATGCATATCTGGGTGCCTTCTATTCCTATGTTTCTATAGCAAACACTTTTCAGGATAGTAGAATGGCATTACTATTTTGGTGTACGTTCTTACTGTATGGTTTCTAACATTGACTGACAAGCATAGAGACAGTCTAGTTGTCTGTGCTTTGACATTTATTGTGTGAAGGTCATATCTTACAACGTTGGACAACCAGAAGCTGAGGAATATTTGGATGAATCTTCTCTTTGCGTGCATGGCTTCAGAGCATTAAATGGCTGCAAGCTTACCTTTCACGCATGATGAACCATTCTATCTAACGTGCTTCAAGCTTAGAGACAACGGCCATTTCAACGGCTATAATTTCAAGAGAATATATATAGAAGTCTGATGACTCCATGAAGGAAAACTTTTGTGCAATAGAGCTTTCAGAGAACCAACCTTCAACTTGCGAGCATCAGAAACAAGAGCCTCTTGCTTCACTCCATACATTCCTTAGCTCGTAGCTCTCATCCTTCATTGTCTAAATTTTTGAGAGCTTGTAGTTCTAAGAGATTCATTTATTGTCGATCTTTCTCTCTCAGACTTTACCTCAGATCAAGCATTTCATTGTGAGCTTGGTCTAGGGGCCTTTCGCTTTCTTTCACATTTGTTGTGAAGTTCCTCTTCAGGTTGTGAAGAGAAGACCTGTTGAAAACAGGTGGTGTGTATTCCCTTCGATAAGGAAGGAAGACATGTGTATCAGGGTGGTTGTATTCCTCTTCAGGGTTAGAAGAGAAGACTAGCTGCGGCTGGATGTGTAAGGGTCCTTAAGGGGGACTATACCCTTGGTTAGTGAAATCCCAAGTTGTTGCTTGGGGATTGGACGTAGGACTCCTTGGGATAGGAGGTCCGAACTAGGATAAAAACTCTTATGTTGTGTGATTGGTTCTTTGTGTGTTTGTCTTCATTATCTCTAACACTAACCATCGATCTTAGTGTCTTCCTGTTAAGTGCTTTTATTTACAGTTTTTTGTCTAAATGAATTTTTAAAATCCCATTCACCCCCCCCCCCCCCGGGCTTGCTAGCTAGGCAACAGTTCTTAGAGAGAGGATGTAGGACAGCACTCTGCTCAGTCGATCAAACCTCCTTAAAAATTGTAAGTTCTCTTTATGTGATTGGCTCCTTCTCTCCTACCTCTCTTCTTTGTGATTGTGATAATTTTGTTTAAAAGACTCTAAAAAAATTATTAACATGCAATTAATGCCCCCCCCAATCTTGAGCGTGTTCCATAGCTCCGGGCCTACACTCAGCTTTGAGCCTACAACACAAACTTGAAACTATAGCTTGGCTAGCATCTTTGTTACTCGATGTCACCTGAACAGAAAGAGGGGGATGGTTGTTGTGGTAACAGTTAGTAGAAACTTCCACATCCTTATGGACAATCTGATCATTGGTAGTATTTTACCCCATTCTTGGGGAACATGGTCATTACAGTAACCTATGAAGACCCATTACCCTGAAGTCAAGGGAAATGGCTCAAGGTTTCTCATAACTTCTACAAGACGAGAGGAATTATAAAGGGCTATAAGTAGGAAAATCTTTCACCAATCCCAAAGAAGATGGGGAAAAGGGAGGCAAAAAGGAGGCATCCAAAAAGGCCTAAAAATTCCCTTTCATTGTCTCTCTCTTTTAACTTAAGCATCAAAGGGTTTTCTCCTGGGAAAGATCATAGAGGCCATCTGACACTTTTCCTTTTGGTTGCAAACCACCAATGCGAGCAGCATATAGCCATCTAACAAATCTAATCCAAAGGTTGTGATGGCTTGAAGGCTATATGAGATCCTAGCATCTTCATTTAGTGCCAACTATGGGAATCTCAAGCAAGAAGCCATGACTCACAATGTTAGCCAAAAGGCAAGAGAGAGAGAGAACAGCCAGGCAAGTGATAAAGGTGAAGGAAATGGGAGGGAAGAGTCTCATATTAATGAGGTCTCTGAAACCTCTCACCATTGGCATTCTCTCTCCCGCTCTGCCCTCCAAGAACTGTTTTGATTGGAAAATGGAGTGACCTGTCATCAACGGCCCTAATCACAAGCTAAATTGTCTCATCACTTGACAATAACCTAGGCCCAACAACATGAGCAGTTTCAACATCCATGTTCTAACCTACCTAGAAGGGGGATTTCATTTTGCAAAGAAAAGAGTATCGGTGAATTTCACTAGGCGAAGAGGGCTCATCTATTATCACAATGAGAAAAGTTGAATATCCCAGTCTTTTATTTCTTTTGCTAGGCATGGAGCCTCCTTAGCCCTCAAGGCCAGGAAGAGTATCCCCCAACTCACTTCCCAGCCTCCACCAATAGCCATGACCACAATCGGAGGCTATAACACCCATCTTGGCTAGTTAAGAGGTGCCACATGCACACAAATGGAAATATCCTAAACATTTCTGCAATGGCGTGGACTTCTACACTGTATGCAATAAAATAGCAGACCAATCACGTGGACGAAGCATGGTACAAATACTAACTACAAACTTCAACACAAAAATTATCTTATATATACATATCGAAGTATAAGTACAATAATTTGTTCATTTATTTGCAGGCCCAAAAGTAGTTGAGTACAAAAGGTGACACATTCACATCTTAAACACAAAATTCCCTCAAGTTCCTCCAGACTCGAAGTATCACAGTAGCTAAGGATGTTGGCCTTGAGCAAAGGGTCACATCAAGGTGAAACATCTGGAAATGTGTTCAAAACAAAGGCATGAGTTCGAAAGGAACTCAGTAGACAAAACAAAACATGGAGATTTAAACCTAAAGTGCATGAAGTATAGTGCGGCTTATAAGGTACCAAAAACGTAAAAGCTTATACAAGGAGCACACATACATGAGGACTTGTCGGATTCCAAGTATAACAGGAAGGCATAGAGCAAATTTCAAACGTAATAGGATGGAATGAATCTGATAGCAAATGGCATCATCAAATCTATCATGGGGATGTGTAGCAACCTTGATTTTTAAATTCAAAATAAAATAAAAATTTTCAATTTAATAAATGGGATAAATAGATTTAATTTGAATAAATGAGGAATAAGTGAGATAAAAGGAAATTTAAATCCTAACCCATTTAGTTAAAATAAAAATGGGTTGTAGATATGACCCAAGCATGAAAGAATGGGCCCAAATATGAAGAGCCCATTATGGGAGGAGAAGTAATTAAGAGAAATTTGTATCTAATTAATTAATAAATAGAAAATAACTATTAAAACAATTCAAATTTATCCTAAAAAGAGTCCTACACCTACCCTAAACCTTTACCCATGAAATTGGATCTGTTCCGAACCCTAATTAGGAGATAAATGCAAGGAGAGAAAGAGATAAATAAGGAAATTCAAATTATTAAGGAAAGAAGAGAGTTTTAGGAAAGAAGGACTCTTAAATCAAGCCATACACACCCCAATTCGGCCCTAACACCCTCTAGATCGTTTCTGGAGTTCTGGAGGCCGAAGGTGAAGGTTGAGGACGCAAGGAGCAAGGAGAGGAAGGCTTGGAGATAAGGTTTTCTTCTCTTTTCTTCATCACTAAACAAGGGTTTTTATTTCACCACGAAAAAGGTAGCCAATATCTCAAGCTTAAACCGTGTAAAAATTACCCTAGGTAGTCTTCATGATCCCCTTTGAAAGCCCTCTTGTTTCACTCTTCTTCGTTCATCTATGAGAGCAAATTAAATATTCCAATCCATGTCATATACATGCACCCGAACCCCCTTGTTTGCTTTGAAACCTTGCATGTACTCGATTCCATGTCCTGAATTAAATCTCATAAATACTACTTACTATTACCTTTCAAACGCCCCTATTTGCCCTAATTTCATCTTGTGCTCATGGCAAATTAAATCATTGTTCTTGACTATGCATGTTTAGGTTAACGAAAGGTAACCTAGTCAAAACATGCTCTATACATGACTATTTTCTAATTAATCATGCCCTGTGATAGATCTCCATGTCTACTTTCGATTAAAATTAGTTTCATGATTTATGAGTCACTGTGTGATTTTATTCAGATTTTTGAAGTCCACCTAAAAAGGGAGAAAATCCCCTTTTCTGGGTTCGGGCCACCCCCTGAGATCGCGACAGCCCGATGCGTCGCGACCTCAGGAGGGAGTCGCGACAAGGAGGACCGTCGTAATCTGATCGCGATGGGCGGACATGTCACGACATGCCCCGGTTCACCCCAGTGCCGGTTCAACAGATCGTGCCTTGCAAGGGCGTCGCGATAGCCTTAACGCGACACCCCTATGGGCCGCGACCTAGATTCTCTGATCACGCCAGCCTCTGGCGTCGCGACCTTATTGCGACACCCTTGTGCGTCGCGACCTGACTGTCGTGGCCAGAACCTGGTTTTTGCTTATATACCCTGCTCTAATTTCTATTTAGCCATTATTTAGCCTTAATTAAACACTGTTATGAATAATCCGATCTGAATAATTATTAATGGTCAATAATGTTATAAATTTAATCAATTTAAAAGCTATGTGCACAATCTTTCTTGTCCTCTTGATTTCTTACACTTACACACACTTAACAATCATGATTGCCATTAAACCCTATTAAATTACTCAATAATATAGCTGGTAACTTAGCGAAATTAATTACTTAATTTGCTATTTTTAAATAATTACACTTGTCTTCGTTTTCTCGCGTGTTTTGTACACCGTTACCGTTTTCTCTGGGCCTTCGAGCACTCGAGGTACGACGGACCAGTTTTCTACACACTCTCTTGGCATGGACCACCTCTCCACCGGGAAGACTCCTGACTGGACCAGGGAATCCTTTTCAAGGCCTCCGTAAGTCTTGTTGGCTTTGGTGCACGTCCTTAGCCGACGAGCTGGTTGTACCTTAAAACCAGTTACACCCTTAGGGATTAGTACGATCCAAACGGCCTTAGTGAGTTCTCTCTTACCTCGTGATCATGCCAGACCATCTAGCTTGTGTTCATAGCATGGCTAGTGGGCGGTAGTGATTTCTACGAGACTGCCGGTACCTGACCTGGTGCTGTGCAACTGTTACTATCGTAGTTTAACGACGTTTTACGATTATACCCTTATCTCATCTACTATCTCGTTACTCTCATCTATTCACTTTCACTCTGTACTCTCATCTATTTCGTCTATTACTCTCATCTCTTCTTGGTACTCTATTTGGCCATACAATTGATTGTCAAGAATAATAAACAAGTGCTATATGCCAGTGCAATAGGGCCCGGTCTGGTCCTATGGAGAGCTCCCGAAGAGTGCTATTTCCTTGTAAGGGTTACATGAGTAGGATGTGTACGGCATGCATCCAGTGCCATTTAATACTATAACAATTAATCGTTGACAATCAAAGTACTATCTATTCAAGTGCTATCTATTCAAGTTCTATTATCGTTACATGGCCATTCTATGATCATTATCGTTGTGCTATTTTCACTATACCAGTGCTATTGCTCTCTTGCTATTGTTACTTGCTCTACATGACTATATTCATTCGCTGCCATTTAAGACATTAATTATTTAATGCATGCTTGTTCTCATGAGATATTGAGTCCTACTCGGTGTTATTCGCTCATCCTGCATGTTTATTTCATGTGTTCAGGTGAGTCAGATGGTGACCACACTCACGAGGATGGGTACTAGGATGATGTCCAAGAGTGACCAGTTTCAGCAACCCGTGCTTTAGTAGTTAGTTAGTTTAGTTATGAGTCAGTTAGTCATGTAATAGTTTGAATTTGAATAAGTACTTTGGGCCCTAGTTATGGCTCTGATGGAATGATGTAATAGCTAGAAGATGGATTGTTATTGAAATCGGAGTTATTTGAAATTATTTCCATTTGTGCAATGGTTTGTCATTTATTCTCGCTCTGTACTTTTTAATAACTGTAATTCCGCTCCGATATTCCGCGTCGGGGCGTTACAGGATGCATAACGTATAACTAACTACCCGCCAAAGCAGGATGCGAACATATATATATTATTTTTTAGTAGTATACTAACCACCCACGCTTAGAATTGTGGGATGAAACCATCGTCACGGCAGACAACTCATGTATGACACCAACCATGAGAAGTCCCAACCACCCCAGATAGAGAGAATTCACATATCTTGCCATGAACATCAAAACATGGAACACAAGAGTACCGGTAGCATGAGAAGGGGAGGGGGAATCAAAAAGGACTAGTAGAACATACATGCATGGCTTGTCACATATAGCATTGCTCAAAAGAGTTAGAGAAGTTTCATAAGGGCAAAGAAATGACTTTGTCATGCCTACCTTTAGAGTTGAAGAACCTAGCCTAGAGCCCCTTCGAGACGACTAGGAGGCCTACACCACCAAGACGTCGCTTCAACCCCAAGCTCCCATTTATCAGCAAGAGGAAAAAGGGGCAGCGATAAGGGTGGTAACGAGGGTTTAATAAGAGTTAGATGATCGATAACAACAAGAAGGTTCAGACGCTTGGCCCACATGCAAGTCAAGAGAGGCGACATTAACTCAGCAGAGATGACTGATGGAACTAAGAGCAAAAGGATTTGAAAGGCATGCGGCAAAACTTTTAGAGAAATCATGATTATCCTACCAGGCATTGAGGTTAAAGTAAAGAGTTTGACAGTTAAAGGGGCTAGACAAATCTAACTTCCAACTATAGTCCAAGTTGAAGTCATTCACATAACAAGAGTCGAGGTCAGGCTTCATCAAAAATGAAGGGAAAGCTAAAATCGAAGTTATCTTCATCGAACACGAAGTAGAGATTCGTCATACACAAAGCAGCTCTTCGTCATACATGAAGGGCATTTCGTCATACACAAAGTAGAACTTCGTCATACACGAAGTAAAAGTTGAAGTTGAAGGTAACATTTGTAACGTTCAGACTATTCGGATCGTCTTTGTGTGGTTGTGAAGCCCAATTTGTGGCCAATGTTGTGTGTGGCAGGTGTTTTTCGCAAGTTGTGAGGCTTTGTGGGCCGGAAGTTTAGGCCTAAAGTGCTCACTGGTTCACAGACTGTGAATGCAACAGTGAGGAGCGTCGCATTTAGAACGCGACAGCTCATGGCGTCGCGTTCATGGCACCGCTGGTTTTAGTTGACGTTTGCATGTGCGCCGCGTGTCGCACGCTGGGCAAGCATGCTGGCGTCAGCAGGCTGAAGGCGACGGCCGAGTACGTCGCGTTCAGGTCGCGACTTAGAAGAGCGTCGCATTCTTAACTGAACTGAGTTTAAAGAAACCCTGGCGGAACAGAGCTCATGGAAGCTCTGCTCGGCCAGGGGGTTTTTATTGTGGAATTTTCGGGTGATTTAGCTTGTTAGAGCTCGGTTTGACGAGTTTTCACCGCGAGGATGCTACGTGGAGTGGAGGAAATGTCGTGCAGGCATCCTTCTTCGTGTTCTTCGCGAAGGTAGGGAGATTTCCCGTGGTTTGATCTGTGGATCGTTCGTGCGATGTGGATAATGTGTTTCCTACTTTCTAAACCTTAGATAGCATGTGTAGGAATACATTAAAGCATGAAAATGGGATGCAAACCGTAGGTTCTAAAGCATTAGGGGTGATCCGGATGATGGATTTCGGATTAGGGTTCGTACCTGCTAAGGCGATGACCCTTGGCGTCGCGACCAAGTCGCGACACCGTAATACGTCGCGTTCAGAAGGTGACCTATCGTGCCATCGCGTCCTGAAGGTGACTCTGCACCCTGTCGCGATAGCAGCCGAAGGTTGTTATCCGAGAATACATGTAAGTGTATAATTATCCGTTTAGCATGGTTTGTGATATGTGATGATAGTAAGAGGTGCATTAGCACTCTCTCTACGCTCGGGGAGCGTGTGGTGTGTGGTTTATATGGTGTTCACGTGGTTTGCGTGGAGGTTTCACGTGGCTTGTGCGTTGTGCACGTGGTTTCTGTGTACGTGGCATGTGGTTTGACGCCTTCTGTGGATACCTCTTCAGTTGGGAGCCCCAGGTTTTGTGTGAGCCAGGCACGTGAGTGCTCGGGGCTTGTCCCGGTACTGGGTACCGATGAGGTCTTGTCGTCTTCCTGGACACCCTCACTCCTGTTGAGTCGTCCGGATGAGGGAAAGACGGCTGTACAGCGACTAGAGAGAGTTTGTTGTGTTGTCGCTAGCGCGCTTAGTTGGGGGGGACAGACACCAGTAGACATACTGGGCCCCATCTAGTCCTGTTTTCCAGTACCTCACTTTAGGGAGCTCGGGCCAGAGTCCCTAAAGGTGCCAGGCATGGGCCTGCGAGGTGTGTGACCTGCAGGTTGTGGTGGTTCAGTTGGACTCCACAGTTCTTTGTACTTGTTTAGTGGAGCGGCAGCTGGACCTTTCGTCCGTGGCTGCGAGACTGAGAGGTAATCCTGTGTGGTTTGTCCGGGTCAGTAATTGGTGTCGCGAACCAGTTGACGTGGCCCGAGTGTGGCGTTTCTCTACAGTAGCACGTACACCTGTTTGGTTTTGCTGTTTATTTATTTACGCTGATTCCTATTAAACAGCAAATGGTAAGTGGTACTTACATTTTTATATACTGCTAGATAATATTATAAATTGTTAGCATAGCATTTCCTGCTTTGCTACTTGTGTTCATTTGCTCAGTTTCTAGGGAGTTTCCCTACTGAGCCAGTGACTCGAGAGGCTCACCCCTACCTCCTACCAGGTGAGGGAGATCAGGAGATTTCACGCCCGTCATCCAGTGGAGGGTCAGCACCACCAGCAGTGTAATTTTCACTTTTCTGTCATTCACCTCGGGGTATGCCCCAGGTTCTGTTGTAGTTTGGTTACAGTTGTACTACAGCTATGTATATTTCATGTAAATATTTGTGAGATGGGCAGATCTGATGAATATTTGAGCTGGTTCCTTTATATTACTACGGACTCGTGGTTTGATATCCCTTGCGAGGCTTCGGTCTGTTCGTGGGAGGCGGACTCGAGTTAGGCTCGCTATTAGGTTAACGGGTCTAAACGGCGAGGACCGTCACAGTTGGTATCAGAGCAAGGTCCGTAAGAATATAAAGGAATTGGAAATTACATAGCTATGTCTTTACTGTAACCCACTGCTGGTAGTGACCCTAGTTTTGTATTGATTTCTTGTGTATTGTATTGTTGGAATAATGTTTGTGCAGGAGTAGTAATAGCCGAAAGGAGAAATGTGGGAGGTGGTGGAGAAGGGTCAGGAGAGGATCCTACGCAGAGGATGATAGAAAGAATCTGGGAGAGTTTGACAGAGATTCGGGTAAGACTAGATCAGTAACCACCGGTATAGCCAGCGGAAGCAGTACCAACATTTCCAGAGGAGGCAGTACCAGTAGCTCCAGTTCCAACCCCACCCGGAGTAGAGGTACCTCCTATAGTACCTGTACAACCGGCAGTTCCAGTGAGACCAGTTACTGGAGAGGAGACTACGGTACTTGTGGAGCAGTTTTTGAGATTGCAGCCCCCTACATACTCAGGAGGTCCCAATCTGGATACAGCAGAGCATTGGATACATGAGATCGAGAGGGTATTTGCGATAATAAGGTGTCCCCAGGAAGATAGAGTGATTCTTGCAGCATACCAGCTACGAGGGTTTGCGCAGGAATGGTGGCGATTAAAGATGCAGATAGTTTTTACGGGCAGGACGGAGGACACTATTACATGGTCGGAATTTTTGTCAGTTTTTAATGACTCTTTCTTCCCAATACAGATTCAACAAATGAAAAGAGAGCAGTTCAGGACACTCCAGCAAGGGAATCTCTTGGTACTTGAATATTAGATGAGGTTTATAGCCCTGAGCAGGTACGCCCCATATGTAGTAACTGATAATACTATGATGGTGGAATACTTTATTCGAGGTTTGAGGGCAGAATTACAAGATACGGTGATCCCACTGATGTGTAGAACAGTAGAAGAGGCAGCTCAGCGAGCAGCAATACTTGAGAGGACTGTTCGGGCCAGGCAGGGGCAGTCTCAGACAGGTGGTTTAGGCTCAGGTAGTTTTCGGCATCCACAACCATCAGAAGGAATTAGTAAGGGGAAAGCACCTTCTGGAGCTTCTTCATCATCTGGAAGATCAAGAAATTCTTTCAAGGAGGCCGTGGTAGAGGCAGGCAACAAGGTTTTCAGCAGGGAGGTTTTCAGCAGGACCGCGGCTACATACAGTCGATTCCAGAGGAATCTCAGCAGAGTACGGCAGGGCAACCTACAACATATCTAGCTTTTAGATGTTATGCTTGTGGGCAGCCAGGACATTTAGCAAGGAATTGCCCATATCCTCGAGAGTAGACTTATGGTAGAGGGACCCAGCAGCAGTAGTAGCCCTTTCAGCGGTCAGCAGAGCAGGCCAGAGGTGCACCGTACCAAAGAGGAGGACGGGGTCGAGTGATGGCTGTTACTAGAGCTCAGGCAGAAGCATCCAATCTTATTGAAGGTATTTTACCTTTCTTTGATTTTATTGCTAGAGTATTAATTGATCCAGGTGCTTCCCATTCATTTATTTCCGAAGATTTTCTAGATAGCATGGTACTTCCTTTAGAAGAAAGGTTTTGTGAGTTGGTAGTGGAAATTCCTTCAGGAGGGTATTTGTTGACTTCCTATTTTTTAGAAGAGGTCCCGATAGTGATTTATGGGAATCAGATGCCGGCAAGATTGTATGCTTTAACATTGAAAGAATATGATGTGATTCTGGGGATGGATTGGTTAGAGGCCTACGGGGCATTGGTTGATTATAGAAAGAAGAGAGTCAGATTTTGCAGACCTAGTGGTGAAGTGTTTGAATTTCAAGGTATGCCTTTTTACACTCCCAAGTTTATTATTTCTGCACTTAGAGCTAGAAAGTTAATTAATGCGGGATGTGTAGCGTACCTTACTTCTGTTAGTCCAGTTGAATCTAATAAATCTATAGATTCAGTGCCAGTGGTTAGAGAATTTGCAGATGTGTTTCTAGATGAGTTGCCAGGGTTAGCTCCGCGCAGAGAGGTAGACTTCACAGTTGAATTGCAACCATGCAGTTTACCTATCTCTAAAGCACCATATAGAATGGTCCCAGCAGAATTGAAAGAGTTGAAAAAGCAGGTACAAGAGTTATTAGAAAAAGGTTTTATTAGACCTAGTCAATCACCATGGGGAGCGCCAGTGTTATTTGTCAGGAAGAAAGATGCCAGTTTAAGAATGTGTATAGATTACAGGCAGCTGAATAAAGTTACAATTAAGAATAAGTATCCACTTCCTCGGATTGATGATTTATTTGATCAACTGCGGTCAGCCAAAGTATTTTCTAAGATAGATTTGAGATCAGGATATCATCAGTTGTGGATCAGAGAAGAAGATATTGAGAAGACAGCTTTCCAAACTAGATATGGGCATTATGAGTTTGTTGTGATGCCTTTTGGATTGACAAATGCACCTGCAGCATTTATGAATTTGATGAACAGAATATTTCATCAGTATTTGGACCAGTTTATAGTGGTTTTTATTGATGATATATTGGTTTATTCAGCATCAGAAGAAGAACATGCAGATCATTTGCGGATTACTTTGCAGATATTGAGAGATCATCAGTTATTTGCTAAATTTAGTAAATGTGAGTTCTGGCTAAAGGAGATTCAGTTTCTAGGTCATGTGATATCAGGTGAAGGTATTGCAGTGGATCCAGCCAAAGTTGAGGCAGTAATGAAGTGGGAAGAGCCGAGGACTGTGTTTGAGATTAGGAGTTTTTTGGGTTTGGCAGGTTATTACAGAAGATTTATCCAAAATTTATCCAAGATAGCAGCACCGATGACAAGGTTGACAAGAAAGGGTGTTCCTTTTGTGTGGTCCCCAGAGTGCAGGCGCAGTTTTGCGGAGTTGAAGAAGAGGTTGACATCAGCACCAGTTTTAGAAGATTCCATCGGGTAGTGGCGAATTTGTTCTGTTTACAGATGCATCCAAGACGGGTTTGGCTGCAGTTTTGATGCAGCATAGTAAAGTGGTTGCCTATGCCTCCAGGCAATTGAAGAAACATGAGGAAAACTACCCTACTCATGATTTACAGTTGGCAGCAGTACTTTTTGCATTAAAGATCTGGCGGCATTATTTGTATGGTGAAAGATTTGAGATTTTTACTGATCATAAAAGCTTAAAATATATTTTCTCTCAAAAAGATTTGAATCTAAGGCAGCGCCGATGGATGAAATATTTAAAGGATTATGACTTTAATTTGGCATATCATCCAGGAAGAGCAAATGTGGTGGCAGATGCACTGAGCAGAAAAGCGGTTATGAATCAACTTATGATCAGAGAATGGAAACTTTATGAGGATGTGGCGGAGAATTCCTTACATGTGCCAAGTAGTCAGCGCAGAGCATTATTAGCAACTAGTGCAGTGGAGCCTTCTCTTTACTGGAAGATAGCAGAGGCACAGAAAGCAGATACCAATTTAGCAGATATTCTCAAAATGGATGAAGTAAATTTGGGGCATGATAATGTGGTCAGACTAAAAGAACGATTGTATGTCCCATAAGATACAGAAATTAGACAGAAGGTTTTAGAAGAAGCTCATAAATCAAGGTACACCATCCACCCAGGTAGCACTAAAATGTATCAAGATATAAAGAAGCATTTTTGGTGGCCAAATATGAAGAGAGAAATTGCATAGTTTATAACCAGATGTGCAGTATGTCAGCAGATAAAAGTAGAGCATCAGAAGCCAGGAGGATTGTTGCAGCCATTACCCATTCCGTAGTGGAAATGGGATGATATAGCAATGGATTTCATAGTTGGTTTGCCCAGTTCATCAGGTCATAATGTAATATGGGTTTTTGTGGATAGATTGACCAAGGTCTGCAGATTATTACCAGTTAGCATGACATGGTCAGTTGATAGATTAGCTAAGCTGTATGGAGAAAGAATTGTACCTTTGCATGGAATACCAGTCACTATAGTTTCAGATCGAGACCCTCGATTTACTTCAGGCTTTTGGAGGAGTTTGCAAAGAGTCATTGGCACAGAGCTAAGGTATAGTTCAGCATATCATCCACAAACAGATGGGCAGACAGAAAGAACAATTCAGACTATTGAAGATATGTTGAAAGCTTGCTGTCTTGTGTAGGGAGGCATCTGGGAGCGTCATTTGGGTCTGGTTGAGTTTGCATATAACAACAGCTACCATTCAAGTATTGAAATGGCACCTTATGAAGCCTTGTATGGTAGACCATGCAGATCACCATTAAATTGGCATGAACTAGGAGAGAGGCAGGTTTTGGGCCCAGAAATGGTTCGTCGGTGTGCAGAAACAGTAAGATTCATCCAAGAAAAGTTGAAAACAGCCCAGAGTCGCCAGAAGAGTTATGCAGATGTTAGACGCAGACCATTACAATTTGAAGTCGGCAAATATGTATTTTTAAAGGTGTCTCCTACTAAAGGTGTATTAAGGTTCAGTAAGAAAGGCAAGTTGAGCCCGAAATATGTCGGACCATTCCAAATAAAAGAAAGGATGGGTGAAGCAGCTTATAAATTAGATTTGCCAGCAGATTTCACTGATGCACATGATGTGTTTCATGTCTCAATGTTAAGAAAGTATATCAGGGATCCAACCCAAGTTGTCAGTTACCAAAGAGATGATTTGAAGCCCGACATATCAATGCCGGAATATCCAGTGCAAATTTCAGGCCACAGAACCCAAAAGCTCAGAAACAAAGAAATTGAATTGGTAAAGGTCAGATGGGAAAACAAGCAAGGTGGTGAAGATACTTGGGAATTAGCGGAAGAAATGAGAAAAGCGTATCCATATTTGTTTGAGTAAGTCTTTACTTCTTTTTAGGTGGTAGTACCATATGAATTAAATTGAAATTTTGATAATTGGCTTCTATTTTAAATTTCGAGGATGAAATTTCTTTTTAGGTGATAGTAATGTAGCGTTTCGACCATTCGGATCGTTTTTGTGTGGTTGTGGAGGCCAGTGTGTGGCCAATGTTGTGTGTGGCAGGTGTTTTCAGCAAGTTGTGAGGCTTTGTGGGCCGGAAGTTTAGGCCCAAAGTGCTCACTGGTTCACAGACTGTGAACGCGACAGTGAGGAGCGTCGCGTTTAGAACGCGACAGCTCATGGCGTCGCGTTCATGGCACCGCTGGTTTTAGTTGACGTTTACATGTGCGCCGTGTGTCGCGCGCTGGGCAAGCATGCTGGCGTCAGCAGGCTGAAGGTGACGGCCGAGTACGTCACGTTCAGGTCGCGACTTAGAAGAGCGTCGCGTTCTTAACTGAACTAAGTTTTTAAGAAACCCTGGCAGAACAGAGCTCATGGAAGCTCTGCTCGGCCAGGGGGTTTTTGCTGTGGAATTTTCGGGCGATTTGGCTTGTTAGAGCTCGGTTTGACGAGTTTTCACAGCGAGGACGCTACGTGGAGCGGAGGAAACATCGTGCATGCATCGTTCTTCGCGTTCTTTGCGAAGGTAGGGAGATTTCCTGTGGTTTGATCCGTGGATCGTTCGTGCGATGTGGATAATGTGTTTCCTGCTTTCTAAACCTTAGATAGCATGTGTAGGAACACATTAAAGCATGAAAATGGAATGAAAACCGTAGGTTCTAAAGAATTTGGGGTGATCCGGATGATGGATTTCGGATTAGGGTTCGCACCTGCTAAGGCGACGACCCTTGGCGTCGGGACCAAGTCGTGACACCACGATACGTCGCGTTCAGAAGGCGACCTATCGTGCCGTCGTGTCCTGAAGGCGACTCTGCACCCTGTCACGATAGCAGCCGAAGGTTGTTATCCGAGAATACATGTAAGTGTATAATTATCCGTTTAGCATGGTTTGTGATATGTGATGATAGTAAGAGGTGCATTAGCATTCTCTCTACGCTCGGGGAGCGTGTGGTGTGTGGTTTATATGGTGTTCACGTGGTTTGCGTGGAGGTTTCACGTGGCTTGTGCGTTGTGCACGTGGTTTCTGTGTACGTGGCGTGTGGTTTGACGCCTTCCGTGGATACCTCTTTAGTTGGGAGCCCCAGGTTTTGTGTGAGCCAGGCACGTGAGTGCTCGGGGCTTGTCCCGGTACTGGGTACCGATGAGGTCTTGTCGTCTTCCTGGACACCCTCACTCCTGTGCTGAGTAGTACGTCCGACTAAGGGAAAGACGGATGTGGGACAGTGACTAGAGATTGTTGTGTTGTCGCTTGTAGCGCACTCGTAGTTGGGGGAGACGGACACCAGTAGACGTACTGGGCCCCAGCTAGTCCTGTTTTCCAGTGCCTCACTTTAGGGAGCTCGGGCCAGAGTTCCTAAAGGTGCCAGGCATGGGCCTGCGAGGTGTGTGACCTGCAGGTTGTGGTGGTTTAGTTGGACTTCACAGTTCTTTGTACTTATTTAGTGGAGCGGCAGCTGGACCTTTCGTCCGTGGCTGCGAGACTGAGAGGTAGTCCTGTGTGGTTTGTCCGGGTCAATAATTGGTGTCGCGAACCAGTTCACGTGACCCGAGTGTGGCGTTTCTCTACAGTAGCTCGTACACCTGTTTGGTTTTGCTGTTTATTTATTTACATTGATTCCTGTTAAACAGCAAATGGTAAGTGGTACTTACATTTTTATATCCTGCTAGATAATGTTATAAATTCTTAGCAGAGCATTTCCTGCTTTGCTACTTGTGTTCGTTTGCTCGGTTTCTAGGGAGTTTCTCTACTGAGCCTGTGACTCGAGAGGCTCACCCCTACCTCCTACCAGGTGAGGGAGATCAGGAGATTTCGCGTCCGTCGTCCAGTGGAGGGTCAGTACCACCAGCAGTGTAATTTTCCCTTTTCTATCATTCACCTCGGGGTATGCCCCAGGTTCTGTTGTAGTTTGGTTACAGTTGTACTATAGCTATGTATATTTCATGTAAATATTTGTGAGAAGGGCAGATCTTATGAATATTTGAGCTGGTTCCTTTATATTACTACGGACTCGTGGTTTGATATCCATTGTGAGGATCCGACCCGTTCGTGGGAGGCGGACTCGAGTTAGGCTCGCTATTAGGTTAACGGGTCTAAACGGCGAGGACCGTCACAACATTATTGTACACAAAGTACAATTTTGTCATATAAGAAACAACACTTTGTCATACATGAAGGGTACTTCATCATACACGAAGTAGAACTTCGTCATACATGATGGAAAACTGAAGTTGATGGTAACTTCACCGTACACGAAGTAGAGCTTCGTCATACAGGAAGTATCACTTCGTCATACACAAAGGGCACTTTGTCATACACGAAGCAGAACTTCGTCATACACGAAAAAACTTAATCTTGATGAGCTCTTCTAAGGATGGGCTTGGAAACCCACCAACGGGGATGTCACGTCCTAGCAAAACTACATTTACCGAACTTGACAGATAATATACATGACGGGTAATACATATTTCGTTCATATCAAGTAGGTTTGCGGAATTATTACATGATGTTCCTCATCATAGTCTGAATGAGGATCCAACAAAAGTACTTGTAAACATATTACATTCTCATTTATAACTATAAAGAAAGCAAGGATAACTGCACGACACTGCTTGATATAGGTGGTCCTCTCAGCACACAATTCCCCCTTAAGCAGTTCCTCCATCTTGTTCACCTGAAATATTGAATTGAATGAGCTAACTAGCCCAGTAGGATTCAACATTTCTAAAAGGATTCAAATAGATAAATATTCAAGATAGAACAAGTAAGGATCACTAGCAGGATGTGTTCCAAGAACGGAAGCACAAGTTTATTCGATATCATGTATTCAACAAGTATAAAGTTGGAAATAGAATCAATAACTCAGGATGATTTTAGAATTCCAAATCAGATACAATATCACACACTCAAGCATGATATGATGACCAATCAATCACGAGTTGATGCATGCCAACATCCACGACGTCCTTATCGCCCCCGCGCGGCCACTGACGAATTCAGGTGCTCTCCCCAGGACTGAACCAGCCCTTATTTGCCAGGCATTTTTCTCGAATGAGTTCCAAGACTCACAAGTGTCATCATCACACACTTACCTTTGTAATGAATCAAGAAATACAAAGTTTTTACTCATAATCACTCAGAGTTTATATACAAGAAACAAGGAACTTGTTTTCGACATTGATTTCTCGAAATGACACTCTCACGAAGACAATTAAGTTCAGAACTTGTAGTAATAACCCAACGTGACAAGAAGGTTAACTTGACTGGTTTAAATGGTTGTTTTGGTAGTAAAATACATAATCTAAAGGTATACTAACAAGTAGAACAAAAGAGTATGATTTTCATGAAAGAACGGGGTCAAAACAAGGCTAGAAACAAGGTTTGGTCATGACCTGTCGACAGGCCTTGATCTGCTGTCGACAGGGCTGCTCTGCCAGAGCTGAGCTTTCAGCTCTGTGTGTATCTGTCGACAGCCAGCATGGGTCTGTCGACAGGTACACTCAGGCTGAAAGTTCTGGGTTCTGGCCAGGGGTTCCTGTCGACAGGCAGACCTTCGTCTGTCGACAGGGGCTATGTAAACTGCATAAAAACCATTCCATTTGACCTCCAATGGATCTATAAAGTTACTCTAATGTTCCTAACATGATTTGAACCCTATACAAGTGTGGTTTCAAATATAAAACTCATGGTAACATGATCTGAGAACTGAAGATCATGGGACTTAATTTACAAGGGTGTTCTAGCTAAAAGTGAACTCAAAGAGGATAATTGGAAGTACTACTTCTTAGAACTCTTTTCTCCTCATCTTTCTATGTGAGTCTTATATGAATTGAACCAACTAATGAGTCTTTTCATACCTCAACACATTAAGTTAGCTAAAAGAAGAAAATCATTGAGGTTCTATCTAATCCATACAATAGAAGCAACACTCTAATTTGTGTTGAATGGTTGGAAGACAACAAGAGGTAGATACTTATGACTTGTGGATCAGCTAAAACATGATGACATGTTGATTTCCTATCATGAACATGATTTCTAAACCTTGGTAACAATAGGATCAATATCAAGTTTCCAGATTTCACAAATGTCTGGATTTTCACATTGGACTTAGATTTCTTCATGCCACTACCTAGAGAATCCAAGGGAGGTGGTAGAAGAAATTGGAAAGATCAAGAGGAGAATCCTACCTTGTTGAAGTGAGAGTGAGATCCTTGGCTTCAGAAATCCACAGAAATATAAGGAAGCAAAGCACACTTGCACGAAGAAGAAGTTCCACAGCAATCCACCCCAAGGAGATGAACCAGAATAACCGTTGAAGTTTCCTCAAAGAGAATTGATAGCTCAATTCACTAGAATGGCAGTGGAAGTGGAGAAACTTCTGATGTAGCACACACACACCAGTTAGAAGAGAGAAAAGAGGTGTGTACGATGGTGATGGAGGGTTTTTATAGAACCAAAACCGGTTACATGCACATGAACACGTAGGGGGGGTAGGTGTTAAGGTAAGAATCCTTTTTACCTCACTTGGACACCTAGCCCATGCAAGATGAGAGAGTTACACATGGTAACTGAGGTGTTACCATGTTTCCTCAAGTGTTGTCTTCATCTAAAGCCTCCACGTACCCCTTATACAATTAACCCAGAAAAGCCATTCCGTAAATCCTAAGTAATTCAGTTGGTCCACTAAGGTTGATGTAAACATACTCAAATGATATCCATTAATCATGAAATTTTAACCATACATTAATATGATGGTTTTACTAATTGTGATGATTTTTAATAAATTTTTAGATTTTATTTTGCAATAGGTGAAAAATCACCCGATAAATGGTCGCGTCGATTGTACGTTGAAATCCGTACGTCGAAAAATTCATGAAATTACATATTTAATTTCTCCACATTTTTCTGGAATTTATGATGTTCTTGGATTTTTATTTTGACGTTGATTCCAGAATCGCCCTGTGGAGGCACGCATTTCGAGGTACGACACTAGGATAATGTTCATTACCACTAATTAAGTCTATCATCCAATTATCACAATTTATTAACAACTCTAAGGTATTTTAATCAAATTACTTCTATTTTCTTAATCTTTTAAATTTCTGGGGCGTTACAACTCTCCCCTACTAAAAAAAAATTTGGTCCTCCAAATTTAATAACATAAAGTTCATTATACTAACCTGGAAATAATTCTGGATATCTCGTCTTAATGGTATCTTCTAGTTCCCATGTGGCCTCCTCTTGTCCTCGCCTGCTCCATTGGATCTTTAATAAGGAAACTTCCTTGTTTCGAAGTTGTTTGATTTTTCGATCAAGAATCTGCACCGGTCTTTCCTAATATGCCAGATTTTCTTGTATCCCCTGATTTTGGTATTCAATAATATGTTCCGGATCATACACATATTTCCTCAACATTGACACATGAAAAACATCATGTACATTAGATAATTGTGGTGGAAGTGCCAGTTGGTACGTCATTTCCCCAACCCTTTTTAGTATTTCAAACGGTCCAATATATCTTGGACTCAATTTTCCCTTAATACCAAATCTTTTAATTCCTCTCCGGGGTGATACTTTAAGAAACACATGTTCTCCTGCTTGGAATTCTAGCTCCCTTCTTCTTTGATCAGCATAGCTTTTCTGTCAATCTTGAGCAGCTTTCATCCGATCTCGTACCAACTTAATAATTTCTGTTGTTTCTTGAATCATTTCGGGTCCAAGAATATGTGATTCCTTCAGTTCCACCCAACACAATGGTGATCTACATTGCCTGCCATACAAGGCTTCAAATGGTGCCATTTGAATAGTTGACTGGTCGCTATTATTGTAAGCAAACTCCATTATTGCTAAATGAGTATTCCAGTCGTTTCCAAACTCCAATATGCAAGCACGACACATATCTTCAATGATCTGATTTACTCGTTCTGTCTGTCCGTCGGTTTGAGGATGAAAAGCAGTACTAAACTTTAACTTAGTCCCCAATGCATCTTGTAATTCTCTCCAAAATGTGAGGTAAATCTTGCATCTCTGTCAGAAATTATGTCTTTTGGAATCCCATGCAATCGGACAATTTCTTTCATGTACAAGGCTGCTAGAATATTGACGGACCATCTTGTTTTAATTGCCAAGAAATGGGCTGATTTAGTAAGGCGATCAATAATTACCCATATTGCATCGAATCCACTTCGTGTCCTGGGCAGTCCGACAATGAAATCCATACCAATGCTATCCCATTTCCATTCCGGTACTTCAAGTGGTTTTAACTTTCCTGCTGGTTTCTGGTGTTCGGCTTTAACCTTCTGACATGTCAAACATTTCGCTACAAAGTCCACAATATCCTTTTTCATGTTACACCACCAAAAATGCTTTTTCAGATCTTGATACATCTTGATAACTCCTGGATGAATCGTATAATGTGATCGATGAGCTTCTTCCAAGATTTGCTTCTTGATTTCAGAATTATCTAGTACACATAATCTGTTTCGAAACCGAAGATTTCCATGCTCATCTTTATTAAAATCAGATCTGAAAGCCAATTTTTCTCTAGTTTCTGTCAACATAGGATCATTGTTCTGTTGTTCTCTAATTTGCTTTCGCAAATCTGATTGCACCATCATGTTATCAATTACAACTCTTGTTTCTTGCAGTTTAGTCTTTAAGCTCAATGTAGAAAACTCTTCTAACAACTTCCATTCCTTTACTTGCAATTGACATACCTTGGTTACAGGATTTCTACTGAGTGCATCGGCCACAGTGTTACCTTTCCCTGGATGATATTCTATTTTGAAGTCATAATCTTTGATATACTCCATCCATCTTCTTTGTCTCATATTCAATTCTTTCTGAGAGAACAAATATTTGAGACTCTTGTGATCGGAGTACACTATAAATTGGTTGTCATACAAATAGTGTCTCCAGAGTTTAAGAGCAAAAACTACTGCGGCTAATTCCAAATCATGTACTGGGTAATTTTTCTCATGAATCTTCAATTGTCTTGATGCATAAGCAATGACTCGTCTATCTTGCATCAATACACATCCTAGTCCAATACTTGAAGCATCAGTATAAACTTCAAATAATTTTCCTTCTACTGGCAAAGCTAGGATTGGTGCAGATGATAGACATTCCTTTAATAACTGAAATGCTTGTTTACAATTCTCACTCCAAACGAATGTAGTTTCTTTTCTGGTCAATTGTGTAAGAGGCGAGGCAATTCTTGAAAAATTCTGAACAAATCGCCGGTAATAGCTAGCCATTCCCAAGAAACTTCTAACTTCAGTGAGGTTCTTTGGTTGTTCCCATTTCTGTGTGGTTTCAACTTTTGAAGAATCCACAGACAATCCTTCTTTTGAAATAATATGCCCCAAGAACATCACTTGTTCTGTCCAAAATTCACATTTACTAAACTTTGCATATAACTGGTGATCTCTTAATAGTTGCAAGGTAATTCGTAAATGTGCCTCATGTTCTTCTATGCTCTTGGAATAAATCAATATATCATCTATAAACACAACCACAAATTGATCTAAATAAGATCTGAACACATCATTCATCAAACGCATAAATGCCGCAGGTGCATTTGTCAATCCAAATGGCATTACCACGAATTCATAGTGTCCATACTGTGTTCTAAAAGCTGTCTTATGAATATCTTGCTCTTGAATTTTTAGTTGGTGGTATCCAGATCTTAAATCAATCTTAGAAAAATACTGAGCTCCAGACAATTGATCAAATAGATCGTCAATTCTTGGAAGGGGGTATTTGTTCTTTATGGT
This sequence comes from Colocasia esculenta, assembly GCA_014218235.1. Lineage (NCBI taxonomy): Eukaryota > Viridiplantae > Streptophyta > Magnoliopsida > Alismatales > Araceae > Colocasia > Colocasia esculenta. The sequence continues at coordinate 24,361,402 of CM024759.1, forward strand.
CAACTGGTTCAACTGTCGGTAATCTATACATAACCGCATAGACCCATCCTTTTTCTTCACGAATAACACTGGAGCACCCCAAGGCGAGGTACTAGGTCTAATAAATCCCTTTTCTATCAGTTCTAATAATTGCCTTTTCAATTCTTTCAACTCCTCCATTGACATTCTATACGGTGTTCTTAAAATTGGTGTAGCTCCCGGTACTAATTCAATGGAAAAGTTCACTTCTCTATTAGGTGGTATGCCAGGTAATTCTTCAGGAAAAACATCAAGAAATTCTTTTACTACTGGAATATCACTCAATCCCGTGATATCTTGGTTTAGTATTGCTACCGATGCCAAATAACCTTGACAACCTTTTCGTACAAGCTTACAAGCCTTGACTGCTGAGATTATCAGTATTCTTCTAATATGAGGTTTATCAAGAGTTATAGAACAATTTTCCTTTCCCAGAAATGTGACCCGTCTTAATTGGCAATCTAAGTTAGCATGGTGTTTAGATAACCAATCCATTCCGAGGATCACATCGTAATCCCACATTTCCAAGCATATCAAATCACCATATAATTGTGTCCATCACATAAAATCTGACTATCAGGATAATATTCTCTAAGCTTTTTACCCTCACTCAAAGGTGTTGCCACTTCCAATTGTGTAGACAATAAGACTGGTTGTACTTCCAATGACTTAGCAAAATTATAACTAATAAAGGAGTGTGTAGCTCCTGAATCAAATAGTACATATGCAAGTTTTGAGTTTACTATTAGTGTACCTTCAATCAGTTCGCCTTCTTGCGAAGATTCAGGTTCTACTTCTTGAATTGCTTGTATTCTTCCTTGTTTTGTTTGTCTTGCTTGAGGATTTGCTTTAGCTGGCATATTCTTAATTGTCGGACACTCCGAAATGCGATGCTGAGTACTTCCACACTTAAGGCATGCTCCCAACCTACCCCAACAAACCTCTGCTTTATGTCCTCTAACATGACAATGCGTACACACTTCCTTGTTTCCATTTGAAGCTTTCCCTAACTTCTTTCCAGATTGCTGCACTTTCGAGGTAATTCCTGACTCAAATTTTCTCTTTCGATCCTCTCCTGACCTTCCTTTAATTTTATCCACCAAATCATTAGCAGCTTCTAGAGCCAACGCTCTTTTGACCATTTCTGAATACGTAATAATCAGATGAGAAGTTAACTGCATAATATAGACAGGACGTAGTCCATTCATGAATCTCTTGGCTTTTAATTTATCCGTGGCTATGAGATGTGGAGCATACTTCGACAGTCGAGCAAACTGAGCCTCATATTCGGATACAGTCATCCTTAACTGTTTCAGATTAGCAAATTCAGTGGCTTTCTTCTCCTGGACAACTTCAGAAAAATACTGATCATTAAACAGTTCTACAAACTCATCCCAACTCATTTGACTTGGATCTTCCAATGTAGATGTCACCGTGTCCCACCACGCTCTAGAATCTCGTTCCAACTGAAAAGTTACTAATCGAATCTTTTCTTCTTCAGTACACTTAATTACTCCAAAGATCCTTTCCATGTCCTTTAGCCAATTCTCGGCTTCATCCGGATCGGTACTTCCTGAGAATCTCGGAGGATCTAAACTTCGGAAATCCCTGAACAGGCTTGTCCCATTATGGCTATTACTCTTTGCTACATTCCTCATTACTCGGGTCAGATCATGCATCGAATTTTCCATTTTCTTCCAACTAGCATCACCTCCGTCCATGACAAGATTATATAATAATCTGTAACATCCAATAGAACATACATTAATTTCATATCCATCCAACTTGCATTCATCACATAACGCACCATTTCATTCACTAGTCAAATATTTACATCAATATGTACAATCATAGCTAACAACTAACCCACTGCCTTCTCTTACTTTCCACTGTTCCACATTACAAAACATCCTTCATTAACCCCTCATTTCCCACACATGGGAATTACATATTCACAACTGACATTTACACAAAAGGAGAGGTTACAAAAAGAAGGACAAGTTTTCCAAAGTCCTTTCAGTTTTGGGTCAAGTCTATGACAGCTTCAGCAGGTAGTGGCTACAGTACTTCATCGGCTCCATGATATAATTCTCTGGCTGCATCGGTTAGAGCTTCCCAATATCCCTCAAACTGGTGAAGCAACATATCTTGCCCCAGCTTGAGGTTGTCCAACCTACACATGACTTGAGTCATAACGTCCAGAGAAGCACGAGGATTGCCGGCATGAAATGCAACCGCGGTCAGATTAAGGACTTCCTCCTTAAGTTGCACATGAGCTTCCTGCTGTGCGTGGGCATATGCCTCTAAATCTTGGCGTAGCATTTCCAGTGCTGCCACCATTCTTTCTTGGGCATTCATGTCCATACTGAGACAGATGCCAAGTTAAGCATTTATGTAACTACAAGATTATATAAACTAATTCCCAATTTCTACCCCAACTCACGGTTATCCCTAGGTTTATCGTACTAATGCTCTGATACCAATTTAATCTGTCACGTCCTAGCAAAACTACATTTACCGAACTTGACAGATAATATACATGACGGGTAATACATATTTCGTTCATATCAAGTAGGTTTGCGGAATTATTACATGATGTTCCTCATTATAGTCTGAATGAGGATCCAACAAAAGTACTTGTAAACTTATTACATTCTCATTTATAACTATAAAGAAAGCAAGGATAACTGCACGACACTGCTTGATATAGGTGGTCCTCTCAGCACACAATTCCCCCTTAAGCAGTTCCTCCATCTTGTTCACCTGAAATATTGAATTGAATGAGTTAACTAGCCCAGTAGGATTCAACATTTCTAAAAGGATTCAAATAGATAAATATTCAAGATAAAACAAGTAAGGATCACTAGCAGGATGTGTTCCAAGAACGGAAGCACAAGTTTATTCGATATCATGTATTCAATAAGTATAAAGTTGGAAATAGAATCAATAACTCAGGATGATTTTAGAATTCCAAATCAGATACAATATCACACACTCAAGCATGATATGATGACCAATCAATCACGAGTTGATGCATGCCAACATCCACGACGTCCTTATCGCCCCCGCACGGCCACTGACGAATTCAGGTGCTCTCCCCAGGACTGAACCAGCCCTTATTTGCCAGGCATTTTTCTCGAATGAGTTCCAAGACTCACAAGTGTCATCATCACACACTTACCTTTGTAATGAATCAAGAAATACAAAGGTTTTACTCATAATCACTCAGAGTTTATATACAAGAAACAAGGAACTTGTTTTCGACATTGATTTCTCGAAATGACACTCTTACAAAGACAATTAAGTTCAGAACTTGTAGTAATAACCCAAGGTGACAAGAAGGTTAACTTGACTGGTTTAAATGGTTGTTTTGGTAGTAAAATACATAATCTAAAGGTATACTAACAAGTAGAACAAAAGAGTATGATTTTCATGAAAGAACGGGGTCAAAACAAGGCTAGAAACAAGGTTTAGTCATGACCTGTCGACAGCCTTGATCTGCTATCGACAGGGCTGCTCTGCCAGAGCTGAGCTTTCAGCTCTGTGTGTATCTATCGACAGCCAGCATGGGTCTGTCGACAGGTACACTCAGGCTGAAAGTTCTGGGTTCTGGCCAGGGGTTCCTGTCGACAGGCAGACCTTCGTCTGTCGACAGAGGCTATGTAAACTGCATAAAAACCATTCCATTTGACCTCCAATGGATCTATAAAGTTACTCTAATGTTCCTAACATGATTTGGACCCTATACAAGCGTGGTTTCAAATATAAAACTCATGGTAACATGATCTGAAAACTGAAGATCATGGGACTTAATTTACAAGGGTGTTCTAGCTAAAAGTGAACTCAAAGAGGATAATTGGAAGTACTACTTCTTAGAACTATTTTCTCCTCATCTTTCTATGTGAGTCTTATATGAATTGAACCAACTAATGAGTCTTTTCATACCTCAACACATTAAGTTAGCTAAAAGAAGAAAATCATTGAGGTTCTATCTAATCCATACAATAGAAGCAACACTCTAATTTGTGTTGAATGGTTGGAAGACAACAAGAGGTAGATACTTATGACTTGTGGATCAGCTAAAACATGATGACATGTTGATTTCCTATCATGAACATGATTTCTAAACCTTGGTAACAATAGGATCAATATCAAGTTTCCAGATTTCACAAATGTCTGGATTTTCACATTGGACTTAGATTTCTTCATGCCACTACCTAGAGAATCCAAGGGAGGTGGTAGAAGAAATTGGAAAGATCAAGAGGAGAATCCTACCTTGTTGAACTGAGAGTGAGATCCTTGGCTTCAGAAATCCACAGAAATATAAGGAAGCAAAGCACACTTGCACTAAGAAGAAGTTCCACAGCAATCCACCCCAAGGAGATGAACCAGAACAACCGTTGAAGCTTCCTCAAAGAGAATCGATAGCTCAATTCACTAGAATGGCAGTGGAAGTGGAGAAACTTCTGATGTAGCACACACACACCAGTTAGAAGAGAGAAAAGAGGTGTGTACGATGGTGATGGAGGGTTTTTATAGAACCAAAACCGGTTACATGCACATGAACACGTAGGGGGGGTAGGTGTTAAGGTAAGAATCCTTTTTACTTCACTTGGACACCTAGCCCATGCAAGATGAGAGAGTTACACATGGTAACTGAGGTGTTACCATGTTTCCTCAAGTGTTGTCTTCATCTAAAGCCTCCACGTACCCCTTATACAATTAACCCAGAAAAGCCATTCCGTAAATCCTAAGTAATTCAGCTGGTCCACTAAGGTTGATGTAAACATACTCAAATGATATCCATTAATCATGAAATTTTAACCATACATTAATATGATGGTTTTACTAATTGTGATGATTTTTAATAAATTTTTAGATTTTATTTTGCAATAGGTGAAAAATCACCCGAAAAATGGTCGCGTCGATTGTACGTTGAAATCCGTACGTTGAAAAATTTATGAAATTACATATTTAATTTCTCCACATTTTTCTGGAATTTATGATGTTCTCAGATTTTTATTTTGACGTCGATTCCAGAATCCCCTGTGGAGGCACGCATTTCGAGGTGTGACACTGGGATAATGTTCATTACCACTAATTAAGTCTATCATCCAATTATCACAATTTATTAATAACTCTAAGGTATTTTAATCAAATTACTTCTATTTTCTTAATCTTTTAAATTTCTGGGGCGTTACAGGGGAACTTATGGGAAGATTCTAGCTTAAAGTGTGGGGTAAACTAGTTAATTCAAAAAGATAAAAGGGTCCAAAGTTCTGAAATAATCTCAAGAGAAAACTGAAGGTCCTGGACCTAAGCACATGATATTATAGAGACCATGCTCCAATTCCGTAAGAACTGGAGATTAATGAACAGGGTTTTTTTAATATGCATTATCTCCCAAATGAAGTCAAGTTTTAATGTTAACAATTCAAGTTGCGATGATAGCAAAATCCTTAACTAATGTAGTTTTAGTGATAACAGAATTGATTATAAATGATGGCGTTTTTTATTAAAATAATCATATTTAATATTTAATTATTCAAATAATCATACTTAAAAAAATATTTCCCAAAATAGTCACCAAATTGCCACGCTGGCAATTTGGTGACCAAGAGACCAGTTCGAAGTGCATTCAGTGTTGGAAATGCTGACTCCGAAGTCAGGATTAGCAATGCCGACTTCAGAGTCGGCATTGGTAATGTCGACTCCAAAGTCGGCATTGTCAATGCCGACGGCCTTCTTAAAACCCCCACATGAAATCCCCACTTCCCCACCCTGCCACAGTCGCTCGCCCATGGAGTGGAGTGCGTCGTCACCTTGCTCGTGCCTCCTCCTCCCCTCCTCCCTGACCTCCCCCCCCCCCCCCCCCCCCCCCTGATGCCACCTCCTCCCCTCCTCCTTCACCTCCCCCCCACCCTGACCCCTCCTCCTCCCTCACCTCCCCCCACCCCGCCCCACTCACCCATCTCCACCACCTCCTCTCCTTGTCACACCCCTCCAATTTAGCAGCAGAATAAATCGGAGGGAAACGTGAGCAACAAGTATGGTAACGTGAATTGCGCATACATACACAAATATTAGAGCATCTAATGAACAATAATTGAAATAAACTCTTGATTTCATTATAAAATCACTAAGACTATTACAACCACTAATTCGGAGCCAATACATAGGGCTCAATGACATCATTATATTGAAAAGAAATCTAAAGCAATAACTATTGGACTCCATAGTACTAGGGAAACTTCTTCAACTGACTCCAGGTCGCTCATCACTCTGGACCCGTCCCATTGGTGTGTGTGACGTCATTGTCTGACTTACCTGAGACACAATGACAAATAACGAAGGGTGAGCGATAACGCCCAGTAGGACTTAAATCTCAGGCTCAAGCATGCTTTAAATAATTAATGCTTTAAAGGACAGAGTAACTAACGATAGAGAGAGTCATGTAAAGTCGAGAAAGTAATGGCACAAGTAACATGGTTCAGATAGAAGATGAATCAAGTATATCACGATGATTAAAGTCAAGTCACGATAGAAACGATAACAACACGATGGCAAATAACGTCAACGTCAAGCAATAGCAAGAAACATGTATAGTAAGGAGAGAGATAGTAGTTGGCCATGTAAAGAGTAAATTGCACTTTGGTTATGCGTAAATAGCCGAGAGAGAACATAGCACTTTTATTGTCAATAGACAATGAGAGAGTATAGCACTGTGAATGCGATTTAGTCACGATAGAACGCAATAACTCAAGATAGCAATTATCAAGTAGAGCAAGGAGAGAGTGCGGCAGTAGTTGCTCAATAACAAGAGGGTAGCAGTTCAGTAACAGTCGGTGGTAGTACAGTAACAGTGCAGTACGTCTGAACTAACAGACTAACAGTAACAGTATAACAGTCAGATGTCTAGCTAATTCAGAATAGTCAGTCAGAACCAGTGTAATTGCAAACACTGTCATTAGCCCCTGCAGGTATTTTCGGGTGGCTCTCTATTCCCAGGACTAGATTGGAGCCCCTCGGACACTCTCCGTGACCTCAGTAGTATGCATTCAAGTCAGTAGAGTCAAAAGACCCGTTTTAGCGCTAGACAGTCAAAGGGTACCAAGAGAGTACTAGATGAATAGACGAGATAGACGAGAGTATAGAGACAGTAGACAAGACAAGGACTTATTCGTAAGGCAACGTTAAACCAGCGATAATAATAGTTGCACACACGCGTGATTGGTGTAGGCAGTCAGGTGGAATTCTCTACCTTTCCGCTGGCCATGTTATGCATAGGTCCAGAGGTCCGGCGTGGTTCAAGATAAGAGAGAGAACAATCTAAGGTCGTATGGATCTTCCTGATCCCTCAAGTGTATCATAGGTGTTAGGGTACAACCAGCTCATCGACCATGTGGGAACCCATGGACAGAGGAGTCTTACGGAGGCCTTGAACAAGGATTCACTAGTCCGGCAGAAGGAATATCTGACAGAGAGTTCGTCCAAGTCAAGAGAAAGTGTATATATAGAAACAAGTGCTCGATGTTCTAGAGGAATTCCAGAATAGTGGAGCATCGGTAACGGTGTTCCAAATCATCGCGAGAAAATGTAGACAAGTATATTTAAAATAGGGCAATCTAATTACATGATTGACATAATTACCAGATGTATTATGAGATATTTTCATGCCAAGTTAAGCCATATTTGGATGGTTCAAGTGAGTGCAAGTCTAAGAAAAATTATAGATAGAAAAAGGGTCATGTGCATGTATTTAAATCACTTGTTATACATTCCATTTATAACAGGTGAATTTACTGCGTGTATGATGGTTAACAAAGGGTATGAACACTGTAGAAAGTGATAGCATCAAAATTTATGTGTTTTCAAGCAAAAATCCCAGATTGCGACGTACCCTTCTAAGGGTCGCGACAGGGTCAAAACAGATCGCGACAAGGGCTTATACAAAAAGCGACAGGTCGTTCAGGACAGGTTCACAGATCGCGACGGCAGCGCCTGTCGTGTTCAGAACGCGACGGGTATTGCTGTCACGATAAGACCTCAGAACGTGGCCTATCGGGCCGTCATGTTCACAGGGTCTGCGCCTGAGTCCGACAGAGAAAAGGGCAGAGCATTGGATTGCGGGCCAGATTGCCTTGTTTGACATAGGGTGCTTCAAAAATTCATAACTAATTGCACAAGCAATGAAAAATCACGAAGCAAGTTCCAAACGAATCTAGACATGCAGTAGTATTCACAGTAATTAGGAATTGAATAGTAGACATGGTCTCAACATGAATCAAATAGATTTATTTACGAGGTGCATAGTACAGTACACAGTGGAGATCCACTAATTAATTCACAAGGTAGGATGGATGAAAATTAGGGCTTTCAGGGGCAAAAGATTCCTAACAATCATCAGTATCTCCAATAAAAATTTCAAGGCATGGGATAGAGTATTCAAGGAGATATAAATTAAACATGAAAGTTCAGGGTTATGGGGTTTGCAGCGATTCAAAAATCAAGATCAAAAGATTGAGTGAACGAAAAATTATGAAACAAAAGGGGTTTTATTCCTGATGCATGGAACAATCTACAGAAAATTTTAATTAGATTTTGCTCATAAGAATGCCTACCTTTAGTCATTTTCCTCTTCCAGGGCTACAACTTGAAGAAGGAGAGAGAGAGCTTGAGAGAGTCTTCTCCCTACGAAATCTCCTCCTCCTTGGCCTCTCCTCCTAGTTCAGCAACCCTTGGCAACGAGCTAGGGCCAGCCATGGGGGATTTAGGAGAGTATTTATGCTTCATATGTTTCTATTTCCTAGTAGGACTCTAACTCCTATTTAATTCTGAGATTTCCTATTTAATTCCACCTTCCAAGCCTGCCATGTCCAATTTGGGTTAGGTTGGGATCCAAATTCGTGACCAGCCTATTATGGTAGGTTTAGGAATCTAATTCCAACACAAACTACTTATTTTAATACTTTAATACCCCTTTTCTATTTAGGTAATATTTAAGTTACGAATTTAGGGTATTTTCCTATTATTCTTCTTTTAAAAATCCATATTTTGGCCCAACAAATTCTAGAGGGTCCATTTAATAAAGCACATTATTTATTGGAATTTATCTTATGAGAATTCTCCATCTTAAATAGGGAAATAATAGAATTTCAAAATTTATTATATTTTTCTTACTTGAATTTATTCATGGGCCATGAGTGGTCCATTGGTCCAATTCCGATAATGGGTAATCATTTCATGATGTTGAAAGTCTCTCCGGCGCATTATTTTTTCGTGTTAACAGTTTTCCAACTTAGTTTTCTAATTTGGATAATTAGTCACATTGTGACGTACACTTGGCCAATCGGATTTTTTGTTGCTTGAATTTCTGAGTAGAACACTTAGGAACAATGTCTAGGGTTGATTTATAATTTTTAAGGAATTTTTCGATGTATTCTTGCACATACGATACTGGTACGTATGTTTCTATTATTTTGATTTAAAGAAATTATTATTTCAAATTTTTAAATATTAATTTTTTCTGGGTTGCTGCAACCTCCCCCACTTAAAAAGAATTTGGTCCCCAAATTCATATGATATGATACGACTATCAATTTACTTGGAATATTTCATTCCATCATCTCCCCCACTTAGGGCTTTGCTATTGTGAAAATAATATGAAATTATACTAAGGGTTTAGTGATGGTACCTTGTTCACCTTCATTGGCATGATTTATATCCACAAGGGCTTGTAATCATCCTTGGCGTGGAGTTTGGTTCTTCTTTGTTAGACAATCGATGACTCGATGTTGTTGACTTCCACATCACAAGCATCTGCCCAATATCTTCCAACAGTTATCAACCTGATGCCCTGGCTTTTCACAAAATTCATAGACTTCCTTCTGCTTCACTTCCCCTTTCATTCTCTTGCTATCTACTGTATTTCTTCCTTTATTATCATTGGAATGAGTAGCACGTTCCTTTTTCATCACCTTCTTCTTATGGATCTTTTCAAGAAGTTCCATGGTGTCCTCTACTAATTGAGCTCTCAATACCATGACTGAATATACTTCAATGTCTAGTGGAGCCAACTTTTTCCAATACACAGGTCTCAACCCTTCTAAGAATCTCTTTGCCTTCATCTTTTCCGTACTCACCAAATGTGGTGCATACTGTGCTAGTCTTTCAAATTGCGCTTCATATTCTGCTACAGACATCATTTGTTGTTTTAAATTGGCGAATTCATTTGTCTTCTTCTCACGAATCCTATCGGAAAAATATTTGGTGTTGAAGAGTTCTAAAAATTTATCCCACTCTATGTCGATGTTGGGTAATTGTCGACTGGCAGCTTCCCACCAAGCTCTAGCATCGCGGTCCAACTGGAAAGTTGCCAGAAGGACTTTCTCCTGCTCTGAACATTGCATAACTCTAAAGATTCGTTCCATCGCCTTCACCCAATTTTCAGCTTCATCGGGATCCGGAGTTCCATTAAACCTAGGGGGATTTATTCTTTGAAAGTTCCCATATACAGTCTCATGCTCCATTTCTTGCTCCTGCTTGAATCACATTGTTAAGGGCTTGAGTTAACCCATGTACAGTCAATTGTAATTCGTGCATTTGTGCATGCTCTCCAACCATCTCCTCTAGTTCCTGCGAGCAATAATACTTATTAATTTCTTCTTAAACGTAGGGTGCTTATACATATAGTTAAGCTCCTAGCATAACCCCAAGCTTTACCCAATCTCTCACATGGGTATGGTGGTTGACTTAGACACGGTCATGGCAGTTCACCTAGAACATCCCTAGACATAAAATATCATAATAAGGACATCCTAGGCTCTGATACCAACTGTCACGCCCCTCCAATTTAGCAACGAAATAAATCAGAGGGAAACGTGAGCAACAAGTATGGTAACGTGAATTGCGCATACAGACGTAAATATCAGAGCATCTAATGAACAATAATTGAAATAAACTCTTGATTTCATTATAAAATCAATAAGACTATTACAACCACTAATTCCGAGCCAATACATAGGGCTCAATGACATCATTATATTGAAAAGAAATCTAAAGCAATAACTATTAGACTCCATAGTACTAGAGCAACTTCTTCAACTGACTCCAGGTCGCTCATCACTCTGGACCCGTCCCATTGGTATGTGTGACGTCATTTTCTGACTTAACTGAGACACAATAACAAATAACGAAGGGTGAGCGATAATGTCCAGCAGGACTTAAATCGCAGGCTCAAGCATGCTTTAAATAATTAGTGCTTTAAAGGACAGAGTAACTAACGATAGAGCGAGTCATGTAAAGTCGAGAAAGTAATGGCACAAGTAACATGGTTCAGATAGAAGATGAATCACGTATAGCACGATGATTATAGTCAAGTCACGATAGAAACGATAACAACACGATGGCAAATAAATTCAACGTCAAGCAATAGCAAGAAACATGTATAGCAAGGAGAGAGATAGTAGTTGGCCATGTAAAGAGTAAATTGCACTTTGGTTATCCGTAAATAGTCGAGAGAGAACATAGCACTTTTATTGTCAATAGACAATGAGAGAGTATAGCACAGTGAATGTGATTTATTCATGATAGAATGCAATAACTCAAGATAGCAAGTATCAAGTAGAGCAAGGAGAGAGTACGACAGCAGTCGCTCAATAACAGGACGGTAGCAGTTCAGTAACAGTCAGTGGTAGTACAGTAACAGTGCAGTACGTCTAAACTAACAGACTAACAGTAACAGTATAACAGTCAGATGTCTAGCTAATTCAGAACAGTCAGTCAGAACCGGTGCAAATGCAAACACCGTCATTAGCCCCTGCAGGTATTTTCGGGTGGCTCTCTACCTCCAGGACTAGATTGGAGCCCCTCAGACACTCTCCGTGCCCTCAGCCGTATGCATTCAAGTCAGTAGAGTCACAAGACCCATTTTAGCGCTAGGCAGTCATGAACAGTACAAAGCAGTAGGAGGCACACAAGCTCAAAGGGTACCAAGAGAGTACTAGATGAATAGACGAGATAGACGAGATAGTAGAGTGAACATGAATAGACGAGAGTATAGAGACAGTAGACGAGACAAGGACATATTCATAAGGCAATGTTAAACCAGTGATAATAACAGTTGCACAACACGCGTGATCAGTGTAGGTAGTCAGGTGGAATTCACTACCCTTCCACTGACCATGTTATGCATAGGTCCAGAGGTCCAGCGTGATTCAAGATAAGAGAGAGAACAATCTAAGGTCGTATGGATCTTCCTAATCCCTCAAGTGTATCATAGGTGTTAGGGTACAACCAACTCGTCGACCATGTGGGAACCCATGGACAGAGGAGTCTTACGGAGGCCTTGAACAAGGATTCACTAGTCCGGAAGAAGGAATATCCAACGGAGAGTTCGTCCAAGTCAAGAGAAAGTGCATATATAGAAACAAGTGCTCGACGTTCTAGAGGAATTCTAGAACAGTGGAGCGTCGGTAACGGTGTTCCAAATCATCGTGAGAAAACGTAGACAAGTATATTTAAAATAGGGCAATGTAATTACAAGATTGACATAATTACCAGATGTATTATGAGATATTTTCATGCCAAGTTAAGCCATATTTGGGTGATTCAAGTGAGTGCAAGTGTAAGAGAAATTATAGATAGAAAAAGGGTCATGTGCATGTATTTAAATCACTTGATATACATTCCATTTATAACAGGTGAATTTACTGTGTGTATGATGGTTAACAAAGGGTATGAACACTGTAGAAAGTGATAGCATCAAAATTTATGGGTTTTTAAGCAAAAGTCCCAGATCGCGATGTACCCTTGTAAGGGTCACGATGGGGTCAGAACAGATCGCGACAAGGGCTTATACAGAAAACGACAGGTCGTTCAAGACAGGTTCACAGATCGCGACGGCAGTGCCTGTCGCGTTCAGAACGCGACGGGTATTGCTGTTGCGACAAGACCTCAGAACACGGCCTATCGGGCCATCGCGTTCACAGGGTCTGCGCCTGAGTCTGACAGGGAAAAGGGCAGAGCATTGGATTGCAGGCCAGATTGTCTTGTTTGACAAAGGGTGCTTCAAAAATTCATAACTAATTGCGCAAGCGATGAAAATTCACGAAACTAGTTCCAAACGAATCTAGACATGCAGTAGTATTCGTAGTAATTAGGAATTGAATAGTAGACATGGTCTCAACATGAATCAAATAGGTTTATTTACGAGGTGCATGGTACAGTACACAGTGGAGATCCATGAATTAATTCGCAAGGTAGGATGGATGAAAATTAGGGCTTTTTGGGGCAAAAGATTCCTAACAATCATCAGTATCTCCAATAAAAATTTCGAGACATGGGATAGAGTATTCAAGGAGATATAAAATAAACATGAAGGTTCGGGGTTATGGGTTTGTAGCGATTCAAAAATTGAGATCAAAAGATTGAGTGAATGAAAAATTATGAAACAAAAGGGGTTTTGTTCCTGATGCATGGAACAATCTACAGACAAATTTAATTAGATTTTCCTTGTGAGAATACCTACCTTTAGTCGTTTTCCTCTTCTAGGGCTAGAACTTGAAGAACGAGAGAGAGAGCTTGAGAGAGTCTTCTCCCCACGAGATATCCTCCTCCTTGGCCTCTCCTCCTGGTCCAACAACCCTTGCAATGAGCTAGGGCCAGCCATGGGAGATTTAGGAGAGTATTTATGCTTCCTATGTTTCTATTTCCTAGTAGGACTCTAACTCCTATTTAATTCTGAGATTTCCTATTTAATTCCACCTTCCAAGCTTGCCATGTCCAATTTGGGTTAGGTTGGGATCCAAATTCGTGGCCAACCTATTAGGGTAGGTTTAGGAATCCAATTCCAACACAAACTACTTATTTTAATACTTTAATACCCCTTTGCTATTTAGGTAATATTTAAGTTACGAATTTAGGGTATTTTCCTATTATTCTTCTTTTAAAAATCTCTATTTTGGCCCAACAAATTCTAGAGGATCCATTTAACAAAGCACATTATTTATTGGAATTTATCTTATGAGAATTCTCCATCTTAAATAGGGAAATAATAGAACTTTGAAATTTATTATATTTTCCTTACTTGAATTTATTCATGGGCCATGAGAGGTCCATTGGTCCAATTCCGATAATGGGTAATCATTTCATGATGTTGGAAGTCTCTCTAGCGCATTATTTTTCCGTGTTAACGGTTTTCCAACTTAGTTTCCTAATTTAGATAATTAGTCACATTGTGACTTACACTTGGCCAATCGGATTTTTCGTTGCTTGAACTTCTTAGTAGAACACTTAGGAACAATGTCTGGGGTTGATTTATAATTTTTAAGGAATTTTCCGATGTATTCTTGCATATACGATAGTAGTACATATGTTTCTATTATTTCGATTTAAAGAAATTATTATTTCAATTTTTTAAGTATTAAATTTTTCCGGGTTGCTACACTCCTCCTCCACCAACCCCCCTCAGCCCGCCGCGACCCCTCACCCTCACCTCCTGACCACCCCCTGCCCTAACTCTTGACACAGGTATGTTCTTTTAATTATTTAATATTTTTATTATATCATTTGATGTTAATTTTTTATGAATGTTAGTTAGTTATAAATTTGATGTTTAAATATTCTTATATGAAAATTGTGATTTGTTTAAATATTTTGTTTGACAAATGTGATTTATTTATCTTATGAATGACAGATATGACTAGTTCAAATATTTCTTTAATGTGTTATTATGATGGTGTCTTACGTATTAAGGATCATAAACCTCAATATGAAGGAGGCATTATATGCATTTTGCGTGTAAAAAAAGACACAACTTTGACTGAGTTGGTGAGGAAATTATATATCTTGACGAAATATGACGAAAGACATATTAAGATTGGTATAACATGCAAGTGGCCTACTATGGGTGAATATATTGCTGTGAGAGTTGAAGATGATGAAACAGTCGAAAGTATGTTCGATTTGTATCCTTCTCATGTATCTACTATATAATTTTATTTGGAGAAGGAAGATGTAGATAATATATCTATCCAAGGCAACGATGAAGTGCAAACACATGGTCATATTGATAACAACTTGCATACTCAACACTATGAGCATCAACAACCAACTGGACTCTTCACACGTATGTTGAATGATGATGCTGATTCTACTGGATTTTATTCTGCTAATTAATGAGAGAGATGTACAGTATGAATCATATGACTACACTTTACCTACAGATTATAACCCATGGTGAGTTGTCTCCCATACTTGTATGAAATATATATTAGTGTGATTAAATTTTGATAAAATTTATAATTTTTATTTGGAGGTCTACTGGCTATGGAGGTAGCTCCTCACAGTATCCTTTCATGCCTATCACTGATCCTTCACATACTTTACATAGTGCAAGTTCATCAGGGTATGAGATTTCATCATCCTCATAGAATATTTTGATGCATTCACATAACATACCATAAATCTTTTGTCATATTTGATTGGTATGTAGGCACCATGTAACAGAAGAACATGTGATTGAGGAGGATGAAGAAGATGAAATAGATTCACAAGATGATATAGATGGCAATGAGAATATGGATGAGGGAAATGATGAACCATTATTTGATATTGCCAGGGTTAATAATACATAAATTGAATATGAGCAAGACCCACTAGATTTATTCACTTCTGATCAATGGATAGATGAAGCCATGTTGAATAATTCTCATGAAGGGATAGATGTACTTTGTACTTTAGAGGGTGAAGAGCCTCATGTTGGACAATTTTTTACAAATAAGAAGAATTTGATATATGCATTGCAATTATATTCAATTCAACATAGTGTTCAATATAAGGTGACACAAAGTCACACAAAGATGTTTACAGCTAAATACATTCATGATACATATGGATGGAGGGTTCATGCATCAGTTGTCAAGGGATTTTGATGATCAGATTATCCCCAATGTAATTTAAATAAATTACATATCTATTTTGGTGATTAACAAAACTGTGATAAAGTTTACTCTAACATAATTTCCATGAGATTTGAGCACAGGAAATAAATCAAGAAAATACAAGCAAAATCAGTAAGTATTTATCATCCTGTAGCATTTACAGTTCAAAG
This sequence comes from Colocasia esculenta, assembly GCA_014218235.1. Taxonomy (NCBI): domain Eukaryota; kingdom Viridiplantae; phylum Streptophyta; class Magnoliopsida; order Alismatales; family Araceae; genus Colocasia; species Colocasia esculenta. Next base: position 24,377,531 of record CM024759.1, read on the forward strand.
CATGAAATATTCTAAATACACATCGACTTTCTAGTTGTTGCAACGATTTCCTTAGAATCATAACAATTTCATCATCCACATCGATTTTTGGTTCTATACCGATTTCATAAGTCATTGCTATTCTATTGAAGTCTATTTCATAACGATTTGCTCTCATAATGATTCGTTAAGTGAGCATAACGACTTCGACATCATAACGATTCAATAAGTCAACAGAGCAACTTTGTGCCTTAACGATTTGATGATCATATCGATTTCGATCTCAAAATGATTCGCTAACTGATCGCATCGATTTCGATCTCAGAACGATTCACTAAGTGATCGCATCGATTTCGATCTCAGAACGATTCGCCAAGTGTGTGCATCGATTTTGAGCTCATAACGATTTGGTCGCCGCATCATTTTCTTAAATGAGAACAACGACTTGGTTCATAACGATTTGATAAGTGAGAACAACAATTTGCTCTCACATCGATTTGGTCTTTATAACGATTCGTTATGTCTCATATCGATTTGATCTTTTCGATAAGTTACACAACGACTTGGTCACTGTAACGATTCGATAAGTTACAACAACGACTTGGTCGCTGTAATGATTCGATATAGCAAACAACGATTTGCTCACTACATCGACTCGATAAGTGAAACAATGACTTGCTTATAACGATTTGTTCACAACGATTTGTTTACAACGATTTGATTATAATGACTTGTTCATAACAATTTGCTTATACTATCATAACGATTTGTCTCTACAACGATTTGGTTATGATTTGTATATGCATCGATTTGTTTATTAGTGTGCAACGATTCGCATAGATAATGACTCATTTGCATAACGATTTCATAAGACATGCTCAGAACAATTTTATGGTTCATAAGGACTTGATATTTTAAATAGGTTGAAAGTCAAAGTCTTCACACATATCTCTATGACATCCATGCATTTATTATGATTGAACGTATCACTGCAATTCATACATAGATATCTTCTACTCTCTTGCTTATACTGGAGACATCCTTTTTGAAGAGCAAAATGGTATTTCTATTTTGATGTATATTTCGTCTAACGTTGACTGACAACAAGAGACAACATAGTTGTCCGTGTTTTAACATTTAATGTGTGCAGATCTCTAACAAGCACATCTCAATACAACATTGGACAAATGGAAGAGAAAAGGACATCGAGGAAGATCTTCTCTTTGCATGGTGTGTAAAGATCTGTTGAAGACCATACAGTCTAATGTACACCAACACTTAGAGACAACGGATACTTCAATGTTCAATTTTCAAATGGAAGATATATATAGAAGACTGTTGCTCCAGAACAAGATAGCGCTTACAACAATCTTTTACAAACCTTCTGCGAGCATCTGAAAGAGCGAAGCTTCACTCTTTTTGCTTTGTCTAGCTCTTAGCTCTCTGCATTCTTGGTGTTATCCTTGAGAGCTTTTGTGTACTGAGAGTGCTTCTCATTGTAGAACCTTTCCTCTCAGTCTTAGCTTCAGATTGAGCGTTGTTGTATAAGCTTGATCTAGGGGCTTGTCTTCTTGAACACATTCTTGTGTTTGTTTCCCTTCGTGTTGAAGGAAGACCTGGTGGGATCCAGGGTGTTGTATTCCTCTTCGGGTTGTGAAGAGAAGACCAGCTGCGGCTGGGTGTTTAAGTGTCCTTGAGGGGGACTGTACCCTTGGGTAGTGGTATCTTGAGTTGTTGCTCAGGGACTCGACGTAGGACTCCTGTGGAGAGGAGGTCCGAACCAGGATAAACAGTGTGTGTATGCTTGCCTGTGTTTTGTTGTTTATCTTTTCACTAACGCTAACTGTTATCAAAGTGTGTTTTATGTGAACGTTTTGTGGACATGTTTAAGTATTCAAATTTTAAGAATCCCATTCACCCCCCCCCCCTGGGCTTGCTAGCTGGGCAACAAGTGGTATCAGAGCTAGTCTCTTCGATAAAGAAGAAGATCCAACGATCTGAAGAGAAAAGATCAAATGGCAGCCCAAAGTCACTTTGAAGGTCAGTCAGTAAACAGGCCACCACTGTTCGATGGTGAAGACTACACATATTGGAAAACAAGGATGGAGTTCTTTCTACATAGTCTTGACTATCAGATCTAGTCGATAGTTGAAGAAGGAGATCTGCTGGTGACAAACGAAAAGGATAAATGGACGGAAGATGACAAGAAGAAGATTTCTTTGAACTGCAAGGCCAAGAGTATCCTATGTTGTGCCCTTAGCAAAAAGGAATTCAACCGCATATCAGCCTGCAAATCCGCTATGGAAATGTGGGAAAAGCTAAGGATCACATATGAAGGTACTGACAAGGTTAAGGAAACTAGAATAGACATTCTGGTAACACAGTACGAGAGGTTCCAGATGCAGCAAGGAGAATCCATTACTCAGATGTACAGCAGATTCACCGATATCACAAAATGGGTTAGCTGGTCTGGGTAAGACATATCAGATGGGAGACATGGTGAGGAAGATACTCAAATCTCTACCTGCCTCATGGACTCCAAAAGTTACAGCAATAGAAGAGGCTAATGACTTGAAGATAATGTCATTAGAGAAGCTCATTGGGTCCCTCATGTCCCATGAGATAAATATGGAAAGGTTGGAGAGAATCTTCTAGCAGAAAGAAGTAATCCAACACACTCAAGGCAGAAGTAGACCAATCAGAAGAAGGCTCATACAGCCAAGAAAGCATGAACTGTTGCCCGGTTGGCGAACCCAGAGGGGGGGGTGAATGGGTCTTTAAAAATATTCACTTAGTTAAAACCTGAACTTAAACAAACACAAAAACGTTCTTGGAAGAGATTAGTAATGGTTAGTAAAAGAACAATCACACAAAGAAGACAATCACACAACACACATATTTATCCTGGTTCGGATCTCCTCTCCTTAGGAGTCCTACGTCCAGTCCCTGAGCAAACCTCAGGATTCCACTATCTAGGGTACAGTCCCCCTATGGACGAAACAACCACCCAGCTCAGCTGGTCTTCCTTCACACTCGAAGGGAACACAACACCCTGGTACCACCAGGTCTTCCTTCACTCCTGAAGGGAAAGAAAAACACACCACCCTGGAAACCACCAGGTCTTCCTTCACACCCGAAGGGAAACAAACAAGGGAATCTAAAAAAGGATTGACTAGCCCCTAGATCAAGCTTAACAGAGCTCAATCTGAAGCTACAAGCACTGAGAGTTAAAGATCTACACAGGTGCTCTCTCTCAGAACTATTCTAGCTCTCTTTTGAATTTTCTCACAACACAGGGAGCTAAGAGCCAAGGCGGAAAGGAATGACAAAGCTGGCTCTAGAATTCTTGTGAAGACTTGAAAGACTGCAAAGTTGTTTTTCTTTCTTGATCGCTATGTGTGTGTCTTCAAATCTTCTATCTTGTATATATATATATATCTTCATCTTGAATGTAAACGATGAGATAGCCGTTGTCTCACAGCTTTGGTGAACGTTAGACTGAAGGATTTATGGAAGCTTCCAGTCAACAGTCCTTTGTTCTTTAGAGCACGCTAAGTGATGAGATCTTCTGAGGTGACTTGTAGTTCTTTCTATGTCCAACGTTGTAAGATGGTACAACTTCAAGGTTCTGCAAAAGTTGAGCTTTAATGGTAGACAGCTAACACTATCTCCAGATGTCAGTCAACGTTAGAGCAAGTAAACACAGATATAGTAGTGACAGTTTATCGTTCTAAAAGGATACATGCAGAGAATACACGATAATGGAAGATATGTTCTGCGTGCATGCAGAGATACGTTCAGTCTTCATTAAATGCATAGCAGTCAAACAGGTGAGATACGACTTTGACTATTCAACGTACTTCAAATCAAAGAAAACATATATTTGATGGAAACATGACTTATGAAATCATTATGAGATCATGATAGTCTAAGAGAGTCGTTATGAATCATAACACATCGTTATAGATTCAGAAGAAGTCGTTATGATAACTTACGAAATCGTTATGACAGGCAAGTCGTTGCGAGTTCTAAAGAAGTCGTTACGGTAAGCAAATCGTTGTGAGTTCTAAAGAAGTCGTTACGGAAAGCAAATCGTTGTGAGTTCTAAAGAAGTCGTTACGGTAGCTTATGAAATCGTTACCACAGGCAAGTCGTTGCGCTTTCTAAGGAAATCGTTATGATAACTTATAAAGTCGTTGCGACAGGCAAGTCGTTATGCTTTCTAAAGAAATCGTTATGACGAGCAAGTCGTTATGAGTTCTAAATAAATCGTTATGATGACTTATGAAATCGTTATGACTGGCAAGTCGTTACGCTTTCTAAAGAAATCGTTATGACGAGCAAGTCGTTACGAGTTCTAAAGAAATCGTTACGATGACTTATGAAATCGTTATGACTGGCAAGTCGTTACGCTTTCTAAAGAAATTGTTATGACGAGCAAGTCGTTACGAGTTCTAAAGAAATCGTTACGATGACTTATGAAATCGTTATGACTGGCAAGTCGTTACGCTTTCTAAAGAAATCGTTATGACGAGCAAGTCGTTACGAGTTCTAAAGAAATTGTTACGATGACTTATGAAATCGTTATAACTGGCAAGTCGTTATGCTTTCTAAAGAAATCGTTATGACGAGCAAGTCGTTACGAGTTCTAAAGAAATCATTACGATGACTTATGAAATCGTTATGACTGGCAAGTCGTTATGCTTTCTAAAGAAATCGTTATGACGAGCAAGTCGTTACGAGTTCTAAAGAAATCGTTACGATGACTTATGAAATCGTTATGACTGGCAAGTCGTTACGCTTTCTAAAGAAATCGTTATGACAAGCAAGTCTGTAACGACCCTCTTCATACCGGTACGATTATACCAATCCCCATCGGTAAAAAGGGCGTCGTCACAGTGGGACATGTACCCAACACTGGTCGATAGGTTGATATGTACCTGGATAGCAATAGAGTACAGCGGAATAAAATAAACAACTCAACTCTTAACCCGTCACCAGCACACATTCCACAATCTAAATAGTGAGATAGAAAGACAATGTCCACATTAATACAAAATAAAGAGAACTACAATGTCTAAATATTGTCCATACAATAATCCTTTTCGTGCTAGGAAAAAGTACAACTAGTAATAGCTCCACAAAATAGTCTTCTAATGACGATCCTCACCAAGCTTCCTTCTAGAAAAAGATACCTGTCAACCTGTACGCCGAAACAAGAGTGAGTCCAAGGACTCAGCAAGCAAACCAAAGTCTTAAACTTAAACATGTCACACTCACAATATGGCATTAACATTAAAGAGATGCACACTATCATCAAATCACGAAGGTACACATGGTTCTTACTCTCAACTAGCAAGACATATTATCTTCACAGGAGCATGCTTTAGTCTACCATAATTCTATTCTAAATCATGAGCATTACATCATACACATGCACTTATTAGTTACACTTAACATGTAGCATGATTCGCCCACACATTCTTTTAACCCATGGATATTTCTACTACTAGAGCATACAATTGAGCGTGAAGAAAAGAACAAGCTAGCATGATGACTACTTGCTTTTTACATGACCTTTTTGTATTTATTTATACAATTTGCTTGTTGTTTTAACATAATAAAATCACATGCACATGGTTCACATTCGTAGCATGACTTGAAGGTTAAAACAGGGTGAAACCATTTAGCAATCCATGAGCACTTAAGTATAAAACTTTTATACTAATTGAGCCTTCCAACTAGCATGGAATCCAAATATTTTTCATGCATTTGCCATATTCATAATCAACCTTTTGCAAACGTAAAAATCCTATTACATGCTCACTACCATTTCATTCACGTGAGAGCAATATATATATACAATTCAATCACAACATGATAGCAATTAACGTGAGATTATCATATGTTTGAAAGGGAAGTTCCTAATATGGATTCTACTCATTCTTACACAAGTGAAACATCGTTTTGCATACATTTAGGTTGCTATTTGGATATGCATTTAACACTTTCATGACATATATCATAAGTTCTCAATCTAACACGTTTATCCCACATGATTGCACACTTACTCATTCACATGGTTCACTTTTACACATTTGACATGTACACATGTTCACACTTACACAATTTACACGTTCCCCATCATTTACTCTACCACTTTCACTTATCGTGTATCACATCGATTGCACTTACCACGTGCCATGTTCACATATTTCACACTTTGTTCATTTTTCATTGCTTAAACAATTTGCCATGACACATAGTCCTAACCACCAGTAGAGGACATTAACAATTATCTCATAGCTCGTGCTCATTCCTTAGCACAGCTCTCAACACAACTCATAACACAACTCATAACACAACACATGACACAACTCATACACATACTCACCACCTAGGCAATACAGCGGTGAATCTTGGTAACTGCGCAGACCGGGAGAAGCCCTCTCCACCCTATCCAGTGGTACTTGTCCACCTTCGGGGTTTTCCCAATGCCTTTGGGACAAACATATATCACATGGAGCCTTCTATAGGGACTTTTCTATATACGGCTCCCGATGCCTCTAGGGTAGCAGTGTCACATAGGCACAACTTTTACACTTTACTCATGCCGAGTTTTAACACGTATTTTACACATAACACTCACATCTCCCTCATTTTCTCATGCACAATGTGACTCTGTTTTTCTCCTAACCATGCTACTACAGATGACCATAATTAACATTCTAGAAGTTTCATTAATCAGGTTAGGTTTAAGCAATAACTAACCATATTACGATAACATATGTAGATTATTACATTTCACATCAAAAACACATAACTCTTTATATACTGCTCCGAATGACCTGAAATTTTAACCACATGCTATTTTCGGGTTCAAGATCATACCCTCAATTTTTCAGATTTTTCTGAGCTAAATAGAATTTACAGAAAATCGAACATCTATTTTACATGCTATTTGAAATCCCTATTAGCATGGAAACCTAGCATAAGCATTTGATTTAACATGCCTCAGCCCTGACCTGACATGCCTATATTTACATGACATTCTACCCGTATTTATGGCACAAAGCATGATTTACTAGAGAATTTAATAGTCCTACACATATTCTCTATTTTCCAAAACATAAACCCTAACAAATCATATAAACATGGGAAAAATCATAGAAATTGCAGGGGATGACTGATGCATGCATACATGGCTCACAACATTTAGCACTTTCCGACCCTCTCTAAATCATCCAAACAGTGAATCAAGAAGGTTATTATCTTAGCATACATGCATTTTCACAAAACAATTAAATTGCATTACTCATACCATGCTCAATAACCCACCCACACACCACAATAGATATCTTACATAACGTATAGGGTTTACAGTATATCCTCATCGCGAGAAACCCATCGAAAATAGTCATTTAGAGGAGAGAAAACAGTTAACGGTTCTGTCTTGATGAACTCAGCGTCAATGTCTAGCCGTTTACAGGGGTTGACGGCATTATCGCATGCCGTTAACAGATGCACTTGACGGCAAGGTCTATTGCCGTCAAGTTCCTGTCTGTGTAAGAGCACAGACCGAGCTTGGAAAAAGATTCAGAATAGGGGCTCCAGGACACAAATTAAAATCCACAAAAATTCCTGAGACTTAGGGGACATATCTAGGCTCAAGACCTAGGGTTTACTTGCCTGAAGGAAAACTTCTAAACGGACCAAAATAGCCGATGAAGCTCTCCTTGGCTCTTGCCAAGAAGCCTCCAGAAATCCTTTGCTCTGGGTTCCAGGGGGTTGCAAGCCGCAGTCCAACGCCGGGGAAGCCTTCTCCTATGCTTGGACTTCCTCCTTGTCGAAGAAGATCGCCGGATCCAAGCCTCAGAACGCCGGATCTGAGCTCTCAAGGTCAGTCCTTCATCTCTTCTCTCAGCTAGGGTTTCTTTTTAGAAAATGAGCCAAGAGCTCTCTAGGATAGCAAAGAGAGGTGTTTTAAAGAATAAGGGGGCAAGAGGGGCTCGTGCAGGGGCTGAAGGGACAAGAGAGACGTTGGGAAGACATCTCCCCAATCAGAGGCCTAGCCCAATGAGTGTTCTCTGCGCTCTGCAGAGCACAGAAAATTAGGGATATTGACATCCACATCCCTGGACGGCTACATAGGGTCGGCGTCCGTCGATATGGACGCTGACATAACATGGGCGTCCATCCATGTTGACGCCAATACACTCTTCTACCAGAACTCAGAATCGTGTAGAACCATGCTTAATCTACTCATACATGCACATGGAATCTATGTAGTATAGTGTATACACCACTACACCATGTAATTACCCAAGTATCCTAAGTCAGAGATTCTTGGTATTCGTAATACACCTCTAATTAGCTAATTGTTCACTTCTACACTAATTATCATATACACGCATGTATATATATATAGATATATGCACATGCTCATGCTCAAGAGAAGGATAAAACTTATAGTAGGCACAATGAACTACGCATGCTAAGCACACAACAACCGAACACCCAACACACCATTCATATACATACATATATATAAAGAGAATAAAAAATTTCGGGGTCTCACAAAGTCGTTACGAGTTCTAAAGAAATCGTTACGATGACTTATGAAATCGTTATGACTGGAAAGTCGTTACGCTTTCTAAAGAAATCGTTACGCTGACTTATGAAATCGTTATAACATCGACTTGTTTGAACTTTAGAACTTACAAAGAAGTCGTTACATCTTTACTGGAATCAATGCATATACTTACCATAAGTGCTTGATTTTCTTTGAAGAATTCCTATGCTTAAGGCTAAATGAAATGTAGTTAGAAAACTTTTGACAGAGTTTTGTTTATCACCAAAATAAGTATGTAATGGATTTAAAATTACGAGGGGATGGACTGTTCATCAATCTCCCCCTTTTTGGTGATGACAAAACTTAATCAATATTTTAACAATACTTAACAGTAAGCAAAAATAAAAGTAAAAGTACTGAAAATATGTTTCAAAGATGTTTCATAAATATGTAAGTATTTTCTCCCCCTTTTTGTCATTAAGCAAAAAGAATTAGGACTGAGACAAAGAATAAGAGACAATGAGGAGAAGGAACACAATCTTTTCATTAAGCTTGAGGAGGTACAGGCAAATAATATGCAGGAGAGAGAAGAGAGGCAAAATGAGAAATGGCTTCCCAGGCCTGCTCTTCCTGCCTATCAAAAATTGCCTAAAAGCTCCATCAGAAATAAAGAAAGTTGGTCCCATGGTAGAAGCCATCCGAGACAGGTAGATGGTGCGCTTCTTGGAGAGAAAGTTGGCATACTCATCAGCATCCATGGAGCACCGGATGAAGGAGGTTTTTCCAAAGCTTGCACAGGCAAGGAATTGATCCATGGTAACAGGGTAGAAAATCTGTTTCTCCTTGAGGACTTGGCGTAGAGCTACAAACACCTTGTATCTTTCAGCCCATAGTTTGTAGGGATCAAGTACAAGATGGATGGAGTTCATGTCCAAGAAGGTGGCAGGAGAGACAGGGGCTTTTCCTTCCCTGGCCTGAGCAGCATTGAGATGAGCTAACTGCTGAGCAGACAACAAATACAATTCGGACCATTCTGAGGAGTTTAGCCTTTCACATTCTGAGAGGATAGGAGCAAGAACTTCAGATGTCACAAACCCTCTGTGATATTCCCAGAATAAAAATCTGGGAAAACCAACTTGGAGAGTTTTCTGAATTTTGATTCTGCCCATGACCCTTGCAAAACGTTCAAAGATAATGGATCCAACAGAAGATTCCATGATCAGGAAGTGAATCTGAGGCAAGAGGATCTCTTCAGGCAAATGGAGTGTGGCAAAATCCACTCTCACTCCTTCAGATTGCCAGAGCTGGAGAGGACCTTGATGGCTCGCTTGAATTGGCTTAGCTGAACTTCAGGTAATCTGTTGAGATACCTGTAGTTATTGAACATCTGAAAGTGCCTGATCATCTTGATTTCCTTCTGGATGAAAGAAGCCCAGGTGTTCTGGTGATGAAATTTAAACCACTCAGAAAGGGTCAAAGAGTGATCCCTGGGAGGAAATCTGGCTGCCTTAGCCTGAAGAAAGCGATTGTAAAGATCTTTTTGAGATCTAGCCCATTGCTCCTCAGTCTTGGAATGGGCAGAGGAAAAGATTTTGGATTTTTCGGTTTTGGAAAGAGGAGTGTAAGGAAGAATGACTTCAAGGTGGTCAGAGAGGTTGAGAAAAGGGAGGTTGACAAGGGTGGCAAAGACAACCTTTTGTAGATACTCTTTGTACAGGGATGTATGCTTGTGTGTCACTGTAAGAGAAAACCACAAAGGAGGGTAGAGAGGAGTGTCGAGGAATTGAGTTTTCTTTTCTTGGAGACAGTACTGGAGGAGTCTGTCTTGGAAATGTGGTCTCCTACCTTTAGCACAGACCTAAGGATAGCTTCTTCAAACTCATCCTTAATGTCTGTAAGAAAGGAGAGTTGATTTGAGCATTCCTAGGAATAATAGTGATAAAGGAGGGAGGTGCAGAAGGGTGAAGGAAATCATCAGTGGTAGAAATGCCTACTTCTGGTACTGAAGAAGGACCAGAGGAGGATGAGGCTTCAGCGGAGGATGCTGGAGGGGCCTCGAGGCTAGGAGAGGAAGGAAGATGAGAAGTGGAGGAAGCAGGGGAAGATGAAGTATTAGAAGAAGGAAAAGGTGTGGGGGAAGAAATAGGTCTGGATCTAGGTCTTTTGAAGGGAGGTGGAGCAGGTGGAGCTATGGAGGCTGTGGTTGGAGATGGAGGAATAGGAGTGTGGCTGGAAGTGGGAGCAGGGGGCAATGGATCTGAGACCACTTCTTCAGGCAAAGATTGCACAGAATCCAACACTTCTGGCCCTGATGGCCCTGATTCCATCACAGCTGGCCCTGATAGCCCTGGTACTTCAGCCTCTGCTGCTGCCTGAACTGCATTTGCTGCTTCTACAGGTACTACTGTTACTGGGGTTGCTGCTGCTGGTGCTACTGCTGGTTCTTCTGCTGCTGGTGCTGCTGCTGATTCTTTTGCTGGTGCTGCTGCTGGTTCTTCTGCTACTAGTGTTGCTGCTGATTCTTCTGCTGGTGCTGCTGCTGGGGTTGCTGCTGCTGGTGGAGAAGGAGCTTGAGCTCCAACTGCTTTAAAGATTTCAGAGATCATGCTCTTCATGGTGCCCATCTCTTGATTGAACCACTTCATAGCATTGCGAATCTGAACATACTCGTTGCGTGCTGAAGCCTGGCTCAGAAATATAGAATTCACATCTGATTGGAGTGTACATAGCAGTTCACCTTGCACATCCAGCCTCTCAATCACAGGTTTCAAGTTAATGATTATTTTCTGTTTGACCTGCCTTTCAAAAGGTGTGACAGCTAAGAGAGGTACTTCAGGTGCAGTCTCTTTGTCCTTCTTCTTGCTCTCTTTGGCTGGAGGAGGTTGATCATCATCTTCATCAGAACTTGAGGAGCTAGCTGTCTCCCCTTCTCTGTCATCTAAGTTTGGAGAAACTCTGTGCATTCCTCCTGATCACCACTGGTTGGAGGTGCTTCTACTGTTTTTTCTTGTAATTGCTCCCCCTCAATAGGAGCATCTTCTTCAACTGGTACTGACTCCCCCTGACAAGGAGCATCCATCATCACAGAGTCACCCTGAGGAATTGGGTGCTCTTCCTCTAGTGGAACCTCTTCAACAATGTGGCCTGATGCCACAGTCTCCTCTGTAACTGGCATAATATCTTCTGGGAGAATATCCTCAATTCTCCTTTCAGCAAAAACTCCAGCTGGCACTTCTGGAATTTCTGGAGCTGCTGCTGACATCCTTTCTCCTTCTTCTTCTGCTGTAACCTCTGACTGATTTTCGGCCATAGATGGCCCTGCCTGCTCTTGTGCTACAAAGGTTGGAACAGAAACAGATTCCATTGGCAATTCTGACATCTCAACAGCTGATTCCATCTGAGGGTGAGCACCTGAAGCATCGCCAATGTAAACTTCGCCTTCAGCAACTGAGGCCTTGGACCAGACCCCATTAACTACAGAGAAGCCACTCTTCTTCAAATTTCTGGACCTGATAGCTTGGCCCATTTTCTCTACAACTGCCCCAGAGAGATCAACACCGAAGTGTTTGAAAATCTTGGTAAGTAAATGGGCATAGGGCAGTGACACATTCAGCTTGCTCTTGGTGTCCCAAATTTGTTCTCTGGAAATTTCATTCTTTCCATTATTACTGCGGCCACATTGATCTCCTTATTTTGAATGGCCCAGAACATTAGGTCAGAATCGGCCTTAGTGCAAGATGAGATGGTTGCACTTCTGGGAACCAAAATCTGACAAACAATGAAGTGAAGGAGGCGATTGAAGGCATTCAGCTGATTTATATCAAGTTTGCCTTCCCTTAATTTGAAGCCCGGCCCTACAATTCCCAAACCCTTCTCTTGAGCGTCCTCAGTGTGAACCCCACTATAGCCTGATGTTTTCACCTCAAACAACATTCTTAGGAGCTCAGGGTCTATTTTGATCAGGGTGCCCTTTACCGAAGAGACAAGGGACCCATCTGCCTCTGTTCTTAAGCAAACGTAGAATGCCTTTACCAAGTCCGGATAACTAACCTCTGAGTAGGTGGTAACGCCCTTCCACTGCATCTGGTTGATCTTTTTGACTATGCTGCTCATTCCATTCTTCTTCAGATCTGCAATGTCTACTTCTTTATGACCACAGAGCTTCGTCTTCACAAAGGTGAAACGCTCCTGCTGCTCAGGAGTGAGAAATTCGGCGCTGTAGCCACCCAAACTGCCGGCGTTAGCTGGTGCGGCCATGGATTCAGGTGGGAAAAGTTCTGAAGGGTTGTGGAGGAAGGAGACGAGAAAGAACCCTCAAGAAATTTCGCGGGAAGGGGAAGAAGGCTTCAGACTTGCAGAGGATGGAGGTGAGAGTCGCTAGGGCATCGGCTCATGCGACGGGACGAAAGAGGGAAAAGAGGTGAACGAAGAAGAGGAATCGTTATCGCATCGATTTAAGGAAAAAATAAATGCTCCAAAAGGTGAGGCGACAAAAACGACAAACGAGGTTGACCGCCTCGAACGACTTTAGCTTAAATGAAAGGAGCGCTTAAACAGAGGTATTCGAAGTCTTTTCACTTTACAAAAGAGAGAGAGAGAACTTATTTAAATTCTGAAATTCTTTATATCAGTTTTAAAAGAAGATCTTTTCACAAAATACACATGCCTAACTCCCTTCTAAGAGATGTAAATCTCTCTTCAGGTAGGGCCTTTGTGAAAATGTCTGCTAACTGATTATTTGTATCAATAAAGGATATTTCAATATTGCCATTAGCTACATGATCACGAATAAAATGGTATCTAACCTCAATGTGTTTGGTCCTGGAATGCTGAATTGGATTTTTGGTGAGGTTGATAGCACTGGTGTTGTCGCATAGCAGTGGAATTGACTTGATTTTGAGTCCAAAATCTTCAAGTTGTTGCTTTATCCATAAGAGTTGTGTACAGCAACTTCCAGCAGCTACATACTCAGCCTCAGCTGTAGACAGTGCTACTGAATTTTGTTTCTTTGAGGACCATGATACTAAACACCCTGCAAGAAACTGACAACAACCACTGGTGCTCTTTCTATCTACCTTACATCCAGCATAGTCAGCATCAGAATATCCTACTAAATTTACATCACAAGAGTTTGGATACCATAAACCTAAATCATGAGTTCTGGCTAAATAACGAAAAATTCTTTTTACAGAAATTAAATGTGACTCTCTAGGATCTGCTTGATATCTAGCACACATGCATACACTAAATAATATGTCAGGTCTACTGGCGGTTAAATAAAGTAATGAACCTATCATACCTCTGTAGATCTTTTGATCTACTTTCTTACCATCCTTGTCACTGTCCATCCTGGTTGATGTACTCATTGGTGTTGACAGTGGCTTGGCGTTATCAAATCCAAACTTCTTCAACAGTTCTTTGGTGTACTTTGCTTGACAGATGTGAGTTCCTTCCTTTCCTTGTTTGATTTGAAGTCCAAGGAAGTAGTTGAGCTCCCCCATCATACTCATCTCAAATTCTCCCTGCATTAACTTTTCAAAATACTTGCACAGGGATTCATCAGTAGATCCAAAGATGATGTCATCCACATAAATTTGAACCAACAATATGTGTTTAACTTTTGTTTTTATAAAAAGAGTGCTATCTACTTGACCTCTACTGAAATCATGTTTTAAGAGAAAAGAGCTAAGCCTCTCATACCAGGCTCTAGGTGCTTGCTTTAAACCATACAAAGCCTTATGTAATTTAAAAACATGATTCGGAAAGTCTATATCATCAAAACCCGGCGGTTGTTCCACATAAACTTCTTCTTTTATAAAACCATTTAAAAAGGCAGATTTAACATCCATTTGAAATAATTTTAAATCTAGAGCAGATGCGTAAGCTAATAATATTCTAATGGCCTCAAGTCTAGCTACAGGTGCATAGGTTTCATCAAAATCTATGCCTTCCTCTTGAGAATAGCCTTGAGCTACCAGTCTAGCCTTGTTTCTTAAGATTGCACCAGATTCATCTAGTTTATTTCTGAACACCCATTTGGTGCCAATAACTGGATGATCTGACGGTCTAGGAACAAGTGACCATACTTGGTTTCTCTTGAACTGATTCAGTTCATCTTGCATGGCCATTATCCAAGATTCATCAGTAAGTGCTTCATTGACTGTCTTAGGCTCTATTTGAGATACAAATGCAAGGTAATCACAAGGGATCATATTACCTCTTGTTCTTACCCCTGCAGATGGATCACCAATGATGTTTTCAGGTGGGTGATCTTTCTTGTATCTCCATTCCTTTGGAAGAGTTTCATGAGAAATTTCTTCTTGTTGTAATTCTTCCAGAGGCGGATCATCCTTGTCCTCGATTGATGTGTCTTTTAGTTTCTTGGACAATTCATCTGCATCATCATTATCACTATCTGCTTCCTTTCTCAAGGAAGGGTTAGTTTCATCAAAGATAATGTGCACAGACTGTTCAATCAATAAGGTACGTTTATTAAACACTCTATAGCCTTTGGGTTTAGAAGTGTACCCCATGAAGATGCCTTCATCTGATTTGGCATCCAACTTACCAATGTCCCTTTTTCCATTGTTGTGAATGAAGCATGGACATCCAAAGGTTCTGAGATGACTAATCTGTGGCTTTTTCCCTTTGAACAGTTCATAAGAGGTCTTCTTAAGGATTGGTCTGATCATTGCTCGGTTGACAATATAGCTTGCTGTGTTAACTGCTTCAGCCCAAAAATATCTTGGCAGATCATATTCTGAGAGCATAGTTCTTGCCATATCTAGTAGGGTTCTATTCTTTCTCTCGGCAATGCCATTTTGCTGTGGTGTTCTTGGCGCTGAGAAGTTGTGCTCAATTCCTTGACTCTCACAGAATCTAGCAAACTTTTCATTCTGAAACTCACCACCATGATCTGATCGGATAGACACAATGCTGAACTTTTGATCTTTCTGAACTTTCTTGCTGAAGTTGACAAAGTTATCGAAAGTGTCATCTTTATGCTCTAGGAATGAAACCCATGTAAATCTTGAATAGTCATCAACTATGACAAATCCAAAGTTCTTTCCTCCAAGACTGGTAGTCCTCATTGGCCCAAATAGATCCATATGTAGGAGCTCTAAGGGTTTTGAGGTGGTTACCACGGTTTTTGACTTGAAGGAGCTCTTGGTATGCTTTCCTTTAGCACAAGGTTTACAAACACCTTCCAATTTTCCACTGACTTTTGGTAGACCTTCCACAAGATTTTTCTTCAATAGTTTTCTTATGCCATCTATGCTGCAATGTCCAAGACGTCTGTGCCACAATTCAGTAGACTTGACTTTACTGGCTGCCAGACAGACGTTTTGCTCTTTGAGTTCTTCAAGGTAGAGTACATACAAATTCTTTTCTCTATTAGCTTCAAAGATGATTTCTCCATCCTTCAGTATGCTACACTTAGACTCTTGAAACTTGATTTGATGGCCTTTGTCGCACAGCTGACTAATGCTAATTAGATTGTGCTTCAATCCTTTGACCAATAATACATCTTCAATGACTGCTTTTCCTTTGTTGTTCACAGACCCGCTGCCTACTACTATGCCTTTCCCATTATCTCCATAGGTGACTGTCCCTTCTTCAGCTTGAAGGTGGGAGAATAACTTCTGGTTGCCTGACATGTGTCTTGAGCACCCACTATCCAAGTACCATTTGGATGCTCTAGGGTTAACCTGAAATAAAAACATCAAGCTTTAGGTACCCAAATTCTTTTGGGTCCTGATGGGTTAGTATCATTGATTTTGCCTTTTATTATCCATTTTTTATGTCTTGTTGGGCATGTAGTTATAATATGTCCTAACTTATTGCAATGACTACAGCAGGATAACTTAGTTACTTTTTCAATATATTTGAAATCAGCTTTGTATGCGATATCTTGTTCAGGTACAAATTTTGGTGTTGGATATGTTTTAGGATAAATTATGGTTTCTTCATTATCTGGGGGTGTATATCCTAATCCATTTTTCTTCTTACCTGATCTTCTAGCGCCTTTTAATATTAGTGAGTTTTTACCATTAGTAAATTTCTCTAATGTGCTTGATAGTTTATCATTTTCTTTATTTAAGTTATTAATTTCTTTTCTTAATTCATCTGTACTTTCCTGTTTTTCCAATTTTGTTATTTGTTCATTCTTGGCTTTTAGGTCTTCACAAACCAGTTCATTTCTCCTTTTAAGTTCAGTTATTTGATTTTCTAGTTCCTCATTTTCAGTTTTTAGATCCGAGTTAGTATTTTCAAGACAGTATTATTCTTCTTACAAGCTTTTAATAGTTTGCATACATTTCTGTATTTGTCATATAGTTCATTAAAAGCTTCTTCTATGTTATCTGAATCTGAATCATTACAGGAATCAAAAGAGGAATCAGAAGTTACCTTATCCTCGGTATTTGCCATAAAAGCCAGGTTGGCTTTTTCTTCATCACTGCTGCAGCTTGACTCACTGTCTGAGTCACTGCTGTTTTCCCATGCAGCTGCCATGGCTTTCTTCTTGTACCTTCTGAACTTTTTAGAGTTATCCTTCTTTCTAAACTCTGGCTTCTTGAGCTTTGGACACTCAGCCTTCATGTGTCCTGGCTTTTTGCACTCGTAGCAGAGTGGCTCATTTTTCTTCTGATCTTTTCCGTCTGGTCTCTTGAAATCTTTATTTTTCTTGAAATACCTTCTACCGGACTGGAACTTTTTCTTCTTGGCCAAGATCCTTTGCAATCTTCTTGACAGCATAGCTTCTTCATCACTGTCTTTGCTGTCCTCACTGTTATCCAAAGATTCTTCAGATGAGTCCTCATCAGCTTTGAGCGCATTGGACTGCTTCTTTCTACTGGAGGATTCTCCTAATCTCTCCATGTTTATCTCATGGGCCATGAGTGACCCAACTAGCTTTTCTAGAGACATTCTCTTCAGATCATTGGCTTCCTCAATGGCCGTTACTTTTGGAGTCCATGAGGATGGCAAGGATCTAAGAATTTTCCTGACCATATCTCCCATTTCATAGGTTTTTCCTAATCCAGCTAACCCATTAGTGATGTCTGTGAATCTACTGAACATTTGGGTTATGGATTCACCTGACTGCATTTGAAATCGCTCATATTGAGTTACAAGAATATCTATTCTTGTCTCCTTGACCTTATCTGTGCCTTCATAAGTGATTCTGATCTTTTCCCACATTTCCATCGCGGATTTGCAGGCTGAAACTCTGTTGAATTCTTTCTTACTTAGCGCACAACACAGCATGCTCTTGGCTTTACAGTTTAGAGAAATTTTTTTCTTGTCTTCATCTGTCCATTGAGCTTTTTCATTTGTTACCAGAAGATCTCCTTCTTCTATTATCGACCAAATTTGATAATCATGTCCTTGCAGGAAGTACTCCATTCTTGTCTTCCAATAGGTATAATCTTCACCATCGAACAAGGGAGGTCTGTTGACTGACTGACCTTCGTTGTGACCTTGGGCTGCCATGGATCTTTACTCTTCAGATCGTTGGATCTTGTTCTTTGTCGAAGAGACTCGCTCTGATACCACTTGTTGCCCGGTTGGCGAACCCAGAGGGGGGGGTGAATGGGTCTTTAAAAATATTCACTTAGTTAAAACCTGAACTTAAACAAACACAAAAACGTTCTTGGAAGAGATTAGTAATGGTTAGTAAAAAGAACAATCACACAAAGAAGACAATCACACAACACACAGATTTATCCTGGTTCGGATCTCCTCTCCTTAGGAGTCCTACGTCCAGTCCCTGAGCAAACCTCAGGATTCCACTATCTAGGGTACAGTCCCCCTATGGACGAAACAACCACCCAGCTCAGCTGGTCTTCCTTCACACTCGAAGGGAACACAACACCCTGGTACCACCAGGTCTTCCCTCACTCCTGAAGGGAAAGAAAAACACACCACCTTGGAAACCACCAGGTCATCCTTCACACCCGAAGGGAAACAAACAAGGGAATCTAGAAAAGGATTGACTAGCCCCTAGATCAAGCTTAACAGAGCTCGATCTGAAGCTACAAGCACTGAGAGTTAAAGATCTACACAGGTGCTCTCTCTCAGAACTATTCTAGCTCTCTTTGAATTTTCTCACAACACAGGGAGCTAAGAGCCAAGGCGGAAAGGAATGACAAAGCTGGCTCTAGAATTCTTGTGAAGACTTGAAAGACTGCAAAGTTGTTTTTCTTTCTTGATCGCTATGTGTGTGTCTTCAAATCTTTTGTCTTGTATATATATATATCTTCATCTTGAATGTAGACGATGAGATAGCCGTTGTCTCACAGCTTTGGTGAACGTTAGACTGAAGGATTTATGGAAGCTTCCAGTCAACAGTCTTTTGTTCTTTAGAGCACGCAAAGTGATGAGATCTTCTGAGGTGACTTGTAGTTCTTTCTATGTCCAACGTTGTAAGATGGTACAACTTCAAGGTTCTGCAAAAGTTGAGCTTTAATGGTAGACAGCTAACACTATCTCTAGATGTCCGTCAATGTTAGAGCAAGTAAACACAGATATAGTAGTGACAGTTTATCGTTCTAAAAGGATACATGCAGAGAATACACGATAATGGAAGATATGTTCTGCGTGCATGCAGAGATACGTTCAGTCTTCATTAAATGCAGAGCAGTCAAACAGGTGAGATACGACTTTGACTATTCAACGTATTTTAAATCAAAGAAAACATATATTTGATGGAAACATGACTTATGAAATTGTTATGAGATCATGATAGTCTAAGAGAGTCGTTATGAATCATAACACATCGTTATAGATTCAGAAGAAGTCGTTATGATAACTTACGAAATCGTTATGACAGGCAAGTCGTTGCGAGTTCTAAAGAAGTCGTTACGGTAAGCAAATCGTTGTGAGTTCTAAATAAGTCGTTACGGAAAGCAAATCGTTGTGAGTTCTAAAGAAGTCGTTACGGTAGCTTATGAAATCGTTACCACAGGCAAGTCGTTGCGCTTTCTAAGGAAATCGTTATGATAACTTATAAAGTCGTTGCGACAGGCAAGTCGTTATGCTTTCTAAAGAAATCGTTATGACGAGCAAGTCGTTACGAGTTCTAAAGAAATCGTTATGATGACTTATGAAATCGTTATGACTGGCAAGTCGTTACGCTTTCTAAAGAAATCGTTATGACGAGCAAGTCGTTACGAGTTCTAAAGAAATCGTTACGATGACTTATTAAATCGTTATGACTGGAAAGTCGTTACGCTTTCTAAAGAAATCGTTATGACGAGCAAGTCGTTACGAGTTCTAAAGAAATCGTTATGATGACTTATGAAATCGTTATGACTGGCAAGTCGTTACGCTTTCTAAAGAAATCGTTATGACGAGCAAGTCGTTACGAGTTCTAAAGAAATCGTTACGATGACTTATGAAATCGTTATGACTGGCAAGTCGTTACGCTTTCTAAAAAAATCGTTATGATGAGCAAGTCGTTACGAGTTCTAAAGAAATCGTTACGATGACTTATGAAATCGTTATGACTGGCAAGTCGTTATGCTTTCTAAAGAAATCGTTATGACGAGCAAGTCGTTACGAGTTCTAAAGAAATCGTTACGATGACTTATGAAATCGTTATGACTGGCAAGTCGTTACGCTTTCTAAAGAAATCGTTATGACGAGCTAGTCGTTACAAGTTCTAAAGAAATCGTTACGATGACTTATGAAATCGTTATGACTGGCAAGTCGTTACGCTTTCTAAAGAAATCGTTACCCTGACTTATGAAATCGTTATAACATCGACTTGTTTGAACTTTAGAACTTACAAAGAAGTCGTTACATCTTTACTGGAATCAATGCATATATGTACTTACCATAAGTGCTTGATTTTCTTTGAAGAATTCCTGTGCTTAAGGCTAAATGAAATGTAGTTAGAAAACTTTTGACAGAGTTTTGTTTATCACCAAAATAAGTATGTAATGGATTTAAAATTACGAGGGGATGGACTGTTCATCATGAACAACAGTGAAGATGAAGAAGCAATGTTGTCCAGAAGATTACAACGAATATTAGCTAAGAAAAAGAAGTATTAGTCCGAGAGGAGATACTTCAAGAAAGGGAAAGACTTCAAAAGGTCTGAAGTCAAAGATTCAAAGAAAAATGAACCAATCTGTTATGAATGCAAGAAGCCCGGACACATCAAGGCAGGTTGTCCAAAGCTCAAGAAAAATGAGTTCAAAAAGAAAGATAGTTCTAGAAAACCCAGAAGATTTAAGAAGAAAGCCATGGCAGCAGCGTGGGATAATAGCAGTGACTCGGACAGCGAGTCAAGCTCAAGCAATGAAGAAGAAGAAGAAGCCAACCTGGCATTCATAGCCAACGTCGACGACAAGGTAACATCAGACTCATCTTTCTCTTCATGTAATGAATCTGATTCTGACAACTTATAAGAAGCTTTTAATGAATTGTACTGTAAATATAAAGAAGTATGTAAATCACTAAAATCCAATAAGAAAAATCTCGCATGCTTAGAAAATACTAATTCAGACTTAAAATCTGAAAATGAGCAAATGGAAAAACAAATTACGGAACTAAAAAGAAGAAATGAATTGTTATGTGAAGATTTAAAAAATAAAAGCGAACAATTAGCAAGTCTAGAAAACCAAGAAACTATGAATAAATTAAAACAAGAAGTCAATGATTTAACAACAGAAAATGAAAAAATGTCAGGCACACTATAAAAATTTACTAATGGCAAAACAACTTTAATATTAAAAGGTGCTAGACGATCAGGTAAAAAGAAACATGGGTTAGGCTATACTCCTCCCGATAATGAGGAAACAGTAGTATATCCTAAAATATATCCAACTCCTAAATTTGTACCTGAACAAGACACAACATATAAATCAAATTTCAAATACATTCTAGCTGAAACGATAATTAAAATGTCTTGCTGCAGCCATTGTAACAAGTTAGGTCACATTAAAATGACATGTCCAACTAAACACAAAAAATAGATAATTAAAAGGAAAATTAATGATACTAACCAACCAGGACCCAAAAGAACTTGGGTACCTAAACTTTAGCATTTTTACTGCAGGTAACCTTCGAGCATCCAAGTGGTATTTAGATAGCGGATGCTCAAGGCACATGTCAGGAAATAGGAAGCTATTTTCTCATCTCAAAGCTGAGGAAGGCACAGTCACATATGGAGATAATGGAAAAGGGACTGTGATAGGCAGTGGATCAGTAGGCAGCAAAGACAAAACAGTTATTGAAGATGTGTTATGCGTCAAAGAACTGAGGCATAACCTCATCTGTATCAGCCAGCTGTCCGATAAAGGACATCAGATCAAATTTCAAGAGTCAAAGTGCAGCATTATGAAGGATGGTGCAGTCATCTTTGAAGCTAACAGAGAAAAGAACCTGTATGTACTCTATCCAGAAGAATTAAAGGATCAGGACATATGTTTGGCAGCAAGTAAAGAGCAGTCAACTGAACTGTGGCACCGAAGATTAGGCCACTGCAATCTGGATGGCATGAGAAAATTAATCAAGAGAAGCTTGGTGGAAGGCCTACCCAAAGTAAGTACAAGAATGGATGGTGTCTGTGGGCCATGTGCAAAAGGAAAGCACACCAAATCATCCTTCAAGACAAAGACTGTGGTAACAACCTCTAAGCCCTTAGAACTTCTACATATGGATTTATTTGGGCCAATGAGAACCACAAGTCTTGGAGGAAAGAATTTTGGTTTTGTTATAGTAGACGATTTCTCCATATTTACATGGGTATCTTTCTTGGAGCATAAAGATAATACATTCGACAGCTTTGTCAGCTTCAGCAAGAAAGTATAGAAAGATAAAAAACACAGTATTATTGGTATTCAATCAGACCATGGAGGAGAATTCCAGAATGAGAAATTTGCCAAGTTTTGTGATGATCAAGCGATAGAGCACAACTTCTTAGCACCAAGGACACCATAGCAAAATGGAGTTGCTGAGAGGAAGAATAGAACCCTATTAGACATGACAAGGACAATGCTATCAGAATATGATTTGCCAAGATATTTTTGGGCCGAAGCTGTCAACACAGCATGTAATATCATCAACCGAGTTATGATCAGGCCAATCCTGAAGAAGACTTCATATGAGCTATACAAAGAGAAGAAGCCGAAGATCAGTCATTTTAGGACATTTGGATGTCCATGTTTCATCCACAACAACGGCAAAAGAGACCTCGGTAAGTTAGATGCTAAATCAGATGAAGGTATCTTCATGGGGTATGCCTCTAAACCTAAAGCATATAGAGTATTTAATAAGCGTACCTTGTTAATTGAACAATCAGTGCATATTATTTTTTATGAAACTAACCCTTCCTTGAAAGAGGAAGAAGATAGTTATATTGATGATGCAGAAAAATTGTCCAAGAAATTAAAGGATACATCCATTGAGGATAAAGAAGATCCACCTTTGGAAGACCTGCAACAAAAGGACAAATCTTATGATAATCTTCCAAAAGAATGGAGGTACAAGAAAGATCACCCTCTAGACAACATCATTGGTGATCCGTCGGTTGGGGTAAGAACCAGAGGTAATGTAATTCCTTGTGACTATCTAGCTCTTGTTTCACAAATAGAGCCTAAGACAGTCAATGAAGCTCTCACTGATGAATCTTGGATATTAGCCATGCAAGATGAACTTAACCAATTCAAGAGAAACCATGTATGTGTAATCACGGGATTGTGCTCCCCTTTGGAAAAGAATGTGGAAAGGAAAAGTATACGGACTGTGATCGCCACCAAGTAGTCGCCAAGGATGGGTGCGTATGAAGGACGGCTGACTACGTTGGAAAGGAAAGGGAAGAGAGAAAGCGTACCTGCTAACGCGACAAGATGATTGTCGCTATGCTTGTACCTGAACGTGACGGGATGAACAGCGTCGTCCGGGTCGCGACAGCCTTGTGGTCGCTTTCTTCTTCAGTGGATGGAGATTGAAGGTTCTGATCTTCCTTCTCCTCAGCCGGCCGAGGGGAAAGAGCCTCACACTTTCCTTGTCTTCAGGTACCTGCCAAGATCATGCAAACAGAGAAAAAACCATTAGAAATTTGTGCATGTAGTATCTATTCAAAAGAAAAACAAGTAAACATGCACTATCATGAAAAGAACTCACATGGGTGGGGTTTTTAACCCCTTTGGGTGATTAAAGAAGGTGGGTGGTGTGTGTTCTAATGCAAATCTACGAAAAGAAAGGACCTATGCATGCATGAAAGAAGAGAAAACGTAGAGAGAAGGGGAGAGAGAAAGTGCAGCCGGGGAGAAAACGCCCTGGGGGGTAGTTCCTGGTCGTCTGGAGAGGGAGCTCTCTTCTTTGGAGTTCGAGCTCTCTTGCAGGGGAAGAAGCAGACGCCGGCCTTGCCTCAAAATATGGAGTATTGAGATAGTTATAGGTGATTATTCCTGGAAGGGCTGTGAGAGGAATAATGGGCAAGAGTCGTGTTTGGGTAGGTATGGCCGTGCATGGGCGATTGGAACTCAGAAAGGAGGCTTTAAGGAAGGTCTCCACGAGTTTTGGCAGGATTTGGACGCGATTTGGTCGACCAAAAGAGGGAATATCCATGTATGGCATGTGTCCAAGTCATGCTCGGAAAGGATTCCCTACATGGGATCCAGAACGCGACGACTATCTGGTCGCTATCAGGGTGGCGACGCCTCGATACGTCGCCTTCCTTACATGGAAGGTGACTTTAAGTCATTTCTGGCGATTTTTCAGGGAATTAAAATGCCTATTTATGAACACGACATATCGAGGTGTCGTCTTCTTGAACGCAATAGGGGGGTTGTCGCCTTCAGGGCCTTTTCAGTATACGGCCATGCGATGTGTCTGATCCCCAGGCGTGGCCATCGGAATGACATACAGTTCAAAACGCCGGACTCTTGACTCAGAGAGCTACAAGATGATGATGAAGAGGATTGACTTTGACCAGGAAGACCCCACTAGGGCAGTGAACTGATGAAAAGGATGTCATGATCGGAGAAAGCCAGCATGACGATGATGAGCCAACGTGGGGCATCGATGATATGACAAGGAATTTGCTTGACTTATGGGTCAGAAATGGGTGTCTACTAATTGCCCCTCCTTGATGCTTGCTTTGCAAGGGAGTGGAGCGATAGTGGAGCGATGACGATGTAGCGGAATGAAGCGAAATGAGCTGAAAAGTGGGCATCAAGGTAAAGAGACACCCATTCTGAACGAATAAGCAGCGAGAACTCTCTGGCTAACTTCGAACACGGCTAGGGATAGAACGCGAGGATGGTTCCAATTTGGGACGAATAAAGGTCAAAAGAAAAGAAATGATCAACCTCTTGATTCAAGAGGTACCCTGGCTATCTTTAGCGTGCAGGTTTCGTTCATTAGGGGATTGGGGCTGCCCGGTTGGTCGATTCGACTCTGGCCTTCGAGCGATTCACGACTAATGAGCAGATCGTGGGGTAAAGGGATGACTGTTATAACGAATGGGGATGAGAGGAATCCTGAATAGGAACCATACTCACAAACCGGACCGAGCAGCTAGCTCGAGGAAAACTTTCAAATTCGGAATGGAATGAAATTCTTGTCTTGGGGAATGAGGATCTGAGTTAAAACATCATTGGGAAGCTGGCTTTGACAAATCATGAAGCATGAAGCTCAAAGTCCTACATGATGCATGTTGGGCTAAAAGAAAAGAAATCGTAAAACGAATGCGAAAAAAGGGAGAAAATAACAAATACTCAAGGATAATATTGCTAGACAATATGAGCAAGGGTCAAGATACTTCGCAACCCCGGCGTGCGATAGAATCCATCGTCCCCGAGTCATACCACCCAACGGCCTATCTAGCGATTAGCAGTGTGCACCTAGATCATCCTTGTTTTTGGTGAAGGGGAACTCAGATCCTAGAACACACTGGGAACCAGCCGGTCCTTGAGGTGATATAATAGCGTAGATATCATATAGTAATGTAGAGGGATTAGGGTTAGAAATACTTACCTGTACTTACCTGGCGAGCCGTCTCTTTTGATTTTCTGATTTTTTTGTATTTTTATGGATTTTCGAATAATCAAAGCAATAAGCATGATACAAATTGAAATGCACCAAGTGAAAAGCATTAAAGCATAAGTGCGATAGAGAAGTAATCAACAATGATTTGAAAGAAATGGGTGGGAGACTGCATAGTCGCCAGAACGCGACAGAAGGTAGGTCGCTACCCTTTTGACCAGAAGGTGACACTTCCTATGTCGCCACCCTGAAGGCGACATGTCGATGTGTCGCGACCACAGGATTTGCGGCCAGAGCTCAAACAGCAACCCGCAATTGACCTTTTTGACTCCCACTTGGACTCTTAGTGCCTTCTAATCAATGTCCCACTCCTATTAGTTCTTCTCCACCCTTTCCAACCATGAATAGGAATCCAATGGCTCTATAAATAGGGAATGAGAGGCTCCAAATTCGTAGCTCACTCTCTCTCTCTTCTTCTCTTCAAGTTTTGAAGCTCTCATGGCTATGAAGAGAGCTCCAAGTGCTCTCATGGGGGAGGAGGCGGCTTATGAAGGTCCGTAGCGCGCTCAGATGATCTATGGCGCTCTTATGAGGTTAACGGACGTCCCCAACCACCTGAGCAAGAACAAGGATGTGAGAGAGGTAAGTAGATTGTTTTTTCCAATTTTTCATGAATTTTCACCTCTGAATTTCTTCATTAATTCTTTGTTCTTCTTCTTCTCCTCTCTTTTTCCTTTTTTCTTCTTCTCTAGCTCTTCCCCAGCTCCTGCCGATATTCCAAGCTCACGTGGATAACCCCTATGATCAAGGCCTTACCCATGTTTGTGATCCGATTCTTAAGAGAGTGGGGTTTGGGGGGCGTTTTGATAGCGGCCCACAACTACCATAAGATTTCTTTTTATTGGCATAGTATTATGGCCTTAGTTGAGCTTTGGCACCCGCAAACCCATACCTTTATTTTCCCAAAATTTGAGGCGACCGTCCTTCTTGAGGAGGTCGAGGCTTTCTTAGCTCTCCCTAAGACCAAGCGGGGGGATGAGCAAAACATAAGCTATACCGTCGAGCCCATCAACCCGAAGCTTATTCTAGGTGAATTCATGACGGACCCCGAGGACGTCTACACCATGATTAGCCCTCAATCCATCGATCTCATGCCGCTGTCTAAGTGGGTCATATCCCAATGCAAGAACAAGAGCGGAGACCACCGTGAGATAGCGAAGGTCGTGGCCATATGCTTGTGTGGGGTGGTACTCTTCCCGTCTGAAGATCACCTCATAGATTACGGGAGCTTGAGTGCTATTAGCGGGGTATGGCGGGGTCTTTCCCTCTCCCATGTGGTTTTGGCTTACCTATATGCGGGTCTTACCTCGGCCTCTACGGGGGGTTTTCTTTACAGCTCTATGATCCTTTTGGAGTGTTGGATGGGAGTGAGGATAAAGTTTAAGCCTGTAGACAACCCCACTACCGATAGCCGGATCTTTGAGTGCCATCCACTGTGCTTCATTGGTGGGGCGGCCAAATTTCCCGATAGAGTTATGTGCAAGATAGCGGATAAGAAGACAAGGAGAGCATGGCGACACTATTTCAGTACCCTCCAGATGGAGCACTTCACTTTGGACATCGCAGCGCTGCGTGGAGCAGAAGTCTGACTTCCACTTGGACGCAGATTGGACCTACAACTTGTGGGGAACATGGCGACGGTGCTCTACAACCCACAACGGTGCTACCTTCAGGTTGGGAAACCAAGGACCAAGGTACTCCCGCCGTCTCACTTGCCTCCAATGAAGAAGCGGCGCTTGGGAGCTCCGGAGGACGAGCAAGCCGTGCAGAGTACATTGGCCTTATGGCGGGTGTGCACCACCCATGCACTACCACCGACGCTGAATGAGGAACGGGAGACGTACCAGGCGTACCTCCGAGAGCATGAGAAAATCCGGCCACTTGGGGGGTCGTGAGCTTGAGAGAGAGAGTTGATTGTATTTTTGAGAGTTTTGGAGGGACTTGATGTAGTGAAAGTGAGAGACATGTTGCTTTTTCTTCCTTATGGCCTTTATTTGATGCAAGCATTGGAAATTTATGATGGAAATTGAATTTTCTAAGGGTTCTGTGCACAGACTGAGAAGGTGACATAGGGGGTGTCGCTACCTTGAACGCGACAGGTCAACGGGCGTGACCTCTGAAGTGAACGCGACACAGAGGGTGTCGCGACCTGTCAAGAAGGTGACAAGCCCCTTGTCGCGTTGATAGGTCTGAGAGGGGTTTGAATTTGGGGCCCAGCGCCCCTTCTCTCTTTTCCCTCTTTCACCCCTTTTCTCTTTCCTTCTTCCTTCTCCGGTGACGAAGGCTCTCCCCTTCTCCCCACTTCCGACCTCTTTTTCGGCCTTGCTCCGACGATCACCAGCGACCCCCGGCGGCGGCGGTCCTTCTTCTTCCTTCTCTCTTTCCTCCTCTTCAAGCTTTCTCCCCCCCCCCTTTCTTGGTGGTTTGGCGATGGAGGGCGGCGGCGACGGAGGTGGCGGCCGACGACGGACCAAGAAGACGATCTGGCGTCGTCAAACGGATGAAGGTCCATCTGCGGCGGTGCGAGAGGAGGAAGCCCCGGCCGTCCCGATGGAGGAGGATGTTGCGGCGGCGGCACCGGGCGAGGACGAACCCATCGGGCCCAAAAATGTAGGTTTCTAAGCCTTAAGCCATGTGTGTGGGATGGGGAGAGTGCAGTGCACTCTATTGTAGGGTTTTTTCCCAAGGTGAAACGGCCGGGAAACGGGTTTTGCCCGTCCTTGGTCACCCTGGTAACACGACAGCATGACTGTCGCCTTACCAGTGGGAAGGCGACAGCCTTCCTGTCGCCTTCCAGAAGGCGATGGGTCGACCTGTCGCCTTCAGGAATCCAAAAGCGATGGTCCTCTCATCGCCTTCAGAAGGCGACAGGGACCCTGTCGCGATGACAGGACTGAGACCTTTTTGGTGGTTTTCATGGCTGACTTTTGTGCTTCTGATGTTTGTTTTGCAGAGTGAGTTGCGGTCCCGACTGGGGTGGGCCGTCGTCCTAGCGATCTACCGGGGTCTGCCAAACTTTCAGAGGGACTGATTAGAGGAGATGGGGTTCGGCCCCTTCCTCCGATTGGACGAGTTGACGCCCAACGTGGCACTCATTCAGGCATTAAAGGAGAGGTGGGACCCCGAGTGCCACGCTTTCCTCCTTCCATGGGGTCATATGATCCCTACGTTAGAGGACGTGGCACGGATCATTGGCCTACGGGTGGACGGCCAGGCGGTGACCGGGGTCACCTACACAAGTTATCAGGAGCTGGTAGAGAGATTGCTTGGACTGGCAGTGACGAGGGAGAGGTCGTCCCTGGTGCCGCGGACGAGGTTGCAGGCGAGCCTCGGGGTAGCAGACGCGCGCCACCAGACGGGAGAGAGCCAGGCAGACTACATGGCCCGGCTAACAGAGGATGCCAGAGTGGCGTTGGCGGAAGAGGAGGGAGCGGCAGCGGACCGCGACCTGAGGCGCTTCCTGATCCTTGTGATCGGGAAGTTGATTCTGGGGACCAGAGGGGACCCAGTTAGTTGTCGGTGCCTGCCCCTGCTAGAGGATTTGTCCAGCGTAGGCAGTTACGCATGGGGTGCGGCCCTCCTGGCCCACCTCTTCGACAGTCTGGGCACCTCCAGTAGGGAGATGGGGGTAGCCTGGTTCTTCCCACTCCTTCAGGTACGCTTCTTTTCCTTACCCTTTACTGCTTTTCTTCTGCTTATTTTGATTAAATGTGGTACTGACTGAGTTGTTTTGCAGGTGTGGGCATACTACCACCTCCCCTCCTTGGGTCGCGGTGTACCGAGGCGACCCGGCGTTGCGCCCCTTCTACAGCGCTGGCGGTTCCGCCGAGACGAGCAGTCGCTGCACCTGCAGGTGACGCTGATTCATGATGCACTGGATACGGTTCCCTTTGGCCATGTAAGTACTTCTAGCCTTAGCACCTTTTCCTTTGCTTATTTGACAAATAACTGACAGATATTTCTGCTTGTGGTGTGCAGGTTGAGTGGACTACCTATGTCAGGGAGGATGACGCCGCCCAGCCGTGGGTGGAGCGGGGCCGTCCCTACTTCGGTAGGGACATTTGGCTGCATGCATTTAACACTGTGGTGCCGCTCCACCACTGGCTAGTTGCGCGCACACTGGGACTCCACCAGGCGGTGGTGGAGTTCACGACTCGACAAAGGCCATGGGAGAGACCGGGCCAGAGCTTCCGCGGGATCCAGCAGGAAACTGACTGGACAGTTCGGGTCCGCGAGCAGCTCACGGACTGGGAGCAGCGGGGGAGAGAGGTGGCTTCAGAGGCCACGAGCGATGAGGATTACTTTCGTGCCTATGCACGGAGGTACGGGGCCCAGGTTTATAAAGGGTCTCGACGACCGGTGAGTTTTACTGTTTTTAGTCTCTTTTAAGTTCTCAATTAATTGATTGCATGATTGACTTGGCTTGTGTTTGCAGTTTGATCCTGAGGGGCGGATTGCCTCCCTCGAGGGCGTCCTCCACTCCACCATTCAGCAGAGGGATGACCTCCAGGCGATCATGACCCAGCTGGTGAGTACTTCATACCCTACCCCTTCTATTTCTAGCTTTGGTTGACTGACTCTTCTTGTTTTCCTTTGCAGCGAGAGGAGTTGGATAGGGCTCAGCAGATGGTGGGAGGCGCTTCTTCCTCCCGAGAGGACCCTGGCCGCTCCGTGTTGGAGGGCCAGTTGGCGGCGGTAGTGGCCTGAGCAGAGGATGCTCTCGCTCAGGTGCAGGAGTGGGTAAGTTATCAACTAGATGCCCCTTGACTCTTTGTTTCTTTTGGTGTTTTGACAAGATATTTGATGTTGCAGGAGGTGGAGCTGAGAGACTCTCTAGCACGGACGACCACGCTAGAGGCGGAGATGGCGGAGCTGTGCCTATGCCCAGAGGCAGCGGAGGTGTCGAGGTGGCGCTAGGAGG
Source organism: Colocasia esculenta (assembly GCA_014218235.1). Lineage (NCBI taxonomy): Eukaryota > Viridiplantae > Streptophyta > Magnoliopsida > Alismatales > Araceae > Colocasia > Colocasia esculenta. Next base: position 24,408,061 of record CM024759.1, read on the forward strand.
CTGAGGAGGCGACGAGGTGGCGCACCGAGGCGGGCGACCTTCGCACCTAGCTGGGAGAGGAGAGGCACCGCTGCGAGCTGCTGCGGTTTGAGATGAAAGGCCTTGAGAGGGCTCTAGCTTTGGTTGGACACAGCCGCTCATCGGCTAGCAGGCGCGGCATTCCGAGCGGGTCTGCCAGGTATTCCTTGACTGGTTCCTCTAGATGGCGGAGGAACGAGGAGGAGGCACGATGGCGCAAGAGAGCGCCGGAGGGGAGCAAGACTGGTCCGAGGGACATGGCCCCTCCATCTCCCTACCCGCCTGAGGGTACCGGGGAGAGTGGCTGAGGGTTTGTACTTTTCTGCCCCTTCTTTTCTTTCGCCATGATGATATCCATGTATGATATGGTGGAATGGAATGGATCTTTTTATTTTATGAATTGCGACTGAGTGAGGGTGACGAGTGAGGTACGAGTGTCGCTTTCTTTTGCGCCCTGCACACTTAGACAAACACGAAACAGGTTAGATCCATTCTTAGGCGTAGCCCCTTGCCTTAAAAATGCGACGATTGATCAACCTTGATAAATGGTCAAGGGGCTAAGCCTTATTAAATAGGCAAAAGACATAAATAAATAACATGCATGAGCAGGTGAGTGGAGTGGTTGAAAACATTTTTTGTAGTTTTTTAGAATATTTGAATTTTTTTTTATTTTTTTTTATTTTTGAAATATTTGATTTTTTTGGAGTTTTGAAATATTTGATTTTTTGGAGTTTTGAAATATTTGATTTTTTTTTAGAGTTTTAAAATATTTTATTTTTTTGGAGTTATGAAAGACGCCTAAAGCCGGCGTTAGCCCTTCCTGAAATAAGACGCGCAAGACGGAAGGTACTCGCCCCTTTAGGCCACAACACTTAGACCGGTTCGAGCCGCTGGTTTGGAGTCTTGATCACCTCTGGTTCTCGCCACGGACCTCACTAGGCTAGGACGTGCGTTGAGGGGTGACAATGCCTTGGGAAACTACCCTTAGTTGACGCTGCGACTAGTTAAGCCATACCTAAGAGGTGATTCGGTCTTATAGGGAGAAATGGAAGATCATTTAAGGAAAGTCTTGTGTAGGTTTAGGGATGTTGGGTTCGACTACTTCCTATAGCATACCCTTCAGAGATTGGGTCTATTGTGGAGGGACTTTATGGTCTTTTGCTATGGACTTGCATTATTTGGGGCATGCGTACGACCGGGCTCATGAGCGTCCCGCGGGGACTTTGCCACTCTTTGTCATGCCCCTATCATGCTATGGATTTTTCTTTTCTTCTTTGCTTCTTTGCCCCTTGTTATTTTGACCGTCCCTGTTTGAGACTTCCTCTCGTCAAGATATGCTTTAGGTTGACGACCTTACCCTTACAATCCTTTGCCCCTACACTTTAACCGATTAGAAGAGAATGACCGACGCATCGCTAGAGTAGGACCCACACAGTTGCGGCCTCTACCAAGTGCAGCTACCCGGGCTTGCCGTGTGTGTGTGTTAATCCTAACTTAGAGCGACCCTTGACGATTAGGGAGGGACTTTAGACTCTCGACACGAGGTTATTCCCCAATCTAGGTGTTGTGGCCTCACACCTATAGGCCTAAGGATAGAATCGTTTGAGGTACAACCCATTCCATGGATGCGACAATTCGATGCCCTCAGCATTGGTTAAGCGATAAGCATTTCGAGGGTACACTTCCCTCACAACGTACGGACCCTCCCAATTAGGTTGAAGTTTGGACCTAGGACCTCCGGGTTTGATAAAAATACGTTTCAAGACCATATCACCCTCTTGGAATTTTCGCTCAATTACCTTCTTTTCGAAAGACCTTGAGATTCGCCTTTGATAAGACAGCACATAGTCGGATACCATAAGCCGCCTTTCATCTAAGAGTTCCAATTGGACTAGCAACGCCTCTCGACGTTCGTCAAGATTAAGTTCCTTATCTAAATGGACTCTTAGTGAAGGGATTAGGATCTCGTTTGGAACTACCACCTCCATCCCATAAGTGAGGGCGTACGGGGTTTGTCCCGTGGGAGTACGGACAGAGGTACGATAAGCCCATAGAGCCTCTATTAGCTTTTCTGGCCAATCAGCGAACTTGTGCGACTCACAGGTTTTCTTCAAGATTTTAAGAAGGGTTTTATTTGTTGCTTCAGCTTGGCCATTGCCCTGTGAGTAATATGGAGATGAATGATGCAAAGTGATTTTATATTTCTTACAGAGGTCCTGAAGTTCTTGCGAGATGAATTGTGGTCCGTTGTCCGTAACGATGCTGCTTGGCACTCCGAACCGCGAGATGATGTTCCTCATGATGAAGCGGCACACTGTGGATGCTTTGATTTCTGCGAACGATTCTGCTTCTGTCCACTTGGTGTAATATACAGTTGCTGTTAGGATAAAGGATTTCTATTTGGTTTGAGCATTAGGATCACCAAGAGGGCCAACAATATCGAAAGCCCACATGGAGAATGGCCAAGGTGTGGAGAGTGGATGAAGTGAGGAGGAAGGAGCATGAATTTTATCAGCGTGGAGTTGACACTTGACACACCTACAGACGTAGATGGTACAGTCTTCTTCTAGGGTTGGCCAATAATAGCCCTGCCTAATGATCTTCTTTGCAAGCATTTGACTGTTGACATGTCCTTCGCATTCACTAGCATGGGCTCCTGAAGGATCGAGAAATGATGAGGACAAGATCTAGAAGGGGGGTTGAATAGATCTAGGCCTACTAATGCGGAAGCTTAACCAATTTTAAAAACTCTTGAATCAAAGGCAAGTTGAAAAATAGATTTCACAGATCTGAAGATAAATTGAGTGAGTTGTGCAAATGGAGTGTGTGAACAAATTGATTAGATGAATTCAAACGATCCTATGCATGCATCTAACGAAGGATAAATTCAAACCACAATCAGATCAATACACAGAGATTTTTAGGTGGTTCGGAAATCACACCATGTGATTCCTACATCCACCCCTCACACAGTGAGGATCCACTAAACAACTTGGGTACAACACACCCACTGGAGCCAGAAAACTCCAAACACCTGAGTTTACAACTCACACAAACTCTAGAGTAAGACTACTCTAGAACCCTGAGCAAGATTGCTCAACAACACCTTGAGTACGACGACTCAAAACCACTGAGCTTGACGGCTTACAAACAACTTGCTAGAAAAACACGAGACTCGGATCCTCTAGCAACAGATCTAGTTCAATAAGAGTTAATTCATGAGACTCATGCAACAACCCATGCACAATCTCAGAATCACTCAGAAGAGAAAAATGAAGATGAGAATTGTATTGATAGCTTTTCTCTTCAGATGTACTCGCTTGTAGAAGGTCGAATTGTGAAGAGCTTGATCTCTGGAAGTTCCTGGGCAATGCTCTGCAATTTGATCTTCAGGATCTTCCTTGAATTCTTCACAGAAGTCGGCTTCTACTTAATCTGCTTCCTTGAGGTGATCCAATTGCTTCTTCAACGATCAATCTCCACTTCTCACGCTTGAGCAGATGAGAATTTGGCTTGAGGAAGCACCAGGAAGACAAGAACAGGGAGGAGAAACCTTCTAGCCGCCAACAAGACTTCTGGGAGGCTCTGAAAGGGTTCTTGCATGTTGGATGGCCAATAGGAGGGTATTTATACCCCTAATAGTCCAAGTGTACCCTTGGGGGTCGTGGGCACACGATCCAAGGCTAATCCAACAAATCCCTAGGGTGCCATGTGTCCAGGACAAAGTTTAAGTCACAGAGATTCCGGAGTGTGTCGACCGGTCCTTGAGGTGTGTCGACACACTGTCCCACATTGGCAAAACAATTCCCTGGGAGAGGTCTCTAGTGTCGACCTGAGATGATCCAGTGTCGACCTGTCCCAGACAGCAAAACAGGCCTTCTGGGAGGGCCATCTAGTGTCGACCTGCCTGCATCTGGTGTCGACCTGACTGAAGAGACCTGTGAACAAGATTCTCTGGGATCTGCCTCTAGTGTCGACCTGCCCTGGTCTAGTGTCGACACTAGTTGACCAATTCTTCATGTTTTGGCTTAGGGCTTGGAACATTGTGTCGACACCATCATGGGGTGTGTCGACACTACCCTTGTAATAAATGATTATCCCTGAGAATTAAACACATAAATCATTAGTCAAATTAGTTATCATGAATATAAATGATAAATGTGCTTGGAAACATGCTTTTTGAATATTATTATTTCAGGTGTGATGTATTTCACATGTTCCAATTGATATGCATTAAAATCACAACTTGTCATCATCAAAATGTGAGGAGAAATGTGTTATATTCACACTCAACCCAACAATCTCCCCCTTTTTGATAATGGCAACATTAAATTCATATGGAAGTAGAAAGTTTCAATGAAATGTGATTTTAAGCATTTTCATTTCCTTTTATTCATACTTGTCAAAGACCTTTGAACATTTTTAGTGACATTTGAGAGTTGCACACATGAAAGACACAATGTTACTAGAAATAAGCTATTCTCACACAAAGGTCAAGCAGCTTGACAAGCATTCATACATTCGCATTTGACATTCATTCAAAGAATTTTCAATCACATTCAAGACACAAATGTTGACATTCATTCAGGTCAAACAAGTATCATTTTCATTTCATCAAAGATATGAGCATTACAATCTTGCTATCTTCTCCCCCTTTGACATCATCAAAAGAAATTACATTAATGGGGAGGAGGAGGAGGAGGAATGGGTATCAAAATGGTCTCAATATCCGTGAGTCTCTTTTCCATTGAAGTCAAACTGAACTTCATTTGAGCTTGGATAGTTGAGAGTCTTTTATGCAAGAGATGTTCCATTCTCTCTGAGTTCTCTGACATTGTAGCTTGAAGGGCACTGAAGTCATTTGACATTGGCTGTGAGGATGAAGAAGAACCAGCTGACCAACCATGTCTGTTCAAAATTTTGAATTCCTTTTTCAGTTCAGACATCTCTTCATCAATATGAGCAGATAAATTCTTCATGCTCTCCAAGTCATCAACCAAATGTGCAAAAGACAGCCTTATCTTAGAAATCTAAGAGAGTGTCCCCTTGGTGTTGAAGACATCAGCTTGGGAATTTGTCAAAATTCCCTTAAGAACTATTTCCAATTCTTATTGATGCTCTTTCAGTTCAATAGAAGCATCTCCCAATGTGCCAATCAGCCTGTTGAACCTTTGAGTTGCATGGTCAAAATCTGCTTTTTGTTCAATAAATTTGGCAGATACAGTGTTCTCCAACCTCTGAATCCTCAACTCAAAATTTTCTGACATAGTCTGAATGGAGGTGTTCAAAGCATCAAATTTGTCATTTAAGAATGTATACAACTCTGGTGGAACAGAAGGTCCACCAAAGGATGTGGATGCATGAACTGGAGGTTGTGGAGAAAGAGATGGAATTTCAGTTTTAGGGTTCAAGGAGGAGGAGGGCTGAAGTTGAGGTGAAAGGGGGGCATCAATGGATACATCAACTTCAACTGCCATATGAGGCTGATCCTCATTCACTGGAGGCTGGTCCTCATGCACTTGAGGCTGGTCCTCATGCACTTGAGGCTGATCCTCTTGAGCTAGAGGTTGATCCTCTTGCACCACAGGGGCCTCTACTGCAGCTGGCCCTCTCCTAACCTGATCACCCACAATCCTAAAGCCCATGAATTTTTAAACATGCTTGAAACAGTAAATATTGGATATAGGAATTTTTTGAGACTTTTCATTCTCAAGAGACACACCAAAGTGTTTGAAGACTTGAGTCAAATGGGCTGCATAAGGAAGTGACCTATTTAAATCAGCCCTAGTTGTCTCTGACATGATATGGTACATAATTACATGAAGGTTGATCTTTATGTCCTTGCTCATACAGTATAGCACAAACCTTTGGATGTCTGTGAGTCTGTCTCTCCCACCACCTTGAGGTGTTATGATAGTGGTGAGGATATGATGGGTAAGCCTCAACACTGGTGGAAAAGTGTTGGTGTTGAATTTGGTGACATGGGTTTTCTTGAGATCAGTCTCATCTGCCTGCAAGCCAGTCAAGATGGTATATGCTTCATGAAGGTTGAATTCAAAGTTGTGGTAGTCAGCTCCTTCATCTGGGATTTTAAAAATGGTGGCTGCTATGTCTGTAGGCATATCAATCTCAATCCCTTTGACTTTTGACTTGTAGCCATCATCAGTGCATTCCAAATTCTGATAAAATTCCTGGACAAGTCTAGGGTAGTTAATGCGAAACTCTGAGATGAAGGGTTGCCAAGACTGAAATTTGAAGAAATTTATGACCTCAGGAAAAGCATCATTCAATTCTTTGTCTTCTAAATCCACAGCCCTAGGTTTCAAAATGATCTTCCCTGCACTAAGTGGTTTGGAAGGAGTTGGCTTAGAGGGCTAGGAAGACTCAGAGGATGAGGAGGATGAAGATGATGACTGCTCAGACACTTCAGGAGATGATTCCAGAATTTTCCTCCTAGGGTACGCAGACCCTCTACCTCAACCAGAAGAAGTTCTACCTCTCTTAGCAGTTGACGGGGAGGCAGATGAAGGCCCTGGCTGCTCTGCAGGGTCATGGTGCCTCTTGGTTCTCCTTTCAGAGGGAGGAGCATCATCCGCCGGAATGGGCCTTTTCGTAGCCCTTGATCTTGCTCCACGGCGAGGGGCCTGCTTGTGTGCCATGGGAGCAAGATGGAGTGGAATAGGAGAGGATGGAGAGTGAGGAATGAGAGATGAATGACAGGGATGGAATGGAGGAGGGAAGACGTGGAAATGGATTCAAAACCTGTCGGATTCAAGGAAGAGGACGGCCGTCGGGTCGACCTGGAGAAGAAAAGGGGTTTTAGGGTAAGCTACCCCGCAGGAACACCAATTGCTTAACCGGCGCCCACGGTGAAAAAGACTCTGGCAGGGGGTCAGTGTCGACACTAGAGGAGATTAGTGTCGACCTGAGTTGAAGTGTGTCAACACGAGATGTAGGTAGTGTCGACCTGGCCTGATGAAAAAGTGAGATTTGATTATGGAAAAATTTTGTGACTTTTGGGATATCTTTATAATGATAGGCAATGGGTGGAATAATCATTTCAAGGATTTTTAAGAGGCTAAAAAATTCATTTGTTAAATTTTGCAAAAGTTCAACACAATTCAAGTTTTACACAATATCCAACAGGATATGAGCATTTAGTGACTTGAGTCATTAAAATGATGATTTGAGGGATATAATATATTTAACAATCAACTACACACTACCATATTCTTCAAGTCCAAAGAAATAAAAAAAATCTTTTAGACTAAAATCAAGTGTGTTGAAAATAAACAACTTTTTAAGACAACTTGATGATGGATAAGAATGATTCTTTTAAAACATTTCTCCAATGATATAGACATTTTGTTTTTGAAACAAACTATCAAATGAGATACATCTTGTTCACTCAAGAACTAATGCTTTTCACACACTATAGTCCCTGGATACTAAAGATTTATCCATTATCAAGTCTCAAAGGGGTAAATGATGACCTTTTGACATGAAAATATACGTTTTTTAGACGCCAATATTTCCAGTTACTCAGTCATCATCAAAAAGTAATAGGACATATTTATTTTGTTTTTCATTTATTTTTGATTTTGAACCCCTTTGAACAGAGATAGCATTAGTGCCTCATGACATACATGGCACTTCATTCATTGTGAAGGTGTGCAGTTTCTCAGCACATGTGTTATTGCTCTGTTGAATTGAAAAATTTTGGAGATTTTTTGACAAAAAAGACATCATCTATATCCAACATCAATTGCAAACAAAAACATGTTTAGATTCAAGGCACACATTATCCTTCAGTCTTTGAAAGAAATCTGAATTTCTATAGTTTTGAAGAATATAGGTGAGAGTTGACAAATGAATATAGTAGATCACTCAAAGGATCATTTTGAGACTCTAGACACCTGAATGAGGACATCATGCAAGGAAATTGATGTAATGCAAGAAAAGTTTTTGAATTTTTCAAAAGATATGACTTGTGAATTCTCTAGCTCCCCCTGAGATGAGGATTTCAACCACTTTTCATCAGAATAAAGATATGCAAGTTTTTGAAATCAGAAATAATTCTCTTTGAGCAACAAAAACTCCCCCTCAACAATTGCATATTCATTTCTTGGTACTTAGCGGAGACATATACTCTCGCATAGTGAAAGTGTCCAGACAAGTAGAACTTGTCCTTCTTCAAATCACCATTTGATATACCAAGAATTTCAACACAATGTGAGTTGAAGAGTTCATTGTCAAAAAGAAATAGAAGTGAAATGGAGAGAGATATGATCAGTATGAATCAAGGAAGCAAATGAATATGATGATGCAAAGAACTCCCCCTCAGAAGATGCCTAACACTCAACCCAATCCTAAATGACATTTATAAAGACCAAGTTCTCTCCTTAAAGATGAGAATCTACTGTCAGGAAGGGGTTTTGTGAAGATGTCAGCAATTTGTTTTTCAGTTTCTATGAAGTGGAGTTCAAAGGATTTCTTTGCTACCTCATCTCTCAAGAAATGATGCCTAATTTCAATATGCTTGGTTCTGGAATGCTGAATGGGGTTCTTAGATAAATTTATTGCACTTGTGTTATCACATAGAATGGGAACACAACCTAAGTCTTGGTTATAATCAAGAAGTTGATGTTTCACCCAGAGAATTTGGGTTCCACATCTACCTGCTGCAACATACTCAGCCTCTGCAGTTGACAGAGCAACTGAATGTTACTTTTTAGAAGCCCAAGAAATTAGGCACCCACCTAAGTACAAACACAAGCCACTTGTGCTTTTTCTATCTAATTTACATCCAGCATAGTCAGCATCACAATAGGCAATCAAATCTAACTTGCAATTAGCAGGATACCAAATTCCTAAATCACATGTTCCAACAAGATATTTGAAAATTCTTTTAACAGCTAACATGTGACTTTCTTTAGGATTTGATTGAAATCTAGCACACAAACACACACTAAACTGAATATCAGGTCTAGAAGTTGTAAGATAAAGTAGAGAACCAATCATACCTCTGTAGGTCTTTGGGTCTACTGACTTACCATGAGAGTCTTCTTCTAGCTTAGCATTAATGGCAATTGGTGTGTTTGAATGCTTGAGGTTCTGAAAGTCAAATCCTTTCAGAAGTTCTTTGACATATTTAGTTTGACTGATGAAGATCCCCTCATGTGTTTGGTTAACCTGCAATCCCAAGAAAAACTTTAGATCTCCCATTAAACTTATTTCAAATTCATTTTTCATTTGATTGGAAAATTCATTACACAAGACTTTATTGGTTGATCCAAATATTATGTCATCAACATAAATTTGGACTGCAATTATTTGATTATTTATTGTTTTTGTGAACAATGTTTGATCAACATTTCCTCTAGAATATCCTTTTTCAAGTAAAAAGGAACTCAAACGGTCATACCAAGCTCTTGGAGCTTGTTTAAGACCATAGAGAGCCTTATGAAGCTTGAAAACATGGTTAGGATGTTTTTCATTTTCAAATCCAGGAGGTTGTTCAACAAAAACATTTTCCTTGATATATCCATTTAAAAATGCACTTTTAACATCCATTTGATAAACTTTGAATTTCATGAGGATGCAAAAGCAAGGAAAATCCTAACTGCTTCTAGTCTAGCTATAGGGGCATATGATTCTTCAAAGTCAATTCCAAACTCTTGATTGTACCCCTTTGCAACTAGCCTAGCTTTATTTCTTATGACTTGACCATTCTCATTCAACTTATTTCTGAAAACCCATCTAGTGCCAATGACTGTTTGGTCACTAGGTCTAGGTACTAATTCCCATACTTGATTTCTTTCAAATTGATGAAGTTCATCATGCATGGCATTAATCCAATCAGAACTTGATAAAGCTTCATCAATTGACTTTGGTTCAATTTGGGAAATTAGAGCTAGTGGGTCTTCTTCAATATCATGTAGGAATGATGATCTAGTCCTAATTCTATCATGCAAATTGCCAACTACATTATCTAATGGGTGATCTCTCAAAATTCGATGTTCAGAAATTACCTGTTGAGGGGTACTTAAATCTGGAGCAATGTTACCTGATCCACTTGAAGATGGTGAATTGATGTTCAAGTTCTCACCAATGTCTTCAAGCTCCTCAACAGTTAGAGAAGAGTCCACAATGAAATCATCCTCTTCACTGTCTTGAATTTCCCTACAAGATTTAGAACTGTTAGTTGAAAAGGAATTTTTATCAAAAATAATATGTGGAGATTCTTCAACATTTTTCTTTTTGAGAATGTACACTCTGAAAGCTCTTGACACTTCTGAATAACCAAGGAAGATGGCTTCCTGACTCTTAGCATCAAACTTGTCAAGATTTTCTTTATTATTGTTGTGTACATAACATTTGCACCCAAAGATTTTGAAGTAAAAAATAGTTGGCTTTTTGTTTTTCAATAATTCATAGGGGGTTTTTCTGATTTTTAGTCTTATCAAAGCTCTATTCAGAATGTGATTTGTTGTGTTTACAGCTTCAGCCTAGAAGGATTTGGGCAAATTACTTTCCAAGAGCATGGATCTAGCCATTTCCACAAGAGTTCTATTCTTTCTTTCCACAACTCCATTTTGTTCTGGAGTTCTTGGTGAAGAAAACTTGTGGAAATTTTGAAGTTCAACACATAAATCAGAAAATGATTGGTTTTCAAATTCTCCCCCATGATCAGTCAAAATATTTTTGATTTTATATGAAAAGTTTGTTAGGGCAGTGGTACAGAATTTCCTGAACTCAAGGCAAGTATCACTTTTGTGGGACAAGAAGATAACCCAAGTGAATCTGGTAAAATCATCAATGATTACAAACCCATATCTTTTGCCACTTAGACTTAGAACTCTTGTTGGGCCAAAAAGGTCCATATGAAGTAGTTCTAGTGGCCTAGATGTGAGTACCTCATTGAAGGTCTTAAAAGATTTCCTGGTTTGTTTTCCTTGGGCACAGATCCCACAAACTTGATTTTCAATGTTAGAAAAAGATTCAGGAAGACCCTTAACCAAGTTCAGCCTTAACAATTTATTTAATGTTCTGAAACTTGCATGGCCAAGTCTCTTGTGCCAAGTCCATGCAATTTCATTTTTATTAGCAACAAAGCAAAGATTTTCAGAAAAGTTTTTATTAAGGTCGATCATGTAAACATTGTTTTCCCTTTTTCCACAAAATTTTATTTTATCAGTTGATGAATCAATGATCTTACAGAAATTGGATTCAAACACAACTTTGTGACCTTTGTCACATAGTTGGCTAATACTTAGCAGATTGTAATCAAGACCATCAACTAATAAAACACTATCAACAGAGTTTGAGGAAGTTTGACCAACTTTCCAGATCCAATGATCTTTCCTTTATTTTTACCTCCAAATGTTACTGAACCTCCCTCCTTCTCAATCAGGAATGAAAATTTGGCTCTATCTCCAGTCATGTGTCGTGAACACCCACTGTCAAGGAACCACACATTTGAATTGGGTGCACGACCTTCCTGCAAAATCAATCAATGGAGAGAAGATTTTGGTACCCAAACAGTGTTGGGACCATCAGAATGTTTGGACATTTTTATCAAATCTTTTCTCACCCAAATTTGATTTGTTTTTTATTTTTGTTTTATTACAGTGGTGTTCTTTGTCTTTTTCAATTTCTTCTTTCCCTTAGGAATGAAAACACCAGTGTTTTTGTTTTTGGTAGGAGGGGAAGTTTTCATTTGAACATGAGAATTTAAATGAGGAGGTGGAATCCAAGGATTTTGTTGGTACATCAGAAAATTTGGAAGAAGAATTGGGGATGATACCAACATGGGTTGTAATGCCATTGGTTCCAATCAGCTTGATATCTTGTCTTGGAAGTCCAAGGTTTTTCATGAATGACTTCCTTTGACTTTTTCTTATTTTTCAAATTTTTATTTGAATTTTTTATTTTGTTGTTTGTCTTGGTTGATGTTGAGCAGGTCGACCTCTCCTTGACTGGTGTCAACACAACAGCCACAGAATCCTTCTTCTTGTGGACTGGTGTCGACCTGTCAGGTGACTGTGTCGACCTGGTTGACTTGCTTTGTTTCTGAGTTTTTGGACTTTTTGGTGTTTTGCTTGAGGTTTGTTTGATTTATGTGTTCTCAAGACTAGGGCCTTTGACAAATTTAATTAATGGTGCTTTATCTTTCTTCTCACCAGATTTGTCTTTCTTAGGTTTTTGTTTATCAAATCCTAGTCCATGAGAGATTGATTTCATTTTTGCTCCCAACAAGGCCTCCAGATTATCTTTACCATTTGTGAATGTTTCAATAACTTCATCCTTTTCTTTTAGCTGGTTTTGTAAGGTTTTTATTTCTTCAACCTTTTGTTGTTTATCATGGTTTTCCATTTCCAGCTTCCAGACAGTTCTTTGAATTCAAGGGTGGCCTTTTGAGAGGCTAGCTTAAGCTCATCAATCAAATTCAAAAGATTTTCTTTTTCTTCATTCAATTCAGTTACTTCATTTTCTAGTTCACAAATTCTTTTGTTTGAGGATTGGTTATGGTAAATGTTTTCAATTTTCTTTTTGAGATGTTTCTTTTCTTTCCTCATTTTAGTGTAGTTTTCAAAAAGTTCTGCATAAGCATCTTGCCAATCCTCAACTGAATAGTCTTCGAAGGATGTACTTACCTTTCCATCAGAACTATTCGCCATGAAGCAGATTTCCTCACTGTCAGAACTTGAGGATTTTTCTTCTTCCTCCTTTTCACTTGAGTCTTCATCAAACCAAGTGGCTACCATGGCCTTTGGTTTTTTGAACTTGTGAAACTTCTTGTGCTTCTCCTTCTTGTTTTTAGGACATTCTCCCTTCATATGTCCTGGCTTGTTGCACCTGTAACAATGACAATTTCGTCAGATTTTTTATTCTTGTTAGAATTAGCATTAGAAAAGGAAGTGTTTCTTTTACCTGATGAATATTTCTTTTTGCCAGAAAATTTTCTTTTCTATATTTCAAGAATTTTTGAATTGCCTGGTCATGAGGGCAATTTCATCCTCATTTGACTCAGACTCATCAGAACTGGTTTTATCCTGACTCTTGTCTTTGTTACTAGATGAGGCCTTTAGAGCTACTGGCTTGGTTTTGATTATATGTTCTTCATTTCTCTTTAGATTGATTTCATATGTCATTAAAGATCCTATCAACTCATCCAAAGAAATTTTGGACAGAACTTTAGAATCTTCAATGACAGTGGCTTTTGTGTGCCAAATTGAAGAGAGAGAACGTAGAATTTTTCTTACCAAGTCAGCATCAGTATAGTCCTTACCTAAGGCCTTCAGTCCATTGACTATGATCATAAACCTGGCAAACATTTCAGAGATTGTCTCATTAGATTTCATCATGAACAGTTCATATTCAGAGACAAGTATGTTAGCCTTGGTTTCTTTAACCTGAGATGTTCCCTCATAGAGTAACTCAAGTTTATCCCACATCTCTTTGGCAGATTTGCACATTGAGATTCTTGAGTACTCTTTGGGGTGAACAGCACATTGAATCATATTCATGGCACTGTAATTCAATGTAGCTCTTCTTATCTGTTCCCTAGTCCAGGTTTCTTCCTCTCCCTGGTTCTCATAGGGTCCTACCTCCACTACTTTCCAGATTTCATAGTTTTGGGCTCTTAGAAAAACTTGCATTCTATTTTTCCAATAAGAATAGTCTATTCCATTAAAGAATGGTGGCCTATTAATGGAATGACCCTCAGCTATGAATCCTCTGGAATCCGTTTAATTAAACTGATGGTGCAAAAAATGAAACACTCAGCAAGCAAACAAGCAAGCAAACAAATCACACAGAACACTCAGAAATTACTCAGATCAAATCAGATCAAGTGTAAACCCTCTCTGATACCAATTGAAGGATCGAGAAATGATGAGGACAAGATCTAGAAGGGGGGTTGAATAGATCTAGGCCTACTAATGCGGAAGCTTAACCAATTTTAAAAACTCTTGAATCAAAGGCAAGTTGAAAAATAGATTTCACAGATCTAAAGATAAATTGAGTGAGTTGTGCAAATGGAGTGTGTGAACAAATTGATTAGATGAATTCAAACGATCCTATGCATGCATCTAACGAAGGATAAATTCAAACCACAATCAGATCAATGCACAGAGATTTTTAGGTGGTTCGGAAATCACACCATGTGATTCCTACATCCACCCCTCACACAGTGAGGATCCACTAAACAACCTGGGTACAACACACCCACTGGAGCCAGACAACTCCAAACACCTGAGTTTACAACTCACACAAACTCTAGAGTAAGACTACTCTAGAACCCTGAGCAAGACTGCTCAACAACACCTTGAGTACGACGTCTCAAAACCACTGAGCTCGACGGCTCACAAACAACATGCTAGAAAAACACAAGACTCAGATCCTCTAGCAACAGATCTAGTCCAACAAGAGTTAATTCATGAGACTCATGCAACAACCCATGCACAATCTCCGAATGACTCAGAAGAGAAAAATGAAGATGAGAATTGTATTGATAGCTTTTCTCTTCAGATGTACTCCCTTGTAGAAGGTCGAATTGTGAAGAGCTTGATCTCTGGAAGTTCCTAGGCGATGCTCTGCAATTTGATCTTCAGGATCTTCCTTGAATTCTTCACAGAAGTCGGCTTCTACTTGATCTGCTTCCTTGAGGTGTTCCAATTGCTTCTTCAACGATCAATCTCCACTTCTCACGCTTGAACAGATGAGAATTTGGCTTGAGGAAGCACCAGGAAGACAAGAACAGGGAGGACAAACCTTCTAGCCGCCAACAAGACTTCTGGGAGGCTCTGAAAGGGTTCTTGCATGTTGGATGGCCAATAGGAGGGTATTTATACCCCTAATAGTCCAAGTGTACCCTTGGGGGTCGTGGGCACACGATCCAAGGCTAATCCAACAAATCCCTAGGGTGCCACGTGTCCAGGACAAAGTTTAAGTCACAAAGATTCCGGAGTGTGTCGACCTGCCCTTGAGGTGTGTCGACACACTGTCCCAGACTGGCAAAACAATTCCCTGGGAGAGGTCTCTAGTGTCGACCTGAGATGATCCAGTGTCGACACCCTGTCCCAGACAGCAAAACAGGCCTTCTGGGAGGGCCATCTAGTGTCGACCTGCCTGCATCTGGTGTCGACCTGACTGAAGAGACCTGTGAACAAGATTCTCTGGGATCTGCCTCTAGTGTCGACCTGCCCTGGTCTAGTGTCGACACTAGTTGACCAATTCTTCATGTTTTGGCTTAGGGCTTAGAACATTGTGTCGACACCATCATGGGGTGTGTCGACACTACCCTTGTAATAAATGATTGTCCCTGAGAATTAAACACATAAATCATTAGTCAAATGAGTTATCATGAATATAAATGATAAATGTACTTGGAAACATGCTTTTTGAATATTGTTGTTTCAGGTGTGATGTATTTCACATGTTCCAATTGATATGCATTAAAATCACAACTTGTCATCATCAAAATGTGAGGAGAAATGTGTTATATTCACACTCAACCCAACAGCTCCTTCCACCACTCTCCAAGCTTCATCGTTGCTCAGACATCTTAAGAGAACTCCATTGAGAGCCCGCCTGTACAAGACTTCTCCAATGACTGTATACCTTAAGGCAGCTCTTCTTATGGCCCTGCGATCTTCTGCACTTGCCCCTTCGGGATATGTCCCATCCTTGCAGTATTGCTCGATCTCAAAATACCAAGGTAGCTCCTCTTCATCTAGGATTTCGTCAAGCTCAGTTAGAATGACTTGATGCGCTCCTCTCTTCTTAGCCCTCTCTTCTGAGGTTGTCCTAAGGTTGTTGAACCAAGGATCCTGGATAGATGGAACATCGAATCGTTGGATGACGATTGTCTCGGTCTGACGACTTAGAGGGAAAGATATAGATGAAGCTAGAGACGCCAAAGCGTCTGCCAGGATGTTTTGCGAGCGAGGAGTATGGATATAGATAAGCTTGCGGAACTGCCTTGCCAATAGCGTGACCAGGTCTTGATATGGCTTGAGCTTTGGGTCACGGGTGCGGTAAGTTGAGAGCACCTGCCGCAGAACAAGCTGAGAGTCTCTGATGATTCTGAGGTGGGATGCACCTAAGATGTAAGCGTGCTTGAGGCCAGCGAGGAGAGCTTCGTACTCAGACATGTTGTTAGTGGCGAGGAAGGTGAGTTGATAGGCAATGGGGATGGTAATGCCTTTCGGGGTAAACAACACGGCTCCAATGCCCCGTCCCTGAGAGTTGAGTGCGCCATCGAAATGGAGGGACCAGAAGTGGTCTTTGATGATGACCAAGAGTTCCTCATCGGGGAACTCTTCCGGGACAGAGTCGCTGTGAAGGAGTGGAAGATGGGCAAGATGCTCGGCGATGGCATATCCTTTGATAGCCTTTTGGACCACGAAGGAAATGTCGAATTGGGAGAGAAAGCTCTGCCAGCATGCGAGCCGATCAGAGAGGACAGGCTTCTCTAGAAGGTATCGGAGTGGATCCATCCCCGAGATTAGCTTGACCTCGTGGGCAAGGAAGTAGTGCTTGAGCTTTTGGACTACCCACACGAGTGCGGCACAAGTCTTGTCCGCGGTGGTGTACTTGGATTTAGTGGTGTTGAAGAGCCTAGAGAGGTAGTATGCTGCCCTTTCTTTGCCAGATTCATCGTGTTGTGCAAGGACAACACCTAGGGAGTCCTCAATGACCGAGAGATATAGGATAAGCGGTTTCCTGGGTACAGGAGGCTGCAGAACTGGGGGATTCATGAGATAACTCTTCAAATCATCGAAGGCTGCTCGGCATTTATCATTCCATTCGAATTTTGCCCCTCCTTTCAAGAGATCATAGAACGGGCGGCATCTTTATGAATGCTGGGATATGAATCTTCTGATGAATTGCAAACGCCCTATTAATCCTCTTAGCTGCGAGATGTTCTTCGGAGGTGGCATTTCTGCTAGGGCCTTGGCCTTATTTGGATCAATCTCAATACCCCGCTTGCTGACTATGAAGCCTAGCAACTTCCTTGACGATACCCCGAACACGCATTTCTTTGGGTTCATTCTCAGTTGATACTCCCTTGACCTCTGCAACACCTTGGCGAGGATTTCGGGGTGCTCTCTCCTGGTTCTTGACTTCACCAAGATGTCGTCCACGTATACTTCTACATAGACATGTATCATATCGTGGAAGATGGCCATCATCGCCCTCTGATAGGTAGCACCGGCATTCTTTAGCCCAAACGGCATGACTACATAACAATATGTTCCCCAGGGTGTGGTGAAGGATGTCTTCTCTTGATCCTCAGGAGCTAGACGTATTTGGTTGTAACCTGAGTACCCGTCCATGAATGAGAGGGTCTCGTACCCAGCAGTGTTATCAATAAGCACATCAATATGAGGAAGCGGGAAGTCATCTTTCGGACATGCCCTATTTAGGTCCCTAAAGTCGATGCAGATTCTAACTTTGCCATCCTTCTTCATGACAGGGACTATGTTCGCCACCCAGTTCGGATAAAGCACTACCCTGATGAATCTGGCCTTATGGAGTTTGTCTACTTCATCCTTCATCTTGAGGGCCATAAGTGGGTGGAATCTTCTAAGTCTCTGCTTTATGGCCTTTGCCCCTTCCTTCAACATGAGTCGGTACTCCACTAGTGAGGGGTCTAGACCGGGCATGTCCTCATATGACCAGGCGAATGTGTCTTTGTACTCCCTTAGAATTTGCACCAGTTCCTATTCTTCATCAGGAGGGAGGTTTTCTGAAATTATCACAATCCTGGGATCTTCTTTTGTTCCGAGGTTGACTTCCTTAGTAGGTTCATCCACTGCCGCGATAGGCTCGTCGAATCTCCTTACGCCACTGGCGTACTTTTCGGCGGCGGCATCTACTTCGCTATCCTCTTCATCGATTGGGTCCTCATCATTCATGATTTCGTAGACGCCAAATCCGTCGTCCATGAACACCCCATCCTGCACAAATTCTTCTTCTAACACCAGCACTTCTCTTGTGAATTCCTCTATCAGCAGTAATGCTTGACACCGCCGAGCTAGCTCTTGAAGGTATCTTTGGGGAATGACCTTGCCTTGTTGCTTCCTGGGGTGACGCTTGGACTTGGTGGGCGCTGGGTTGCCCTGACTCTCTAACCTAGGCCTATCTAAACTAAGACTAGACTTTCTACTTTAGACTCTTCTAGGCTAGATGACTCTACAGGACTAGTGGAGGACATGGCGTCCTCGAAGAGAATGGCTCCTAGTGAAGGAGCAGGAGGGGAAGCCCCAGTCGAGGGGTGCCCCTGATCAGAAGGGTGAAGGAAGTATGCCGGCTCCTCGACCTCAACGTGCATTTGAAGGTTGGCGTTTTTTTTTCGAGATCAATGGAGAGCATGCAGCAGGAGAGAGTGACCTCGTGGTCGCCCGGATCAGTGTGCAAGGCAGAGAGGATCACAGGCGGGAGCTCAGGAGTGAGGAGGCTGTGTGCGGCCGCCAGGAGTTGGTGAGTTAGCTGAATGAGCAGAGGAGGAGAGGAAGGAACGAGGTTGGGAAGCAGAGAGTCCAGAAGCGACGGGTGAATGGCTAGGCAGGTGCCCCTCCAGAGTTCATCTACCGTCCTTCCCTCTTCGTAGGGGATGTCCGGTTCTCCTATGTCTGTGGTCTCGTTCATGAGTTGCCTCTTGGAGGTGATAGATGTGGGGGGATCGAGCAACTCGTCTGCAGCTGGCGGCCAAGTTCTTTCTTCCTCCCAGAACAGGCGGCTGAAGGCTA
Source organism: Colocasia esculenta (assembly GCA_014218235.1). Lineage (NCBI taxonomy): Eukaryota > Viridiplantae > Streptophyta > Magnoliopsida > Alismatales > Araceae > Colocasia > Colocasia esculenta. The sequence goes on from CM024759.1 coordinate 24,426,837, forward strand.
TGGTGATGTCTTCTATGTCAAACCAGTGGTACCACTCAGCCTCTGGGTCCCCAGTTTTCCTCCTTTTGTTTAGGCGGAGCGCTTCTAGAGCTCTATAGGTCAGCAGAGGTGCCATGTGCCGAGAGAAATTCCGGCCATGTACCTCATGCAGGGACAGTTCTGCCTTGACTACTACGGTGTTATATCCAGGTTGGGTAGGCCCCATAATGAAATGACACCAAAGTGTCCATGTAAGTGGCTTACGGTCGGCCTTGAGAGTGGATGTGTGGGATGACCATGGCTTGGATTTCTCTCTGTAACCCAGTCCCCATCGGCTCTTCTTTACAATGTCTGGGATGGGTCTGACTATGCCCTGCAGCTCTGCCCCTAACCCCTTGCCTTCTTCGTACCCCAACTTTATCATGATTTCCCATCCCTTGGTGTTCAGTGGCTCCTTTCTCTTGACTGCATTGACTTGCGCCAGGTTGACCTCTCGTTTGGACTGGAACGAGTAGCTCCAGGGGTAGTTGATGTCTAGCACGGAGACCACAGGTTTGTTGGCGGGCCACATGGCTGGGAGGTGGGTGTCGTGGATGGCATCTACGGAGTGGGCAGTGGCTATGCTTTTGACCTTAATGATTCGTCCTTGGAAAGGGAACTTAAGGCATTGGTGTGCGGTGGACGGCACAGCTCCGAGTGCTTCTAGCCATGGACGCCCCAGGATAGCCTTGAACATGGGATCAATATCGAGAACATAGAAATCCACCATGACGGTGAGCGGTCCCAGTTCAGCTTGCACAGTCACCATACCGTGACAAGATCTTCTAGAATTGTCGTAGGTGGCTATGGTGGTTGGTGTTGGCCTTAGCATTCCTTCTGACAGGTCACAGACTCTCAGGGTACTCAGCGGGCAGACATTGATTGATGCCCCCGTGTCGACCAGGGCTGCTCTTACTGCTACATGGTTGATGACAAGGGTTACGCAGAGTGGGAGCCTCCTAGATTCTGGGGGTTCTAGTTCGCTTTCTGCAAAGGTTATTGCCGGCCCATGAGTCACCATAGATAGTGCATTCGGCAGTTTGTCAGCCAGCATGTCCTCATTCACTACTACTTTCTGCAGGAAATTCCTCAAGGCCTCCTGGTGCTCTTTGGACTTCTTGATCAACTCCAGTATGGAGATCTTAGCTGGCACGTAGTCGAGCTGCTTGAGGATGTCATAGTGGGTTCCCGGTAACGGCTCGATCACCCCCTCGTCTTGTGGTTGCTGCTGAGCTTGTTGTTGAGGCGGTTGCAGGACCTGCTGGGGGTTGCTCTGGCTAGTGGAGGTGGTGGAGATAGGCGGATACGGACGACGGAAGACTCGCCCACTCCGCAGGGAGGTTGGTTGGGTGGCTGGCTGCCTAGCGGAGGATAGCGTGGCGGCGGAAGGTTGGTCTGGCCTAGGTGGTGGTAGGATAATCAGTGAGGGAGCAGATATGACGGGTGATAGTGGCATGGAGACAGGTGGAGTGAAGGGTAGGATGATGGGTGGACTAGCGACTGGCGCAGATGTTGAACTAACGGGCAGTATGACGGCGTTGGCCACGGAAACTAAGGGAGGGATAAACTGAGGAGCCGTGTTGGCTAGTTGTATTGTTTGGGATTGGAGGGGATACTGGTGGTTAATGGCCATCATCTGCTGGACATCGAGCTCATCATCATACGTCCAGTTTGCTTGAGGTGGAGGGTGGTGGACGATGGGATTTACCTGGGCTGGTTGCTGTGGTGGGTTTGGAGCTGGTGGATGGTTTGGTAGGGGGTTGTGGACGATACCGAGGTCCTGCAACGGCTGTTGTTGTTGCTGCTGTTGTTGTTGTTGAGGGGGTGGTTGGCGCTGCTACCTCTGCTGTTGTTGCTGTCGCTGCCTCTCTTTGATGTCTCCGATCACTTGCCGGAGGGCTGTCCAATCTATTCTGTTCTGCTCATGCAAGTCATATACCAAGTCCTTGAATGTAAAGCATTGGTTGATGGTATGACCAGGCTGCCGGTGGAAGACACAGTACCGAGTTTGGTCCACACTAGGGTTCAATGGCCTTTCGGGAGGGAGTTTAATGGCTTCTATGGAGAGCAAGGCCAAGAATATGTCGGAGAGTGTCTCCAGGAGTGGCGGGTAGTGAGTTCTTCTTGGTCCTAAAGGACGCCTTTGTTGAGAGCCATCAGGAGGTGGCACTTGGTTGTACTGGCGTTGTTGTTGCCCTTGTGGTGGATTGGTAGGGTTCTGACCCTGGGCAGTGTAAGGTTGGCGGTTTTGGTTCTGGCCGGCAGGGTTGAACGTGCTCACTTGCTCGTTCACTTGGACTCCTTCGGTGATTGGCCCCTGAGGCTTTCTCTGGAATCGGGACTTCTGGGGTTCGAACATAGAGTGGATAGGAGAATCTTTGAGCTGGGTCTGGATAAACCGGGCCCGGCTATAAAGTTGATGCATGGTGGTGATGTCATTCATCTCCAGGATATTCCTATAGGCAGGGGTTGCATTGGCAATGATGATTTTCACCTTCTCCCCCTCTGGAAGGTACCCCGGGACCCGTGTGGCCATTTGCCTCCACCTATCGGCGTATGTGGCAAAGTCCTCATCTGACTTCATTTTTTCGGCCATGAGATCCGTGAGAGAGTATTCGGGCCCAACCCTGTCTTGGAATTGTTCGAGGAATTTGGCCTTCACAATAGCGAAGTCCTCCGCATCCTCGGGTAACAGGGAGTAGAACCAATCCAAAGCGTGCCCATCCAGCGACCGGCGGAATAGGTAGGCCATTAGGCGACGATCATGCTGGTAGGGTGCGGACTCATAGATGAAGTCTTTGACATGGATATATGGATTGCCCGAGCCATTGTACTTGCGGTACTTTGGCAGTTCGGATGGGGAGGGGACCCATAGGCCATTGAAATTTGGCATGTGCATGTCGTGGTGCTGCCTAGGGTTGACTTGCTTGCGAAGTTCTTGGAGCTCCTTCTTGATGGATGCCCATTCGGACATCATGTCCGGAGTGGCAGACAGTTGAGCATATAAAGAGGAGGCACGCGACACCGTCCTGGCGCGTGGCTCAGGAGGATGGGGTGAGTAGCATGGATGGTATGTAGGAGACTGGGGCTTCAGCTCACGTGGATGGTAGTGATTAGATTCGAAGGGAGTGAACCGAATGGCCCGTGGTCGGATGGGGGTTTTGTCAGCTTGTCCCATGATGACATGGGGGCCGGAGGTAGCTGCTACGGGGCGTGATGCGCCCGCTCTGGGTGAGGGTGAAGAAGCAGCCTTTCCTTTGAGGGCCGTCATGAGGGTTTGGATCTGGGACTAATCAAGCTGGGGAATTAAGCGGAGGAGTTGAGTGGCTTGATCATCCGACTGAGTGGGATGGATGGTTTGAGATGGGCCACCATCATCGGGATGGTGGTTCTCGGTAGCGTGGACTGTGGCAACCCAGGGGCGGGTCGACTCCTTAAAGAGATCATGAGGAAGGGATTCCTCATAGTCCCGGGAGGTGTAGAAGGCAGGGTCCTAGATCTCATCATAGATTGGGTTCAGATACGCCTCCATATTTGGTAGGTGGGTATGCCAAAATGAGGAAAGCCTGTCCAGACTTTAAGAGACAAACCTAACTTAGACAGACGCCTAGTTTCCTAAACAGACAATCCTATGCAAACAAAAGGAAAGAGAAAACGTCTCACCCAAAGCAAGCAATTGGCAATGATGATGGTTTCTTTTATTTGGTTCAAGTTTGCCTTTTAATGAGTTGATTCTTTTAGCAAGTTCTCTCCAGAAGGAAGGTTTCCTAATGGGAGAAGGTTTCCAACTTCGGGTGTGACTAGGATTTCTCAATCTTGCCAAATGAATGAGCCTAGATTCTAGGTGGTGACAGGTACAACCAGCCCGGCGGCCGTGTGGGAATCCACGGTCAGCGGGGACTTATGGAGGCCCTCAAGCGAGTGCTCTAGTCGGACACAAGGAATATGTGGCCGAGAGAGCGGGCGTCGCTAAGGAGGACAACCTATACTACGAACACGGAAACGTGTATGCAGATCCTATGTGCATCGGGGTGCATGCAAATTCTAACCTAACACTGACAAAATAGAAATTAGGCCAACTTGCTCTCAGAAGGAGAAGGCGACCGGTAACCTGTCGCGACAAGATCGCGACAGGAGGCCATTCGCGTTCCTCTTCGCAGTGGACAGAGAGTAGGAAAGACTTAATTATGCACGGAAATCAAAGTAAACCTATAACAAACAAGACTAACGGACTCTCAAGAGCATGGAGCAAGCATGATATGACTTGAAACACAGATGGAGTATGTAAAATGAACCCAAATTTCAAAGAAGAGCAAAAATCAGGAATACTGACCTGGTCGCGACGCCCTCCATGTCGCCTCCTTTATCGCGACAATAGCCACGTCGCTTTCTCAACAGACACACAGGAATAATGAAAACAAGTGTACGGGTAGAGGACGCACCTGGTCGCGACGCGTTTCCCGTCGTCTCCTTTATCGCGACACTTTGGACGTCGCTTTTCCTCACAGCACCACAGAACGCAAGAAAGGAACGAGGAGGGCACTGTGTACTAACCTGATCGTGACTTACTCCTCGTCGCTACTTTGATCGCGACTCCTTGATTGTCGCCTTCTCACGCAGGGCAGCAGAACTCAAAATTGTCGCCTTCTCACGCAGGGCAGCAGAACTCAAAGAAAGTGAATGAAAAAAAAAAACCAAAAGAACACCACACACATAAACGAAGAGGAAAGGCAGGGAAAGACAAGAACAAGCGTGATGGGCACTAGAGGTCCCATCGCGATCGCCAAAAGGTGTAATTACGGGATTGTGCTCCCCTTTGGAAAAGAATGTGGAAAGGAAAAGTATACGGACCGTGATCGCCACCAAGTAGTCGCAAAGGATGGGTGCGTATGAAGGATGGTTGACTACGTTGGAAAGGAAAGGGAAGAGAGAAAGCGTACCTGCTAATGCGACAAGATGATTGTTGCTATGCTTGTACCTGAACGTGACGGGATGAACGGCGCTTTCCGGGTCGCGACAGCCTTGTGGTCGCTTTCTTCTTCAGTGGATGGAGATTGAAGGTTCTGATCTTCCTGCTCCTCATCCGGCCGAGGGGCAAGAGCCTCACGCTTTCCTTGTCTTCAGGTACCTGCCAAGATCATGCAAATAGACAAAAAACCATTAGAAATTCGTGCATGTAGTATCTATTCAAAAGAAAAACAACTAAACATGTACTATCATGAAAAGAACTCACGTGGGTGGGGTTTTTAACCCCTTTGGGTGATTAAAGAAGGTGGGTGGTGTGTGTTCTAATGCAAATCTACGAAAAGAAAGGACCTATGCATGCATGAAAGAAGAGAAAACGTAGAGAGAAGGGGAGAGAGAAAGTGCAGCCAAGGAGAAAACGCCCTGGGGGGCAGTTCCTGGTCATCTGGAGAGGGAGCTCTCTTCTTCAGAGTTTGAGCTCTCTTGCACGGGAAGAAGCAGACGTCGTCCTTGCCTCAAAAAATGGAGTATTGAGATAGTTATAGGTGATTATTCCTGGAAGGGCTGTGAGAGGAATAACGGGCAAGAGTCCGGGTTTGGGTCGGTATGGCCGTGCATGGGCGATTGGAACTCGAAAAGGAGGCTTTAAGGAAGGTCTCCACGAGTTTTGGTAGGATTTGGACGCGATTTGGTCGACCAAAAGAGGGAATATCCATGTATGGCATGTGTCCAAGTCATGCTCGGAAAGGATTCCCTGCATGGGATCCAGAACGCAATGGCCATCTGGTCGCTATCAGGGTGGCGACGCCTCAATACGTCACCTTACTTACATGGAAGGTGACTTTAAGTCATTTCTGGCGATTTTTTAGGGAATTAAAATGCCTATTTATGAACGCGACATATCGAGGTGTCGTCTTCTTGAACGCGACAGGGGGGCTGTCGCCTTCAGGGCCTTTTCAGTATGCGGACATGCGATGTGTCCGATCCCCAGGCGCGGCCATTGGAATGACATACGGTTCAAAACGCCAGACTCTTGACTCAAAGAGCTACAAGATGATGATGAAGAGGATTGACTTTGACCAGGAAGACCCCACTAGGGTGGTGAACTGATGAAAAGGATGTCATGATCGGAGAAAGCCAGCTTGACGATGATGAGCCAACGTGGGGCATCGATGATATGACAAGGAATTTGCTCGACTTATGGGTCAGAAATGGGTGTCTATAATATGGTCACTTGTTCCTAGACCATTAGATCATCTAGTGATTGGCACCAAATGGGTGTTCAGAAATAAATTGGATGAAGCTGGTGCGATTACAATAAACAAGGCCAGACTGGTAGCTCAAGGTTATTCCCAAGAGGAAGGCATAGATTTCGATGAAACCTATGCACCAGTAGCTAGACTTGAGGCTATAAGAATCTTACTTGCATATACATCTACATTAGGTTTAAAACTGTTTCAAATGGATGTTAAATCAGCTTTTCTAAATGGTTACATAAAGGAGGAAGTTTATGTAGAACAACCGCCAGGTTTTGATGATATCGATTTTCCTGATCATGTATTTAAATTGCATAAAGCTTTATATGGTTTGAAACAAGCACCAAGAGCATGGTACGAACGTTTAAGTGCATTTCTATTAAACCATGATTTTATTAGAGGTCAAGTAGATAGTACATTATTTGTTAAGTCTAAAGTCAAACGTATATTGCTTGTATAAATTTATGTAGATGATATATATTTGGTTCTACTGACGAATCACTTTGCAAGTATTTTGAGAAGCTTATGTAGGGAGAATTCAAAATGAGCATGATGGGGGAGCTCAACTACTTCCTCGGATTGCAAATCAAACAAGGAAAAGAAGGGTCACACATTTGTCAAGCCAAGTATACCAAAGAGCTATTAAAGAAATTTGGTTTTGAAAATGCCAAGCCACTGTCAGCACCAATGAGCACATCAACTAGGTTAGATAGTGATAAAGATGTTGAAGCTGGGTACATGGCTGCTGGAAGCTATTGTACACAACTATTGTGGATTAAGCAACAACTTGAGGATTATGGACTTCATATCAAGACAATTACCCTGTTGTGCGACAACACCAGTGTGATAAATCTAACCAAAAATCTACTTCAGCATTCAAGGACTAAACACATTGAGGTCAGATATCATTTCATTCGTGATCATGTAGCTAATGGTAATATAGACATTTCTTTTATTGGTACAAATAATCAGTTAGCAGATATCTTCACAAAGGTTTTACCTGAAGAGAGATTTACTTCTCTTAGAAGGGAATTAGGCATGTGCAATTTGTGAAAGACTTATCTGTAAATAACTAAAATAACAACGTATTTCAAAATATCATTTATTTTTCCCTCTGTAGTTCAGCAAAATTTCTTTTCAATATTTCTTGTCTCTTATTCCTTTAAGACGGTTAGCATATTTTAAAGCTCTTTATTCATCTCGAAATCATGTTTGTTTGTCGTTTTCTGCCTTTATGGCGTCAGCACCTCAAAAGTTGCTTTATCTTTATTCTATATATTCCAAAATCTGTGTTGCAATGATTCACATCCTGCCTTCATCACTTTCGACTTGCCTGAGATGATAACCCTTTCAACTCCGGCATCCGCCTCGTGCGATTTCAAAGCTTTCACTTTTTCCCGTGAGAAATTTCTTGAGGGCTTTTGCTCCAATCTTCATTCCAATCATCCAGAACCTTTCCCCATTCAAAACCATGGTCGTTTCTAGAATTTCTGGCACTGTTGGGGGCTATGGAGCTGCATTCCTCACAGCTGAGCAGTAGGAAAGATTCGCTACTATGTAGACCAAGCTGTGCGGGCTCAAGGCAGTGGACGTGGCAGATTTGGAGAAGAATGGAATGCACAGCATCGTCGCAGCCGTGGAAAGGATGAATTGGACGAAGTTGGCAACCCTGTCTGAGGTGAGTTATCCAGATTTGGTCAAGGCTTTCTATGTTTGCTTGAAGTCTGAGGAGGACGGGTCCTTGACATCCACTATCAAGGGAACCCAGATTAGGATCACTTATGATCTTTTGGCAGTGTTGCTTGGTGTTTGTACCACCGGTCATAGTGGAGTACACACTGTTGACATTCAGGCGAAGGGATTAGGGATTGTTGGTCCTGAATACAAACTGAAGGATGGAAAAATAGACATCAACCAATTGAATGCTTTCAACCATCTATTGCATTTTATAGTATGCCAGATATTGATTCCCAGGAGTGCCACCTTCTCTACATGCACCAAGGCAGACTCCGATATGATGTTTTGGACTATCCAAAATCAGAGTATAAACATGGCAGAGGTGATTTTAAAAAGAATGAAGTTTGCACATGCTCAGGTTTGGGACAAGAAGAGTAAGTTGAATGTGTCCCTACCCTATGCCCATTTATTAACCAAGATTTTCCAGCACTTTTGTGTCAATTTAAGAGAGGCAGTTTCAGAAAAGATGGGCCAAGCCATTCGGTCTAGAAATCTTAAGAAGAGTGGTTTTTCGCTGGTTGCTGGAGTATGGACAAAGACCTCAGTGGCTGAGGGCGAGGCCATTATTGGCGAAGCCCAAGAAGTCCAAGAAGAGGTAGCTCCAGCTGTGGAAGCAGCAGCAACACAAATAGTAGAGGCAGAGGCAACAGCAGCAGGATTGAGGACATCCCTCCAGAGCTCATTGAACCCATTGGGCAATCTTCTGAGGTTCGCCCTCCCACTCAGGGGGAGCAAGAACAAGTGTCTGTAGATGCTGGCAGAGAGGATGTGGCACCAGGCCACAATGAGAATTCTGTTTTGGAAGAGACTCCCACTCAGGGGGAGCAAGCTGTCTGTGATGATCCGGAAGGTGAAGTTGTGGCATCAGGCCACTCTGGAGTTCAAGTGAGAGACGCTCCTGTCCAGGAGGAGCAAGAAGCAGTTGTGCCAGCTGATACCCCTATGGAGGATGCTCCTGTTGAAGGGGAGAACTTGACTGAAAAGGAAGGTCAGCCTCAGGGGGAGAGTACTGAAAACCCCCCGGTGAATAAATTTCAAGAGGGTGTGACAGCCAGTTCCTCTGATTCAGATGAGCAAGATGACCATGTTGATCATGAGGAGCCCGTTGCTAGGGCAAGTGAGAAGGGAAAGGGAGTTGCTTCAGAAATCCCCCTCCTTATAAAGACACCACATCAGAGGACCAGGCAGCAGAGATTTGTCATTAATCTAAAGCCTGTGATGGATAGGCTAGATGCCCAAGGTGAGATACTCTGCTCTGTGCAATCAGATATTACTTCTATTTTTATGACCCAGAGCTCGGCAGCAAAAGATATGGGCATGGTAAAGAATGCGTTAAGGTGGTTGAACAAAGAAATGGGGAGCATGAAGACCTTATTATCAGAGATTTTAAAGGAGGTAAGGGCACCAGCACCTTCTGCTCCCACACCACCTACTCCTCAGCCCTCTGAGGTAGCTGAAGAAGAGATTTCTAGGCCATCAAGGCCTATTTCTGCAGAAGTGTCAGGGCCTTCAGGGCCATCTATTGTTGAGGAAGATCCTACAGGGCCATCAAGGCCAGTAGTTGTTGAACAGGTGGCAGCTGTAGAATCTGGGCCAACAGGGCTAGCTGAGGATCTGTCAGGGCCAACCGGGCCAGTGGTTACTGAGGCTGATCATGTCAGGGTAGAAGAAGAAGTTGTAGCTCCTGAGCCCCCAGCTCCTTCTCCCATTCAGACACCAGCCCCTCCTTCTCCACCTTCATCCTCCACAGCACCACCAGCTCCAACATCTTTCAAACAACCACTACCCAGAACCATCTCTTCCCCTACTCCATTTCCTTCACAATCCTCTTCATCCCCTGTCACTACCACTCACATTCCTCCTCCTCCTCCTTTCTTTGAGGCTCCTCCAGCCTCCTCATCAGCTGGAGCCTCCTCATCCTCTGGTCCCTCTTCTTCTAGACCAGTTGTTATACCTCCCTCCACTTCTCATTCCTTTCTTCATCCCTCTACTCCTCCCTCCTTCATTACTATTATTCCGGAGAGTGCTCAGATTGATGCCCCCTATCTTAGGGACATCAAGGATGAGTTTGAAGAAGTTATTCTCCGATCTGTATTGAAGGTTGGAACTCATGTTCATAGGACAGGCTCTTCCAGCCCTGCTCCTAAGAAAAGAAAAATAACCTCCACTTCCTCTATCTCTTCTGATCCTTGTTATCCACCCCTGTGGTTTTCTCTAGCAGTGGACAATAAAAATAAACCACTCTATAGAGAATTCCTTCATAAAGTTGTTTTTGCTACCATTATAAACCTTCCTCATCTCAACCTTACCGATCATCTTAATGTCATTTTGCCTTATACTTCTCTCTCTAAGTCTGAAAAATCAAAAATCTTCTCTCTAGCCGAAGCCAAAACTAAAGAGCAGTGGGCTCGGAGTCATAAAGCTTTATACAATGTGTTTCTTCTTACCCGATCAGCCAGGTTCCCTCCCCAGGATCATTCATTGACTTTATCAGAGTGGTTCCAGATACTTCACAAGGACACCTGGGCTCCTTTCATTCAGAAGGAAATCAAAATGATCAGACACTATCATATATTCAATAACTACAGATATCTTAATCATCTTCCTGAGGTTTAGCTTGGTCATTTCAAGTAGGCTATTAGAGATCTTGGGTCAGTTGAAGCTCACACTAAAGCTATCCAGGTTGACTTTGCCACCCTCCAGTTGCCTAATACTGTTTATCTTCCCCCACTTCATTCTCTGGTCATGGATTCAGCTGTTGGCTCAATTATTTTTTAGCGTTTTGCCAGAGTCATGGGAAGAATCAAAGTGCAGAAGGGTCATCTAGTTGCCTTTCATAGATTTTTGTTTAGAGAGTATCACCAGGGCCATGTCAATGTTGATGTCCTCGCCCCTCTCTTGTCTGAGTGTGAAAGACTATCTCCTTCAGATTGGGCCAGATTCTGTCCCCTATCTGCTCAGCAACTTACTGATCTGAATGTCTCTCAAGCCAGGGAAAATAAACCTCTAGTTTCAGCTGCTGAATTTCTAGACATGAACTCCATTCACCTTGTTAATGATCCCTTTCAATCATGGGTTGTAAGATACAAGCTTTATGTTGCCATGCGCCTAGAACTGAAGAAGAAGCAACTCTTCTACCCAATCTCTATTGATCAGTTTCTTGTGCCAGTTTTGGAAAAGTTGTATAAACATTCCATTGACAGAAAACTCTTATCAATCACAATGATCGAAGGATTATCCACATGAGCTAAAGACCACAAAGCTAGAGCACCAAACATACAATGGTCTGAAGATTAACCTAAGGAATGCAAGAAGAAGAGTGTAGCAACCCAATTTATTAAAATAAATAAATATATTATAATTAATTAAATTCAAAAGAAGAAATAGGTTAAAACAAAACCCAATAAATTAAAATAGGTAATGGGCTTTAACTAATAGTCCATAATGGAATTATTGGGCAAAAATAGGAGTTAGAATAATATGAAATTATTATTAAATTCAGAATGTCCATTATCCCCTTAATTAAATGGGCAAGATAAGTGTAGACGCGAGATTTGGCCCATCCCCGCGTGGTTCCATGGCCTAATAAGGCCCGGTTTGACCGTTTGTTGACTTCCCTCGGATGCCATGTAGAAGGCAGCATCGACTGCCGCTGACTTCATGTAGGCGGCAAGGTCGGTGGACGTCAAGATACATTGGCGTCCACCTATATGGACGCCTGCATGGTTTTGGCAACGACATCGTTGGACGTCAACATGGTTTACTTGGTCTGCGCAACTACCTTGAGAATCTAACCCACTTGCGCCATTCTCTCGGCCATGCAATGCATGTAGCCGTTCCCAACGGGCATATGGGCCACCTTGTCACCCCATTGACCCAGTAAAAGTCCTACTTGGCCTCTCCTCATTAGTTGGAGCTTTAATACATGGATTGCCACTTGTACAAGTGTGTTTCTTCACACTTGGGCATCCAAAACTTCTAAACTCCGACCCTACTATCTATATAACTGACCCTTAGGCCTTCTAAGCAAAGGGGGGAGAGGCTGGACGTCCACATGCTATCACCTTGAGAGAAGAGAGAGAAAACGTGCACCCTACCTTCCATCACCTTCTTCTTCTTTTTCTCATCATTTGGGACGTGGAGAAGGGTTCATCCCGAGGTGGAGGAGCCCAGCAAGGAGTCAACAACGCCAAACGAGGATCATCACCTCCATTTTCTCCCTCTCCTCCTCTCTCTTTCCCTTTAATTTTGCATGTCACACACACCCTCACACACACCCTAGGCACGTAGGGCACCCTCCTACACACCTATAAAGGGTTTTCCCAACCAAAAACGGAGGGAAGAAGGGTGGTCATAGCACTTGGCCACCCCTCTTCTCAAGCCCGTAACCGGTACGGGACTTCCTTTTGGTCCTTTCTCTTTTCAGAGTCTAATAGAGTCTTCTTTCTGTGGCAGGAACACTTGTACAAGACCGTGGAGCTTCTTCTCTTTGGCCGGCCGAAGAGAGGAAAGTTAGAACCTCACCATCGTCCGTTGCGCAAGGCACGTCATCAACGCGACCAATCAACCTCCTTGGGCACAGGTAAGGCCCTGGCGATCACAACATCTCCCTTTCCCTTGCTGGTTTCTTGGTTTTCTCCCTATTCAACTCAGTCAACTGAGGAGTCAACGAGGTCAAGCAACAACCCTCCATCGCCAACGAGGGAGCGACGACGTTCGTGAACCACCAGAGGATCTCACAGTTCGACGGGAGCTATGGGAAATGCATCGTCCACAGCTCTTTTCTGGCGATCACGGTGGGACCAACACTACTGCTGCGGTCTCAGTCTGCATCAAGGTAAACGGCAAGAGATATTGTTGTTTACCTAGGTAAGCGTCCAACATTCCTACCGTTTATTTCTTGTAGATGTCCATATAGGGTGTTGTTTATCATGTTTTCGCGTCAGTCGATCATGCCGTCAAGTTACTTCTGATGAACTGCACGTCCATTGGATTGTTGTTTACTTCACAAAACCTGTTTTCTGTCTGTTTTGATTTGTTTTTCTTTCCTGTTTGCTTCCTGTGTGTTCCTAACAGTCCTCAGTCTCGAGGGGGTCATTCTTCTTCCCTGTTCTAGCCTCCCTACACATTTTAGGATAGCCCCTCCTTGGCTTACAACCTTTTTACTCGGGGATTCCCTCTCGAGTAAATCGGGTTGGTTCCAAGGAGAACTCTATAAGTCCCTAAATTCCGTGGATTCCCTCACGGTACGGGGCAGGAGGACCTTTCACCTTCCTATTTATTCCGCGTATTCACCTGAGTTTGAGTGAGGTTTGAGAGAACCGGATTTTGCAAGATTAATTAACACATAACTTCAATATCTAAAATTCTTGGGGACGTTGTTTGATCACATTGTTCGGTAGAAATCCACTTTTCTTCTAAAAACAGTGTAATTAACTCAACTTAACCATTCTAAAATCAGTAGGTTGTGTGCTAATGGACTCTTGGTTGAACTCTTTGAATATGACTAACAATCAGGCCTTTGAATATGAGGACAATGTCCAAGAATTTTTCGGAATGGTTGACACTAACAATCAGCCTGAAGAGTCTGTTCAGTCCTCCTCTCAAGCCGATAATGAGGAGAGTGTGAGTCTTAGGGTCAACCCCACATACGCCCAAGATGTTCAGGAGGACCCCGAATTCTCCAAACTCCTCTCTCACTATTCGCCCGAGGACATCATCTCAATGCTTTCTAAGCATACTATTCAGGCAGCAGCCTCTCCTTCCCCTCCATCCCCTTCTCCTTTCTACTCTTCTTCATCTAGGCCCTCTCCTAGGCCTGTCACCCCTTCCCGGGATCCTATCTCCCCCATTCCCATTCCCATCACCACTCCTCTTCCTCCCACTCCTTTAGCCACCCATGTTCCTCCTCTTACTCCTTTACCTCCTTCTACCCCAACTCCTCCTCCTGTCTATCCATCATATGCTCAGCCCTCGCCTCCCACTCAATCCGAATCTATTTCCCGATCGGAGATGGAGGGTCTTATTAGGATGCTCTTGGCTGAATCTCTGTCTCTTTCTAAGCCTCATTCCCTTCAGAACTACTGCAAGCTCCCCAACGCTTACTTTCCCCCTGGTTTCAAGGCCCTAAAATACCGCAAGTATGGTAGGACCTCCGACCCTTAATACCACCTTGCTGGCTTTACCATGGATTCCCATCGGTGGTTGTACGATCGGGTCCTCTTAGTTCACCTCTTCCAACAATCGTTAGAGGGGGAAGCTTTGAGGTGGTTCACCTCCTTACCCGCATCAGACCTTATTAATTTCGACATAGTCTCCGAACGCTTCATCTCCCATTTCTCCTACATGGCCACTCAAGTCCCTACACTTTCCGACTTGGTGGCAGAGAAGATGAGGCCAGACGAAGACTTTGTTACTTTTGCCAACCATTGGAGATCCATGGCTTCGAGTGCCGATGTCACCATCCCGAAGTCTCAAGCCATCATCATGATTGTCAACAACACCACCTCTCAACTCAATCCATCTTGATGCTAAGTGAGCTCCCCTCCTTTGCGCATCTTTATAATCGAGCTAGGGTGGTCCAGAATCAAATCAAGGACTCCTCTCTCCCACATTTCTTCGAAGGGAAGCCCAAGGGACGTAAGGCTCCCGCGGCACCTACCACCGAGGGGGTAACCGTCAACGAGTCTGTTAGTGCTTGCAGTCAGCCATTGAGGCCTCCCAACAAGTCCTCCAATCATCCTCCCAACCCTCCTTCTAATCCTCACCAGTTCCCGTCACACCCCTCCAAGCCTTATTCCGCTGTTCCTCCTCCTTTTGGCTACACCCGGCCCGGTCCTAAAAGGTCTCACTACCCTCCTCTCCCTGAGACCCTTGAGGACGTATTCTTCACCCTCATGTCCTGTGACGCTATCCGACTCCCCCCACAAAGGGAAAGCGTCAATCCGAGGGTGGATACCTCAAAATGCTGTACTTATCATAGGGCTCCCAGTCATGATATCAACAATTGTTTCACCTTCCGTGACTGGGTATACGACATGAACGACCAGGGTAGGATTAACTGGGAGGACGTCAAGGTGGCCATAGCCAAGTCTAGGTACACCAAAAGGGATCTGGGTATTGTCCAAAACCCTCTCCCCAACTACCAAAGCAACAATCCCTCCTCCTCTAAGTCCCAGGAAAATGTCCACACCATGACACATTCGGAATCTCGGGTAATGAGGAGAAAGCAACAATGGGGGGTAGAAGGTTTTGAGGAGTGGTACCCGTGTCCCTCCGTAGAGTCTGAAGAGCCCTCCACGACCATAGATGCCATTTTAGAAGAGCGGCCTTTAGTTCTTATCTAACCCATACATCAGGAGGCCTACTCTTCCATTCCTGTTTCTCCTGTGTATGAGTCATCTACCCCCGGAACCAGACCTCTCCAGCTCATTCTCCCTAAGTCTCAGGAAGATGTTCCTGTCACGCTCAGGAACTGGATTGTTCCCCCTCTCCCACGGCCATCTCAAGATGAGGACGATAGTGGACCTCCACCACCTGCCGGCACCGAATATGATATTCTGCAACACTTAGATAAGACTCCAGTGAGGGTGTCTATTTTGGAATTGATTCGGAGATCGCCGTCTCATCAGTCCACCCTCCTCCAATTCCTCCAGAAAATCATGGTCAACGATGACCTTCCTCCCGGTGGGGTCACTAATGTTATCCTCTCCCTCACCCACGGACCATCAATCTCCTTCTCGGACAAAGATCTTACTACTCCTGAGTGTCGTTCACTTCCTCTCTGTCTTACCATTAACCTCAATGGGGTTTCGGTGGACTCCACCCTCATTGACACTGAGGCATCCATCAATGTGTGTTCGATGAAGACCCTCAAGCAATTGGGCTTGGGAGAGGACAATCTGGAGAAAATATGCTCCACTATTGCTGCCTACGACAATTCCAAAAGGGTTGCCAAAGGTAAAATAGCTCTTCAGCTCGAGATAGGACCCATCACTATGTCCTCTGAGTTTCTAGTTTTATATGTCGACCCGGCTTACAAGGCCATCCTTGGTCGTCCTTGGCTAGAGCAAACCCTAGGGGTCCCTTCTACCGCCCACCAATGTTTCAAATTCCCATTCAATGGGCGGGTCATCAAAATCAAGAGCATTCCTACCTTGGAAACTCTCAACTCTATCACTTTAGAGCAGATGCCACATTTGTTCATTCTGGACAAGGGGAAGAATCCAGTCATGTCCATCTTTGACTTCCCCTTACCTTGTGATCTCAACCAACCTCCCTTTCCGCGTGAAGAACTCGAGCATGTCCCATGTCCCCAAGGGAAAGGTTGGGAAGTGATGGCCAAGATCGGCTAGATACATGGCCGAGGATTGGTTAGGAGCGAGCAGGGTCCTATCCGTAGTGTGCAGACGAGAAGGTTGCTAGATAGGGCTGGTTTAGGTTTTCATCCGGACCCCATTCATCTGGATCCTTTCATCCCCTATAAACCCCTTACTTGGACCCTGAAGGAGCATTTCATTCAGGGGCCCCTCCAACCAGGAACTCGGGAACCTATGGTAGAGGAGCTGTCCGACTCCGAGAGTGAGGAAGAAGAGGAAGTTGCTGAAATCGAAGAAGTCTGCGTAGACTTCGGCCTTCTCTCGCTCTTTGGTTCGGATTTCCCCTCCTCATCACCCCCATCTCCTTCATCTCTTTCATAATCTCCCCCCACTGAGATGTGCCCGGCACCTCACTCTCCTCCTCTATCCACTTCTTCCTCTTTTCTTTCTTCCCCTATCCTTCCTCCATCCCTCACTTGGCCAATCGGTGTATCCTTGAGTCAACAACTCATGGTTTTGAGCCTTGACTCCCAAAAAAAACACCAATTTTGAAAGGTGGGAGTGCGATGTTTCCATCGAGCACCCTTCCTCTCTGGAATCTCTTTCGCTCGGCCAGGGGCCAACGCTTTCCAGCCTAAATTCCCACTTCCGCCCCTCTGGGGGCACTTCCCCTATACATAGTTTTGTACATGGCAGTCCTGTACATAGTGGTCTAGGTTCTAGTTTAGATTCGGGTTTAGAGTCTAGTCTAGAGTCAAGTCTAAGTTTAGAAGAGTCTAGTTCCTCTCAGCCATGTATTCGTAAGGAGAAGGGTAGGCAAGTTCCTACCCGTTATGTCATGGCCTTGGCTGAGAAATGTGTTAAGTTAAGTCAAGTCCCAGAATTTCTTGAGGAGCCTGCCCTTGTAGAGTCTGATTTTAAAGAAGATGACTCTGTAGATGATGGTTTAGGAGTTTATCTGCTAGATTTTGATGAGAAGGGTGAGCCAGGAGATCTTGGGTCAGAAGAAGAGGACCCAATGAGCTCCTATGTGGATGGCACAAAATGTTTCGACGAGCCAACCATGGCTGCAGACGAACCCACCAAAGAGGTCAATCTTGGCACTGAAGAATCCCCGAAGATAGTCTTGGTTAGTGCCAACTTGAGTGTTGAAGAAGAAGAAGCCCTTGTAGCTATCCTTAAAGAATTCTCTGACAGTTTTTCTTGGTCCTACGAGGACATGCCGGGACTTGACACCTCTTTTGTCGAACACCGGTTAGGCCTAAAAGTCGACGCAAAAGCCGTCAAACAAAAGCTAAGGAGGCTACATCCCAAGCTCGCACTCAAGATCAAAGAGGAGATTGACAAATTGCACTAAGACAAATTCATTGGGGTTGTGCTTTATCCACAATGGGTAGCTAATATCGTCCATGTGATGAAGAAGGATGGTAAGATTGGGATCTGCATAGATTTCCGTGACCTTAATCGTGCTTGCCCAAAGGATGATTTTCCTCTTCCACACATAGATGTCCTAGTAGACAACACTGCCGGCTTTGAGATGTTATCTTTCATGGATGGTTTCTCTGGGTATAACCAAATCCGTCTGGCGGAGGAAGACCAGAAGAAAACTTCTTTCACAACGCCTTGGCGGACCTACTGTTATGTTGTCATGCCTTTCGGATTAAAGAATGCGGGGGCAACTTATCAAAGGGAAATGATGGCAATTTTTCATGACATGATGCATGTGCACATGGAGGTCAATGTGGACGATGTCTTGGTTAAATCAAAGACTCGACATGGCCATGCTGAGGTGTGACGACCCTCATTATACCGGTACGGTTATACCAACCCATGTCGGTATAGTGAACGTTATCACAGTGGGGTATTTACCCAAACAATAACATACGATTGAGATACACACAAATATAAATACAGAGTAGCGGAAGTAAAAGAACCATGTCTTTCATTCATCTCATCATCCACATTTAACATACATGATTCATGTAACAATTTAAAGATTTAAAGTCCACATGATCCACATAAAAGAAGTGCTAAAATAAAATACATAGCTTGTCCACAAATTCCTTAATAGTTCTATTACAATGCCTTGTTACATACAATGGAAGCAAAAGTCACTCTACAACTCCGTCAAGCTACTCCCCGCTCTCGGAGTCGCTCTCCACGGTCTCCTCCAAAGGTGTATCACCTACTAAACTTGTACGCCGAAGCAAGTAATAAGTCTAAAAGACTCAGCAAATAACACCACACATATCATACATGCATATATCATAGCAGGTTTCCATCCCAAGTTACAAGATAAAACATGTAGCATGCTTGACATCAATAAGAGACAACCTATTATGGTAATTCTACCAAAGTAAACACATGGTTCATGATTTCAGATTTTCCAAAATAAAACGTCCTATTACATGCTTCCTACTTATTCCATCACATAAAGGTTTTTACCTCCAATTAAGCAAAACATGAGAGCAACCAAACATGGTGTACTTGCATACATGAAATGAGACCTTCCTATCATGATTTCTACACATTCTTGCACATGCACATTATCGTTTTATACACTATTAGCTTGCTGTTTTGGCATGAATTAGAAGTTCACAACAAATCACATGAGAGCTACAATCTCAATTAACTATATCATGGTGGCGCTTAAACATGGAAACATTTACATATAAGTAAGAAATGCTACTAGTATGGATTCTACGCATTTGTACACATGTAAAGCATTTTCATAACTACGATTAGGTTGCTGTTATGACACAAGTTTAACATTAACATATCATGGATCACCATTTCATCATCTAATACATTAGTTTCACATGGTTGCACAATTTCCTCATTCACATGGTTCACTTTTCACACATTTCACATTTACACATATTCACACTACACAATTTACACATGATCACATTCACATTTCACATTTTACATTTTACACTTTAGTGCCGTGACACATAGTCCAAACCACCATTAGAAGGTGTAAGGCCCTCGAATTTTGTTGCATTATTGTATTGTATGTAAATAATTCATGTTGTGTATGTACGTATGTAAATATCTACGTAAGTACTAGTTGGTATACTTATGTAAGCATGTGTATAATTAGTGTAAATAATGTATGAATGGTATGATGGTAGTGTGTATATGATAGCGTATACATATAGCACATATATAGGTATAAGATGTGCATGGTTTCTGCATGTTTTGGAGTTCTGGCCGAAGGCCAGATTGGCGTCAATATCAATGGATGCTTGTGTTGTGTAGGCGTCAACCATATGGATGCCAACATTAATCCCAGCGTCCAGCGATGTGGACGCTAACTTCTCTGACCTGCATGCGTTGCAGAGCCGGAAATTCCGGAAGCAAGCCACCCCAACCATTGGGGAGCTGTCCCCAATGGTCTGAAAGGGGTATCACATCATCTCCTGCGTGGGCGAGAGGTCTTTGGCTATATACAAAGCCATTTTCGCAGCTCACACCCTTCTCTTTGCCCCTTTGCAAGAGAGGAAGAAGAGGAAAAAGGAGAAACCCTAAAATTTGTGTGAAGAGCTCACCTTTGCAACCCTAAATCCGGCTACCTGAAGCTTGCACCGGCCATCTAGTGCAGCAAGGAGCTAGCTGGAGTGGAGGAGGAGGCTTCCCCGACCTTATCTTGGAGCCATCTTCATCCTAGAACCCGGAGTGAAGCTTTTCTAGGAGCTTCTTGGGACAGCCCAAGGAGAGCTTCACCGAGCCCTAGATCCGTTTGATGTATTTTCTAGAGGCAAGTACCACCCATAACGTCCCTGTATGTGTCTAGGTTGGTTTTATAAATTTTATGTATTTTTCCTCGTGTCCTAGATCCCCCTTTTCACCTTTGCATTTGAGTTTGGTCTGTGTTTCTGCACAGACAGGAACTTGGCGTCAATGCCATGACGCCGAGATCCCTGGTGTGCGTCCAGCGATCTTGTCGTCCACTCCTGGAACGGCCAGAGACCGCCGCCAAGTTCGTCTGGACAGAACAGTGAACTGTTCTGCCCTTCTATACGATTAATCTCGATATGTTTCACGATGAGGATATAATGTAATCTCTTATATGCTATGTATACTAGCTAATGTAATGGATGAGAATGTGAATGTATACTTATTTTGTGGATGGTAGAGCTTATTTACATATTTAAAAGCATGTAGAAGAATGTTCATGTGTATGTTCTCACCATTATCCTGATAATCCGTGGTAAAATCATGTTGCCCTAATTTTGTTAAACCATGTATGTACAACCCTGTCTGTGCTCTGAGTTTCTGGAATTTTCCATGCTTGTATGATTTATTGAATTTTCTGTTTTGGGAAATAGAAATCATGCGTAGGTCACGATAAATCTTTCATAAATTGTGTATTGCCCAATAAATTCGGGAATAAATCATGTGGCTCTATGCATGCTAGGGTTCAGACAGTGAGTTGTTAAATTTGTGATTGTTATTCAACTCCATGCTAACTTGAATTGTGAATAGCATGTGAATTTGATGTCAGATTTTCTGTAATTACGTTTTAGGTTAGAAAAATCTGAAAATTTGCATGAAGAATCTTAAACCCGAGATTAGCCTATGGTTAAAATTTCAGGTCATTTGGACCAGTATATGATGCAATATGAATTTTCCATGTATAAATGTGAAACTAATGCATGCCGTTGTAAAATGATTTGTTTTTGTATATAGCAACCTGATTAGTGAAATTTCCTGAATACTAAATTTCTGTAATTGTAGTGCCATGATAGGAAAAACATAGAAGTGTGCATGTGAGTGAGAAAGTGAATAAAATGAGAGTGACATGTGTAAACATATGTGTTAAAATCAGTAAAATGTGTAATGTGTAACTTGTGCCAAATGTGACACTGCTTCCGTAGAGGGCAGTGGAACCGTATCAGGGAAAGGTCCCCCTGAGAAGGTTCAATGTGTTGTGACCCTAAGGGCATTAGGGGGAAATCCTAGAGGTGGACAAGTACCACTGGTTAGGGTGGAGACTTGTTCTCCCGGTCTGCGCAGTCCAAGAGTCGCCATTGTATTGCCTAGATGGCGTCTATGTGATGTGATGTGTTGTGTCCTTCTTTGGTGGTTTGGACTATGTGTCACGGCACTAAATGTGAATGTGTAAATGTGTATGTGTTCATGTGAAAAATGTGAATGTGAACAATGTGTAAAAGTGCATGTGTAAAGTGTGAAATATGCGAATTTGAAATTGAGTAAAAATGTGAAACCAAAATGTGACGATGTGAGTTTGTAATCCATGTTATGACAATCTGAAATCATGCTTAAACAGTAGCTTTACTATGTTATGATCATGTTTATGTATGTAAAATGCCTAGAATCCATGCTAGGGATAATTGTTAAGCATATATAAACAACTTCCATACTTGTTTGTTCACATTTTGTGATTTAAGCGTTGTTGTAGCTCTCATGTGTTAGATTATGGTTGCTAAAGTATGTAAAACCAGAAAGCTTAAAGCATGTAAATTGGTTATGTATATGCGTAGAAATGTGTAGATTCCATGTTAGGTATGTTTCCTTCCATGCATGCTCGGGAATTTATGTTAATGGCTTCCATGTCTTAGTTGGTTAAAGGTAGATTTTTATGTGAGGAATGAATAGAAAGCATGTGATAGGTGATTCTATTTTAGGAAATCTGAAAGCATAGTCCATGCGTTTAAATTGTAGATTCACCATGATAGGTTGTAAAATTTAATGTCAAGCATGCTACGTGTTGTGTCTTGTGAATGTGTATGTAGAACCTACTATGATATGTGCATGTATGGTATGTGTAGAAGTACTTGCGGAGTCTTTTAGACTCACTACTTGCTTCGGCGTACAGGTGTAGTTGGTGACGAGACACTTGTGGAGGAGACATTGGAGACCGACTCCGAGTGCGGAGATTAGAGTGTTGGAGTACTTGCGACATTTTGTGATTTTCATAGTATGTAAATTGAACATTGTACTAGCATTATCATGGAAGAATGTATAAGTATGGACATCTATGTATTTGATTTTCAGCAATTTAAATTATGTGGACTTTTAGCTCTTTAAATGTTATCGAAACATGTATGTTAAATGCGGATGATGAATGAAATGAAGACAGTGGTGTAATCACAGGGATTGTACCCCCCCTCGACACAAACATGGATACTAAAACCAGTAGCATGGAAAATATGATGTGATCGCCACCTAGCAAGTCGCCTAAGAATGAAAATGAGAAAATGGCTGACTTAAACTAGGAAGAGGAGAGAGAACAGAAATAGACCTGGTGTCACGGTCGCCATGGGCGCCGCGATAGGCTGATGTCGCGTTAGCTTTCGTCGACGCGTCTATGGTCGCGTCACCCTCGGCCGTCGCGTTCTCTGAATGCGAGAGAAATAAGGTAAGGACCTTCTTCTCGTCCTCCAGCCGGCCGGAGAACCAGAGCTTCTCGTAGATTTCACCTGCTTGCCTGCCAACCAAAGAAAATCACAAAAAACGCCCTATTAGAATACGTTAAGCATAGTATCTACTCTAAAAAATAGAAGGAAATGGGAGATCATGGCGGGAACGCACCTGGGGTGGTTTTAAACCCCTATGGGTGTGGGAAAAAATGTGGATGAATAGGGAATGTGCTCTATGCTAAAATAACACAAAAATGCATGTAGAAGTAAGAGGAGAGAAGGGAGAAGAAAATGAGCCCCATTGGGGCAACTCCCTGGCGTGGGTGCGGCTCCAAGGATGTGCAAAAGCTCCAGGAGATCGTCGGGGTCGCCCTCTTCACGTTCCGTGCTCCGTTAATGGTGAAATAGTGGCTTTAGGGAGTGGAATGTGAAGGGAATATGGCAAAATGGGTGGCTGTGGTGCTAAGTATTGGTGAGAGGAAATTTCGGCAGCCCTTCGGGGTGGTAATGAGTCTCTCCTCATCCTTGAGGAGGGGCCTTGCTTATATAGAGCTTGGGATGAGAATAAGTGATATTATCTCTTCAAAAAGATTTTAAAAATCATAATGGGAGATAAAGCCTTATAAAAATCGTATTGAGAGTACTTAGGGATCCTTAGGAGAGTCCTTAGGGATCCTTAGGAGAGTCCCTAAGGCTAGGATCCCGCCCCAAGGGGTAGGGATAATCCTTAGGATTAAGTTGAGTTCAAAGGAGGATAAATAGGGGGTAGTTATGGAGGCTAGAGGATTCGGTCATTGTCGCGACGTATCGTAGGGTCGCGACTAAGACGCGACGACACGGGAGGACGCGACAGCATTGCCCACGTGCATGGATAACGCATGGGCTATCGCGAGCGCCCGCACTGTCGCGACTAGAGACGCGGCGCCACGAGGCGTCGCGACAATAAATCTGGATTATTTGAGAATTATTAGCCAACTACATGATAAGACAAGAGTTATTATGCCCCAAGGACTCTCTCAAGTGATAAATTTTGGGATTTCAAGACATTTTAATGGCTTAAAGGGCTCAAAACAAGGCAAATGATGGGCTCAAGGTGAGTGACCAAATAGGGGCCCACTAAGATAACAAGAAATGTGGTTCAACCCATTAGTCAAAACTGGGTGTCTACAGATTGCCCCTCCTTGGCTTCCGCTTTGCAGGGGAGCGAAGTGGAGGTGGAGTGGAGATGTCACGAAGTGATGGCGGAACGGAGATGACGCGAAGTGGACTGAAAAGTGGGGGCCAAGGTAAAGAGACACCCGATCTTACTAACAGGCAATTGGAATCTTTGTGAAAGCCCCGAGTCGGTTGTTCGGGTAGAATGCAAAGAAGAGCACAAGTCTGGATGAGAAAGAAAAGGAGAGGACGATCAACCCCTCGATTGAGAGGTACCCTAGCCGATTGTCCTACAGGTTTCATTTTGGAAGGACGTGTGCGTGCCAGGCAGGTAACTCATGACTCTGTCCTGGGAGCGGTTCGCAACCAAAACGGATCAAAGGAAAAGGACAGTTTGGATAGAGAATCCAGACAGGGAAATTCTTGTCAATCTGGCGGGAACAACTTACTCGGAGGCAAACCTTCTGATTCGGAGTGGAATTGGATTTCTTGTTTAGAATTTTGAAGGATGATTGGGTACTCAACAAGTTCTCATCAATGGTCAAGAATGAGTCAGGAAAGCTCAAAGTCCTACATGATGCATGCTGGGCTAAAGTAAAAGAAATCATCAAAACGAATGCAAAGAAAAGGGAAAATAGAAAATATATCAAGGATAATATTGCTAAGCCAAATAAGAATGGGTCAAGAGACTACCTACAACCGCAGTGCAGGCCTGAATCTATCGTCCCCGTGCTTAACTAACTCAGCGGCCTGTCCAACGATTAACAATGTGCACCTAGATTATCATCGTTTTTGGTAAAGGGGAACTCAAATCCCAGAACACATTGAGAACCAGCCGGTCCTTGAAATGATATAATAGATAGGACATCATATAGTAAAGCAAGGAGTAGAGAAGAAATACAATACCTGACTTACCTGTGACGAAGTCTCTTCTTTTTTATTTTCTGAATTTCTGATTTTTTTTTCTTTCTTTCTTTTTTTTAAGAAGAAACAGACACAACAAGATAATAGGCACAACAATTACAAATAATCAAGCAACATATATATACACAGCTCAGAGATGAAAACAAACACTCGGGTAGAGAGGCGACACTCCAGATGACCGCGACCATGTCGCGTCGCAGCGCCCTATCGCGACAATGTCGTGTCAGATCGCGGCGTCGCGACTCGGACAGAGCTTGAAAAGACCAGGAAACCGGAGTTCACCCTTATCCTAAGACACCTAGACTAACACTAGGACTCCTAAACCTCTTCTAATCTTATCCTAACACCTAGTTTCGGGATTAGAGTGGGTTTCTAACTCTTAGGACTCTATAAAGAGGGGGTTAGGGGGGGCTAATCCCGCAGCTAAATCCCTGGCATCCTCTGCTCCCCAATTTCAAGCTCTCTTCCTTCCCTTGCAACCAGAAGAGGAATTATTCGGCGTTTGCAGAGGATATCCCTCCCTACTCCGGCCCAAAGGCTGCTAGGGAAACGCATGCCGATCTAAAGTAGCTCTCCGCCATCTCGGGGCATATCTACACGCGTCCGGAGCTTCAAGTAAGTGGCCTTTCCTTCCTGAAATTCTGAACTTTCTACACTGTTCTGTTTTGCTCTGTTTTGCTCTTCTCTTTTCTCCTCTTTTCCCCTTCGTTCTTCATGTTTCTTCTTCTATCTCAGATTCTCCCTGGCCAACAACGATTCTCAAAGATGCCATGGCTGGTGCCAATGCTAAATCTACTGCCGCCCGCGTCTATTGGTCACTTGAAGGAGTGGGGGCTGTCCACTGTCTTCGTGCTAGCCAAAAACTACAACAAGCTAGTGCATGTGTGGGAGAGTGTCACGGCCATGGTGGAGCTATGGCATCCACAAACCAACTCGTTCGTCTTTCCAGAATTTGAAGCAACGATCCTTTTGGAAGAATTGGAGATCATGCTTGGCCTCCCACGCTATCAAAGGGGCGAAGAATCGACCATCTCCTACACTGTGGAGCAGATCAATTCATGGAGCATCTTGGCGTACATCACCACAAAGAAAAATGATCTCTACTCCATGACTAGTGGTATGCACGTTCACCTCCTTCCGATTGCTCAGTGGATTATTTCCCAGTGTAAGCGGAAGACCACGAACTACACCGCCATCGCCAAGGCAGCCGCCATATGCATTTGCGGCGTCATACTCTTTCCAGAATCCGACGGCGCCATCTCTTTCGGAAATCTTAGCATCATTGACTCTATTTCCGAAGGTATGAAAATTGGGCAAGCTGTCTTGGGTTTTCTGTATGCTGGCCTGACCTCTGCAGCACTTGGGGGTCCTTTCTATGGATCGATCGTCGCCCTCGAGCTATGGATGGGGATGCACATCCAATTCCGGGCGGTGGAGAACCCGAGCACAGCATGCAAGACAATGCTGAACCATCTGCTGGCATACGTGGGCAGATGACTTCACATGAGCACACAGGCTTGGTGTAAAACGGCTCAAGTGAAGGGCATACAAGCATGGCGCCAGCACCTCCGAAGTTTGACCGCGGCGGATTTCGACATGTGCCCTCGATTCATGCAAGGCCAGACAATCCACCTTCCTCAACGTGCTGGGCTTGCCTTGAGGCTGCTGGGCAATGGGGTGTTGGTTTCCTACAACCCGGACCGCTGCCACCTCCAATGCGTTGCGGCCCGGACGGTGGTTCCGCTTCTCTCGCATTTCCCGCCTATTCAAGAGAGGAAGAGGGGCGATGCACAGGACGAGCGCGACATGCGCAGCGCCGTCGTCCACTGGGAGGGATGCGCGATGAGCGTGATCCAAGCTGAGGTGGAAGAAGATGATGGTGCGATCAAGGAATATGTTGAAGCTTTGAAGAAACTTCAGCCAGTAGGAGGGAACAAATGATTTAGTTTGATTTGATTTGTAGGCCAGATGATAGTTAGGAAAGGATTTGAAAGCATTGTTTGCTTGTTTAGAGAAGTTTAGAGCATGTAATAGACTTTACATTTGAATGAAATAGAATGAAGTTTCCTGCAAACGCAAGGGCTCTGTTGATGACGCGACAGTCAGGGGTGTCGCCTTTATGTCGCGGCCAAGAGGGGTGACGCGACTCTGTCGCGGCAGCCCAGAGGGGCGCGACATGAACGCGACCGCCCGCTGCGTCGCGTCAAGAACTGACTTATTCAAAAACAAACGGCCCCCCTTCCTTCTTCCTTTCCGGTTTTCAAAAACCCAAACCTCCAAACCTTCGAACCTCTCCCCCAACCCCTTGCACTCCAATCTTCTTGCTAGCTCAAAACTCACCCCAAAACAACTCATATTGCGATGGAAGGCGGAAAAGAGATCGGCGAGGGCTCATTGCGGAGGAAGCGCCAAGTGGGGCGTCGAAGCTCACGACGACAGGTGGAGGAGCCTCCGGTCGAGGAGGAAGTGCCCGAGGTCACGATGGGAGAGGAGGAGGAGGAGAGGATGGCTCCGATCGTGAATGCAGAGGAGGAGCGGAAGAGACGGGCCAAGGCCATGAAAACGGTCAGTACCTTTCCCTTAAACCTTGAATGGTAGTAGAATAGAGATAGACAGAGCCCCTGGAGGGCGAATGTAGGGCGAAACGCCCAAGAAAAGGAGGATCAAACAAAGAGGGCTCCGGCCGGTTTGACTCTGAGAACGCGTCAGCACGACCTGCCGCGACATGGTGTCGCGGCGTCTAGGACAGACGTGACCTTATCGCGGCCTTGATGGTTAACGCGATAAGGTTGCGGTGTCCCGCACTGACGCGACAAGGTCGCGGTTGCCACAACTGCCGCGACTCTGCCCGAACACACAAAATAAAAGCCTGAAATTGAACTTGAATGAATCTTGCAGGGTGAAATGAGGGCTCGAGTGTCCTGGACGTTTGTGCTAGCTGCTTTCCTAGCCTTCCCCCCTTTCCAGCGAGAGTGGGTAGAGGAGATGGGGTTTGGGGAGATTTTTAGGATTGAGAGAATGAGGGTGGATCCGACCCTCACACAGGCCCTGCGGAGCAAGTGGGACGCCGAGGCGAGTGCCTTTGCATTCCCATGGGGGCACATGATCCCCATCTTGGAGGATGTGAGCCGGATCACAGGGCTCAGAGTCTACGGGCGGGCAATGAGCGGCTACACCTACCCCTGCTATCACGATCTAGCCGAGCGCCTCCTAGACCTCCCAGTAGAGCGCAGGTCCTCCCTAGTGCCTAGGGTAGCATTGCAGGAGAGTCTGGGCTTGTACGAGGCGGGGAAGAATGCAGGGGAGAGTGAGGATGAGTACCTTGCGAGGCTATCCAGGGTCAGCCAGAGGGAGCTTGCGAGTGAGCCTGGGCCGCAGGCGGACTTGGACTTGCGCCGCTTTCTCATTCTCTTTCTTGGTAGACTCTTGTTTGCCACGAGAGGCGACGCAGTCCACTGCCGCTTCCTGCCCTTGCTAGAGGACCTAGGTGAGGTAGGGGGGTATGCTTGGGGAGCAGCCTTTCTAGCGCACCAATTCGACGGCTTGAGCGCCTCAGAGCGGCAGACATCTACGAGCGGCTTCTACCCCTTCCTTCAGGTACACCTTCTCTTCTAACTTTCCTGGATTTAAGCTGCAATTTGCTTAAATGGCCAACTAATTTGTCTTTCATCTTGCAGGTTTGGGCCTATCTACACCTTCCAGCCCTGGGGAGAGGGGACCTCGCACGGCCGGGCCTCGCGCCCATTGCATGCCGTTGGGACTCTCGCCGAGACACCAGCCACTTGGCTGACCAGCTGGAGCGCCTGCAGGAGGCCATCAACTGCTACCCCTACCTGGATGTAAGTATACTTAATCTCTGCTTTGGCTTAAATTATCTGCTTGATTCAATTGCCCAATGACTGATTGCTTTTCCTTTCGCAGGTGGTTTGGCAGCCATATCTGGGGGAGGGTGATGAGGGACAGCCTTGGTTAGCACAGGCCCGCCCCTACTTTGGTAGGTCGGTGTGGTTGCATGCGCTAATCCTCGTGCTACCTCTGAACCTATTCCTGGCCCAGCGCTCACTAGGCCTCAGGAAGAGTGTCGTGGAGTTCCCCGTCCGGGACCGCTTTCGCTGGCCGGGTCGGAGCTTTCGGGGACTTCACGACACGACAGACTGGCGTGAGCGTGCGCGAGAGCAGATCGAGAACTGGGAGCGGAAAGGCAAGGGTGTCAGATCGGACGCGACCACTGACGATGCCTACCTCCAGGCGTACGCCTTGAAGTACGGAGGAAAGGTATACAAGAGCGCCCGACACCAGGTAAAACCCCTAAACCACAGCTCAGAGAATTTGGATTTATGGATTAGAACTGATGGTTTGGCAATTCATTGCAGGTGGATGTGATTGGTGAGATCGCATCGCTCCGAGCCTTGCTCCAGTCGGCGGTGCAAGATCGGAAGGCAACCCAGAGGCAGACGGCAGAGTTGGTAAGTACCTTGATCAATTTCAGCTTTTGATTTAACTCAAGCAGATTTTAGAAACTGACATGTCTTTTGTGTGCAGTGGAATGAGTTGGAGAGAGTGAGGGGTACCGGGGCAGGCGGTGCCTCCTCCTCTCAGAGTGCAGGGGGGTGTCCATCGCTCCTGGAGGCTCGACTGGCAGGGGCGGTGCTGAGAGCCGAGGAGGCTCAGAGGCACTTGGAGGAGCGGGTAAGTACATTTAAAGGCTTGAGTTGATCATTTCCAAATGATGCTGATTGATTGCTTGTTGTGCAAGAGAGAGACTTGGAGCTGACTCTTGAGCATGCCAAGGAGTTGCAGAGTGAGAGAGATCGGTTCCGGGGAGAGGCCCAGACTACCCGGAGCGAGAGGGACCAGCTGCGCATTCGGGCAGAGGCAGCTGAGGCACAGGTGGCGGAGATGGCGAGGGAGCTGGCGACGCTGCGAGTGCAGAGGCCGCCCGGAGACCAAGAGGAGGTCACCCGACTGCGTGCAGAGCTATTGGCACAGCAGACACTGGCGCGGGGCCTTCAGCAGATCGTAACGGACATAGGCCGTTCACGTAGTCGGAGCCAGAGCGGCGCGAGCGTCAGCAGGGCGACCGGCGCCTCCGTCGGACAGTACTTGGCAGGTTCCTCCAGCAGGCGGAGGAACAAGGAGGATGAGAGGTGCCGGCAGGGCGAGGGTAGCACCTAGGATGGCAGGGGTGGTGGTGAGATGCTACCACCTCCGGACAGGCAGGAGGGATCTGGGGAGAGTGGCGGTGGACAGTGAGGAGACTTGTGAGCCACCTCCCCTTTATCTTTGTACATATTGCTCATATCTTAGTGCAACTTTTACTTTCATGCCAATATTTGTGATGAATGAATGGTTTGCGATTGACACGAGTGAGAGGCGAGTTTCAAACAAGCGAGAGAGAAAGGGAGTCTTGAGTGCGATGTTGTACTCTGCTTTTGAAATGCCTGTTCCTGCACATACTTAGAAGAACAAGTTAGATCTATTCTTAGGCTCAGCCCCTTGCGTTAAAATGATAGAACTCTTAACTCCGTAATTGTCAAGGGGCCGAGCCTTATTAAAATAGGCGAAGTGACAATGAAAATAATGCAAGCTAGAGAAAAAGCAATATGTACACACATTTTTTTTTTATTCTTTTTTGAAAATTATATTTTTTTGGATTTTGGGATTCTTTTGATTTTTTTGGCTTTTGAAATTTTTTATTATTTTTTTTTTTGGGTTTTGAGGATCTTTTGATTTTTTTGGATTTTGAGATTTTTTGTTTTTTTTTATTTGAAATTTTGATTTTGATAACAACACTTCTTAATCTTGAGCGATTATCCCTGAGTCTTGCCTCCATTTCACCTTTGACGAGTAAGATTTATGTGCAACGTATATTCATCTTAGGTTCGCTAAGATTTCTTGCCCCTGGGACGTCAATGTTCCAACACAGACCAAGTGTAGGGATTCTTTGGTCATTTTAGGGAGGATAGGAAGAATATAAATGTGATAAGACTTAATCTCAGGGTCGGGGTTACTGACTTGTAAGACTTGCAACGAGTACGCCACATGTGAGATTCATCTGTTGTCCAGGGACTTTAGGGCCACAGCATTTTCTTCTTTGCTTGGGGCATGCGTGCGACCGGGCTTAAGGGCGTCCCGCGGGGAACTGTACTGCCACTCTTTAACATGCCCCTTCATTTTATCATTTTGTCGCTTTATTTTTGTGCTATATGCTTTTCTTAGAGCTGCCCGTCCCTCTTTGAGACTTCAAACACATGGTTTATACTGTTGCAGGTTTACAAGTTAGCCTCCTCCTTGCCCCGAGACCTTGTCCGAGTTGGGAGAGAATTGACCTTTTGCTTCCCTGAGCGAGGGCTAAGCGAGAACACCATACATGAAGGGGCAATGACCTTAGGTTACCGTGTTGAGTATGTAATTGCGCATAAATATTATTCCGCCAATAGGAGAGGGAGCGAGACACTTGGCAAACGACTACCTTTCAATTGGTGTTGTTATCAAAAGAGTGTTTATCAGGGGTAGAATCTTTTAAGGTATAATCCATTCCATGGGTGAGAGAGCTCATCGCCATCGGCATTAACTAGCCTATACGCGTTCCCCGGGTACACTTCTTTAACGACGTACGGCCCTTCCCAGTTCGCAGACAATTTTGACCTTGGACCTCCAGGTTTTATGAAAATTCGCTTCAAAACCATGTCTCCTTCTTGAAACTTACGCTCAATTACTTTCTTTTGAAAAGATTTTGAGAGTCTATTTTGATACGAAAGCACATGATCAGCTGCAGCTAGACGCCGTTCGTCTAAGAGTTCTAGTTGTGTAAGCAACGCCTCCCGATGTTCATCGGGATTAACTTCCTTGTCCAGCTGAATTCTTAACGAAGGGATGAGGATCTCGTGTGGACATACCGCTTCCATTCCATATGTAAGTGAGAAAGGAGTTTGCCCCGTGGGCGTGCGGATGGAGGTGCGGTAGGCCCACAAAGCCTCAATTAGCTTTTCTGGCCAATCAGTGAATTTATTAGACTCACAGGTTTTCTTCAGAATTTTCAAAAATGTTTTATTTGTGGCTTCGGCGTGGCCGTTGCCTTGTAGGTAATAAGGAGACGAATGATGCAAGGAAATATTGAACCTCTTACATAGGTCTTGAAGCTCTTGGGATATGAACTGCGGTCCATTGTCGGTGACGAGGCTGCCTGGTACTCCAAACCGCGTAATGATGTTCTTCATGATGAATCTACATACGGTCGAACCTTTGATTTCTGCAAATGCTTCTGCTTCAGCCCACTTGGTGAAATACTCAGTAGCAGTGAGGATGAAGGATTTTTGTTTTATCTGAGCATTAGGGTTACCAAGGGGCCCGATGATATCAAAGGCCCACATGGAGAAAGGCCAAGGAGAAGATAGCGGATGCAAAGAGGAAGACGGAGCATGGATTTTATCAGCATGGATTTGGCATCTGACACACCTACGAACGTAGGCGGCACAGTCCTCTTCTAGGGTTGGCCAGTAGTAGCTCTGCCTAAGGATCTTCTTGGCTAACATCTGACCGTTCACATGCCCTCCGCATTCACCGAAGTGGGATCCTTCCACTATCTTCCAAGCCTCTTCATCGGTCACACATCTAAGGAGCATGCCATTTAGAGCGTGTCTATAAAGAACTTCACCCACGAGGGTATACTTTAATGCCGCTCTACGGATAGCTCGCCTATCTTCTGCTTCAGCTTCTTCCGGGAGGGTACCGTCTCTGCAAAATTGCTCAATCTCATGGTACCACGGCCTCTCTTCTTCCATCAATTCTCCTAATTCAACAAGCAACAATTCCTTCGCTTCTTTCTTCTCTGCCTTCAGAACTAGGGAGCTCCTAAGGTTTGAGAACCAAGGATCCTGGGTTGAGGGAGCTTCTAGTCTCTGAACAGTGATAGTCTCAGCACTACGACTGAGAGGGAAGGAGAGAGAGGAAGCTAACGATGCCAGAGCATCGGCCAGAATGTTCTGAGAGTGAGGAGTATGAATATAGATGAGTTGACGGAATTGCTTGGCCAGGAGCGTGACCAGATCTTGATAGGGCTTGAGTTTGGGGTCACGAGTGCGATAGGTAGAGAGGACTTTCCGAAGAACGAGTTGAGAACCTCCTATGATCTTGAGGTGACGCGCGCCTAAAAGGTAGGCAAGCTTAAGACTGGCTAAGAGAGCCTCATACTCGGAGATATTATTGGTGGCGTAGAACTGGAGTTGATAAGCCAAAGGAATGGTGACCCCATCCGGGGTGAGCAAGACAGCACCTATGCTCCGTCCCTTAGAATTGAGAGCCCCATCGAAGTGGAGCGACCAAAAGGGATCATGAGAGACAAGTGATAGGTTTTCATCGGGGAATTCCTCTTGAACTGTATCACTCTGAGGAAGAGGGAGGTGAGCAAGATGCTCAGCAATTGCATACCCTTTTATGGCTTTCTGAATGATAAAGGAGATATCAAACTGAGAGAGGAAACTTTGCCAGCGTGCCAATCTGTCGGCGAGGACGGGCTTTCCAGGAGATACCTAATAGGATCCATTCTAGAAATCAAACTCACCTTATGAGCTAGGAAGTAGTGCTTCAATTTCTGCACCACCCAGACTAGCGCTGCACAGGTTTTCTCCATTGTGGTGAGTTGAGCTCGGAAGGATTGAAGAGCCTAGATAGGTAGTAGACTGCCCTTTCTTTACCAGATTCGTCATGCTGAGCAAGGACAGCTCCTAGGGAGTCCTCAATTGTTGACAGATATAGGATCAGGGTTTCCCAGGGCTAGGTGCCTGAAGCACGGGCGGATTCATAAGATAACTTTTGAGCTCATCGAAGGCCTCTTGGCACTTATCGTTCCATTCAAAATTAACTCCTCCTCTCAACAGTTCATAGAAGGGACGGCATCTTTGAGAGTGCTGAGATATAAATCTCCTTATGAACTACAGCCGACCAATCAAACCTCGAAGCTCGGATATGTTCTTGGGAGGAGGCATCTCGTTGATTGCCTTGGCCTTGTGCGGGTCTATCTGAATCCCCCGTTTACTAACTATGAAGCCTAGCAACTTTCCTGAGGTAACTCCAAGCACGCACTTCTTTGGATTCATCTTCAATTGATACTCTTGTACGCGACAGAAGACTTTGGCAAGCACAGAGGAATGTTCTCTTCGAGTTCTCGATTTCACCACAATATCATCCACGTAAACCTCAACATCAATATGTATCATGTCGTGGAAGATAGCTAACATCGCTCTTTGATAAGTGGCGCCGGCATTCTTTAGTCCAAACGGCATAACCACATAGCAATATGTTCCCCATGGGGTGGTGAAGGAGGTCTTCTCTTGATCCTCCGGGGCTAGACGAATTTGGTTGTAACCGGAATACCCATCCATGAATGATAGTGTTTCGAACCCTGCTGTATTATCGATCAAGACATCTAAATGAGGTCAGGGGAAATCATCCTTAGGACATGCCTTATTCAAGTCCCGGAAGTCTATGTAAATGCGCACTCTTCCGTCCTCTTTCATCACCGGGACAATGTTTGCCACCCACAAAGGATAGAGGACTACACGGATGAACTTAGCTTTGTGTAGTTTAACAATTTCCTCTTTCATCTTCAAAGAAATGTGGGGGAGGAATCTCCTTAGCTTTTGTTTAACGGCAACTGCCCCTGGCTTTAGGATCAACCTATGTTCTACCAAATCGGGGTCAATGTCAGGCATGTCATCATAGGACCAGGCAAATGAATCCTTGAACTCCCTCAACATCTCTATGAGCACTTCTTCTTCTTCGAGAGGGAGATTAGAGGCTATGGTTAAGAGCCTGGGGTCCTCTTCTGTTCCCACGTTTACCTCTTTAGTAGGTTCATCGACTGCTGAGGTAGGTTCATCGAATCTCCTCATACCACGTAGCAATACGCCTCAGCAGCATCCTCTATCTCACCATCATTCTCATCTAATGGGTCTCTTCGGCTACGATTTCATATATCCCAAAGCCATCGTCTAGCCCTTCCTCTATCGGCATCTCCTCTAAGTTTAAATCCACTGCTTCTTTGACGAACTCTTCGACAGCTAGAAGAGCGCCACACCTCTGAACTAAGTCTAAGAGATATCTACGGGGTATGCCACTACCCTTCTTCTTCCTAGCCGGGGACGGGGACTCACTAGAAATTACCCCTGAACTTGAGCTAGAATTGCTATTACAAGAGGCTCTGGAGAAGCGTCCAGAGGTTTATTGGAAAGGAAAACAAAGGGTGCGGCAGGGCCGCAGAGGTCCCCCGATGGGACGGGTGAGAAGCGGGGCCACCCGAGCTCAGGGTGCCAGCAATAGCATCGGGGTGTAGGGAGCAGAAGGCCCCTCACCCGAATCGCCCGAAATGGCCATGTCTGACCGCCAGGAGAAGGCACTAATAGAGAGAAAGAAGGACGACGATGGCCGCCGGGGAGCAGATGTGACGGGTATCGCCGTCGAGAGCGGGAGCAGGAGAGGGGTGACGAGGATCGCCATCGAGAGCAGGAGCAGGAGGGAGGTGACGGGGATCGCCGTCGGAAGCAGGAGCAGGAGGGGGGTCACGGGGATCGCCGTCGGAAGCAGGAGCAGGAGGGGGTGACGGGGATCGCCGTCGGAAGCAGGAGCAGGGGGAGGTGACGGGGATCGCCATCGGAAGTAGAAGCAGGAGGGGGTGACGGGGATCGCCGTCGGAAGCAGGAGGACACACTTTTTTGAATTTAATTTTTTTTGTTATATATTTTTTGAATGTTTTTTTTATTTTAAATTTTCTATATTTATTATTATTATATTATTATTATTATTATATTTTATTTATTTTTTTGATTTTTTTATTTTTTTTATTTTTTTTTTTTTTTTTGAATAGAAAGGAATTACATTAGATTAAATGGCTTCGGGAAAAAGACAGGACCGAACCATTGAAGAAAATGATGAAGTGGGTGAAGGACGAATGAACGCCTCAACGCGGCGGGTGAGATTTGGACAATGAAGGTGAGATTTGGACAATGAAGGGGAGAGGCAAAGGAATGAAACTAACATTAAAATTGAGTATGGACGAAACAAAATGAGTAGGAGGCTGGGAGAGCCCTGGCCAGAGCTCCTGTATAAGTAGGGGTGAATGATCTGACTGGTTTTCCTCACCAAATCCAGACAACTGTCGCCTGGCGGTGGTTGTTGATGCTGATAACGCTACTACTTGTGGCACATCTTCTTCACTGAACAGACGATTTACTGCAGAAATGAGGTCTTCTAATTCTGGCTTTTCTTCCTCGGCTTCTGATTTTTCAAACAACAGACTAACTGATGAGACGACATCTTGATCCGGATCCTCAGTATCCTCCTCAGCTCTTTTCTTCTTGTTGGGTCGCCGTTCCTCTAAGCTTGATAGGCTGATCTTGGTGTTTCTATGGCGGTGTTATATCCGGCTGAATGGGCCCTCTGACAAAGTGCTCATATAAGGACCAAGTGAGCGTTCATGGTCTGATTGTGGAGGGATGAGAAATGGCCCATTCCGAATACCAAGGCCACGCTTTGTGAATTTCTTGGCGGTGGCCACAGTCTTGGTGTGCCTTGGAGATGAGCACCTAGACCTTTTCCTGACTGATAACCCAGCCTGAACATGATGTCCCACCCCTTTGTGTTCGTGCTCACATCCTTCCTGACTGCCATTATAGGGGGAGACACAATTGGGCGGTTAGAAGAGAATGTATAGGCCCAAGTGTAGTTGACATCAAGCACCGAGATGATGGGCTTATTGGATGGCCATACCGACGGCAGCACTCTCTCAACGGCTTCCACTGTATGTGTTGTCGTCACACTTTTTACCTTGACTATCCGCCCTTGGAAGAGGAACTTCAGACACTGATGTGTTGTAGATGGCACTGCCCCTAATGACTCAATCCATGGGCGCCCTAAGATGGCCTTGTAGGTGTGATCAATGTTCAATACATAGAATTCCATAGACATGATGAGAGGGCCCAATTCTGCTTGCAAAGTGATGACTCCATGGCAGGCACGTCGTGAATTGTCATACGCAGCGATGGTGGTAGGCGTGGGCTGCAGTTGACGTTCCGATATATGTTGCACGCTCTAAGAGTGCTTAGTGGACATACATTAATAGAGGCTCCTGTGTCCACTAGAGCTGCATCGACGGCCACTTTGTTTATGGTGAGTGTCACACATAAGGGCATTTTTCTGGCTTCGGGGGCAGCCACTCACCGTCAGAGAAGGTAATGGTGGGTCCCCTGTTCACTATTGAGAGCACTGAGGGTAGGTTGTCCAGATTCATGTCTTCGCTGACCATGACTCTTTGAAAAAAGGCCCTGAGAGCATCCTGGTGAGTTTGTGATCTCTTAATGAGCTCTAATATGGAAATCTTGGCGGGGGTCTGATCAAGGTGCTTCAGGATGTCATATTGGGTTCCCGGTGCCGGATCAATCTCTTATGTATCTTGTTGCTGCTAATTGATGGTTTGTTGGCTTGGTTGACCTGACATAGGCACGGATGCATTAGGGTACATCCGATGGAACGTTCGCCCGCTCCGGAGGGCAAGATTATGGTGGAGTGGAGGGGTAGGGGTGTCAAGGATAGAAGGGTTGGCTAGTAATGGTGCCGGTGTAGGGGAGAAAGGGACGTTGTTGGGTGGAGGGATAATGGGCGACATGACAGGGGAATAGGATGGCGAGGTGATGGTGGCAATGTGGGGTGTGAGGGAGGGAGTCATGGTGGATGTAGGTGCGGGAACAGTGGGCGTGACGTGAGAAATAACCAGAAGCTGGCCTACCTCATGGTCGTCATCGAAGACCCATTGGGCTTCTGGTGGTGGATGGTGGATGACGGGGTTAACATGCGCAGGTGGAGGAGGAGGCGGAGCTGGTTGAGGGTTCGGAGCAGGCTGATGTTGTGGCATGGGATTACGGATTATGCCTAGATCATTCGCCGGCTGCTGCGGCTGCTGGTGTTGCTGGTATTGCTGCTGGAAGGGTTGGTACTGCTGTTGTTGTTGCTGTTGCTGTTGTTGTTGTTGTTGCGGCTGCTGTCGCCTCTGTTGTTGCTGCTGTTGCCTCTGGCCCTGCTGGTCCCTCAAAGTTTGGATCAATCTCTTCATCTCTTCCCAATCAATCTGGTTCTGCTCATGGAGATCGTATATCATGTCCCGGAATTTGAAGCAATCGGACACATTGTGGCCCGGATGACGATGATAGACGCAGTATTTTGTTTGATCGGCCGCCATATTCCAATTTGCCTTCTCAGGAGGGAGTCTTAGGGCATTTAGTGACATGAGGGCTGCAAAGACATCAGCTAGAGACTCGGGCAATGGAGGGTATTGGTCTCTCTTGGGTCCATTGGGCTTCCTGGGGGCATAGCCATTTTGAGGTGGGGGGACTTGAGAGTATTGGCGCTGATCTTGAGGAGGATTTTGTCCTTGGGGAGGTGGCTGCCTATTGTTGTTGTTGTTCCAAGACTGTTGGGTTTGCTGGGTATAAGGAGACCTACCTACTGGGCCTTGGGGATTGCTAACGGCACCTACTTGTTCATTGGTCTGGATCCCCTTGGTGACTGGGCCTTGCGGCTTCTTGGCATAACGGGCCTTGGGGGTCTCAATCATGGAATGTATAGGCGAGTCCTTGAGTTGGGTTTGAATGAAACAGGCTCGACTATATAGTTGGTGCATAGTAGAAATGTCGTTCATGGCCAAAATAGCTCGGTAGGTTGGTGTGGCATTGGAGATCAACAGCTTTACCTTTTCCTCCTCAGGCATTAGGCAACGGACCTTGGCGGCCAAGGAGCACCACCGGTCAGCATAGGTAGAGAAATCCTCTTCTGGCTTCATCTTTTCAGCTACTAAATCCTCAAAAGAGTATTCGGGTCCCACCCGATCCTGGAATTGCTGCAAAAACCTTTCTTGGACGATTTGGAAGTCCTCGGATTCCTCGGGAGGCAATGAATAGAACCACTCCAATGCTGGACCATCTAAGGATTTTCTGAATAGGTACGCCATGAGATGGCGATCATACTTGTGTGGTGCTGATTCATAGACGAAGTCCTTCAGATGAACATAGGGGTCCCTTACCCTAGAATATCGACGATACACATGTAGCTCGAACTGGGGAGGCACCCGGAGGTATTGGAAGGATGGGAGGGCGATGTCGGCTACCTTCTGAGGATCAATCTGTCTCCGGAGGTCATGAAGCTCCTTCTTCATGCTTGTCCACTCCGCAAACAAATCGGAAGGAGATTGGATTTGATGAGTAGAGACAAGGGAGCGTGGCTGCTCAAAGGAATGAGACCTCTCGCGAGGGAGGGGAGCTGGTTCGGCCGTATAGTATGTAGTTGGGGGGGATCGAGGCCGAACGTCTCGTGGGGGAAAGTAGCTCGGTTCTGAAAAATGAATGGCCCGAGGACGGAGAGGTGTGGGATCTGCCCCAGACGAAGAAAGGTGGGGAGCTGAAGCGACGTGGGCAGAGGAATCCGCCGGTCGGGCTGAACTTTGACCCCGGAGAGATGAAGGTTGTTTCCCCTTGGCAGCAGCTATGAACTCTCGGACTTGGTCCGGAGTGAGGTGAGGAAGGAGCTGGCTGAATTGAGAATGGGGGTCATCACCCCCAGGAGGAGAAGGAGGACGGGATCGGATCCCGGTGATGGAGGGAGGCTGGATATGCCCCGGGAGAGTGGCCATGGAAGGTTGGGCCACCTCCTCGAGCAACCCAAGGGGAAGGACATCGTCGGCAAGGACCCGAAATTGGTCCATGTCGAAGAGGGGATTATGATAAAGCACAAGGATTGGAGGGGACTGACTCGATCTCCCTAAACAATGACGCATACACCCCCAACCAATTTGGGGAAGCGACACACCTAAACTCTATCATGACAGGAAAGACAGAGATGAGGAGGGGGACCAAAGCACTCAAGTTATCATGCTTAAAACGTAAATTTCTTAAGGTTTGAACTTGACCTTTTAAATGGATTGATTAAAGAGATGTCACTCGGTCATGCGGTCCCTGATAGGAATGAACCCAAGTGCTCCGGTATGGCTAAGGGTGGTGCACACTCACACACGAGGATGGCTCAAACTAAGGGTACAACAGGTACAACCAGCCCGGCGAACCGCAACGTGCGTACGGCCACGGGGACTTACGGAGGTCCTCGGAAGGTGGGCCCGAGTCAGCCTACGAGTGCTCGTAGGTGAGAGGACTCACTCAACCAAAGGGGAACCTGATCAAATGGGATGAGCAGCATATGCAAGGGACTAAATGCCCCAAATGTATGCAAGAATGAAGATAAGGAGCAAATAGGGCGACAAAACAAGTCTTTGGGCAGAGTCGCGATGGCCGGGTACACCGCGACCCTATCGCGATAGCGTGGGCTACCGCGATAATGACAGAGGCCCGAAAACATAGTGAGTCACCACCCAACTCAAACAGACTATCCTACAAAACTAAAACACCAAGAGGCTCTATAATGATACAACATGAGTCAGGAAGCAGACAAAAACCGATTCATGGATAAAACAGTAACATACAAAGCAAACCTGATAACGCGACGTGTGGCCAAGCCGTGACATGTTCGCGTCCCTTCTTGCTGCCGCGATAGGAACTGAAAACTTACAAATAAAATTAAACGGAAAACCCGAACCTTGACAGGATACTAACAGACAGAGACACGCACAAACATGATCTAGGCAATGTAACGAAGATGCATGCTCTCATGGGCATTGGATAGAGAGGACATGGTGTATAACAAACACTGACTCATAACGCATCCCCCCGTTGCGTCGCGACAAGGTCGCGTCAACACGATCGGTCGCGACACGGACAGAGCAGGGAAATGCACAGGAAACAAAGAACAAAACACCAATAGGGCACTATAGTGACAAACAACAAGAAAGCATGGCAAGCAAACAGTAAGAAAAATCTACGAGGGTGGCAGTGAAGGTCCCACCGTGATCACCAAAAGGTGTAATCACAGGGATTGTACCCCCCCTCGACACAAACATCGATACTAAAACCAGTAGCATGGAAAATAGGATGTGATCGCCACCTAGCAAGTCGCCTAAGAATGAAAATGAGATAATGGCTGACTTAAACTAGGAAGAGGAGAGAGAACAGAAACGGACTTGGTGTCGCGGTCGCCATGGGCGCCGCGATAGGTTGATGTCGCGTCGGCTTTCGTCGACGCGTCTATGGTCACGTCACCCTCGGCCGTCGCATTCTCTGAATGCGGGAGAAATAAGGTAAGGACCTTCTTCTCGTCCTCTAGCCGGCCGGAGAACCAGAGCTTCTCGTAGATTTCACCTGCTTGCCTGCCAACCAAAGAAAATCACAAAAAAACGCCCTATTAGAATACGTTAAGCATAGTATCTACACTAAAAAATAGAAGGAAATGGGAGATCATGGCGGGAACGCACCTGGGGTGGTTTTAAACCCCTATGGGTGTGGGAAAAAATGTGGATGAATAGGGAATGTGCTCTATGCTAAAATAACACAAAAATGCATGTAAAGTGAGATGAGAGAAGGGAGAAGAAAATGAGCCCCATTGGGGCGACTCCCTGGCGTGGGTGCGGCTCCAAGGATGTGCAAAAGCTCCAGGAGATCGTCGGGGTCACCCTCTTCACTTCGTGGTTAATGGTGAAATAGTGGCTTTAGGGAGTGGAATGTGAAGGGAATATGGCTGGGTGCTTGTGGGTGCTAAGTATTGGTGAGGAGGGGCCTTGTCCTTGATATAGAGCTTGGGATGAGAATAAGTGATATTATCTCTTCAAAAGGTTTTAAAAATCATAATGGGAGATAAAGCCTTATAAAAATCGTATTGAGAGTCCTTAGGGATCCTTAGGAGAGTCCCTAAGGCTAGGATCCCACCCCAAGGGGTAGGGATAATCCTTAGGATTAAGTTGAGTTCAAAGGATGATAAATAGGGGGTAGTTATGGAGGCCAGAGGATTCGGTCATTGTCGCGACGTATCGTAGGGTCGCGACTAAGACGCGACGGCACGGGAGGACGCGACAGCATTGCCCACGTGCATGGATAATGCATGGGCTGTCGCGAGCACCCGCACTGTCGCGACTAGAGACGCGGCGCCACGAGGCGTCGCGACAATAAATCCGGATTTTGAGAATTATTAGCCAACTACATGATAAACAAGAGTTATTATGCCCAAGGACTCTCTCAAGTGATAAATTTCGGGATTTCAAGACATTTTAATGGCTAAAGGGCTCAAAACAAGGCAAATGATGGGCTCAAGGTGAGTGACCAAATAGGGGCCCACTAAGATAACAAGAAATGGTTCAACCAATTAGTCAAAAACCGGGTGTCTACAAGTGGTTCTTTACTTCCGCTACTCTTTCTTATATTCACGTGTATCTCAGCTGAATGTTATTGTTGGGTAAATGTCCCACTGTGATGACGCTCGCTATACAGACGTGGGTTGGTATCACCGTACCGGTATAATGAGGGTCGTCACAGAAGGACACATACACATAGACGCCACCTAGGCAATACAGTGACGACTCTTGGACTGCGCAGACCGGGAGAACAAGTCTCCACCCTAACCAATGGTACTTGTCCACCTCGAGGATTTCATCCTAATGCCCTTAGGATCTTAACACAATGAACCTTCTCATGGGGACTTTTCCATGATACGGTTCCACGGTCCTCTATGGAAGCAGTATCACACTTGGCACAGTCTTACACATTACACATACTGATTTTTACACACATTTTTACACATGGCGTACACACACCTTTATATTTTCTCATTCACATATGGCTCTGTTTTCCTAGCATGATACTACAGATGACAGGGATTACACATTCAGTAAGTTGCTTAAATCAGGTTGCACGCGCATTTCAAATCATTTTCACAATAGCATGTATTATTCACATATTTTCGCATGGAAGTTTCATATTGCATTCTAAAGTTGTCCAAACAGCCTGAAAATTTAACCACATGCTGATTAAAGGTTTATGACCTCACATGCAAAATTTGACATTTTTCTGACTCATAAGGCAATTACAGAAAATTAGATATCAATCCTCATATCATTCGTAATTCAACTTATCATGGCACACCACATGAATATTTAGTTTAACAGTTCGTAGCCCTGAACCCAACATACACAACACCACAGGAAATTTCCCCGGATTTATTACACAACACACAATTTACACGAGATTTTAAAAGACCTACGCATGTTTTCTAATTTCATTTCAGAAAATTCAGTAAATCATGTGAGCATGGAGAAATTCCCAGAAATTCAGAGCACAAACTGAATCACCCACTCATGGTCTAACAAAATTAGGGCATCCAAATTTCCCACGGATCATTAGAATAGTGGGGGAAACATACATGGCTATTTCTCCACATGCATTTCAATAAACTAATAAACTCTACCATCCACAAAATATGCAAAATCATTCTCCCACACACCACATTAACTAGGGTACATAGCATATAGGAGTTACATTATATCCTCATCGCGAAACACACATCGAAAATAGTCGTATATCAGGAAGAAGCTCACTGTTCTATCCTGAAGAACTTAACGGCGGTCTCTGGCCGTTCAAGGAGTTGGACGGCAAGATCGCTGGACGCATACTGGAGATCTTGGCGGCAAGAGGCCTTGACGCCAAGTTCCTGTCTGTGCAAGAGCACAAACTGAGCTCCAAATGCAGGGAGAATGGGGGATCTAGGACACGAGGAAAAATGTGTAAAAATAAGAAAACCCTACGAGACACCTACATGGACGATGTGTGTAGGTTACTTGCCTCTAATAATTCTTCAAAGGGATCTAGGGTTCATAGAAGCTCTCCTTGGGCAGTCCCAAGAAGCCTCTAGAAACGTCTTCCTCCGGGTTCTTGATCAGTCTCCTCAGCAAGCCAAGGTCGGGGAACTCTTCCTCAATGTTCCAGCTACCTCCTTGTTGCAGTAGAATGCCGGGAACACCTTCACACTGATGGATCCAAGCTTGCAAAGTTCAGCTTTTCTCACAGACCAGAGCTAGGTTTTCTTCTTCTCCTCTTTGCAAAGAGCCAAAGAGAGCTCGGGTTTGCAAGGGGAGGTTGGTTTAAAGAAGAGGGGTCTCTCCTTTCCCGCAAGGGTGATGTGAGGCCTTCCCAGTCGTTGGGGACAGCTCCCCAATGGCTGGGGTTGCTTGTCCCCGAAAATTCGGCCTCTGCATGCATGCATTTCAGAGATCTTAACGTCCATATCCATGGATGTTGGTTTAAGTATTGGCGTCCATCGATGTGGACGCTGGATCAGCATGGGCGTCCATCCATGTGGACGCAACTTGGCCCTTCGGCCAGAACTCAAAACATGCAGAAACCATGCTTAACTTATACATATATACATGCCATACATATGCTATCATGTACACACCACCATGCAATTCATACACTATTTACAACTAATTATACACATGCACATAAGTATAACTAGTTAATACATACGTAGATATGTATATCTATGCATACACAAACTGAATTATTTACACGAAATAAACTAATGTAACGAAATTCGAGGGCCTTACACCCTCTCCCCCTTAAAGAAACTTCGTCCTCGAAGTTTAAAACAAACTACTCAAACAAGAGGGAATACTTCTTCTTCATCGCATCCACAAGCTCCCAAGTAGCCTCCTCTCGTGAGAAGTTCCGCCATAGAACTTTCACCGACGCAATACCCTTGTTCCGGAGATGCTTGAACCTTCCGGTCAAGAATAGCTACTGGTTGCTCCACATACGAAAATCTGGCTGAATCTCCACTGGCTCATGACTAATCACATGAGATGGATCTCGACATACTTCCTGAGCATAGAAACGTGGAAAACAGGATGAACACTAGCTAAAGCTGGGGGTAAAGCTAGCTCATATGCCACACTGCCCAATCGTCTGAGAATCTCATATGGGCCAATGAATCTAGGGCTCAACTTACTATGCCTGCCAAATCTGACGACACCACGAGTAGGTGATATCTTCAAGAAGACATGTTCACCCACCTCGAACTCCAAATCCTTCCTTCTGTTGTCGGCGTAGCTCTTCTGCTATCCTGCGCCGCAACAAGCCTCTTTC
Organism: Colocasia esculenta; assembly: GCA_014218235.1. NCBI lineage: Eukaryota > Viridiplantae > Streptophyta > Magnoliopsida > Alismatales > Araceae > Colocasia > Colocasia esculenta. The sequence continues at coordinate 24,471,659 of CM024759.1, forward strand.
TGATAAGCTGGACCTTATCCGAAGTCTCCTGAACTAACTCCGGACCGATCAGCTGCCTATCACCGTTCTCCTCCCAACATAAGGAGATCTGCAAGGCCTACCATACAACACCTCAAATGGAGCCATACCAATACTCGCATGAAAGCTGTTGTTGTATGCGAACTCCACTAGAGGTAAATGACGCTCCCAATCATCCTTCCAATCCAGTACACACGCCCTCAACATATCCTCGAGCGTCTGGATAGTCCTCTCGGACTGTCCATCAGTCTGGGGATGAAACGCCGAACTGAGCTTCAGCTCCGAACCTAACTCATGCTGAAGACCCTTCCACAACCTCGAAGTAAATCTCAGATCTCGATCCGAAATGATCGACTTCGGCACACCATGCAATCTAACCACACTACTAACATACAATCTAGCTAAGCTCTCAACCGACTGCTTCTTCTTCATAGGTAAGAAATGCACAGTCTTCGAGAATCTATCTACAACTACCCAAATCGAGTCATTGCCCCTTCTAGATCGAGGAAAACCCAAAACAAAGTCCATAGTGACAGCTTCCCACTTCCACACTGGGATCTCCATCCTTTGCATAAGGCCGGATGGTCGCTGTCGCTCGGCCTTTACTTGCTGGCATACTAAACACTGGGATACATAATCCACTACATCCCTCTTCATGCCAGACCACCAAAAGGACCACTTCAAATCCTGGTACATTTTCGTGTTACCCGGATGAATAGAGAATCGCGATCTATGAGCCTCCGCCTAACACATGCTCAAACATCTACCAAATCAGGGACACAAACACGGTGATGGAATCTAATCACACCGTCCTCATCACGAGCAATGCCTGCCTTGCCCACTAACTCTAAGAGTCTAGGGTCGGCTTTCTATTGCTCGATCACCTCATCCAAAATCGAGGACCTAAGAGATAACTGAGCTACAAAAGCCTGGCATAGCGATGGCTCTAACTCAGTCAATGTGCAAGCCGCATCCTCCAACATCTTCCAATCCTGCTGGAGAGATGGCCTCTTTCTACTCAGAGCAGCCGCTACGACATTCGCCTTCCCAGGGTGATACTGAAGGTCGAAGTCATAGTCCTTCAAGAACTCAATCCATCTTCTCTGCCTCAGGTTTAATTCCTTTTGGGAGAAAAGATACTTCAAGCTCTTGTGTTTGGTAAACACCTCAAATCTGACACCATAAGGATAGTGCCTCCAGATCATTAGTGCATGAACCACTGCTGCAAGCTCCAAATCATGAGTCGGATAGTTCTTCTCATGCTCCTTCAACTGACGAGAACCATAAGCCACTACCCTTCCTTGCTGCATTAGCACACAGCCTAAACCAATCCGAGACGCATCCATGTAGATAGCAAAACCCTCTACACCGCTCGGTAAGACTAACACCGGAGCTGACGTGAGCTTAGTCTTCAACAATTGAAAACTACTCTCACACTTCTCGAACCATACAAACTTCACTCCCTTTCTGGTGAGCTGAGTCAATGGGGCGGCGATGGATGAAAATCCCTCAATGAATCGCCGATAGTAACCAGCCAAACCCAGAAAACTACGAATCTTCGAAGGGGTCTTGGGAATTTCCCAATCCATAACTGCCTGGACCTTTGCTGGGTCAACTGCAACACCAACACCGGAGATAACATGCCCGAGGAAATGAACCTCGCGCAACCAAAATCGCACTTGCTGAACTTAGCATACAGCTTGTGCTCACGAAGAACCTCTAATACTACCCTCAAATGCTGACGGTGTGTGGCCTCATCCGAAGAGTAGACCAGTACATCATCAATAAACACCACAACAAAGCTATCTAGGTACGGCCTAAACACCCTGTTCATGAGATCCATGAACGCTGCAGGGACGTTGGTCAATCCGAAAGGAAGAACCAAAAACTCATAATGTCCATAACGGGATCTGAATGCCGTCTTGGACACATCCTCACTCCAAATCCTCAACTGATGATACCCAGATCGCAAATCAATCTTAGAAAAGACTGATGCATCTTGCAACTGGTCAAACAAATCATCAATACGAGGTAAGGGATACCTGTTCTTTACAGTCACTTGGTTTAGCTTTCTGTAGTCAATGCATAACCTAAGTGACCCGTCTTTCTTCTTGACGAATAATACAGGTGCGCCCCAAGGGGAAACACTAGGGCGAATAAATCCCTTATCTAGCAACTCTTGCAACTGCCTCCTTAACTCGGCTAACTCCGCAGGTGCCATCCGATATGGAGCCTTTGAGATAGGAGAGGTGCCCGGAAGCAACTCTATGGTAAACTCTATCTCTCTATCCGGTGGCAAACCAGACAAATCATCAGGAAAGACATCTGGAAAGTCCTGCACCACATCAATCTCTGCAAGAGTAGGTGACTCATCAGCCTCTGGTACTAATACCATGCTGGCAAGAAAAGCGTCACAACCCTTGTTTACCATACGCATCGCCTTCATGGCAGAGATGACCATCTTTCCCGCCAAGTTCCTTTGCAAGGGATGAGAGAACTCGTCCTCACCAGGAATGCGGAAAACAATCCTCTTCCCACGACAATCCACTAACGCATAGTGCTCTTCTAGCCAATCCAGACCAAGAATAGCATCATAGTCCTTCATCTTTAGCAAGAAGAAACACCCATCTAGGACTCTATCCTCAATGCACACAGGTAACGACGGAATGCACTTCCTAGTCGATATCGTACCCGCAGGGGTGTGCACAGACAAAGGGACCTCTAAATCCTCAGACTCTATGCCTGACTCTAGGGCTAACTGCCTAGCGAACCGCTCGGAAATGAACGAGTGAGTAGCATCCGTATCAAACAAAATCCGAGGTGCACACCTAGAAGTAAAACCGTACCTTCGGTGACATGCTCCACCTGCTCGGCGTCCTCGCGCGCTAAAGCAAACACTCGAGCTGGGGCTCAAGGCCTTCCTGGTCTTCCTGTAGCTGGCGCTGCTGCCGCTACCGCTGCTGGGGCTGGCGCTCCACGCTGAGCTCCCTGCTGAAGTCTTGGGCAATCCTTGATCTTGTGGTCGCTACATCCGCACTTCAAGCACTTTCCCATAATCATCCAACATTCGGAACCACCATGTGTCTTCCCACAGTGGGGACACTCTTTCTTCACACCAGGGGAACGTACAGAGGGTACCTGAGCGTTGCCGACTGCTACTGATCGCTGTTGTGTCTGGTACACCGCTTTCATCTTGTCCTGCCGCTGGAATGAAGCTGCAGGCCTCTTCTGCGAAACCTTCTTCTCTTCAAGGTATTGCTCCATCTCACCCTCTTGTCTGCAAGCAGCACTAAGTGCCTCGTCCAAGGTGCGATGGTCGAACACCACTAGCCTCGTCCTCAGTGATGGCTTGAGTCCCATCACAAACTTCTTTGCTTTCCTGCGCTCATCTGTCACGATATGAGGTGCATACTTAGATAGTTCTGCAAACCTTGCCTCATACTCTAGCACAGTCATGGAGCCTTGCGTCAAAGAGGGGAACTCCTGCTCCATCCGATCTTGAATATGTTCGGGGAGGAACTTGGCCCGAAAGAGCCTCACGAACTCGTCCCAAGCAACATCAACCGCGCCGTCTTCAAATCGGGTACGCAGCAATGAAGCCCACCATACATCAGCTTTTTCCTGCAGTACACCGTTCATAAGAACCATCTAAACAAATCTAACTTAATAGAACACACAAGCATATAAACTAAAGCATACCTGTAGCATGTAGGTGGCTAATGTGACCTTATCCTCATCTGCACACCTGATGGCTCGGAAGATCTTTTCTATCTCCCTCATCCTGCTTTCTGCCAACAATGGATCGCTCTTCCCCTTGAAAGAGGGTGGTAGCATCCTCTTGAATCTCTCCATGATGGAAGGTCCACCATAGTCCTGAGCTGGTACTTGAGCCTTCTACATTCAACAACAAATAGTACACATTCAACATAACATCATACAATTAAATAAAACAGACTACACTTGCATTAATTATGCTAACCTGGGCCTCCAACTGTGCCTGGAGTGCAGCCTGAGTATGAGCCTGCGTCTGCATGGCTTGCACCAGACCTTGCATGAATACTCCATAATCCACAGGCGGTGGTGGGGGAAGTACAGGACCCTGAGGTGCCGGGGCCTACTACTCCGCCCGCTCCTCACGTCTCGGCTCGTCCTCACGGGCCGGCGCTCCTCCACGCCTACCTCTCGAAGCCATGGCTGCAATGAATTTCAACCACTATTAGAGCTGCGTTAATTTATTTCCTAACCATTTTCTTATCTATTTTTCATTCATTATTAATCAATTCTACACATGTGGACATCCCTATGTAGACTTAGCATGTAATGAGGATGATGATGCATGTATACTTATGTATAATCTTAATCGGTCGCTCTGTTACCAATCCCTGTTACGACCCTCATTATACCGGTACGGTTATACCAACCCACGTCGGTATAGTGAACGTTATCACAGTGGGGCATTTACCCAAACAATAACATACGATTGAGATACACACAAATATAAATACAGAGTAGCGGAAGTAAAAGAACCATGTCTTTCATTCATCTCATCATCCACATTTAACATACATGATTCATGTAACAATTTAAAGATTTAAAGTCCACATGATCCACATAAAAGAAGTGCTAAAATAAAATACATAGTTTGTCCACAAATTCCTTAATAGTTCTATTACAATGCCTTGTTACATACAATGGAAGCAAAAGTCACTCTACAACTCCGTCAAGCTACTCCCCGCGCTCGGAGTCGCTCTCCACGGTCTCCTCCAAAGGTGTATCACCTACTAAACCTGTACGCCGAAGCAAGTAATGAGTCTAAAAGACTCAGCAAATAGCACCATACATATCATACATGCATATATCATAGCAGGTTTCCATCCCAAGTCACAAGACAAAACATGTAGCATGCTTGACATCAATAAGAGACAACCTATTATGGTAATTCTACCAAAGTAAGCACATGGTTCATGATTTCAGATTTTCCAAAATAAAACGTCCTATTATATGCTTCCTACTTATTCCATCACATAAAGGATTTTACCTCCAATTAAGCAAAACATGAGAGCAACCAAACATGGTGTACTTGCATACATGAAATGAGACCTTCCTATCATGATTTCTACACATTCTTGCACATGCACATTATCGTTTTATACACTATTAGCTTTCTGTTTTGGCATGAATTATAAGTTCACAACAAATCACATGAGAGCTACAATCTCAATTAAGTATATCATGGTGGCGCTTAAACATGGAAACATTTACATATAAGTAAGAAATGCTACTAGCATGGATTCTACGCATTTGTACACATGTAAAGCATTTTCATAACTATGATTAGGTTGCTGTTATGACACAAGTTTAACATTAACGTATCATAGATCACCATTTCATCATCTAATACATTAGTTTCACATGGTTGCACAATTTCCTCATTCACATGGTTCACTTTTCACACATTTCACATTTACACATATTCTCACTACACAATTTACACATGATCACATTTCACATTTTACACTTTAGTGTCGTGACACATAGTCCAAACCACCATTAGAAGGACACATACACATCACATACACATAGACGCCACCTAGGTAATACAGTGACGACTCTTGGACTGCACAGACCGGGAGAACAAGTCTCCACCCTAACCAGTGGTACTTGTCCACCTCCAGGATTTCATCCTAATGCCCTTAGGATCTTAACACATTGAACCTTCTCATGGGGACTTTTCCATGATATGGTTCCATGGCCCTCTATGGAAGCAGTATCACACTTGGCACAGTCTTACACATTACACATACCGATTTTTACACACATTTTTACACATGGCGTACACACACCTTTATATTTTCTCATTCACATATGGCTCTATTTTCCTAGCATGATACTACAGATGACAGGGATTACACATTCAGTAAGTTGCTTAAATCAGGTTGCACGCGCATTTCAAATCATTTTCACAATAGCATGTATTATTCACATATTTTTGCATGGAAGTTTCATATTGCATTCTACAGTTGTCCAAACAGTCTGAAAATTTAACCACAAGCTGATTACAGGTTTATGACCTCACATGCAAAATTTCACGTTTTTCTGACTCATAAGGAAATTACAGAAAATTAGATATCAATCCTCATATCATTCGTAATTCAATTTATCATGGCACACCACATGAATATTTAGTTTAACAGTTTGTAGCTCTGAACACAACATACACAACACCACAGGAAATTTCCCCAGATTTATTACACAACACACAATTTACAGGAGATTTACAAGACCTATGCATGTTTTCTAATTTCATTTCAGAAAATTCAGTAAATCATGTGAGCATGGAGAAATTCCCAGAAATTCAGAGCACAAACTGAATCACCCACTCATGGTCTAACAAAATTAGGGCATCCAAATTTCCCACAGATCATTAGAATAGTGGGGGAAACATACATGGCTATTTCTTCCACATGCATTTCAATAAACTAATAAACTCTACCATCCACAAAATATGCAAAATCATTCTCCCACACACCACATTAACTAGGGTACATAGCATATAGGAGTTACATTATATCCTCATCGTGAAAACACATCGAAAATAGTCGTATATCAGGAAGAACAGCTCATTGTTCTATCCTGAAGAACTTAACGGCGGTCTCTGGCCGTTCAAGGAGTTGGACGGCAAGATCGCTGGATGCATACTGGAGATCTTAGAGGCAAGAGGCCTTGACGCCAAGTTCATGTCTGTGCAAGAGCACAGACCGAGCTCCAAATGCAGGGAGAATGGGGGATCTAGGACACGAGGAAAATTGTGTAAAAATAAGAAAACCCTACTAGACACCTACATGGACAGTGTGTGTAGGTTACTTGCCTCTAATAATTCTTCAAAGGGATCTAGGGTTCGTAGAAGCTCTCCTTGGGTAGTCCCAAGAAGCCTCCAGAAACGTCTTCCTCCGGGTTCTTGATCAGTCTCCTCAGCAAGCCAAGGTTGGGGAACTCTTCCTCGATGTTCCAGCTACCTCCTTGTTGCAGTAGAACGCCGGGAACACCTTCACACTAATGGATCCGAGCTTTCAAAGTTCAGCTTTTCTCACAGACCAGAGCTAGGTTTTCTTCTTCTCCTCTTTGCAAAGAGCCAAAGAGAGCTCTGGGGTTTGCAAGGGGAGGTTGGTTTAAAGGAGAGGGGTCTCTCCTTTCCCGCAGGGGTGATGTGAGGCCTTCCCAGCCATTGAGGACAGCTCCCCAATGGCTGGGGTTGTTTGTCCCTGGACATTCGGCCTCTGCATGCATGCATGTCAGAGATCTTAACGTCCATATCCATGGACGTTGGCTAAAGTATTGGCGTCCATCGATGTGGACGCTAGATCAGCATGGGCGTCCATCCATGTGGACGCCAACTTGGCCCTTCGGCCAGAACTCAAAACATGCAGAAACCATGCTTAACTTATACATATATACATGCCATACATATGCTATCATGTACACACTACCACCATGCAATTCATACACTATTTACAACTAATTATACACATGCACACATAAGTATAACTAGTTAATACATACGTAGATATGTACATCTATGCATACACAAACATGAATTATTTACACGAAATAAAATAATGCAACGAAATTCGAGGGCCTTACACCCTCTCCCCCTTAAAGAAACTTCGTCCTCGAAGTTAAACAAAACTACTCAAACAAGCGGGGATACTTCTTCTTCATCGCATCCTCAAGCTCCCTAGTAGCCTCCTCTCACGAGAAGTTCCACCATAGAACTTTCACCGACGCAATACCCTTGTTCCGGAGATGCTGAACCTTCCGGTCAAGAATGGCTACTGGTTGCTCCACATACGACAAATCTGGCTCAATCTCCACTGGCTCATGACTAATCACATGAGATGGATCTCGGACATACTTCCTGAGCATAGAAACGTGGAAAATAGGATGAACACTAGCTAAAGCTGGGGGTAAAGCTAGCTCATATGCCACGCTGCCCAATCGTCTGAGAATCTCATACAGGCCAATGAATCTAGGGCTTAACTTACTATGCCTGCCAAATCTGACGACACCACGAGTAGGTGATATCTTCAAGAAGACATGTTCACCCACCTCGAACTCCAAATCCTACCTTCTGTAGTTGGCGTAGCTCTTCTGCCTATCTTGCGCCACAACAAGCCTCTTTCTGATAAGCTGGACCTTATCCGAAGTCTCCTGAACTAACTCCGGACCGATCAGCTGCCTATCACCGATCTCCTCCCAACATAAAGGAGATCTGCAAGGTCTACCATACAACGCCTCAAATGGAGCCATACCAATACTCGCATGAAAGCTGTTGTTATATGCGAACTCCACTAGAGGTAAATGACGCTCCCAATCATCCTTCCAATCCATTACACACGCCCTCAACATATCCTCGAGCGTCTGGATAGTCCTCTCGGACTGTCCATCAGTCTGGGGATGAAACGCCGAACAGAGCTTCAGCTCCGAACCTAACGCATGCTGAAGACCCTTCCACAACCTCGAAGTAAATCTCGGATCTCGATCCGAAATGATCGACTTCGGCACACCATGCAATCTAACCACACTACTAACATACAATCTAGCTAAGCTCTCAACTGGCTGCTTCTTCTTCATTGGTAAGAAATGTGCAGTCTTCGAGAATCTATCTACAACTACCCAAATCGAGTCATTGCCCCTTCTAGATCGAGGCAAACCTGAAACAAAGACCATAGTGACAGCTTCCCACGTCCACACTGGGATCTCCATCCTTTGCATAAGGCCGGATGGTCGCTGTCGCTCGGCCTTTACTTGCTGGCATACTAAACATCGGGATACATAATCCGCTACATCCCTCTTCATGCTAGACCACCAAAATGACCTCTTCAAATCCTGGTACATTTTCGTGTTACCTGGATGAATAGAGAATCGCGATCTATGAGCCTCCGCTAACACATGCTCACGAACATCTACCAAATCAGGGACACAAACACGGTGATGGAATCTAATCACACCGTCCTCATCACGAGCAATGCATACCTTGCCCACTAACTCTAAGAGTCTAGGGTCGGCTTTCTGTTGCTCGATCACCTCATCCAAAACCGAGGACCTAAGTGATAACTGAGCTACAAAAGCCTGGCATAGCGATGGCTCTAACTCAGTCAACGCGCAAGCCGCATCCTCCAACATCTTCCAATCCTGCTGGAGAGATGGCCTCTTTCTACTAAGAGCATCCGCTACGACATTCGCCTTCCCAGGGTGATACTGAAGGTCGAAGTCATAGTCCTTCAAGAACTCAATCCATCTTCTCTGCCTTAGGTTTAATTCCTTTTGGGAGAAAAGATACTTCAAGCTCTTGTGGTCGGTAAACACCTCAAATCTGACACCATAAAGATAGTACCTCCAGATCTTTAGTGCATGAACCACTGCTGCAAGCTTCAAATCATGAGTCGGATAGTTCTTCTCATGCTCCTTCAACTGACAAGAAGCATAAGCCACTACCCTTCCTTGCTGCATTAGCACACAGCCTAAACCAATCCGAGACGTATCCGTGTAGATAGCAAAACCCTCTACATCGCTCGGTAAGACTAACACCGGAGCTGATGTGAGCTTAGTCTTCAACAATTGAAAACTACTCTCACAGTTCTCGGACCATACAAACTTCACTCCCTTTCTGGTGAGCTAAGTCAATGGGGCGGCGATGGATGAAAATCCCTCAATGAATCTCCGATAGTAACCAGCCAAACCCAGAAAACTACGAATCTCCGAAGGGGTCTTAGGAATTTCCCAATCCATAACTGCCTAGACCTTTGCTGGGTCAACTGCAACACCAGCACCGGAGATAACATGCCTGAGGAAATGAACCTCGCGTAACCAAAAATCGCACTTGCTGAACTTAGCATACAGCTTGTGCTCACGAAGAACCTCTAATACTACCCTCAAATGCTGACGGTGTGTGGCCTCGTCCGAAGAGTAGACCAGTACATCATCAATAAACACCACAACAAAGCTATCTAGGTACGGCCTAAACACCCTGTTCATGAGATCTATGAACGCTGTAGGGGCGTTGGTCAATCCGAAAGGAAGAACCAAAAACTCATAATGTCCATAATGGGATCTGAATGCCGTTTTCCTCCTCAAATCCTCAACTGATGATACCCAGATCGCAAATCAATCTTAGAAAAGACTGATTCATCTTGCAACTGGTCAAACAAATCATCAATATGAGGTAAGGGATACCTGTTCTTCACAGTCACTTGGTTCAGCTTTCTGTAGTCAATGCATAACCTAAGTGACCCGTCTTTCTTCTTGACGAATAATACAGGTGCGCCCCAAGGGGAAACACTAGGGCGAATAAATCCCTTATCTAGCAACTCTTGCAACTGCCTCCTTAACTCGGCTAACTCCGCAGGTGCCATCCGATATGGAGCCTTTGAGATAGGAGAGGTGCCCGGAAGCAACTCTATGGTAAACTCTATCTCTCTATCCGGTGGCAAACCAGACAAATCATCAGGAAAGACATCTAGAAAGTCCTGCACCACATCAATCTTTGCAAGAGTAGGTGACTCATCAGCCTCTGGTACTAATACCACGCTGGCAAGAAAAGCGTCACAACCCTTGTTTACCATACGCATCGCCTTCATGGCAGAGATGACCATCTTTCCCGCCAAGTTCCTTGGCAAGGGATGAGAGAACTCGTCCTCACCAGGAATGCGGAAAACAATCCTCTTCCCACGACAATCCACTAACGCATAGTGCTCCTCTAGCCAATCTAGACCAAGAATAGCATCATAGTCCTTCATCTTTAGCAAGAAGAAACACCCATCTAGGACTCTATCCTCAATGCACATAGGTAACGACGGAATGCACTTCCTAGTCGATATTGTACCCGCAGGGGTGTGCACAGACAAAGGGACCTATAAATCCTCAGACTCTATGTCTGACTCTAGGGCTAACTGCCTAGTGAACCGCTCGAAAATGAACGAGTGAGTAGCACCCGTATCAAACAAAACCCGAGCGTGCACACCTAGAAGTAAAACCATACCTTCGGTGACATGCTCCACCTGCTCGGCGTCCTCGCGCGCTAAAGCAAACACTCGAGCTGGGGCTCGAGGCCTTCTTGGTCTTCCTGTAGCTGGCGCTGCTGCCGCTACCACTGCTGGGGTTGGCTCTCCACGCTGAGCTCCCTGCTGAAGTCTTGGGCAATCCTTGATCTTGTGGTCTCTACTTCCACACTTCAAGCACTTTCCCGTAATCATCCAACATTCGGAACCACCATGTGTCTTCCCACAGTGGGGACACTCTTTCTTCACACCAGGGGAACGTACAGAGGGTACCTGAGCATTGCCGACTGCCACTGATCGCTATTGTGTCTGGTACACCGCTTTCTTCTTGTCCTGCCGCTGGAACGAAGCTGCAAGCCTCTTCTGCGAAGCCTTCTTCTCTTCAAGGTATTGCTCCATCTCACCCTCCTGTCTGCAAGCAGCACTAAGTGCCTCGTCCAAGGTGCGATGGTCGAACGCCAGTAGCCTCATCCTCAGTGATGGCTTGAGTCCCATCACAAACTTCTTTGCTTTCTTGCGCTCATCTGTCACGATATGAGGTGCATACTTAGATAGTTCTGCAAACCTTGCCTCATACTCTAGCACGGTCATGGAGCCTTGCGTCAAAGAGAGGAACTCCTGCTCCATCTGATCTTGAATATGCTCGGGGATGAACTTGGCCCGAAAGAGCCTTACGAACTCGTCCCAAGCAACATCAACCGTGCCGTCTTCAAACTGGGTACGCAGCAATGAAGCCCACCATACATCAGCTCTTTCCTGCAGTACACCGTTCATAAGCACCATCTAAACAAATCTAACTTAACATAACACACAAGCATATAAACTAAAGCATACCTGTAGCATGTAGGTGGCTAATGTGACCTTATCCTCATCTGCACACCTAATTGTTGCCCAGCTAGCTAGCCCAGAGGGGGGGTGAATGGGTTATTAAAAAATTGATCTTTGATTAATACATGTTCACTAAAAGGATTACACAACAACTTAAACAAAGGTTAGAGTTAGAGGAAATGAGACAGCAAACACATAAAACACAATCACAAGACACAAGGTTTTTTATCCTAGTTCGGAACTCCTCTCCACAGGAGACCTACGTCTAGTCCCTGAGCAATACCTCAGGATTTCACTATCAAGGGTACTATCCCCCTCACGGATCCTTACACCCAGCCACAACTGGTCTTCCTTCAACCTGAAGGGAAAACAACCACCCTGGATACCACCAGGTCTTCCTTCACCCAGAAGGGAACACAACTAATAAAAGGAAGTATAAGAACAAGCTTCAGGAACTAGCTCAAACAGCTACAATCTGAAGCAAACAAGCCTCGAGAGAGAAGGAATTTTAACACTGGTTTCTCTCCAAAGACTACACTTGCTCTCACAGGAATTTCTTCTTGAACACTGAGAGCTAAAGAGCTAAGATGGATTGGAATGGAGTGCTTCGCTCTTGTTTGAATCACAGAAGACTTGAAGGATTGGCGATGCTTTCTTTCAGAATAATATTCTTCAAAAGTGTTGTCCTTCTCAGTCTTGAGTCTTGTATTTAAGCTTCTACTTGAAATTTGAACGTTAAAGATCCGTTGTCTCTCATCCTGGTGTACGTTAGAAAGGTCTGCAAGGAAGCTTCTGATCTTCAGTCTTTTATCCTTTAGTACACGCCAGAGAAATATTTTAATATCTTGTATCTTGTGTCCAACGTTGTATAGATAAGTCTTGTCAGATATCTGCGAGCATATCAACAATAAATAGAGGACATCTAGGACTGTCGTCGATTGTTAGTTGCAGTTGGAACAGATATTGCAATATATAGCAAAGCTCCTTTCTATCTAAAAAGGACGTAGACAGAGTAGCATAAAAGTGGAAGATATTGTCTGCATGCATGAGAGATACGTTCAGAGAGCATTGAATGCGTAGCAGTCAAACAGACGAGATACGACTTTGACTATTCAACGTATATTAAAGAGTATTATACTGATATAACAATGAAATCGATATGAACAAGCCTGATGCCTTTATGACTTATGAAATCGTTACACGAATCGAATCGTTATACGTATCACAGAAATCGATGTGATTACTTACCAAATCGTTACTGATAAGCAAGTCGTTATAATCATCAAATAAATCGATATGAAACTCTTAACAAATCGTTGCACCAAGCAAATCGTTCTGAGTTCTAAAGAAATCGTTTCGACAAGAAAATCGTTATGAGGTCTAAAGAAATCGTTATGGCTGAAAAGTCATTGTGAGTTCTAAAGAAATCATTACGAGAACTAAAGAAGTCGTTACGGCTAGAAAGTTGTTGTGAGTTCTAAAGAAATCGTTACGAGAACTAAAGAAGTCGTTACGGCTAGAAAGTCGTTGTGAGTTCTAAAGAAATTATTACGAGAACTAAAGAAGTCGTTACGGCTAGAAAGTCGTTGCGAGTTCAAAAGAAATCGTTACGAGTACTGAAGAAATCATTACGACAGACAAGTCCTTACGTTTTCTAAAGAAATCATTGCAATGTCTTATAGAATCGTTACGACGGTCAAGTCGTTACGCTTTCCAAAGAAATCATTGCGATGTCATAGAATCGTTATGAGATCTTTAAGAAATCGTTACGGTATCAATTTGTTTGAAACATCACGACTTTTCGGTCAGAAAGGAAATCGATCATAATACTTATGAAATCGTTATGATGACTATTGAAATCGATATGAACTTATAAAGGAACCGTTCTGATTATCAATAGAAGTCGATATGAAGTATGAAGAAATCGATGCAATGACTTAGGAAAAATTATGAAATGAGAGTCTTACCTGATTGTCTTGAACATTCTTTTACTTTTATTTCCTGTCCTCAAGGCTCAAGTGATTCATTAGTAATGTTTTGTTAATCATCAAAATTAATATATAAATAAGTGAATTAATTTATATGGAGAAAGTTTGGTCATGAATCTCCCCCTTTTTGATGATGACAAAATATACTAAACAACATAAAGAAAACAACATGTTTTTCAGAGTTGCATTAGTTTTCTCCCCCTTTTTGTCAATAAGCAAAAAGATAGTCTATGAGACAAAGAAGAGAGAAAGCTTTGTATTAAGTAGGAGGAAGATAATACAAAAGAGACAAAAGGGAGGCATGCTGGGAAATAACAGTCCATGCCTTAATCTCTATGTCTTCAAAAATCTGTTGGAAAACACCAGAAGCAACTGTAAAAGCAGGACCCATGGATGGAATAGTCCGATGAATGTAGAGCTGCCGCTGCTTCTCCAAGAATTCTCCATACTGATCTCCGTGCAGTATGTATCTGAAGTAGGTGCTCTTTCCAAAACTGGCACGATGGAGAAATCTATCTAGAGAGATTGGATAGAAAATCTTCTGATCAAGAAGATCCTGCTTCAGAGCATAGAAGGCAGTATATCTGGCTGCCCACTGAACATAGATCTCTTGAATGGGAGTAATAGAGTTGAGATCCAAGAAAGTTTCTGCTGATAGAATAGGCTTGCTTTGCCTGACTAGGGCACTGTTGATAGCTTCCAAGTGAAGATGGGAGGCGATATAGAGCTTTTCCCATTCGGTGGGAGAAGGCCTTTCACACTCAGAAAAGAGTGGAGCCAAGGTCTGAGACGATATGCGGCCAGAGTGGTATTCTCTGAAAATGAACCGCAAAAAGGAAGGCAATCTGCCCTGCTTGGCTGACATGTGGCCCATCTACCTAGCAAACATATCCAGAGCATGGGAGCCGGCATCTGAGTCAAACACTAAGGAGTGTAGCTTCGGCAGAAGAACTGGAGAGTCGACTTTGAAACTTGCAAAATCTACCTTGAGGGGAAGATTAACTGGATGTTCGGATCTCAGCATCACAATGGTGGAATGAAACTGGTAAAACTGAACTTTCGGCAGCTTGTTCAAGTAGCAGAAATCACTGTACAGCTGGAAGTTCTTGGCAATTCTAATCTCTTTCAAAATGAAGGGTCCCCAAGAGTTTTTATGCTGAAGAGTAAACCACTCAGAAAGAGTGAGTGGGTGAGCTCTATGGGAAAGGGATTCTGCCCTGGCAGTCAAGAATTTGGTGTACTGAGCTTTGTTGCCCTTGACATTGGCCCACTGATCTTCAGTCTTGAACTCAGTGCCCTCAAAGATTTTGGATTTTTTAGGGTGGGACAGCTGGGTAAAAGGAAGAATAGTGTTTAGATGCTCAGAGAGGTTGAGGAAAGGAATACCATAGACGGTGGAAAGGATGCATTTTTGAAGGTAGTCCCTATAGATAGGTCTTCTCTGAGGTTCGAGGGTAAGAGAGTACCAAAGAGGAGGAAATAATGGTGAGGAGGGGATGCTGACAGAGGATGAATGTTTCCTCTTTTTCTTGGCAGGACTGGGAGGATCAGTCCTGTGGATATGAGTGGCAGTGGAGAGAATGGTGATGAGGGTATTTCTTTCAAAATCATCCGGAATATTAGTGTCAAAGACACCAAGAAGTGGAGGTTTTTCCGGGAGGAAGGTGACAGAGGAAGGAGGAGTAGGAGGATAGAAGAGGTGTTTGGGATTGAAGGATGTAGACGAGTGAACTGGAGTGGTTTGAGTGAGAGGTGAAGAAGGTGAGAATGATGATGGAGCTAAGGTGTGAGAAGGAGTGGGAGAGAAAGAAGGTTGAGATGAAATGAGAGAGGAAGAAGGTTGGGTGCGAGGCATAGGGTGTTTGAGAGTTGGTGGTGCTGGAGGGGCTGTAGAAGGAGATGAAGGTGAGGAGAGGGTTGGAGTTGCAAGAGTAGAAGTTTCAGGGGCCTTGGTAGCTTCAATGGGCTCTTTCCCTTTTGCATGACCCTCTCTGACAACTACAGATGGCCCGGATGGCCCTGATGCTGGCCCTGATGCTTGAGCTGAAGGCCCTGCTGGCCGAGACTCTTGAGCTAGAGGCCCTGGTGGCCGAGGAACAACTGCTGATCTGCTCTAAGTAGCTGCAGGAGAAAAACCACTTGACCTTGAAAGAATTGCAAGCATGGACTTCATATCAGACATTTCCTTGTTGAACCACTTCATAGCATTTCGGACTGAAGATAGCTCAGAGGTGGTTGAAGCTTGACTGGTCAGAATGCCTTGCACACTGGTCTGAACAGATGATAAAATATCTCCTTGAGCCTTCAACAATTCCATAACTGGCTTCAGATTTACTTTTCTGTGGCTCTTTCTTGGCCTTCTGTGAACCACTCTCTTTTGTTTGCTCTGCTGAGTGACAAGCTCCTCAATATGTACATGGCTTGCACTTGGTTCTTCACTTACAGGAGCGCTGGCAGGAGGAGGATTTTCCTGAGATGGTGCATCTGTCTCAGGAGCATTCTCTATCAATGGTTCCTTATTGCCTGTTTGCTCCCCCTGAATAGGAGCATGGAGATCAACATTTTCTAGCTCCCCCTGGGCAGGAGCTTCCTCCAAAACAATTTTCTCAAAGTGGCCTTCTGCCACGGATTCTGACAATTTGGATTCACTAGCATGTTGTTCCCCTTGGCTGAGAACATCTTCCAAAATCACTTCTTGTTGAGTAGCTGCTTGCACCTCAACACTGACACCTGATTCAGACAAATTTTCTGTATGGCCTAGTGCCATAGCTTCTTCTTCATCAAGTCCACCTGTTTCTGAAGTAACTGAGGTGGAGGGAAGAGAGTCCAGAACATCTCTTAAAATAGAGGCAACTATTGAGGTGGGCAAAGGATCTGCCACACCTGCTACAGCTTCTTGCATTTGAACTTCTGGAGGATGAGATTCAACTTCTATAATGGGTGATCCTGAAATCTCTGCTTGGAGTTCCACTGAGGGTGCTGCTGCTGCTCTCTCTACTACTGCTGATCTTACCTCTAAAACTGCTGGAGGATCTGCTGCTTCTTCTTAAATCTCTGAGACAACTCCGATGATGGCCTCTCCCTCTGCCATGGAGGTCTTGGTCCATATCCCATTCTGCACTGAAAAACCACTTTTCTTAAGGTTCCTGGACCTTATAGTCTGGCCCATCTTTTCCACAACAGCTCCAGATAAATCAACTCTAAAATGCTTGAAAATCTTGGTTAGGAGATGAGCGTAGGGCAAGGATACATTCATTTTGCTCTTTGTATCCCAGATTTGAGCACTAGCAAACTTCATTCTCTCCAACATGACTGCGGCCAAGTTGATCTCCTTATTCTGGATTACCCAGAACATCATATCCGAATCTGCCCTAGTGCAAGATGAGAAAGTAGCACTCCGGGGAACCATAATTTGGCAGATAATGAAATGGAGTAGACGGTTGAATGCAGACATTTGATTGATATCTAATTTTCTGTCTTTCAGCCTGAAACCTGGACCTATAATGCCAAGACCCTTTGCTTCATCGTTCACGGTGTGAACCCCACTATGTCCAGATGTCTTCACTCCAAACAACATGTGCAGGAGTTCATGGTCTACCTTAATTTGGATACCCTTAACAGAGGAGACAAGGGACCCATCCGCCTCTGTCTTCAGACAAACGAAAAAGGCTTTCACCAGGTCGGGATAGCTTACCTCGGTGAAAGTGGCAACATCCATCCACTGCATTCTTCTCAAAGCTTCTACTAAACTGCTCATGCCATTCTTCTCTAGATTCTGAACATACACTGCCTTATTTCCGCAAATCTTCGTCTTGACGAAGGTAAACCTTTCCTGCTCCTTCGGGGACAAAAACTCAGCACTGTAGCCCCCTACACTTCCGGAGATCATCGGAGCGGCCATGGGTAGAGAGAAGAAAACGGTTCTGGAGAAGGGAGATGATGGAAGAGATGGAAGCCCTCGAGGGATTCTTTGTGGGAAGAAGAGAAAGCTTCAAATCTTGCAGAGAGTCGATGCCGGAATCGTTAGGGCATCGGCTTTGGGCGAACAGATAAAAGAGAAAAGGGTAAAGGTGGAAGATGAGTCGTTCCCAGAATGATTTGACTAATTAAAATTACTTTATCGAAAACAGGAAGCGCCAAAAGGCGGTAACGGCAGAAGGCGACAAAAGGGTTTGACGAGTCAAACTGCTTTTAACACAACAGCGGTCAAAGAAGAGTAAATAAGCTGAGTTTTGCTTAAAGTCAGGGAAAGAGAGAAAATTTTATTTAATCTGAAAAATTTATATGCCAATTTAAATACATAAATCTTTTCATAAATTGCACATCCCTAATTCCCTTCTAAGAGATGTAAATCTCTCTTCAGGTAGGGCTTTTGTGAAGATATCTGCTAGTTGACCATTTGTATCTATAAAAGAATTTTCTAAGTTACCACTAGCTACATGATCTCGAATGAAGTGATATCTAACCTCAATATGTTTAGTCCTTGAGTGTTGCACTGGATTCTTGGTGAGGTTGATGGCACTTGTATTATCACACAGTAGTGGAATTGACTTGATATGAATGTCGAAATCCTCAAGTTGTTGCTTTATCCATAGGAGTTGTGTACAGCAACTTCCAGCAGCAACATATTCTGCCTCAGCTGTTGATAGAGCTACTGAATTTTGTTTCTTGGAGGACCAAGATATCAGACATCCTGCAAGAAACTGACAACAACCACTGGTGCTCTTTCTATCTACTTTGCATCCAGCATAATCAGCATCAGAATATCCTACTAATTTTATTTCACATGATTTCGGATACCCAAGACCTAAATCATGAGTTCTAGCTAAATACCTAAATATTCTTTTCACAGAAATTAAATGAGACTCTCTAGGGTCTACTTGATATCTAGCACACATGCATACACTAAATAAAATGTCTGGTCTACTTACAGTTAAGTAAAGTAATGACCCTATCATACCTCTATAGTTCTTTTGATCTACCTTTTTACCATTTTGATCACTGTCCATTCTGGTTGATGTGCTCATTGGCGTTGATAGTGGCTTTGCACCTTCAAATCCAAATTTCTTTAACAGCTCTTTGGTGTACTTGGCTTGACAGATGTGAGTGCCTTCCTTCCCTTACTTAATTTGCAATCCAAGGAAGTAGTTTAGCTCCCCCATCAAACTCATTTCAAATTCCCCCTGCATAAGCTTTTCAAAGTACTTGCAAAGAGACTCATCAGTAGATCCAAAAATAATATCATCTACATATATTTGTACAAGAAGTATATGTTTGACTTTAGATTTTATAAATAATGTACTATCTACTTGACCTCTAGTGAAACCATGATCTAATAAGAAAGTACTGAGCCTCTCATACCAGGCTCTAGGTGCTTGCTTTAAACCATATAAAGCCTTATGGAGTTTAAATACATGATTTGGAAATTCGGTGTCGTCAAAACCTGGAGGTTGTTCAACATACACTTCCTCCTTGATAAAACCATTTAAAAAGACTGATTTGACATCCATTTGAAACAATTTTAAATCTAATGCAGATGCATAAGCAAGTAAAATCCTAATAGCCTCAAGTCTAGCCACAGGTGCATAGGTTTCATCGAAATCTATGCCTTCCTCTTGGGAATAGCCTTGAGCTACCAGTCTGGCCTTGTTCCTTAAGATTACTCCAGACTCGTCCAGTTTATTTCTGAACACCCACTTGGTGCCAATAACTGAATGATTGGATGGTCTAGGAACAAGTGACCATACTTGGTTTCTCTTGAACTGATTTAGTTCATCTTGCATGGCTATTATCCAAGATTCATTAGTTAAAGCTTCATTGACTGTCTTAGGCTCTATTTGAGAAACAAAGGCTAAATAATCACAAGGGATTACATTACCTCTTGTTCTTACCCCTACGGATGGATCACCAATAATATTCTCAGGAGGGTGATCTTTCTGATGTCTCCATTCTTTTGGAAGATTTTCATGTTGAATTTCAGTTTGCTGCAGTTCTTCCAGAGATGGGTCTTCCTTGTCCTTAATTGAGGTATTCTTTAATTTTTCGGACAAGTCATCTGCATCATCAATGTCACTAATTTCTTCCTTCTTCAAGGAGGGTTAGATTCATCAAAAATAACATGCACAGATTGTTCAATTAATAATGAGCGTTTATTGAAAACTCTATAACTTTTGGGTTTAGAAGAGTACCCCATAAAGATGCCTTCATCTGATTTGGCATCTAACTTACCAATGTCCCTTTTTCCATTGTTGTGGATGAAACAAGGACATCCAAATATTTTGAAGTGACTGATCTTTGGTTTCTTTCCCTTGTAGAGTTCATAAGCAGTCTTCTTCAGAATTGGCCTGATCATTACCCTATTAATGATATAGCTTGCAGTGTTGATGGCTTCGGCCCAAAAATATCTTGGCAAGTCATATTCTGATAATATGGTTCTTGCCATATCCAAAAGAGTTCTATTTTTCCTCTCAGCAATTCCATTCTGTTGAGGTGTCCTTGGTGCTGAGAAATTGTGCTCAATTCCTTGATCATTACAGAACTTTGCAAACTTTTCATTCTGAAACTCACCACCATGATCTGATCGGATAGACATAATGGTGAACTTCTGATCTTTCTGAACTTTCTTTCTGAACCTGACAAAATTATCAAAGGTGTCATCTTTGTGCTCTAGAAAGGATACCCAAGTAAATCTTGAGTAATCATCAACTATGACAAATCCAAAATTCTTTCCTCCGAGACTGGTAGTCCTCATTGGCCCAAATAGATCCATATGAAGTAATTCTAATGGCTTTGAGGTGGTCACTACTGTCTTTGATTTGAAAGAGCTCTTGGTGTGCTTTCCTCTTGCACAAGGTCTGCAGATGCTATCTATTTTTGAGTTGACCTTTGGTAATCCTTCCACTAGATTTCTCTTTCTGAGCTTGTTCAATCCATCCAAGCTGCAGTGGCCCAGTCTTCTGTGCCACAGCTCTGTTGATTGATCTTTGATGGCTGTCAAATAGACATCTTGATCCTTGAGTTCCTCGAGATAGAGAACATACAGATTTCTTTCTCTATATGCTTCAAATATGACTGCTCCATCCTTTAATATACTGCACTTTAATTCTTGGAACTGAATCTGATGGCCTTTGTCACACAACTGGCTGATGCTGATGAGATTGTGCTTTAATCCTTTGACCAGCATTACATCTTCAATAACTGATTTTCCTTTGATGTTCACGGACCCACTTCCTATCACTATGCCTTTTCCATTATCTCCATAGGTGACTGTTCCTTCTTCAGCTTGGAGATTAACGAAAAGCTTCTGGTTGCCTGACATGTGCCTTGAGCATCCACTATCCAAATACCATTTGGATGCTCTTGAATTTCCCTGAAATTTAAACATTAAATTTTAGGTATCCAAGTTCTTTTGGGTCCTGAAGGGTTAGTATCATCAATTTTCCCCCTTTTTATCCACTTTTTGTTCTTAGTGGGACAGGTTGCTTTACTGTGTCCCAGTTTATTACAATGATTGCAACAGGTTGTTCTAGTTATTCTTTCAATTGGAGTGTATTTAAATTTTTGGTGGCTTTTGTCCTTTTCGGATATAAACTCAGGGGTTGGATAAATATTAGGAAAGACTTTAGTTTCTTCATTTTCTGAGGGAGTGTAACCGAATCCATGTTTCTTCTTGTTTGATCTTTTAGCTCCACTTATCATTAGAAGGGGTTTATTATTTGTGAATTTGTTTATTGTGCTTGTTAAATGTTCATTTTCTTTAATTAGTCTTTCTATTTCTGTTTTAAGTTCACTTAAGTCTTCCTGTTTTTCTAAGTGTGTTATTTTTCTGTTTTTCTCTTTTAAATCTTCATATAATAATTCATTTCTTCTTTTATGTTCTGTTATTTGCTTTTCAAGTTCTTCATTTTCTACTTTTAGATCCGAATTAGTGTTTTCTAAACATATTACATTTTTCTTGCTAATTTTAAGTAATTTAGATACTTCTTTATATTTATCATAGAGTTCATTAAAAGCACTTTCTAGATTTTCAGAATCTGAATCATTACAGGAATCAAAGGAAGAATCAGAAGTTACCTTGTCTTCGGTGTTGGCCATGAGAGCCAGGTTGGCTTCTTCTCCATCACTGCTTGAACTTGACTCACTGTCTGAATCACTGTTGTTCTCCCAAGGAGCTGCCATTGCCTTCTTTTTATACTTCTTGAATTTTCTGAAATTATCCTTCTTCTTGTGATCATTCTTCTTAAGCATTGGACAATCTGCCTTGATGTGTCCAGGCTTTTTGCATTCATAGCATATCACTTCTCCTTTCTTCGAATCCTTTACTTCTGGTTTTCTGAGATCTTTATTTTTCTTGAAAAATCTTCTCCCAGACTGAAACTTTTTCTTCTTTGCTAGAATTCTTTGAAGTCTTCGAGACAGCATTGCTTCTTCATCATCACTGTCCTTACTGCTTTCACTGTTGTCCAATGATTCTTCTGATATATCATCATTTGCCTTGAGAGCGTTTGATTGCTTCTTTCTGCTGGAGGATTCTCCTAATCTCTCCATATTTATTTCATGAGCCATAAGGGATCCTATTAACTTCTCCAATGACATTAGTTTTAGATCATTGGCTTCCTCAATGGCTGTTACCTTTGGAGTCCATGAGGATGGCAGAGATCTGAGGATCTTCCTGACCATATCTGGTACATCATAGACTTTTCCTAATCCAGCTAATCCATTTGTGATATCTGTGAATCTACTGAACATTTGGGTTATGGATTCACCTGACTGCATCTAGAATCTTTCATATTGAGCCACAAGAATGTCGATTCTTGTCTCCTTTACCTTATTTGTCCCTTCATAGGTAATCCTGAGCTTTTCCCACATTTCCATTACGGATTTGCAGGCTGAAACTCTGTTGAATTCTTTCTTGCTGAGGGCACAGCACAGAATGTTCTTGGCTTTGCAGTTTAAGGAGATTTTTTTTCTGTCGTCATCTGTCCACTAAGACTTTGCATTGGTGACTAGAAGATCGCCTTCTTCTACAATGGACCATATTGTATAATCGTGGCCTTGTAGAAAGTACTCCATTCTTGTCTTCCAATAGGTATAATCTTCTCCATCAAACAAAGGAGGTCTGTTGACTGACTGACCTTCGAAGTTACCTTGGGCTGCCATGGATCTTTACTCTTCAGATTGTTGGATCTTCTTCTTTGTCGAAGAGACTTGCTCTGATACCACTTGTTGCCCAGCTAGCTAGCCCAGAGGGGGGGTGAATGGGTTATTAAAAAATTGATCTTTGATTAATACATGTTCACTTAAATCTTCTGAAGTTGTCCTTCTTCTTGTGATCACTCTTTTTGATCATGGGACAATCTGCCTTGATGTGTCCAGGCTTTTTGCATTCATAACAGATCACTTCTCCTTTCTTTTGATCCTTTACTTCTGGTTTTCTGAAGTCTTTGTTTTTCTTAAAAAAATTTCTTCCTGACTGATACTTCTTTTTCTTTGCTAGAATCCTTTGAAGCCTTCGAGACAGCATCGCTTCTTCATCATCACTGTCTTTACTACTCTCACTATTATCCAAAGATTCTTCCGAATTATCTTCACTTGCTTTGAGAGCATTTGATTGCTTCCTTCTGCTGGAGGATTCTCCTAATCTCTCCATGTTTATCTCGTGAGCCATGAGAGATCCTATTAGCTTTTCCAATGACATTAATTTTAAATCATTGGCTTCTTCAATGGCTGTTACCTTCGGAGTCCAAGAAGATGGTAAAGATCTGAGGACTTTTCTAACCATATCTGGTGCATTATAGACCTTTCCCAAACCGGCTAATCCATTTGTGATGTCAGTGAATCTGCTGAACATTTGAGTTATTGATTCACCTGTCTGCATCTGAAATCTTTCATATTGAGCTACTAGAATATCAATTCTTGTCTCCTTTACCTTGTCTGTCCCTTCATAGGTAATTTTGAGCTTTTCCCACATCTCCATTGCGGACTTGCAGGCTGAGACTCTATTGAACTCTTTCTTGCTTAGGGCACAGCATAATATGCTCTTGGCTTTGCAGTTTAAGGATATTCTTTTCCTATCATCATCTGTCCACTGAGCCTTAGCGTTTGTGACCAAAAGATCACCTTCTTCTACAATGGACCAGATTGTGTAATCATGACCTTGTAGAAAATATTCCATTCTAGTCTTCCAGTATGTGTAATCTTCTCCATCGAACAAGGGAGGCCTGTTGACTGACTGACCTTCGAAGTTACTTTGGGCTGCCATTGATCTTTGCTCTTCAGATCGTTGGATCTTCTTCTTTGTCGAAGAGACGAGCTCTGATACCACTTGTTGCCCAGCTAGCTAGCCCAGAGGGGGGGTGAATGGGTTATTAAAACTTCGATCTCTGATTAAAACCTGTTTACTGAAAGGATTACACAACTTAATAACAAGGTTAGAGTTAGAGCAAACAAGACAACAATCACACAAAACACATCCACAAGACACAAGGATTTTTATCCTGGTTCGGAACTCCTCTCCACAGGAGACCTACGTCCAGTCCCTGAGCAATACCTCAGGATTTTACTACCAAGGGTACAATCCCCCTTAAGGATCCTTACACCCAGCCTCAACTGGTCTTCCTTCAGCCTGAAGGGAACAACAACCACCCTGGATACCACCAGGTCTTCCTTCGTCCAGAAGGGAACACAACCTAATAAGAAAAAGGGGTGTGAAAACAGGCTTCAGACTCTAGCTTGACCAGCTACACACTGAAGCTCCTAAGCCCCGAGAGAGAAAGAGATTTAACAAGGTTTTTCTCTCCAAGGACCACACAGGCTCTTACAAATGAGAAGATTCCTTTTGAGCACAGAGAGCTAAGAGCTTAGAACAAGGTTGGAGTGGAAGCTTCGCTCTTCTTCAAAGTTCTAAAGACTCTGAGAGATGGATTTCTTTCTTCTTCTAAAATCAAGCGTTGTTGCACACCTCTTTTCCCTCTTCAGTCTTCTATTTAAATTGCTGATTTAAATTCAAACGTTGAAGTGTCCGTTGTCTCTTATCCTTGTGTACGTTAGACTGGTCACCAAGGAAGCTTCTGATCGTCAGCCTTTTATCCTTGTGTACACGCCAAAGAGATGTCATAGAACTTTGTATCTTGTGTCCAATGTTGTCCAGATGAGTCTTGTCAGATATCTGTAAGCATATCATCAATAAATAGAAGACAGCTAGGACTGCTGTCTATTGTTAGTTGAGATGGAACAGATATTGCAGTATATAGCAAAGCTCCTTTCTGTCTAAAAAAGTACGTAGACAGAGTAGCATAGAAATGGAAGATATTGTCTGCATGCATGGGAGATACGATCAGAGAGCATTTAATGCATAGCAGTCAACGGACAAGATATGACTTTGACTTTTCAACGCTATTAACAGGCATTATACTGATGCATCAAGAAATTCGATAAAAAGAATCTTGCTGACTTATGAAATCGTTATGAATTATAGCAAGTTGTTATGAACTGTAAGGAAATCGATGTGATAACTTATGAAGTCGTTACAACAAGCAGGTCGTTGTGAGTTCTGAAGAAATCGTTACAAGAAATCGTTATGACTATCGAGTTGTAAGGAAATCGTTATACGAAATCGTTATACAAAGCAAGGCGTTATGATCAGTGAAGAAATCGTTATGAACTCTAAAGAAATCGTTATGAAGTCTAAAGAAATCGTTATGACTATAGAGTCGTTGCGAATTCTAAAGAAAACGTTACGAGGTCTAAAGAAATCGTTACGGCTAGAGAGTCGTTGCGAGTTCTAAAGAAATCGTTACGAGGTCTAAAGAAATCGTTACGGCTAGAGAGTCGTTGCGAGTTCTAAAGAAATCGTTACGAGGTCTAAAGAAATCATTACGGCTAGAGAGTCGTTGCGAGTTCTAAAGAAATCGTTACGAGGTCTAAAGAAATCGTTACGGCTAGAGAGTCGTTGCGAGTTTCTAAAGAAATCGTTACGAGGTCTAAAGAAATCGTTACGGCTAGAGAGTCGTTGCGAGTTTCTAAAGAAATCGTTACGATATCGATTTGTTTTGAGTTTTCCGGTCAAAGAGGAAATCGTTCTGCTTATCAAAGAAGTCGATACAAAGACTTGGATAGAAGTGATGAGACTTACCAGATTGTCTTGAACTTTCATTTTTCTTTTATTTCCTGTTCTTAAGGCTCAAGAAATCCATTAGTGTTATTTTGTTAATCATCAAAATTAATATATAAATAAATGGAAATATTTATTATGGGGACAGTTTGGTCATCAACTATCCCCCTCACGGATCCTTACACCCAGCCACAACTGGTCTTCCTTCAACCTGAAGGGAAAACAACCACCCTGGATACCACCAGGTCTTCCTTCACCTAGAAGGGAACACAACTAATAAAAGGAAGTATAAGAACAAGCTTCAGGAACTAGCTCAAACAGCTACAATCTGAAGCAAACAAGCCTCGAGAGAGAAGGAATTTTAACACTGGTTTCTCTCCAAAGACTACACTTGCTCTCACAGGAATTTCTTCTTGAACACTAAGAGCTAAAGAGCTAAGATGGATTGGAATGGAGTGCTTCGCTCTTGTTTGAATCACAGAAGACTTGAAGGATTGGCGATGCTTTCTTTCAGAATAATATTCTTCAAAAGTGTTGTCCTTCTCAGTCTTGAGTCTTGTATTTAAGCTTCTACTTGAAATTTGAACGTTAAAGATCCGTTGTCTCTCATCCTGGTGTACGTTAGAAAGGTCTGCAAGGAAGCTTCTGATCTTCAGTCTTTTATCCTTTAGTACACACCAGAGAAATATTTTAATATCTTGTATCTTGTGTCCAACGTTGTATAGATAAGTCTTGTCAGATATCTGCGAGCATATCAACAATAAATAGAGGACATCTAGGACTGTCGTCGATTGTTAGTTGCAGTTGGAACAGAAATTGCAATATATAGCAAAGCTCCTTTCTATCTAAAAAGGACGTAGACAGGGTAGCATAAAAGTGGAAGATATTGTCTGCATGCATGAGAGATACGTTTAGAGAGCATTGAATGCGTAGCAGTCAAACATACGAGATACGACTTTGACTATTCAACGTATATTAAAGAGTATTATACTGATATAACAATGAAATCGATATGAACAAGCCTGATGCCTTTATGACTTATGAAATCGTTACACGAATCGAATCGTTATACGCATCAAAGAAATCGATGTGATTACTTACCAAATCGTTACTGATAAGCAAGTCGTTATAATCATCAAAGAAATCGATATGAAACTCTTAACAAATCGTTGCACCAAGCAAATCGTTCTGAGTTCTAAAGAAATCGTTTCGACAAGCAAATCGTTACGAGGTCTAAAGAAATCGTTACGGCTGAAAAGTCGTTGTGAGTTCTAAAGAAATCGTTACGAGAACTAAAGAAGTCGTTACGGCTAGAAAGTCATTGTGAGTTCTAAAGAAATCGTTACGAGAACTAAAGAAGTCGTTACGGCTAGAAAGTCGTTGTGAGTTCTAAATAAATCGTTACGAGAACTAAAGAAGTCGTTACGGCTAGAAAGTCGTTGCGAGTTCAAAAGAAATCGTTACGAGTACTGAAGAAATCGTTACGACAGACAAGTCGTTACGCTTTCTAAAGAAATCGTTGCGATGTCTTATAGAATCGTTACGACGGTCAATTCGTTACGCTTTCCAAAGAAATCGTTGCGATGTCATAGAATCGTTATGAGATCTATAAGAAATCGTTACGGTATCGATTTGTTTGAAACATCACAACTTTTCGGTCAGAAAGGAAATCGATCATAATACTTATGAAATCGTTATGATGACTATTGAAATCGATATGAACTTATAAAGGAATCGTTCTGATTATCAATAGAAGTCGATATGAAGTATGAAGAAGTCGATGCAATGACTTGGGAAAAATTATGAAATGAGAGTCTTACCTAATTGTCTTGAACTTTCTTTTACTTTTATTTCCTGTCCTCAAGGCTCAAGTGATTCATTAGTAATGTTTTGTTAATCATCAAATTAATATATAAATAAGTGAATTAATTTATATGGAGAAAGTTTGGTCATCACTGATGACTCGGAAGATCTTTTCTATCTCCCTCATCCAGCTTTCTGCCAACAATGGATCGCTCTCCCCCTTGAAAGAGGGTGGTAGCATCCTCTTGAATCTCTCCATGATGGAAGGTCCACCATGGTCCTAAGCTGGTACTTGAGCCTGCTACATTCAACAACAAATAGTACACATTCAACATAACATCATACAATTAAATAAAACAGACTACACTTGCATTAATTATGCTAACATGGGCCTCCAACTGTGCCTGGAGTGCAGCCTGAGTATGAGCCTGTGTCTGCATGGCTTGCACCAGACCTTGCATGAATACTCCATAATCCACAGGCGGCGGTGGGGGAAGTACAGGACCCTGAGGTGCCGGGGCCTGCTGCTCCGCTCGCTCCTCACGTCTCGGCTCGTCCTCACGGGCCGGCGCTCTGCCACACCTATCTCTCGAAGCCATGGCTGCAATGAATTTCAGCCACTATTAGAGCTACGTTAATTTATTTCCTAACCATTTTCTTATCTATTTTTCATTCATTATTAATCAATTCTACACATGTGGACATCCCTATGTAGACTTAGCACGTAATGAGGATGATGATGCATGTATACTTATGTATAATCTCAATCGGTCGCTCTGATACAAATCCCTGTGACGACCCTCATTATACCGGTACGGTTATACCAACCCACGTCGGTATAGTGAACGTTATCACAGTGGGGCATTTACCCAAACAATAACATACGATTGAGATACACACAAATATAAATACAGAGTAGCGGAAGTAAAAGAGCCATGTCTTTCATTCATCTCATCATCCACATTTAACATACAGGATTCATGTAACAATTTAAAGATTTAAAGTCCACATAATCCACATAAAAGAAGTGCTAAAATAAAATACATAGTTTGTCCACAAATTCCTTAATAGTTCTATTACAATGCCTTGTTACATACAATGGAAGCAAAAGTCACTCTACAACTCCGTCAAGCTACTCCCCGCGCTCGGAGTTGCTCTCCACGGTCTCCTCCAAAGATGTATCACCTACTAAACCTGTACGCCGAAGCAAGTAATGAGTCTAAAAGACTCAGCAAATAACACCACACATATCATACATGCATATATCATAGCAGGTTTCCATCCCAAGTCACAAGACAAAACATGTAGCATGCTTGACATCAATAAGAGACAACCTATTATGGTAATTCTACCAAAGTAAACACATGGTTCATGATTTCAGATTTTCCAAAATAAAACGTCCTATTACAAGCTTCCTACTTATTCCATCACATAAAGGTTTTTACCTCCAATTAAGCAAAACATGAGAGCAACCAAACATGGTGTACTTGCATACATGAAATGAGACCTTCCTATCATGATTTCTACACATTCTTGCACATGCACATTATCGTTTTATACACTATTAGCTTGCTGTTTTGGCATGAATTAGAAGTTCACAACAAATCACGTGAGAGCTACAATCTCAATTAACTATATCATGGTGGCGCTTAAACATGGAAACATTTACATATAAGTAAGAAATGCTACTAGCATGGATTCTACGCATTTGTACACATGTAAAGCATTTTCATAACTACGATTAAGTTGCTGTTATGACACAAGTTTAACATTAACATATCATGGATCACCATTTCATCATCTAATACATTAGTTTCACATGGTTGCACAATTTCCTCATTCACATGGTTCACTTTTCACAGATTTCACATTTACACATTCACACTACACAATTTACACATGATCACATTCACATTTCACATTTTACACTTTAGTGTCGTGACACATAGTCCAAACCACCTTTAGAAGGACACATACACATAGACGCCACCTAGGCAATACAGTGACGACTCTTGGACTGCGCATACCGGGAGAACAAGTCTCCACCCTAACCAATGGTACTTGTCCACCTCCAGGATTTCATCCTAATGCCCTTAGGATCTTAAAACATTGAACCTTCTCATGGGGACTTTTCCATGATACGGTTCCACGGCCCTCTATGGAAGCAGTATCACACTTGGCACAGTCTTACATATTACACATACCGATTTTTACACACATTTTTACACATGGCGTACACACACCTTTATATTTTCTCATTCACATATGGCTCTATTTTCCTAGCATGATACTACAGATGATAGGGATTACACATTCAATAAGTTGCTTAAATCAGGTTGCACGCGCATTTCAAATCATTTTCACAATAGCATGTATTATTCACATATTTTCGCATGGAAGTTTCATATTGCATTCTACAGTTGTTTAAACAGCTTGAAAATTTAACCACATGTTGATTACAGGTTTATGACCTCACATGCAAAATTTCACATTTTTCTGACTCATAAGGCAATTACATAAAATTAGATATCAATCCTCATATCATTCGTAATTCAATTTATCATGGCACACCACATGAATATTCAGTTTAATAGTTCGTAACCCTGAACTCAACATACACAACACCACAGGAAATTTCTGCGGATTTATTACACAACACACAATTTACACAAAATTTTACAATACCTACGCATGTTTTCTAATTTCATTTCAGAAAATTCAGTAAATCATGTGAGCATGGAGAAATTCCCAGAAATTCAGAGCACAAACTGAATCACCCACTCATGGTCTAACAAAATTAGGGCATCCAAATTTCTCACGGATCATTAGAATAGTAGGGGAAACATACATGGCTATTTCTTCCACATGCATTTCAATAAACTAATAAACTCTACCATCCAAAAAATATGAAAAATCATTCTCCCACACACCACATTAACTAGGGTACATAGCATATAGGAGTTACATTATATCCTCATCACGAAAACACATCGAAAATAGTCGTATATCAGGAAGAACAGCTCACTGTTCTATCCTGAAGAACTTAACGGCGGTCTCTGGCCGTTCAAGGAGTTGGACGGCAAGATCGCTAGACGCATACTGGAGATCTTGGCGGCAAGAGGCCTTTGTTGGGTTGAGTGTAATTTCATATCATTTTCCCTCCTATTTTGATGATGACAAATGTGATTTGAATGCAAATTATTTGAAACATGATAAATACATTTCACCTGAAATTTATATTCAAAAAACATGTCTCAAAGCACACTTATCATTTGCACTAATAATAAAACATTTTACTAATGATATATGTGTTTAATTTTTAGGTACAAACACTTTTTACAAAAGAAGTGTCGACACACTCCACAATGGTGTCGACACAATAACCCAAATTCAAAGGCAAAAAGATGAACAATTGTTGAGACTATGTCGACACATGTCAAAGAGTGTGTCGACACGAGTTGCAGATTCTGGAAATCAGACTACTCAGGTCGACGTACTCTCAGGGCAGGTCTACACCAGAGCTTGTTCCCAGAACAGCAGTTTTCAGAATTGGGGACAGCAGGTCGACGCAACACCAGAGCAGGTCGACACTGGATCCTACTCCCAGAACAGCTGTTTTCAGAACCGGGACTGCAGGTCGACACAATACCAAAGCAGGTCGACACTGGATCAGTTCCCAGAACAGCCTGTTTCAAGATTTGGGACAGTGTGTCGACACCACCACCAGGGCAGGTCGACACACTACGGAAAGTTTGCAACTTAAATTGGATGTTTGCCACGTGTCAGCCTAGGGCGATGGGGTATCAACCTAGGATCGTGTGCCCTTGTACCTAAAGGGTATCTTTGGAATCTTTTGGGTATAAAAGGCCCCCAATTGGCCGTCCATCATGAAAAGACCCCAACGAACTCTCCAAGCCTCCAGAAAAGTTCCCTTTGGCGGCGAGAAGAGCTCATCTCCCTCCTCTGCTCTCCTGGTGCCTTCTGAAGACCAATTCTCATCAATTCGATTGAGAGAATTGGAGTTTGATCTCTGAAGAAGCAATTGAAGCGCCTCAAGGAAGCAGATCAAGTAGGAGCATCTGTTGGAGAAGACTTCAAGGAAGATCCCCAACTTCAATAGTGCAGAGCATCGGCTGGGACTTCAAGGATTCAAGCCTCTACCCAATCTGAGCTTCTACAAGGGAGTACACTGAAGAACAACCTTTTAACACTATTCTCAATGTACTTTTTGTTCTTCTGAGACTTCTTGAGATTGTGCAAGTGCTTCTGCATAACTCTCATGAATGTTCTCATGTCTGACATGATCTGCTGCTAGAAGATCCATGTCGTGTGTTGGTGTCTAGCATTGTTATTTGTGAGCCGTCGTGCTCAGTTTGAGTTGTCTAACTCAAGTGTTTGTTGAGCAGTCTTGCTCAGGGATCTAGAGTAGTCTTGCTCTAGAGGTGTGTGAGTTGTAAACTCAAGTGTTGGAGTTGTCTGGCTCCAGTGGGTGTGTAACCCAGGTTGTTTAGTGAATCCTCACTGGGTGTGAGGGGTGGATGTAGGAATCACATGGGTGATTTCCGAACCACCTAAAAATCTCTGTGCACTTGTCTATTTGTGGTTTGATTTTATCATCCGTTAGATGCTTGCATAGGATCGATCAAGATTCACTTAATCAACTGGTTTTTACATCTATTTTATCAACTCACTTAACATTTCATCAGATCTGTGTTTTTCACTGATTAAAATTGCCTCTGATTCTAAAAGTATTTTAAATTGCTTAAGCTTCCGCAGAAAGTGGCATAGATCTATTCATCCCCCCCTTCTAGATCTTATCCACACCTTTTCCTCGATCCTTCAGCCTTGATGCCAAGTTCCTGTCTGTGCAAGAGCACAGACCGAGCTCCAAATGCAGGGAGAATGGGGGATCTAGGACACGAGGAAAAATGTGTAAAAATAAGAAAACCCTACTAGACACCTACATGGACGATGTGTGTAGGTTACTTGCCTCTAATAATTCTTCAAAGGGATCTAGGGTTCGTAGAAGCTCTCCTTGGGCAGTCCCAAGAAGCCTCCAGAAACGTCTTCCTCCGGGTTCTTGATCAGTCTCCTCAGCAAGCCAAGGTCGGGGAACTCTTCCTCGATGTTCCAGCTACCTCCTTGTTGCAGTAGAACACCGGGAACACCTTCACACTGATGGATCTGAGCTTGCAAAGTTCAGCTTTTCTCACAGACCAGAGCTAGGTTTTCTTCTTCTCCTCTTTGCAAAGAGCCAAAGAGAGCTCTGGGGTTTGCAAGGGAGGGTTGGTTTAAAGGAGAGGGGTCTCTCCTTTCCCGCAGGGGTGATGTGAGGCCTTCCTAGCCATTGGGGACAGCTCCCCAATGGCTGGGGTTGCTTGTCCCTGGAAATTCGGCCTTTGCATGCATGCATGTCAGAGATCTTAACGTCCATATCCATGGACGTTGGCTTAAGTATTGGCATCCATCGATGTGGACGCTGGATCAGCATGGGCGTCCATCCATGTGGACGCCAACTTGGCCCTTCGGCCAGAACTCAAAACATGCAGAAACCATGCTTAACTTATACATATATACATGCCATACATATGCTATCATCTACACACTACCACCATGCAATTCATACACTATTTACAACTAATTATACACATGCACACATAAGTATAACTAGTTAATACATACGTAGATATGTACATCTATGCATACACAAACATGAATTATTTACACGAAATAAAATAATGCAACGAAATTCGAGGGCCTTACATGAGGTCCTCCGGGCAGTTCTCCAACGGTCTAGAGAACATAAGCTTAAGATGAACCCCAAGAAATGTGTCTTTGGAGTCTCCTCGGAGAAGTTGCTAGGGTTCATTGTTAGCAAGCGGGGAATTGAGATTGACCCCAATAAGGCCAAAGCAATAATCGACATGCCTCCTCCTAGGAATATCAGAGAAGTTAGAGGGCTAATTGGCAGGCTTCAGTTCACTAGGAGGTTCATCTCCCAGCATTCAATCTGTTGCAAGCCCTTCTATGAGATGCTTAGAGGAGAGGCTAAATTTGATTGGAATGATAAATGTCAAAAGGTCTTTGATGAATTGAAGAGTTATTTATTCAATCCCCCTGTTCTCGCTCCTCTGGTCTCGGGTCGGCCTTTATTGCTCTATGTATCAACCACTGAAGATTCAACTGGAGCAGTTTTGGCCCAATATGACGACGAGAAGAAGGAGAGAGCGGTGTACTATCTATCCAAGTTGTTCAATGAGGCTGAGAAAAAGTACACTGCCATGGAAAGAACATGTGCGGCTGTCGTCTGGGTTGCCCAGAAGTTGAAACACTATTTCCTAGCTCATGAGGTGAAACTTTTGGTGCGTATGGACCCAATTCGGTACTTGCTTGAGAAGCCCGTCCTGACTGAGCGGTTGATGAGGTGGCAAAGTTTCCTCAATCAATTTAATATCACCTACGTCAGCCAAAAATCAATCAAGGGGCATGCTATTGCTGACCATTTGGCCCACCACCCCTTACCTTCGTACTCTCCTGTCGACGAAAGTTTTCTGGATGAAGAGTTAGGAGCCATTATCAATGGTGAACCTTCATGGATACTTTACTTCGACAGAGCCCTCAACTCCAAAGGGTGTGGAATAGGGGCAGTCCTCCTCTCACCAGAAGGGGTAGTCATTCTGCATGCCTACCAATTAACCTTCCGTGCCACGAACAATGTGGCCGAGTATGAGGCGCTCTTAGTTGGGCTGAAAATGGCTTTGTTGCTCGGAGTAAAGGAGTTAAGGATTATTGGTAATTCGCAGTTGATACTCCGGCAGTCTCTTAGCAAGTACCAAACCCGGGATCCCAAGTTGAAACCATACCAAGAGTTGGTAGGGAAAGTAGTCCGGCAGTTTAGGAAGCTCACTCTAGTCCACACTCCTAGGGCTCAGAATATTTTAGCAGATTCACTCGCTTCCCTGGCTTCTTCTATTCCTATTCCTTTGGGAAAATCATCCGAAACCATCTCTGTTCAAAGGTTAAGAGTCCCTTCCCATATCGATCCTTGGTTCTCTCAACTCAAGCTTCCTCCCTTAGGATCCACGCACTCTCAAAAGAGCCCGAAATTGACCTCGAATATGGCCATCCTTGGTACTTTGACATCGAGAACTATCTCAAGGATGGATCCTTCCCCGATTATGCCACCTCTTCCGATAGACAGGCTATTTACCGCGTCTCAGAACGTTACAAGATCATGGGTGGTGTTCTTTACAAGAAATCTCTTAGTGGGGTTTATCTCCATTCTCTTGATGAAATCGAATCCCAAAATGTCGTTGAAGCTGCTAACTCTAGTGAATGTGGTGGCCACGTCAATGGTAGAGCAATCGCTCAGAAATTGCTAAGACACTATTACTGGCCCACCATGGAAGAAGATTGCCGTCACTTTGTCCGTCATTGTGCTAAATGTCAATTACACGGTGACAAAATCCATGCTCCTTCCTCTTCTCTTCACCTTCTCATCGCTTCATGGCCTTTCGCCATGTGGCCATTTGATGTGGTCGGTCCACTTGCGGACAGAACTAGAGAAATCCGTAAGAAGTCCTTCATCTTAACCGCCACAGAGTACTTCACAAAGTGGGCTGAAGCAGAAGCGTTCATAGAGGTCAAAGCTTCAACAGTGGTCAAGTTCATCAAGCGTAACATTCTTGCAAGGTTCGGCGTGCCTCGGGACATCATCACCGACAATGGACCTCAATTCACTTCACAAGAGCTCCGCGACATGTGTGGTAAATATGGTATTAATTTGCATCATTCATCCCCATATTATCCACAAGGTAATGGACAAGCGGAAGCCACTAATAAAACTCTCATCAAAATTATAAAGAAAACTTGCAAATCTCATAACAATGCTGATTGGCCAGACCGCTTGGTTGAGGCTCTTTGGGCTTATCGCACCTCAGTCCGAACTCCTACGGGGCAAACCCCCTATGCTTTGACGTACAGATCAGATGCGATACTCCCATATGATATCTTTGTTCCTTCACTAAGGGTTCAATTGGATTCCGATCTTGACCCCGGTCAATGACGGGAGGCTTTATTAGCACAACTTGAACTCTTAGACGAAAGGCGAATGATAGCGGCTGACCACGCTCAAATCTATCGCCAAAAAATTGCACGTTTTTATGCTAAAAGAGTGCTTGAGAGAAATTTTGAAGTGGGTGAAATGGTCCTAAAGCGTAAAATCATAAAGGCATCAGGTCCCAGGAGCAAATTGCAAGAAAATTGGGAAGGTCTGTTCGTTGTCAAAGAGGTGTATTCGGGGAATGCTTATAGGTTAGTAGACTCCGAAGGAGTTGAGTTGTCACATCCTTGGAATGCAGTCTACCTCAAGAAGTTCTACTCTTAGTCCGTCAGTCAGTCAGGTCTGTCATTCATCACTTGTCAATGGTGTAGGTTTAGGACTCTACTTCTCCACTTGGTCATTAGTAAGATAGGGTCTCTTCACACACCACACGATGTTGAAATACTGTCCTTTAGCTGGAAAATCACAAGTACACTCGGGTGGTCTAATCTGGTCAATGTTCTTCCCCTATTCTCTTCCCACTCGGTCGCGTCTGGAAGTGGAGCAAACTACGAGTAGGGGACCATCCACTCCCATCTAAAGGACAAGGTCACCATAAACAAGGGCAATCAAGGAAAAAGCAAGGGGCGGAATGCTAAATCAAGCCTAAAGGGGAAAAAGAAAAGCCAAAAAGGTCAAAAAAGGGTAGCAAATTACGTACCCAAAAAAAAGGCTGGCCAAATCAAGGAGGTAGCAAAAAGTACGTGCCTCCACCCCAGAAATCAAATAAAATGAAAATTTCCCCTGGAAATAATTGTTGACCAAGTCTTTTAGTGTGAGATGTTGGTTTGGAAACAGAAAATGGTTTGAACCAAATCCTTGCATGACTTCCTACTTATTTCTTCCAACTCCTCCCTCTAGGGGCAAATTTGACCTTGTAAGACCTTCCGTGGTGGAAAATATTAAGAAGGCTAGGGGTAGTTTCCGACGTCAAAGATTTCATGCACGATCCTCCTTATTCATGACCTCCGTGGTTAAGTAGATCATACGGACCCTATGCTTTGACGTGTGATGAGTATGTGTCTTAGAGTCCAAAAATCCAAAAAAAAAATGGAAAATGAGCAAAAGAACAAAAAAGAGAGTCTCTCGATGTATATATTTTCACCATGTACATATTTTAACTCAAAAAAAATCAAAAAGAGACAAAAAGACAAAAAAGTGCATGTCCATATTTCCCTTCAGTTATTTCATTTATGTTCCTATCTTTAATTAGACATTAACCCCTTGACGAGATCTCAAGAAAGGTACATCATTTAGGCAAGGGGCTAAAGACAGATCTACACTAACTTTTTTCTCTTAAGTGTTGTGGATGCAGGAACCAAAGTACAAAGGCAAACCATTCAAGCACACAAACGACAAAGTCCACAAAAATCCACTATAAATGTTGAAGTTCTGTACATGACATGACAGGGGCATACCCCTGATGGTACAACTAAGAGTCTCACTCCTCTCTCCTCTCCCCCTCACTAGGACTCTGCCTACACGAGCTGCTCACCTCCTCCTCCTCTCTCTCTCGATGCCGGTCCGGGAGAGGAGGTCTCATCGCTGTAGAAGCCTCTGGTCATGCTCCTCCTCGCCCTACGGACGGATCTCCCAGTGACACGATATCATTGAGAGATCCAAACACTGACCCAGTCCTCCCTGCTGCCTCCTGCTAGGCCTGTCGCTGCTGCTCCCGGTACTTCTTCAGCACCCGGTCCTTCAAGAACTCTAAATCTGCGACAGCCCGCGCCCGCTCCTCTATCGCCCATGCCCGGTCGGCCTCTGCCTGGCTCTGTCTCTCTCTCGCCTCGAGCAGGAGACCCTCTGTCCTCACCAACTCCAGTCGCAGACCGTCTATCTGCGCCTGAAGGGTCGCCACTCCTCCTCCATGTCGCTGCATACAAAGGGGCAAACATGTCAAGTCAATCAAATCAAATCATGTGCAGAAAGGTTTTGGTTCAGTGTCTTACCTCAGCCTCCAGCTCTCGGGTCCTTGTCTCGAGCTCCTGAACCTGCGCCTGTGCCCTTTCCAGTGCCTCCTGTAGGCAGACTGCCAGATCCCCTCTAGCCGGCTGTGTGGACGAGCTCGCCCCTGCATCGCGGCTCGCCAGCACTCTCGCTAGCTCCCCCTTCTGCATCCACATACCTTGGTCAGTTATCAAGTCAAATCAATCTTAAATCAAATTCAAGATATGGTCAAGGGTGAGATGTTACTTACCAATGTACGAATCTCAGCGCGGAGCCTCTCCAGCTCCACCTCCTACTTCGCCAGTCGCCCCTCCAGGAGGCATACCACCTGCGACTCCAGCAGCTGTCATTCACAGTTCAAGGTTAGAATCAGGTCAAGCAATTCAAATGACAAAGGCTTAGAGTCAGAAATTCACTCACCACTCACCGGTCAAGCCAGAGTCGTCCGGCATAGCGTGCTCGGTAACCCTCCAAGTACGCTGCACTATCCTCAAGGTCCGTATGCTGCAGCACCTGCTCGCCGCCCCCTCGCCAGTAGGCGACTGTGCTCTTGTGCTCCTCACCCCAGTCTCAGTCCTCGGCGAAGAACCATCGGCGAGAGTACCCCTCTCTACCTAGAGAGGGAACCTCTATGGCCGGCTGATGCCAGCCCAAAGTCTGCACCACCAGCTCCACGTAAAGGACCTCGCACGTCCCTCGGCACAGTAGGAGTAGGTGGCGGTCGAAGAGAGGGCGACCCGCCGCTACCGCTGGGTGGGAAGTGTCCACCTCCCCCCGATACGGGGTCCACAACACCTGCAAGGAAAAGAGCATTGGTCAGTCACATTAAAGAACAATTGAAAGCAAGAAGGAGTGTTAGCTGAAAGTTGTATACCTGGTCGTGGGGGTAGTGGTCTAGTGCAGCGCGCACGTCCACCGCGCGCCGATCCGCCACCCTCGGATCCGGCGCCATGGCCTGGCTCCCCTCTCTCCATACCCCGCATCCCATGGGGAAGCGGGTATATCCCCAAATCTGCAAGGCGACAAGAACAAGAATGTCAGTCAGGCAATTCAAGCAATATAATTCAATGACGACCATTAAAAGAAAGAAAGTGGCGTACCTGTAGAAAGGGGGTGAAGCCCCCAGTGCTCTGAGAACGCCGCGAGCTACTAGGGAAAAGAGAAAAGAGATGCCCCAGC
Organism: Colocasia esculenta; assembly: GCA_014218235.1. NCBI lineage: Eukaryota > Viridiplantae > Streptophyta > Magnoliopsida > Alismatales > Araceae > Colocasia > Colocasia esculenta. The sequence continues at coordinate 24,510,695 of CM024759.1, forward strand.
ATCGCGGTGCCCCACGCGTGCCGCCCTGCCTGCTCGAGGTCTCAAAGGAGTAGCACGAACTTGCAGTTCATCTGAGATGACTGTGTCGCGAAGAGGAGCCGCCCGAAGAGGTAGGAGATGAAAATCCGCACAGACTGCTCCTCGCTCCTGTCTCCTAGCTGGAGTGCCCCCCGCACCTCAGTGTAGAACTCCTCGAGGGTCTCTAGAGGTCCTCTCCTCCGGCCTCTCAGTCCTACGGCCTCAGACAACGATCCGAGCAGGATGCTCCGGATCGGTCTCCTCCTCCCGACCACGAACTCCGCCCCCAATAGCTCTCCTATGTCCTCATAGTAGTCATTCCGCTCCTGTCCTACCACCGGCTCTCCCTGAACCGGCAGTCCCATCAGATATGCCACGTCCTCCAACGTGGGTATCATGTGACCCCAAGGCATGATGAATGCCTTGCAGTCCTCCTCCCACCTCTCCCTCAGTGCCTCCAGGTACGGCACATCCACATGGAAGGGCCGCACCGACAAGAGGTGCCCAAACCCCATCCGGGCAATCCGGGTCTGTTAGGCCTCTGGCAGCACCCGGTACCATGCCCAGCATAGATCCCAAGTCACTCTGCTCCTCATTCGGCCTTTGCCCTGTAGAGAACACAAAAAAATAAACGTCAGTATCGATTGTCGTTAAAGATAAATTGACGACAAGGGGTATGCCGTTTACGAGAAATAGGCGTCCAGGGTATCGCCATCTAGTTCAACAGTCGACGTCCACCCCTTGCCATCCAGTTCACATGGACGGCATGGGGCTAGACGTCAAGAGGAACCCAACGTCCACCGATGTGGACGTCAAGTTCCTATCAAAACCGACAGCACCTCCTATGTTTCTCCTCTCTTTCCACTTTCTACAAACACACCACACAGGATTAGGGTTAAGGGACCTACCTTTTGGCGTCATGCGATCCTCCCGGAAGTCTCCGCCTCCGTCTCCTCTCCCTCTCCGTCACCGGCAGTCTCATCCCCCTCCGGCGCGCCGTCGCCACCGGCCTCCACCTCCATCTCCTCTTCCTCCGCCGTGTCCTCCGCCGCTGAGCCCCCCGTTCCTTCCTCCTCCACCATTTGGGGACGGGTCCAAAGAGTCATCCTCTTTCCTCTTGTCCTCATCCGAGCAATTCGGTCAAAGAAGATAGAAACAGGGTGGGAGAGTGAGAGCAAAAGAGAAAGAGCAAGAATGTGAGTGTGGGTAGGTGGAAGAAAGGAGCGCTCCCGGCCGTTTGGAAGATGAAATGGCACCGGAGAAGTGTCGGTTCACAAAAAGCTATTTTTCAAGATTGACGTCAAGAGTGTGGCCGTTGACGGGATGGACGTCGACATCTCATCTCTGTTAGACCTCAAGATCCAGTAAACGTCCTAGTTGTGGATGCCGAGTTTGAATTAGGCGGCTATGGATGTGGACGTCTACTATCTCTGAGGTAGTTAATGTCTATATGTGGGCCGTTTTCCTGTTTTTGGCGTCCATCGATGTGGACGCCAACAGTTCCGCACTCAGTCCTCACAGTACTCTCAACTCAGCTTGTTTGGAGGTCAATTCAACACAATCCAAGTCCAATGCAATACCAATTCCACACAACTCAAATCATTCAGACACAATTGAATCATTCACACTCACTGTTTATTTATCTAATTTGTGTTACACTTATTGGAAGTTGGGAAACTACATCACTTTGCCCTACGGGCCATGTAAAAATCACAACAAATAGGGCGAATAGTGTCAATGAACTCCTCATATTTCCAGATGTCCTCCCAACTCTCCTGCACAGCCTGTCCCACCCTCCTACTCACAGTGTATCTCTCCCAGGTCTTCCTCGCCTTCTTCATCAGCTTCTCATTTCTCCCCGGGATGATCATGTCAGTGCAGTTGGATGAAGTTGGGATGCCCCACGGAATTCCAAGCTGACAATGGCACCGATGAGGCTGGTACACCACCATCCGATTAGCCCCAATCAACCACAAGTCCCTGTCTTCCCTGGTGCGAACTCTGAAATCAATTGCCCTCATGAACAGCGGCCTGACAATGAAGTCCTCCACAAGGAAGTAGCCCAGGTAGTCCCGCCATGCATCTATGCTCTTCAAGTGTGCTGTCACACACTTGATCTCATCCTCTGGCTCGTACCATGCCCTGCTGCAGTGCACCAAACTCCGAAGGAAGATTCTGGAGGGGGTGGGTTACTTCTCAGCAAAATCGAATTTCAAATGAGCCTCCATCCATACCTGAAGCAGGAACAAGCTCCCGCATGTGCGTCCTCCTAGGCTCATCGTAGTGAGTGAGCTATACAGGTGTGCCAGCACTGCAGGGGCAAGTGACTGCCCGTGCCACAGCAGAGATAGGATTCCCACATGCTCATAGAGGAGGAAATCACCACTGGTAGGGAACAAGAAAACTCCAGCTAGGCAGAGTGTCAGTCCACGGGTCGCCCTCTCACCGCCAATCTCCTTCGCGCGCTGGATCAACCACTAGGCCAGTCGGTCTGGAAAGATCCCATTCTTGTTCGTCATCCTCAACACTTCTTTCTTGTCCCATACGAAGTCCGCCAGGATCTCTTCCCATGGGAGGAGAGGGGTCGTCACGTCGTACTCCAAACATCGCCTCCAACCCAAGAACCATTCCACCTCTTCCAGTAGTACGCTCGCCTCGAACCCCTAGAACACGAACGTGTGCGTATGTGGGTGCCACCGCTCCACCAGTGCTCCCAGGGCGTCAAAACTCCACCACATCTCCTTCATATTCTTCGCCAGCACCACCATGAAGCTCAAATTCCACATCCCGATAAAGTCTCTCATGTCCAGGGTGAGACATTCACCAAATTCACAAGCCAAGAAGAAAGCCCGCACTTGGCCCTGGGCTCGGGAATGCAGGTACCTCCTGCGTATTCATAGAGCACCATAAGAGAGGAGTTTTGGGGCGTTTTCAGCCTAAGAAGAAGCAGAAATGAGCAGTACTAACCTCCCCGTTGGCTAGTCTGGTGCTCAGATGCCCCGGAACCTCGCTCAGAATCCCCGGGTTCGTACTCGTGGTCTTTTCGGTCGACGTAGAGGCCATGTTTTCTACTGCAATTCATCCCTAAGCTCTCTGGTTCGCAGTTGGGAAAGGGAGGGGCGGAGGAAGAAGAAAGAAGAGTCCTTATGGACTCCCAACACCTATATTTTTGGCCTAATCCGCTGGCCAGTAGACATCCATATCGTTTGACGCCAGTGCATGGTTAACGGAAGCATATGTTGACGTTAACTACATATTGGCGGCAATAGGGGTGGACATTTACTACCCGGAAGTTTTCAAAGTTTAATTATTTAATATGGCCATTATATTTTATCTTGTACTTCAAGTTGTCTGCAGATATTTAAGCACAAGCAGCGCTTCAGATTCAGAACACTCATGCGACCGTGAGTGTTGCACAGTTATGTCTAACATAGGACCCCACCAGAGGTGAATAACTTGGCGACCGTGACCCCGAGTTCCCCTTTACCAAAAACAATGACAGGTTTGCGACCTCTCATTTATTTGTTTGGCCTTTAGAATTTTTCCTCTGTTTCTAACTTGCATTTTAGATAGGCAACCCAACACCAGCATGCATTTAGGTCTTCACTGCTAACATTCTCTTGCTAACTCAAAAAAAAAACTGGTGATTTTCCTCGATCATTCTGTGGCTTCCCAGTTCAGGTGGCCTACCGGTCAGCACCCTCTTTATATTTAAGCCAATTTCGGGCCTTTGTTGTCCCCCCTTCGGGAACTTGTCCCACCGTGCATATCACAAATCATTCCAGCCTTGTTGAGTTCACTTGAACCTTCACCAGTCACGAGCTTAATTCCGGACTTCAGGCTTTCCAACATTGATTCCAGTTAGAATCTTTTGATAGTCCTTTGAGAGATCACCAATCCCTTGTCTCCACGACCCCCTAAATTTGGACAGACTCCCAATTAGGTCAGCGAGCCCACACGAGCACCGGTTATGAACTCTCTCGATTCAACCGTCATATTACAACTCTTTTGACTCAGACACACCAGAACTAGTCAAAGTCCAACACGGCAATGCCAGGGACCCTACCGTTGGGTTGCAGTTGTAGTTACACGGGTAAATCACCCTCCCTCTTATCCACATTTGTCTCTTAGATGATTCGTCATTTGTTTCTAGCCTAAATCTTTCGTATGGCTTGCTAGATTTCCTATCCTCGGAGATGGCCCTTCCATTAAATCTCCGCGTCCTTTGTTTACCGAGACACCAACCTTTCAGTCCGCTCTGCTCCCTTGCAAGACCGGATGTCTCGGAGGGGCATTTGTAGATGCGAGATTTGGCCCATCCCCGCATGGTTCCATGGCCCAATAAGGCCCGTTTGACCGTTTGTTGACTTGCCTCGGATGCCACGTAGACGGCAGCATCGACTGCCGCTGACTTCATGTAGGCGACAAGGTTGGTGGACGTCAACATACATTGGCGTCCACCTATATGGACGCCTGCATGGTTTTGGCGGCGACATCATTGGACGTCAACCTGGTTTACTTGGTCTGCGCAACTACCCCGAGAATCTAGCCCACTTGCGCCATTCTCTCGGCCATGCATCGCATGTAGCCATTCCCAACGGGCATATGCGCCACCTTGGCACCCCATTGACCCAGTAAAAATTCTACTTGGCCTCTCCTCATTGGTTGGAGCTTTAATACATGGATTGCCACTTGTACAAGTGTGTTTCTTCACACTTGGGCATCCAAAACTTCTGAACTCCGACCCTACTGTCTATATAACTGACCCTTAGGCCTTTTAAGCAAAGGGGGGAGAGGCTGGATGTCCACATGCTATCACCTTGAGAGAAGAGAGAGAAAAAGTGCACCCTACCTTCCATCACCTTCTTCTTCTTTCTCTCATCATTTGGGACGTGGAGAAGGGTTCATCCCGAGCTAGAGGAGCCCAGCAAGGAGTCAACAACGCCAAACGAGGATCATCACCTCCATTTTCTCCCTCTCCTCCTCTCTCTTTCCCTTTAATTTTGCATGTCACACACACCCTAGGCACGTAGGGCACCCTCCTACACACCTATAAAGGGGTTTCCCAACCAAAAATGGAGGGAAGAAGGGTGGTCATAGCACTTGGCCACCCCTCTTCTCAAGCCCATAACCGGTACGGGACTCTCCTTTTGGGCCTTTCTCTTTTCATTTTGAACATTCACTGCACTTCTTAGAGTCTAATAGAGTCTTCTTTCTGTGGCAAGAACACTTGAATGAGACCGTGGAGCTTCTTCTCTTTGGCCGGCCGAAGAGAGGAAAGTTAGAACCTCACCATCGTCCGTTGTGCAAGGCACGTCATCAACGCGACCAATCAACCTCCTTGGGCACAGGTAAGGCCCTGGCGATCACAACATCTCCCTTTCCCTTGCTGGTTTCTTGGTTTTCTCCCTAGTCAACTCAGTCAACCGAGGAGTCAACGAGGTCAACCAACAACCCTCCATCGCCAACGAGGGAGCGACGACATTCGTGAACCATCGGAGGATCTCACAGTCTGACGGGAGCTACGGGAAACGCATCGTCCACAATAAGCTTAAATAATCCCTATAATTATATAAACTTGAGTCTTATCACTACCCTAATATGATAGCCAGTTTTTTCCAAGTCTATCCCAACCCAATTAGAGATTGAAAAGCTTAGAGGTAGAGATTAACATGTAAAACTTGAAACTAAGAGGAGTTAGAGTTGTGTTAGAAAATAAAAAAGAAAATCCTATAAATACACCCCAAAACCCCTCATGGCTGACCCTATTACTAATTGGAGCCTCTCTAACACATGAAGGGGAGGCCAAAGGAGGAGGAGATCGTGAGGAGAAGGAGCTCTAGGTGTTCTACAACTAGTTCTTCACGTTCTAGCCCTAAAGTCCCAAATTTGTCCAAAGGTAGACATTCTCCAAGAAAAATCTAATTAAATCTCTCTGTAGGCTAATCTCCACGCTAGAAACATGATCCGCAAGTTTTCCCTAATTTTTATCATGCATATAGTGAGTATTTCACTCTTCAAGTTCATGCATCTTCATGTACCTGACCCTTTATTCTTCATCTCAAAGAATGTTCAATCCATACTCTCTTTTCAAATTTCTTGTTTCTATATGTTCCTGAGCATATTTGCTTCATTTTAAAACAAGTTTGGCAATTTTTCATGCTTTGTATGACGAGATTTTAGTGTTTTATTACATGACCATCGTTCCAGGTTCACTGCACTATGAACACAGTTCACATAGAGATCGTCTTCTTAACGTGGTCTAGCGATACACTGCATTAGGAACACATCCCACAGACACCCAGCGTTCACTTATGGTTAATGTTGTGGATTCCTCGACCACAATCTGAACGAGGGCCCAGCCCCGACCACGTTCAGTCTGTGAGTCTGAGAAACCTAATTTTACATGTAAACTACATTTAATCCATGTTATACCTACTGTTAAGCATCCGTTAATTCATAAACGCACTAACAGAAGATCTATTATAATTAAACATGTAACTATTCTCTAAAAAATGATAATTCATATGATCTCTCTCACATCTATGATTTTTTAATTACATATTTTTCCTCACACCCTCAAAGCTTAAAATGTTATAAAATATCTCATAAATTATCTGATAAAGGATTAAAGTTTAGCAATTAAACCCTATTAAGTAAAGGACTTGTTTTTGTTTCGATCACCATTTTGGAACACCGTTATCGATCGTTCCGATGTTCTAGAAGTCCTCTAGAATGTCGAACAACTATTTCAACACACTCTCTTAGCGATGTGAGAACCCTCTGTTAGGTATTCCTCCTGTCAAACTGAAACTCCTTCATTGAGGCCTCTGTAAGTCTCCGCGAGCCTGGAATTCCTCTAGGATGCCAAGTTGGTTGTACCATAAACACCTTTACGTCTTAATGGATCATACTGAACCTATACTATATGATCCAACCAGCCTTTAGATATGTCTCTTTGAACGCGCCCTCTGCATAGCCCGCGATCTTAATGTGGTCGACAGGTGGACTGCGACTCCTCTTGCTATTGCGGCGGACCCCTGACCACATTCTTGTAGTAGCCAGGAGGTAGACAGTGGCATCTGCCAGACTGCTAGTGTCACATCTTAATAATTGATAATTTTTATAAATGACAGAGTTTCAATATTAAGGAAATAAAACCCTTCAATTACATTCATAAAGTAGTGTAGCGGAATCAACGACATTATTTATACAAACTAAGGGTTTGAAGTTAAAATTTACAATAATATAGATTATTAAAGTCTAAAGAAAAGCTTGGGTTGCTAATTCCTAAGAGTCACTTAGCACATATTTTCCTTAAGAGCTTGCCCCATCTTGAGTTCCTGAAAGAAAAGTAGGAATGCATGAGCAGTTGTGCCCAGTAGGATTTACCTTCTACACACAATGAATGTAAGAAACGAAGGGTAGCATAGAAGAAAATGAATATAAAAAAGCACAAACTAGTATACAAAAGACATAGTATTTGTAGCGTATTGACCATTCGTATCGTGTCATTGTACTTGTGGAGGCCAGAGTGTGGCCAATGACATGCTTAGCAGGTGTTTACGAAGGTTTCCGGGGCATTGTGGGCCGGCAGGTTGGGCCCAAAGCGCCTACCTATTCACTGTCTGTGAACGCGACAGTGAGGGGCGTCGCATTCTGAACGCGACGGCCCTGGGTGTCGTGTTCATGGAACCACTGTTTGGGTCGACGACTGCATGCGCGTCGCGTGTCACACGTGGGGCAAAGGCTTGTTGACATCAGGAATGGGAAGACAACGGCCCCCTACGTCGCGTTCAGGTTGCGACCTAGGGCTACGTCGCGTTCCCAACCGCTGTGCATTTTTAAGAGAGTCTGGCTGAACAGAGCATTCGCAAGCTCTACTAGGCCAGGGAAGGAGGTTTTGCTGTGGAGAGGGGCGATCCGACGTTCTGAAGGTGTTTTTGGCGTGTTTTTTTCGCGAGGACGTTGCGTGGAGCGGGAAAAACGCCGTGTGGGTCTCGTTCTTCGCGTTCTTTGCGGAGGTAGGGAGATCCCGCCTATTTTGTCGCATGGATCGTGTGTGTGCGTTGTGTTTAATGTGTTATTGGCTTTAAAAATAGTAGATACCATGTTAGGACACCCATTAAAGCATGAAAAATGGATGAAAACACAGGTTTGTAGGGTCTAAAGGGGAGATCTGGCGAGGGGTCCCCGGATTAGGGTTCCAGCCTGTGAAGGCGACGGACCCTCCTATCGCGATCAGGTCACGACAGGCCGACCCGTCGCGTTCATGTTCTTGAATGCGACATATCGGGGTGTCGCATTCAGATGGCGACATGGGACCCTATCGCGTTCACAGCCGAGGGTCTGTTTGTGTTTGTGCAAGTGAGTATGTTATCCGATTATCGTGTATGGTAATGCATGGCAAAGGTAAGCGGTGCACTAGCACCTGTAGTGCTCGGGGAGCATGCTGTGTGTGTGGTTTGCGTAGTGTTCGCGGTTGTCGTGGGGCTTCATGTGGCTTGTGCGGTATGCACGTGGTTTTTGTGTGCGTGACGAGTAGTACGACGCCTACCGTGGATACCTCTTCAATTGGGAGCCCCAGGTTTTGTGTGAGCCAAGCACATGTGTGTGCTCGGGGCTTGTCCCAGTACTGGGTACCGACGAGGTCTTGTTGTCTTCCTGGACACCCTCACTCTTGTGTAGAGTAGTACGTCCGGATGAGGGAAAGACGGCAGTGGGACAGCGAGTTGAGAGAGAGTTTGTGTTTGTCGCTTGTAGCACGCTCGTGGCTGGGGGATGCAGACACCAGTAGACGTACTGGGCCCCAGCTACTCCTGCTTTCCAGTGCCTCACTTTAGGGAGCTTGGGCCAGAGTCCCTAAAGGTGCTAGGCATGGGCTTGCGGCAGTGTGGTCCGCAGGAGTGGTGTTGGTTGGTCTCCACAGCTTCTTGGCTTGTGTTTGGTGGAGCGGCAGCTGGACCATAAGTCCGTGGCTGCGAGACTGAGAGGTAGTCTTGTGTGGTTTTTTCGGGTTAGTTGTTGGTGTCGCGAGCCAATCTACGTGGCCCGAGTGTGGCGTTTTCCTACTTTAGTGCATACACCTGGTTGTGGTTTTCCGTTTATTTATTATCGTTGTTTTCCGTTAAGCGGCAAATGGTAGGTGATATTTACAGCTTTATATCCTGTTAGCTAGTTCTATAAATTGTTAGTGTAGCCTCCTACTTTACTACTTGTGTTGGTTGCTCGGTTTCTAGGGGAGTTTCCCTACTGAGCCAGTGACTCGAAAGGCTCACCGCTACCCCTTTCAGGTGAAGGAGAGCAGGAGACTTTGCACCCGTCGTCTAGTTCTGAGCCGCACCGTAGCGGTGCAGGGTCTGCACTACCACCATTAGTGTAATTTTCCTTTTCGTGGTTCACCTCGGGGTATACCCCAGGTGGTTGTTGTACTAGTTTGCTTGCAGTTGAGGAACTGGCTATGTTTATTTCATGTAAATATTTATGAGATTGGCAATCTTATTTATATTTAAGCTGTTTCCTTTATATTTCTACGGACATGTGAATAGTATCCCTAGCGAGGCTTCGGCCGGTTTGTGGGAGGCGGAGTCGTGTCAGACTCGTTATTAGGTTAACGGGTTTGTACGACAAGGACCGCTACAGTTGGTATCAAAGCAAGGTCCATGTGAATATAAAGGAATCAAAAATTGCATAGCCACTTCTCTACTTTATCCCACTGCTAGTAGTGACCCTGGTTTTGTGTTGATTTATTGTATGTTGTGTCGTTGGAATGTTGTTTGTGCAGGATCAGAAATGGCAGATAGAAGGAATTGGGGAGGTGGTGGAGAGTAGTCTAGAGAGGATCCTACATAGCGGATGATAGAAAGAATCTGGGAGAGTCTTACATATATACGGGTGAGGTTAGATCAGTCGGTGCCAGTACAGTCAGCAGCTGCGATACCACCAGTTGTGGAGGAGGCAGTACCAGCAGTGCCAATAGAACCAGTACCACCAGGAGTCGAGGTATCAACCTTTGTATCCATACTCCCAGCAGTACCAGCATGACCAGTTGGAGCAGAGTTGGAGCAGAGGACCCCACAGTACTGGTAGAGAGGTTTCTGAGGTTGCAGCCCCCTACGTTCTCAGGAGGCCCCAACCCAGACACAGCAGAGCACTGGGTGCATGAGGTTGAGAGAGTGTTTGTGACGATGAGGTGTTCGTCGACAGATAGGGTGATTCTTGCCACTTACCAGCTACGGGGTTTTGCTCAGGAGTGGTGGAGGTTGAAAATGTAGACGGTGTTTGTAGGGAGGTCCGAGGATACCATCACTTGGCCGGAGTTTCTGACAGTTTTCAATGATACCTTCTTTCCAGTTCAAGTGCAGCAGATGAAGAGGGAGCAATTCAGAACATTGCAGCAGGGGAATTTGTCGGTGCTGGAATATCAGATGAGGTTTATGGCACTGAGTAGATATGCTCCATACGTGGTAACGAATAATACCATGATGGTAGAGTATTTCATTAGAGGTTTGAGAGCAGAGTTGCAGGATGCAGTCATTCCCCTTATGTGCAGGACAGTAGAGGAGGTAGCACAGCGAGCAGCGATAGTGGAGAGGACTGTTTAGGCCAGGCAGGAACAGTCAGGTGGTTCAGGTAGTTTTTGACTTTCGCAGCAGTCAGCAGGCATCAGCAAGGGTAAGGCACCCTCTTGAGCTTCTTCATCGTCAGGGCTTGCAAAATGGGGTAAGCAGATAAAGAAATTCTTCCGAGGAGGAGGAGGTCGAGGTGGAGGTAGACAGCAGGGCTTCCAGCAGGGCGGTTTCCAGCAGGGTCATGGTTATAGGCCACCAACACCGGTTCCAGAGGAGTCACAGCAAAGCACAGCAGGGCAGCCTGTGGCATATCCCACTTTCAGGTGTTACAACTATGGGCAGCCAGGGCATTTAGCAAGAAATTGTCCGCGTCCCCAAGAGTACAGTTATGGCAGAGGGACCCAGCAGTAGCAGCCCTACCAGCAGCCAGCAGATGGGGCAAAAGTGCACCGTACCAGAGAGGAGGTCGGGGTCGAGTGATGGCAGTTACTAGGGCTCAGGTGGAGGCATCTAATCTCATTGAAGGTATATTACCGCTCTTTGATTTTTCTGCTAGAGTGTTAATTGATCCGGGTGCTTCCCATTCATTTATTTTCGAAGATTTTTTGGATAGCATGGTACATCCCCTAGAGGAGAGGCAGTGTGAGTTGGTAGTAGAGATTCCCTCAGAAGGGTATTGTCTTACCTCTTGTTTTCTAGAGGAGGTTCCAATAATAATTCAAGGGAATCAAATGCCAGCATGGTTGTATGCTTTGACATTGAAAGATTATGATATGATCTTGGGAATGGACTGGTTAGAAGCCTATGGGGCGATGGTAGATTGCAGGAAAAAGAAAGTCAGGTTTTGCAGGTCGGGCGGAGCAGTGTTTGAGTTCCAAGTTATGTCTTTTTACACACCTAAGTTTATTATCTCTGCACTTAGAGCTAGGAGGTTGATTAATGCTGGGTGTGTAGCGTACCTTGCCTCAGTTAGTTTAGTTGAGTATGGTAAGTCTGCAGATTCAGCGCCAGTGGTTAGGGAATTTGTAGATGTGTTCCCAAAAGATTTGCCAGGGTTAGCTCCACACAAGGAAGTGGATTTCACAGTTGAGTAGCAGCCGGGCAGTATGCCGATTTCAAAAGCACCATACCGAATGGCACCGGCAGAGTTAAAATAATTAAAGAAGCAATTGCAGGAGCTGTTAGAGAAGGGTTTTATTAGACCCAGTCACTCACCGTGGGGAGCGCTAGTATTATTTGTTAGAAAGAAAGATGGCAGTTTGAGAATGTGCATAGATTACAGGCAGCTGAACAAGGTCACTATCAAGAATAAATATCCGCTTCCTAGAATAGATGATTTGTTCGACCAGCTTCAATCAGCTAAGGTATTTTCCAAAATTAATTTGAGGCCAGGGTACCACCAGTTGCGGATTAAGGAGGAAGATATTGATAAGACAGCTTTCAGGACCAGATATGGGCACTATGAGTTTGTGCTAATGCCATTTGGATTGACGAATGCACCAGCAGCTATTATGAATTTAATGAATAGGATTTTCCACCCGTATCTGGATCAATTTATAGTGGTCTTCATTGATGATATTTTGGTCTACTCAACGTTAGAAGAAGAGCATGCAGCGCACTTGCAGATTACTTTGCAAACATTAAGGGAGCATCAGTTGTATGCCAAATTCAGTAAATGTGAATTCTGGCTGAAAGAAATTCAATTTTTAGGCCATGTGATATCAGGTGAGGGTGTTGCAGTCGACTCAGCCAAGGTTGAGGCGGTAATGAAATGGGAGGAACCAAAAACAGTGTCCGAGATCAGAAGCTTTTTGGGTTTAGCAGGTTACTACATAAGGTTTATTCAGGATTTCTCTAAGATAGCAGCTCTAATGATGAGGTTAAAAAGGAAAGGAGTTCCTTTTGTGTGGTCTTCAGACTGCAGGAGCAGTTTTTCTGAATTGAAAAAGAGGTTGACTTCGGCTCCAATATTGTATGTGCCAAATAGTGGAGCCTTACAGGCAGTGGCTGATTAGTTTTATACACAGATGCATCCAGGAGAGGTTTGGGTGCAGTTTTGATGCAGCATGGCAAAGTAGTAGCCTATGCCTCCAGGCAGTTAAAGAAACATGAAGAAAATTATCCAACACATGATTTAGAGCTGGCAGCAGTTGTTTTGCATTAAAGATTTGGTGGCATTATTTATATGGTGAGAGGTTCGAGATATTTACTGATCATAAGAGTTTAAAGTACATCTTTTCCCAGAAGGATCTAAATTTAAGGCAACGCAGGTGGATGGAGTATCTGAAAGATTATGATTTTAGTTTAGCATACCATCCAGGCAGAGCTAATGTGGGAGCAGATGCATTGAGCAGAAAGGCAGTTATGAATCAACTTATGATCAGAGAATGGAAACTATATGAAGATATAGCAGAAAATTCATTGTATGTGCCAAATAGTCAGCGGAGAGCAATATAAGCAAGTAGTATAGTGGAGCCTTCCCTATACCGGCAGATAGTGGAAGCGCAGAGAACAGATGACAGTTTGGCTGATATTGTGAGAATGGAAGAAGTGACTCTTGATAATGACAATGTGGTTAGGCTCAAGGGTCGATTATATGTCCCAGCAGATGTAGAGATCAGACAGAAAGTTTTAGAAGAGGCTCACAGATCAAGATACACTATTCATCCAGGCAGCACAAAGATGTATCAAGACATGAAGAAGCACTTCTGGTGGCCGAATATGAAGAGAGAATTGCAGAGTTCATAGCAAGATGTGCAGTTTGTCAGCAAATAAAAGTAGAGCACCAGAAGCCAGGAGGACTGTTGCAGCCGTTACCCATTCCACAGTGGAAGTGGGATGATATTGCCATGGAATTCATAGTTGGTTTGCCCAGGTTAGCAGGTCATAATGGAATTTGGGTATTTGTGGACAGATTGACCAAGGTTTGCAGATTATTGCCAGTTAGTATGTCATGGTCAGTGGATAGATTGGCCAAAATGTATATGGAAAGAATAGTACCTTTGCATGGGATTCTAGTCACTATTGTCTCATATCGAGATCCCAGGTTCACTTCAGACTTTTGGAGAAGTTTGCAAAGAGTGGTTGGCACAGAGTTAAGGTACAGTTCAGTATATCATCCTCAGACAGATGGGCAGACAGAAAGAACAATTTAGACAATTGAAGACATGTTAAGAGCTTGTTGTTTAGTTTGGGGAGGTATATGGGAGCGTCACTTGGGCTTAGTAGAATTTGCTTACAACAACAGTTATCATGCAAGTATTGGAATGGCACCCTATGAAGCATTGTATGGAAGACCGTGCAGAACACCATTAAATTGGCATGAGGTAGGCGAGAGACAGGTTATGGGTCCAGAATTAGTCCGGCAATGTGCAGAGACAGTGAAATTCATTAAAGAGAAGCTTCAGACAGCGTAGAGTCGCCAGAAGAGTTACGCAGATACCAGGCGCAGGCCATTGCAGTTTGAAGTCGGAGATTATGTCTTTTTGAAAGTTTCTCCTACCAAGGGTGTGCTCAGATTCAGCAAGAAAGGCAAATTAAGTTCAAGGTATGTTGGGCCATTCCAGATCAAAGAAAGGCTTGGTGAGACAGCCTACAGGTTAGATCTGCCAGCAGACTTCACAAATGCACATGATGTGTTTCACGTCTCCATGCTTAGAAGGTATATTAAAGATCCATCCCAAGTGGTCAGCTATCAATGAGATGATTTGAAGCCAGATATGACAATGCCGGAATATCTAGTGCAGATCACCGGCCGCAGAACTCAGAAGCTTAGAAATAAGGAGATTGAATTAGTGAAAGTCAGATGGGAAAATAGACAGGGTGGAGAGGATACATGGGAATTAGCAGACGAGATGATGAAAACGTATCCATACCTTTTTGAGTAAGCGTTTAATTCCTTTAGGTGATAGTACCATGCTAGTTTAATTAAAAAATTTGGTGTTGAGTTTCCGTTTTAAATTTTGAGGACAAAATCTCTTTTAGGTGATAGTAATGTAGCGTATTGACCATTTGGATCATGTCATTGTACTTGTGGAGGCCAGTGTGTGGCCAATGAAGTGCTTAGCAGGTGTTTACGTAGGTTTTCGTGGAGTTGTGGGCCGACAGGTTGGGCCCAAAGCGCCTACCTGTTCACTGTCTGTGAACGCGACAATGAGGGGCATCATGTTCTGAACGCAACAGCCCTGGGTGTCGCATTCATGGAATCGCTGTTTGGGTCGACGACTGCATACGCACCGCGTGTCGCGCGTGGGGCAAAGGCTTGCTGACGTCAGGAATGGGAAGATGACGGCCCCTTATGTCGCGTTCATGTCGCAACCTAGGGCTACATCGCGTTCCCAACCGCTATGCGTTTTTAAGAGAGTCTGGCTGAACAGAGCATTCGCAAGCTCTGCTCAACCAGGGAAGGAGGTTTTGCTGTAGAGAGGGGCGATCCAACGTTCTGAAGGTGTTTTTTAGGTGTTTTTGCCGTGAGGACGCTGCGTGGAGCAAGGGAAATGCTGTGTGGGTCTCGTTCTTCACGTTCTTCACGTTCTTCGCGGAGGTACGGAGATTCCGCATGTTTTATCACGTGGATCGTGTGTGTATGTTGTGTTTAATGTGTTATTAGCTTTACAAACAGTAGATACCATGCTAGGACACACATTAAAGCATGAAAAATGGATGAAAACACTGGTTTGTAGGGTCTAAAGGGGAGATCTAGCAAGGGGTCCCCGGATTAGGGTTCCTGCCTATGAAGGCGACGGACCCTCCTGCCACGATCAGGTCGCGACAGGCTGACCCGTCGCGTTCATGTTCTTGAACGCGACATATCGAGGTGTCACGTTCAGATGGTGACATGGGACCCTGTCACGTTCATAGCCGAGGGTCTGTTTGTGTTTGTTCATATGAGCATGTTATCCGATTATCGTGTATGGTGATGCATGGCAAAGGTAAGTGGTGCACTAGCACCAGTAGTGCTCGGGGAGCGTGCTATGTGTGTGGTTTGTGTAGTGTTCACGCGGTTGTCGTGGGGTTTCACGTGGCTTGTGTAGTATGCACGTGGTTTGTGTGTGCGTGACGAGTAGTACGACGCCTACAGTGGATACCTCTTCAGTTGGGAGCCCCAGGTTTTGTGTGAGCCAGGCACGTGTGTGTGCTCGGGGCTTGTCCCAGTACTGGGTACCGACGAGGTCTTGTCGTCTTCCTGGACACCCTTACTCTTGTGTAGAGTAGTACGTCTGACTGAGGGAAAGGCGGCAGTGGGACAGCGAGTTGAGAGAGAGTTTGTGTTTGTCGCTTGTAGCGCGCTCTTGGTTGGGGGAGGCAAACACCAGTAGACGTACTGGGCCCCAGCTACTTCTTCTTTCTAGTGCCTCACTTTAGGGAGCTTGGGCCATAGTTCCTAAAGGTGCTAGGCATGGGCCTGCGGCAGTGTGGTCCGCAGGAGTGGTGTTGGTTGGTCTCCACAGCTTACTGGCTTGTGTTTAGTGGAGCAGCAGCCGGACCTTACATCCGTGGCTGCGAGACTGAGTGGTAGTCCTGTGTGGTTTGTCCGGGTTAGTTGCTGGTGTCGTGAGCCAGTCTATGTGGCCCGAGTGTGGCATTTTCCTACTTTAGCGCATATAGCTGGTTGTGGTTTGCCGTTTATTTATTATCGTTATTTTCTGTTAAGCGGCAAGTGGTAGGTGATATTTACAGCTTTATATCATGTTAGCTAGTTCTATAAATTGTTAGTGTAGCCTCCTACTTTACTACTTGTGTTGGTTGCTCGGTTTCTAGGGGAGTTTCCTTACTGAGCCAGTGACTCGAGAGGCTCACCCCTACCCCTTTCAGGTGAAGGAGAGCAGGAGACATCGCACCCGTCGTCTAGTTCTGAGACGCACTGTAGCGGTGCAGGGTCTGCACCACCACCACCAGTGTAATTTTGCCTTTCCGTGGTTCACCTCGGGGTATGCCCCAGGTGATTATTGTACTAGTTTGGTTACAGTTGAGGAACTAGCTATGTTTATTTCATGTAAATATTTGTGAGATTGGCAATCTTATTTATATTTAAATTGTTTCCTTTATATTTCTACGGACATGTGAATGGTATCCCTAGCGAGGCTTCGACCGGTTCACGGGAGGCGGAGTCATGTTAGACTCGTTATTAGGTTAACGGGTTTGAACGACAAGGACCACTATAGTATTGCTGATAAAAGAATAATATTATGAAAGAATGGCTCTGAAATAATCAGTAATCAAGCAAGTATAATTCAGTTCATGGTACAGTACATGGAAATGTAGACCAAATATAGCATGTAGTGGTGTCATGCCAAAACACCTAGATGATCCATTATCGTTCCGTATGGCCAGTAAACGAATTCGGGTGCTCCTCTCGGGACTGGACCGGCCCCATTTACACAGGCATAATGTTCAAGTGAGTCTAAAGACCCAAAAATGTGTCCTTTCATTTCCATTTGATCTTTACGCATGTAAGTCCTTTCGGTAGATGTTAAGTTCAAGAAATCTTATTGTAATGATAATAACAAGTCAAGTAAATTAGGTTCATGAACGTTTAAACAAAGGTATAAGAAAACTATATAATTAACAAAATGACAAACTAGAACTGATCAGAGAAATCGGTAGACCGTTTAGGGATTTTCGGTCGACCGACCTACCTAAAAGCTTGGTTCTCATTTTTAAGGTGTAATCAGTCGACCGGAAAGATGAAATCAATCGTCCGATTGGGGTTGAATCAGTCGACCGAAGTTTGGTTTTCGGTCGACCGATTTCAAAAAAAATGGAATCTAACAGGTTAAAATCACACCAAAATTTCTGGCTTGGGAATGGAAATAAGCAATCAGGAATAGAAGAAAAGAACATAGTCTACAGTTGCACATACTTTCCAAACCTATATGGACCCTTCAAGCCTCTCATCTCTCTTCTTTTCTCCCTCGGGTAGTGGAACCAGAAGGGTGATCGGTCGACCGATTTGTACAATCGATCAACTAATTCCGACGTAATATTTTGATTTCATTTCAAAAACCAATCAAATCACACCTAAGACTATCTATGGATCTAACACAAGGAAGAAGGTACATGTGTGAATGATCTTTACAATTGGGTGAGGATAATCAAGGTAATTTAAGGGAGAAGATAATATCCTACCTAGCCGAAGCTAACTTCACTTTGAACCTTTTCTTCTTCAAACAGAGACCTCCTCTTTCTTCTTCTTCTTCTTCCTTAACTCTTGATGATAACAAAGCCAGCAATCGAAGTATGGGCCAAAGTGTTAGCTTATATAGAGTTCTAGCACTACAATGTATGGAAAAACTACAGATACACCTGAACGATGGTGATCAACCCGATTCCTATGGCTCACCGATTTCACCCACGTCACAGAAGATTTTACCATAGGTTAACATGTATACGGATACGTGTTGAAAATTTTGTAAGGTAAGATTTTATCTTTTGTAATCTCACCTACACAATATATATATATATGATATATATATATATATAATGTAAATAGATCTTATATATATACACACACATATATTATGCATAAATAGATTTTTAAGTATTTTATCCTTTTATTTAATATTCAAATGGTATTTGTTTAAGATAAAATTTCAGATATAAACTAATTTAAATGTATTGCAATTTATGGTGCGTTCAATTTTGTCTCCGCTTTCGGTATCTTAGTGTCGACTTAGTGGACCACATTGGTCCAAAATAATATTTATAATGTTCACATATCAAAATTAATTATCTAATCTTATAATATAAAGTTGAGGTGTTATAGCCAGTACCCGAGAGTACTGTTTACAGCAGTGACTATCGATGTTTTCTACTGATGTTTTGCGTGCATGACCCTAAAACTCTCGTCTTGTCTCTATTCTCTTATCTATTCACTTTCCCTTGCAATACTCTCGCCTATTCGTCTATATTTCTCATCTTTTCTTGGAACTCGCTTGGCCATCTAAACGTGATTGTCTAGATAAAATACATGATTCAATGCTAGTGCGTATAGAGCCCTATCTAGTCCTGGGAGGAGCACCCAAAGATACTTGTGCCTACAAGAGTAAATTGACACGGTGTAGCATTGCACCAAAGTGCTATATATTCTTGATTAATCTATGACAATCAACTTATGACATGCTATTACTTGACGTGACTTGGCTTGACTTGTACATGTTTCCATGTTGGGTATTTACTTGTAATATTGCCATTCTCTCTTGCTCTTACTTGGTACTTGCTTTTGTTATCTCTCGTGCTTGACACCATCGTGTGATTGCTCTCTATCATGACTCACCATGCATCATGTAGTTACTCTGCTTGCTAATACGTTAATTACTTAAAGCATTGCCTGGTTCATGAAATATAAGTCCTACAGAGTGTTCAGTCATCAAGTGTTTCTTAATATTTTTCAGGTGAGTCAGATGACGATACACACGACCATGGGGATGGCCTCGAGTGATAAGTGATCTAATGTCTACTTGTGGAGTTACCCTAGCGTTATAGTAGCGTCTAGATAGTTAGTTGTTTTAGTTCCTTTCTAATGTAATGATGTCAATGAGCCCTATATATTGGCTCTGAATTAGTGATTGTAATGGACTTATTAATTTTATCAATGAGAATTAAGAGTTGTTGTCTTTAGTTGCTCTGAATTACACAACTAGTCGATATATTACATGTATCTGCTCACGTTCCTGATTTATTTCGCTGCTAAATTGGGGGCGTGACAAAGAGTGCATGCACAAAAGACTAAATTAATGGTAAAAGCCTACATGTCTACATGCTAAAGACCAGGCAGTGGGAGTACTACCAGATAAGCTTCAACGAATAAGAAGGCTACTGAAGACCTCAACGAGATCTGGAGTTCAAATTGATTTATGCAATATACCTTCTAGCATGATAATCTCTTTAGACATCTCTTGAACGCATTGCTAATTATGTTTTCACTGAATTTATCATACATGTTAGAACATCTTGTTTTTTTTTTACTCGTGTCTGCCTAGTTCTAAAATGTTAATTACTTAATCATTGCCTGCACATTGAGGTGTAAATCTTACTAGGCTAGTTTGCTCATACTTGCTTCCTAACAATTCAGGTAGTGAAGATGAGGAGTATGTTTAATGATGGGACTTCTGCGCCGAGCGTAAAATACACTTAGAGAGTCATTTCTATTTCTAGTTAATCTATGAGAGAATGGTCATAATTGTAATTTTATCTTTCTTTGAGAGATAGCTAAGACTAGTAAGTAGAGAGTTGTTCTTATTTTGACATTGGAGATTGTATTATTCATTTATTATGATGAATAGAGCTTTGATTATTGAATTATGGGCCCTATTGGTATTAGTCATTGTCTATGGCTTCTGAATGCATGCTTGTTCGTTGCATCTCCCGATTTATTCCACTGCTAAAAATTGGAGGCGTGACAAAGATCAAGCAAAAGAAGAAGAAGAAGAACATGCAGCACCCCGGAAATTTTAATTGCATAAAAATATAAATAAATGGAAATAAATAATTTCCATAATATCATATTATTTAAAACATACGTACCACTATCGTATGTGCTAAAACACATCAGAAAATTTCATAAAAATTATAAATCAACCCCAAACATTATTACTAAATGTTCCACAAAGAAATTTGTGCCAGGAAAAATCAGATTAGCCAAGTTTAAAGTGTTTTGCGACTTATTATCGTAATTCATGAATAAGTCGAAAAATCATTATCACACGTACTTGGATGAGTCAGAAAATTAAATAAAAATCATATACGGACTTCAAATAATATCCTCTAATGACCCATCAATAAATTTGGGTCAATAAAAATCATTTGGTCTATGTCACATCCCGAGAATTACGCAGCAGATATTAATAATGCGGAATAATTCGAGTCGATATCCCGAGACGTGAACAGTCGGAAAATAAGCCTCTAGCTAGCACACACTAAATGTATAACAACATACATCATAATAGGGCCCAAATAATGAACTCAACTAATATTGTATTCAAATCTCAACTCATTGTATTCCAAATGGAAACTATTACATGACTAAGACTCAATAAAAAGGAAAAGTGCATTTATTCCTCACTTCCTACTACACTAATCTAACACTCAAAGCAAACTACTATAACTAGACTCATAGTTGGAACGCTCTTCACTCAGACGCATTCCCATCCTCGACTTGCTCCTCTTCTCGTACTTTATAGTCACCTAGATTGGGTAAAAGTAGGGGATGAGCAAACTAGCCCAGTAGGATTTATATCTCAATGTGCGGGAAATGATATAAGTGATTAACAGTTTAGAACTAGGTAAGCGCGATGAATGTCATGATATGCATGTACGAATAAAACTCATTAAAACATAATGCATGAAACAGGCTAGATAGAGAGATCATGATAGAACGAGATCTAGAATGATATAACGAGATAGAACTAGCAATAGATCACTTTGTCCAAGCACGCAGGATTTCACATGATGTCAATAGCTTTCAAGAACGCAATATATCACTAATTGCAATAAATGCGGGATGGCCATATCACGCAAGCAAGCAAGCACACACGAGCACGATAATGTAACACTAATCAGGCACTAGACACTAATGTACACCAAGAAAAGATCCATCAAGAATGTACACCAGGACACGTGTATGTGGTTATTGTATCTATCATTCAACACGACACGCATGACTCCCAGCGCAGATGCAACGCCAGTAATCATTATACCCTATGGTTAACAGTATATTTATGACTCTCCGTCACTGGGGCTAGACTGGAGCCCTTGGACACTCGCCGTGCCCGGTCAGCATCTCACTTAAATTTTAAATGTAGATACCCACAGTCATTAATAATGGCCAATGAGAGTTTCAATAAGTAAGCATGTGTAATGTCATATTCATGATGATGATGAGAACTAGTAATAAGTAATTGAACATGATTTCATGATAACAATGGTGAAGAGATAAATTCGGCAGCATAACGGTATGATTTATAATTTAGTTCAATCTTTACATTAATGGCTTTAGTCTAGATTGTAAATCACACTCATGAGAACACGAAGAGAAAGGAAGTGCACGCTATCCCCAAGGAACTTCAATGGTACAACCAACTCAACCTCCATGTGGGAATCCACAGAGAGCGGAGATTTACGGAGGTCTTAGAGAAAAGGTCGCTAGTCTACCGATTCGGAATGACCGATAGAGAGCTTCCAAATCCTCAAGAAGGGGCTGCCTAGATGTGCAAGTGTGTAGTGATGTACGTGTCTCAATTCACAATCCATCGGTCTCAAACTCGTGGAAAGTACTTAACATGATGGCATGCAATGAACAATGCATTTAACTACACATGGGTTTGCAAGATTTTAAGATAACAATTATCATTTTAATCAAGCTAGAACAGTAACAAGAGCGAATCACAAGTTTCATGAATGATCACGTCATTAAGAGAATAATTAGAATAATGTTCATGTAATTATAGCTTTTAAATAGGTTAATCACTTTTAAGCCATTAAACAGACATCATGAGATGATTAGAATGACATGCAGGAAACATGCAGGAAATAGGGGTACGATTCATGCAACGCTTATATCTTCTAAACTAGAGCTTTTCGAACAAATGTCTCAACATGAAAGTTGTAGGGAACATGGAATAGATGCAAACTATGATTTTTAAATAATTTTAAACGACCCCAAGATGTGCGATAAATCAACACGAATGTAAAAAGTCTCAGACATGTGCGACTTTGGCAAAATGCCTATAACGCAAGATGTACTCATTGGAATTCGATGAACTAAGTGGGAAACAAAAGTTAACTTGATGATCTACACATTGGTATAGGATATGTTAAGGTTTGGCCCAAGAAAACCTACCTTCTGGGTTGAAGAATTCCCATTTTTCCAGAAAATCCATGTTCAGACCACTTGGAGGAGAACGCTTACTGCACCCGATATACTGAGTAAAAAATAGTAAAACCAGTGGGGTTAGGAACTAGACTCGACCCTCTTTCCAGGGGTATATGCCTTGCAAGGTTTGGTTAGGGTTTGACCTACCTTTGGTCGACTTCAAGATGACTATCTGTGCAGGTCGCAGCAGACGCAACGGGGAAGAAGAACGGCCTGGTGTGGGCGATCTCCTGCTCCCCCAGCCGCCAAGAACTCCTCCACACGACCCCAACAAGATGTAAACTCGTCCCCAAGGGTTTGGTGGAGAGTATTTAAGCATCCATGGTGTTTAGGAGTCCTATTGTGACAAGGAAAGGAGAGTTGCGGTTTTGGCTTATTAGTTTCCTAATTTGATGATTTCTTCCTCCATTAGAGTATGTGAGGCTTTAGGAAACCTCCCACCATAGTTAAGCACGAATTTGGGTTGCCAAGAAAGTATGTTCTCATCCCAATTCAACTCTAATTGCCTCTTTCTAATTTCAGCCTATTTATGGTTACGAATTTCCATGTATTTTCTAGCTTCATTTGATTTTTGGGCCATATGTGGTCCATTGGCTCAATTATGATATTGGGTCATTAATATATAATGTTGGAAGTCTCTCCAATATTTTTATTTAATTTTTGGTTGCGTCGTATTTCCGTGTTAACAGTTTTTCGACTTGTTTCCTAATTTGGATAATCCGTCACAATAACTCTTAAACCAAGCCCAAATGATTTTTATTGACCCAAATTCCTTGATGGGTCATTAGAGGATATTATTTGAAGTCCGTATATGATTTTTATTTAATTTTCTGACTCATCCGAGTACGTGTGATAATGATTTTTCGACTTATTCATGAATTACGATAATAAGTCACAAAACACTTTAAACTTGACTAATTCGATTTTTCTTGGCACAAATTTCTTTGTGAAACATTTAGTAATAATGTTTGGGGTTGATTTATAATTTTTTCAGAATTTTCAAATGTGTATTAGCACATACGATAATGATATGTATGTTTAAATACTCTGATATTATGGAAATTATTTTTTCTATTTATTTGAGTTTTTATATAATTAAAATTTCCGGGGTGCTATAGTCTAGGTTTAAGAGTTAAGGTGACCGATTATCCAAATAATGAAACAAGTCGGAAAACCGTTAACACGGAAATACAACGTAATTATAAATTAAATAAAAATATTGGAGAGACTTCCAACATTATATATTAATGACCCAATATCATAATTGGGCCAATGGACCACATATGACCCAAAACTCAAATGAAGCAAGAAAATGCATGAAAACTCGTAGCTTAAATAAGCTGAAATTAGAAAGAGACAATTAGAGTTGAATTGGGAAGAGATCTTGCACTCTTGGCAACCCAAATTCATGCTTAACCATGGGGGGAGGTTTCCTAAAGTCTCACACACTAAAATGGAGGAAGAAATCCTCAAATTATGATACTAATAAGCCAAAACCGCAACTTGGCTTTCCTTGTCACAATAGGACTCCTAAACACCATGGTAGCTTAAATACTCTCCACCAAACCCTTGGGGACGAGTTTACATCTTGTTGGGGTCGTGCGGAGGAGTTCTTGGTGGCTAGGGAGCAGGAGATCGCCCACACCAAGCCGTTCTTCTTTCTCGTTGCGTCTGCTGCGACCTACACAGATAGTCATCTTGAAGTCGACCAAAGGTAGGTCAAACCCTAACCAAACCTTTCAAGTCTTATACCCCTGGAAAGAGGGTCGAGTCTAGTTTCTAACCCCACTGGTTTCACTACTTTTTACTCAGTAGATCGGGTACAGTAAGCATTCTCCTGCAAGTGGTCTGAACACGAGTTTTCTAGAAAAATGGAACTTCTTCAACCTAGATGGTAGGTTTTCTTGGGCCACACCATAACAACTCTTATACCAATGTGTAGAGTATCAATTTAACTTTCGTTTCCCACTGGTTTCATCGAATTCCAATGAGTAGATTTTCAATTATAAGCGTTTTTCCAAAGTCGCGCATGTTAGGGTCTGTTCCTGTTCAAGTCGATTTATCACGCATCTCGAGACCATTTAAAATTATTTAAAAATCATAGTTTGCATCTATTTCATGTTCCCAACAAATTTTATGTTGAGACTTTTGTCCGAAGAGCCCTAGTTTAGGATATATAAGCATTGCATGATCGAACCCCCCTGAGTGCAGGGTTTTCTGCGTTTTCAGTCTGACCCTAAACCGCGTCCAGACAGGTGGACGCGATTCAAGGGCCCCATGAAAAGCGTCCGCGCACCTGGACATGATTTAGAGGTTGACCGGTCCATGCCCCTTGTGGATTTGCGCACCGCTTGGGAGTCCGGGCCACTCTGAACCGCGGCGTCCTTCCTGGACGCATTTCAGAGATTTTTCCCGCCCAAGCTTTATTAAATGGATTTTCATTAACGCGTCGCTTTCCTGAGACATGATTCATTCATGAAGGCGGCCACCATGGTGGACGCGATTTGGATTTCTTGTTGTTTCGCTTGTTTTCGCAGAACATAGTGTTTTAAAGTGCGTCCTCTGTGTTGGACGCATATTTACGTGATTACCCGAGGACTGTTTAACATGGGATCTAGCGTGTAATTTGCATGGCATGGTTCTAATCATCTCATGATGTTTATTTAATGACTTAAAAGTGTTTAACCCATTTAAAAAGCTTTAATTACATGAACATTATTCTAATTGCTTTCTTAATGACGTGACCATTCAGGTAACTGTTAATTCACTCTTTGTACTGTTCTAGTTTATTTAAATGATAATTATTATCTTAAAATCTTGCAATCCACGTTTAGTTAAAGTGCATAGTTTCATGTCGTATTACCATGTTAAGTGCTTTCCGCGAGTTTGAAACCGATTGATGGTGATTGAGACGTGTACATTACTACACACTTGCACTTCTAGGCAGCCCTTTCTTGGGAATTTGGAAGCTCTCTATCGTTCATTTCGAATCGATAAGACTAGCGACCTTTTCTCCAAGGCCTCCGTAAGTCTCCTCTGACCATGGATTCCCACATGGCCAACGAGCAGGTTCTACCATTGAAGTACCCAGAAGTTAGCATGCACTTCCTCTCTTATCTTGTTCTCGTGAGTGTGATTTACAATCTAGACGAAAGCCATTAATGTAAAGAATGAACTAAAGTATAAATTGCACCGTTATACATCAAATCCATAAAAGTTGCGGGTGCATTCGTGAGCCCAAACGGCATCACGACGAACTCAAAGTGACCGTACCTCGAACGGAAATCTATCATGCCAATATCTAACTCTCTGATCCTCAACTGGTAGTAGCTTGATCTCAAGTCAATCTTTGAGAACACCTTGGTTGACTGTGTTGGGTTGAGTGTGAATATAATTCATTTCTCCTCACATTTTGATGATGACAAATTGTGATTTTAATGCATAACCATTGGAACATGTAAAATACACCACCTGAAATTACAATATTCAAAAAGCATATTTCCAAGCACATTTATCATTGATATTTATGATAATATATTTATCTAATGATTTATGTGTTTATTTTCTCAGGAACAAACATTTTCTGCAAAGGTAGTGTCGACACAACCATCCCTGGTGTCGACACAATGGTTCAGAACAGAGGAAGAAATGTGAAGAAAAGTCCATCTCAGGTCGACACGAGTCAAGAGTAGGTCGACACTAGAGACAGATTCCAGAGAAATATGTGAACAGATTGCCATCTCAGGTCGACACCAAATCAGGCAGTGTCGACACTAGATAGCCTTCCCAGAAGCCTAGTTTTGTTGTCTGGGACAGCAGGTCGACACCACCTCATCTCAGGTCGACACTAGAGACCTCTTCCAGGGAGCTGTTTTGCCAGTCTAGGACAGTGTGTCGACACACCTCAAGGGCAGGTCGACACACTCCGGAATCTCTGTGACTTAAGATTCCTCCTGGACACATGGCACCCTAGGGAGATGTCAGATCAACTTTGGATCATGTGCCCACGTACCCCAAGGGTATCCTTCGGATATTTAGGGTATAAATACCCTCCTTAAGGGCACTCATCCTAAGAGAATCTCTTTAGAGCCTCCAGAAACCTGCAAGCGGCGGCAAGAGAATCTCACCTCCCTACTTTGCTCTCTATTGTGCTTCCACACCTCAATTCACCCTTCTCCAAGCACAAGGACCAAAGTTTGATCAACATAAAGCACTAGGATCAACTTCAAAGGAGCAGATCAAGTAGAAGCCAGCATTTGTGAAGTTCTCAAGGAAGATCCCTTCATCAAAGTTGCAGAGCATCGACCAAGGGACTTCAAGTGATCAAGATTCTTCCAATTCGGCCTCTACAAGGGAGTTTTCTTGAAGAACAAGAATTGTCAACCTCGAGTCTAAAGTCTTTCTTGTTTCTTCCTGTCTATTCTAGAGATTGTGCATAATCTATTGCATCAATCCTCTTGAATTGGCCTTAATAGATCAGATCATTGCTAGAGGATCTGGATCTTGTTGTTTTTGTTCTAGCAAGTGGTTGTGAGCCTGTGTGCTCAGGTTTTTGAGTCGTCGCACTCAAGTTGGGTTGTTGAGCAGTCTTGCTCAGAGTCTAGAGTAGTCTTGCTCTAGGTAGTGTGTGAGTTGTCTAACTCATTTGTGGAGTTGTCAGGCTCCAGTGTGGGTTGTGTAACCCAGGTTGTTTAGTGGATCCTCACTGTGTGTGAGGGGTGGATGTAGGAGTCACAAGGTGTGATCTTCGAACCACCTAAAAATCTCTGTGCATTGGTCTGTTTGTGGTTTGATTTTTCTCTTCGTTAGATGAATGCATAGGAACGTTTGAATCCATATAATCAACTTGTTTACTCACTCAAATTGCTTAACTCACTTAATTCTCTTCAGATCTGTGAAATTTGCTTTCAATCTAACTCTGATTCAAAGGACTTTCAAAATTGGTTTTAGCTTCCGCATTAGTTGGCATAGATCTATTCAACCCCCCCCCCCCTTCTAGATCTTGTCCACACCTTTTATCGATCCTTCAATTGGTATCAGAGAGGTTTACACTTGATCTGATCTGATCTGATCTGAGTAGTTTCTGAGTGTTCTGTGTTGCTTGTTTGCTTGCTTGTTTGTTTTGCTGAGTGTTTCCTTCCTTGCACCATCTGTTTAATTAAATGGATTCCAGAGGATTCATAGGTGAGGGTCATTCCATAAATAGGCCACCATTCTTTAATGGAACGGACTATTTTTATTGGAAAAATAGAATGCAAGTGTTTCTAAGAGCCCAAAACTATGAAATCTAGAAAGTAGTGGAAGTAGGACCCTATGAAAACCAGGGAGAGGAAGATACCTGGACTAGGGAACAGATAAGAAGAGCTACATTGAATTATAGTGCCATGAACATGATTCAATGTGCTGTTCACCCCAAAGAGTACTCAAGAATCTCAATGTGCAAATCTGCCAAAGAGATGTGGGATAAACTTGAGGTACTCTATGAGGGAACATCTCAGGTTAAAGAAACCAAGGCTAACATACTTGTCTCAGAATATGAATTGTTTATGATGAAGTCTAATGAGACAATCTCTGAAATGTTTGCCAGGTTCATGATCATAGTCAATGGACTGAAGGCCTTAGGTAAGGACTATACGGATGCTGACTTGGTAAGAAAAATCCTGCGTTCTCTCTCTTCAATATGGCACACCAAGGCCACTGTCATTGAAGATTCTAAAGACTTGTCCAAAATTTCTTTGGATGAGTTGATAGGATCCTTAATGACATATGAAATTAATCTAAAGAGAAATGAGGAACACATAATCAAAACCAAGCCAGTAGCATTAAAGGCCTCATCTAGTAACAAAGATAAAAACCAAGAGAAAACAAGTTCTGATGAGTCTGAGTCCAATGAGGATGAGCTTGCCCTCATGACCAGGCAATTCAGGAAATTCCTAAAATACAGAAAAGGAAAATTCTCAGGGAAAAAGAAATTCCCATCAGGTAAAAGAAATATTTCCTCTTCTAACGTTAACTCAAATAGGAATCAGAAATCTGATATTAATGTCATTTGTTACAGGTGCAACAAGCCAGGACATATGAAGGGAGAATGTCCTGAGAACGAGAAGGAGAAGCACAAGAAAATTCACAAATTCAAGAAGCCGAAGGCCATGGTAGCCACTTGGTCTGATGAAGACTCAAGTGAAGAAGAAGAAGAAGAAAAATCCTCAAGCTCTGGAAGTGAGGAGATATGCTTCATGGCAAATAGTTCGGATGGAAAGGTAAGCACTTCTTTTGAAGATTTTTCTATTGAAGATTGGCAGGATGCTTATGCTGAATTAGTTGAAAAATATTCTGAAATGAGAAAAGAAAATAAGCATCTCAAAAAGAAAATTGAAAACATTTATCATAACCAATCTTCAAACAAAAGAATTTGTGAACTAGAGAATGAAGTAACAGAATTAAATGAAGAAAAAGAAAATCTTCTGAATCTAATTGATGAACTTAAGCTAGCTTCTCAAAAGGCCACCAATGAATTCAAAGATTTATCTGAAAAGCTGGAAAAAGAAAATCAAGATAAACAACAAAAGATTGAAGATATCAAAATTTTGGAAAACCAGTTAAGACAAAAAGATAAAGTCATTGAAACATTCACAAATGGCAAAGATAATTTGGAGGCCTTGTTGGGAACAAATATGAAATCAATCTCTCATGGACTAGGATTTAACAAACAAAAAACCAAGAAAGACAAATCTGGTGAGAAAAAGGATAAAGCACCCTTAATTAAATTTGTCAAAGGTCCTAGTCTTGAAAATAGTGAAATCAAACAAAAATCAAGCAAAACACAAAAAAGTCCAAAAACTCATAACAAAGACAAGGCAACCAGGTCGACACAGTCACCTGACAGGTCGACACCAGTCCACAAGAAGAAGGATTTTGTGGCTGTTGTGTCGACACCAGACAAGGTGAGGTCGACCTGCTCAACATCAACCAAGACAAACCACAAAATAAAAAATTCAAATAAAAATCTGAAAAATAAGAAAAAGTCAAAGGAAGTCATTCATGAAGAACCTTGGACTTCCAAGACAAGTTATCAAGCTGATTGGAGCCAATGGTATAACAATCCATGTTGGTATCATCCTCAATTTTTCTATCCAAACTTTCTGATGTACCAACAAAATCCTTGGATTCCACCTCCTAATCTGAATTCTCATGCTCAAATGAAAAACACCCCTCCTACCAAAAACTCTGGTGTTTTCATTCCTAAAGAAAAGAAGAAAATGAAAAAGTTAGAGAACACAAATGTCATAAAACCAAAATTAAAAACAAACCAAATTTGGGTGAGAAAAGATTTGATAATGTTGTCCAAACTTTGGGTACCAAAATCTTCTATCCACTAATTGTTTTTGCAGGAAGGTCGTGCACCCAATTCAAATGTGTGGTTCCTTGACAATGGGTGTTCACGACATATGACTGGGGATAGAGCCAAATTTTCTTTCCTACTAGAGAAGGAGGGAGGTTCAGTAACTTTTGGAGGTAAAAATAAAGGAAAGATCATTGGATCTGGAAAGGTTGGTCAAACTTTCTCAAACTCTGTTGATAATGTTTTATTAATTGATGGTCTTGATTACAACTTGTTCAGTATCAGCCAACTATGTGACAAAGGTCACAAAGTTGTGTTTGAATCTGATTTTTGCAAAATAATTGATTCATCAACTGATAAAATTAAATTCTTTGGAAAAAAGGAAAACAATGTTTATATGATTGACCTTAATAAAAACTTTTCTGAAAATCTCTGTTTTGTTGCAAATAAAGATGAAATTGCATGGACTTGGCACAAAAGACTTGGCCATGCAAGTTTCAGAACTTTAAATAAATTGTTAAGGCTGAATCTGGTTAAGGGTCTTCCTGAATCTTTTTCAAATGTTGAAAATCAAGTTTGTGGGATCTGTGCCCAAGGTAAACAAACCAGGAAATCTTTTAAGAACTTCAATGAGGTACTCACATCTAGGCCACTAGAACTACTTCACATGGACCTTTTTGGCCCAACCAGAATTCTAAGTCTAAGTGGCAAGAGATATGGGTTTGTAATCATTGATGATTTTACTAGATTTACTTGGGTCATTTTCTTGTCCCACAAAAGTGATACTTGCCTTGAGTTCAGGAAATTCTGTACCACTGCCTTAACAAATTTTTCATATAAAATCAAAAATATTTTGACTGATCATGGGGGAGAATTTGAAAACCAATCTTTTTCTGATTTATGTGCTGAACTTCAAATTTTCCACAAGTTTTCTTCACCAAGAACTCCAGAACAAAATGGAGTTGTAGAAAGGAAGAACAGAACTCTTGTGGAAATGGCTAGATCCATGCTCCTTAAGAGTAATTTGCCCAAATCCTTCTAGGCTGAAGCTGTAAACACAGCAAATCATATTCTCAATAGAGCATTGGTCAGACCAAAAATCAAGAAAACCCCCTATGAATTATTGAAAAACAAAAAGCCAACTGTTTCCTATTTCAAAATCTTTGGGTGCAAATGTTATGTACACAACAATAATAAAGAAAATCTTGACAAGTTTGATGCTAAGAGTCAGGAAGCTATCTTCCTTGGCTATTCAAAAGTGTCAAGAGCTTTCAGAGTGTACATTCTCAAAAGCAAAACTGTTGAAGAGTCTCCTCATATTATATTTGATGAAAATTCCTTTTCCACTAACACTTCTAAATCTTGCAGGGAAAAACAAGATAGTGAAGAGGATGACTTCATTGTGGACTCTTCACCAACTGTTGAGGAGCTTGAAGACTGTGATGAGAACTTGAACAACAATTCACCATCTTCAAGTGGATCAGGTAACATTGCTCCAGATTTAGATAACCCTCAACAGGTAACTACTGATCATCGCATTTTGAGAGATCACCCATTGGATAATGTAGTTGGTAATTTGCATGATAGAGTTAGGACTAGATCATCTTTGGTATCAGAGACCCCCTTCCAAACCCCTCAGTGCCGGGAAGACTTTACTGAAACCAAGGGCAGTAGATTTGGATGACAATGAATTGATAGCTGCATTTCCTGAAGTTTTAAACTTCTTCAATTTCCAATCTTGGCAGTCCTTTATATCAGAATTTCGAGTCATTTACCCTAGACTTGTGCAAGAATTTTATCAGAATTTGGAATGCACAGATGAAGGGTTTCAGTCAAAGGTTAAGGGGATTGCTATTGACATGCCAACAGCCACAGCTGCCTCAATTTTCAAAGTCTCAGATGAAGGTGAAGACTACCATAATTTTGAATTCAGCCTCCATGAAGCCTACACCATATTGACTGGTTTGCCTGCAGATGAGTCAGATATTAAGCAAACCCATGTCACCAAATTCAACACCAACACCTTTCCCCCTGTCTTGAGGCTTACTCATCATATGCTCACTACCATCATCACACCTCAAGGTGGTGGGAGAGATAGGCTAACAGACATCCAAAGGTTTGTCCTTTTCTGTATGAGCAAGAACCTGAAGATAAACCTTCATATTATCATGTACCAGATCATCTCTGAGACCACCAGGGCAGATTTGAAAAGATCACTTCCATATGCAGCCCATTTGACTGCAGTCTTCAAGCACTTTGGTGTGCCTCTACAGAATGAAAAATTTGAGAAAATCCCTAAGTCCAACATTTACTGCTTTAAGCATGTGCAGAAATTCATGGGATTTAGAATTGTTGGTGATCAAGTGAGAAGAGGGCCAGCTGCAGTAGAGGCCCCTGTAGTCCAAGAGGATCAGCCTCAAATGCAAGAGGAACAGCCTGCAATGCAAGAGGACCAGCCTCAAATGCAAGAGGACCAGCCTCAAGTGCATGAGGACCAGCCTCAAATGCAAGAGGACCAGCCTCCCATCAATGAGGATCAGCCTCCTATGGCAGCTCAAGCTAATGACCCAATTATTGCCCCTCTTTCACCTCAACTTCAGCCTTCCTCCTCCATGAACTTTGACACTAAAATACCATCTTTTTCTCCACAACATCCAGTTCATGCATCCTCATCCTTTGGTGGACCTTCTGTTCCACCAGAGTTGCTCACTTTCCTAAATGACAAGTTTGATACCTTGAACACCACAATTCAGACCATGTCATCAAATTTTGAGTTGAGGATTCAAAGATTGGAGAACACAGTATCTGCTAAATTCATTGAGCAAAAGGCAGCCTCAGACTATGCTGCCCAAAGATTCAACAGATTGATTGGGACAATGGGAGATGCTTCGATTGAGCTGAAGGAGCACCAAAAAACACTGGAAACTGTTCTTCAGGGAATTTTGGCAAATTCCCAAGCTGATGTATTCAACACCAAGCAGACACTATCTGAGATAAGCAAAACAAGACTATCATTTGCACATCTAGTGGATGACTTGGAGAACATGAAGAATCTCTCTGCTCACATAGATGAAGAAATGTCTGCACTCAAGCAAGAATTCAAAGTATTGAATAGGCCTGGTTGGTCAACTGGTTCATCTTCCTCTTCACAACCAAGGCCAAATGAGTTCAGTGCACTTCAAGCTTCAATATCAGAAAATTCAGAGAGAATGAAGAATCTTTTGCACACCCGACTCTCAACTATCCAAGCCCAAATGAAGTCTAGTCTAACTTCAATGCAAAAGAGGCTAACGGATATTGAGACTATTTTGTTACCCATTCCTCCTCCTCCTCCTCAGTAATGTAACTTCTTTTGATAATGTCAAAGGGGGAGAAGTTTGTTTGAAATTGTAATGTTCATATCATGAATGAAATGAAATGAATAGAAATTTTTATGCATATCTATGTGCTTTGAATGTGATTGCAAATCTTTTGAATGAATTTGAATGTAATGAATGCTTGTCAAGCTGCTTGACCTGTGTATTTCAAATGTGTACAAATCTCAATGTCACTAAAAAATGTTCAAAGGTCCTTGACAAGTACAAATAAAAGAAAATGAAAATGCTTGAAATCACATCTCATTGAAATCTTCCAATTCCAAATGAACTTAATGTTGCAATCATCAAAAATGGGGAGATTGTTGGGTTGAGTGTGAATATAATTCATTTCTCCTCACATTTTGATGATGACAAGTTGTGATTTTAATGCATAACCATTGGAACATGTAAAATACACCACCTGAAATTACAATATTCAAAAAGCATGTTTCCAAGCACATTTATCATTGATATTCATGATAATATATTTATCTAATGATTTATGTGTTTATTTTCTCAGGAACAAACATTTTCTGCAAAGGTAGTGTCGACACAACCATCCCTGGTGTCGACACAATGGTTCAGAACAAAGGTAGAAATGTGAAGAAAAGTCCATCTCAGGTCGACACGAGTTAAGAGCAGGTCGACACTAGAGACAGATTCCAGAGAAATATGTGAACAGATTGCCATCTCAGGTCGACACCAAATCAGGCAGTGTCGACACTAGATAGCCTTCCCATAAGGCCAGTTTTACTGTCTGGAACAACAGGTCGACACTAGAGACCTCTTCCAGGAAGCTGTTTTGCCAGTCTGGGACAGTGTGTCGACACACCTCAAGGGCAGGTCGACACACTCCAGAATCTCTGTGACTTAAGATTCCTCCTGGACACGTGGCACCCTAGGGAGATGTCAGATCAACTTTGGATCATGTGCCCACGTACCCCAAGAGTATCCTTCGGATATTTAGGGTATAAATACCCTCCTTAAGGGCACTCATCCTAAGAGAATCTCTTTAGAGCCTCCAGAAACCTGCAAGCGGCGGCAAGAGAATCTCACCTCCCTGCTTTGCTCTCTCTTGTGCTTCCACACCTCAATTCACCCTTCTCCAAGCACAAGGACCGAAGTTTGATCAACATAAAGCACTAGGATCAACTTCAAAGGAGCAGATCAAGTAGAAGCCAGCATTTGTGAAGTTCTCAAGGAAGATCCCTTCATCAAAGTTGCAGAGCATCGACCAAGGGACTTCAAGTGATCAAGATTCTTCCAATTCGGCCTCTACAAGGGAGTTTTCTTGAAGAACAAGAAATTTCAACCTCGAGTCTAAAGTCTTTCTTATTTCTTCCTGGCTATTCTAGAGATTGTGCATAATCTATTGCATCAATCCTCTTGAATTGGCCTTAATAGATCAGATCATTGCTAGAGGATCTGGATCTTGTTGTTTTTGTTCTAGCAAGTGGTTGTGAGCCTGTGTGCTCAGGTTTTTGAGTCGTCGCACTCAAGTTGGGTTGTTGAGCAGTCTTGCTCAGAGTCTAGAGTAGTCTTGCTCTAGGTAGTGTGTGAGTTGTCTAACTCATTTGTGGAGTTGTCAGGCTCCAGTGTGGGTTGTGTAACCCAGGTTGTTTAGTGGATCCTCATTGTGTGTGAGGGGTGGATGTAGGAGTCACAAGGTGTGATCTTCGAACCACCTAAAAATCTCTGTGCATTGGTCTGTTTGTGGTTTGATTTTTCTCTTCGTTAGATGAATGCATAGGAACGTTTGAATCCATATAATCAACTTGTTTACTCACTCAAATTGCTTAACTCACTTAATTCTCTTCAGATCTGTGAAATTTACTTTCAATCTAACTCTGATTCAAAGGACTTTCAAAATTGGTTTTAGCTTCCGCATTAGTTGGCATAGATCTATTCAACCCCCCCCCCCTTCTAGATCTTGTCCACACCTTTTATCGATCCTTCAGACTGCAACTGGTCAAATAAGTCATCGATCTTCAGCAACGGATACTTGTTCTTCACTGTTACCTGGTTCAGCTGCCTATAATCGATGCACAACCTCAGACTGCCATCCTTCTTCCTCACGAACAGCACTGGTGCTCCCCACAGCAAACGACTCGGACGGATGAAACGCAACTCAAGCAACTTCTGCAACTAGTGCTTCAACTCACGCAACTCAGCCGGAGCCATCCAGTAAGGTGCCTTAGACAAAGACATCGTACCAGGCAAAAGCTCAATGGAGAACTCTACCTCCCGCTCAGGTGGCAACCCAAGTAGATCCTCCGGAAAAACATCAGAGAACTCACAAACAACAAGCACATCAAAAACCGACGACCCGCTAGGCTCCAAGGAACAAACAGAAGCAAGATATGCTACACAGCCATCACGGATGAAACGACGAGCTCTACAGAAGGAAATTAAAGGTTGACGGGTAGACCGGATACCTCGGAAGCAGATAACAGGCACTCCAGATATCTCAAACCAAACGGTCTTCTGCTGACAATCCACCACAGTTGAGTGAGCCTCCAACCAGTCCATGCCAAGGATGATGTCAAAGTCACGAAGCTGCAATGCGTACAACCTGGCCAGCAACTGGTGTCCCTGGACCTCAACTGTGACACCCTCCAGGTAACCGAAAGAATGCATGTAATCACCGTCTCAGGGGTGTGATGAACCAGAGACTCGTAAAACTCCTCGAAAGCAAAACAAAGGGAAGCACCGGGATCAACCAAAACATGAACAGCTCTACCAAGGATAGGCAAAGTACCTATAACCAGGTTCGACGCCTCGGCCTG
Source organism: Colocasia esculenta (assembly GCA_014218235.1). Lineage (NCBI taxonomy): Eukaryota > Viridiplantae > Streptophyta > Magnoliopsida > Alismatales > Araceae > Colocasia > Colocasia esculenta. The sequence continues at coordinate 24,546,640 of CM024759.1, forward strand.
CTCCCTGGTAAGAGCCATCACACGACCATGTCCACGCCCACACTGCAGCGCCTGCTGGGGCTACTGCTGCTACGGTGGCTGCTGGTGCTGCGTAAAGTGTTGCTGCTACTAGTATGGCTGGAACTGCTGAGGCTGCTGATGTTGCTGAAACTGCTGAGGTTGCAAATGATACTGCCCCTGCTGCTGCTGAGGAGGTGCCTGCTGCTGAGGAGGGAACTGGTACTACAGTAGCTGTTGTGTGTACTGCACTGGCTGCTGCAGCTGCTGGACTTTCCCCATCGGGCAATCCCTCCTGAAGTGGCCCGGTAAACCACAAGTGTAACAGACTGCCTCCTGCCTACCCTCCTTAGCTCTCTGCTGGAATGACTGCTCCGCAAACCTCGACTGACGCTTCTGCTGCTTGCCCCAACTACCTCCACGAGTGGTCATTTGCTTGAACCTTGAGTGCAAACCAGAACTACCTGAGCCCGAAGAAGAAGAAGTTGCGCTACCGTGACTACCTGCGGGACGCAGGTATGGCGAGGACCTAGAAGAGGCTCCTCCCTACTGCTGCTGCTGCTAGAGCTGCTAGGTCTCCCTCTCCAAGGTGGTGGCCTTAGCCACGGCCTCTCCCAAGGTGGCACACATGTGAGCAGTCACGCCCCACCTCAAGTCTGGCCTCAGACCTACGATAAACCTCTCTTCACAAGCCTACTCACTACTGGCAACATGAGGAACATGCCTCAACAACCGGACGAACCTCTGATGGTACTGAGTAACTGTGAGATCGCCCTGAACCAACTCGTGGAACTGATCTCGCCTCTCATGTCGAGCATAGTCAGAAAAGTACTCACCGTGGAAGACACCCAAAAACCGATGCCATGTGATCTGATCCAAACGCTGTCCTGGAAAGTGGGTCTGCTGCTGAACTCTCCACCACTCATGGGCTGACCCCTTGAGCTGATACACTGCCAGTTTGACCTGGTCCTCCTCAGCACACTCCATGGTCTCGAACGTGTGCTCCAACTCATGTGTCCAACTCTCTGCCTTGTCTGGATCATACTCACCGAAGAACATCGGTGGTCGGAGATGCAAGAACCACTCGAAGAGGGCAGTCCTATCCTCAGTGACAGCCATCCTCCTCCTACCGGCTTGGGTACTCCCAGTATCCGATGTCTGCTGAACTACTACCTGCTCCACCTGTGGATCGGCCTACTGCTCTGGTACTGCTGGGGGAGGTACTAGAGGATGACCTCCCGTTGCTGCCTACCCAGGCTACCATGCTCCCTGGTATAGGGTCCTGAAGAACTGCTCAGCCATGGGGAACCAATCCGCGTACTGTTGTGGCGGGGGTGGTACCACTGCTGCTGTTGCCTACCCGCTGCTGCTGTTGTCGCTGCCTCTTGAGGTTGTGCCACAAACTCCTCTGCTAACACATCCTCCTGAACCTGCCCCTACGCGAGCATATCTGATCACCCTGCTGCTCCATCAGCTCTCTGGTCTGCCTACGCCTGCGCGAAGAGATATCCTGCACGGCACCCAACCAACAAGGTTAACAATACCAACTCGGGCAGCTAGCAGTGTACTTGTACTACTGTTGGGACTTCCTGTTGCAGTTTAAATCCACTACAAGTCCTTTTAGACCCTCGCTTTGATACCAAGTGTAACGACCCCGAGAACCCTTGGCCCAAGCCAAGGACCTGATTTTCGCGGTCACTGCCTACGGATCCGGAGACTCGAAAGGGCTATAACACAAGTCTAACAGAATATGTAAAGGAAATAAATGTCAACTGCTAACTAGGAGCACACACGCGGAAGCAGAAATAAGAGCGAGACAGCAGCATATCGCTCTAGGTACAGTCCCAACACACACGACTAGTACAAGTAAAAAGGGAAGAACAGAGCCCTTAGGGGCATACCCTGAGGGTGACATACAACTGAAGGGGAAAAACCACTGCTATCTGCGGGGACGATGACTACTGCCCCGCCTCCTCCGCCCGACGCGCGCCCTGCCACTACTGAGAAGTCTCACCTGGAAAAGGAAGGGATGAGCTTCACAACAGAAGCTCAGTAGGGACTACCAATCTCCTACTGGCTCTAACAGGTAGAAGAATATATAAACAATTAAATAACAGTAGTTATATCCTCAAATCTACAAGGGGAAGTGCGGAAGCAAAGCTACTAACTAGCAACGGCACGGAAGGACACCACGGTCGGAAACTCCGTATGACTGCACGTCGTGACCACCACACGACTGGAAACACAGACAGAGTGAACCCTGCCTAGACAAGAGACACTACCTATGGAAAATGCTACCACTAGTCAACCGGTCAGGTGCGTCCACTGACGTCTTATCCTCAACCCAGGTCCAAACCTCCACGCCTCGTCAGAGTGGGGCAGGAACACAAGTAACACAACAGTAACCACCGTAGTCTGGCCAGACTACGCTCCCACGCCTGGCCTCTCTAGGTGGTTCCAGGGCCACAAAGAGCAAGGCAGCGAGAAAAAGGACTGATTGGCCTGCAACGGGAAGGACTCCAAATGACCTCGGTGTCCCAGACCAACCAAGAGAGCTCTACAAATGACTCAACATTGCTGTCCTAACCACTATTTTCCCCTCTGCTCCAGAGTCCGTGACTCGAGCATGCCCGCCGCCCAGAGTACTCCCTCAACAGACGTGCGGGGATGGGGGTCCCAGGCAACGGTAACAACCTCTCTCACAGGACAAGCCCTCAAGTGCCGAGCCCCAGGCGAACGACTAGTGTAGGACCGTACTAGGAACTAGCACTGGTGCCACGGGTACAGCAAGAACCAAAAACGGCAAAGACTCCACAGAAAACGGAACTCCGTAAGATTTACCTGTCTCTGATGCTGTCGTGATGCTCCTGGCTATCGTGACATTGTCGCGACGCACCTGGCTGTTGCGACCATGTTGCGATGCCCTAGGCAGTTATGACCATGTCGTGACATGCCAGGGTGTCGCGATCATGTCGCGGCGACCATACCGGTCACGACATGATCGCGACCTCTAAGCCGGTCGCGACCTCAGTCGAGAGGGGTCCCTGGACGACCCTCCCAAGGACCACACCAAAAACCACGCAAACACATTCCACAGGGGGAGGGGAGCATGGGAAACATGTAGGAAAGCTTCTACACAAGGCAAACCACCCTCAACCCCATAAATCATGCATTTACATAGAAATCTACACTCAAGGGAAACCTTAGTCACCACGACCATGGATCTCACACATCCACGACCCCAAACCACAGAGAACACAAGAAACCTCAAGGGAAAGGGGGCATGCTAGGACAAGTGGGAGATAAGGGGTCCCTACCTCCAAGAGTAGAGCCGACCCGTTGGGGCCTTCACGTCAGAATGGCCACCTCCTCTTCGCTCCAAGCTCCACGATCACACCGCCTACATGAACGGACGTCACCTCCTCGCCCAAAACACCAAGAATCGTCGGAGAAGCCAAGGGGGCGCGGAGGGGAAGAAGAAGAAGAGGGAAAGGGGAGAAAGGGGAAATGGGCACCTGCCTCGATTTTGAACCGACGGCCCCAGAGACGCGATGGGTCGGGCCGGCGCGACAGCAACCCTGTCACGATGCCCCTGAGCGTCGCGACCATGTCGCAACCGCCCACCCCGGTGCGACACCAAAAGTGGTCAAACCTCGAAGATCGGGAAAACTAGAATGCGGTGGCCTGCCAGGTTGCGTCAACGTTGTACGCACCTGACACCCGACAAAGTCATTCTGAAAGAAAGGACAGCGGTCAGATCGGTCAGAAAAGCAGTCGCGTCGCCTTCAGACGTCGCGACAAGAATGCGACGCCCACCCCCGTCACGACCATAAAGCGACGGCCAGGTGTGCCACGACCAAAAGCCTATCACAACAGGCTCCCCTGGCGTGACCATGTCACGACCAGGGTGTCCGTCGTGACCCTAAGGACGGGGCCAAGGGCCCGCGAGGGCCGGGTCTTACAAGTTCAATCCACACCTTTTGACGCACAGGCTGACATTTGTGGTGTTAATGCCCCCGGTTACTCACTGTAGTAAACATTATACCCTTTAACAAAGTTAATAGTATTCACTTTTTGATGCGAAGGTAGACATTTGTGATGCCAATGCCCCTAGTTACTCAATATATCTACTATCATGGCTCTGCTTTTCCCTCTTTTATTTTTTTTATTTATTATAAGAAATAGGTAGCTTTTCTCCTTTTTTTATTGAATCAAGTTGTCAGAAATGTTGGAGGTAAATACTAGTTCTAAATGTTTAATTCAAAGACCTTCTCACTTTTCAAAACATTTGAGACATAAGGGCATTTTCAAAAAGGTTACTCAATAGAGTCATTTTAAGGAAATTAAATTGTGCAATATTTTCTATATGACACAACAATAGACACACTCAAAAGATTATTATTTCTAAACCATTGGAATTAAGTCAATGCCTTTCTTATTACATAATCATGAAAATTTGTCAGAGTGTATTAATCTAGAATTCTCTTCATCTTCTTCAACTAGATCTTCATCACTCCAGGTAGCCATCATGGCTCTAGGCTTCTTGTACACTTCCTTTTTATTATTCAATTTCTTTTTGAGGTCTAGACATTCACCTCTCATATGTCTCTGCTTCTTGCATTCATAATAAATAATCATGTCATTCTTCTTATTTGAATCAAACTTGTTTGAAAAATCTTTCTTAGGAAAGGTTTTGAATTTACCTTGTCCTTTCTTTCTAAACGTGAGGAACTTTCTGAACTATCTAGTCAACAAAGCCATCTCATCATTCTCACTATCACTAGACATTTCTTCCTCCTCATTTTCAATCGCATTCTTAGAACTAGATGAAGCTTTCAATGCAATTGATTTCTTCTGAGTGAACTCAGATTCTTTTCTTTTCAAGTTAATCTCGTATGTCATTAGGGATCCTATCAATTCATCTAATTGCATTGTAGACAAGTCCTTAGAATCTTTAATGACAGTGGCTTTAATGTGCCAGGCAGGTGGAAGAGACCGAAGTATCCTCCTCACTAAGTCACTTTCACTATACTCCTTCTTAAGACTCTTAAGACCATTAATGATTATCATGAATCGAGCAAACATATTTGAAATTGTTTCTTCATTTTTCATTTTGAACATCTCATATTCTGAAGCATGCATGCTAGCTTTGGTTTCCCTTACCTCAGGCGTACCTTCGTAAATTAATTCCAATTTGTCCCACATCTCCTTTACAGAATTACATGTGGAGACTCTTGCGTATTCTTTGGGGTGTATGGCGCACTGCATCATATTCATCGTGCTCCAATTTACTGTGGCCTTCCTTATCTGCTCCCTTGTCCAAGTGTCTTCAGCTTCTGGCAGATCTGTAGGTCCTTTGCTCACTACTTTCCACAATTCATAGTCTTGAGCCCTTAAAAATACCTACATACGATTTTTCCAATAGATGTAATTAGTTCCATCGAAAAATGGTGGCCTAGACACCGAATGTTCTTAAGCCAAAAATCTCTTATTAGTATTCATCATTGAGGATCTCTCCTGATCGTTTGATCAAACAATTAATTAAACTGCAAAATGGAGAAACTTGTTCTGATACCAATTGAAGGATGCAAAATTAGCTTCAAAGGAAATCTAGAAGAGGGGGTTGAATAGATTTCACTCAATTTAAAGAAAGCAATAATCAAATTCGATTCCTATAGTTGATGTGAATAGTTAAAGCAGGCACAGATCAAATTTGATACCAGATGAGTGTGCAAGAAGTGAGTTAAGTGGTGATAAGATGACAACGATGGAGTTTATAGATCATGCCTACCAAACATCTATCGTAAGGAGATCAAACCACATGAACACAGCAATTTAAGGTGGTTTGGACTACACAACTGGTGTATCCTACGTCCACCGTCCACACACACACTCAAAATGCTTATCTAGCAAGTTTGAAATACACACACAGGTGACCATGACTTGAGATGAGAAAGTTCTTAGATCAAGACACACACACACGTGAGATTGAGCACAAGGATTTCTCAATTCACACTTCACACACTAGAGAGGATGAAATTTAAGCACACATGAATAGTTTGGAGGAGAACAGAGTAGAGGTAATTGGTTTCGAATCCCCTTTAAGCCTTAATCCAGATCTTCTGACTTCAAATTGCAGGAATCTAATGCGAACCCACGAGCCTTGATGATGAATTTCACTTCCAATCGATTTCCTCAGATGAATTTATTGGTCTGCAACCTCTGGAACTCAAGCAGAGCATTGGAGAGGCCCTTTCTAGCCGTCGCAACCTTTCTTGGAGTTGTGTGGTCTCTCTCTTCAAAAAGAGACAGAGGGAACCTTTTATAGGTGTGTCCTTATCCTCACATGTACATGGGAGTAGGGCTGCCAACGGGTCGGAATCGGACATGGCACTTTCCGCATCCATTTCCTATAAGAAAATCAGAAATAGGTCGGAAACGGAAAGTAATCAGCAACATTTGGTACGATCAAATGGTAGATATATGAACCATTAGGAGTAATGGTAAAAGAGATGTCTTTGATAATAATAGGCATAATAAATGCTACGAGAGAGACAAGTTAATTAGATTCTATTTACAAATTAAGGAGAAGCTAAAAACTTAGTCTAAAGTTTTTTAATATTAAGAAATAAGATTTTAAGAGTATATATTTTGTAAATAAAATAAAATTTATATCTTATTGGAAATAGAAACAGAAAAATGGAAAATAATCAAAAACTAAAAAATAGATACGGAAAGGTCAGAAACGGTTCGAAAAGTCGGAAAGCGGATATCCATTGGCAGCCCTACATGGGAGTGCATGTGGATAAGGAAAGGATGCCCTAATTAATTCCCCGTACCGCTCACATGTTCAATCGCTGGGCTTCATGGTGGTCGACAACCGCATGAAGGTTGTCGACAACTACTACTGCACATTCTCCATCTATAAATGAAATTCTAAAGACTTCTCTTAGTTGTCGACAGACGACAGATGATTGTCAACAACTATTGCCTCAACTTCATCTTCCAAAAATGAATTTGTGCCATCTGTTTCTAGTTGTCGGCAACTAATCCATGCTTGTCGACAAGTATTGTCATAGGTTCTTCTTCCAGAATTGGATCTCTAAACTCTATCTTCAGTTGTCGACAAATGATTGTCAAGTTGTCGACAAGTATGCCTTCAACTCATTTTCTTCAGATTTTACTTGATCTTTTGTGCACTTCAATCTAACACTTGTTATCCTACAAAAAATGCTTCACCATAGATGTTATCATTTAAAGTTCATGAATCAAGAATAGGATATTGCCATGTGGTTGCAATCATCAAAATAACATGTACAACACATTATCCAACATACCAATTCTAGTGAAACCAAAATCATAAGAGCTCCAATCGTACAGGAGAAACATGCATAGGAATATAAACAAACAATCAAAAAATGTAGGGAGGAACCTACCTTAGAGTTGGGCACCACTGTTGGGTCAAGATGAGCTCCCTAAGCTTCCCGTCTCTCCTCTTTCTGTCTCCTTAGCGACTCTTTTCTTTCTTTTCTTTCTGTGGTGGAAGGAGGGAAATGGTGGCATGGAAGGAGAATAGGGAATGGAGGAGAGGATGAGAAGGGGTAGACGGAATTACAAAGAGGGTCGGAGGGCTATATATAGTGGTGGTCATGCTTCATGGCTGCCACTGGAGGAATGATACTCATCACCCTCCAATCTTTCTCTTCAAGCTCACGCACCTTATCTTTTAAATAAGATTCCAACCAAATCTTAACACGTAGTATTTCTTGATTCCCAAGGGTTGAACCTTCGGCAGCCACGGGTCTAGTAAGATAGAGTTTAACCACAATTCGACATGTATCTAACTCCATTCTTGGACCTTAAGAAACATAGGTAAGTTTACGTAAAGAAACTGACGTAAATAAGTTACGTAATTCAAATTAATTCATTTAGGTTCTTTGGGACACTAATTCTATATCTAAACGATGTCCAATCAAGGTGAAACTTCAAATATAAGCCAATTGGAAGGTGATGCAAATTATGGTGATTTTAGTTTAATTTTTCAAAATAATTTTCCATCAAGTAAAAATTATCCCAAAAATCATTAAGTCGACTTAACATTAATATTTTTGCATCAATAATTCTCAATATTTACATTCTTAGAACCAACATATTTTTCTGATAATTATGGTGGCTTCAGATTTAACCATGTTTTCGAAACCCGAAGTCGCCCCGTAGCGGTGCGCATATTCGAAGATAGTATCGAAATTACCTTAATAATATGAAAATATTCCTAAATTAAGGGTAATCATGTTTCATGTGAGTGGTTATGTTTTATGTAAGAATCATTATGCTTTTTCAATTTTCAATATCGTATTATTATTTTGGTATTAAATTTTGGGACGTTACAAGCACCCAACCTAAACAAACCACATAAGAAGGCCCTCAGTCTCGCAATCAAGGATGAAAGGTCCAACTGCCACTCCACCACTACTGAAGCAAGAACTATGGGGACCAACTAACATCACTCACAGTCTGACTAAACTATAGGCCCACATCTGTCACACCTCTATATGTTCTGGAGCTCGTAGAGTGAGGCTGTGGAAGAAGGAGCTAGCTGGGGCCGAGCACGTCTACTGGTTCCACTATCCCAAGCACGAGTGCACTACAAGTGACTGAAAGAAAGAACAACCATGTCACAAGTCGATGTCCCGCCGTCGTCTTTCCCCTAGCCAGACGTACAACTCACAACAAAGGTGTAGGGGAGTCTAGGAAGATGATAAGACCCTGATGGTACCATCGTACTAGGACTGACCTTGAGCACACAAGTGCTTGGCTCATAAAGAACCTGGTGTACCTGATTGAGTATGCTTTCTAAATAAGCATTCGGACCACCGAACTTGATAAAACATAGCGACACCATCAAAGCTTTATAGTCAAATTTGTTGGCCCACAGTAGCACAACAAAAGGGGGGATTGACTGAGTGCTGTAATATTAACACGTAAAACAAAAACTTTTGATGTGGAAGCATTAGTTACAAATTAAACATAGTGAACTAATAAGCAGCAATTAAATAAGCCAATCACACAAAGGGCGCAAAGATTTATCCTGGTTTGGCACCTCCTTCAATGGAAGCCTATGTCCAGTCCCCAAGCAAACTCTCTTAAGATTTTACTAACCAGCGTACAGTCCCCCCAATGGACATACAATGCCCAACAACCCACTAGTCCTCCCTTCTACACAAGGGGAAAGCTGAGTACAGTCCCTCAACTGGACACAACACCCAGCAACTTGTTGGTCTTTCCTTTAACACAAGGGATACACTGAGTACAGTCCCTCAGCTGAAAAAATCACCCAACAACCAACGGGCCTTCTCTTCACATAGGAAGAGGAACAAACTGTCTTTCTTAAGAAAAGAAAAAGCAAGTTGTCGAGATCAAGTTCAGGAGAAAATGAACTTGACTCTCTTGATCTCGATAGCAACCTGAGAGCTAAAAGATAAGAAAGAAGCTCAGACTCTCAAGTTGAAACTCTCTCTCATATTTATAATGACACACAGAGAGAGATGAGAAAGAGTGAAGGCTTGAGCGTAGGATATTTCTATGGTGTATGCTCCTTCTCTTTCAGAATACTTCAAATCCTTCGACTCTTTATAGAGCTTCTGAAGAAGACCGTTGAGATAACTGCTTGGGCTTCATCTTCTTTTGTTGCTCTTCTTCTTCTGCCTGTTGCCTCTTGAAGATATTGAAGAAGACCGTTTGAATGAAGTCGTTAGACTCCATCTTCTTCCTGTTGCTTCCTCTTGAGTTGTGTATTTTCATAATCCCTTTTAGCAAGTCTCATGTAGGTCTTTGCATGAGTATTGTAAACATGCATACATTTAATGCATGGAAGAGGATGTTAGGTAAGAGAAGTTGTGTGTCAGTCAGCCCATACCTTATTTCCCTTTAGTCCACAAATTCTAACTAACACCCTCCTTACCTACCACAAAAAAGGTAGCCGATAAAAGGTAGGATGCAGTCTGACCAAATTTCATGGAAGCAACTGCCCTACAGAGTACACACTTTAAGAGATAGGAAGTAATAAGAAAGATATGCGCAGAGGGTTTGAAATCTTGTTTACGAGCCAAGATAATTGATAGAGCAATATTCAAACTAAAGATTTAGTCAATCGATGTATTTGACTAAAGCTAATCACTAATTGGAGGCATACATGATAATTGTTCACTAATCGAAACATTATAAGATATGTATTCACTAATTAGTACAATGTATAACTTGTATTCAGTAATCAATACGTAAACAACACTAATCGAAACAATATATTGTAAGTGTTCACAAATCGATATCTGAATAACACTAATCGGAATAATATAAAACTTTTATTCAATAATCGAAACATTTCTAACACCAAACAGAATACTACTGAACTTTTGTTCGCTAATCGGAAGGATATTGAACCTTTGTTCAATAATCAGAATGTTCATAACACCAATCAGAATACTACTTAACCTTTATTCACTAATCGGAAGGATATTAAACCTTTGTTTAGTAATCAGAATCTTCATTACACCAATCGAAATACTACTGAACATGTTTTCACTAATCGGAAGGATATTGAACATTTGTTTGGTAATCGGAATGTTCATAACACTAATCAATATAAACTTGTTCTCTAATACAAGAGTAATTGGAATGATGTTAAGTAATCGAAAAGAATATTCAGTAATCGAGGTGATATATCACTAGTCAGAACAAGCGATTCTTTTGTAATTGGAATGAAACTTTTCTTTACTAATCGATAGAAGGTTTCTTCTGTAATCGATGTGAAGCTTTCTTCTCAAATCAGTATAAGCCTTGTTCTATAATCAGTATAAGATTTCTTCTCTAATCGATAGAAACTTCTTCTTGTTCTCTAATCGGTAAAAACCTTCTTTAGTAATCAATGTGGCGCTTTAGTCTTTAATCGATACACATTGAACTATAACAAGGCTTCTGCCCTGTTCAGATAGAGAATAGGGGTTAAAACTGCAAAGATTAAGAACGCACCTTATTGAGCGACCGTGTCCTTAAATACTGTGCCACACATCGACCTAGTGTGCGCCAAGCGTAACACATGTACTAGAAAACCAAAAACAGTAGTTTTGAGAACGCGCCCTAAGGGGTGACCACGTTATGGACACGGCATCCATCCTAGCCTCATTCTCACACAAAGAACCAGGGTGCATAGTGTGCCAAAATTTTCGACCCACAACACCCACACAAGGCACTGGAATCCCAAGAACACACTCTAATGGCCATATATTGACCTGAAAGTCAAATAAAACTTGTTAACCTCAAATCCAAACGACCAAGACATTACAAACCTCCAAGGCCAAGATAATAAAAGGAGCAAAAGAGAATCGGCACTCTCCAACTCTCAAGTTTGAGCAGTATACTCCCTTCTTCGTTCAGGTTTATCAAATCCTTCAAAAGATCCGAGACAAGGAGGAGGAGATATGCATTGAGGATCTCTAGATATTACAATTATCTATTATCATTCACATTATAATTAGATGCGTACGAAAGAAATATAGCAATAAAAAAAGCAGCCATAGGCCTATTTGTATTTCCAAGATCCCATTATATGTGCATATAAAAAAAGAGATGAGGAAACAGGGGATGGAAGCAAGGGAAATCAAGTAAAAGGCCCATCCACCTTGCGGTCATCTCCTGGACAGCTGGTGAAGTTGGCCACTTTGAAAGAGCTTGATAAGTAGGCGTCAACATCGTGGGGCACATTGGGAAGTTGGGAGGCTAATTGCTTTAAAAAATATATTAATCAAATCAACATAATTTAATATGCCTAAAATGAGCCACCAAAATGGTGGCGTTGGTTCATGAGTTTGAAAGAAAATCCAATTTCAAACATGTTTCGTAGGAGTTGGACAATTGACAGGTGTGAGAGACATCGGATGCAACATAGCATACTCTGCATAAATGACCATCTTTATTTCAATATTCCAAGATAGCATAGCATACTCTGCATAATGAAATTCGCCCCCCCCCCACCCCAAAGTGACCATTATGTCAGATCATGCTTACATTGTTGTTCCCTTGCTTCCCACACAGGATCCTTTACTTTCACTCCTTTTTTAACGAAACCGACACAGGATTCTGTTCAGTCATCACTACCAGGCTCCGACTATATCCATATATCCGAAGTGCAGTCTCCACCTGGATACCTCATTTCATGAGCAAGGGAAGGTCCATCAGGCTCCAACCCGAAGTCCACAAAGAAGTCTTGGTTTATGGCCAATCCCCCTTTCTGTGTGTCCACATCTATCTGTAACATGTGGGCACCCTTCTCCATGATTTCTGGGTAGAATTGGCGATCCCAGACGCTGAAAAGGGAGTTTGTAACATAAAGCCTCTTTCCATCCAAGCTCAACTGGATCATCTGCGGCCCTCCACGAAGCTGATTGCCCTGAAAATGAAGAAACACACCACTTGTTACTTAACATGGTAGGTAGTACATGAAGGAGAAATACAAATACTATAAACAGCTCTGATGTGGTGCGGGTGATTTAGACCTTAATCTCAGGTATGTCAAATTGTGTTTCCTTCCCTTCATCATCCACGGCCACAATATCACTTCCCTTCCTGATGAGTCCCCCCACCCACAGTTGACCAGTTAACACAGGCTTTGCAGAATCCTCGATGTTGTATTGCCTAATGTCCCCGTGCAGCCAGTTTACGAAGTACAGGTAGCGATCGTCCAGGGAAATAAGAAAATCAGTTATTAGGCCAGGCATTTCAGGTAGAACCCAGTTTCGCACCTTCAACGGCTTTACTGAGATAGTAACCTGTAAAAGGTAGAGTTCAGAGATAATCAGGTCTTCATCCACAAGTATCCAATTTAAAGGTGAAGACGAATAGAAAACCAAATGAACATATCAAGAAGATTATCCACCTCATGGTTCCATGACTCATCGGATGTCTTGAAGAACCTGATCATGTTGCTGGTTAATGCAGAGCCCACAAAACCAGTGTCTTTGGAAGGGTCGTGGAGAAATCGAATCTGCTAAGCAATGAAGGAATGGGTGAGAGATGAACACTTCATTGTGTGTATTCTATAACAGAAATAGAATCCGATGATGTTTCAGAAACTGACTTCCAAGGGCAGGAGGCCAGCATTGCCCAGGTCCAGTGTTTGTTTCAGTTCACCACCAGGCCAGCTGTACACATTCAAGTGTCTTCCATATAGACCATCACTGACATGTTGAGGGTTGAACCCTTTTGTAAAGGCTGCAGGAGCTCCCCATGATGAACTGATCATAACCTTGTGCCTTGGTTGATACCAGAAATCATATCCAAAGAGTGGGCTATGCCCTGGTTTCTCCCACCTGACATGCAGAAGCAGATGGGAGTGATCAGATCTTTCTACCAATAAGACAAACTTGAGATCAGCACTAAAAGTTTGTTTGAGTTTGACTAGTCTGAGAGGGAATTCCATGTCACAGATGCATGTTTACAACCACCCATACAATAGGTAAGATTATATGTATGCGTGAAGTTCCAATGTCAAAACATTTCTTCTCTGGAACAGTTTCTAAAACAACTAAAATCCCAAGTATGAAAACTAATCAAGTTGAACCCTCACATTATACAGTAGGCATTCCTTGTAACCTGTCCAACCATAAAAGGGAACAAAAGAAAGATAAGGAAGTTCCACAGTTGGTAGCCATTAATAGTAAACTGTCCAACCATAACAGGGAACAAAAAGAAAGATGAGGAATTTTTCTATGTACGAGCTACATGATGAGTGATAAGCAACGTCTTTCCTATCATTTCTTTCTCCTGCGTGGAGGAAAAATAGTTCTGTGCAGGAGAAATTTTTTCCATGGCTCAGTAGCAGATTTTCTCCTTCCAGGAGGCGAAGTTGAAGTGGGAAGGTTCCCAAACAGGTCCCCTTTTCACAAAAGTAATTAGAGTTCACCTATGCACCCTTAGCTCTTACATGCATGACATGTGTTGAACCCTGAAAAGTTTGCAATGGATATCCACAGAGGGATGCCAAAAGCAATTTATATTGATCCAATGGTTACTTAGGAAACGTCACGGTTATTTAAGTAATATTGGATCCAAGTCTCTTTCAAGTTGAAGAGAGAGACTTATTGATGAAGTCAACACCAAGTCCTTCAGGGAAGTACAAGTTCGAGAAGAATGACGCTCCGAAGAAAAGGAGTTATGAAGCAATTTCGACAGCACAAAGTCATAAGGCCTAGAGTTCGAAGAAAATTACAACTCCGGAAAGTACACGTGCAAGAAGAAACACCAAGCACTTGCAAAGTCTAAAGATCGAACAACACTCCGTCCTAGATCTCCGAGCAAATACGAGGGTCTTCACGGCATCAACACCCCTCGTAAAACACAAGGGTGTATATTTATAGAAGTTGGGGGAAGAAACCCCCGTTTAAACCCCCAACCGAAGGGATTTCCCTTCGGTAGAGAGAGGGGGGAGGGGGGGTTAACCGATGGGACTGTCCCATTGGTTAAGGAAACCCCCCTTAACCGATGGGAGTGCCCCATCGGTTAAGGGTGAGCCGCTACGGAAGGCCCCCTTAACCGATGGAACTCCCCCATCGATTAAGGATGAACCCCTTAACCGATGGAACTGCCCCATCAGTTACCTTATCTCTCATCCATGTAAAGGGGCAAAACCCCTATAAATACCCCATGTAGCCCGATGGCAAAAGGGGGGCTTTTTCCCGGCAAAAAAGGGCTCTTTTCTGAAATTTGGAAAGGTCAAGGGAATTTGCAAGGGAAGACTCTGCTCGTGCTTGGCGTGAAGGTACTCACCACCGGCAAGCAAAGGGTCGTCCCCCTCCGACCAAGAAACCTTTGTAAACCCCCCCCCCTCCATGTCGATCGAGTTAGTCTCCATGGGGGGGGGGGGGGGGGGGGGAGGTTAAATTCAAATACATGTTCATATCTCCACATCGAGTTAGTCTCCGTAGAGATAAAATTAAAACGATTGTGCTCGCGTGCTCCGTTGTTTAAATATTTTCCATGTCGAGTTAGTCTCCATGGGTGCAAAATATTTAAACATGTTCATGTGCTCCGGTGTTTAAATATCTTCCATGTTGAGTTAGTCTCCATGGGTATAAGATATTTAACATCATTATGTTCTTGTGTTTTAAATGTTTCCATGTCGAGTTAGCCTCCATGGGTATAAACATTTAAACACACCTATGTTATTTCCCTCATATTGAGCGAGACTCCATGAGGGTAAATTATTTGTGTTCATATATGTACGTCTTTATAAGGAGACTCTGCCGAAGCAAGGACTCTGCCCAAAGACATACTCATATGTTCACAAAAATATATGTTCATATGTACGTATTTTATGGGAAAACTACATCTATACAGACTCTCGGCCCAAAATACGACCATATGTCCATCTCAAATATTCGTGTGTGTCTTTGAGCGGAAATTCTGCCCATACGAAAGCTCTGTTCAAAACATCACTCGTTCAAATAATCAAATTCCCAAAATTATACCTATCTATTTAAAATGCATGTTTTCAAATAATCAAAATTTTGAATTCATGCCCGTTTATTCAAAATGCATGATAAACTCACAAATGGAGTCCATGCTCTCTCTTTCTTCAAAAGAAAATAAAAGATCTATTTCGTCTGTCAAAACTAAAACACCGTTTATGATTTTATACAAAAATGTAAACCTCAACTGTTATTATCAAGGGTGTTCGAGTTAAAATTGGTGTAAATCAACATCAAAGATTTTAATCCGATGTAAATTAACATCGATTCCGGTCGATGGAGAAGGGGTCCAGCACATGTAACCCTAATCGCCTGATAAAATAAAATCGCGGCACAAATATGTTTCAAAAGAAAATAAGGCGCACTTGTCCACTAGATGGACATTAAAAGTTTTCCCGCACTGAGTGGATTTCAAGTTCTGTCTGTCGACAGAGTGGCACGCCCCGCAAATAAAAATCCAAATAAAACCTAAATACAAATCAAATCAAAATTAAATTCATACGTAATTTTTCCGCATCCGACAAAGTGGCTCTCGCCCAGTGGGACCCCTCCTTGCCATTTCATAATAAAGGTTCAGGTTTATACATTTCTTCTGAAAATTCTACTGACGGTGCTTTCCTTGAAGGTGAAACCGGACAAAATCACAAAGTTCAAGTTCCCATCCGCAAGGCATTCAAAGGAGATAGCGGTCACCTATGGACAACTTGTCGTCAACAACTACGTCAGGTTCGGCTACCAGGCGACTCCGATCGTGTTTGGAGATTTTCCAGCCATTGTCGGGTCCCTTTTCTTCTTAGGGGTAGTCCAGACTCAACAAGAGCAGGGTGCTGCTCAGAAGCTTCCCTCCAACAAATCAGCAAGGAAGGCTAGCAGGAGTCGCGGGTATGTCAAAGCCCGTCCTGCTGTCGTCAACAGGGGCACCAAAATGCCCTCAAAAGATGTTGCTGCAAAAGAGATCAAACCCTGCCCAACTCAAGTTCAGGATTACTCTGTTCGAATAATTTCTTCCAAAGTTGTAGCTGTTGTCCCCTTACAACGGATGCAATACAAAAATCACAAAAACAAAAAGACGTCCGCTGCCACCTCAAGATCTGGCAAATCCGTCATGGTCGAAAGCTTGCAGGTGCGGCTTGATAAAGGCTAGCATATCACTCCTCGTGATAGGCATATTCCCACAATTTCTACCTCGAACCGCTTCTCAGTCTTGCGGTGGTTTCGAGGAAAAAAAGAAGACTTCAAGGTGGAAGCCGAAACCAAACAAAAAATACGGCAATCCACCAAAGTCAAGCAAGTTTGGGTCCCCAAAACGGAGGCCGGAAAAATCAGGAAGATTCAAGCAACTGCATCCGAGGCGGCTGAAAGGAGGAGTAACGTCAAATGCACTTCTCTTCAACAAGCTGAGTTCAAGCACCTCAATGGTCAAACAAGGAAAGGAGTGTATAGAAAATCAAACTACACCCCTCAAGACCCAGATTCGGGTAGTCAAAGAAAATCATTTTCCAAAATTCAAATCACGCGTATCGATCATCGACCGCATAACGCGAATCTCAGACTTCGATAGGCTGGGGGCAACTCCTAAAACCGATGCCCGCTCGTCAAAAAGACGGCGAGTCGCTTGGGCAACGAGAGAGAAACCTAGGCTCAAGATCTTCTCATGTTATGCCTCTGGGAAGGACTCCGGCAAACCTACGGAACAAACTGCGGAGGCTGATCCAAATATTCATGTTGAGGCTACTCAACGCAATACCACAATTTGCTAGAAGAAACAACCAACTTGGCGGGCAAGCTGGAACATCTGGTCAAGCTCCCCTTCATGTTGAGCCCCAACATGAAGAAATTCAAATCCCCTTCTTTGAGGAAGAAACTATTCAAGTTGAGGAAGGCAGACTCCCTGCTTCCACTACTAATCTCGTCGTCAACTTGCCAATAAGGGAAAATTTCCAAGCAATGTCAGACGATGACAAATATCAAGTTATGCAACAGTGGCAGTCAGAAATGGCCGCTCTTCTACATGAAATGAAGCAATTGGCTACCACTAGCCTTCGGCGATCTGTGGAGCCAATCTCTATTCAAAATCAACAACAAAGCCAACATCCAGATGGGTCTGCCCCGACAAATCATTCGACGGCTTCTATAAGTGGCCCTCTTCCTAGAACTACGGGTCAAGTGATTACTGATCCATCCAACATTATATCCCCTCAAACAGGGGCAATGCAAGATATTGCCATACAAAGGCATATGACCGAAAAGATCATTGAAGACAAATTTGCTCAACGAGGTGAAGGGATTCATACTATGGACTTGTACACTGTCTCATATCCCATATATCACCAATACAAAAAGCTACCACCTGAATGCCCTAAAATCCCAAAACTACAAAAGTTTGACGGACACAGGTCACCTCAAGAACAACTGGCATATTATATAACTGCCATGCGTGATCTCGCCTTCGAGAAGTCTTATCTTCTCCGGTATTTTACAACCTCGACTGGCGTGGCATTTCAATGGTATTCAAAGCTAAAGTCTAATTCGATTGTCGATTGGGTTGATCTACAAAAGAAATTCATCAACCGTTTCCAGACGACTGAAAGAAAAGTTTCTCTTGCCGAGTTATGCTCCCTTAAGCAACAGAAA
Source organism: Colocasia esculenta (assembly GCA_014218235.1). Classification (NCBI taxonomy): domain Eukaryota; kingdom Viridiplantae; phylum Streptophyta; class Magnoliopsida; order Alismatales; family Araceae; genus Colocasia; species Colocasia esculenta. Next base: position 24,564,792 of record CM024759.1, read on the forward strand.
GGGGAGTCGGCACTCGACTTTATCAAAAGGTGGAGAGAGTTTAGCATGAAGTGCGACAACCTATCCACCCAGGAAGATGCAATTACTATTTGCCGAAGAGGGCTGGCGACAGTAATTAGTGAGAAACTTTTGGGAGCAAATATCAAAAGTTTCGATCAACTAAATTCCGTTGTGGTAGAAATTGAGATGTTCTTAGCCGACCAAATGGCTCATGCACAAAGGCAAGCTCTCCAAAGAGCGCAATACAACAGGGAAAGAAGTCAATGTTATTGATTTCTTGCCCGGCAATGAAGCAAAAGGAGCGGAAACGTCGGCCTCTCCGAAAAGGAAGTCAGAGCCAAAAGCGTCAATGCCAACATTGGCAGATCGTATGAAAGCTCCATATTCCTTCAAAAAGGAGCATACCAGAAAGCTTCATGATCTTTGCTTAAATAACAAATTAATATCACTACCAGAACCAAAGAAGCCGGCAAATGCCAGCAAGATCAACAAGCTCAACTATTGCCCATATCATCATATGTTGGGGCACACAATTGAAGACTATTACATCTTCAAAAATGAGGCTCAAAAGATAATTCAAAATGGCCTCATATCTATGCAAAGTGGTCTGGTCGACCCTCCTCAACCTCATGCTTGGGATCGGCCAGAACAATCAGTCAATGTGATACATGCAGCACAACCTACCACAAATTCAAATGATTCTGAGGCCGGTCCTTCATGTGACCCACCCTAGGACAATTATGGAGCTCATTCTCCGCCAAAATCCAAACGCCGAATGATGTGGAAAGTTATTCAGGGAGTTAAAAAATAAGTCGGGCGGCTACAACAAGGCCAGCAAGAGTTGAGGCAAATTTTAGAAAGTGTGGAGGAACACCATGATATTTCCCCTCAGGAAACCTATGTTCTGCAAATCACCCCTATACATAGTCAAATGACTCGAGAATTGCCTCCGGCGTTGCCATATTCAGACTCAGTGGGATGGCTATCTGAAGGGTCTCCAAGCTCCGTCGAGACAGGAAAATTATACTCTTTCCCTCGACATGAAACATTAACACTCTTTCGGCTCTGCTTGCAGGCCGGATTGTTGGATTTCTCTGCACCAAATGCATTATCCAACTATTCTCCATATCATCAAACATCAGATCATGTCATTGAAAACTGCACTGGCTTCAAGGATGATGTGGAAGCTCTGATCAGACAAGAGGTAATTGACTTGGGAGATCTTCTAGTCAGCCCCCCACAACCTCGTGTCTAGCATCCTCCGAATGGACCCATCGACTTTATGTCTCATTCGGTAAATGTCATCAATGCATCTCTACCTTCTGATCTCCCTGAATCGGAGATGGAGGAATCAAATTCAAAACCAGACTTGTCCAGGCGATGGTACTCGAGTTGGCGCTCTAATCATCAATGCTCCTTCCCGGAAGCAAAAACCAAGCTAATATTTGATAATCTCGTGAAGCAAAGGCTAATATCAGTATATCCACCGGCGCCCTACATTTCTAAAAGAGAAATGATGCATGTATGCTATTGTGAGCATCATGCCAAAACCATACATCCCACCAAAGACTATCCGGAGGTCCAAGACTGGATTGAAACACTCATTCGAGAGGGTAAAATTGACCAGTTTAGACATTCTCTGGTTCAAACACACCTCGGTGAGGCATCACAACAAAGATTCAATCAAGGCATGATGGACTCAATTCACCAACCAAGTGGCCAAAATGAAGACAAGTATTGGCAGTTTCAATATGACATGCAGCAAAACAAAGGCAAGGCTAAAATGAAGCAGCCCAAGCCTGATATTTTGCAATGCTCTAGTCAAATAAGGCAAGAATCTGTGGCGAAGCCAATCTCGCAACAAGCAAGGGAGTTTGTGGACGGATTCTACCAACTCCCACCTGAAATTGTCGAAGAAGAAATTAATGCAACCTTCGACTCACAAGCCTCAGAGGACGGTTGGGTCACTGTAGGCCCTCGGAGGTCGGCTATCTCCAAAATATTCAAGAAATTCATGTCAAGAAGTGTCTCAAGCAAAAGAAGTGTCTCTAAACCACTTTCCAAGCAAAAGACAACAAGTCCAGCAGAATTACTGCAAATGAAAAACAAAGAAAAGAATAGAAGGGAAAATGAGAAAAGAAAATTGAAGAAACAAATGGAGCGTGTTGTCGTTGCCGAAGTCTCAGAAGAATTGACTCCTCTTCAGAAACTTCAAAGATTGATCAGTGAACTGGAAGAATATATACCTTCCAGGCCTTCCAAAAGGGTTACGCTCGATGAATGCATCCCATAGGAGGACCTAGAGCGGAGAACCCGACTCAAAAAATTGGCTTTGTCAACTAAACTGGCAAGCAATAGAGCAAGAAGAGCTTCACCTCTCGGAAGAATTAGAAATCTTCTATGGAGATGAAGAAATCTCTATTGAAAAGTTGGAGGAGATGTTCAATACCTTCTCTTGCAATATGGTATTTGTACCCCCACCTAAGGAGTTATAAATCTCTCCAAGGGGTGCTACCATAGAAGCTAAAGATCAACCGGCGACGCTAACATATCAGCGTTGCTCTACAAATAATTCAAGACGCAGTCGCAGTAGAGGACGTGGCAAATGGCAAAAAACAACGTCCATCACCGCTAAGAAGCCTGATTCTACAAATTCAAACAAAGTAATACTCTTCCGTGGTGAAGAGTCAAAACCTCTGCCTAAAACTGAAATACGTGCAGATTCTTATGTCTTTGACCCTTCAGATGAAGAAGAAGGGTTTCTAAATGCAATCTCTCAATCAAAGAACGAAAGCCAAAATCCGTATACTTCATCCAATGAGCCAGACAACGCTCCCTTTTCTCAAGGCAAAAAGCCACTAAAAGCACTCTTTCAAAAGGAGCCTATCAAGCAAAAAGCTGAGCAAAGCCAAAAGTCCGAGGAGCTGTCCGAGTCCTTGATAGGGGTACCCTCCCTATTGAATCAGGCACATGCTGAGACTGATCAAAAAATCCTTCAACAATTGAAGTCACTTCCCATCAACATTACAGTCTGGGAGGCTATTACTTGGAGTAAAGATCACAGGATTCAATCAAGACTCTGAAGAAGCCATGGGTAGGGTCACTGTGGACCTAACTCTGGGTGACTTTGCCACCAAGACGACATTCTACATCATTGATGCTGATACAACATACAAAGTATTGCTCAGAAGATCCTGGCTACATGAAAATTGGGTCATCCCTTCAACACTCCATCAATGCATCAAACATGCAAAAGGAGGAAAGCAACATATGGTTTTTGCTTATCGAACTCCTTTTCGATTAGATGAATGCAATATGACCAATGCCCAATTATATCTTGGAGAATCATCCTCTCAACCCTCCACCCAAGCCAAAGGAAAGACTAAACAAACAAGTTGTGCAAAGGAAGACAATGAAACTGGCGAGCTATTCATGATAAATGAAGGCCTTGCCAAACTTCACAAAAATAATCCTCGGAAGAAGTCAACTCGCCTCGAAAGGCGAAGCATCAATTATGAGGCTGATCATATAAGTCAGGCCATCGACAAAAGTATTTCTCTGCCTCCTATGTGCATGCAAATCTCTTTCCCTAAGAAGAACAAATCGTCAGACGATTGAAGACGTTCGTCGTTACTTACCAAGGGAAAGAAAGAAAGAAAAATGATAAAACGGCACTGACGCCAATTGTCTTCTATAAAGGGGAACCAACACCTCAAAGGCATCCAGAGGATGATTTTGATTGGGAAAATAAACCCGAAAATCATCTCTAGCATGTACAAGAGATGGTTGATATGCCACAAAGTATCAAAGAAATGTGCAAGAAGCAGAATATCCCTCAGGTGCAAAATGTGTCCCAGCGGGATTTCTTTAATCAACTATGGGAACCTCCCCAAGTACGAGGACAGCCTCCCTTCTCCAGAAAGGATATGAGAGGGTTAGGTTATGACCATGAGGCCTTCTTCACAGTCAATACTGTTGGACTATTGCCGGAGACCTGCAATCCAAAAGGCAGTGAAGAGTCTTCCAGCTCCAACCCTCAAAAAGATGCTATCCCTCCCCAAAGAGAGCCACTAAGTGAAGAGTCGTCAGGAGAATCTGATGAACAAACCTCATCAGCAAATTCCGAAGAAATAAATTACTGAGGTCTACATCGCCGACTTTGACGACGAAAAAGACTTCGTAGATCTACAATCGGCTCCTTATGAATTTGAGGATGGAGGACAAGCCACGGTTGATGAATTGATTGAACTCAATCTCGGGGATCAAGAAAACCCCCGACCAATCTTCATTAGTACTCTTCTTAATGAACAAGAAAGACAATCTTACAAAATCCTCCTACTGGAATTTCAGGATTGTTTTGCTTGGAATTACATAGAAATGCCCGGGCTAGAGCCATCAGTTGCCAAGCATGAATTATCCATACTCCATACAGCCAAGCCTGTCAAGCAGCCTCAAAGACGTATGCGGCATGAGCTAAAGCTTAAAGTAAATACTGAGGTCGACAAACTCTCTGAAGTAGACTTCATCGAGCCACGCATATATTCAGTTTGGCCCACTAATATTGTTCCAGTAAAGAAAAAGAATGGCCAAGTCTGAATTTGTATTGACTACAGGGACTTGAATAAAACATGTCCAAAAGATGATTTCCCGGTTCCAATTACGGAAACCATGGTGGACATGATTACTGGCCATGAAGCATTATCCTTTATGGACGGGTCTTCAGGTTACAATCAGATCTGCATGGCAACCAAAGATAAAGATCATACTGCCTTCAGATCACCTAAGGGAATCTTCAACTACAAAAAGATGCCCTTTGGATTGAAGAATGCAGGAGCCACATATCAAAGAGCAATGACAAAAATATTTGATGAAATGCTCCATGATATGGTCGAATTCTATGTCAATGACTTAGTCGTCAAAACTAAAAAACGGGAAGATCATTTATCTGATCTCCACTGTGTTTTTGAAAAACTTCGCCATTACAAATTAAAGATGAACCCTATGAAATGTGCTTTCGGGGTTTCAAGTGGCAAATTCCTGGGTTTTGTCGTCAAATATCGGGGAATCAAAATAAACCCCGACAGAATCAAGGCCATCCTCCAATTGCCACCTCCCCAAAATTTGACCGAGCTAATGTCATTTCAAGGAAAATTGGCCTATATCAGGTGATTCATCTCCAACCTCTCAGGGCTCCCTTCAGCAAACTGACGAAGAAGGATGCTCCTTTCGTCTGGGAACAAGAATGTCAAGATGCCTTCGAGCAGATAAAGAAATATCTTCTCACTCCACCAGTATTGGGAGCACCAATCGGTGGAAAACCCCTCGTACTCTATATTGCAGCTATGGATGCCTCTCTAAGAGCTCTATTAGTGCAAACAAATGAAAAAGGCAAGGAGCAACCTCTGTACTATCTTAACAGAAAGTTGATTGGTCCAGAACTCCGATATACTCCAATGGAGAAAGTTTGTCTAGCACTAGTATTCGCTGTCAAGAAATTAAGGTATTACCTGCTGGCTCATGAAGTAAAACTTATCTCCAAGTATGATCCTGTCAAATATTTACCAAGGCAACCCATATTGTCAGGAAGACTCGGAAAGTGGGCCTTACTTCTCATGGAATTCAATATCACTTATATCCCACAAAAGGCAATCAAAGGACAAGGTCTAACTGAATTCCTGGCAGCACATCCAGTGCCAGATGGTTCACCCTTATCTATTGAGCTTCCAGAAGAAAAAACTCTGTCTCCCACAATTAAGAGGGAGAATCAAGTTGAAGAATACTCAAATCCCGATGACCCCGTTACAATTGAACTACCTTCCTGGGAATTATATTTTGATGGAGCTTCTCGAACGCTCCATTTTACAGACGGTTCTATCAACTTCACTACTGGAGTAGGCATCGTCCTCGTCACTCCACGAGGAATCTTATATAATTCTTGTGCTCTTATGAAGCCATTAACCAACAATGAAGCTGAGTACGAGGCTCTAGTTATTGGGCTCCGGCTGGCTCTTGAAATGGGCATTAAGGGCATACAAGTCTATGGTGATTCACAGCTGGTCATCCGACAAGTTTTGGGCCAGTATGAAGTCCGCAAACAACAATTGGTTCCATACCATGCTACAGTTGTGGAACTCAAAGAAAAGTTGTTTCACTTCTTCGACATAGCCCATGTGCCAAGAAGTGAGAATTCTCATGCAGATGCTTTAGCTAAATTGGCCTCTGCCATAAAACTACCTCCCGAAGGAGAATTGCACCTAATGGTCCGACACAGAAGGCTCATGCCAAGTGTCTTCCACAGTGAGTCCAATTTCACAATTATGAAAGTAAATAGCAGAGAAGAAACTGCAGCAACTCAAGATAAAGATTAGCGTGAGCCGATTATCAAAATAAAGAAGGGATGGTTACCTCCTGATCGAGCCCAGAAAGTTCAGTTCCTGCGTAGAGCTACATCATACCAGCTAATAGGAGATCAGTTGTATATGGTCCATGAAAAGAAAGGACCAGTTCTTCTCAGATGCTTGTCCCCAAAAGAAGCTAAAATTATCATGTAGGAAGTTCACTCTGGATTATGTGGTGCACACCAGGCAGGTGAAAAGATGAAATCAATATCAAATTAAAAGGCTTCTATTGGCCGTCCATGTACGCAGATTGCATCCAACATGCCCGTACATGTCATCAATGTCAGGCTTTCGGCCCTGTGCCAAGAAAGTTACCAAACACATCACATCCTATAGCGTCAACTTGGCCTTTTGCAGAATGGGGAATGAATATTGTGGGACCATTCCCACCCTCATCCCAAGGTCATAAAATCATATTGGCTGCTACAAATTACTTTTCTCGATGGACAGAAGCTATTCCATTATAGAAAGTAATAGGAGAAGTCGTTGCCAGGTTCGTTAAGCAAAATATAATATACAGATTTGGTACCCCTCACAGAATCATGTCTGATAATGGGACACCATTTCAAAACAAAATAATATATACTTTGTCAGCCAAATTTCATATTGATTGGAGGACGTCATCAATCTACAATCCACAAGCGAATGGGCTAGCAGAAGCCTTCAATAAAAGCCTCTACAAGCTGCTTGCTAAAATAGTTGGCAATCGAAAGCGAGAATGAGGAGAAAAAGTTCATGAAGCTCTATGGGCTTACCGAACAGTATACAAAACCCCTACCGGTTGTTCGCCTTTCTCCTTGGCATATGGAGCAGAGGCTATGATACCTGTAGAAATTGAAATGGCATCCTATCGGGTGGCAATACAGACTGGACTTCAAAGTCAATAACAAAATCAAGTAGAAAGAAGACTCGAAGCTTATAAATACCTCCAAGCATATCAAGCTAGAATGGCTCGTGCATTCGACAAATTGGCAAGACCCAGAACATTTAAACAGGGGGATCTAGTCATGGTCAAATATAGAGAAGTAATGGTAGGAAAGTCAAGTGGTAAGCTACAACCCATTTGGCTTGGCCCATATATTGTCACCTTGGCATATAAAGGAGGTGCATACATGCTGGTAGACCATAAAGGCACCATGCCCTTTCCTCCACTCAATGGAAAGCATCTAAAGTTATACCATGCGCCAGAACATGAATTTTCTGGCCAATCATCAAAGCAAAAATCCAACCACCAAAATAGGCAAGAAGTCGGAGAAGAATGAAAGATACTCTCTCCAAGGATTGGTGCTGAAATCAGAGTTTGCCACAGGTAGGGACAAAGAAATCAAACCTCTATCTGTCCATTATACATCCCAAATTCCCAAAACTTCAAGCCTTGTCAGAGCATGAAGCCAAAGACACTCCATGTACAAAGCCAAAAAGTGAATGAATAAGTGAAAGTAGAGAAGTCATCTCACGTCTCTCACTTTTCATTCAATCAAAAACCAAACTCAAAATCCCAAACTTAGCCAGCAAACCATCAAAGTAGGTTATACAGCAAATCAAATCCAAATCCCAAACTTTAGCCACGAACCACAAAGGGTAGGCTAAACCAAATTCAAAATCCAAATCATAGCCAAAAAACTATCAAGGTAGGCCATACCCAAATCAAATCTAAATCATAGACAGTAAACCATCAAAGGAAGGCTAACCCAAATCAAATTCAAATTCCAAATCATACCCTATAAACCATCAAAGGTAGGCTACCCAAATCAAATCCAAATCCCAAGTCTCAGCTAGTAAACCACAAAGGGTAGGCTAAACCAAATTCAAAATCCAAATTATAGCCAGAAAATCATCAAGGTAGGTTATACCTAAATCATAACCAGAAAACCACAAAGGTAGGCTATCCCAAATCAAATCCAAACTTTAGCCACAAACTACAAAGGGAGGCTAACTCAAATCCGAAACCCAAAATCCAAATCATAGCCAGTAAACCATCAAGGTAGGTTGTACCAAAATCAAATCCAAATCTTAGCCACAAACCACCAAGGTAGGCTAAACCAAACCAAAAATCTCAAAATTTAGCCAGAAAACCATCAAGGTAGGTTATATTCGAATCCAAACCTCAAACCATAGCCAACAAATCACAAAGATAAAACAAGCCAAATCAAATCCAAATCTTAGCTAGTAAACCATAAAGGTCGGCTACATCCAAGACCAAATCCTTATCCCTTCAACCATTACAAACTAACCAAATAACCAAATCAGAACCAAACCAAGCTTAAGTACTAGGTTTCAAAAAAAAAGAAAAGAAAAGTGAAAAAAAAAGAAGAAGAGAAAAGGGGTTAAAAATAGAGATACCCCGACGGACTTAGGTATACAGCTGGCTGTATTCTTAAGGGAAAAAAGGTCAAAAAATCCAACTGAGATGAAAATAAGAAAAGACGCCCCAGACAAAAATGGATAACCCCTCAACGTGAAAACCCAAAAGGGCGCGTTGGGAAAAGCTAAAGGGGGCCAGTTTCAGTGAAAACCCAAAAAGGCGCTGGAGCTGGTAATGTGAAAAAAAAAAGAAAGAAAGAAAGAAAAAAAGGAAGAAAAGGAAGAGAAGCGGAAGGGGTGACTTTTTCAAAATCGTCCTCCATTCTATATTTACAAAGCTCCAAGGCACTCTGTTATAAACATACAAAGGATAGTGACTACAATGTACAAGTTATACAGAAAAGTCAAGCAGAAAAAGGCCAATATACAAATATTATACTGAAAAACAAAGGCACCGAGGCTTCTTCATCTTCAGCCTGTTTGGCCTTCCTGTCTGAAGAAGACCTCAAATCATCAATCTCACGTTGCAGCCTTACAACTCTATCTCTCTCTTCAGCCGCTTCTGACTCCCACGTCTTCTGATGCTTTTATGCCTCGCTTGCACGGGAGTCTAATTCATCAGCATCACCGGTCAAGGAGCATATGTCGCTCTCCAAGGTCTGGATCCTCTGATCATAAGGGTTCCAGGTCGCCACAACATGAAGACGACGTACTTCATCCCACATCTCCTCAACCGCAATCATCCAAGAATCCTTGGAAAATCCCATATAGAAGGCAGGAGCAGTGTTTTACTCCAACGTATGCCTTACAGCTTCAATTGATGGGGGATCTTCCGCCCTCACTACAACTCTCACCCTCTCAAGGAGCGACTCAAAAAAACCGTCGCCGAAAGGAAGTAAAGTGGGCTGAACTCCTGTCGGCCATTCCACACCATGTTCTGAAAAGGTGGCCAATTCTACCGATGGAGACCTGCTATTATTGGGATGCGGCGAATCACGTGCTAAATGCACCAACAAGCAACAAAAGAAAAGCAATCAGCAAGAAAAAGAAGCAAATGAAATTCAAGTCTCAAAAGAAGAAGGAAGGAGATCAAATCCACTCCTCCTCACTCGATGAAGAGTTTCTTCCTTCTATCTCAAGATCTAAGGGCCGAACAAAGCTCGACTGCTCGGCATAAAATCCTTGAGATGAGGATGGAAGATCAACCGGATATGAATTAAAGCCCCGTGCATCTGCTCGGACGTCATGGGATTGTATTCTCTCTGTGGGAAATCTTGATTGTCCTCAATGGTGTCCCCCACTTGAAAAGCAGAATGAGCCTGCAACTCAGAAAAGGGGCTTCTTGTATTTTCCAAGGATGGAAAAGAAGAGTCAGTCTTAGGTACAAAATATAGGGTGGTTTCTCCTCCCGAAAAAAGTATATTGATGAAATCTGAGCCATTTGAGCAAGGAAGAAAAAGTCAATATGATGCACAAATGAAAAGAAAGATAGAAAAGGGGATCAAATATGCTACACATCGACTCAGAAGGAAACTACCTTCAGGAACCGGTTCCCCGACAGGGAATTCCCCTACTGCCACTGGGACATATGCCTCAACAGTAGTAGGAGGATATTGCTTTGTTGGGAGTCCTAGCTCGGCAAAAGAAAAGGTGGTATTATCACCCTCTATTGCTGCCATTCCAAAAAAGAAACTATGAGGTGACGATTCATCATTTCTATCAAACGTCTGAGAATCCCGATCATCTTCGGCCTTAGGCAAAAAGACTTCAGCCACTCAAAAAGAAGTTTCATACTCTCTACCATAAAAGGGAGAAGAATCTCCAGACAAAGGATTATAATCGTCCGGAGCGACTAAGTCATTGACTCCTTCATCTATCTCGTCATCTGAAGCAGAAGAGACTAAAAAGATGAAAAGAGAAATGATGAAAAAAAAAATTGAAATGATGAGAGAAGAAAAGAAAAAGGGCAGAAAGGAAATTACTATGGGATGGGGTGGAGTCTGTAATTCCACCGCTATCGGTCCTTTTATGCCTTGAAGAAGATGAGGCATCCATGTGGGGATTGTCACCCTCGTCACTAGCAGCCTCAGAAACAGCAGGACCCGTTTCCTCCCTGCAGAAATAGTTCCACCAGCCAGCAACAACCAGGTGGATGCCGTGATCGCGATAAACGCGGGCCTCCAGTGGGAAATCTGCATTTGGCGGGGTTGATTGATCATAACCGAAGTTCCTGGCAAAACGGGAAGGATAGTATGGCTCCAAAACGAGGGCCTTGCCCTTCCGGAATACTAGTATACTTGGCCGAATACAAGATAGCCAGTCTTTATAGAGAAACTGGTCGGATCCTCCATAATGGGGTAAATGATATATCACTCCGTTCGGATCCATGACATTGTACGGCCTGAAACCTCGAGAGGCGCAATCAAATTGTAGAAGTCCTCGTTCTCCTGCAGGAAGAAAGGCTAGGGCTCATCGGGCGCCAATAGCTACTCTAGTGAATCCCCAGAAGGCTGGTTCCTTAATGATAAAATCAAAGGAGCCGTCAAGCTGGACAAATCAACGCTCTGGCACAAACTAGGGAGCAGAAGACCTGCCCAGGCACTCAAATAATGGGTAGCCATCTGCATCTTCCGATCTCGGGGAGAGGGGTGTGAAGACAGAGTTCCCAGGCCATGAAATATGCTAGCCAAGGCAGCTGGGGCTATAGCAAGTTTGTAGCCCTCATTTAAAAGACAGGCAGGGTATATTAATCCCAGCCTTATTAATTCCTCCTCGCCATAGGGAACTGCAAAAGTAGCAAGCCAATAAACCAAATACGCGGCAAGATAAGTGCGATCTGGTAGGTTGCAGGAGTTCCACCCTTTATTCTCTGGAGCATACAAATAACGCCCACGTCGTCGACCCTTCGACCTCAGTTGCTGATATTGCTCCAAGGGAACACCTTCTACTGCAAAGCTTCCAAAGAAACAAAATGGCCCGTTATAGAAAAAACGGAGCCAAGCATTTTGACTCACCCTCATGTTGCTGGAAGAGCATGAGCGGTCATCTCTCCCTCCAGTATGGGCTAAATCTTGTCACACCTTCGTCAAATACCAAAGGCTGTAAGGAAGAATATACTACCCTGAGCCAGTGCTTCTATGACAATGCAAGTCATTAGGAGTGACCTCTTCATAAGGAAGTCCAGATATCGGCAGGTTGGAAATCCTGTGAAAGCTCTATAAGTCAATAGAGGTTTCACATTTGGCTGTCTCAAAAGTGTTCCAACAAACATTAAATCGCTCCACAAATGCCTGAAGCAGTCCCGCATGGCAGGGATAATCATATAAGGCAGCAGATACAGCATCTCGAATTCCCGATAAACTCAGGAGTTCGCCATAATGATGCAGGATGCCCATCAACCATTCTGTAGCCCCAGTATGAAAAACATGAGAGGGCAGCACCAACTACTTGCCATACCAGTTTGGCACGGTGCCATCAACAATCTTGTCAAGAAGGCAACATTTATCATATCCACCAACATACTGGGGACCACAAGGCAGTAATAATAAGTTGTTGGTTTGCACCAGAGTCCTATGATGACCGCTTAAATCCCAGGTCACAGGGATAATGATGTGTGACCTCATGTACTGATCAATACCTCGGTTGAAAAAACCCAGTTCAGCGATAGAAGGAAGCCGATTCTGAGAAGCAAAGCCCAAAGAAAAGCTGGGAAAAGAAAGAGCATAAGTCTCGAGGAGACTATCCCAAGATTCCAGGATAGCCGCCTCCAAATAACGGCGCTCCGCTAATATGCAAGGATCACAGGCACCCATATGGGCCGGGATAAATCTCTAGATGAAAGGAAATAAATGCATATCCAAACGGGAAATGTTGGGGACAATCCAGTTCCCGTTGGTATAAATAAACCCCCTTCCGCCGCTTGATAAGAGAGGTATTAACTTGGCCACCCTCTGAAGATTCTTCAACGGATCCGTTGGCGATAGTATTGTGACCACGGTCCAACAAATTTAACTTGTTACACGAGGTGGTCCCAGGGCAGGCATCAAGGTAGTTGACAAAACAACGTCGTCGCGAGTGCTTTGAGCATAGTCATCACAATGCAAAAATTCCTGGCCGCGAGACATGGTAAATACCTAAAAAAAGAAAAATACAAAGAAAGAGAAATCAGAGGGCAGCAAAGCTCAGCCAAATGACGAATCAACGGACCGTCAGCAAAAGCTTCTCAAAGCAAATATGAGGGCTATTCTCAGAATATCTACACAGACCACACACCGTCATTTACAAATTCCGGCATGTATCCTGGGGGGGGGACATTTGTTTAACCCTGAAAAGTTTGCAATGGATATCCACAAAGGGATGCCAGAAGCCATTTATATTGATCCAATGGTTACTTAGAAAATGACATGGCTATTTAAGTAATATTGGATCCAAGTCTCTTTCAAGTTGAAGAGAGAGACTTATTGATGAAGTCAACACCAAATCCTTCAGCGAAGTACAAGTTCGGGAAGAATGACGCTCCGAGGAAAAGGAGTTATGAAGCAATTTCGACAACACAAGGTCAATAAGACCTAGAGTTCGAAGAAAATTACAACTCCGGGAAGTACACGTGCAAGAAGAAGCACCAAGCACTTGCAAAGTCCAAAGATCGAACAACACTCTGTCAAGGATCTCCGAGCAAATACGAGGGTCTTCACGGCATCAACACCCCTCGTAAAACACAAGGGTGTATATTTATAGAAGTTGGGGGAAGAAACCCCCATTTAAACCCCTAACCAAAGGGATTTCCCTTCAGTTAGGGGGGGGACCCCCCTTAACCGATGGGACTGCCCCATCGATTACCTTTTCTCTCATCCATGTAAAGGGGCAAAACCCCTATAAATACCCCATGTAGCCTAATTGCAAAAGGGGGGGCTTTTTTGGCAAAAAAGGGGCTTTTTCCTGGCAAAAAGGGGCTCTTTTTCTGAAATTTGGAAAGGTTAAGGGAATTTGTAAGGGAAGACTTTGCTCGTACTCGGCGTGAAGGTACTCACCCCCGGCAAGCAAAGGGTCGTCCCCCTCCGACCACGAAAGCTCTGTAAACCCCCCCCCCCTCCATGTCGAGTTAGTCTCCATAGGGGGGGGTTTAAAATTCAAATACATGTTCATATCTCCACATCAGTTAGTCTCTGTGGAGATAAAATTAAAACGATTGTCAATTGTGCTCACGTGCTCCGTTGTTTAAATATTTTCCATGTCGAGTTAGTCTCCATGGGTGTAAAATATTTAAACATGTTTATGTGCTCCGGTGTTTAAATATCTTCCATGTCGAGTTAGTCCCCATGGGTATAAGATATTTAACATCATTATGTTCTTGTGTTTTAAATGTTTCCATGTCGAGTTAGTCTCCATGGGTATAAACATTTAAACACATCTATATTATTTCCCTCATGTTGAGCGAGACTCCATGAGGCTAAATTGTTTGTGTTCATATATGTATGTCTTTATAAGGAGACTCTGCCCAAACAGGGACTCTGCCCAAAAGCATACTCATATGTTTACAAAAATATACGTTCATATGTACGTATTTTATGGGGAAGCTCTGTCCATACAGAGACTCTGCCCAAAATACGACCATATGTCCATCTCAAATATTCGTGTGTGTGTTTTTAAGCGGAAATTCTGCCCATGCGGAAGCTCTGTTCAAAACATCACTCGTTCAAATAATCAAATTCCCGAAATTATACCTATCTATTCAAAATGCATGTTTTCAAATAATCAAATTTTTGAATTCATGCTTGTTTATTCAAAATGCATGATAAACACAAATGGAGTCCATGCTCTCTCTTTCTTCAAAAGAAAATAAAAATCTATTTTGTCCGTTAAAACTAAAACGCCGTTTATGATTTTCTACAAAAATGTAAATCTCAACTTTTATTATCAAGGGTGTTCGGGTTAAAATTGGTATAAATCAACATCAAAGATTTTAATCCGATGTAAATTAACATCGATTCTGGTCGATAGAAAAGGGGTCCAGCACACGCAACCCTAATTGCCTGATAAAATAAAATCGCAGAACAAATATGTTTCAAAAGAAAATAAGGCGCACTTGTCCACTAGATGGACATTAAAAAATTTCCCGCACAGAGCGGATTTCAAGTTCTGTCTATCGACAGAGTGGCACACCCCGTAAATAAAAATCCAAATAAAACCTAAATACAAATCAAATCAAAATTAAATTCATATGTAATTTTTCCGCATCTGACAACATGTCATCAAAGATTCACAAGGATGCACATAGTCAAGGTCTGAGAAGGTTAAACAAGGTGAGCCCAAAAAGAGGCGAGGCTACAAGGCATGGAACAATGTGAAAACTGGAAGAAGATACACTTGTTAAGAATTTTGAACATTTTCAGCAACGTTGGAGGAGAAAGAGGGATAATAATTAAATCTACATATTTGTGACTTTTCCAACTTACCTCATGATTTTTCATAGATGATTATAGTGAAAGTGCCCAAAGTACAAAAACAAAGGGGAAAAAGAAAGTGGCAGGTTGAACACCAAGGTCATGTCAAGCATACATCTGCATGAGCATTATCCCATCTGACCTTGACCTAAGAGATGTGGAAGATCAATGAAAAGTCCGAGGATGGGCAACAACAAAACTGTCAACTAGAAACTTTCATGGAAGAATATGTCCCAATATATGATTATCTTGTGGTTGTAAGGATGCATGATGCTGTCACACTATTGACTTTTATTTTATTACGCTTGTCATGAGTATCTAATAGGATGTTGCTAATGGGATCCACACTTCCCCTTCAAACACCATTCTCTCCCCGGGTGTAGGTAGTCATTACCACCCAACAGGAAGAAAAAAACAAGCTTTGCAACCTCTTTCCAGGGTGTGGGTGGTCCTCCTCAACCAGTCAACATGTTCATATATTTAAGCTGGAGGTGCTAAAATTGGCAAGACTGAGACTGGGCAAACAGCAGAGACATCCAAAAACTTCTTAGGATTTGCTTCTCTAAATTGAAGTTTTTTGATGGAGGAATACATACAGGCTGGCTTTAAGATGTTAGTTACGGAAACTTACAAGAAGAATATATCAAGGTAATCATGGATATTCCTGAAGGCCTTCAGACACAATAATTTAGTTGATGTCCCCTAAGGTTGTTGTTGAGTTCATTTACACTTCAAAGCATACCATGATATTATGCTTGTTGCACAAAATTCTCATATATACAAGCCTACTGCATAGGTGAATGACACTTGAACAAGCATAAAGTTACATGTTTCAACCACGTCAAAACCATTAAACACCTCCAATTTTCGTTTGTCATTTTGTGTGGCAGCATCCATGTGAGGTGTCCTGACCTGATGTGGACGAGTATTATATTACCACCAAAGTTGTTTGTGGTGGGGAGTTGATGGGGATCAATTTTTCCCTCATCAGCAAATATGACATCCTTCTCAACTCCCTACTCTGCAAAGGAAGTTTCAATTTTTCCTTTTTTTTATGTACCCAGCCCTCCAACCTTCATTGAGACAGCCAGCCTGCCATGCAACCCAGCCACAGGCAAGGACCATATATGTAGGGGCTCTTGTGCAACATTCACGGGTCCTAATGTAGTGGGATTGGCATATTGTTACAACTTCTAGCAGATGGTTAGAAATTGATTCCAACGAACCTATTTCACCAAGTAGTCCTAACTCCACTTTAATGCATGGAAAGCAGAATCGGATCGGACCAAGAATTGGCCAGGGCCGATCCTGATCCGAATCGGGCCGATTCTCGATCTGAATCGGACAGAATTGGCCGATCAGGGCCAGAACCGGCCAGAATGGTCGATCCAACCCGGAATCAGCCGATCCCGATCCGAATCGGCCAATTCCGTGAACCTTGCTTTAATGCACATATATGACCCTTACCTGTAGCTTAAATTTATTAATATAATAAAACAACAAACCCTACAATTTGCAAGCCTTCAAGGAAAGAAAGAAAAGATGATATAGAAACATACCTTCCTTTCACATGGAAATCCGAATCAAGGAGGAGGAATCCACTCCCACTTGCATTCCCATCTTTGTCACCAAGGCAAGATATCATAATATCTCCTGAAGCAAGGCAGTGTGTAGTGTGCGGGTAAGCTAAACCAGTCCTTTGCCTGATTTCCTCAGGTTCAACAACTTTATGGAGGGATGGAGCTCTAGGATTATCCACAGTGTTAATCACATAGATGCGGCTTGACCTGACAGACACAACAATATAAACCAACTACTTAGCAGCCATTATACTACAAATCCAAGAAGTCAGTAACTCTATCTAGTAAAGCAGGACTGATACATAAAAATTCCTTGAAACTGAAAAGGGATTTACATACAATAAACTACTCTAAGTGTCGTCAAAAATAAATATTTCTTACTAATGAAAGATCTAACAGGCTAACCTTCTAAACCATACTCAAATACATTAATAATATTATTATTTTTTTATTTGCTTATTTACACCAAATGGTTGCTGATCAAATGCATCAAGAAGAATATAAAGTGCACCGGCACATAAGTAAAAGAAAGCTCTACCATACAGAGAAGAAGGCAGAAAATGTCACTTTAAATATGACTTGCAACGAGTATACATTTTATTCTTTGTTTGTGAAGTATACATGGTATCAGCAAACATGAATCATAAACGAGAAAACTACATTATATTGCTGACCTGTACAATTTTCCAATTCTCTACCAGAAAGGAAGACAGATAAGGGAAAAGGGCCAAACGTGAATCATTTTCATGCTCTAGAAGATTGTAAGGCTGTCATTTTGAGGGATATTCCTATATTTTCCAATAAGACTGAATAAAATCCAAACACTCGGATATTCTCTACCCGAGAGGAAGGCAGATAATGGAAAAGGCTAGACATGAATCATTTTCATGCCCTAGAAGATCGTAAAGCTGTCATTTTTATCCCTGTATGGTTTTTGCTATCCTACAACAATTGATAACAAATTCATAAAAACTCAAAGTTAAATGGTGAAGAATAAAAAGATGCTTATACTTGCAAACGGCCTATCCAAGTTGCACTTGCATCGAATGCAACAAATGCTTTAGAGAAGGGTAAGAACACTGGAACCAAGTTCAAGGACAATTGCGAAGCAAAGGAACTGCAAAGAATGAACAAAAAGAGACTTACAACAACGAAGGCAGAATAAGGAATTGTCTGGCAACTGAAGCATCGCCATGACATGAACTGCAAGCATTCCAACCAGAATGATGCAGCTCATCACCCAAGTAAGGAACAGGAAGCCTGTGAACAACTTCTGAATAGGTAGGTGAGGTGGGGTCCACATCAACCGTCGCCAAGTAGTCAGGTCTCCTTATTCCAGTTCCTGTACCATAAAACAAAGAAACTGAAGAAAAATAGTTTCCTAAAGATGGACAGTATGACACTTCTAATACATGTTCGGTGAGAATCATTGCTATCACAAATTGAAGACAGTGAGAAATCACTAATCAGTGAACAATTACTATGAAGTACAAGAAGAAAATAAACAAATAGAGAGTTGACAGAGAGAAAATTGTAATATCATGAAAATGGAGAAATAAAGAAGAAAAACAAATGCATTTGCATCACGCAAGATCTTCACATGTGGGATTGAAAAGGAAGCATGGAGATCCAAACAATTGACAGGCATGTCAAACATTACCAAGCTTCAAAATCATGAGTTATTCAGATAATTACTCTGCAAAGGACAGAAGGGTGAAAGTACAACTACGACAGCAAAAAATACTTTTCTTCTAAGTTCCTTAAAAGGTTTGAGTCTTTTTGTGTTGTTTTGTCCCACATTGGAAAATGGATTTCCATCCCCTTTTAGTTGGGACTCTTAGCTCTCCATTGTTCTCCTTTGAGGAGAGTATGGAGGTTGGCCTATTTGAGCTAGTAGGCTCTTAGGGTCTTATCTCACAAGCGCATGAATTGTCTTGCCTTGACGTGGCCGTGGCATGAGTGCATGCGCATGGATTGTGGAATTGTCTGATCCGGATCCGAATCTGCCATAATCGATCCGATTCTGCTCCAAACGGACCAATCTGGATCTCCACCATGATTTTGAATTGAAATGGCTAGTAATTATGTGATTATACAGAATCCCGGCCGATCCCCCCCCCCAATCCATTCCCACGATCCCGACGGATCCAATCCAATTCCGGATCAAGATTGGGGGGAGGGGGGGTTCCAATCTTGGACCCCGATCCAATCTGGAATTCCTTGTTCATGCATTTCTCATCCTTTATTTTATTTTTGACCATTTCATCGAGTGTCTCTTAGATTCTCTTCGTGTCTTCTCGGACTACATTCCTTGGTCGGTTGGGTTTGGCTCTATCAAGGGTCGCTTCCCAAAGAGATATGAGGAGAGTCAATTTTGTGTAAGAAAAGGCTAAGGGTTCTCTCTCACCAACAACTATCTCTCTCGCGCTCCTCTCTCTAAATCGTTTTCTTCCTCTTGCAAAAGCCTATAGTCACAGTGGTGTTCAGCCCCAACAACACGACCTGGAGTGCACATTCGCATCACCATTAGCCTAGGTCGTCAAATCTTGAGGGAAGTTCCGTTACGAAGCCTATTTGCATTAGAGTAAGTGGCGGAACGACTCTAAAGAAAGTGACTACACGCTTCACCCTGAGTTTGCATTTCTTAATCAATTGATTCCTTTTAATTTTCGTGCTTAGATCTAATAGAATATCTCTACTCGTGCCAACCTTTTTCCAACAACTTAGAGGAATCTAGGTCGGTAAGTGTAGCTAAGTTTAAGGAGAGGGACTACATATGTACTAGTAGCATCCTCTCGTGCCTTTGCGATAAATTCTATGGCATTTATTGCATTGCCAAATCTGCCAAAGACCTAGTGTTTCCTCTAGGAACATAACATCCTATTTGCAAACGACATGTGGTTTTTGGCGGATTTGGCAATGCAATAAACATCATAGAGTTTATCGAAAAAGGCACGAAAGGATGCTACTAGTACATAGGTAGTCCCTCTCCTTAAGGTTAGCTACACCTACCAACCTAGCGGTTTCATTTTCATCATCTGCATGGGGGGTCAGATTCTATGGCAGAGAATAGAGCCAAAGAGGCTAACCAATATCGCATTTTGTACTGCCATAGTTTAAATAATTGACTAGAAAATTTATCAAGACATGTAACAATATCTGGTGCCATAAGATCTAGTAGAAAGGAACAGGGTTTTGCAAGGCGAATCAGATCGGCCCGAATCGGCCGAATTGGATCGGATCAGAGGAGATCTGATCCGTGATTTAGCTAATCCGATCCGATTCGCATGGGTACATACACACATACCCTTTCTTCTTCATACTAAGATATTACATGTAAATAAGGAAGTACCCCCCATTTGAATCCAATAAAAATATCAAAGAAATCACGTTTGACTTTTTTTACCGAACTTTAGATTTTTAGTGTTCCATATAGTTTATTTGAATTATCAAATTTTTAGATAGGTCAAATTATGAGAGACTAGAAAATTAGCATTTCGATAAAATCAACGAAATCATGATTTTCTTCTTCGATGGGAGAGTTGACTTTTTATTGGTAAGAGATATGATTTTTTTTGATATTT
Source organism: Colocasia esculenta (assembly GCA_014218235.1). Lineage (NCBI taxonomy): Eukaryota > Viridiplantae > Streptophyta > Magnoliopsida > Alismatales > Araceae > Colocasia > Colocasia esculenta. Next base: position 24,585,101 of record CM024759.1, read on the forward strand.
TTATTGGATTCAAATGGCGGGTACTTCTTTATTTACATGTAATATCTTAAGTAAATGAAACTATAAATAAATAAGTATGAAGAAGAAACTGTGTCCCCCCATGGGTAATATACACATATGTATATATATACATAAATATATATATATATAATAATCCTATGCGAATCGAACCGAATCAGGGAGAACCTGATTCGGTCCGAATCGCCGCTCCAGCAAACCATGGAAAGGAATGACTCCAAATTGTTGAAAAAGGTAGGAACGAGTAGAGATATTCTACTAGGTCTAAGCATGGAAATCACAAAGAATCAATCGATTAAGAAATGCAAACTCTGGTCAAAGCGCGCAGTCATTTTCTTTAGAGTCGTTTTGCTCCTAATCCGGTGCAAATAGGCTTCGTGATGGAACTTGCACCAAGATTCGACGACCCAGACCGATAGTGACACGAAGGTGCACTCTAGCTCACGTTGTCGGGGCCAAACATCACTAAGACTATAGACTCTTGCAAGAGAAAGAAGACGATTAGGAGAGAGGAGCACGAGAGAGAGATACATGTCGTATGAGAGAAAACCTTTAGCTATATATCTCACACAAAATTGACTCTCCTCATATATCTCTTTGGAAAGTGATCATTGACCGAATCATACCCAACAGACCAAAGAGTGGAGTCCCAGGAGACACAAAGAGAATCCAAGAGGCACTCGGTCAAATGGTCAAAAACAAAAATAAAATGAACGACGAGAATAGCATGCACGCACGCCGTATGGATGGCAGAGTCGGGTCGGGTGGCTGGGTCGGCCCCAGCCGATCCCGACCCTGAGTCGGGCCATAGTCGGCCTGAGTCGGGCCGAGTGGGCTTTGTAAACCAGTCCTGTGGGTGGGTCGGTGTTCCCCCCCAGAGTCGGGTCGCCAAGGGCCGACCCGACTCAGAGTCGGCCGACTCCGCTCCGACCCAGGCGACTTTGCCATCCATGCGCCGTGGTCATGGCAAGACAAGGCAATTCGCGCACATGTGAGATAAGACCCAAAAAGCTGACTAGTTCAAATAGGCCAACCTCCATAATCTCCCCAAAGGAGCACATAGAAAGCTAGGAGCCCCAACTAAAAGGAGAGGGAAACTTTTTTCAATTTTCCGATGTAGGATAAAACAACACAAAGAGACTCAAACCTTTTAACATTTAAAATATAGATTCCAACAATCTTGAGAGCAGCGCTTATGACAGCCTAGTCCCATGCTCCACTTTTAATATAAAACTGGCAATCAAGTAGACAGAAGACAAATTCCATGACATCTTCACAGAACAGGAAAATGCTCACTCAAAAACTCGTGTGTCAGTTTTTTCTTTACCAAAATAACCCTAGCAAGTATCTGGGTTTGAAACTGGAGATTCCCTTTTTTTTCATTCCAGGGAGACATTATTTTAGTCCGTTTTTACTGAAAAGGAGACCACTGTTATAAGTTAATAACTAACTATGTAGCAGTCAGCATTCAAACTGGGGACCTCTCAATTTTAAACCACTTTTCTGACCATGAAAAGCTAGCCGAAGTAAGGAATTTATGGCATATAAAGGAAGCTAAGACTGCGCTGGAATGTGGCTATTCTGGAATTTTGGTTGTTCGCATTTTGTAACTGAAGAATCCTTGTCCCTGAAGCCCCGCAACCTAACCACAATGATGAAAAATAGCAGTTACGGCCCATATTACAAGATTCATGTCCCATGCACATGCGTACATCATGATTACAGCACCCTCCAAGTCACAAGACCCACAACCATAGAAAATACTTCCCCAGTTAACAAAAGAAAGTGAACCCTGGGGTTGGCAAGGATTGAGCGAGACCTGAAATAGTTTCACTTTTGTAGATTCACCAAAAGCTGTCAATAAATAAAATATACTTAGATTGGGAAAATAAAATAAGGGAGATGGGGAGAAGAAAATGGGAAAAATCTATGTTTCTCGTGAAACAAGAGCATGTGATCGAATGCGATGCGGCAAAACTAGGCATGCAGGGTAATCACGTTTCTTCCAAACGAACTCCATGCAGATTGATCATAACTCAACTCTTACTTATCACAAATGCCGGTGAGCAAGGGATTAAGACCAAGATATTTTCTATGTCATATATGAATTAGGTGACATCTGGGATGGCCGTACGTCGTCCTAGGAACCCATAAAACAAAAAGGATGAAGATCACATGCGGAAGATCCAGGGAAGCACGAGCACACAGCGGCAACATGTCAACAACTAAACGAACCCACCCCACAGATGTCCGGGAGCATATTTCATGTGTACACACACACGCGTATTTATATGTATATGTAGATGGATGTACCGTTGTAGACGCAGGTGACGTAGATCAGCGCCTCCCGGGGCCCCTTCATGGCCTCCAGTGGGGAAGCATACCCGGGGCCCGGCTTGTGGGCACAGCAGGCACCTCCCTGCTGGCCGACGGAGGCGCTGCTGACCTTGGAGGAGATCGCCGCCCCCTCGACCACGGCGGTGGTCATTCCTGCTGCCGCAGTAAGGTGGGCGGACGTGTGGGTTAGCCTCTCTCTCTCTCTCTCTCTCTCTCTCGGCGCTTCCAACACGACCAGGGGCTGAGAAGAGATATAGGGAGCTCGGGAACAAGATGAGGCCCTCTCGCTCGAAGGGGTGGGTTTTCTTTCCTAGGCGCGGGAATGGACGGAAATGCGTCCAGGTGAGATGTAACAAGGAAGGAAATTAGCAGAGACGGAAGGAAAAAGGAGAAGGTTGAGTCTGCTTGGAAGCGATCGGGAGAGAGACACCGAAGAAAGAGCGAGATTCCGAAGAGCATAACGAAAACGAAATCAAGCGCTTGGATGGCGTTGCGTACCTAGCTAGGACGAGAGAGAGGGGATTACATTACATGTCGCCCACGAGAGGAGAGGCGTTTAAAAAATAGTTTGATGATATTATTTTATAAGATAAATTAATTAATAATCTTTAACTGTAAAATAAAATATCTTAATTATAACAGAACTTAATATATTTTATAACAGAGAAAATCACTTACTATAATTAACTACAGCTCTATTAAGAATTAAAAAATAAATCAAATATTTGATAAAGACTTCTAATTAATTTACTCTATTGATAATATATATATATAAATTAATTAAAAATTATTATAATAGAGAGAGGTCTTTATTAGAATAGAATTTAACATATATCGTAACAGAGGATAACATTTATTGTAATGGGATACAGTTCTATCATAGATTAAAAAATAAATCAAATATCTGATAGAGACTTCTAATTAATTATTTTTAAAAGTTAACATTATTTTTATATAATATATATATTAATTTAAAATTTAGGGATAATAATTGTTAGTCCTTGGTAGGGATTTGACATTATTTTTACGTCCCTGTCAGGTTTTCAACAGCCTTCTAATCCCTGCTTTATGCAGGACTTATTTTTAAGTCCCTGCTTTTAACTCCCGTTATTTGAAAATTATGTAACCGTTATCCCAAAAGTGTGTAACTGCGTAAGTACGTACTTACACAGTTACATGTGTAACTACATAAGTATGTAAATCTTGTAACTGTGTAAGTATGTAATTACATACTTACGCAGTTACACATGTAACTATGTAACTACATAGAAATTTTATAAGTTTGTAACTCTGTAATTATGGCTTACCTAGTTACATACTTACATAGTTTTAGAAGGATTTACCTAATTATTTTAATTCGTAATATACCAAAAGTGTGTAACTACGTAAGTACGTACTTACACAGTTACATGTGTAACTGCGTAAGTATGTAAATCTTGTAACTGTGTAAGTATGTAATTACATACTTATGCAGTTACACATGTAACTATGTAACTGCATAGAAATTTTATAAGTTTGTAACTATGTAATTAGGGCTTACCTAGTTACATATTTACATAGTTTTAGAAGGATTTACCTAGTTATTTTAATTCGTAATATATATACTAAAAGTGTGTAACTGCGTAAGTACGTACTTACACAGTTACATGTGTAACTGCATAAGTATGTAAATCATGTAACTATGTAAGTATGGTTTGTGCTTTTGCCAACCCCTACCATGAACTGAAAACCAGCCTCCATGCCGAGGCTCTTGCACTTAGGGATGGGTTACTAATGTGTTGCAGTAGGGGCGCCTATGATGTTTTGGTGGAGACCGACTCCCTCAATCTCGTGCACATTGTCACCGGGCAGCTCCCTCGCCCGTGGGATCTTTCATTCGTTTTGCAAAAGGTTGCTGTTATAACCAACAGGGCAAAGGCTGAAATCACACATGTACCGCGGGAGGGCAACAAGGTGGCAGACTGTTTAGCAGAGTTTGCCTCTTCTTGTGTTTATCTTAATACTTGGGACTCCTGGGCCGATCTCCCCACCACTGTAAAGGACCCCTACCACCTTGATAAGGTAGGGTGTTCATCTATGAGGCCCTAGTCATCTTTGTACTCATCCCCCACCCCTTCTTTCTCACCTATATAATGAAATCACTCTTAGCCGCTTGGTGAAGGTAGTGGCACCCTCACATGCGTGAGGGCGCCCTCCCATCTCCTTTTGGTTTGGCTATATTCAAAAAAAAAAAAAAAACTGTGTAAGTATGTAATTACATACTTACGCAGTTACACATGTAACTATATAACTACATAGAAATTTTATAAGTGTGTAACTCTGTAATTAGGGATTATCTAGTTACATACTTACATAGTCTTAGAAGGATTTACCTAGTTATTTTAATTCGTAATATACCAAAAATGTGTAACTGCGTAAGTACGTACTTCACAGTTACATGTGTAACTGCGTAAGTATATAAATCTATAACTGTGTAAGTATGTAATTAGTTACCCTATAAATACTTACACAGTTACATGATTTACATACTTACGCAGTTACACATGTAACTGTTGTAAGTACGTACTTACGTAGTTACATACTTTTGATATATTATGAATTAAAATAATTAGGTAAATCCTTGTAAGACTATGTAAATATGTAACTAAGTAAGCCCTAATTACAGGGTTACAAACTTATAAAATTTTTATGTAGTTACATGTGTAACTGCGTAACACAGTTACAAGATTTACATACTTACGCAATTACACATGTAACTGTGTAAGTACGTACTTACACAATTACACATTTTTGGGATAACGGTTACACACTTTAGAGATAACGGGGAAAGATAACGGGAGTTAAAAGTAAGGACTTAAAAATAAGTCCTGCATAAAGTAGGGACCAGAAAACTATTAAAAATTTGACAGGGACCTGAAAATAATATCAGATTCATGTCAGGAACTAATAATTAATTCTCTCTAAAAATTATATTATATAAATAATATCAAATATATTTGTCAACAAACCATTTTCACCCCGCGAATATGATTACTACCTCTTCCGGCGCCATCTCGAGGCGTGCACGGACGGGGGTGGATGGATATCGTCCATCCTCGTCAAATAGAGATCAAGTGAGGTCTTACGATATTATATAATATAATAATATATATGTATACGAGGTGAATGATAGTATCTATTATAGTCTTTCTCCATCTTGAGATAAAATTTCGAAGACGATAAGAGATAAGTGCAGGAAGGAGGACAAAAAAGGTGAGCAGAAAGTCGAAGGGGGCAGCTGGCCGGCCCCCATCGGCCTTGAGTCCCATCTCTCTCTGGATTTTTCTTTTTGTCTGATCTGAAACCTTATGTTATTCTTATTTTGGATAGCTTGCTCTTCTTCTTTTTTCACTTTGATGATAATAAGATGAATTAACTGTTTGATATAGAGAGAGTTACGGCAATCCAACTCGGAGAGGATAATATTTTGGAATCATGTGTGGAATAGATTAATCTTATCGTTTTCAATTTGGTAAAAGAGATTAAGCATACAAAATAAGAGTGAGGTATTAAACGATCAAGCAAGGGGGCATGGGATGCATATCATAATATGAGAAAGATTTGCTGTGTCATTGTGGGACCCATCCCTTTTGCATGGGACAAGCAGATCCAATGAGTGGACAACTTGTGAAAGATGACATGTAAAAGAGGACAGAGAAGTTTTTAACGTATTAATGGTAATTTGAAAGAGCTTAAAAATGATGTACTATCCCTTATCTATCCTGTCGTGGATTTACTCTCTCACTGTCTATCTCCTCAATCTCTTTTGCTCTTGCTCCCTCTCGCACTCTCTCACCCTCTCGGTTTCTCTTGCTCTCACTTCTTGTGGCACTCTCTCATCGTCTCGCTCTCTCTTGCACTCTTACAATACCCCCTTTCCTGATGATGGCGTCGAAGCAAACATTGAAAGATGTTTGATGCAAAAGCACCTTCGTCGCAAACGTTGCCCAGGCTATGGCATACCCAGAGGGGAGTTGAATGGGTTTTTATCGTTTCCAACTTAAAACAGTGTTAAACAAATAGCTTAAATGTGAATAAAAGATTTTGTTGACTATGGACTAATCTGAATCTTAGATGCAAAGTGATTCATGTGTGAGTATTAGCAGCAGAACTGTATAAACCTTAGACTACTAACACATGCCATCCTAAATAGTCCAATACAAGCAATCACAAAGGAGACACACGATATATCCTAATTCGGTACTAACCAACTCAGCCCTATGTCCAATTTATGTTCAGAGATTTCACTAACAACCAAGAACTATCGGTCCTTCTTTTACAAGCTAGAAGTAGGCTTACTAGACACACCCCAGCAGATCTTCTTCTTTACAAGGTAAAAGACAGATCGATGGATACATCCCTACAGGTCCTCTTCTATTAAAAGTTATAAGACAGCTCACTGGTACACCCCATCAAGTTTCTCCTTTTGTGGACTATAAGATAGCTCAAGGATTTCAACCTTAGCAGGTTATCACAAAGAGATTTTGCCAATCTACAGATGCCTCTTAAATAGGTGGATTAATGGTGACACTTGTAGCACACTTAATGTAACACACAGATCTAATGATTGAAAGAATAAAAGTTTGTAGATCTTGTGTGGCTTCAACTGAGGTAGTTGAGATGCTGTGTAGGCTAAAGGATTCTTCCTCTCTTAATGTGTATTGAATGCTTTTCTTGAGAGGACACCAACTTGAATGAGAGCTTTGAATGCAGTTTAAGTAATTTTTCTTCAAGGCACATTTTATATATATATATATAGCTCAAAGACTTTATTTTTTTTTTTGTTGAGATTGTCTTCATTTGAACGGTAATACATTTCTTATGAGTGGTTGAAATAATTTTAATATGTTGTGACTTAATCTGCCATCTATTAGGTACAATATTTTGTATTGCTATGCCATGACATTTTTCTTTATGCAGAACATTTAAAGGCTTGTTTGATTTTCTTTCCTTTTCTCATAAAAGTCTTCAAGAGGTATGACTTGTCCTAACTCATTCTATAGGTTGTAAGATCTTGGATGATCTTCTGTCAGTTTTGTGTACTTGCAAAAGTTACCTTTCTTTTTGCCTTTTGGCTATAGCCAATGTGTGTAAGGAAAAACAAAGCATATAAAGACCACATAAAGTATTTCTTTTGCAAAGTTGTGTTAGAGTTCCATGAGATGCATTAAACACAAATTTGAATATGGGAACTCATGCACATTTTTCTCTGAGTAGTCATAATGGTGACAGTGTGCTCCATTCAGATATGTTCACAATATATTTGTTTAATTCCTTGAGAAAATATTCTTTAAATTCAAATGGAATATAAACAAGTCTTTCTTAATCAAGTAAGATTATAAAATCATTTTCAACACACATACACATATACATATAGAGTAAGACTCCATTCTAAATGATTTTTTGAGTGGAAGTCATTTTTCAAATTCTTTGAGTATGAGACTCAATTCTAAGTTTTTGAGTGAGAGTCAATTTTTAAATCCTTAAGAGTGTGAGGATTGTTTTCCATTTTGAGAGAGACTCGATTCTGAATGACTAAGTGAGAGTCATTTTCCATACTAAGAATCGATTCCTTTTAAAAATGACTTGAGAGTCATTTCTAATTACTTTTATCAGGGAGTCAATTATGTTAAGTGAGACTTAGATATTGTCGTTATTCAAATAGTCGTATTGGCTATGAGAGTCGATTCTATTTAATCAATCCAAAGAGTCAATCAGGAGATACATCATTATTGACGGAGTCAATTCTCTGAGACTCAATTCTTACAAGTAGCTTAAAGGCATTATCGTTATTCAAGGAGTCGATTCTATAAGACTCGATTTTTTTGAATTAGTCTAGAGAGTCAATTCATTCAAAGAGTCGATTATTTGAAAGTAAATTTTATTTAATTAGTCTAAAGAGTCAATTCTATCTATTGACTAAAGGAGTTGTTTCGTTGAGAGTCGGTTTTATCTTTACTTAAGAGTCGATTCTTTTTTGTTAGACTTAAGTGTTGCCCAGCTAGCAAGTCCAGGGGGGGTGAATGGGGCTTTAAAACTTCGTCTACTAACCCTGTACACAAAAACGTTCACACAAAATACACTTCGATGGATGTTAGTGATAGTGAAGATAAACAACAATCACACAAAGACAATCACACAACACAAGGAATTATTCTGGTTCAGATCTCCTCTCCTTAGGAGTCCTACGTCCAGTCCCTGAGCAAAATCTCAGGATTTCACTACCAAGGGTACAGTCCCCCTTAAGGACCATTACACCCAGGCGCAGCTGGTCTTCCTTCAACCCGAAGGGAATTACAACCCCTTGGATACCACACCACGTCCTCCTTCAACACTAAGGGAAAGACACACCCTGGATCCCACCAGGTCTTCCTTCACAACAGAAGGGAACAACTCAAGAAATAGTGATCAAAGAGATGATGCCCCTAGATCAAGCTTATAGAACACTGCTTGATCTGAAGCAAGGACTGAGAAGAAGAAGATATCTACAATCAAGGACTCTTCTCAGACCGAAAGACTCTCACACAGATGTGAACTTAGCACCGAGAGCAAGAGCAAAAACTAATGAGAGTTTGTGCTTGGCTCTAAGAATGGCTTGCAGAAGGTTGAAGGCGTTGTAGCTTGTTATTCTCTAACCATCTTCGATTGTCGAACTTCATTCTTCTATATATATCAACATTTGAAATTCGAACGTTGGAGTGTCCGTTGTCTCTATGCATAAGTGTACGTTAGACTGTTTGACCCTTGGAAGCTTCCAGTCAACAGTCTTTTATCTTTTCATGCACGTAAAGAGAGAAGATCTTCTATAATATCCTTTGGCTTCTATTTTGTCCAACGTTGTATGACGAGTGCTGTCAGTGACCTGCACGCATTACGAGCTCAAACAATAGACAGCTATGCTGTCTCTTGTCAGTCAACGTTAGATTGATTTTATACACAAATAGAAGTTTCATTCTGTTCTTCTAAAAAGATATCTACCAAATAAGCAGGAGAATAGAAGATATCGTCTGAATGCATGCAATGATACGTACTATCATAATAAATGCATTGCTGTCAAAAAGATATACAAGAAGACTTTGACTTTTCAATAAATTCAAAAATCAGCTCGAAAGGTAAATCGTTATTTTCCACGAAATCGTTATATGCATGACTTATGAAATCGTTATGCAAATGAGTTGATATTCATGTAAATCGTTGTACGCTCATAAGCACGCTGATGTACTAACAACCAAATCGTTGTAGAGACAAATCATTGTGACTTTATAAGCAAATCGTTATGCACGAGTCATTATAGTCAAGTTGTTAAAGACAATGTGAACGAATCGTTATTTGATGTATCGAATCGTTACAACGATCAAGTCGTTATGTAACTTAATGAATCGTTACAGTGATAGAGTCGATATGTAACTTATCGAATCGTTACAGAGATCAAATCGTTATTCTTAGAAAATCGATGTGAGACCAAATCGTTATGATCACTAAAGAAATCGTTACGAGAGCAAATCGTTATGATTACTAAAGAAATCGTTACGAGAGCAAATCGTTATGATTACTAAAGAAATCGTTATGAGAGCAAATCGTTATGATTACTAAAGAAATTGTTACGAGAGCAAATCGTTATGATCACTAAAGAAATCGTTACGATTACTAAAGAAATCGTTACGAGAGCAAATCGTTATGATCACTAAAGAAATCGTTATGAGAGAAAATCGTTATGATTACTAAAGAAATCGTTACAAGAGCAAATCGTTACGAGAGCAAACCGTTATGATCACTTATCGAATCATTGTGAGGGCAAATCATTGCGATCACTTATCGAATAGTTGTGAGGGAAAATCGTTGCGATCACTTATCGAATCGTTGTGAGGGCAAATCGTTGTGATCACTTATCGAATATGAAATGCGACGACCCTCTTTATACCAGTATGATTATACCAACTCACATCGATATAATGAACGTCATCACAGTGGGACATTTACCCAACACTAGTACATATGGCTGAGATGCTCATACATATAGATACAGAGTAGCGGAAGTAAAAGAACTACTTGTCATTTCATTTCATCATCCACATTTAACATACACGGTTCAAATAACACTTTTAAGAGAACTAAAGTCCACATAAATAAAATGCTAAAATCAGATTACATAGCTCGTCCACAATTACATAATAGTTCTATTACAATGCCTCATTACATACTATGAAAGCAAAAGTCACAACGTCGACTCCACCAAGCTACTCGCCACGCTCGAAGTCACTCTCCACTGTCTCCTCCAAAGGTGTCGGGTCACCAACTAAACCTGTACGCCGAAGCAAGGAGTGAGTCTAAAAGACTCAGCAAATAACTCCATACACATCATTCATGCATACATCACAGTAGGTTCTACATTTCAATTCACGAAGCAAAACATATAGCATGCTTGAACATTGATAAGAGACAACCTATCATGGTATTTCTACAAAATTTAAAACATATGGTACATGACATAAGACATTCCAAAATAAATATCCTATCACATGCTTACTACTCATTCAATCACATAAGCTACAACATGATAGCAACTAACATGGGATTCTCACATGCATAAAAGGAAAACATTCCTATCATCGTTCTACACATTCTTGAACATGCACATATTATTTCATACACTTTAAGGTTGTGTTATAACATATTTCACATTAACATATCATGGATCACATTTCACAATCTAACACATTGGTTTCACATGTTTGCACAATTACTCATTCACATAGTTCTCTTTTACACATTGCGCGTTTACACATATTCACACTACAATTTACACATATTCACATCACATTTCACAATTTAGTGCGTGACACATAGTCAAACCACCATTAGAAGGACACATCACATACACATAACACATAGACGCCAATAGGCAACACAGTGACGACTCTTGGACTGCGCAGACGGGAGAACAAGTCTCCACCCTAACCAGTGGTACTTTTCCACCTCCAGGATTTCATCCTAATGCCCTTAGGATCTTAACACATTGAACCTTCCATGGGGACTTTTCTATGGTACGGTTCCACGGCCCTCTATGAAGCAGTGTCACACATGGCAAATCTTACACATTACACATTCCGATTTAACACCATATAAACTGATATACACATGTCTTTACATTTTCTCACGTGTATACATGGCTCTATTTTTCTATTCATGATACTAGCTGACAGAAATTAAACATTCAGTATCTTACACTAATCAGGTTGAAACATACATAATCAACTATGTTCATATTAGCATGCGTTGAACACTCGTTTTCGCATGAAAATTTCATAGAGCACTCTACAGTTATCCAAATACATGAGAATTAACCACAGACTAATTTCAGGTTCATGATCACACATGCAAATTTCATATTGTGAGTCATATTACATTTACAGAAATTAAAACATTCAATCTAATGCCATTTATAATTAATTTATCGTGGAACATAACATGAATGTTCAATTTGACCATTCACAGGTCTGTACCTATCATTCCTAATGTCACAGAAATTTTCCCCGAAATTTTTGCACAACATGCAATTTTCCGAAGTTTTTAAAACAATCTAGGCATGCTCTATTTTCTAATACAGAATTATAACAAGTTTCATATCATGGGAAAAATTCCCAAATTTTCGGAACATGGACTGTCATGCATTTACATCATCGTGGAAATTTTATGGAAGTCTAATACACATGGATCATGCAAACAGTAAAGCTACCATACCCATGATCTTCATTTCACATGCATTTCACATAATTCTAACAACTTAGATAAATCACAGAAAAGTATAAAAAATCTCATAAACATATTCTATTAACCATATTACATAACATATAGTGTTTACAATAATCCTCATGCGAAAAACATCGACAATTATCATATAGGAGGAGAGAATAGCTCATTGTTTGTCCTGAAGAACTTAACGGCACAGTCTGGCCGTTAAAGGGATAAAGTCAATATCGTTGGCCGCTAATCGAAGAGCTGACGGCAAGGGATCTTGCCGTCAAGTTTTGGTCTGTGCAAAAAGACAGACCGAGCTCCAAATATAAGAAGAATGAGGGAATCCAGGACACGATAAAATCTCATAAAAATGATTAAAACCTCCTAGACACACACAGGACGAAAGGGGTGGGTTACTTGCCTCTTGTAAAATCTCCAAAGGGGGAAAATGGGCGATGAAAGCTATCCTTGGGCGTCCCAAGAAGCCTCCAAAACACCTTCACTCCGTTCTTCTATGGTGTTGTAGCTTCCAGTCCGAGGTCGGGGAAGCCTCCTCCTATGTCCAAGCTAGCTTCTAGTCGCGTAGATCAAGGATGAAGCTCCAATCGCCGGATCTGAGCTCTCAAAGCTCAGGTTTTCTCACAGGGCTTAGGGTTCTCTCCTTCTCCTGCAAAGAGCCAAGAGAGGGTCTTGGGTTGCAAAAAGGGGTTTGTTTATAGGAGAGAGACCTCTCAAACTCATGCAGGGGTTGATGTGAAGGCTTGAGAGCGTTAGGGAGTCCCCCAATGGTTGAGATAGCTTGCCCCCGGAATTTCGGGGTCTGCTGCGCACTGAGTTTCAAGAGAGCTAGACGTCCACATCATGCGCCTATGAAGTGTTAGCGTCCAATGATATGGACGTTGACTCACATGGACGTCCACCGATGTTGACGCCAATTGGCCTTCGGTTAGAGCTTTAAAAATATGCAGATCCATGTTACTCCATACATATATGTACATGAAACTATGTAGTATAATGTATACACTACTACACCATGCAAACATCCAATATTTACAACTAATATACACATGCACACATAAGTACGACTAGCTAATATTGTACATAGATATCTACATATGCATATACAAGTTACACACAAACATGAATTCACATAAAATAGATTCCGCCATAGAACTTTCACCGACGCAATACTCTTGTTCCGGAGATGCTGAACCTTCCGGTCAAGAATAGCCACTGGTTGCTCCACATACGTAGATCTGGCTGAATCTCCACTGGCTCATGACTAATCACATGAGATGGATCTCGGACATACTCCTGAGCAGAAACGTGGAAAACAGGATGACACTAGCTAAAGCTGGGGGTAAAGCTAGCTCATATGCATGTTGTCCGTCGTCTGAGAATCTCATACGGGCCAATGAATCTAGGGCTTATTACTATGCCTGCCAAACCTGACAACACCTCGAGTAGGTGAAATCTTCAAAAAGACATGCTCACCCACCTCGAACTCCAAACCTCTCCTGATTCGGCGTAGCTCTTCTGCCTATCCGCACCGCAACAAGCCTCTTCCAATCAACTGAATTTTATCGAATATCCTGAACTAACTCCGGACCGATCAACTGCCTATCGCCGTCTCTCCAACATAAAGGAGATCTGCAAGGCCTTCCATACAACGCCTCAAATGGAGCCATACCAATGCTCGCATGAAAGCTGTTGTTGTATCGAAACTCCACTAAAGGTAGATGACGCTCCCAATCATCCTTCCAATCCACACACACACGCTCTCAACATATACTCGAGCGTCTGGATAGTCCTCTCGGACTGTCCATCTGTCTAGGGATGAAACACCGAACTGAGCTTCATCTCTGAACCTAAGGCATCCTGAAGACCCTTCCACAACCTCGAAGTAAATTTCGGATCTCGATCCGAAATGATCGACTTCGGCACACCATGCAATCTAATGATGCTACTGACATACAGTCTAGCCAAGCTCTCTACTGACTGCTTCTTCATCATAGGCAAGAAATGCGCAGTCTTCGAGAACCTATCTACAACTACCCAAATCGAGTCGTTGCCCCGTCTAGATCGAGGCAACCTGAAACAAAATCCATAGTGGCAGCTTCCCTTCCCACTGGGATTTCCATCTTCTGCATAAGTCAGATGGTCGTTGTCGCTCGGCCTTCACTTGCTGGCATACTAAACACCCACCGGATACATAATATACCACGTCCCTCTCATGCCAGACCACCAAAGAACCTCTTCAAATCCTGGTACATCTTTAGTGTTATCCGGATGAATAGAATCGCGATCTATGAGCCCCGCTAACACCTGCTCACAACATCGACTAATCAGGGACACAGACACGGTGATGAAACCTAATCACACCGTCCTCATCATTGAGCAATGCCCGCCTTGCCCACTAGCTCTAGGAGTCTAGGGTTCGACTTTCTGCTGCTCGATCACCGCTCATCCAATACTGAGGATCTATGGGATAGTGTGAGCTACGAAAGCCTGACACAATGATGGCTCTAACTCAGTCAATGCGCAGCCGCATCCTCCACATCTCCAGTCCTGCTGGAGAGAGGGTAAGGATCGAGAAAAGGTGTGATAAGATCTAGAAGGGGGGGATGAATAGATCTATGCCACTTTCTGCGGAAGCTTAAGCAATTAAAAACTTTTAGAATCAGAGGCAATTTTAATCAGTGAAAAACACATCTGATGAAATGTAAGTGAGTTGATAAAATAGATGTAAAAACCAGTTGATTAAGTGAATCTTGATCGATCCTATGCAAGCATCTAACGGATGATAAAATCAAACCACAAATAGACAAGGCACAGAGATTTTTAGGTGGTTCGGAAATCACCCATGTGATTCCTACATCCACCCTCACACCCAGTGAGGATTCACTAAACAACCTGGGTACACACCCACGGAGCCAGAACTCCAACACTTGAGTTTACAACTCACACACCTCTAGAGCAAACTACTCTAGATCCCTGAGCAAACTGCTCAACAAACACTTGATAGACAACTCAAACTGAGCACGACGGCTCACAAATACATGCTAGACCCAACACACGACATGGATCTTCTAGCAGCAGATCTGTCAGACATGAGAACATCATGAGAGTTATGCAGAAGCACTGCACATCTCAAGAAGTCTCAGAAGAACAAAAAGTACATTGAGAATAGTGTAAAAGGCTTTGTTCTTCAGTGTACTCCCTTGTAGAAGCTCAGATTGGGAAGAGCTTGAATCCTTGAGTCCCAGCCGATGCTCTGCACTATTGAAGTTGGGGATCTTCCTTGAAGTCTTCTCCAACAGATGTCCTACTTGATCTGCTTCCTTGAGGCGCTTCAATTGCTTCTTCAATTGATGAGAATTGTCTTCAGAAGGCACCAGGAGAGCAGAGGAGGGAGATGAGCTCTCGCCGCCAAAGGGAACTTTTCTGGAGGCTTGGAGAGTTCGTTGGGGTCTTCTCATGATGGACGGCCAATTGGGGGCCTTTTATACCCAAAAGATTCCAAAGATACCCTTTAGGTACAAGGGCACACGATCCTAGGTTGATACCCCATCGCCCTAGGCTGACACGTGGCAAACATCCAATTAAGTTGCAAACTTTCCGTAGTGTGTCGACCTGCCTGTGGTGGTGTCGACACACTGCCCAAATCTTGAAACAGGCTGTTCTGGGAACTGATCCAGTGTCGACCTGCTTTGGTATTGTGTCGACCTGCTATCCTGGTTCTGAAAACAGCTGTTCTGGGAGCAGGATCCAGTGTCGACCTGCTTGGTGTTGCGTCGACCTGCTGTCCTTCTGAAAACTGCTGTTCTGGGAACAGCTCTGTGTTGACCTGCCCTGAGAGTGCGTCGACCTGAGTAGTCTGATTTCTGGAACTGCAACTCGTGTCGACACACTCTTTGATATGTGTCGACACAGTCTCAACATTTGTTCATCTTTTTGCCTTTGATTTGGGTTATTGTGTCGACACCATTGTGGAGTGTGTCGACACTTCTTTTGCAAAAAGTGTTGTACCTGAAAATTAAACACATATATCATTAGTAAATGTTTTATTATGAGTGCAAATGATAAGTGTGCTTTGAGACATTTTTTGAATATAATTTCAGGTGAAATGTATTTATCATGTTTCAAATAATTTGCATTCAAATCACATTGTCATCATCAAAATAGGAGGGAAAATGATATGAAATTACACTCAACCCAACAATCTCCCCCTTTTTGATGATGGCAACATTAAATCCATATGTCAATGAGGTTTTGATGAGATGTGATTTTAAGCAATTTTGGTTATTCAATGTCCTTATTTTGTTCATGTTCATGCTTGTTAAAGACCTTTAAATATGGCTCATTCACAATTGATGGTTGTACTAAAGAAGTACAAAGTAACTTGAAGTAAGTTAGTGCATAAAGAAGTCAAGCAATTGACAAGCATTCATTCATTCACATTCACATAAAAATTTTCAATCACATGAAGTCACAATTGAGAAAATCATTCAGCTAAGCAAATGCATTTCATTTCATTCAAGAGACCCATTACAATCATTCCAGAAAGATTACAAAAGAACATTTCTCTTTCTTTCTTTCTTCTCCCCCTTTGACATCATCAAAAGAAAAATTACATTAAGTAGAAGATGGAGGAGGAGGAGGAAGGGGAGTAAGATGGTCTCATGTCAGACATTCTTTTCTCCATAAAAGTCAAGCTGACTTGATTTGATCTTGAATGGTTGTGAGTTGGTGTGCAAGAAGTGTTCCATTCTATCTGAATTCTCTATCAAGGTAGCTTGAATTCTTGCTAGATCAGCTGCAATGGTTGTGAAGAGGAAGAAGATCCAGCTGACCAACCAGGCCTTTGCAATATCTTGAATTTTTGTCAAATCAGATAGCTGTGTGTCAATGTGTGCATTGAAGTTCCTCATGCTCTCCAAGTCATCCACAAAATGAGCAAAAGACAGTCTAGTGCTGGTGATCTCATGTAATGTCTGTTGGTGTTAAAGACATCAGCTTGGGAATTTGCCAAAATTCCCTGAAGTACTATCTCTAACTTTTGCTGGTGCTCCTTAAGCTGTAATGAGGCATCTGCCATGGTACCAATCAGTCTGTTGAATCTTTGAGCTGCATAGTCTGAGGCAGCTTTTGTTCTATGAATTTGGCAGATACAGTGTTCTCAACGGAATCCTCAACTCAAAGGTTTCTGACATGGTTTGAATGGAGGAGTTCAAGGTTTCAAATTCATTTAAGAAGGAGAACAACTCTGTGGAACAGAAGGTCCACCAGAGGATGGGATGGTTGAAATGTGGGTTGTGGAATTCAGAGTGTATGAATGAGGGTTGAACTGAGGTGAGAGAGGGGCATGAACTGGGATATCACCTTCAGTTGGGACTTGAGGCTGTTCCTCATTCAAAGGAGGCTGATCCTCTGACCTTGGGGTGGTCCCCTTCAGCTGGAGGCTGGTCCTCTTGAACTTGGGGCTGGTCCCCTGATTTTGAGGCTGTTCCTCCTGAGCTTGAGGGGCCTCAACCACAACTGGCCCTCTCCTACTTGAGTACCCTCCATCTAAATCCATAAATTCTGAATATTCTTAAGGTATAGATGTTGGACTTAGGGATAGACTGGGATTTCTCATTCTCCAAGGGCACACCAAAGTGCTGGAACACTGAGGTCAGATGTGCACATAGGGAAGAGATCTCTTGAGGTCTTTCCTGGGTTTCAGATATGATTTGATACATTATTACATGGAGGTTGATTTTGATGTCTTTACCATGCAATAAAGAATGAACCTCTGTATGTCTGTTAGCCTGTCCCTTCCACCACCTTGAGGGGTAATAATTGTGGTCAAATGTGGTGGATGACTCTCAACACAGGGGGAAAGGAATTTGTGTTGAATCTGGTAACATGGGTTGTTTTGGATCAGAGGCATCAGCAGGAAGGCCTGTCATGATGGAATAGGCTTCATGAAGATCAAATTCAAATTCATGATAATCTGCCCCTTCATCTGGTACTTTGAAAATAGAGGCAGCTGTATCAGTTGGCATGTCAATAACTATGCCCTTAACCTTTGATTTATATCCATCCTCTGTGCATTTCAGGTTCTTGTAAAATTCCCTAACAAGTCTTGGATAACTAATTTGAAACTCAGAAATGAATATCAACCAGACTGAAAAGAGAAATAGGTCTGAATTTCTGGAAATGTGTCTGCTAGCTGAATATCTGATAAATCCACTATCCTGGGCTTTAGAATAAGCTTGGCTTCACTGGTGGTGTCTGAGACTTGGAAGACTCTGAAGATGATGATGATGACTCTGAAGAGTCTCCAAAGGGGAGCCCGGAATCTTGTTTAGAAACCCTACCTCTGCCTGAAGAAGATGGTCTACCTCTTTTGGGTGCTGGCTGAGGTGCAGAGGAGGACCCTGGTTGCTGTGCAGGGTCATTCCTCTTTTGGTTCTCCTTTCGAACTGAGGAGCATCATCCTTGCCGGAACTGGCCTGGACGACGCCTGAGATCTTGCTCCACGGCGAGGACCCAACTTTCTCACCATGGTGGCAAGGATGAGTGGAATCGGGAGTTGATGAAAGAGGAGAGATGATTGAGAAAGGGTTTGATTGAGGGAGAAAGCGTAGGTTTCTTGCCGGAAATGAGAAGAAGAGCATCGTCGGTCGACCTGATGCCTAAAAGGGTTTGCAGTGGTGCAATACCCCGCAGGAACAACAAGGCTTATCCGAAACCCACGATTTAAAAGGTTCTGGCAAGAGGACAGTGTCGACACAGGAAGAAAATAGTGTCGACCTGACCTAGAGTGTGTCGACACGAGATAGGATGGTGTCGACCTGGCCTTTGAAGAAAATTTGAATTTTTGTGTGAGAATTTGAGAATTTTGGGATTTTTTAAAATGATAACTAATGAGAGAAATAGTCATTTCAAGGATGTTTAAGAGACTTAAAAATTCATTTGTTATATTTTGCAAAAAAATTCACCACATTCAAGTTTTAAACAATTTCCATAGGATATGAGCATTCAAACACTTGAGTCAATGAAATGATGATTTGAGGGATATATATATCTAACAATCAACTATCATCTATATTTCTCAACGTAAAGAAATAAAGATATCCTCTAGACTAAATACATTGGTTTGAAAATAAACATAATCTTAAGAACAACTTGATGATGAATGAAATGATTCTTCTAAACAAAACTCCATCAACATATTTTTGTCTTTTAACAGACTATCAAATGATATAAATCTTTTCACTCAGTACTAGTGCTTTTTACACACCATACCTACTTGATATTCATTATAAGTCTCAAAGGGGTAAATGATGACCTTTTGACATGAAAATATACGTTTTGTGACGCCAATATTTCCAGACTCAGTCATCATGAAGAAGTATAGCACATTTTTGCTGTATTTTGAATTCATTTTTGAATTTTTATCCCCTTTGACAGAGATAACATTAGTGCCTCATGACATGCATGGCACTTCATTCATTGTGAAGGTGTGCAGTTTCTCAGCTCAATGTCATTGCTTGTTGAATTTTCAAAATTTTAAGAGTTTTGTAAGATAGAAACAATTTTATCCAACATCAGTTGCAAACAAAGATGTTTTAATTCAAACACAATTTGTTTTCAATCTTGGAAGATTTCTGAGTTTCTGTGGGTTGAAAAATATAGTTGACAGTTGATTAAAAAATATGATAGATCACTCAAAGGATCATTTGGAGACTCTAGACATCTGAATGAGACATCATTCAGGAAATTGATGAAATGCAAGAAAAGTATGAATTTGCAAAAGTCATGACTTGTGAATTTTCTAGCTCCCCTGAGATGATGATTTCAATCATTTTCTATCAAAATAAAGATATGCAAGATTATGAAATCAAGAAGATTCTCTTTAAACAATAAAAGCTCCCCCTCAACAATTGCATATTATTTCTTAGTACTTGGCGAGACATATACTCTCGCATAGTGAAAGTGTCCAGACAAGCATGACCCCTTCTCCAAGTCACCATTTGATATACAAGAAATTTCAACACAATAAGAGTTGAAGAATTTATTGTCCAAAGGAAATGGAAGTGGAATTGAGAGAGATATGGACAGTATGACTGAAGGAAGCAAAGGGTTATGATATGAAAAGAACTCCCCCTTAGACAATGCATAACACTCAACCCAAACCTAAAGAGAGATCATGAATGTGGACATTTACAAAGACCAAGTTCTCTCCTCAAGGATGAAAACCTATTTTCAGGAAGGGGTTTGGTGAAAATGTCTGCAACTTTTTTCAGTTTCAATGAAATGGAGTTCAAAGGACTTCTTTGCAACCTCATCTCTCAAGAAATGATGCCTAATTTCAATATGCTTGGTCTAGAATGCTGAATGGGGTTTTTAGACAGATTTATTGCACTTGTATTATCACAAAGAATGGGTACACAACCTAGATCTTGGTTGTAATCGAGAAGTTGATGTTTCACCAAAAATTTGGGTTCCACACCTACCAGCAGCAACATACTCAGCCTCTGCAGTGACAGAGCAACTGAATGTGCTTCTTGGAAGCCCAGAAATAAGGCACCCACCTAGGAATAACACAAGCCACTTGTGCTTTTTCTATCTAATTTACACCCAGCATAGTCAGCATCACAATAGGCAATCAAATCTAGCTTGCAATTAGCAGGATACCAAATTCCTAAATCACATGTTCCAACAAGATATTTGAAAATTCTTTAACAGCTAACATGTGACTTTCTTTAGGATTAGACTGAAATCTAGCACACAAACACACACTAAATTGAATATCAGGTCTAGAAGTTGTAAGATAAAGTAGAGAACCAATCATACCTCTGTAGGTCTTTTGGTCTACTGACTTACCATTTGAGTCTTCTTCTAGCTTAGCATTTATGGCAATAGGTGTGCTTGAATGCTTGAGGGTCTGAAAGTCAAACCTTTTGAGAAGTTCCTTGACATACTTGGCTTGACTGATGAAGATCCCTTCAGATGTTTGGTTCACCTGCAATCCCAAGAAGAATGTTAAATCTCCCATTAAACTCATTTCAAATTCATTCTTCATTTGATTTGAAAATTCAGTGCATAGGCCTTTATTGGTGGAGCCAAAATTATGTCATCAACATAAATTTGGACCACAAGTATTTGATTTTTTACGTTTTGTGAACAAAGTTTGATCAACAGTTCCTCTGGAGTATCCTTTCTCAAGCAAAAAGGTACTCAAACGGTCATACCAAGCTCTTGGAGCTTGCTTAAGACCATAGAGAGCCTTATTGAGCTTGAAAACATGGTTAGATATTTTTCATTTTCGAATCCAGGAGGTTGTTCAACAAAAACATTTTCCTTAATATAGCCATTTAAAAATGCACTTTTGACATCCATTTGAAAACTTTGAAATTCATGGAGGATGCAAAAGCAAGGAAAATTCTAACTGCTTCTAGTCTAGCTACAGGGGCATATGATTCTTCAAAATCAATTCCAAACTCTTGATTGTACCCCTTGCAACTAGCCTAGCTTTATTTCTAATTACTGACCGATTCATTCAATTTGTTTCTGAAAACCCATCTAGTGCCAATGACTGTTTGGTCACTAGGTCTAGTACTAATCCATACTTGATTTCTTTCAAATTGATGAAGTTCATCATGCATGGCATTATCCAATCAGAATTTGATAGGCTTCATCAATTGACTTTGGTTCAATTGGGAAATTAGAGCTAGTGGGTCTTCTCAATATCATGCAAGAAAGATGATCTAGTCCTAACTCTATCATGCAAGTTGCCAACCACATTATTAATGGGTGATCTTTAAAACCTATGTTCAGAAATTACCTGTTCAGAGTACCCACTTCTGGGACATGTTACCTGAGCCACTTGGAGATGGTGTGTCAGGTTCTCTTCAATGTTTTCAAACTCTCAACAGTTGGTGAAGAGTCCACAATAAATTCATCCTCTTCAGTGTCTGTCTTTCCCTGCAAGATTTAGAATTGTTAGTTGAAAAGGAATTTCATCAAAGATAACATGTGGTGATTCTTCAACAGTTTTGGTTTTAAGAATGTACACTTTGAAAGCCCTTGACACCTCAGAATAGCCAAGGAAGATAGCTCCTGACTTTTAGCATCAAATTTGTCAAGGTTTCTTTGTTGTTGTTGTGTACATAACATTTGCACCCAAAGATTTTAAAATAGGAAACAGTTGGCTTTTGTTTTTCAATAATTCATAGGGTTTTCTTGATTTTTGGTCTGACCAAGCTCTATTGAGTATGTGATTGCTGTGTTCACAGCTTCAGCCCAGAAGGATTTGGGCAAGTTACTCTCAGTAGCATGGTTCTAGCCATTTCCACAGAGTTCTGTTCTTTCTTTCCACAACTCCATTTTGTTCTGGAGTTCTTGGTGAAGAAAACTTGTGGAATATTTGAAATTCAGCACAAAAATCAGAAAAAAGATGTGTTCTCAAATCACCCCCATGATCAGTCAAAAATTTTGATTTTATATGGATAAGTGTTAAGACAGTGGTACAGAAGTTCCAATTCAAGACAAGTATCACTTTTGTGGGACAGAAAAATAACCCAAGTAAATCTAGTAAAATCATCAATGATTACAAACCATATCTTTTGCCACTTAGACTTAGAATCTTGTAGGGCCAAAAGGTCCATGTGAAGTAATTCTAGTGGCCTAGATGTGAGTACCTCATTGAAGTTTTTAAAGGATTTTCTTGTTTGTTTTCCTTTAGAACAGATCCCACAAACTTGATTTTCACATTAGAGAAGGATTCAGGAAGCCCCTAACCAAATTCAATCTTAACAACTTATTCATTGTTCTGAAACTTGCATGGCCAAGTCTTTTGTGCCAAGTCCATGCAATTTCATCTTTATTTGCAACAAAGCAAAGATTTTCAGAAAAGTTTTTATTTAGGTTGATCATGTAGACATTGTTTTCCCTTTTTCCAAAGAATTTGATTTTATCAGTTGATGAGTCAATTATCTTACAAAAATCAGATTCAAACACAACTTTGTGACCTTTGTCACATAGTTGGCTGATACTGAGCAGATTATAATCAAGACATCAACTAGTAAACATTATCTACAGAGTTTGAGGAAGTATGACCAACCTTACCAGATCCTAAGATCTTTCCTTTATTTTTACCTCCAAAGTCACTGACCCTCCTCTTTTCAAGCAGGAATAGAATTGGCTCTGTCTCCCGTCATGTGTCGTGAACACCCACTGTCAAGAAACCACACATTGGTGTTGGGTGCACGACCTTCCTGCAACAAGATCAGTGGAGAGAAGATTTTGGTACCCAAACAGAGTGGGACCATCAGAATGTTTGAACATTGTTAGTAAATCTTTTCTCACCAAATTTGACTTGTTTTTTATTTTGTTTTGTAATTGGTGTTTTCAGTCTTTTCTGTTTGTTCTTTTCTTAGGAATGAAATCACCAACATTTTGTTTTTAGTGGGAGGGGAGTTTTTCATTTGAGTATAGGAGTTCAGATGAGGAGGTGGACCATGGATTTTTTGGTACATCCAAAGGTTTGGATGAGAGAGATGAGGATGATACCAACAAGGGTTGTCATACCATTGGCTCCAAGGATTGATCCAATCATCTTGAAATGCTTTCTTGGAGGTCCAAGGTTCTTTAAACTGATTTCTTTTGACTTTTCTTTTTTTCAAATTTTATTTGAATTTTATTGAGTTGTTTGAAGCTTTTGATGTTGAGCAGGTCGACTGTCAGGAGACTGTGTCGACCTGGTTGTCTTCTTTTGTTTTTGAGTTTTAATTTGTTTTGTGTTTTTTGATGTTTTGTCTGATGTTGCTTGATTTCTGTGTTCTCAAGATTAGGACCTTTGACAATTTAATTAATGGTGCTTTGCCCTTTTTCTCACCAGATTGTCTTTGTTTGTTTCTTTTGTTGAATCCTAATCCATGAGAAGTTGTGTCATATTGTTCCTAGCAATGCCCCAAGTTATCTTACCTTTTGTGAAGGTTTGGATAATTCATCCCTTTCTTTTAGCTGGTTTTGAAGAGTATTAATTTCTTCAATCTTTTGCTGTTTTTTGTTTTTCAATTTCCAGCTTTTCAGATAAGTCTTTGAATTCTAGGGGGCTTTTGAGAGGCAAGCTTCAGATCATCAATTAGATTCATGAGATTTTCTTTTTCTTCATTAATTCTGTTATCTCATTTTCTAGTTCACAAGTTCTGTTGTTTGAAGATTGGTATTATAAAGATTTTCAATTTTCTTTGATGTGTTTTTTCTTTTCTCATTCAGAATATTTTTCACTAATTCTGCATACACATCCTGCCAATCTTCAACAGTAAATCTTCAAAGGAGGTATTTACTTTTCTTCAGAATTGTTGGCCATGAAGCAGATTTCCTCACTCTCAGAGCTTGAGGATTTCTTGTCTTCTTCTTCCTCACTTGAATCTTCGTCAGACCAAGTGGCTACCATGGCCTTTGGCTTCTTGAACTTCTGGATTTCTTTTTTTCTTTCTGTTCTCAGGACACTCTCCCTTCATGTGTCCTGGTTGTTACACCTGTAACAAATGACAGTTTCGTCAGCTTTTTGATTCTTGTTGAAATTAGGAGGAAGTGTTTCTTTTACCTGTGGAAAACTTTTTTTCAGACATTCTTCCTTTTCTATATTTCAAGAATTTCTGAATTGCTGGTCATGAGGGCAATTTCATCCTCATTTGACTCAGACTCCTCAGAACTTGTCTTTTCTTGACTTTTGTCTTTGTTATTGAAGAGGCCTTAAGTGCCATTGGCTTGGTCTTATTATATGTTCTTCATTTCTTTTCAAATTGATTTCATATGTCATAAAGATCCTATCAATTCATCCAAAGACATTTGGAAAATCTTTAGAATCTTCAATGACAGTGGCCTTTGTGTGCCAAATAGAAGAGAGTGAACGTAAGATTTTTTACCAAGTCTGCATCTGTGTAGTCCTTACCTAAGGCCTTGAGTCCATTGACAATGACCATGAACCTGGCAAACATTTCAGAAATTGTTTCATTAGACTTCATCATAAACAATTCATATTCTGAAACAAGAATATTTGCCTTAGTTTCCTTTACTTGTGATGTTCCCTCATAAAGTAATTCGAGTTTATCCCACATCTCTTTGGCGGATTTGCACATTGAGATTCTCGAATACTCTTTGGGATGAACAGCACATTGAATCATGTTCATGGCACTATAATTCAATGTGGCTTTTCTTATTTTCCCTAGTCCAGGTTTCTTCCTCACCCTGGTTTTCATAGGGACCAACCTCAACCACTTTCCAATTTCATAGTTCTGGGCTCTTAGAAAGACTTGCATTCTATTTTTCCAGTATGAATAGTCCGTTCCATTAAAGAATGGTGGCCTATTTATGGAATGCCCTTCAGCTATGAAACCTTTGGAATCCATTGACTTAACAAGAAAGCTCAGAAGAATATTCAGCAAAAAGCAAGCAAGCAATCAGACACACAATACTCAAAAACTGCTCAAATCAAATCAGATCAAGTATAAACCTGCTCTGATACCAATTGAAGGATCGAGGAAAAGGTGTGGATAAGATCTAGAAGGGGGGATGAATAGATCTATGCCACTTTCTGCGGAAGCTTAAGCAATTTAAAAACTTTTAGAATCAGAGGCAATTTAATCAGTGAAAAACACAGATCTGATGAATGTTAAGTGAGTTGATAAAATAGATGTAAAAACCAGTTGATTAAGTGAATCTTGATCGATCCTATGCAAGCATCTAACGGATGATAAAATCAAACCACAAATAGACAAGTGCACAGAGATTTTTAGGTGGTTCGGAAATCACCCATGTGATTCCTACATCCACCCCTCACACCCAGTGAGGATTCACTAAACAACCTGGGTTACACACCCACTGGAGCCAGACAACTCCAACACTTGAGTTTACAACTCACACACCTCTAGAGCAAGACTACTCTAGATCCCTGAGCAAGACTGCTCAACAAACACTTGAGTTAGACAACTCAAACTGAGCACGACGGCTCACAAATAACAATGCTAGACACCACACACGACATGGATCTTCTAGCAGCAGATCATGTCAGACATGAGAACATTCATGAGAGTTATGCAGAAGCACTTGCACAATCTCAAGAAGTCTCAGAAGAACAAAAAGTACATTGAGAATAGTGTTAAAAGGCTTGTTCTTCAGTGTACTCCCTTGTAGAAGCTCAGATTGGGAAGAGGCTTGAATCCTTGAAGTCCCAGCCGATGCTCTGCACTATTGAAGTTGGGGATCTTCCTTGAAGTCTTCTCCAACAGATGCTCCTACTTGATCTGCTTCCTTGAGGCGCTTCAATTGCTTCTTCAGAGATCAAACTCCAATTCTCTCAATCGAATTGATGAGAATTGGTCTTCAGAAGGCACCAGGAGAGCAGAGGAGGGAGATGAGCTCTTCTCGCCGCCAAAGGGAACTTTTCTGGAGGCTTGGAGAGTTCGTTGGGGTCTTCTCATGATGGACGGCCAATTGGGGGCTTTTATACCCAAAAGATTCCAAAGATACCCTTTAGGTACAAGGGCACACGATCCTAGGTTGATACCCATCGCCCTAGGCTGACACGTGGCAAACATCCAATTTAAGTTGCAAACTTTCCGTAGTGTGTCGACCTGCCCTGGTGGTGGTGTCGACACACTGCCCAAATCTGAAACAGGCTGTTCTGGGAACTGATCCAGTGTCGACCTGCTTTGATGTGTCGACCTGCTATCCTGGTCTGAAAACAGGTTCTGGGAGAGGATCCAGTGTCGACCTGCTATCCTGGTTCTGAAAACAGCTGTTCTGGGAGCAGGATCCAGTGCGACCTGCTTTGGTATGTGTCACCTGCTATCCTTCTGAAAACAGCTGTTCTGGGAGCAGGAGCAATGTCGACCTGCCTGAGAGTGCGTCGACCTGAGTAGTCTGATTTGGAATCTGCAACTCGTGTCGACACACTCTTTGATATGTGTCGACACAGTCTCAACATTTGTTCATCTTTTGCCTTTGAATTAGGTTATTGTGTCGACACCATTGTGGAGTGTCGACACTTCTTTTGCAAAAAGTGTTTGTACCTAAAAATTAACACATATATCATTAGTAAAATGTTTTATTATGAGTGCAAATGATAAGTGTGCTTTGAGACATGTTTTTTGAATATGAATTTCAGGTGAAATGTATTTATCATGTTTCAAATAATTTGCATTCAAATCACATTTGTCATCATCAAAATAGGAGGGAAAAAGATATGAAATTACACTCAACCCAAACATGGGAGGGAAAGATACTTCAAGTCTTGTGGTCAGTAAACACTAAATCAGACCATAAAGAAGTGCCTCCAGATCTTTAGTGCAGAACCCTGCTGGAAGCTCAAATCATGATCAGATGTTCTTCTCATGCTCCTTCAACTGCGAGAGCATATGCACTACCCTCCTTGCGCATTAGCACACAGCCTAAGCCAATCCGAACGCATCCATGTAGATAGCAAAACCTCTAACCGCTCGGCAAGACTAACCGGAGCTGAGTGAGCTTAGTCTTCAACAATGAAAACTACTCTCACATCTTGGACCAGACAAACTTCATCCCTTTCTGGTGAGCTATGTCAATAGGATGACGATGGATGAAAATCCCTCAATGAATCGCCGATAGTAACTAGCCAAACATAAAACTACGAATCTCCGAAGGGGTCTTGGGGGTCTCCCAATCTATAACTGCATGGACCTTTGCTGGATCAACTGCTACACCAGCACCGGAGATAACATGCCCGAGGAAATGAACCTCACACAACCAGAAATCGCATTTTCTGAATTTAGCAAACAACTTATGCTCACGAAGAACCTCTAACACTACCCTCACATGCTGACGGTGTGCGGCCTCGTCCGGAGAGTAGACCAGCACATCATCAATGAACACTACAACAAAGCTATCTAAATAAGGCCTAAACACCATGTTCATGAGATCCATGAACGCTGTAGGGGCGTTGGTCAATCCGAAAGGAAGAACCAAAAACTCATAATGTCCATAACGGGATCTAAATGCCGTCTGGACACATCCTCACTCTGAATCCTCAACTGATGATAACCAGATCGTAAATCAATCTTAGAAAAGACTGATGCATCTTGCAACTGGTCAACAAATCATCAATACGAGGTAAGGGTACCTGTTCTTCACTGTCACTTGGTTTAGCTTCCTGTAATCGAGCATAACCTAAGTGATCCATCCTTCTTCTTTACAAATAAGACAGGTGCGCCCCAAGGGGAAACACTAGGGCGAATAAATCCCTTATCTAGCAACTCTTGCAACTGCCTTCTTAACTCGGCTAACTCTGCAGGTGCCATCCGATATGGAGCCTTTGAGATAGGAGAGGTGCCCGGAAGCAACTCTATGGTGAACTCTATCTCTCTATCCGGTGGCAATCCAGATAAATCATCGGGAAAGACGTCTGAAAAATCCTGCACTACCTCAATCTCTACAAGAGTAGGTGACTCACCAGCCTCGGGTACCAACACCACGCTGGCAAGAAAAGTGTCACAACCCTTGTTTACCATGTGCATCGCCTTCATGGCAGAGATGACCAACTTTCCTACTAAGTTCCTTGGCAAGGGATGAGAGAACTCATCCTCACCAGGAATGCGGAAACAATCCTCTTCCCACGACAATCTACTAACGCATAGTGCTCCTCTAGCCAATCCAGACAAGAATAGCATCAAAGTCCTTCATCTTTAGCAAGAAGAAACACCCTTCTAGGACTCTATCCTCAATGCACACAGGTAACGATGGAATACACTTCCCAGTCGATACTGTACCCGCAGGTGTGTGTACAGACAAAGGGACCTCTAACTCCTCAGACTCTATGGCTGACTCTAGAGCTAACTGCCTAGCGAACCGCTCAAAAATGAACGAGTGAGTGGCACCCGTATCGAACAAAACCCGAGCGTGCACACCTAGAAGTAAAACCATACCTTTGGTGACATGCTCCGCCTGCTCGACATCCTCTCGTGCTAGAGCAAACACTCGAGCTGGGGCTCAAGGTCTTCCTGCTGAAGTCTCGGACAATCCTTGATCTTGTGGTCGCTGCTTCCGCACTTCAAGCACTTTCCCGCAATCATCCAACATTCCATACCACCATGTGTCTTCCCGCAATGGGGACACTCCTTCTTCACACCAGGGGAACATTGAGAAGGTACCTGTGCACTGCTGGTTGTTACCGGACGCTGCGGTGCCTGGTACACTGCTTTCTTCTTGTCCTGCCACTGGAACGTAGCTGCAGGCCTCTTCTGCGAAGCCTTCTTCTCCTCGAGATACTGCTGCATCTCGCCCTCCTGTCTACAAGCAGCACTAAGTGCCTCGTCCAAGGTACGATGGTCAAACACCACTAGCCTCGTCCTCAGTGATGGCTTCAGGCCCATCACGAACTTCTTTGCTTTCCTGCGCTCATCTGTCATGATATGAGGTGCTTATTTAGATAATTCTGCAAACCTGGCCTCATACTCGAGCACGGTCATGGGGCCTTGAGTCAAGGAGAGGAACTCATGCTCCATCCTGTCCTGGATATGCTCGGGGATGAATTTGGCCTGAAAGAGCCTCACGAACTCGTCCCAAGCAACCTCAATAGCGCCATCCTTGAACCGGGTACGCAGTAATGAAGCCCACCACACATCAGCTCTCTCCTATAACATAACCTTCATAAGCACCAATTAAACAACTTCAACTTAACATGGGATATAAACAAATAAAACTAGCACATACCTGTAGCATATAGGTGGCTAAAGTAACCTTATCATCGTCCGCACACCTAACAGCCTGGAAGATCTTCTCGATCTCCCTCATCCAGCTTTCTGCTAGAAACGGATCGCTCTCCCCCTTAAAAGAGGGTGGCAGCATCCTCTTGAATCTTTCCATGATGGAAGGTCCACCATGGTCCTGAGCTGGAACTTGAGCCTGTTACATCAAACAACAAATAATACACATTCAACATAACATCATACAATTAAATAAAACAGACTACACTTTGATTGATTATGCTAACCTGAGCCTCCAACTGAGCCTGGCGTGCAGCCTGGGTGTGGGCTTGCGTCTACATGGCCTGCACCAAAACTTGCATGAACACTCCATAATCCACAAGCGGCGGTGGGGGAAGTACAGGACCATGTGGTGCCAGGGCCTGCTGCTCCGCCTGCTCCTCACGCCTCTGCTCGCCCTCACGAGTAGGCACACCACCACGTCTACCTCTCGAAGCCATGGCTGCAATAAATTTCAGCCACCATTAGAGCTATGCCATTTAATTTCCTAACCATTTTTCTTATCTATTTCCACTCATTATTAATGTTTTCTACACATGTGGACATTCCTATGTAGACTTAGCATGTAATGGGGATGATGACTTATATATATATTCATGTGCAACCTCAACCAGTGGGCTCTGATACCAATCTCTGCGATGACCCTCTTTATACTGGTATGATTATACCAACCCACATCGGTATAATGAACGTCATCACAGTGGGACATTTACCCAACACTAGTACACATGACTGAGATGCTCATAAATATATACAGAGTAGTGGAAGTAAAAGAACTACTTGTCATTTTATTTCATCATCCACATTTAACATACATGGTTCAAATAACACTTTTAAGAGAACTAAAGTCCACATAAATAAAATGCTAAATCAGATTACATAGCTCGTCCACAATTACATAATAGTTCTATACATGCCTCATTACATACTATGAAAGCAAAAGTCACAACGTCGACTCCACCAAGCTACTCGCCACGTCGGAGTCACTCTCCACTGTCTCCTCAAAGGTGTCGGTCACCAACTAAACTTGTACGCCGAAGCAAGGAGTGAGTCAAAAAGACTCAGCAAATAATCATACACATCATTCATGCATACATCACAGTAGGTTCTACATTCAATTCACGAAGCAAAACATATAGCATGCTTGAACATGATAAGAGACAACCTATCATGGTATTTCTACAAAATTAAAACATATGGTACATGGCTTAAGACATTCCAAAATAAATATCCTATCACATGCTTACTACTCATTCAATCACATTACGCTACAACATGATAGCAAAACATGGGATTCTCACATGCATAAAAGGAAACATTCCTATCATAGTTTCTACACATTCTTGCACATGCACACTATCATTTCATACACTTTAAGGTTGCTGTTAAACATTATTTCACATAACATATCATGGATCACAATTTCACAATCTAACACATTGGTTTCACATGTTTGCACAATTACTCATTTACATAGTTCTCTTTTTACACATTGCACGTTTACACATATTCACACTACACAATTAACACATATCCACATTCACATTTCACAATTTAGTGCCGTGACACATAGTCCAAACCACCATTAGAAGGACACATCACATACACATAACACATAGACGCCACCTAGGCACACAGTGGCGACTCTTGGACTGCGCAGACCGGGAGAACAAGTCTCCACCTAACCAGTGGTACTTGTCCACCTCCAGGATTTCATCCTAATGCCCTTAGGATCTTAACACATTGAACTTCCATGAGGACTTTTCCATGGTACGGTTCACGGCCCTCTATGGAAGCAGTGTCACACATGGCACATTCTTACACATTACACATTCCGATTTTAACACACATATTACACATGATATACACATGTCTTTACATTTCTCACTTATACACATGGCTCTATTTTCCTATTCATGATACTACTACTGACAGAAATCAAACATTCAGTACCTTACACTAATCAGGTTGAAACATAATAATCAACCATGTTCATTTAGCATGCGTTGAACACTCGTTTTCGCATGAAATTTCATAGAGCACTCTACAGTTATCCAAATAACATGAGAATTTAACCACAGACTAATTTCAGGTTTATGATCACACATGCAAATTTTCATATTTTTGAGTATATTACATTTACAGAAATTAAAACATTCAATCTCATGCCATTTATAATTCAATTTATCATGGAACATAACATGATGTTCGATTTGACCATCACAGGTCTGTACCTCATTCATAATGTCACAGAAATTTTCCCTGAAATTTTTGCACAACATGCAATTTTCTAAAGTTTTAAAACAATCTCGGCATGCTCTCTATTTTCTAATAAAGAAATTATAACAAGTTTCAAATCATGGGAAAATTTCCAAATTTTCGAAACATGGACTGTCATGCATTTACATCATCTGGAAATTTTATGGAAGTCTAATTACACATGGATCATGCAAACAGTAAGTACCATACCCATGATCTTCATTTCACATGCATTTCACATAATTCTAACAACTTAGATAAATCACAGAAAAATATAAAAATCTTACAAAACATCCATTAACCATTATATAATATAGTGTTTACAATATATCCTCATGCGAAAAACATCGGAAATTATCATATAGGAGGAGAGAACAGCTCACTGTTCTATCTGAAGAACTTAACGGCACAGTCTGGCCGTTAAATGAGATTAACGGCAATATGTGGCCGCTAATCAAAGAGCTTGACGGCAAGGGATCTTGCGTCAAGTTCCGGTCTATGCAAAAAGACAGACCGAGCTCCAAATATAAGAAGAATAGGGGAATCCAGGACACGATAAAATCATAAAAATGATAGAAACCTCCTAGACACATACATGGACGAAGTGGGTGGGTTACTTGCCTCTTGTAAATCTCCAAAGGGGTGAAAATGGGCGATGAAGTCTCCTTGGGCAGTCCCAAGAAGCCTCCAAAACACCTTCACTCCGTCTTCTATGGTGTTGTAGCTTCCAGTCCGAGGTCGGGGAAGCCTCCTCCTATGTCCAAGCTAGCTTCTAGTCGCTGTAGATCACCGGATGAAGCTCCAATCGCCGGATCTGAGCTCTCAAAGCTCAGGTTTCTCACAGGGCTTAGGGTTTCTCTCTTCTCCTTGCAAAGAGCCAAGAGAGGGTCTTGGGGTTGCAAAAAGGGGTTTGTTTATAGGAGAGAGACTCTCAAATCATGCAGGGTTGATGTGAAGGCTTGAGAGCGTTAGGGACGTCTCCCCAATGGTTGAGATAGCTTGCCCCCGGAATTTCGGGGTCTGCTGCGCACTGAGTTTCAGAGAGCTAGACGTCCACATCCATGGCGCCTACTGAAGTGTTAGCGTCCAATGATATGGACGTTGACTCAATGGACGTCCCCGATGTTGACGCCAATGGCCCTTCGGCTAGAGCTTAAAATATGCAGATCCATGCTTACTCCATACATATATGTACATGAAACCTATGTAGTATAATGTATACACTACTACACCATGCAACATCCATATTTACAACTAATATACACATGCACACATAAGTACGACTAGCTATATTGTACATAGATATCTACATATGCATATACAAGTTACACACAAACATGAATTCACATAAAATAGAATAAAATGGCAAACAAATTCGAGGGCCTTACACCCTCCCCCTTAAGAAACTTCGTCCTCGAACTCTAACAATCACCTCATCCAAGACTGAGGATCGGCTTACCCACTAACTCTAACAATCTAGGATCGGCTTTCTGCTGCTCAATCACCTCATCCAAGACTGAGGATCTAAGGGACAGCTGAGCTACAAAAGCTGACACAACGAGGCTCTAACTCGGTCATAGAGCACGCTGCATCCTCCAACATCTTCCAATCCTACTGGAGCGAAGACCTCTTCTACTAAGAGCATCCGCTACGACGTTCGCCTTTCCAGGATGATACTGAAGGTCGAAGTCATAGTCCTTCAAGAACTCAATCCATCTTCTCTGCCTCAGGTTTATTCCTTTGGGAGAAAAGATACCTCAAGCTCTTGTGGTCGGTAAACACCTCAAATCTGACACCATAAAGATAGTGCCTCCAGATCTTCAGTGCATGGACACAGCTGCTAGCTCCAAATCATGAGTCGGATAGTTCCTCTCATGCTCCTTCAACTGACGAGAAGCATAAGCTACTACCTCTCTTGCTGCATGAGCACACACCTAAACCAATCCGAGATGCATCCGTATAAATGGCAAAGCCTTCAAGACACTGGGCAATACCAATACCGGAGCAGAAGTAAGCTTAGCCTTCAATAGCTGAAAGCTGCGTCACATGCCTCAGACCATACGAACTTCTCACCCTTTCTGGTCAGCTTTGTCATAGGGGCGGCGATGGATGAGAAACCCTCAATGATCGCTGATAGTAACCAGCTAACCCAAGGAAACTACGAATCTCCGAAGGAGTTTGGGAACATCCAATCCATAACTGCCTGGATCTTTGCTGGATCAACAGTACACCAGCGTCGGAGATAACATGCCGAGAAAGTGAACCTCGCGCAACCAGAACTCGCACTTGCTGTACTTTGCATACAGTTTGTGCTCACGGAGAACCTCTAAGACTAACCTCAAATGCTGACGATGTGTGGTCTCATCCGGAGAATAGACCAAACGTCATCAAAAACACAACAACAAAGCTACTAAATACGACTAAACACCCGGTTCATGAGATCCATGACGCTGCAGGGGCGTTGGTCATTCCGAAAGGAAGAACCAAAAACTCATAATGTCCATAACGGGTTCTAAATGCCGAAAAGATGATGCCTCTCGCAACTGGTCAAACAGATCATCAATCCGAGGTAAGGGATACCTGTCTTCACCGTCACTGGTTTAGCTTCTATAATCGATGCACAACCGAAGTGACCCGTCTTTCTTCTTGACGAATAATACAGGTGCGCCCCAAGGGGAAGCACTGGGGCGAATAATCCCTTATCGAGCAATTCCTGCAATTGCTTCCTCAACTCGGCTAATTCTGCAGGGGCCATCCGATATGGGGCCTTCGAGATAGGAGAGGTGCTGGAAGCAACTCTATAGTGAACTCTATCTCTATCGGTGGCAATCCAGACAAGTCATCGGGAAAGACATCTGGAAAGTCCTGCACCACATCGATCTCTGCAAGAGTCAGTGACGAACCAGCATCGGGTACTAGCATAACGCTGTCAAGAAATGCGTCACAACCCTTGTTCACCATAGCATCGCCTTCATGGAGAGATGACTAACTTTCTCGCTAAGTTCTTGGCAAGGGATGAGAGAACTCGTCCTCGCCAGGAATGCAAACACAATCTTCTTTCTACGATAATCCACTAACGCATAGTGCTCCTCTAGCCAATCCAGACCAAGAATACAATCATAGTCCTTCATCTTTAGAAGAAGAAACACCCATCTAGGAATCTATCCTCAATGCACACAGGTAACGACGGAATGCACTTCCTAGTCGATACCGTACCCGCAGGGTGTGCACAGACAAGGGACCTCTAACTCCTCAGCTCTATGCCTGACTCTAGGGCTAACTGCCTAGCGAACCGCTCGGAAATGAACGAGGAGTAGCACCCGTATCAAACAAAACCCGAGCGTGCACACCGAAAAGTAAATTGTACCTTCGGTGACATGCTCCGCCTGCTCGGCGTCCTCACGAGCTAACGCAAACACTCGAGCTGGGGCTCGAGGCCTTCCTGGTCGTCCTGTAGCTGGCGCGGCTGCCGCTATTGCTGGTACTGGCGCTCCTCGCTGAGCTTCCTGCTTAAGCCTCGGGCAATCCTTGATCTTGTGGTCGCTGCTCCCACACTTTAGGCATCTACCCGCTATTAACCAACACTTCGAACCTCCACGGGTCTTCCCACAATGGGGACACTCCTTCTTCGCACCGGGGGAACGTACAGAGGGTACCTGATAGTTGCTGACTGCCATTTGTTTCTGCGGTGTCTGGTACACCGTCTTCCTCTTGTATGGTTGTTGGGCCAGTCTACCAACTAGTATGGTTGTTGGGCCAGTTTGCTGATTGGGTCGTCACACATCTAGTAGGATTTACATCTCAAGGTGCGGAAAAAATATAAATGATTAATGCATTATCAAGTAAAATTCTAAGGAGGATTAGGAGAGTAACTGATGTAACAGTAACCTAATCAAGGGAAAGATCAAGGTAACCAATTGGTGGGATTCCTAATGATTCAAAATACTGATTGATGAGAAAACAATGGCAAAAATTTTCAGGATAGATGCATATCAAAGGAACATGTGTCAGAAATGGTCATCTTTCAAGGATTTCAGATCATATACAAATAAAATAAACAAATTATGAGATTGGCCATATTTCAGAAATTCAGAAATTGTACCCCACAATGAACAAATACCAAGAATTCAGAAATTGTACCCCACAATGAACAAATACCAAGATTTGGCCACATTTTAGATAAACACATGAACAAATGATCAAACATATCATATCAAACAAAGGCACTTTCAAATCTTGCACATCATATCAATGTCATGCCACCACCACAAATACATATTTATGTGGTTAGTAAGTACATCAAGGCGCTCCTCCCCAGGACCAGACAGGGCCCTATATTGCACAAGCATGAGTCATTGGGCCGAAGTCCCAAATAGTGTCACAACATATTATGGCTAATGGAATTTCGAGGATAGACATTTAGTAGGGTTCCGTATAGATTCAAAAATACCCAAAAATTCATGAGTAACAAGGGTACCAACTTTGATAGTGTTAAAGGGAAGCAAAGGGGGTGCTATCAGTTCAGTCCCATTTATGGTAAAAGGTTCAAATTTCCATGGTAGGCAAGAATAGCAAGGTGGAACTTCCAATCTCATTCTGAGTAAACTAATCCAGATGGTTCAAAATTCTTTAGGATAAGTCTTCATAACTTTAAAGCTTTTAGTATGTCATAGGAGTTCTTAAGACACTAGCCATCTAGGACAATACGCTAAACTAGGCCCAACAAAATGAAGGAAAGTAGGTTCTGGATGGTCTTCTAAATCACATCAAGGATAGGTAACACACATTACAAAGTTTAAATAGATGCAAAAGAAGCTTTTGGGGAAGACAGGTCCAACAAGGAAGTTGTTGGAGACTAAAGGTGAAAGGATTCTAGGTTAATTTGATCAAGACAACTATAGTGTTGGATTCAGGAGATAAAATGAGAGATTCTAAGCTCTCAAGGTCCCTACAGACACAACAGAGATGGGGCAATAGAGATCAACGAAAGTGACTAGCATAACCTTAACATGTTAGGTTGGTGCCCGATAAAACCTACCTTTATTGGCTTCCAGTTCTTTGGTTTCCACTGGTTGAAGTAGAGACAAGGAGTAGAGAAGCTCCAGAAACCCCAAGCTTCAGAGTCGTCCCTCCCCTCCAGAGTTCCTCCAACCTTTCGCAACAAGAAGGGCCTGGTTTTAAGGTGGCCAGTGAGGGTCATATTGTGTGTTTGGCTGGGATGTGGTGCAAAAAAAAAAAAAATCTCAGGTTGCCATATTAGAGCCATACCCACACACCCATATCTCTACCCATACCATGTTTACTTTGTATGGGAAAGGACAGACTCACCTTCCCTGGGCATACCCCCATACTGGTACTTCTACCATCCCTAAAAGTTGATCCCATACACATGTGTTGACACACACCCATACAGGTGTCGACACCACCAAGATTAGAGGATAAAATTGTCCAATCAATTGGTTTAACCAAGACAATAGATTGGTGAATCAAAACAATCGATTGGTGTATAAAGCATCAATTGCTTAATAAAACCATCAATTGGTGAAAGAAAACATCGATTGGTTAATAAAACCATTGATTGGTGAAAGAAAACATCAATTGGTTAATAAAACCATTAATTGGTGAACAAAAACATTGATTGATGCTATAGTTGCATCGATTGCTGAACTAAAGTTCAGTAGCCCTTCCGATTGGTGTGTATTCACACTAATTATTGAACAAGGTCCAGAATCATCCGATTGGAGTTGCAAATGGACTGATTACTAAACAAGGTCCAGTAATCATCTAATTCATGTTATGATTAGATTCCCAACCCTTAGTCCTTAGGAATTATTTACCCAAATTAATGGGCCCTCTATTTATCAGATTCCTTTATAAGATCATGCTACTATATATCCATTATAAAAAAATTTAACTAAAATTGTCTTCATCTCATTCCATATCTCTTTTCCTGTCGACAGACAGGCCCAATCTATCGATAGATAGGCCCCGCTTGTTGACAAATACTCTTGACATTTTCAACTCTCTTCATACCAATACTCCACACATGATAAGGTTTCTTTCGTAGTTCTTTTACCTTAAAGATCCTAATTGAACCCTTACTTAATCATTTCTACATGTTTACTCTTATCCGTTTATGATAAAATAAAATAAAAAATCTAGGTTGTTACAGATTCTCTCTTTA
The DNA here is from genome assembly GCA_014218235.1 of Colocasia esculenta. Taxonomy (NCBI): domain Eukaryota; kingdom Viridiplantae; phylum Streptophyta; class Magnoliopsida; order Alismatales; family Araceae; genus Colocasia; species Colocasia esculenta. The sequence continues at coordinate 24,623,474 of CM024759.1, forward strand.
GACTCGATTCTTTAAATGTGTGTGTGACTCAATTCTTTAGATATAACTAGAGAGTTGATTCTCTCTTGAGACTTGATTCATTCATCATTACAATACTTGATTTAAGACTCGGTTCTTTCAATGTATTTGAGACTTGATTTGAGACTCTATTCTTTTTCAAGAGTCGATTATTATTTTTCACAAAGTCTAAGACTTCAACTCTTTCAGAGACTTGAATTTTCCATTTAGTTAAAGAGTCGACTTCCCATTGTATCTAAGACTCAATTTCTGATTTCTAATTAAGTCTAAGACTTGATTTTTGAATGTGTCTAAGACTTGATTTCTTTACTCTATTTACCATTAAGTCTGGACTTGACTTAATTTCTCAATGTGTTTACGACTTGATTTCTAAGACCTGATATTCATTATGTCTGAGAGTCATTTTCTTAATGAGTATGAGACTTGATTTTGCAATGGCCTTGAGACTCAATTCTTTCAAAGAGTTCTCTAAGACTTGAATTTTTTTAGAGTTGATTTTCATATAATCAGATACTTGATTTCTTTACTATATTTTTCATTGAATTTAGGACTCGATTTCACACTGTGTCTAAGACTTAATTTCCCAATGTGTCTGTGACTCAATTTATGGGACTTGATTTTCATTGTGTCTAAAAGTCATTTTCTGTTTAAGTTTTGATTTGTCGTTAATCTGAGACTCGTTTCTCGAGATGATTTCATTAGTCTCAGACTTGATTTCTATTTGAGTCTCAACGTTGATTTTATAGTCTTTCAGACTTGATTCTTATGTTGTGCTCTTTGAGACTCAGTTTTTATAATGCTTTGCCTGAGACTCAATTTTCTTTAAGAGTTGAATTTCATTTATCTTTAGAGACTTGATTTTCTGATTGGAAGCTAATACATGATTCATTTTCTAATAGTTTATTTCTCAGTTGGTGACTTCTTATTTATAATCATTTAATTTTGTTTTCTTATTTAGATTGATTAAGTGAAATATATGTAATCATAAGTGATCAGATCATTAATCTCCGAATTTACATGTAATCTCTTCATCATTGTCATATTGGAGAAGAATTAGTCTTATAGACACATATCAAGGTTCAACAAAGACATTATCAATTTAAAAGAGAGGAACATTGAGACCACTTGCTAAGCATGATTAAACAACTTGATATAACTTCAAGTAAATATGCAATCAACATGGTCATGCATGAAAAATATTATAAAAAACATGCAAACATATAGTTCAACATTCTTATTCATCAAATAGCTTAATCCTTTTGAACATGATATATTTGACTTGTTGGTCATAACATGTATACATACAAGGTTATGTTAGTCACTCAATGAATATGCGTGTTTTATTGTATACTCACAGTAATTATACATGATATATTTGTAGTGATCTGACCGTTCGGATTTGGGTTTGGTTGTATGAATTGGTGTTTGGGCCAGTTTGTGACCGTGGAGTCATGGTTTGGGTTTCTGAGCATTGTGTGGATGTTGTGGGCTGAAGGTCCTGCCCCAATAGCCCACCTGGTTCTTAGTTTGAGAACGCGACGGGTATGGCCGATGCGTTCTTCTTGCGGCCTCCGCCTGCGTCGCCATCTCGTTGCCTCCTACTTTAGTATTTTGTCCATTTTGTGTGAACTGCGGCGCACCTTGTGCTGCCACGTAGCACTATGTTTGGTGTCACGACCTGGGGGTGCTTCGTGATCTTGTTGCGACGGTTCACCCCGATGCGTTCTGTTTTTCTATGGGATTTATGTTCTGTGGTGGCCAAACAGAGCAGAGGAAGCTCTATTCAGCCGGGGAGACCCTACTGGTGGCATATCTAGTGATTTCAGCTCAGGGGAGGTGGCTTCAACATGGTTTCCATGCAAGGAGGGAGTCCAAAGCATGGTGGTGCTGTCGGTGGTCCGTGCTTTGTGTTCTTTGTGTGGGTAGGGAGACTTCCCCCTCTTTGTTGCTCAGCTAGCAAGCCAGAGGGGGGGGGGGTGAATGGGATTCTTAATTTCAAATAGCGTTAAAACCTGTCAATAAAAATTCAACACAAAACACTACGTTCGATTGTTAGTGTTAGAAATAAAGAGATAGCGACACAAACATGCACACAAACAGAGGAATTTTATCCTGGTTTGGACCTCCTATCCCAAGGAGTCCTACATCCAGTCCCCGAGCAACAACTCAGGATTCCACTCCCAAGGGTACAGTCCCCCTCAAGGACAATTACACATCCAGCCGCAGCTGGCCTTCTCTTCACAACCGAAGAGGTATACAACACCTGATACACAGGTCTTCCTTCACACGAAGGGAATAACACCACCTATTTCCAACATGTCTTCTCTTCACAACCTAAAGAGAACTTCACTAGAATGTGAAAGAGACTGATTGCCCCTAGACCTGGCTTACAACAGATACCAGATCTGAGGCAGAGACTAAGAGAGAAAGATCTATAATGGCAAAGTCTCTTAGAACTCAATGGCTCTCCAAGGTTTAAGATCAAGAAGAATGGAGAGCAAGAGCTATAGAAGCTAGGAGTGAACTCAGAGCTCTATTTCTGATGCTCACAGGTTGTAAGATGAAAGCTCGAATGTTCTTCAGTTCTTTACGGAGTCATCAGTCTTCTAATATATCCTTCTCTTGAAAAAATATATCGTTGAGGTGTCCGTTGTCTCTAGGTTGGATGCTCGTTAGACTGCATGGTTCGTCGAGTACGACAGGTGTGCTTGCAGTCATTTAATGCTTTACGCTCCATGCACGCAAGGAGAAGATCCATCTTGATATCCTTTAGCTTCTATTTTGTCCAACATTGTATGACATGGTACTGGCAGAGACCTGCACACATTAAATGCCAAGGCATAGACAACTATGCTGTCTCTTGCTGTCAGTCAACGTTAGCATTCATGTAGTAAGACTATCACCAAAATAGAAATGTCATTCTACTTTCTGAAAAGTGTTTCTATAGAAACATAAGAATAGAAGGCAACGAGCAGATGATGTGAACCTTCATAATAAATGCAAGGATATTAGAGATGTGCGCAAGAAGACTTTGACTTTCACAATATTTGGAAATATGTTTGAATATCATGAGAATAATAGATATATTCATTAAATTTATGATAGAGAAATCGATGTGTCCATGAGACACTGTTCCACTAATGAAATCGTTATAAGAGCAAGCGAATTGTTCTTATAGTAGAAGCAAATCATTGTTCAAGCATAAGCAAATCGTTGTGACCACAAGTCGTTATACAGATTATGCAAGTCGTTGTGAACACAAATCGTTGTAAGCAAATCATTATAAGCAAGTCATTGTGGACACAAATTGTTGTGCTACTTATCAAATCGATGCAGTGACCAAATCGTTGTTTGCTTTATCGAATCGTTACGGCGACCAAGTCGTTGTGTAACTTATTGAATCGTTACGGTGACCAAGTCGTTATGTAACTTATCGAATCGTTACAGCGACCAAGTCGGTGTGAGACTTATCAAATCGATGTGAAAGCAAATCGTTGTTCTCACTTAACAAATTATTGTGAGAGCAAATCGTTGTTCTCACTTAACAAATCATTGTGAGAGTAAATCGTTGTTCTCACTTAACAAATCGTTGTGAGAACAAATCGTTGTTCTCACTTAACAAATCGTTGTAAGAGCAAATCGTTGTTCTCACTTAACAAATTATTGTGAGAGCAAATCGTTGTTAAAACTGAAATCGATATGATACTTATGAAATCGTTATGCTCTGCAATGACTTATGAAATCGTTATGCTATACAATCGTTAACACAACTTATGAAATCCTTGTGAGACTGAAATCGATAAAGGTATAGAAATCGTTATGATTCTTATGAAATCAATATGAAACTTAGGAGTTGATGTGTACTTAGAAAAATTACATGCTCTAAACTTTAAATGCTACAGTGAAAAATACTTACAGGTTTTGCTTGATTTTGCTGATTATTCCTGTGACTAAGCTTCAGGAGAACTTGTTAGACACACTTTGTTAAAGTTTTGTTGATCACCAAAATAGCATATACTAAATAAATTATATGGAGATGAACTGATTATTAATCTCCCCCTTTTTGGTGATGACAAAACATGACATGAGCATAGAAAGTTCTGAAATAAATCTAAGTAAATTTACAGAATAAATTCAAGAATGTATTTCAAAATAGTTATTTTTCTCCCCCTTTTTGTCATTAAGCAAAAAGATAACATAATGAGACAAAGAAAAAGAAGAAAGATAAATGAGAAGATAAAGGAGCAAAGGAATTCATTTGTATTAACCTTGGAAGGTACAGGAAGATAGAAGGCAGGAGACAAAGAGAGAGGCATGACGTGGTAGATGGCCAAGCCTTGCATTTCTTGCTCTTCAAAATAAGACTGAAATGCTCCATACTTCATAGAGTATGAAGGTCCCATGACAGGAGCCATCCTCTGGATGTGCAGCTTCCTCTGTGCTGAAATGAAGGGACCATACGCATCCTGGACAAGAGACATCATGAAGGTGTGGAAGGAGCCAAAGCTGGCATACTGGAGGAACTGATTCATGGAAAAGGGGTAGAAGATACTGGTGCTGCTTCAGTTCCTGTTTCATAGCCATATACACTTATATCTCTAACCATGTATCATATGAGTCTGACAAGATGAATGGAGTAGATCTAGAAATTCTGTAGCAACATAGGAGGTTGATTTGATCTGGCTTGAGAGGAATTGAGATCAGTAAGTGCTAGCAATGAGGGGGTAAGAATGTGCCCATTCCGATGGAGACAGGCGCTCACATTCAAACAAGAGAGGGGCAAGAACATCTGATTTGATGTGGCCCTGATGATATTCTCGAAAGAGAAACGTGGATGGAAGGAAGGAGTGACCATACTGAGCTGAGATTCTACCCATGACTCGTGCAAACCTCTCAAAGATAATGATCCAAAGAGTCATGACAAACCGTCTGATTGGGAGGTATACAGGCTCAGGTATCTGCAACAGAGCAAATTTTGGCACTTATACAGGCTCAAGCAGATTATGAGATTTGAATTGAGCTGTTTAACTAGGCAGCCATGGCTTGGAACTGCCCCACTTGGACTTCAGGCAAACAGTGTAGATACCGATAATCATTAAATAATGGAAGTACCAGATTAGTTTGACGTTCTTTTTGAATGAAGGGCCCCAGGTATTCTTGTGGTGAATCTCAAACCACTCAGAGAGTGAGTGGATGATCCCTGGGAGGGAATATGGCTGCCTGAGCTCGAAGAAATCTGATGTACAAAGACTTGTGGCCCCGAGCCCACTGATCTTCAGATTTGCATTCAGTCATTTGGAAGATTTTGGACTATCTTCTTTCTGAGAATGACAATAAGGAAGAACGATGTGGAGGTGGTCAGTGAGATTGAGATGGGGAAGACAAAAAAGATAGCAAAGGTGCACTTTTGGAGATATTCACAATAGATGGTCTCCTTCGATTTTCAACAGTGAGGGAGAACCAAAGAGGAGGGAATTTAGGTTCAGAGGGGGAAGAAAGAAGGACTTGGAGAAGGTTTTCTCTTTTTATGATTAGAAGAGTCAGTCCTATGGACATGAGAACCAACTTCCAGGACTGCGCGGATTAAAGCTATTTCCAGCTCATCTTCGAATTTATGAAGAAAAGGACCCTCAAGTTGGGTACTTTCAGGAATATAAGTAACAAAAGATGGAGGAGTAGGAGGATGAAAAAATGACTGACAGTTGGGAGGAGGTATAGTGGATGGTCCAGCTGAAGAGGGACCAGAGGAGGAGGCTCCAGCTGATGAGGAGACTGGAGGTGCCTCAGAAGGAGGAGGAGGAATGCAAGTAGAGGAAGCAAGAGATGATGAGGATTCTGAAGGAAATGGTGTAGGAGATGAAATGTTTCTAGGAAGGGGTTGTTTGAAGGTAGTAGGTGTTGGAGGTGCAGTGGAGGATGGTGGTGGAGAAGGAGGTGCTGGAGTTGGAAGCGGAGAGGAGCTAGGGGGCTCAGGGGCTACAGCCTGGTCTTCTACTCTAGAGGGAACAGCCTCAGACTCCATTGGCCCTGATGGCCTAGACTCATCCAAGATTGGCCCTGGTGGCCCTGACTGCTCGGCTTCAATAGGCCCTGATGGCCGGACTGCCTCTTCTACAACCGTTGGCCCTGATGGCCCTGAGCTACAGGCAGGAGCTGCAGGAGAAGGAGCAGGAGGGGCAGGAATGGATTGCGCTCTCAAAAGATCTGAAAGAGTAGCTATTGAGTCTTTTATGCTACTCAACTCACTTCTCACCCATCTAACTGCATTTCGAACCATTCCCATTTCCTTAGATGTTGTGCTATGGCTAATGAAAATTGAAGCAATGTCTGACTGCACAGAGCAAATGATTTTACCTTGTTCATACAATCTGTCTATTAAAGGCTTCATATTTATTTTCAACTTCTTCTGCTTTAGCCTCCGGTGTGGCTTCCTTGTGAGTAGAGGGATCTCTGAAGCTACACCTTTATCCTTTTCACTTGCCCTTGCAACGGGCTCCACATTATCAACATTTTCTTCATCAGAGGTGCTCTCCACAACACCTTCTTGAAACTGATTAACTTGGGGGCTAGTAGTGTGCTCCCCCTGAGTCTCTGAATTCTTTTCAATTACATGCTCCCCCTGAACAGGAGCATCTTTCATCTGTACATCCTTATTGTGGCCTGATGCCCCATCTTCAGTCAGAATTTCTTGCTCCCCCTAAATGGGAGCTTCTTCCATTTGAACACCTTCATTGTGGCCTAGTGCCACAACTTCTGGAACAGCTTCTTCAGAAACCTTTTATTGTTCTCCCTGGGTGCTGGTGATGGAATTCAGCACATCTCTAAGGACTGATGCCACAACTGAGGTAGTGGTGGCATCCTTTGATAATTGCCCAACGGGCTCAATAAGCTCTGGAGGAATATCCTCAATCCTTCATGAATCAATCAACTCAGCTTCAACTCTGGCCTCTGCTGTTGCTTCTTGAACCACTGGAGCTTCGGATCAGACCTCTTCCATTTGGATATTGGGAAGAACTGTTGCTGCCTCTGTTCTAATTTCTGCTGACTCTTCCTGAACAACTGCCCCGGGAGCATCAGTATTTGCTTGAGCTTCACTTTCTGCCTCAGGGACGTGAACTTCTTGGGCTTCGCCGATAATGGCCTCACCTTCAGTGACTGAGGTTTTGATCCATACCCCAGCTACCAAAGAGAAATAACTTTTCTTCAGGTTCCTGCTTCTAATTGCCTGGCCCATCTTCTCAGAAACTTCGCCATTCAAAATAATGCTGTAATGCTGAAAAATCTTTGTCAACAGATGAGCATAAGGAAGGGACACATTTAACTTGATTTTCCTGTCCCAAATCAATGCAGTTGCAAGCTTCATCCGCTCCATAATAACCTCTGCCATATTGATACCTTGGTTCTGGATGGCCCAGAACATCATATCAGAGTCTGCCTTGGTGCAGGTGGAGAAGGTGGCACTCCTGGGCACCAAAATCTAACAAAGTATAAAATGTAGGATTCTATTGAAGGCATTCAACTGGTTGATATCAATCTTTCCATCCTTCAACTTGAACTCAGGACCAACTATCCCTAAACCCTTGGCCTAAATATCGACGGTGTTTACACCACTGTGACCGGTGGTAGACACTCCAAATAGGGATCCCAATAACTCATAGGTAATGCGAATATGAGTTCTTTTGACCGTAGAGGTCAAGGACCCATCTGCCTTTGATTTCAAACACACATTTCTAGCTTTAATCAAATCTGGATAACTTGCCTCATTAGGGTTGCTATCTTTGACCACTTCATCCTCTGCATCGCTGCCACTATGCTATGCATACCATTCTTCTCTAGATCTGCTACATCAACAGCATTATTCCCACACAGCTTAGTCTTCACGGAAGTGAACCTTTCTTGCTGCTCTGCGGTGAGGAAAGCAGTGCCATAGCCCCCAACAGTGCCGGAAACTCCAGAAGTGGCCATGGATTTGAACAGAAAAAGGTTCTGGAAGATCGTGAAGAGGATTGGAACAAAAGCCCTCAAGAAATTTTCGCGGGAAGAGGATTGATGCTTTGAAATCCCACAGAGTCGATGTCGGAGTCGATAGGGTTTATCGTCTCAGGTGAGTCGAAAGGGATGAGAGAGAGAGATGAATCGTTATGACACAGATTGCGGGATTTATCAGACAAAGATAAAGTGACTTTTTGAAAGGATAGCGCCATAAATGTAGAAAACGACAAAAGAAGACAGGTTCGAGATAAATAAAGACTTTTAAATTAACAAACCGTTAAAGGTATTTATGATGCAAATAACTCTAAGGAATTTTCTTAGTTTCAAAGGAGAGAATAATTGTTATTATGAAAATATTATTATTTCAGTTATATACAGATAAATCTATCACAATTTACACATGCCTAATTCCCTTCTAAGAGACGTAAATCTCTCTTCAGGTAAGGCCTTTGTGAAGATATCTGCTAACTGATTTTGAGTATCTATAAAAGAAATATCTATATTCCCATTAGCTACAAGATCTCGAATGAAATGATATTTAACCTCTATATGCTTTGTCCTTGAGTGTTGAACTGGATTTTTGGTGAGATTTATTGCACTAGTGTTGTCGCACAGCAAGAGAATTGTCTTGATGTGTAATCCATAATCCTCAAGTTGCTGTTTAATCTATAAGAGTTGTGTGCAACAGCTTCCAGCAGCCACGTACTCAGCTTCAGTTGTTGACAATGCTACTGAATTTTGTTTCTTTGAGGACCATGAAATCAGACATCCTGTAAGAAATTGACAACAACCACTGGTGCTTTTTCTATCTATTTTGCATCCAGCATAGTCAGCATCAGAATATCCTACTAAATTTACTTCACATGATTTGGGATATCCTAGTCCTAGATCATGAGTTTTAGCTAAATATCTAAAAATCCTTTTGACAGATATTAGATGAGATTCTTTAGAATCAGCTTGATATCTAGCACACATGCATACACTAAATAGAATGTCTGGTCTACTGGTAGTTAAATAGAGTAAAGAACCTATCATACCTTTGTAGAGCTTTTGGTCTATTTTCTTACCATCCTTGTCACTGTTTAGCCTTGTAGATGTGCTCATTGGTGTTGACAGTGGCTTGGCGTTTTCAAATCCAAGCTTCTTTAGTAGTTCTTTGGTGTACTTGGCTTGACAAATATGTGTGCCTTCTTTTCCTTGCTTGATTTGCAATCCGAGGAAGTAATTAAGCTCCCTCATCATGCTCATTTCAAATTCTCCCTGCATAAGCTTTTCAAAATACTTGCAAAGAGATTCATCAGTAGAACCAAATTTTATATCATCCACATAGATTTGTACAAGTAATACATTTCTGACTTTAGACTTAATAAATACTGTGCTATCTACTTGACCTCTGATAAAACCATGATTTAGTAGAAATGCATTGAGCCTTTCATACCAAGCTAGACATGATTTGGAAACTTTATATCATCAAAACCAGTAGGTTGTTCTACATAGACTTCCTCCTTTATATAATCATTCAAAAATACGGATTTTACATCCATTTGAAAAAGTTTTAAATCCAATGCAGATGCATAAGTAAGTAAAATTCTAATTGCCTCTAGTCTAGCCACTGGTGCATAGGTTTCATCGAAATCTGTGCCTTCCTCTTGAGAATAGCCTTGAGCGACCAGTTTGGCCTTGTTTCTAGTGTTCACACCAGTTTCATCCAATTTGTTCCTGAACACCCATTTGGTGCCGATCACTGGATGATCTGATGGTCTCGGAACAAGGGACCACACTTGGTTTCTCTTGAATTGATTAAGTTCATCTTGCATGGCTAATATCCAAGATTCATCAGACAGTGCTTCATTGACTGTCTTAGGCTCTATTTGAGATACAAAAGCTAAATAATCACAGGGAATTACATTACCTCTGGTTCTTACTCCAACCAATGGATCTCCAATAATGTTACCCAACGAGTGATCCTTCTTGTATCTCCATTCTTTTGGAAGATCATCATGTGATATATCTTTTTGTTGTAGTTCTTCCAAGGGTGGATCTTCCTTGTCCTTGATAGATGTATTCTTTAATTTCTTGGACAAATCTTCTGCATCATCAATATCACTATCTACTTCCTTTCTCAAGGAAGAGTTAGTTTCATCAAAAATAACATGTAATGTTTGCTCAATTAATAAACTTTGCTTATTAAATACTCTATATCTTTTGGGTTTAGAAGCATACCCCATAAATATACCTTCATCGGATTTGGAGTCTAGCTTACCAATATCCCTTTTCCCATTATTGTGGATGAAGCATGGACATCCGAAGGTTCTGAAGTGACTGATCTTTGGTTTCTTCTGCTTGAATAACTCGTATACTGTCTTCTTCAAAATTGGCCTGATCATTACTTTATTGATTATGTAGCAAGCTGTGTTGATGGCTTCGGCCCAAAAGTACCTTGGTAGGTTGTATTCCGATAGCATAGTTCTGGCCATGTCCAATAAGGTTCTGTTCTTTCTCTCAGCAACTCCATTTTGTTGTGGTGTCCTTGGTGCTGAGAAATTGTGCTCTATTCCTTGATCAACACAGAACTTAGCAAATCTTTCATTCTGAAACTCTCCTCCATGATCCGATCGAATACTAACAATGCTGTACTTCTTATCTTTCTAAATTTTCTTACTGAAGCTAACAAAACTATCAAATGTGTCATCTTTGTGTTCCAAGAATGATACCCATGTGAATCTTGAATAGTCATCCACTATTACGAATCCAAAGTTCTTTCCTCCAAGACATGTTGTTCTCATTGGCCCAAATAGATCCATATGTAATAATTCCAATGGCTTTGAAGTGGTTACAACTGTCTTCGATTTGAAAGAAGATTTTGTATGCTTCCCTTTTGCACAAGGTTCACACACACCTTCTATCCTTGGGTTTACTTTGGGCAAACCTTCTACTAGGTTCCTCTTGATCAGTTTTCTGATTCCATCCAAACTACAGTGTCCTAGTCTTCTGTGCCATAATTCAGCTGATTGATCTTTGTTTGCTGCAAGACATACATCCTGATCCTTTAACTCTTCCAAATGAAGCACATATAAGTTCTTTTCTCTGCTGGCTTCAAATACAACTGCGCCATCTTTCATTATACTTCACTTAGTCTCTTGAAACTTAATTTGATGTCCTTTATCACATAGCTGGCTGATGCTGATTAGGTTGTGCTTCAGTCCTTTCACACATAGGACGTCTTCTATGAGAATTCTACCTTGACTGCCAACTGATCAGCAACCTATCACTGTCCCTTTTCCATTGTCGCCATAGGTCACTGTACCTTCTTCATCCTTGAGGTGAGAGAACAACTTCCTGTTGCCTGACATGTGCCTTGAGAACCCGCTGTCCAGGTACCACTTCGATGCTCGAAGGCTTCCCTGCAATGAAGACACTAAACTTTAGGTGCCCAAGTTTCTTTGGGTCCTTGCTGGTTAGTTTCATCATTTTTCCTTTTAATTATCCATTTTAGATTCTTAGTTGGGCAAGTTATTTTAATATGACCTAATTTATTACAGTGGCTACAACAAGATGTTTTACTTACCTTTTCAGTTGGAATATATTTAAAGTTGGACTTGTATTCTGTGTCTTGTTCAGCTACAAATTTAGGGGTTGGATAGGTTTTAGGATAGATTACTGTTTCTTCATTTTCTGGTGGAGTATAACCTAATCCATGTTTCTTTTTATCGGATCTTCTAGCTCCTTTTAGTATTAAGGTTGATTTTCCATTTGTAAATTTTTCTAATGTACTGGATAAATGTTCATTTTCTTTTGTTAATGTGTTAATTTCCTATTTACTTACAGTTTCCTGGCTTTCCAATCTTGCTATTTGATCATTTTTAACTTTTAAATCTTCACATAATAGTTCATTCCTTCTTTTTAACTCAGAAACTTGTTTTTCTAACTGTTCATTTTCAGATTTTAAATCTGAGTTAGTAATTTCTATACAAGCATGATTTTTCTTACTTATTTTTAATAGTTTGCATACATCTTTGTATTTACTATACAACTCATTAAACGCATCCTCTAAACTATCAGAATCAGATTTGTTGCAAGAAGTAAATAAGGAGTCAGAGGTTACCTTTTCCTCGATATTTGCCATGAAGGCCAGGTTGGCCTTTTCTTCTTCTTCTTCGCTTGAGCTTTACTTACTGTCTGAGTCGCTGTTGTTGTCCCATACTGCTGCCATGGCTTTCTTCTTATATTTTCTGAATTTTCTAGAGTTTGTTGGATCGAAATGGCAAGCAAAACAGTCCTAGAGGGGAGGGGGGTGAATAGGACTTTTGACCTTTTAAAATTTCTTCTAAAAATCACAGCACTAAATAAACAAGTTAGCACTCAAAGTGATGTGTGTGATTCAAGTGTAGACTTGGCGGAAACAATCACACAAGAAAATTGGACACAGATTTTATCCTGGTTCGGCCCTTCCCACATGGAAGTCCTACATCCAGTCCTCAAGCCAACCACTTGAGATTTTACTAATCTGCCAATGAATTTGGCCTTCTATCACCCTTGAGAGGAATTACAACATCCACTTGCTCCCAAACAACTCTTCCCTATATAGGGGTACAACAAAGCCTTTTCACCTAGGCCTTTCCTACACAAGAGGGGCAAAGCTGGTGGCCCTCTTCTCCCGTGGGGAGGGGGCCAGCCATGGCTGCTCCTGTAGGTGGGAGGGGGCCCTCCCCCATCACCCCCCCTGCTGCCCCACCTGCGTTTGCAGCTGCTGATCACTGGCCTGCACTCAGTTCTGGCCCTAATCGTGGGCAAGCACCTGAAGCCACCTCAGCTCCTGCATGCAACCCAGGTGGCGTCCCCACTTCTGCTGGCGTTTCAGATAGTTCCCCTGCTGCTGCCTGCACTCCAGATGGCGCCCATGCTCCTGGGCGTGGTCATCCTTCAGCTGGCGGGTCCCCATCTTTTGCCCAGGTTCTTCTCCACTCATTCAGACCCGTGACTGCCCCTTTCCCTGTTCATCCTCCAGCCCACACAGATGCTGGAGAACCAGCAGCGTTCTTCACCCTTGAGGAAGTCAACATGTCTTGCAAACCTCTGCAACTAGCTGTGATCGCCAGAACTCCCCAAGGGCGGCCCCCATCTCCTGAAATCAGAGCTCACCTTGTGCAACGGTTTAAGTTTCAGCAGGACTTTGTGATCAGCTCCCTGGACAAACGCCACCTCCTCATCAGGTTCCAGAACAGTGAGGACTTCCTCCAAGTTCTACTAAAAGAGACCATGCTTGTACAGGGGAGGCCATTCAGGTTTTTCAGATGGTCGATGGATTTCTGCCCAGACATGGATTCGCCGGTTGTTCCCCTTTGGATGGAGCTCCCTCAACTCCCAGCAAACTTCTTTACAGAGCCCATGGTCCGCTCCATCGCTGGGAGCATTGGCCCAGTTCTGAAAGTTGACAAGAACACTCTGAGCTTGACATGCACACAAGCTGCTCGAGCTAATGTCCAGCTCGATGTTTCAAAGACCTTACCTGAACGCATATGGATTGGTTATGGATCCAAAGGTTTCTGGCAACCCATCACATACCCGGATCCTCCTCTCTTCTGCTCTGAGTGCAGACGGCTTGGCCATCTACCTTCAAAGTGCAGAAAATCTGAAGCTCGCTCACACCAGGGGCCTGGTGGCAACGCCCCAGACCAACCCCCACCCAATGCAAAGCGTGTGAATGGAAATGGAGTGGGGCTGGCTGAGAAGTTGATGTGGCGTCCAGTAGCCACCAATGATGCAACCTCAGCAACACATGGCAGTCGGCAAGACCAAACATCAGCAGAAGGAGCTACAACGATCACTACCCAGCACATGCTCGATGTTATGCCCAAGCAGCAGTTACCTTCAGGTTCAGTGATGGTTTCTGCTCTAGATGATCAGGAGGATGTCCCACATCCTACTCTTATTCATGACACTTCTGATGGGGGGGATGACAGTCCACCAAACAACATTCATCGATCGGGTGATGTCACGCACACTCAGAAATCCCCTTCAGATCTGGTTACTTCTACTTCCGCCCCTGCACTTCCTATGGACCGTGTCATGGCTAAGAGCGTTGATGCTGCCCCCGTTCAACAGGAGACCTCAGGGACTGCAGCGAACATCACCAGTGACACCCGAGGTGAAACATGCAAGGCAAAAGCTGATTGCACTGTCCTCTACCCCTGCTCAACTGATGCCTTGCAGGTGCTTGATGGAACGCCCCACTCAGGAGACCAAATAAAGGTTGCACCTACCAAGCAACCCCCAGTGCCCACTCATACTGCTACACCACCCAGTGATGATGGCCATCCACAGCAGTCGCCCACCCCCGTCAGCGAATTATGCAGAACTGCAGTACATGAAGCGCCCCTACCATGCACCCCTGCACATGCTGCTCCCAGCACAACTGCACAGCAGCAAGCCGCCCCTTTTGCACCTAAAGTGAAGGGCATACCGCCTTCACTTCTGAATGCTGGAGCCCCTCCGTGGACGACCCCTCAATACTCTGAACAGCAAGCTGAACCATCCACGCTAAGTGTCAAGGGTGCTGCACTCATTGGCTCCCCCTCCGGGATAGAAGCTTCGGCGTCTCTACCACCCCCCCGAATGTCCTTTGCTGAAGCACTACGGAAGAAGACTAAAAAAAGCGGGATTCAAATGAGCACAGTAAACCCACCACCCCCGCCTACCTTGATTGCAGCTCCCCCCCCACCGGGAGTGAAAGGGGCTGCTAGCAGACCTGTGATCTGCCTTCCCGTGCAGCACATCACCGGATGCTCTCCCGACGTCGAGACCAGCTCCGACACAGAGGAGGAGGACCTGCAAACAATGCACAACGCTTGGGCAGGCCGTACACGCAGCACCACGGTCCTCACCATGGATTCCGACGGGGAATATGCAGACTTTTCAGATTGAAGCATCATGTAATCTGCGCCTTGTTTTCTGTTTTGCTTTCACGGATGCACCACGTACTTGAGACCCCTCTGTGCAGAGGTCTTTAGCTAGTGCCCCGGTTCTATGTACTCCTCTACCTTTATATGCTTTCAGCAATATATAAAATCCAAAACCACCAGATTTTGGCATGGGAGGTTTACTCCATTGTCATATCAACTTTAAAAAAAAAAAAAAAGTGCAGAGAAAGACTTCTGCACAAATACAAGGAAATTTGACAGAGGTGTGTTTGCCTCAAAATTGAGCACAAACACACAGACTTCATATGGATACAACAGATATAGAATTGACTCTAAATCCTATCTGAAGTAAAAGGGGTGGACTAAAAAGAATTGAAACTGAGTACAATTGCCACCCACAAACAGAAATTCTCCACAGAATTTTCTAAACACAAGGAAGCTCTCAGAGGAAGTCAAGCATGAAGACTTTTGAGAGAGCTTGAGGAATTCGAATGGCTCTTTCAGGAGAATGGGGCTTGAATGCACTTTCTGGATTCTCACTTCAAGAATGATCTATCTGTGTCTCACTGTCTATCTTCTTTTCCTCTTGAGCTCCTTTTATAATCTTCAAAAATATGACCGTTTGAGAGGATGACCGTTGAAGCTTTGTGGCTGTTTGCAATATAGCCGTTTGAGGAGGAATTTTGGGATCCTTTGAGTCTTGAAGAGTTTGTCCAATAGGCCTTCAGGTATGCTTCCTCCCGAGGTCTTCATTTTGTTAACAGCTAGAAGATAAGCTCTTGTAGCAAGTAGCTAAGGGAGAGGCATGCTGAACACATGCTCAATAAATGCATGTTGCAAGGACAAGACACAAGAGAAACTGTATCTCCATACCCTTGAGGTAGGTGAGTCAGAAAAATTCAGCATAAGGTATGGAACCTAGTATCCCACAAGTATTACAGACAGCAGACAGATAGACAAAAAGTTAAAGTATGGGTCTGTCAGTGGTAGGTGAGATGGTCAGATGCCATGCGTCTGAGTTTTACATAAATACTATGTGTCTTGTGAAGCTAACAATAAGGCAAGGTAGGACATCAGGACTGAGGATTTCAAGGAGACACTTTTCAGAACATGTTTAGCACATGAAAATTAATTTAGAAGCAGACATGTCAAATCCTGTCAGAAATATATTAATAATCTTCGAAGTTTGCATATAGCAATCCTCCTATTGATTTTTCTTAAGATAATCAAACTAGATTTGATGATCTTCATATAGTTTAGAAAATAGAGAGCTGACAAATATAAAAAGTACAAGTGCAGAATTGTCAATGTAGTTGAATGTGAATAGGAGTCGATTGGAGTGTGACTCGAGTGATCATGGTGATTCGATTACTAGGTGAGAATATTTAAGATTCGATTGAATACAACTGTAAAAGTCATCAGTCGAATCACAAAGAAAAAGACATTCGACTGTAAGAGTCGAATTCATCAGTCGAATCACAAAGAAAAAGACATTCGACTGTAAGAGTCGAAGTTATCAGTCGAATCACAAAGAAAAAGACATTCGACTGTAAGAGTCGAAGTCATCAGTCGAATCACAAAGAAAAAGACATTCGACTGTAAGAGTCGAAGTCATCAGTTGAATCACTAAGAAAAGGACATTCGACTGTAAGAGTCGAAGTCATCAGTCGAATCACAAAGAAAAAGACATTCGACTGTAAGAGTCGAAGTCATCAGTTGAATCACAAAGAAAAAGACATTCGACTGTAAGAGTCGAAGTCATCAGTCGAATGGTATGTAAACGATGTGGACTTAGAAAAAATTCAATTTCTGACTGCTATTCTGAAGGAGTCGAATATGACAGTCGGATTCAGTATGTTGAGAGACAGTTGTGGCCTTAGAAGATTTTGAGGATACTGTTAAAAAGAGCTGTGGTATAAAATATATTTAAAGATTTGTCATAGAAAAAACATAGTTTTATAAATACTAAGAAAGTCATTAAATTTCTTAGAGGTTCTTAGAGGTAGTTGCTCAACAGAGTTGTCCTTCTTTCTGAACTTGGTCTTCTTCAGCTTTGGACATTCTGCTTTGATGTGCCCGGGCTTTTTACATTCGTAACATATAGGTTCAGTCTTCTTAAACTCTTTCCCTTTAGGTTTTCTGAAATCTTTACCTTTCTTGAGTTGTCTTCTTCCAGATTTGTACCTTTTCTTAGCTAATATGCAATGTAGTCTTCTGGATAGAAGCGCTTCTTCATCTTCACTGCTTTCATTGCTGACTTCATCCTCAGATTCTTCCTCAGAGCTACCTTCTGTAGCTTTTAGTGCATTGCTATGCTTTTTCCTGCTTGAGGATTCTCCGAGCCTCTCCATGTTTATTTCATGGGACATTAGTGACCCAATGAGTTTCTCCAATGACATTCTCTTTAAGTCGTTGGCCTCTTCTATTACTGTCACTTTTGGAGTCCACGAGGCTGGTAGGGATCTTAGGATCTTTCTTACCATATCTCCCATTTCATAACTTTTTCCAAGACCGGCCAACCCATTTGTGATGTCTATAAATCTACTATACATCTGTGTGATTGACTCTCCTGGCTGCATCTAGAATCTCTCATACTGAGTCACCAAGATGTCTATTCTTGTCTCTTTCACTTTATCTATGCCTTCATACGTGATCCTCAGCTTCTCCCACATCTCCATTGTGGATTTGCAGGCTGAGATCCTATTGAACTCCTTCTTGCTAAGAGCGCAACATAGTATGCTTTTTGCTTTGCAGTTAAGAGAGATCTTTTTCTTATCATCTTCTGTCCAATTATCTCTGTTGTTGAGAACTACTAAATCTCCTTCTTCTATGATTGACCAGATTTGAAAATCGAGACCTTGAAGGAAAAAGTCCATTCTGGTCTTCCAGTAGTTGTAATCTTCACCATCGAACAATGGAGGTCTGTTGACGGACTGACCTTCAAAATGACCTTGAGTTGTCATTTAATCTTTTCTCTTCAGATCGTGAGATCCTCTTTGTCGAAGAGACTTGTCTCAGATACCACTTTTTACCCAGCTAGCAAGCCCAGAGGGGGTGGGGGGTGGGGGTGAATGGGATTCTTACATTTTGAATAGCGTTAAAACCTGTCAACAAAAACTTTCAACACAAAACACTATGTTTGATTGTTAGTGTTAGAAATAAAGAAAATAGCAGACACAAACATGCAATCACACAACAGAGGAATTTTTATCCTGGTTCGGACCTCCTATCCCAAGGAGTCCTACGTCTAGTCCCCGAGCAACAACTCAGGATTCCACTACCCAAGGGTACAGTCCCCCTCAAGGATAATTACACATCCAGCCGCAGCTGGCCTTCTCTTCACAACCCGAAGAGGTATACAACACCCTGATACACATGTCTTCCTTCAACACGAAGGGAATACACACCACCTATTTCCAACAGGTCTTCTCTTCACAACCTGAATAGGAACTTCACAAGAATGTGAAAGAGACTGATTGCCCCTAGACCTGGCTTACAACAGATACCAGATCTGAGGCAGAGACTGAGAGAGAAAGATCTATAATGGCAAAGTCTCTCAGAACTCAATGGCTCTCCAAGGTTTAAGATCAAGAAGAACGGAGAGAAAGAGCTATAGCAAGCTGGGGAGTGAAACTCAGAGCTCTTCTTTCTGATGCTCGCAGGTTGTAAGATGAAAGCTCGAAAGTTCTTCAGTTCTTTACGGAGTCATCAGTCTTCTAAATATATCCTTCTCTTTGAAAAAATATATATGTTGAGGTGTCCGTTGTCTCTAGGTTGGATGCTCATTAGACTGCATGGTTCGTCAAGTACGACAGGTGTGCTTGCAGTCATTTAATGCTTTACGCTCCATACACGTAAGGAGAAGATCCATCTTGATATCCTTCAGCTTCTATTTTGTCCAACGTTGTATGACATGGTACTGGTAGAGACCTGCACACATTAAATGTCAAGGCATAGATAGCTATGCTGTCTCTTGTTGTCAGTCAACTTTAGATCTCATGTAGTAAGACTATTAACCAAAATAGAAATGTCATTCTGCTATCTGAAAAGTGTTTCTTATATAAACATAAGAATAGAAGGCAACGAGCAGATGATGTGAACATTCATAATAAATGCAAGGATATTAGAGATGTGCGCGGGAAGACTTTAACTTTCACAATATTTGAAAATATGTTTGAATATCATGAGAATAATAGATATATTCATTAAATCTATGATAGAGAAATCGATGTATCCATGAGACATTGTTCCACTAATGAAATTGTTGTAAGAGCAAGCGAATTGTCCTTATAGTAGAAGCAAATCGTTGTTTGAACAAATCGTTGTTCAAGCATAAGCAAATCGTTGTAACCACAAGTCGTTATACAGATTAGGCAAGTCGTTGTGAACATAAATCGTTGTGAGCAAATCATTATAAGCAAATCGTTATAAGCAAGTCGTTGTAGACACAAATCGTTGTACTACTTATGAAATCGATGCAGTGACCAAATCGTTGTTTGCTTTATTGAATCATTACGGCGACCAAGTCATTGTGTAACTTATTGAATCGTTACGGCGACCAAGTCGTTATGTAACTTATCAAATCGTTATGGTGACCAAGTTGATGTGAGACTTATCAAATCGATGTGAAAGCATCCGCTACGACGTTGGCTCTAACAATCGTTGTTCTCACTTAACAAATCGTTGTAAGAGTAAATCGTTGTTCTCACTTAACAAATCGTTGTGAGAGCAAATTGTTGTTCTCACTTAATAAATCATTGTGAGAGCAAATCGTTGTTAAAACTGAAATCGATATGATACTTCTGAAATCATTATGCTCTGCAATGACTTATAAAATCGTTATGCTATACAATCGTTAACACAACTTATGTGTCACGCCCCGACGCGAAATATCGGAACGCGAGACAGTTGCAAGTAAATGGATACAGAGCAAGTACCAGACATCAAACCATTGCAGAATGAATAAATACTAAAGAAAATTCTTCTCATTAATAACTTTCCAATGTCTTGTTACAACCACTAATATCAAAGCCGTTCTATAGGGCCCAATTATATTGAAATAAAGCAAAAGACTAAACTACGACTCGAACATAAGGCTAGGACGCTAGGGTACTCATGACATCACTCCTGGTCGTTCCTGTCCTCTTGAGTGTATAGTTCATCCTCGGTCTCACCTGAGAACACAACGACAAATAACGCAGGGTGAGCGATGACGCCCAGTAGGTCTTAAATCTCAATAGTCAAGCAGGATTTAAATGATTAATGTATTAAAAGGCAGAGTAACTAATGATAGAGCGAGCGAGTCAAGTAACGTGAGAGATAGCATAATAGCACGTGAACAAAATAGCACAAGTTTCCAAATATAGCATGAGAGTCGAGTATATCACAAATAGCAAGATGGCCATAGCACAAATAGCACAAAGTATAGCAATAGCACAACGAATATAGTATAGCACTTTTGTCAATAGACAATGAGAGAACATAGCACTTTTTGATTATCATTTAGATAGTCAAGATAGATAGCACTCGAGTGTAATGCCAAACACTCTGATCATTTAACTCTCATGGGCACTAGCACTTTCGGGCGCACATCCCAGGACCAGATCGAGCCCTTTATCTATTGCCAGACATTGGTTATATTGTTTATCTTTAGACAATCAGTCAATGGCCAATATAGAGTACTAAGAAATAGATGAGAGCACTAGATGAACAGACGAGATAGTAGAGTGAACGTGAATAGATGAGTGAGTAGAGTATAGATGAGAACTAGTGGACATTGCATGTAACATGTCGAGTAAACAGACGATAGTAACAGTTGCACAACACGCGCACTTGGTGTTGGCAGTCAGGTGGCACTCACTACCTTTCCGCTGGCCATGTTACGCAAAGGTCCAGAGGTTCAGCGTGATTCAAGATAAGAGTGAACTTCTAATAGCCGTTTGGATCATATTGATCCCTAAAGAGTGTAATAGGAGTTAGGGTACAACCAGCTCATCGACCATGTGGGAATCCATGGACAGAGGAGACTTACGGAGGCCTTGAACAAAGACTCACTAGTCCGGCAGAAGGAGTATCTGACGGATGTTGAACCACTCTCTATTTGTTCTTGTTTTTTGGTGATAATAAAATTTATGATGTAACTTAAATTGAATATTTTGTTTCATCTGTGTCGCATCAATCTCATAGCAAAAGCTAAGTCTTTTATTGATGCAATATTTAGCGCACTAAAATGATAAAATCGGTGTTTAATCAATATACATCGATTTCTGTTTAAAGT
The DNA here is from genome assembly GCA_014218235.1 of Colocasia esculenta. Lineage (NCBI taxonomy): Eukaryota > Viridiplantae > Streptophyta > Magnoliopsida > Alismatales > Araceae > Colocasia > Colocasia esculenta. The sequence goes on from CM024759.1 coordinate 24,644,681, forward strand.
GCCAAAGTATCAAGCGCCGCAACGATTTGCTAAGAAGTCGATGCCATAACGATTTGATAAGTGGCCTTAACGACTTCTTCTTTGAGCGTATTGTTTTGTTAAGAAGTCGATGCCATAACGATTTCTTAAGTGTTCGTAACGAATTCTTCTGTAAAGCGCAAGAAGTCGATGCCATAACGATTTCATAAGTATTCGCAACGATTTCTTTAGAAGCCATATCGTTTTGTTAAGAAGTCGATGCCATAACGATTTGATAAGTGGCCTTAACGATTTCTTCTTTGAGCGTATTGTTTTGTTAAGAAGTCGATGCCATAACGATTTCTTAAGTGTTCGTAACGAATTCTTCTGTAAAGCGCAAGAAGTCGATGCCATAACGATTTCATAAGTATTCACAACGATTTCTTTAGAAGCCATATCGTTTTGTTAAGAAGTCGATGCCGCAACGATTTCTTCTTTGAGCGCAGTGATTTGGTAAGAAATCGTTCCCATAACGATTTGTTAAGAAATCGTTCCCATAACGATTTCATAAGTCATGCTCATATCGATTTCTTCATGGATTCTGTTCAAACTCAGATTGCCTTTATATTTCAAATATGCTTGGCGCTTAAATGAAAAGTCAAATATCTTCTGACAAAAAGCTGCATGCATATTTCAGAATCTTGTCAAAAAGATATGACCTACTATTTTCAGTATGTTAGCAGAAGCACAGTACCATGCATCGTTTATCATAAACACTCTTTTATGATAACACTCTCTTCTATGCTCACAGACATCGAAGACCATCAGAGTCTGAGTAAGACAAATGAAGAGAAAGATCAGCAACGACTAGAAGAGCTCCAACGGATCTCTTCAACGGATCTATTCTAAAGCTGCTCAATATAAAAGATGGAGCATTGCTGAAGAACAATAAGAGCCTTTTCCTGAATATCTTTGAAGGAGTGTACATCTGTGAGAAGCACCTTCACGCCACATACACTCAAGGAAAGAGAGAAAGAGCCTGAGCCAAGAAGAAGCATTCAAAGCATTTCAAGCTCTCAAGCTTCCAAGCTTTCAAGCATTCGAGCCTTCTTTTCTCTCTTCTGTTTCTCTCCGAGCTTATTGTATATCTGGGGAGAGTTTGGGACTGTGAGCTTTACATGAGTGTTCATCTTGTAAGGTCTCTCAGTCTGATCTTTCTAAGAAAGATCTGTGTCCAGCTGTAGGACTGTATACAGTTGATAACCCAGCTAGGGGTTGGTGTCTAGCAGAACCTAACTGGGGTTTGTACCAGTTGTCAACCCAGCTAGGGGTTTGTGTCTAGCAGAACCGCACTGGGGTTTGTTCCAGGAGGTTGGCTTCTTTACCTGTAAGAGAAGTGGGCTGCCTTCTTGCCCGAGAAAGAGAAGAAGACCTGGTGGGGGATCCAGGGTGTTGTAAGGTCCATAAGGGGGACTGTACCCTTGGTTAGTGAAATCCCAAGAGTTTGCTTGGGGACTGGACGTAGGACTTCCATGTGGGAAGGGCCGAACCAGGATAAATCTCCTGTGTCCTTGTGTGATTGTTTATTTGCTTCCGCACTGCACTCTCTATCACACTGAACTAACCAAGCTTTCAAGTGTTATTTTTCTGTGTTTAAGATTCTATTTCAGATTTCAAAAAAAAAAAACTTATTCACCCCCCCTCTAGGTTTGTTTGCTGCCGTACCAAAAGGGCCAACAACGGAGAGTTCGTCCAAGTCAAGAGAGTGTATATATAGAAACAAGTGCTCGACGTTCTAGAGGAATTCTAGAACAATGGAGCGTCGATAACGGTATTCCCAAAATAACACGAGAAACGACAAACAAGTATATTTAAAATATGGCAATTTAATTACATAATTTACTAGATACATTATGAAATAATTTCATGCCAAATTAAGCCATAATTGGATGGTTCAAAGTGTGTGCAAGTGTCATGAAATTGTAGATAGAAATAAGTCATGTGTATGTCTTTTAAAATCGCACAAAAATGTTCAGATTATAACAGGTATTTTTACTGCGTACATGACTGCTAAGAGAGGGTACGAACACTGTAGAAAGTCAAGTCTTGCAAAGTTAGGGGGTTTCATGCAAAAAACCCAGATTGCGACGTACCCTAATGAGGGTCGCGACGGGGACAAGCAGAACACGACAGGCTCATGCACAGAACGCGACGGGCTTGTCTGTTCAGATAGGCAGATTGCGACGACAAGTCCTGTCGCGATCAGATCGCGACGGGGGATGCTGTCGCGACGACCTTGAGAACGCGACAGGGTATTATATAGAACGCGACGGGTCGGTCAGGACAGATGCACAGGTCACGATGACAAACCCTATCGCGATCAGATCACGACGGAGGGCACTGTCGCTACCAGACCACATAACGCGGCCTATCGGGCCATCGCATTCACAGGGTCTGCGCCCGAGTCTGACAGGGAAAGGACATTACATTGGATTGCGGGCCAGAACTTACCCTATTTGACACAGGATGATTCATAAAATCATAACTAATTGTACAAGCGATGAAAAATCATGAAACTAGTTGCAAATTGATCTAGACATGCATGGGTACTTACAGTAAATAGGAATTTGAAAACAGACAGGGTTCAACATGCTTTGAACACGGGTATTCATGATGAACTTGAAACATTACATAGTTAAGATCAACGATTTAATTTGCAAGATAGGATGAATCAAAATTAGGGATTTTATGGGCAAAAGATGCCTAAGATGCATCAGTTCCTACAGTAAAAATCTCGTGGCATGGGGTTGAGTATACAAGGAGAGCAAGAATTAAGAAGAGGGTTCGGGGTCATGATGAGTACAGAACATGAAAAATCAAGAACAAAAGATATGCTCGATGGAAAATTATGAAACCAAAGAGATTTTGTTCATGATGGACGAAACATCCTACAAATGAATTTTCATGGTTTATGCTCGTGAGAATGCATACCTTTGACTCGTTTTGTCTTCTAGGGTTAAGAACTTGAAGAATGAAGGAAGAAGCTTTGAGCAGCCTTTTCCCCACGAATTTCTCTCCTCCTTGGTCTCTTCCCACGTCCAGCAAACCCTTGGCATGAGCTAGGGTTGGCCATGAGGGTTTTAGAGGAGCATTTAAGCATCTCCCCATTCTATTTCCTATTATGACTCTAATTCCTTTTTATTTCGAATTTCCTTTTTCCCTCTCCCCTTTTTAGGCATGAGATCTCCTAATTTGGGTTAGGTTGGGACCCAAATTCGTGGCCAACCTATTATGGTAGGTTTAGGAATCCAAATCTAACTCAAATTAGCTTTTTAATGCATTAAATACCCCTTTTCTATTTAAGTAATAATTTAGTTACAAATTTAGGGTATTTTCCATTTTTTCTTCCTTTAAAAATCCCTATTTTGGTTCACTAATTTCTAATGGGTCCATTTAACAAAGCCCATTACTTCTTTTCATTTAATGAGTTTTATTTAATTCTCTTTTATTTGATTTTCTAATTACTATTATTTTTTATTAATTATTAAATTTTTAATTTTTGAAAAATCCAGGTTGCTACATCCTCCCCCTCTTAAATGGAATTTGGTCCCCAAATTCATATGATCATTTAGGAGAGAATGTCTTACCGAAAAGATCGGGGTAGTTCCGTCTGATGACTCCTTTCGGTTCCCACGTGGCTTCTTCCACTCCGCGGTTATTCCATAAGACTTTAACCACGTGGATGGGACAGTTCCTGAGCTGTTGCACCTTCCGTTCCAGTATCTTGACTGGCTTCTCTTCGTATGTCACATCTTTGTTTAACACAAACTTCTCGTGTCGAATGATGTGGGTAGGGTCATAGACATATTTCCTGAGCATGGAGACATGGAACACATTGTGTACACATGCCAGATATGGTGGCAACGCCAGTCGGTATGCAACCTCACCAATCCTTTCAAGAACTTCAAAAGGATCGATAAATCTAGGACTGAGCTTTCCTTTCACACCAAATCTTTGGATGCCACGAGTAGGTGACACCTTTAAGAATACATGATCACCGACTTGAAATTCCAAGTCTCGCCTTCTTTTGTCAGCATAGCTCTTTTTTCTGGACTGAGTAGTCTTAAGCCGATCTCTAATCACCTGAATGTCCTTTGTTGTTTGTTGTACCATGTCTGGGCCTAGCCATTGTTGTTCTCCCACCTCATTCCAGCATGCACGAGATCTACAATTTCTTCCGTAGAGTGCTTCGAACGGTGCCATCTTGATGCTTGCCTGGTAACTATTGTTATAGGCGAACTCAATAAGGGATAGATGCTCGTTCCAATATCCTTGGAAGTCTATAGTGCAAGATCTCAACATGTCTTCCACTATTTGGTTGGTCCTTTTAGTTTGCCCATCAGTTTGTGGATGGAATGCGGTACTAAAGTTGAGTTTAGTACCCAATGCACCTTGCAGTCCTTTCCAAAAATGAGAGGTGAATCTCGGATCTCGATTCGAGACTATGGATGATGGAACTCCATGTAGTTATACAATCTCTTTGACATATAAGGCAGCTAGTACTTCTACCGACCACTTACTCTTTATAGGCAGAAAATGGGTAGATTTGGTTAGTCGGTCCACAATGACCCATATGGCGTCGAGTCCACCATGAGTCTTAGGTAAACCCATGATGAAGTCCATGCCAATACTTTCCCATTTCCATTCCAGGATATCTAGCGGTCTGAGTACACCAGCAGGGCGCATGTGTTCCGCTTTTACTTGTTGGCAAGTAAGGCAGTGTGCGGCATGTTCAGCTACCTCTCTTTTCATGTTCGGCCACTAAAACATTCTTTTCATGTCTTGATACATTTTGGTACCTTCCGGATGAATAGTGTACTTTGTCTTGTGAGCTTCATCCATTAGCTTCCTCTTCAGTTCTTCATTGTCGGGGATGCATGTCCTCCTTTGGAACACCAGTCTTCCATCCTCAGTCATAGTAAAGTCCGATCTTTCGGCTAAGGTTTCTTTGATGCGGACTAAGAATGGATCATTATCTCATTAGATTTTAATTTCTTCCAGCAAGTCGGATTGAATCTTGATGTTGGCAATCAAGACTCGATCATCTCTATGTTCAATATTTAAGTCTAATCTTGCGAATTGTTCTAGTAGTTGCATCTCGCCAAGGACTAGACTTGAAACAGATGCCATCGGCTTTCTACTAAGAGCATCAGCCACGACGTTTCCCTTGCCTGGATGGTATTGGATATTGAAGTTGAAATTCTTCAGATATTCTAGCCATCTTCTTTGTCTCATGTTGAGTTCCTTCTGAGAGAATAAGTACTTCGGACTTTTATGGTCTGAGTAGACAGTGAATTTTTGACCATATAAGTAATGTCTCCAGATCTTCAAGGCGAAGACCACAACTGGCAACTCAAGATCATGCACAGGGTAGTTGACTTCAAGAGTCTGCAGTTGTTGGGAAGAGTAGGCGATGACTTTCTCCTTTTGCATCAATACACACCCTAGCCCAATTCCTGAGGCATCGGTGTAGACAGAGAAACCTTCTCCCTCTATTGGTAGAGCGAGAACAGGTGCTGAGGTAAGACAATCTTTAAGAGTTTGGAAACTTTTCTCACACTCTTTACTCCAGGAGTATGGATTCTCCTTTCGTGTTAGTCGTGTGAGAGGAACGGCGATCTTGGAGAAGTCCTTGATGAATCGCCTGTAGTAGCCAGCCAGCCCCAAGAAACTTTTGATTTCTGTGACATTGGTTGGTCTCTCCCAATTGAGTGCAACTTCGACTTTGGAGGGATCAACGGAGATGCCATCCTTTGAGATGACATGGCCCAAGAAGGACACTTCTTTGAGCCAAAATTCGCACACCTTTGCGTACAGCTTGTTGTCTCGCAAGATTTGCAGTGCAATCTTTAGGTGTTCTTCATGCTTTTCTTTGGTCTTTGAATAAATGAGGATGTCGTCGATGAAGACGACCACAAACTTGTCAAGGTATGGCCGATATATGCTGTTCATAAGTTGCATAAAGGCTGCAGGAGCATTGGTTAGACCAAAAGGCATAACGACAAATTCATAATGTCCATACCTGCTCCTGAAAGCCATTTTGAAGATATCGTCATCCTTGATCCTCATTTGGTGATAGCCAGATCGAAGATCGATCTTGGAGAAATATTGAGCTCCAGATATTTAGTCGAATAGCTCATCGACCCTAGGCAATGGGTACTTGTTCTTGATGGTAAGCTGATTGAGTTGACGATAGTCGATGCATAGTCTCATCGATCCATCTTTCTTCTTGACGAATAGCACGGGTGCTCCCCATGGGGAAATACTCGGTCTAATGAACCCCATCTCTAATAGCTCCATAAGTTGCATCTTCAACTCCTTTAGCTCGGTAGGTGACATCCGATACGGTTGACGCAATACCGGGGCAGCTCCAGGGATCAACTCTATGGCGAAGTTGACATCTCATTCCGGGGGAATCCCTGACAGATCTTCAGGAAACACATCGGGGTAATCCTGGACTATGTGGATGTATTCTATCTTAGAAACCCTCTTTTCCACAACTACGGCTGCTAGGAAAGCAATGCAACCTTTCCTTATCATGTTGTGGGCTTTTATGACAGAGATTAGAGACATCAGTCTCTTATGTCTAATCCCAGAGAATGCCAATTTAGGAAAGTCACTAAATGTCACCCTTCCTTTCTTACAATCAACACTTACCCCATATGTGGACAACCAGTCGGCTCCCAAAATTACATCATAGCCTTCCATGGGCATACACACCAGGTTGGCTTTTAGGTTATGGTCTCCGATCATTACATCGGCAGACGGAAAGTATTTGTTCAGTTTCTCCTTCTCCCCTAGTGGCGTTGTGACAACAAACTCACAACCCATGGATATAGGTTTTGCAGTTAGGGTATCAGCAAAGTTTTGAGATATAAAGGAATGAGTTGCTCCAGTATCAAATAAAACAAATGCTGATAAGGAGAAAACTTGTAGAGTACCTTCTACCATGCCATTATCCGTAGCGGGTTCCTCATCATGCAGGGCTTGCAGTCTTCCCTGTTTCTTAGGCGCATTAGGGCACCTCTCATGTTCTTTCAGTAGTAGGCACTTGGGGATACGGTCCTCGCGACTCCCGCAGCGCAGACATGCGCCGACCTTCCTCCAGCACTCGTCCGCAGTGTGACCTGGCTTGTCACAGTGCTTTCAGTTACTTTTTGTTTGAGTGTTGGGGACGATAGCTTTAGGTTTCCTTTCTTGGCTGGGTCCCTCCGTGATGTTGAAGGGACGCTTCTTGCCATTGTTCGGCTTAGAAGATGACTAACCCGAGGTCATTTCCTTTTTCACAAACTTCCCTTTGATACGGTCGGTGAAGTCCGTAGCATCTTCCAGCAGTTGAGCCTTTTTCACCATCTCGGCGTAGGTTTGGATGTCGAGAGGTTCTAGTTGGGTAATATACTGAGGCTTAAGGCCGTTGAGGAAGCACATAGCCTTCATTCTCTCAGTGTTCACTAGGTGTGCAACATACCTTGCCAGTCTAGAGAACTGGGCTTCATATTCGGCCACAGTCAGGCTCCGCTATTTCAGAGCAGCAAACTCTGCAGCCTTCCTTTCTTGGACACGCTCTGAGAAGTATTTGGAATTAAAGGCTTCTTTGAACTCGGTCCAGGTGAACTGACCATTAGCTCTGGTCGCTTCAACAGACTCCCACCAAGCGTGAGCATCCTTTTCAAGTTGGAATGTGGCCAGCAGCAGCCTATCCCCCGCTGGGCATTGCATGACATGGAGGATTCTTTCTGTTTCTTTGAGCCAGTGTTCTGCTTCATCCGGATCCGTGGATCCACTGAAACTAGGTGGGTTCAGACTCCGGAAGTTACGATGCAGGTCGCCTGCACCACGATTGCCACCACCTTGGGAAGCTTGCACGATTGTGCGTGTCAGTTCTTGGATGGTCTGTTGCATGCCCCTCATTTGAGCACGTTCAGCAGTCATCTTTGTTGCTTAGTTCCTACAAAAATAACTTATTGTCATGATGTTGATGTGAAATTTAATTTGTGTTTGTGTGAGTTCATTTTAGCTAGTTACCCTTGGCTCTAACCACGACTCACATAGGTAGGATAATTGACTCTAGTCGAGGCAGGTTAACCTAGATCATCCTATACTTAAGAATAACCTAGGCTCTGATACCACAAAACTGTCATGCCCCGACGTGGAATATCGGAACGCGAGGCAGTTGCAAGTAAACGGGTACAGAGCAAGTACTAGACATCAAACCATTGCACAATGAATAAATACTAAAGAAAATTCTTCTCATTAATAACTTTCCAATGTCTAGTTACAACCACTAATATCAAAGCCGTTCTATAGGGCCCAATTACATTGAAATAAAGCAAAAGACTAAACTACGACTCGAACATAAGGCTAGGACGCTAGGGTACTCATGACCTCACTCCTGGTCATTCCCGTCCTCTTGAGTGTATAGTTCATCCTCGGTCTCACCTGAGAACACAACGACAAATAATGCAGGGTGAGCGATAACGCCCAGTAGGACTTAAATATCAATAGTCAAGCAGGCTTTAAATGATTAATGTATTAAAAGATAGAGTAACTAATGATAGAGCGAGTGAGTCAAGTAACGTGAGAGATAGCATGATAGCATGTGAACAATATAGCACAAGTTTCCAAATATAGCACGAGATTTGAGTATAGCACAAATAGCAAGATGGCCATAGCATAAATAGCACAAAGTATAGCAATAGCACAATGAGTATAGGATAGCACTTTTGTCAATAGACAACGAGAGAACATAGCACTTTTTGATTGTCATTTAGATAGTCGAGATAGATAGCACTCGAGTGTAATGCCAAACACTCTGATCATTTAACTCCCATGGGCACTAGCACTTTCGGGCGCACATCCCAGGACCAGATCGGGCCCTTTATATATTGCCAGGCATTGGTTATATTGTTTATCTTTAGACAATCAGTCAATGACCAATATAGAGTAAGGCCAATATAGAGTACCAAGAAATAGATGAGAGCACTAGATGAACAGACGAGATAGTAGAGTGAATGTGAATAGATGATCGAGTAGAGTATAGATGAGAACTAGTGGACATTGCAGGTAACACGTCGAGTAAACATGCGATAGTAATAGTTGCACAATACGCACACTTGGTGTTGGCAGTCAGGTGGAACTCACTACCTTTCCGCTGGCCATGTTACGCACAGGTCCAGCGTGATTCAAGATAAGAGCGAACTTCTAATAGCTGTTTGGATCATATTGATCCCTAAAGGGTGTAATAGGTGTTAGGGTACAACCAGCTCATCGACCATGTGGGAATCCATGGACAGAGGGGACTTACGTAGGCCTTGAACAAAGACTCACTAGTCCGGTAGAAGGAGTATCCGACAGAGAGTTTGTCCAAGTCAAGAGAGTGTATATATAGAAATAAGTGCTCGACGTTCTAGAGGAATTCTAGAACAGTGGAGGGTCGATAACGGTATTCCCAAAACAACACGAGAAATGATAGACAAGTATATTTAAAATATGGCAATTTAATTACATAATTTCATGCCAAATTAAGCCATAGTTGGATGGTTCAAAGTGTGTGTAAGTGTCATGAAATTGTAGATAGAAATAAGTCATGTGTATGTCTTTTAAAATCACACAAAAATGTTCAAATTATAACAGGTACTTTTACTGCGTACATGACTGTTAAGAGAGTGTATGAACACTGTAGAAAGTCAAGTCTTGCAAAGTTAGGGGGTTTCATGCAAAAAACCCAGATTGCGACGTACCCTAATGAGGGTTACGACGGGGACAAGCAGAACGCAATAGGCTCATACACAGAACGCGACGGGCTTGTCTGTTTAGACAGGTAGATCGCGACGACAGGTCCTGTCGCGATCAGATCACGACGGGGGATGCTGTCACGATGACCTTGAGAACGCGACATGGTATTATATAGAATGCGACGGGTCGGTCAGGATAGATGCACAGGTCGCGATGACAGACCCTGTCGCGATCAGATCGCGACGTAGGGCACTGTCGCGACTAGACCTCAGAACGCGGCCTATCAGGCCATCGCGTTCACAGGGTCTACTCCCGAGTCTGACAGGGAAAGGACATTACATTGGATTGCGGGCTAGAACTTACCCTATTTGACACAAGGTGATTCAGAAAATCATAACTAATTGTACAAGCGATGAAAAATCATGAAACCAGTTGCGAATTGATCTAGACATGCATGGGTACTTACAGTAAATAGGAATTTGAAAACAGACAGGGTTCAACATGCTTTGAACACGGGTATTCATGATGAACTTGAAACAATACATAGTTAAGATCAACGATTTAATTCTCAAGATAGGATGAATCAAAATTAGGGCTTTTAAGGGCAAAAGATGCCTAACATGCATCAGTTCCTACAATAAAAATCTCGTGGCATGGGGTTGAGTATAGAAGGAGAGCAAGAATTAAGAAGAGGGTTCGGGGTCATGATGAGTACAGAACATGAAAAATCAAGAACAAAAGATATGCTCGATGGTAAATTATGAAACCAAAGAGCTTTTGTTCTTGATGGACGAAACATCCTACAGATGAATTTTCATGGTTTATGCTCGTGAGAATGCCTACCTTTGACTCGTTTTGTCTTCTAGGATTAAGAACTTGAAGAACAAATGAAGAAGCTTTGAGCAGCATTTTCCCCATGAATTTCTCTCCTCCTTGGCCTCTTCCCACGTCCAACAAACCCTTGGCACGAGCTAGGGTCGGCCATGAGGGTGTTAGAGGAGTATTTAAGCATCTCCCCATTCTATTTTCTATTATGACTCTAATTCCTATTTATTCCAAATTTCCTATTTCCCTCTCCCATTTTTAGGCATGAGATCTCCTAATTTGGGTTAGGTTGGGACCCAAATTCATGGCCAACCTATTAGGGTAGGTTTAGGAATACAAATCTAACTCAAATTAACTTTTTAATGCATTAAATATCCCTTTTCTATTTAAGTAATAATAGTTACGAATTTATGGTATTTTCCAATTATTCTTCCTTTAAAAATCCCTATTTTGGCCCACTAATTTCTAATGGGTCCATTTAACAAAGCCTATTACTTCTTTTCATTTAATGGGTTTTATTTAATTCTATTTTATTTGATTTTCTAATTACTTTTATTTTTTTATTAATTATTAAATTTTTGAAAAATCCAGGTTGCTACATTATGAAATCCTTGTGAGACTGAAATCGATAAAGGTATAAAAATCGTTATGATTCTAATGAAATCGATATGAAACTTAGGAAGTCGATGTGTACTTAGAAAAATTACATGCTCTAAACTTTAAATGCTACAGTGAAAAAAATACTTACAGGTTTTGCTTGATTTTGCCTGATTTATTTCCTGTGACTAAGCTTCAGGAGAACTTGTTAGACAACACTTTATTAAAGTTTTGTTGATTACCAAAATAGGCATATAATAAATGAAATTATATGGGGATGAACTGATCATCACTCTTCTTGCGTTGTTTGATTGGTTTGAGATTTGGAAAGCATGCTATAGTGGTGTGGCGTCGTGCCTCTTTCGTTCTAGATGTTTAAATCATAGTTTAGATAGTGTTTGCATTGATTTTTGGGGAAGAAGAAGAGTTCAGCCGATTTGTCTGAGATCGCAGCCCATCAGGCTGTTGCGATCTCATCACGACCCATCTGGTTGTTGCAATCTCATTGCGACCTGTCAGGCTGTCGTGATTTCGTCACAGCCCTTGACCCTGTCGCGTTCTTCCACTCATTGTGGTTGTGGCGACTGTTCGCCCTGTCGCGACCTTAGTTTCGGGGTGTTTGTCGTGATCGTGTGATGCGTCACGAAAAGGTTTCTGAGATGTATTGTTGGCTGTGGTTTTGTGGGTCCTTTGGGGGTCATGTTTACAACTTTTACTTATCAATTAATGTGGTCTAAGCATGTGATTAGTTTATGGTCGTAGTTCTAGATAAATTGTATAGTTTTCTGCTAACATATGGTAAGTATGGATTTTATACAATGTTTTAGGGTAATGATGGAAACTTGGTCACCTACACCCCGGGTGAGGATCTAGCAAGATTTGTAAAAAGCTTTAGTATAAAAGTTAATGATTATAGGTTTACGATTTAAAAGTTTATGTGGTACACAACACGGTTCAGTTGTGGATTATGCGATTTACCGTGTTTAGTGGTTCGGCGCTTAGTCTGAAATGCCTCTCTAGTCGGGTATCCCAGGTTCTTTGTTAGCTTGGCACAGTATTGCTCGGGGTTTGTCCCAATATTGTATTTACTGTCGAGGTCTGGCAGTCTTCCTGGACACCCTCACGCATTTGCGATGTTACTTTACTTTGCTTGTTTGAGTTGCCGTCTGACAGAGGGAAAGACTGCATTGGGGCAGCGACGTGCAGTGTGGGAGTGCAGTCGCTTATAGCGCACTCATGGTTGGGGGGATAGATACCAGTAGACGTACTGGTCCCCAACTACTCTTATTTTCCACTGCCTCACTTTAGGGAGCTCTGGTCAGAGTCTCTACAGCCGTGAGGCTGGTAGTGTGGTGTTGGTTGGTCTCCACAGTTTACTGCCACCATAGTTAGACCTTTCGTGTAACGACCCGACCTCTCGGACCCCCGCCAGGGACCCCGAAGGTTGCGCCACCACCCACGGATCCAAAGATCCAGAAGGGTTAGAATTTAGTCCAGTGAGATAAGCAATGAATTCAAATAACTATAACAGAAAGTTCGTATAATAATAAGGGAATTGTGTACAACATGTCCCAAATAAAAGTACAGGTACAGAAAGAAAGGTGCAGTCCTTAATGGGCATATCTCGAGGACTTGCAAAAAGGCAACTCTCGACTCACTCCTGTACAAGCGCTCACGCTCACAACTCACACTGCTGGCAACGCACGGCATACAAACCGCCACCACAACCGTCCGACAACGAACTCTTGTGACAGTGAGTCCCTACCTGAAAAGAGTAGGGAGGGGGGGGGGTGAGCCTCGCGAACAAGGCTCGGTAGGGAAAACCAGTTCCTTACCAGCCAGAGCAGCAGGAACTCCAAGAAAGCGAAAACAAACTACTCTAGAAAGTAGTAAAGCGAAAAACACCTACTGCAGAGTACTACAAAGTAGCGGAAAGGAGTAATGCCACGACTCACAACCAGGGTCGGGCCAGACACGACTCTTGCAGAACCTGCGGAGTCAAACACAATGCGGAAGCAACCCTCGGCACGCACCCACCGAGACAAGAAGCTCTCAGAACACCAGAGCAACCACGTGAGACCAGAGTCTCACGACACAAGCACTAACATCCCAGACCTCCAAGAGGTCGGGAAGGAACAACCAGGTGTCACCACGAGAGACACCGAGCAACTAGGTGAGAAGAGCATCTCACCACAACTACGGCCACCTCAAACCTCCTCAAGGTTGAGGTCCCACAAACATAACCACCCTGAACTTTGGACATGCCACGAGGTCAACGAACTACACACTCTAGTGCCCCCACGGACGACACCAAGGAACAGGTTAAAAAAACAGCAGTCGAGTGTCTGCACAAGGCACCCCGAGAGAACCCGCAAAGCGGAAACCAATAAACACGGCCCACGAGGCCAAACTAACAAAGCCCACGGAACTAGACACGGCTAGGCTACAACCACTGTGCAGGCTAGGGCGACGAGACTCACTTAGAAACAACGTGAGAAACTCCATCACAATAAGAGCAACCAAGCCACCGCCACAGGCAACTAAGAGGAGGACCCAACGTCCACATCTCTAATTCGCTAGCCGCTGACTCCTGCCTACAACCTCCCCGGTAGAGTGAGGCTAGTGAGCCACAGCGGAGAACACACACAACCAACCACAGCCCAGCTGAGCTGCGACCCCACGCCTGACCTCCCTACGTGGCTCCGGAACCAATGCAGAGTGAGGCAGTGAGAAAGGACTAGCTGGTCCACACCGAAAAAGCGCCACAACAACCTCGGCGACCCAAACCCAGCTAAGAGAGCTCTACAAATGACTCTACGCCGTTGTCCCCACCATTTTTCCCTCTGCTACTAGAGTCCGTGACTCGAGCAAAACCCACCGCCCAGAGAACTCCCTCTAACAGGCGCACGGGGACCGGGGGTCCCAGGTAATGGTAACAACCTGTCTCATGGACAAGCCCTCAAGTGCCTAGCACCGGGCAAAATAAAACTAGCGGGGCAACCGCCACAGAAACCGGCACAACTGGCTTGTAACCAAGACAAGCCCAGTAGGCACAGGTATGCACGGCACACCTCCCGGGAACCCCAGAAGGACCGTCGGCCAACCAAGGCACAAACCATGGCCAAAAACACAGGCAACCAGAACGCGACCACAGGGGCGTCGCCTTCTGAACAAGAAGACGACGACCAACCTGTCGCCACCAGGTCGCGACGACTAGGGTGCCGCCTTCTGATCTGAACGCGACGTATCGACCTGTCGCGTTCAGCATCAGAAGGCAGAACCCCAAAGCAGGTCAGCAGACTCGTAGCCAACAAACACCAAAGCCAGAAGGTGACGAGAACCCCATCGCGACCGGAAGGAAGAACGCGACATGGATCCTATCGCAACAAAAAAGCGACACGAAGGGTGTCACCTTCAGATTCAGAACGCGATGTATCGAACCGTCGCGTTTCTCATATGAAGGTAGGGCCCTTGGGGCAGAACCACCCCAAGGCCCACACCTCAAAGGGCCACAAGACCAAGGCCCCAAACAGGAGGACTAGCCTCGTGCCAAGTTGGTGAGACCTCCCTCTAACCAACTTGGACACGAGCCATCCTCCGCCACGATCGGAAACAGGAACTGAAGGACAGAGGGGAACGCGACGGCCAACCTGTTGCCACTAGAATGTGACAGGTTGCACGTCGCCTTCTGTCTGGTGTCACGACAGCTAACCTATCACGACCTCAGACAGAAGCCCAAACCGAGCAATGGGGCCATCCCATGGTCCCACAAACTACATAACCTCCTCCAAACAAGAGAGGGAGGGGAGCACACTAACAAGGAAGCTAAAAGTGGCTCGAGGGGCACCAATGCCACCTCTCCTCGCCCACACACCACGAGAACTAAGCTAAACACGTAGATGGAGCACCACCGGCAAGCATCCACCCATGCGAAATCACAAGGGAACTCACGAGCACGGGAAGGATTGCCAAAACTAAGCTCCATCTACTCTAACAAGGAAGGGAACAAGAAATCCCTATAGGTAAACGAAGAACTGAACCCAAATGGGCCTTCACTACGGCTCGGCCACCTCCTCCTCGCTCCACGACGTCGCTCCACTGCTCCGCCATGAGCTCGCCGACGCCTCCACGCTCCAAAATGCTTGAGAGGGAGGGAGGGAGGTCCCCCACCTCAGAGAGGAGAGGAAGGAGGAGAAAGGGAAAAAAAGGAGAAATAAAGGAGGGTCTACTGCCTTAAGGCCTCGAAACTGAGGTCACGACAACATAGGCGTCACGTTCTCAACCAGAATGCGACAACCACCTTATCGCCTTCTCAAAAGTTCTGACAGGAATTCTGATAGGCAGACAACCTCCAAACCATGTGTCACACATGCATGCGTCTCAGGTGAACGCTACAACTAGCATGTCGCCTTCACACACATGCTGCTGACACATGGCACATCAGCCAATAGACAATGGGAACGCGACACGAGGGTCGTCGCCTTCTTAACTGTAAGGTGATACAGAGCAAGTCACGTTCAGAACGCGACATCCCGATCCATCGTGATCCCAAGAACAACACCAAGGAAGCCAAAACCTGGGATGTTACAAATCTAACCAACTTAAAAACAATTTCATCCTTAAAATTAAGGGCGAAACCCGGTCGGAGAGAACAACCAGCGCAAAGAGACCACTAAGTTGGGCCAAGAACTCCCAGTGGTCACCACCACGACCTCGCCACGAATGGAGTGCTTAACCAGACATCTGACAGCTTACAGAGCGCACACCAACTGGCACAGAGCACACAATCGGATGTCGGCAACTCCACAGGCACGACGTGCACCAAACTGACTAGAAAAACATCGAAAACACCAGTCGAAAACCACGCGATTGAGCCCTCAACAGACCACGTTGTTGAGACCAACCGGTCAGTAACTCACTCTGTCACTAGCGACTAGACAGAGGACACAACTACTGCTAGCAAGCCAAGGAAAACACCAAGTGGTCAGCCACAAGACTCCGCTAAACAGCCTCGCACAACTAACAATAGCTGGCGCCAGCCATAAGCCAAACGAGAGTCTTAAGGGAGACCCAAAACAAAGCGATAACATGCACGTGGAGAACACCACGACACGTAGGACAGTGTCCGCCTGCACCACTCGATCTCACCCAGATCGTCCTCGTGGTCCGACAAGGACACACAACGACTGTGGAGCCATTGTAACGCCCCGAAAATTTTACTTGTTAGGAAAATATAATTAATGTGGTTATTATACATTAGTATGGTCATTAAATTGAAATAATTGGAATATGATTTTAATTAATAGTAACATACGTTACCCTAGTGTCGTAAACAGAGGTGCGCGCTCCCACAGGGTGACACCAGAAAACGACAATGAAATAAAAATTCGAGAACACCATAATTTTCAGAAAAATGTGGAGATCTCAGAAATATAAATATCTGAATTTTTCGGCGTACGGACTTCAAGGATAAGCCGACGCGACTATTTTTCGGGTGATTTTTCACCCAGTGTAAAATAAAATCTAAAAATTAAACTAAAATCATCATAATTTGTAAAATTATCACATTAGCTTATGGTTGAAATTTAAATACAAATAGACACTGTTTGGATTGGTTTACATAAGGATCAAATGACCTGCTGATTTAAGGATCAATTACGGTAAAGCATTTTCTGGAATTTCTTAGGTGCCTGCGTGTAAGGCCCTGGTAAAGCCAGCACACTAAATGTGAGTTTAACACATGGTTAATTGAGGTGTTAGGCTATGATGGGTGCATGTAAAACGTGTCTCCAGTAAAACCCAAGAGGTTTTACTATAGGACACCTACATGGCCGCGTGTCCGGCATGCAAGGGAATGATGAGTTATAAAAGCTTTCTCCTCACCATTCGTGGGAATTTTCTTCCCTCCACTGCTGTTACACTTGTTAGCATCTAGCTTTGAGTGGTGTTTAGTTGTTGTTGCTGTGAGGAAGTCGTTGCTGCTGTTGCAGGAGCTGCTATCTCTGCTGCGTGTGTGTGGGTGCTTCAAGGAGCAACGGTGGGTGGTTGCTGTGAGCACCTGGGGCTTCGTCTCAATCTTATAGTTGGGGGTTCTCTGAAGAAAGACTCCATCTCCTTCAAGTCATGTAGGATTCATTCCCTCCTTTCTCACTCCTGTCTTTTATACATGCTAAAGAGGCTTCTGCTAAGTGTTTAAGTGTTTAAGTTCACCGGTTCCTCCCCGGTTGTTGTAAGTTTTATGTTGGGAAGAAGAAGAGTCTTGTTCTATTCCTTCTTCTTCCATCCTTAGCATTATACCTGCTATAGAATCTTGTTTTGGAGCCATAAAGATCTTTAGAATAGTGTGCTCCTTCCTGTTTAAGTGTTTATTCTCTCAGACTTTGGATTTGACTCCTTAAATGCTCTTGAAATTGGGTAGGATCCATCTCCTATTTTCTTCTTCTTCCATCCTTAGTTTTGGAGTCTTATTTTTAAGTCACAAACATCTTTAGTGCAGTGAGTTTGTTCCCTGTTTAAAGGTGTATATCTTCCAACTTCAGATTTGAGTTCATAAGTACTCCTGGAATTGAGTGTCCATATTGTAAGATTTTCTCTATTCTCTTTCCTTCTTTATTAGAATCTCCAAGTATGAGTGTATACTATATCCACATCTTGATTTGTGTTCTGAAAAGATCAATAGGTTTGCTCTTCTTTCCATTGTGTTCATACTTTAACTAATGCTCATGTTTTGGGCAAAATATACTTGTGACGAAATTCTTGTTAGATGCAAGGAAAAATCTCTTAGAAGGATTGTATATACTTTAATCTTTATTTCATAAGTATTTCATACCATCCATGTAGAAATCTTCTTCTTTCTCTTCTTCCTTTGTTCTGACTGGTTGCTGGAAACAACACTAGTGTCGACACCACTCCTGGACTGTTCTGACTGTTTGCTGGAAACCAGAACTAGTGTCAACACCACCCCTGGACTGTGTCGACACCACTCCTGGACTGTTATGACTGTTTGCTGGAAAACAACACTAGTGTCGACACCACCCCTTGACTGTGTCGACACACCCCTGGACTGTGTCAACACCACAGTGAACTGTGTTGACACCACAATGACTTGTGTTGACATAGCAGTAACTTGTCTATCTAGTAGTGTCAACTTGTCTTCAGTACAACATGTACCAATGTGAGGGATCATTCTTTTAGCCATGGATTATTCCTAAATATCCGAAGTTTGCTTGTTCCTACATGGCTACAACCTTTTGGAATCATTGGTATTAATCTTTAAACCTTTGTTTCATGTAAAATCTTGAGTACTTGTGTACCCCAATTGAACCATTACAAGAGTGAGTGTGTTATGATGACAAAGTTGTGGGTCTTTAGACTCAATGAGAAATTATGCCTGTGCAAATAGGGCTGGTTCAGTTCTGGGAGGAGCACCCGAATTCGTTAGTGGCCGCGCGGGAACGATAAGGACAAGTGGATGTTGGCATATATCATTTCGTGCTTGATTAGTCATCATGTCATACATGTGTGTGTGAATATGTATCTGAACCAGAACTTAAGTGTTATCTTGAATGTGTGATTATGCTTCTACATTTTCATTGTTCTACATGTGTTAATCAGTGGACACATTCGTCCCTCCATATAATACTCAATGTTAGCAATGTTCAGATTTTCTTGTCCTGTGATTATATACTTGAGTCCTTTTTGTTTAAAGGAATTGAATTCTACTGGGCTAGTTAGCTCATTCTTCCTACCTTTTCCAGGTGATCAAGATGGGAATGAAGTCTAAGGGGGATATGTGTGCTGAGTGGACTACCCGTCGTCCTACGAGTAGTTACTTTTTATTTCTCTTATAGTTGGTTGGAATGTAATAATGTTACAGTTTACTTTTATCTGCTCCTCATTTAGACTATAGTGAGGAGTATCTTGTAAAAAGCTTCCGCTAAGAGAGTTGTGTATAAATAAGCTTTTATGTTAATTCTCGTGCTTAATATCTGTCATTTTCAGTAAATAGACTTTTACTAGGACGTGACAGATAAATTGGTATCAGAGCATTAGTACGATAAACCTAGGGATAACCAGTGAGTTGGGGTAGAAACATGGGATTAGTTAACATGATTTTATAATTATATACATGCTTAACATCACATTTGTTTCAGTATGGATATGAATGCCCAGGAAAGGATGGTGGCAACACTGGAAATGCTACGCCAAGATATAGAATTATATGCACAAGCACAGCAGGAAGCCCACACCCAAATTAAGGAGGAAGTGCTCAACCTGACCACAGTTGCATTCCATGTCGGCAATCCTCGTGTTTCCCTGGATGTTATGACTCAAGTCATGTGTAGGCTGGACAACTTAAGGTTGGGGCAAGACATGTTGCTCCACCAATTTGAAGGGTATTGGGAAGCTCTAACCGATGCGGCCAGGGAATTACACCACGGAGCCGGAGGAGTACAACAGCCACCACCTGCATAATCTGTTATAGATCTAACCCAGATGTAGAAAGGACTTAGATAACTTGTCCTTCTTTTTGTAAACCTCTCCTTTTGTGTAAATATTAGTTGTACAAATGTAACTCCCATGTGTAGGGGAAGTGAGATATTAATGAAGTATGTTTTGTAATATGGAAAAGTTGGAAGGAGGAGATGGCAGTGACCTAGATGACTGGTTTATGATAGTATGTTTTGATGTAATTATTTGACTAGTGAATAGAAATGGTGTGTTATATGGATTTGAAATGTGTATGTGATGAATGCAAGTTGGGTGGATTATGAAATTAATGTATGTCCTATTGAATGTTTCAGATAATTTCATAATTTTGTCATGGACGGAGGTGACGCCAATTGGAGGAAAATGGAAAGTTCGATGCATGACTTGACCCGAGTGATGAGGACTGTAGCCAAGAATAACAACCATAATGGGACAAGTCTATTCAGGGATTTTCGAAGTTTAGATCCTCCAAGATTTGCAGGAAGTACAGACCTGGATGAAGCCGAAAATTGGTCAAAGGACATTGAAAGGATATTCGGAGTGATTAAATGCACCGAGGAAGAGAAGATCCGGTTGGTGACTTTTCAGTTGGAACGAGATGCTAGAGCATGGTGGGACACCGTGACATCCACATTGGAAGATCCAACTCAAATTAGTTGGGATGAATTTGTGGAATTGTTTAATGACCAGTACTTTTCCGAGGTTGTCCAGGAAAAGAAGGCAAATGAATTTGCTAATCTAAAACAATTAAGGATGTCAGTATCTGAATATGAGGCCCAGTTCGCTCGATTGTCTAAGTATGCTCCACATCTCATAGCTACAGATAAGTTAAAAGCCAAGAGGTTCATGAATGGACTACGTCCTATCTACATTATGCAGTTACCTCACATCTGATTACTACGTATTCGGATATGGTCAAAAGATCATTGGCTTTGGAAGCTACAAATGATATGGTGGAAAAAATTAAAGGAAGGTCGAGAGAAGGATCTTCGGATCGAAAAAGAAAGTTTGAGTCGGGAAATACCCCGAAAGTTCAGCAATCTGGAAAGAAGACAGAGAAGACTCCAAGTAGAAGCAAGGAAGTGTGCAAGCATTGTCACATTAGTGGACACAAGGTGGAAAATTGTTGGCGTAGATTGGGAGCATGTCTTAGGTGTTGAAGTACTCAGCATCGAATTTCAGATTGTCCGATGATCAAGAATACGCCAGCCAAACCAAATTCCCAAGCAAAGCAACCAAAGCAAGGGAGAATACAAGCTATTCAAGAGGTAGAGCCTGAATCCCCACAAGAAGGCGGACTGATTGAAGGTACACTGATAATAAACTCAAAACCTGCACAAGTATTGTTTGATTCAGGAGCTACGCACTCCTTTATTAGTTATGATTTTGCTAAAACTTTGAAAATACAATCAGTCCCATTGTCTGCATGTAAGGCCCTCGAATTTGTTTGTCATTTTATTCTATTTTATGTGAATTCATGTTTGTGTGTAACTTGTATATGCATATGTAGATATCTATGTACAATATTAGCTAGTCGTACTTATGTATGCATGTGTATATTAGTTGTAAATATTGGATGCTTGCATGGTGTAGTAGTGTATACATTATACTACATAGGTTTCATGTACATATATGTATGGAGTAAGCATGGATCTGCATGTTTTTAAGCTCTAGCCGAAGGGCCAATTGGCGTCAACATCGGTGGACGTCCATGTGAGTCAACGTCCATATCGTTGGACGCTAACACTTCAGTAGGCGGCCATGGATGTGGACGTCTAGCTCTCTGAAACTCAGTGCATAGCAGACTCCGAAATTCCGGGGGCAAGCTATCTCAACCATTGGGGAGACGTCCCCAACGACTCTCAAGCCTTCACATCAACCCCTGCGTGAGTTGAGAGGTCTCTCTCCTATAAACAAACCCCTTTTTGCCACCCAAGACCCTCTCTTGGCTCTTTGCAAGGAGAAGGAGAGAAACCCTAAGCCCTGTGAGAAAACCTGAGCTTTGAGAGCTCAGATCCGGCGATTTGGAGCTTCATCCGGCGATCTACAGCGACTAGAAGCTAGCTTGGACATAGGAGGAGGCTTCCCCGACCTCGGACTGGAAGCTACAACACCACAGAAGACGGACTGAAGGTGTTTTGGAGGCTTCTTGGGAGTGCCCAAGGAGAGCTTCATCACCCATTTTCACCCCTTTGGAGATTTTACAAGAGGTAAGTAACCCACCCACTTCGTCCATGTATGTGTCTAGGAGGTTTCTATCATTTTTATGAGATTTTATCGTGTCCTGGATTCCCCCATTCTTCTTGTATTTGGAGCTCGGTCTGTCTTTTTGCACAGACCGGAACTTGATGGCAAGATCCCTTGCCGTCAAGCTCTTCGATTAGCGGCCAACGATATTGCCGTTAATCTCCTTTAACGGCCAGACTGTGCCGTTAAGTTCTTCAGGACAGAACTGTGAGCTGTTTTCTCCTCCTATATGATAAATTTCCGATGTGTTTTAGCATAAGGATATATTGTAAACACTATATGTTATGTAATATGGTTAATGGAATGTGTTTGTGAGATTTTTATACTTTTATGTGATTTATCTAAGTTGTTAGAATTATGTGAAATGCATGTGAAATGAAGATCATGGGTATGGTAGCTTACTGTTTGCATGATCCATGTGTAATTAGACTTCCATAAAATTTCCAGATGATGTAAGTGCATGACAGTCCATGTCTCGAAAATTTGGGAATTTTCCCATGATTATGAAACTTGTTATAATTTCTGTATTAGAAAATAGAGAGCATGCCTAGATTCTTTTAAAACTTCGGAAAATTGCATGTTGTGCAAAAATTTCAGGGAAATTTTCTGTGACATTATGAATGATAGGTACATACCTGTGAACGGTCAAATCGAACATTCATGTTATGTTCCATGATAAATTGAATTATAAATGGCATGAGATTGAATGTTTTAATTTCTGTAAATGTAATATGACTCAGAAAAATATGAAAATTTGCATGTGTGATCATAAACCTGAAATTAGTCTGTGGTTAAATTCTCATATTATTTGGATAACTGTAGAGTGCTCTATGAAATTTCCATGCGAAAACGAGTGTTCAACGCATGCTAATATGAACATAGTTGATTATGTATGTTTCAACGTGATTAGTGTAAGGTACTGAATGTTTGATTTCTGTCAACAGTAGTATCATGAATAGGAAAATAGAGCCATGTGTATACGTGAGATAATGTAAAGACATGTGTATATCATGTGTAATATGTGTGTTAAAATCGGAATGTGTAATGTGTAAGAATGTGCCATGTGTGACACTGCTTCCATAGATGGCCGTGGAACCGTACCATGGAAAAGTCCCCATGGGAAGGTTCAATGTGTTAAGATCCTAAGGGCATTAGGATGAAATTCTGGAGGTGGACAAGTACCACTGGTTAGGGTGGAGACTTGTTCTCCCGGTCTGCGCAGTCCAAGAGTCGTCACTGTATTGCCTAGGTGGCGTCTATGTGTTATGTGTATGTGATGTGTCCTTCTAATGGTGGTTTGGACTATGTGTCACGGCACTAAATTGTGAAATGTGAATGTGAATATGTGTAAATTGTGTAGTGTGAATATGTGTAAACGTGCAATGTGTAAAAAGAGAACTATGTGAATGAGTAATTGTGCAAACATGTGAAACCAATGTGTTAGATTGTGAAATTGTGATCCATGATATGTTAATGTGAAATAATGTTATAACAGCAACCTTAAAGTGTATGAAATGATAGTGTGCATGTGCAAGAATGAGTGGAAACCATGATAGGAATGTTTCCTTTTATGCATGTGAGAATCCCATGTTAGTTGCTATCATGTTGTAGCTTAATGTGATTGAATGAGTAGTAAGCATGTGATAGGATATTTATTTTGGAATGCCTTAAATCATGTACCATATGTTTTAAATTTTGTAGAAATACCATGATAGGTTGTCTCTTATCAATGTTCAAGCATGCTATATGTTTTGCTTCGTGAATTGGAATGTAGAACCTACTGTGATGTATGCATGAATGATGTGTATGGAGTAATTTGCTGAGTCTTTTAGACTCACTCCTTGCTTCGGCGTACAGGTTTAGTTGGTGACCCGACACCTTTGGAGGAGACAGTGAAGAGTGACTTTGAGCGTGGCGAGTAGCTTGGTGAAGTCGACGTTGTGACTTTTGCTTTCATAGTATGTAATGAGGCATTGTAATAGAACTATTATGTAATTGTGGACGAGCTATGTAATCTGATTCTAGCATTTTTTTTATGTGGACTTGTAGTTCTCTTAAAATTGTTATTTGAACCATGTATGTTAAATGTGGATGATGAAATGAAATGACAAGTAGTTCTTTTACTTCCGCTACTCTGTATCTATATTTATGAGCATCTCAGCCATGTGTACTAGTGTTGGGTAAATGTCCCACTGTGATGACGTTCATTATACCGATGTGGGTTGGTATAATCGTACCGATATAAAGAGGGTCGTCGCACTACACAATTGAAAGTGGCAACTCCTTTGAGTGAGGGTAAAAAGCTTAAGGAGTATTACCTTGTTAGTCAGATCCTAATTAATGGACATAACTTATCTGGTGATTTGATATGTTTGGAAATGTGGGATTATGATGTGATCCTTGGGATGGATTGGTTATCTAGTATTATGCCAATTTAGATTGCCAATTAAGGCAGATTACTTTCCCAGGAAAGGAAATTTATTCTATAACTTTTGATAAACCCCACACCAGAAGAATACCAATAATTTCAGAAGTTAAGGCTTGTAAGCTAGTACGGAAAGGTTGTCAAGGGTACTTGGCTTCTGTAACGATATTAAATCAAGATATCACCGGATTGGGAGATATTCCAGTGGTAAGAGAATTTTTTGATGTTTTTCCTGAAGAGTTACCTAGTATACCACCTAATAGAGAAGTAAAATTTTCGATTGAATTGGTACCGGGAGCTACACCCATCTCAAGAACACCATACAGGATGTCAATAGAAGAGTTGAAAGAGCTGAAAAGACAATTATTGGAATTGATCGAAAAGGATTTATTAGACCTAGTACCTCACCCTGGGGTGCTCCAGTATTATTTGTGAAGAAAAAAGATGGGTCTATGCGATTATGTATAGATTATCGATAGTTAAACCAATTGACTATAAAGAACAAATACCCACTTCCAAGAATTGATGACCTATTTGATCAATTGTCTAGAGCTCAGTGTTTCTCCAAAATTGATTTAAGATCTGGTTATCATCAACTCAAGATTCAAGAGCAAGATATCCACAAAACAGCTTTCCGAACAAGATACGGGCACTACGAATTTGTAGTGATGCCCTTTGGATTAACTAATGCACCTGCTGCATTTATGCGACTGATGAATGATGTGTTTCAAACTTATTTGGATCAATTTGTGGTTGTGTTTATTGATGACATACTGATTTACTCCAAGAACATAGAAGAACATGAGACACATTTACGGATTACTTTGCAACTATTACGAGATCATAAGCTATAGGCAAAATTTAGTAAATGCGAATTTTGGATGAAGCAAGTGATATTTTTGGGACACATTATTTCAAAAGAAGGATTGTCTGTGGACTCTTCGAAAATTGAGATCATACAAAAATGGGAGCAACCAAAGAACCTCACTGAGGTTAGAAGTTTTCTGGGTATGGCTAGTTATTACCGGCGATTTGTCCAGAATTTCTCTAGAATTGCCTCGCCTCTCACACAATTGACTAGAAAAGTAATGCATTTATATGGAGTGAGAGTTGCGAGCAAGCATTTCAGTTATTAAAGGAATGTCTATCATCGCCACCAATTCTAGCTTTGCCGGTAGAGGGTAAATTATTTGAGGTTTATACCGACGCTTCAAGTATTGGACTAGGATGTGTATTGATGCAAGATAGAAGAGTCATTGCCTATGCATCAAGACAATTGAAGACCCATGAGAAAAATTATCCAGTACATGATTTGGAATTAGCCGCAGTAATTTTTGCACTCAAGCTTTGGAGGCACTATCTATATGACAATCAATTTATAGTGTACTATGATCATAAGAGGCTTAAGTATTTGTTTTCACAAAAAGAATTGAATATGAGACAAATAAGGTGGATGGAGTATATTAAAGATTATGATTTCAAAATTGAATACCATCCAGGGAAAGGAAATACTATGGCAGATGCACTTAGCAGAAATCCTATAGCAAAGGTGTTTCAATTACAAGTAAAGGAATGGAAATTGTTAGAGAAAATTTCCACATTAAGCTTGCAGGTTGAATCAAAAGAAGGGAAAAATTATAATTGATAACTTGACAGTTCAATCAGATTTGATAAAACAAATTGGAGAACATCAGGATAATGATCCTATATTGACAGAGATCCGAGAAAAGTTAACTTTCAAACCCGACTTTAATGAGGATATTCATGGGAATCTTCGATTCCGAGACAGGATATGTGTGACGGTCCTCGCCGTTCAGACCCGTTAACCTAATAATGAGCCTAACTCGAGTCCGCCTCCCGCGAACGGGCTGAAGCCTCGCAAGGGATATCATACCACGAGTCTGTAGAAACATAAAGGAACTAGCTCAAATATTCATAAGATCTACCAATCTCACAAATATTTACATGAAATATACATAACTGCATTACAACTGTAACCAAACTACAACAGAACCTGGGGCATACCCCGAGGTGAACAACAGAAAAGTAAAATTACACTGCTGGTGGTGCTGACCCTCCACTGGACGACGGGCGTAAAATCTCCTGATCTCCCTCACCTGGTAGGAGGTAGGGTGAGCCTCTCGAGTCACTGGCTCAGTAGGGAAACTCCCTAGAAACCGAGTAAACGAACACAAGTAATAAAGCAGGAAATGCTACACTAGCAATTTATATTATTATCTAGCAGGATATAAAACTGTAAGTACCACTTACCATTCGCTGCTTACAGGAATTGACGTAAATAAATAAACAACAAAACCAAACAGGTGCACGAGCTACTGTAGAGAAACTCCACACTCGGGCCACGTCAACTGGTTCGCGACAACAGTTACTGACCCGGGCAAACAACACAGGACTACCTCTCAGTCTCGCAGCCACGGACGAAAGGTCCAGCTGCCGCTCCACTAAACAAGTACCAAGAACTGTGGAGTCCAACTAAACCACCACAACCTGCAAGTCACACACCTCGCAGGCCCATGCCGGGCACCTTTAGGGACTCTGGCCCGAGCTCCCTAAAGTGAGGCACTGGAAAACAGGACTAGCTGGGGTCCAGTATGTCTACTGGTGTCTGTCTCCCCCATCTACGAGCGCGCTATAAGCGACAACACAACAAACTCTCTCTAGTTGTTGTCCCACTGCCGTCTTTCCCTCAGCCAGACGTACTACTCAACACAAGAGTGAGGGTGTCCAGGAAGACGACAAGACCTCGTCGGTACCCAGTATCGGGACAAGCCCCGAGCACTCACGTGCCTGGCTCACACAAAACCTGGGGCTCCCAACTGAAGAGGTATCCACGGTAGGCGTCTACTACTCGCCACGTACACGGAAACCACGTGCACACTACACAAGTCACGTGAAACCACCACGTGAACCATGTGAACACCACGTAAACCACACACACCATACGCTTCCCGAGCGTTGCG
Source organism: Colocasia esculenta (assembly GCA_014218235.1). Classification (NCBI taxonomy): domain Eukaryota; kingdom Viridiplantae; phylum Streptophyta; class Magnoliopsida; order Alismatales; family Araceae; genus Colocasia; species Colocasia esculenta. The sequence goes on from CM024759.1 coordinate 24,671,999, forward strand.
AGTGCCAATGCACCGCTTACTATCGCTACACACCACAATTCACGATAACTGGATAATCGTATATTAATAAAACATCATGAATAGCAGCTCTTCGGCTGTTATCACGACAGGGCGATGTGTCGCCTTCAGATCGCGACATATCGGGGTGTCGCGACCTGATCGCGACACCCATCGCTGTCACCTTAGCAGGTCCGAACCCTAATTCGGAATCCTCAATCCGGACCACCCCAAAACTCATTAAAACCTATGGTTTTAGTTCATTTTCATGCTTTAATGTGTTCCTACACATGCTATCTACTGTTTAGAAAGCAATAAACACATTATCCACACCACACGAGCAATCCACGGATCAAACGATAGGAAATCTCCCTACCTTCGCGAAGAACGCGAAGAACGAAGCCCGTACGAGGTTCCCTCCGCTCCACGTAATGTCCTCACGGTGGGAATTCGTCAAACCGAGCTCTAACAAACCAAATCACCAAGAAATCCCCACAGCAAATCCCCTTGGCCGAGCAGAGCTTCACGAGCTCTGTTCTGCCAGGGTTACTTAAAAACGTCTTGCAGTTAAGAACGCGACACCCTAGCCGGTCGCGACCTGAACGCGACACTCCTGCATGTCGCCTTTACACCGCTGACGTCAACCCGAGCACCCAGCCGGCGACACACGGCAGACATGCACACGCTCACTTAACCTAGCGGTGCCATGAACGCGGTGCTACGGGCTGTCGCGATCAAAACACGACGCCCCTCATTGTCACGTTAGAAACTGAGAAACAGTGACTGCTTTGGGCAAAATCCCATAACCTGCGGAAACCACTGCCACCACACACGTCATCAGCCACACACTGGCCTCCATAACCACACAATGACGATCCGAACGGTCGAAACGTTACATTACTATCACCTAAAAAGAAATTTCGTCCTCAAAATTTAAAACAAAAGCCAATGATCAAAATTTCAATTCAATCCATATGGTACTATCACCTAAAAAGAAATAAAGACTTACTCAAACAAGTATGGATACGCTTTTCTCATTTCTTCAACTAATTCCCAAGTGTCTTCACCACCTTGCCTGTTCTCCCATCTAACCTTTACCAACTCAATTTCTTTATTTCTGAGCTTTTCGGTTCTGTAGCCTAAAATTTGCACTGGATATTCCGACATTGACATGTCGGGCTTCAAATCATCTCTTTGATAACTAACAACTTGAGTTGGATCCTTGATATATTTTCTTAGCATTGAGACATGAAACACATCATGAGCATCAGTGAAATCCGCTGGCAAATCCAATTTATAAGCTGCTTCACCCATTCTTTCTTTTATTTGAAACAGCCCAACATATCTCGGGCTCAATTTGCCTTTCTTACTGAATCTCAATACACCTTTAGTAGGAGACACTTTAAAAATACATAATCACCAACTTCAAATTGTAATGGTCTGCGTTTAACATCTGCATAACTCTTCTGGCGACTTTGGGCTATTTTGAACTTTTCTTGGATAAATTTTACTGTTTCTTCACACTGACGAACCATTTATGGGCTCAAAACCTGCCTCTCTCCTACTTCATGCCAATTTAATGGTGATATGCACGGTCTACCATACAAGGCTTCATAAGGTGCCATTTCAATACTTGAATGGTAGCTGTTGTTATATGCAAACTCAACCAGACCCAAATGACGCTCCCAAATGCCTCCCCACACGAGACAGCAAGCTCTCAACATATCTTCAATAGTCTGAATTGTTCTTTCTGTCTGCCCATCTGTTTGCGGATGATATGCTGAACTGTACCTTAGCTCTGTGCCAACGACTCTTTGCAAACTTCTCCAAAAACCCGAAGTAAATCGAGGGTCTCGATCTGAAACTATAGTAACTGGTATTCCATGCAAAGGTACAATCCTTTCTACATACAACTTAGCTAATCTATCAACTGACCATGACATGCTAACTGGCAATAATCTGTAGACCTTGGTCAATCTATCCACAAAAACCCATATTGCATTATGACCTGATGAACTAGGCAAACCAACTATGAAATCCATTGCTATGTCATCCCACTTCCACTGCGGAATGGGTAATGGCTGCAACAATCCTCCTGGCTTCTGATGCTCTGCTTTTATTTGCTGACATACTGCACATCTGGTTATGAATTCTGCAATTTCTCTTTTCATATTTGGCCACCAAAAATGCTTCTTCATGTCTTGATACATTTTAGTGCTACTTGGGTGAATGGTGTACCTCGATCTGTGAGCTTCTTCTAAAACCTTCTGTCTAATTTCTGTATCTTCTGGGACATACAATCGTTCTTTTAGTCCGACCACATTATCATGCCCCAAATTTACTTCATCCATTCTGAGAATATCTGCTAAATTGGTATCTGCTTTTTGTGCCTCTACTATTTGCCAGTAAAGAGAAGGCTCCACTGCACTAGTTGCTAGTATTACTCTGCGTTGACTGCTTGGCACATGAAAAGAATTCTCTGCCACATCCTCATAAAGTTTCCATTCTCTGATCATAAGTTGATTCATAACCGCTTTTCTGCTTAGTGCATCTGCCACCACATTTGCCCTGCCTGGATGATATGCTAAATTAAAGTCATAATCCTTTAAATATTCCATCCATCGGCGCTGCCTTAAATTCAAATCTTTCTGAGAGAATATATATTTTAAGCTTTTATGATCAGTAAAAATCTCAAATCTTTCACCATACAAATAATGCCGCCAGATTTTTAATGCAAAAACTACGGCTACCAGCTCTAAATCATGAGTAGGGTAATTCTCCTCATGTTTCTTCAATTGCCTGGAGGCATATGCTACCACTTTACTATGCTGCATTAAAACTGCACCCAAACCTCTCTTGGATGCATCTGTAAACAAAACAAATCCGCCACTGCCCGATGGAATCTCTAAAACTGGTGCTGATGTCAACCTCTTCTTCAACTCTGCAAAACTACGCCTGCACTCTGGGGACCACACAAAAGGAACACCCTTTCTTGTCAACCTTGTCATTGGTGCTGCTATCTTGGAGAAATCCTGGATAAATCTTCTGTAATAACCTGCCAAACCCAGGAAACTCCTAATCTCAAACACAGTCTTCAGCTCTTCCCACTTCATTACTGCCTCAACTTTGGCCGGATCCACTGCAATGCCTTCACCTGATATCACATGACCCAAAAACTGAATCTCCTTCAACCAGAACTCACATTTACTAAACTTAGCAAATAAATGATGATCCTTCAATATCTACAAAGTAATCTGCAAATGATCCGCATGTTCTTCTTCTGATGCTGAATAAACCAATATATCATCAATAAAGACCACTATAAACTGATCCAAATATTGATGAAATATTCTGTTCATCAAATTCATAAATGCTGCAGGTGCATTTGTCAATCCAAAAGGCATCACAACAAACTCATAATGCCCATATCTAGTCCGGAAAGCTGTCTTCTCAATGTCTTCTTCTCTGATTCGCAATTGATGATATCCTGATCTCAAATCTATCTTGGAAAACACTTTGGCTGACTGCAATTGATCAAACAAATCATCAATCCGAGGAAGTGGATACTTATTCTTAATTGTAACTTTATTCAACTGCCTGTAATCTATACACATTAAACTGCCTGGTTGCAATTCAACTGTAACTCTTTCAATTCTGTCTACCTCTCTATGCGGAGCTAACCCTGGAAACTCATCTGGGAACACATCTGCAAATTCTCTAATCACAGGCACTGAATCTACAGACTTACTAGACTCAACAAGACTAACAGAAGCAAGGCACGCTACACATCCCGCATTAATTAACTTTCTAGCTCTAAGTGCAGAAATAATAAACTTGGGAGTGTAAAAAGGCATACCTTGAAATTCAAACACTTTACCACCGGGTCTGCAAAATCTGACCCTCTTCTTTCTACAATCAACCACTGCACCGTAGGCCTCTAACCAATCCATCCCCAGAATCACATCATATTCTTTCAATGTTAAGGCATACAATCTTGCTGGCATTTGATTCCCATGAATCACTATCGGGACCTCTTCTATAAAGCAAGAAGTCAACAAATACCCTCCTGAAGGAATTTCCACTATCCAACTCACAAGACTTTTCTTCTAAAGGAAGTACCATGCTATCCAGAAAATCTTCGGAAATAAATGAATGGGAAGCACCCGGATCAATTAATATTCTAGCAGTATAATCAAAGAAAGGTAAAATACCTTCAATAAGATTGGATGCTTCCGCCTGAGCTATGGTAACAGCCATCACTCGACCCCGTCCTCCTCTTTGATATGGTGCACCTCTACCCTGCTCTGCTGACCGCTGAAAGGGCTGCTGCTGCTGGGTTCCTATACCATAAGTCTGCTCTCGAGGATACGAACAATTCCTTGCTAAATGTCCTGGATGCCCACAATTATAACATCTAAAAGTTGGATATGTTGTAGGCTGTCCTGCCGTACTCTGCTGTGATTCTTCTGAAACCGGCGGTCTGTATCCGCGGCCCTGCTGAAAACCTCCCTGTTGAAAACCCTGTTGCCTGCCTCTATCGCGACCTCCTTGAAAGAATCTCTTGATCTGCTTGCCCCATTTTGCTATTCCCGATGATGAAGAAGCTCCAGAAGGTGCTTTACCCTTACTAATTCCTCCTGACGGTTATGGATGCCGAAAACTACCCGAACCTAAGCCACCTGACTGAGACTGCCCCTGCCTGGCTTGAACAGTCCTCTCAAGTATTGCTGCTCTCTGAGATGCCTCTTCCACTGTTCTACACATCAATGGGATCACTGCATCTTGCAATTCTGGCCTCAGACCTCGAATAAAATATTCCACCATCATGATATTATCAGTTACTACATAAGGGGCGTACCTACTCAAGGCTATAAACCACATCTGATATTCAAGCACCGAGAGGTTCCCTTGTTGAAGTGTCCTAAACTGCTCTCTCTTCATCTGCTGAATCTGAATTGGGAAGAAGGAATCATTAAAAATTGACAAAAATTCGGACCATGAAATAGTGTCCTCCGTCCTGCCTGTAAAAATTGTCTGCATCTTTAATCGCCACCATTCCTGCGCAAATCCTTGTAGCTGGTATGCCACAAGAATTACTCTATCTTCATGGGGACACCTCATTATTGTAAATACCCTCTCGATCTCATGTATCCAATGTTCCGCTATATCTGGGTTGGGACCTCCCGAATATGTAGGGGGCTGCAATCTCAAAAATTGCTCCACAAGTACCGTAGTCTCCTCTCCAGTAACTGGTCTCACTGGAACTGCCGGTTGTACAGGTACTACAGGTGGTACCTCTACTCCGGGTGGGGGTGGAACTGGAGCTACTGGTACTGCCTCCTCTGGATAGGGTGGTACTGCTGCCGCTGGCTAAACCGGTGGTTGCTGATCCAGTCTTACCCGAATCTCTGTCAGACTCTTCCAGATTCTTTCTATCATCCTCTGCGTAGGATCCTCTCCTGCCCCTTCTCCATCATCTCCCACATTTCTCCTTTCAGCCATTACTACTCCTGCACAAACATTATTCCAACAACACAATACACAAGAAATCAATACAAAACCAGGGTCACTACCAGCAGTGGGTTACAGTAACGACATAGTCATGTAATTTCCAATTCCTTTATATTCTTACGGACCTTGCTCTGATACCAACTGTGACAGTCCTCGCCGTTCAGACCCGTTAACCTAATAACGAGCCTAACTCGAGTCCGCTTCCCGCGAACGGGCCGAAGCCTCGCAAGGGATATCATACCAGGAGTCCGTAGAAACATAAAGGAACTAGCTCAAATATTCATAAGATATGCCAATCTCACAAATATTTACATGAAATATACATAACTGCATTACAACTATAACCAAACTACAAAAGAACCTGGGGCATACCCTGAGGTGAACAACAGAAAAGTAAAATTACACTGCTGGTGGTGCTAACCCTCCACTGGACGATGGGAGCAAAATCTTCTGATCTCCCTCATAGAAAACCGAGGTAAATGACACACTCAGTAGGGAAACCTAAGAAAGCACACAGATATGCTACACTAGCACATTTATATTATTATCTAGCAGGATATAAAACTGTAAGTACCACTTACCATTTGCTGCTTACAGGAATCAACGTAAATAAATAAACAGAAAAACCAAACAGGTGCACGAGCTACTGTAGAGAAACTCCACACTCGGGCCACGTCAACTGGTTCGCGACACCAGTTACTGACCCGGACAAACAACACAGGACTACCTCTCAGTCTCGCAGCCACGGACGAAAGGTCCAGCTGCCGCTCCACTAAACAAGTACCAAGAATTGTGGAGTCCAACTAAACCACCACAACCTGCAAGTCACACACCTCGCAGGCCCATGCCTGGCACCTTTAGGGACTCTGGCCCGAGCTCCCTAAAGTGAGGCACTGGAAAACAGGACTAGCTGGGGTCCAGTACGTCTACTGGTGTCCGTCTCCCCCAACTACGAGCGCGCTATAAGCGACAACACAACAAACTCTCTCTAGTCGCTGTCCCACTGCCGTCTTTCCCTCAGCCGGACGTACTACTCAACACAAGAGTGAGGGTGTCCAGGAAGACGACAAGACCTCATCGGTACCCAGTACCGGGACAAGCCCCGAGCACTCACGTGCCTGGCTCACACAAAACCTGGGGCTCCCAACTGAAGAGGTATCCACGGTAGGCGTCTACTACTCGCCACGTACACGGAAACCACGTGCACACTACACAAGTCACGTGAAACCACCACGTGAACCACGTGAACACCACGTAAACCACACACACCACACGCTTCCCGAGCGTTGCGAGTGCCAATGCACCGCTTACTATCGCTACACACACAATTCACGATAACTGGATAATCGTATATTAATAAAACATCATGAATAGCAGCTCTTCGGCTGTTATCGCGACAGGGCGATGTGTCGCCTTCAGAACGCGACATATCGGGGTGTCGCGACCTGATCACGACGCCCATGGCTGTCGCCTTAGCAGGTCCGAACCCTAATCTAGAATCCTCAATCCGGACCACCCCAAAACTCATTAAAACCTGTGGTTTCAGTCCATTTTCATGCTTTAATGTGTTCCTACACATGCTATCTACTGTTTAGAAAGCAATAAACGCATTATCCACACCACACGAGCAATCCACGGATCAAACGATAGGAAATCTCCCTACCTTCACGAAGAACGTGAAGAACGAAGCCCATACAAGGTTCCCTCCGCTCCACGTAACGTCCTCACGGTGGGAATTCGTCAAACCGAGCTCTAACAAACCAAATCACCAAGAAATCCCCACAGCAAATCCCCTTGGCCGAGCAGAGCTTCACGAGCTCTATTCTGCCAGGGTTACTTAAAAATGTCTTGCAGTTAAGAACGCGACGCCGTAGCCGGTCGTGACCTGAACGCGACACTCCTGCATGTCGCCTTTAGACCGCTGACGTCAACCCGAGCACCCAGCTGGCGACACGCGGCAGACATGCACACGCTCACTTAACCTAGCGGTGCCATGAACACGGCGCTACGGGCTGTTGCGATCAAAATGCGACGCCCCTCACTGTCGCGTTAGAAACTGAGAAACAGTGACTACTTTGGGCAAAATCCCATAACCTGTGGAAACCACCTGCCACACACACACGTCATCAGCCACACACTGGCCTCCATAACCACACAATGACGATCCGAACGGTCGAAACGTTACAATATGTGTACCAGATAATTCTGAAATCAAGAAGCAAATTTTAGAAGAGGCTCATCGGTCACGTTACACCATTCATCCTGGAGCTGTCAAGATGTATCAAGATTTAAAGAAGCATTTCTGGTGGTGCAATATGAAGAAAGACATTGTGGACTTCATAGCAAGACGCCTTACATGTCAAAAAGTTAAAGCTGAGCATCAGAAACCGGCAGGAAAGTTAAAACCACTTGAAGTACCAGAGTGGAAATGGGATAGTATCGATATGGATTTTATTGTGGGATTACTAGGACACGAAATGGATTTGATGCCATATGGGTAATCATTGATCAACTTACTAAGTCAGCTCATTTCTTACCAATCAAGACAAGATGGTCTGTGGGTGTCTTAGCAGCATTGTATATGAAAGAAATTGTCCGATTACATGGAATTCTGAAAAATTTAGTGTCAGATAGGGATGCAAGATTCACCTCACATTTTTGGAAAGAACTACAAGATGCATTGGGGACTAAATTAAAGTTTAGCACAGCATTTCATCCTCAGACTGATGGACAAATAGAATGGGTAAACCAAGTTATTGAAGATATGTGCCGTGCTTGTATATTGGAATTGGAAATGACTGGAACACTCATTTAGCAATCATGGAATTTGCCTATAATAATAGTTATCAGTCTACCATTCAAATGGCACCATTTGAAGCCTTATACGGTCGTCAATGTAGATCACCACTATGTTGGGTAGAACTAAAAGAATCACATATTCTTGGACCCGAAATGATCTAAGAAACTACAGAAATTATCAAAGTAGTACAAGACGGAATGAAAGCTGCCCAAGACCAACAGAAAAGCTATGCTGATCGTCGAAGAAGAGAATTGGAATTTCAACAAGGAGAACATGTATTCCTTAAAGTATCTCCTCGACGTGGAATAAAAAGATTTGGAATCAAGGGAAATTGAGTCCAGGTACATTGGACCATTTGAAATACTAAGAAGAGTGGGGAAATGACGTATCAATTGGCACTACCACCACAACTATTTAATGTACATGATATTTTCATGTGTCAATGTTGAGAAAGTATGTATATGACCCAGAACACATTATTGAATACCAAGATTTGGAGGTACAAGAAAATTTGGCGTACGAAGAAAGACCAGTACAGATCCTTGATCGAAAAATCAAGCAACTTCGGAACAAGAAAGTTCCCTTACTAAAGATTCAGTGGAATAAGCGAGGACAAGAAGAGGCAACGTGGGAACTAGAAGACGCCATCAAGATCAAATATCCAGAATTGTTCACAAGTTAGTATCCATACTGGGTGTTATTAAATTTGGAGGACCAAATTTTTTAGTGGGGGAGAGTTGTAACGCCCGAAAATTTTACTTGTTAGGAAAATAATTAATGTGGTTATTATACATTAGTATGGTCATTAAATTGAAATAATTGGAATGTGAGTTTAATTAATGGTAACATACGTTACCCCAGTGTCGTACATAGAGGTGCGTGCTCCCACAGGGCGACACTGGAAAACGACAATGAAATAAAAATCCGAGAACACCATAATTTCCAAAAAAATGTGGAGATCTCAGAAATATAAATATCTGAATTTTTCGGCGTATGGACTTCAAGGATAAGCCGACGCGACTATTTTTCGGGTGATTTTCACCCAGTGTAAAATAAAATCTAAAAATTAAACTAAAATCATCATAATTTGTAAAACTATCACATTAGCTTATGGTTGAAATTTCAATACAAATAGACACTGTTTGGATTGGTTTACATAAGGATCAAATGACCTACTGATTTAAGGATCAATTATGGTAAAGCATTTCTGGAATTTCTGGGTGCCTGCGTGTAAGGCCCTGGTAAAGCCAGCACACTAAATGTGAGTTTAACACATGGTTAATTGAGGTGTTAGGCTATGATGGGTGCATGTAAAACGTGTCCCCAGTAAAACCCAAGAAGTTTTACTGTAGGACACCTACATGGCTGCGTGTCCGGCATGCAAGAGAAGGATGAGTTAAAAAAGCTTTCTCCTCACCATTCATAGGAATTTTCTTCCCTCCACTGCTGTTACACTTGTTAGCATCTAGCTATGAGTGGTGTTTAGTTGTTGTTGCTGTGAGGAAGCCGTTGCTGCTACTGCAGGAGCTGCTATCTCCGCTGCGTGTGTGTGGGTGCTTCAAGGAGCAACAGTGGGTGGTTGCTGTGAGCACCTGAGGCTTCGTCTCTATCTTATAGTTGGGGGTTCTCTAAAGAAAGACTCCATCTCCTTCAAGTCATGTAGGATTCATTCCCTCCTTTCTCACTCCTATCTTTTATACATGCTAAAGAGGCTTCTGCTAAGTGTTTAAGTGTTTAAGTTCATCGGTTCCTCCCCGGTTGTTGTAAGTTTTATGTTGGGAAGAAGACGAGTTTTGTTCTATTCCTTCTTCTTCCATCCTTAGCATTATACCTACTATAGAATCTTGTTTTGGAGCCATAAAGATCTTTAGAATAGTGTGCTCCTTCCTGTTTAAGTGTTTATTCTCTCAGACTTTGGATTTGACTCCTTAAATGCTCTTGAAATTGGGTAGGATCCATCTCCTATTTTCTTCTTCTTCCATCCTTAGTTCTGGAGTCTTATTTTGAAGTCACAAACATCTTTAGTGCAGTGAGTTTGTTCCCTGTTTGAAGGTGTATATCTTCCAACTTCAGATTTGAGTTCTTAAGTACTCCTGGAATTGAGTGTCCATATTGTAAGATTGTCTCTATTCTCTTTCCTTCTTTATTAGAATCTCCAAGTATGAGTGTATACTATATCCACATCTTGATTTGTGTTCTGAAAAGATCAATAGGTTTGCTCTTCTTTCCATTGTGTTCATACTTTAACTAATGCTCATGTTTTGGGCAAAATATACTTGTGAAGAAATTCTTGTTAGTTGCAAGGAAAAAATCTCTTAGAAGGATTGTATATACTTTAATCTTTATTTTATAAGTATTTCATACCATCCATGTTGTAGAAATCTTCTTCTTTCTCTTCTTCCTTTGTTCTGACTAGTTGCTGGAAACATCACTAGTGTCGACACCACCCCTGGACTGTGTCGACACCACTCCTGGACTGTTCTGACTGTTTGTTGGAAACCAGAACTAGTGTCGACACCACCCCTGGACTGTGTCGACACCACTCCTGGACTGTTCTGACTGTTTGCTGGAAAATAACACTAGTGTCGACACCACCCCTGGACTGTGTCGACACACCCCTGGACTGTGTCAACACTATAGTGAACTGTGTTGACACCACAGTGACTTGTGTTGACATAGCAGTAACTTGTCTATCCAGTAGTGTCAACTTGTCTTCAGTACAACATGTACCAATGTGAGGGATCATTCTTTTAGCCATGGATTATTCCTAAATATCCCAAGTTTGCTTGTTCCTACATGGCTACAACCTTTTGGAATCATTGGTATTAATCTTTAAGCCTTTGTTCATGTAAAATCTTGAGTACTTGTGTACCCAATTGAACCATTACAAGAGTGAGTGTGTTATGATGACAAAGTTGTGGGTCTTTAGACTCAATGAGAAATTATGCCTGTGTAAATAGGGCTGGTTCAGTCCTGGGAGGAGCACCCGAATTCGTTAGTGGCCGCGCGGGAACGATAAGGACAAGTGGATGTTGGCATACATCATTTCGTGCTTGATTAGTCATCATGTCATACATGTGTGTGTGAATATGTATCTGAACCAGAACTTAAGTGTTATCTTGAATGTGTGATTATGCTTCTACATTTCCATTGTTCTACATGTGTTAATCAGTGGACACATTCGTCCCTCCATATAATACTCAATGTTAGCAATGTTCAGATTCTTGTCCTGTGATTATATACTTGAGTCCTTTTTGTTTAAAGGAATTGAATTCTACTGGGCTAGTTAGCTCATTCTTCCTACCTTTTCCAGGTGATCAAGATGGTAATGAAGTCTAAGGGGGATATGTGTGCTGAGTGGACTACCCGTCGTCCTGCGAGTAGTTACTTTTTATTTCTCTTATAGTTGGTTGGAATGTAATAATGTTACAGTTTACTTCTATCCGCTCCTCATTTAGACTATAGTGAGGAGTATCATGTAAAAAGCTTCCGCTAAGAGAGTTGTGTATAAATAAGCTTTTGTGTTAATTCTCGTGCTTAATATCTGTCATTTTTAGTAAATAGACTTTTACTAGGACGTGACAGCCACAGAAAGCTAAACCAAACGCTCCACAGGCACACGCGCAGAGGTAAAACTAGGGAAGACGTCTGAGGTTGGCAGAGCCAAGAGCTCAAGACGTTGGCAAATTACACGAGAATCGAAAACTACAGAGGTCGAGGATAGCACGTCGACCTCAGAGGGACCCAGACCAAAGCAGGGTACCCCGACAAAACACACTCGCTCCCAAGCGAGAGGGGAAAACTCGGACACAGACCACGACTAAAGCCTGGCGTACCACCGATAGGGCTACCTAGACAAGGCAAAGCAGCCACTCCGCAGCGGTAACGGTACGACCACAAGGCACGGGTCAGTAAGAAGTGTCCCAGAGGCGGAAAGCTCAACACCTCCAACACCGAGCAAACTCGTGAAACGATGCACGAAGCTCACGATCAGGGAAGTACGACACAACACATGGTGCCAACACAAGCACCAGGAGCCACTCAAGGTACAACACAGTGCACCAAGGCTCCAAACATCACAAAACAAACTACTCGAGAACGAGTACATGGTGCTACTACAAGCACCAAAACTAGGCAAGATGCAACACAGTTGCACCAGCAGCCGAAACAACACAGGCTAACAGGAAGGACTCTCTACAAGAGACCTGCCAAAAGCCACGCGCAAGAAACCGCAAGCCTAAAAGGGCAGAATAGGCCACACCGGCCCTGAACCCTTAAGGCACAAAGACATAGAGCATTGAAAAAGAAGCACGCTCAAGGTGCAGCACACAAACGCACCAACGACCTGAAACGACACAGGGCCAATCGAAGTGGACTCTCTACCAGCGACCCGCTAGAGAAACGCACGAAAATCAACAGCTTCAAGAGCGCAACAACCACATCGGCTCTTAGAAGCACACAAACACAAGGCACGGCTCCCACCACGCAGGCGGAGAGGGCCACACACCAAACGGTGACAAGTGCCTCCAAGCATAGTTGAGGCACAAGCAAAACACACACTGGAACGATGCTTGCACAAGCAAGCCAAGCAAAAGAAAACCGGTGTTGCCTCACACGAAACATAGGGCACGCTGCCCCACTTCGTCTAGCTAGGCAACAAAGAACCGACACAGCAAGAGACGGCACAATAGGTCACCATGACCTATCGCCCACAAGGAAACAATGCGCACGAGGAGAGCAACCAGCTCAACCTCAAAACAGCTCAAAGGGAAGGGACCTTCACCATGAAGGTCGCCATGGTGTGCAACACGACACCAAAAGCCATGGTAGAGCACCACTAGCCCGAGCAACCACAGAAAATGGAGGAAGCCAGCCGAAAAAGAAAACACCCATTACGCTCGCCGCCAAACAAACGTTGGCAAGAGCGTGTCGGCACTGAAGAACAAACGGAAAACTAAACCACAGGGACACACCTGTGGTCCTGCCAGCACAAGCAAGAAACTTGAAAATGAACAGGAAGACAACCTGGCAGCACAACGGCCAGACACATGGTCAAAGGCACCACACCTGACCAACAACGCCCAAGCAGACTGTAACACGGACAGTCCAACGGGCAACAATGACAGCTCATCTCTATAGGGAGAGAGCAGCGACAACCAAAACAAACACAAGCAGCTTTGGGGAGAAACTCCCCCAAAAGTGCCAAGAGCCGTCCTGGGAGAACCTCACCAGAATGCAGCCCAACCAAATGGCCAAACAACATAGCGAACCGGCCAACACAGGGCCACACACATGGTCAAGGTCCCTCACCTTGACCAGAGGTAGACAAACAGACTGCACGCAACAGTCCAAACCAAGAGTTTCACAACACAGCAAGGTGCTAGTGCAACACAACCAACCAAGCATCAAAGACTTGAAACCAGAGAGGTAACACAATGGAAGACATCGACGAGCACAACGACAGCCTCAGAGAGAGAAACTCCCACCAAGACAACAACAAACAGTTCTGGAAACATCACCAGAACACAGCAACCAAGCGATGCACCTCAACCTCGAGGGCAACGCAACAACAACCAGAAACGAGCACAACACAGTTCTAGGGAAACCTCACTTCCACCAGAACCAACAGAGAAGAACTCCGGGAGCAACTCACCAGAGTTCTCAACTAGCCAGCACAAAGTTGACAACAAGCACAGACAGGTGCGCAATGCTCAACCAGCAGTTGCAACACAGCACACAGAGCACCAACTTAGCTCAAGCAACGAAGCTGACTGAGCAGGGCACAACGCACAACATCGCACAGGCACGTAAGGCCAAACACACAACCAACACAGCACACACCCCAACAACAAGGGGACGGCCAATAAGGCAAACACCTTCGACCGGATCCATAGGCCACAACCCTGCACCGGTGAAGGCCGCACCACACGTAGGCTCTCTCAGCCTTCGCGACACACCCACACGGACACGCAGGCCGACGACGAATCCAACTGCAGCACGAGTGAACCAGCAACCATGCTCGTAGCACGCGCACCCGACAACAACAACAACACTCTCCTGCAGCTCACACTCGAACCCTGCTGGAAAGCTAGCCACCTGCAACAAAGAACCAATTGCTCACACCTAACAGCAACTCTACATGGACGGGCCAGCAGCGTACTAGTACCTTTCTTTGGGACTGCCATAGTTATTAACTCATTACAAATCTCATTGGACCCCTGAGCTCTGATACCACTGTAACGACCCGACCTCCCAGACCCCCGCCAGGGACCCCGAAGGTTGCGCCGCCACCCATGGATCCGAAGACCCGGAAGGGTTAGAATTTAGTTCAGTGAGATAAGCAATGAATTCAAATAACTTTAATAGAAAGTTCGTACAATAATAAGGGAATTATGTACAACATGTCCAAAATAAAAGTACAGGTACAGAAAGAAAAGTGCAGTCCTTAAGGGGCATACCCCGAGGACTTACAAAAAGGCAACTCTCGACTCACTTCTGTACAAGCGCTCACGCTCACAACTCACACTGCTGGCAACGCACGGCATACAAACCGCCACCACAATCGTCCGACAACGAACTCCTGCGCCAGCGAGTCCCTACCTGAAAAGAGTAGGAGGGGTGAGCCTTGCGAACAAGGCTCAGTAAGGATAACCAGTCCCTTACCAGCCAGAGTAGCAGGAACTCCAAGAAAGCGGAAGCAAACTACTCTAGAAAGCAGTAAAGCGAAAAACACCTACTGCAGAGTACTACAAAGCAGCGGAAAGGAGTAATGCCATGACTCACAACCAGGGTCGGGTTAGACACGACTCCCGCAGAATTAGCAGTGTCAAACACAATGCAGAAGCAACCCTCGACATGCACCCGCCGAGACAAGAAGCTCTCAGAACACCGGAGCAACCACATGAGACCGAAGTCTCATGACACAAGCACCAACATCCCAGACCTCCACGAGGTCGGGAAGGAATAACCAAGTGTCACCACGAGAGACACCGAGCAACAAGGTGAGAAGAGCATCTCACCATAACCATGGACACCTCAAACCTCCTCAAGGTTGAGGTCCCACAAACAGAACCACCCTGAACCTCGGACACGCCACGAGGTCAGGGAACTACACACTCATGTGCCCCTACGGATGGCACCAAGGAACGGGTTACAAAAACAGCAGTCGGGTGTCTGCACAAGGCACCCCGAGAGAACCCGCAAAGCGGAAACCAATAAACACGACCTACGAGGCCAAACCAACAAAGCCCACGGAACTAGACACGGCTAGGCTACAACCACCGTGCAGGCTAGGGCGACGAGACTCACTTAGAAACAATGTGAGAAACTCCGTCACAACAAGAGCAACCAAGCCACCACCACAGGCAGCTAAGAGGAGGACCCAACGTCCACACCTCCAATTCGCCAGCCGCTGAATCCTACCTACAACCTCCCCGGTAGAGTGAGGCTAGTTAGCCACAGTGGAGAACACACACAACCAACCACAGCCCCGCCGAGCTGCGGCCCCACGCCTGACCTCCCTATGTGGCTCCGGAACCAAC
The DNA here is from genome assembly GCA_014218235.1 of Colocasia esculenta. Classification (NCBI taxonomy): domain Eukaryota; kingdom Viridiplantae; phylum Streptophyta; class Magnoliopsida; order Alismatales; family Araceae; genus Colocasia; species Colocasia esculenta. The sequence continues at coordinate 24,687,848 of CM024759.1, forward strand.
ATAGAGTGAGGCAGTGAGAAAGGACTAGTTGAACCGCACCGAAAGAGTGACACAACAACCTCGGCGACCTAGACCCAGCTAAGAGAGCTCTACAAATGACTCTATGCCACTGTCCCCATCGTTTTCCCCTCTACTACTAGAGTCCGTGACTTGAGCAAAACCCGCTGCCGGCCAAAGAACTCCCTCTAACAGGCGCACGGGGACCGGGGGTCATAGGTAATGGTAACAACCTATCTCATGGACAAGCCCTCAAGTGCCTAGCACCGGGCGAAAGAGAACTGGCGGGGCAACCACCACAGAAATCGGCACAGTTGGCTTGTAACCAAGACAAGCCTAGTAGGCATAGGCATGGACGGCACACCTCTTGGGAACCCCTAGGAGGACCATCGACCAACCAAGGCACAAACCACGGCCAAAAACATAGGTAACCAGAACACGACCACAGGGGCGTCACCTTCTGAACAAGAAGGCAACGACTAACCTGTCGCCACCAGGTCGCGACGACCAGGGTGCCACCTTCTGATCTGAACGCGACGTATCGACCCGTCGCGTTCAGCATCAGAAGGCTGAACCCCAAAGCAGGTTAGCAGACCCGCAGCCAACAAACACCAAAGCCAAAAGGCGATGAGAACCCCATCGCGACCCGAAGGAAGAATGCGACATGGATCCTATCACAACCAGAAAGGGACACGAAGGGTGTCACCTTCAGATTCAGAACGTGACGTATCGAACCGTCGCGTTCCTTATCTGAAGGCAGGGCCCTTGGGGTAGAACCACCCCAAGGCCCACACCCCAAAGGGCCACAAGGCCAAGGCCCCAAACAGGAGAACTGGCCTCATGCCAAGTTGATAAGACCTCCCTCTAACCAACTTGGACACGAGCCATCCTCCGCCACGATTGGAAGCAGGAACTGAAAAGCAGAGGGGAACACAACGGCCAGCCTGTCACCACCAGAACGTGACAGGTTGCATGTCGCCTTTTGTCTGATGTCACGACAGCTATCCTGTCGCGACCTCAGATAGAAGCCCGAACCGAGCAATGGGGCCATCCCCACTAACAAGGAAGCTAAAAGTGGCTCGAGGGGCACCAATGCCACCTCTCCTCACCCACACACTACGAGAACTAAGCTAAACACGTAGATGGAGCACCACCGACAAGCATCCACCCGTGCGAAATCACAAGGGAACTCACGAGCACGGGAAGGATCACCCAAAACTAAGCTCCATCTACTCTAACAAGGAAGGGAACAAGAAATCCCTATAGGTAAACAAAGAACTGAACCCAAATGGGCCTTCACGACGGCTCGACCACCTCCTCCTCACTCCATGACGCCGCTTCACTACTCCACCACGAGCTCGCCAGCGCCTCCACGCTCCAAAACGCCTGAGAAGGAAGGAGGGAGCTCCCCCACCTTGGAGAGGAGAGGAAGGAGGAGAAAGGGAAAAAAAGGAGAAAGAAAGGAGGGTCTACTGCCTTAAGGCCTCGGAACTGAGGTCGCGACAACATAGGCGTCGCGTTCTCAACCAGAACGCGACAACCACCTTGTCGCCTTCTCAAAAGTTCTGACAGGACTTCTGATAGGCAGACAGCCTCCAGACCACGTGTCACACATGCAGGCGTCTAAGGTGAATGCGACAACTGGCATGTCGCCTTCACACACACGCGGCGGACATGTGACACACCAGCTAACAGACAATGGGAACGTGACACGAGGGCCGTCGCCTTCTTAACAAGAAGGCGACACAGAGCACGTCGTGTTCAGAATGCGACAACCCGATCCGTCGTGATCCCAAGAACAACACCAAGGAGGCCAAAACTCGGGATGTTACATTTTGTCTGTGGCCGCGAGACTGAGAGGTAGTTCTCGTGTTTGTTAGTCTGGGTTGGATACTAGCATCATGAACCAGTAGCCTTTACTCGGGTGGTAGCGTCGTTCTTTTTGACTCGGGTTTCCAGCAGTCGTGGTTGTGAGTTGTGCTTTCTAGTTAAGGTGCTCTCCAGTTGCAACCTTTTACTCGTTGGTTGTGCGATAGTGGTTATGTGGTGGTACCTTGAGATTTTAGGTATTTGTACCCTTCTTGGGTAGCTAGTCATTGTGGCACATCGTGTGCTGGTTTCAGGTGTTGTTATGGAGCTGTGCTCCGTGGAGGTTGTGTTGTATGACCTTCCACTTGTCGTATTCATACCTTTTTGTGGGTAATCCTCTGGTGTGTTTTGTTACTCTAGTGTGTGGTGGACTGGCTCCTTACTATCAGTCCTGTTACCTTTCGTTGGTGGTTCGCCTGTGTGGCTCATGGCTTAGTCGTTTTAGTTGCTGTAGTGGACTGGTGTTTCTATACTGGTCCTATTATTCTCTTTATTTTATTTGTGAGATATGTTATCTAGTGTGTTTATATTTAAGTGTAGTTTAATTATGTTTATTGCAAGCATGTCTTTACCCCAGTAGTTCTACTGTTGGTGTTACCAGTGAGACCCTAAGTGGTGGAGGTGTTAGCTCCTCTATGCAGTTTCTGGTTATTGTTCTCTTTGGGAGGTCCTACTGAGCCTGTGACTTTTTGAGGCTCACTTCCTTACAGCTCTTTTTAGGTGGTAGCAACGTACTTGTTTTGCAGAGTCATTGTGGTGGACTTGTACCACCAGCAGTTGAGTTGTAGTTGTTGTGTGAGCTTTTGCTCCCTCAGGATATCCCCCAGGTAGTTGTACCTTTCTCTTGGACATGTAATAATATATTGAGACAATGTAATTTGTTGTAAATGAGTATGAGTACATGTACTTTCTTGTATCTTATACTCTTGTGGTTGTTTTTTATATTCTTACTGGACACGTGTGTGTGAGCTATCCCTTGTGGACATGTAATATGTATTGAGACAATGTAATTTGTTGTAAATGAGTATGAGTACATGTACTTTCTTGTATCTTATACTCTTGTGGTTGTTTTTTTATATTCTTACTGGACACGTGTCTATCCCTTGTGAGACTTCGATATGTTCGCAAGAGGCGGGTCTGGATATGGAGCCTTATTGGGCATAAATATTCAGGGTCGCTACAATATTTGTCTAGATAAATATGATATTTACACGTACAAAGTTGTGTTAATCACCTCAATGAGTGTTTTTGTTGATCACACAAAATTGAATAGTGTGAAGATATTACTAAAGTGCAACATGCAATAGTAGAGTTGGCTGGCAATAATCCACGCAGTAGAAAGAAGGCTATTCACAAGAGCCTCGCAGTTGTCGTGGCTCCTCCAATGGCTCCCTCAAATGTTCCCCTAATTGCTCCTCTCGATGTTCCCCCAATAGCCTTAGATGTGTTGGATCGAGATGGAGCTTTAGATGTCCTAAAGGGGGGTGAATAGAACTTCTTGCACTTTTAAAAAACTTATCTGAAAGTAAGTGCAATGACCCCGAGAACTCGACCCTTGGCCCACGCCAAGGACCCGATTTTCACGGTCGCCACCCACAGATCCAGAAACTCGGAAGGGCTATAATATAAATCTAACAGGATATGTAACGGAAGTAAACATCAACTGCTAAACTAGAAGCGCACACGCGGAAACAGAAAGAAAGGCGAGACTGCTATATACCACTCTAAGTACAGTCCCAACACGCACAACTAGTACAAGTAAAGGCAAGGGATAACAAGTCCCTTAGGGGCATACCCTGAGGGTGACGTACACTGAGAGGGGGAACCACTTCTAGCTACGGGGACCACGACTACCTCCCCGTCTCCTCTGCCCAGCACGCGCCCTGCCGCTGCTGAGAAGTCTCACCTGGAAAAGGAAGGGATGAGCTTCACAACAGAAGCTCAGTAGGGACTACCAATCTCCTACTGGTTCTAACAGGTAGAAGAATATATATATATCAATTAAATACAACAGTTATATCTTCTACCTATGAACATAAGTGCGGAAGCAAACCTTACTAACTAGCAACGGTACGGAAGTACAACATGGTCGGAAACTCCGTACGTTTGCTCGTCGTGACCACCACACGGCTAGCAACACAGATAGGGGGAACCCCGCCTGTATAAGAAACACTAGCTACGGAAAGCACTACCACTAGTCAACCGGTCAGGTGCGTCCACTGACGTCTTATCCTCGACCCAGGTCCAAACCCCCACGTCTCGTCAGAGTGAGGCAGGATGTAACGACCCCGACCACCTCGGCTCCCACCAAGAATCCGAACATTGGAACCGCCACCCATGATCCGGAGACTCAGAAGGGCTAATGGATCGGTCTAACAAGATTAATAGAGATAAATGACAACAAAGGCACTAAAATGTACCAACTAGTGAAGGAAAGAGTCCAACACAACGCACAAGTCTAGTACAGTCCCAAAGTAAGTAAAGTATAAGTACAGAAAGTAAAGGGGAAAGACGGGTCCCTTAGGGGCATACCCCGAGGGTGAAGTACACAAGCTAGGGGAACACTGCTCAAGGTAGACGCCGTCTACTACGGCCCCATCTCCTCAGCCCACCGCGGAGGGAGCTACTATGAAGTCTCACCTGCAAAAGAGGGCATGAGCTTCACAAAGAAGCCCAGTAGGGACTACCAATCTCCCACTGGTTCTAACAATAGAGATAGAACTAAGTACAGTAAATAAATAAAGCAGTAATTCTATTCTACTAAACAGAGTCAAGTGCGGAAGCGTGAAAGAAACTACACGGTCGTCGGTCTAGGCTACACATCGAGACCGAAAAACCCGTGTAAAAACACGGCACCAAAAGAAACCCAAGGCTATAAACTTAGACAGTAAAGACTGTCTGGACATTAACACTAGCTACAGAACACTACACTAGTCAACCAGTCAGGTGCGCCATGTGCCTTACTCTCGACCGACAGTCCATGTCTAGCACCTCCCGTCGGAGTGAGACGTGGAACTAAAGTAACCACAACGCCGTAGTTTGGCCGGACTACGGTCCCATGCCTAGCCCCTCTAAATGGTTCCGGAACCACATAGAGTGAGGCAGTGAGAAAAGGACTAGCTGGTCCGCACCGAAAGAGCGCCACAACAACCTCGGCGACCCAGACCTAGCTAAGAGAGCTCTACAAACGACTCTACGCCGCTGTCCCCACCGTTTTTCCTTCCGCTCCAAGTCCGTGACTCGAGCACATCCACCGCCCGGAGAACTCCCTCTAACAGGTGCGCGGGGATGGGGGTCCTAGGTAACGGTAACAACCTGTCTCGTGGACAAGCCCTCAAGTGCCTAGCACAGGGCGAAGAGACTAGAGTAGCACTGCACTAGGAACAACACAGGTGCCAAGAAAACTGAGTTGCAGTGGAAGCGGAACATCAACACGTGTCGCTAGGGGTGTTCACTATATGGTCCAAACCGAAAAACCGAACCGAACCGACTGGTTTGGTTCGATTTGGTTCGGTTTTATGGACCTCATGGTTCGGTTCAGTTTCAGACTGGGAAACCAAAATGAACCGAATATATATATATATATATATATATATATATAATTAATTAATATGTTTGTACAGAAAAGCGCCCATAGTGCAGTGGAAGAAGGCTGCTGGCGTGCGCCCTCCACGTCCGGTGGCGCGAGATCAAATCTCGCGACGTGCGGGAAAACACCTATTTTTTCCTTTTTCTGCCGGATTGCACTGGGTGGTCTGATTTCGGTTTGAACCGAACCGAAGGGATTTGGTTCGGTTTGGTTTCCCTAAAAATAGGGGTGAACCGGACCGAACCGAACCGTTGTACTCCCCTACGTGTCGCCAGTCCCTCTCAGTCAGAGAGGCGACGCAGTGATACGTTGCGATCAGAACCCGACGATCCTGCCTGTCACGACAAGAAACCAGAAGGCGACCCTTGAGCCCGTCGTGATAAGAACGCGACAGCTAAGAGCGCCGCAACAACCTCGAATCTTCTGAACGTGACACATACCCCGTCGCGATCCTATCATGACAGAGGTGGACGTCGCGTTTCGATAAACCCCGAACTCCTGAACACCGCACACGTACCCCGTAGTGTTTGCTAAACGTGACGGGTGCTGGGGCGCGTTCAGAAAGAATGCGACGCGACGATACGTCGCGACCAGGTCGTGACTGGAAAGCCCATCGCGACTTCAACCGAGTGCTCAAACAGAGCAACTCCTATCACCTAAAAAGCCACAAAATTGTACAAGATGAAGAGGGGAAGCATGGAGACGGTGCAAACTGCTCAAATGCCATCAAACCACCCATAACAGACCCCATGCATGCCAATGACAACTAACTACACTCATTATCCTCACATGCAACATGGATCTCACCTCGTACAAACCCCTCATCAAGCATGAATTCATCCAAACCAAACCATGAAACCATCATACATGGATCATAGAACATAATGCACATCCTAAACAAGGATTCTAGGCTTGGAAGTGGGGTTTGGAAATCTAGCATGTAGAACTAGGTGGAGGGTTTGGGGTCCCTACCTCAAAACGAAGATCCACCCAAGATGGGCTTTCTCGTAGGATAGCACCCCTCCTCCTCTGAGCTCCAACGCCCTCGAACACACCGTCCACGAGCCGAGCACATCCTTCACAAGCCGATGAAGGGGACCACACCATGGAGGAAGAACAACCCACAGAGAAAAAGGAGGGGAGTGAGTGGGAGAAACACATAAGAACAACACAACACGGTCCAAATCCTTACCTTCACAAAGAACCACACACACTCCAAATCACAACAAGTCCACCCAAGCTCCTCACGGAGCAGCCAAGCCACAGGAGAATCGCCAGAGAGGAGAAAACACAGAGAACAGGCGAAATGGGGCTTTTGCTCTCGGGCTTGGGCACTTAAACATAGACGATAAGAATGCGATGGACCTAGTCGTTGCGTTAGCAAAGCTAACGCGACACCCAACTACGTCGCGATCTGGAAACGCATGCGACCTTGACGGTCAAAGCCACCACGTGGCATGCATGCAATGCTAACATCTGATCGCGACGGACCAGTATGTCGCGTTCAAGCATGCATGACGACACGTGTCTCCACCTTTCAGACAGATAAAAGACAAAACACCGGTCTGCTGTCAGAGCCCTGTCGCGACAGGGGCGGCCGACGCATTCTCATTCAGAATGCGACGGTCACCTATGTCGCCTTCAGAAGGTGACAGGTCGACATATCGCGACCATAGCCGAGAGAGCTAACCCTCAAAGGGGACAGGGATGTTACAATCTAACCAAAAAATAATTTTGTCCTCAAAATTAAGGGAGAAACTAGGGGGAAAGAGGGTAAACAAAGTACCTGTCACTCGAACAAGTAAGGGAACTGCTCCCGCATCTCGTCCTCATGCTCCCAAGTGGCCTCGCCACCGGTGCAGTGCTCCCAAACCACTTTGACGAGCGGGATCTGCCTCCTGCGAAGCTGTTGCACCCTGCGGTCCACCACGCTGACTGGGTACTCCGGCACGGACAGGTCTGGAGCGACCTCTAGCTGCGAGTAGTCGAGTACGTGTGACGGATCTAGCATGTACTTCCTCAACTGCGACACATGGAAGACGTCATGGACACCTGCCAACTTAGATGGAAGAGCCAACCTGTAAGCGACCTCACCAACCCGCTCCAAGATGGGAAAGAGGCCAACAAACCTTGGGCTGAGCTTGCCCCTCTTCCCAAACCTGAGAACGCCCTTGGTGGGTGAGATCCAAAGGAACACACTATCACCGGACTTGAACTGAAGTGGCCTCCTGCGAACGTCGGCGTAGCTCTTCTGTCTGCTCTGGGCTGTCTGCAACCTCTGTCTGATCAGCCTCACGGTGTCTGCGCACTGCTGCACCAACTCTGGACCCAGTAACTGCCTCTCACCAACCTCGTGCTAGTGCAACGGTGTCTTGCACAGTCGACAATATAGAACCTCGTAGGGCGCCATCCCGATGTTGGAGTGAAAGCTATTATTATACGAAAACTCCACCATGGGAAGGTGCGACTCCCATGTGCCGCCCCAGGCTAGACAACACGCTCTCAACAAGTCCTCGAGGGTCTGTATGGTCCTATCCGACTGCTCATCTGTCTGTGGATGGTAGGCAGAACTCAACCTCAACTCGGTGCCAAGTGCACGCTGAAAGCTGCACCAGAAACGAGAAGTGAACCTCAGATCTCTATCTGAGACAATAGAGACCGAGGTTCTGTGCAAAGGCACCACTCTGTCCACAACAACTGTGCCAGTCTGTCCACTGACCACGCTGCTCTGACTGGTAGGAAGCGAGCTGTCTTCGTCAGCCTGTCGACGATGACCCAAAAGCTGTCGTGCCCCTGTGAAGTGCAAGGTAAGCCAGAAACAAAGTCCATGGTGATGTGCTCCCACTTCCACATGGGAATGGGAAGCGACTGCAACTCACCACCAGGACGCTGGTGCTCTACCTTCATCTGTTGGCAGGTAAGGCAGCATGAAACAAACTCAGCGATATCTCTCTTCATCCTAGGCCACCAAAAGAGCACCCTCAAGTCGTGGTACATCTTAGTGGAGCCAGGATGAATAGAGTATCGCGACCTGTGCGCCTCAGCCAGTACCTCCTCCCTGACATCCTCTGGAACGTAGAGTCTGTCTCGGAACCTGACCTCATTGTCCTCGTCCAGCACCACCTCGGGTAACTGCAACACGTTTGCCAAGTCTGCGTCTGCACTCTGCGCCTCGATCACCTGCTGATAAATCATCGGGTGAACTGTCATGCTTGCCAACATTGCTCTCTCCCTGAGGCTCGATGGCGTGAACACACCTTGAGTGGCATCCTCCAGGAGTCTCCAGTGTATAACCAACAAAGAACTCAAGTGGGCTCTCCTACTCAAAGCGTCTATTACGACATTAGCCTTTCCCGGGTGATAGGAAAGGGTAAAGTCGTAGTCCTTCAAGTACTCAACCCACCTGCACTACCTGAGGTTCAGATCTCTCTGGGTGAAGACGTACTGTAAGGTCCGGTGGTCGGTGAAAACCTCGAACACCTCTCCGTACAAGTAGTGCCTCCACAACCTCAAGGCAAACACGACCGCTGCAAGCTCCAGGTCATGTGTCGGGTAGTGCTGCTCATGCTTCTTCAGCTTGTTGGGTTGAGTGTGTTTTGGAATTAACTAAAGTTGTATTTTAATGATGACTAATGAACATCACTCATACTTTGATTTTGATGATGACATATTGTGATTTTGATGATGACTTGTGTGATTTTGTACTTAATGGGTTGAACATGTTACATACATCATTTATGTAATATCAATGCTCAAAAAGCATGTTTCAAATACTTTACATCTCATATTTTAATGATAATATCTTGTACTAATGGTTTATGTGTTGAATTCTCAGGGACATATAATTCTTATCATGGTAGTGTCGACACACCCATTGATGGTATCGACACAGGGTATCATTCCCTGAAGCAATTTCATGAAGACAGAGTCCAGTGTGTTGATATAGTCCTTGATAGTGTCGGCACTAGACCCAGTCTCTAGAAGACCCAGTTGTCTGTCTGGGACAGTGTGTCGACATAGCCAGTGGCAGTGTCGACACTAGACCCATCTCCCAGAAGATCTTTTTGCGCAATTGGGACAGTGTGTCGACACACTCAATGGTAGTGTCGACACACTCCGGCTGAAACTCAAAAACGTGAATTTATCTGGACACATGGCCACTTGGGGTTCAAGGGAATCTACCTAGGTTTTTGTGCCCACATACCCTAAGGGTCCTTATGGACATATGAGGCTATAAATATCCATGTTTTTGGTACTCCAAAGCATCCCATGCAAGAAAAGGCCAAGAGCATTCTGGAAAAAGGAATCGACATCTAGAGGAGCAAAGCAGCACCGCCAAGGGAAGAAGAAGGAGAAGAAGAGAAGGAGCTCGTGATTGCAGCAGTGCTGGTCAAGAAGAAGATCCAGCCGAGTCTGTATTTGGTTAGAGTGTAAATTTCTCTAGGGAATCTGTGTATGTGTTCTACATAGATCTCCCGACTCTATTTGTCTCTACCATTTCTATTGTACTGAGATAGATTGTGCTAGAGGATCTATTCTCCAAGTGTGCTTGTTCTAGCAGAATTTGGATCTATTGTGATCCAGAGTGTTGAGTACTTTGTACTATGTTTTGGAGCCCTAGTGCTATGGGTTGGAGCCGTTGTGCTCTGGTGCTTGAGCCGTAGTGCTCAAGGGCTTGTGAATTTGCTGAATTCACAAGTGGCCTTTGGAGTAGGTCGTTGTGCCTATCTCTTAGGTTTCTTTGAGTCGTTGCACTCAAAGAGGTTGGAGTCGTTGTGCTCAGATTGTACTACACTTGTGCTAGTGGTTCCTCCGTTGTGAGGAGGTGGACGTAGGAGACACAAGTTGTGTTCTCTGAACCACCTTAAAATTCTTCAGTGCTCTGTGGTTTGATGTGTGGTTTGTTGTTTCTATTCACTATACTCACACACCACACTTGAATCTGATCGAATTGTGTGTTTTACTTATTTTAATTCTGCTGCCATACACACAATTTCGTAGTTCTTTTGTCAAAGTCACCTATCCGATCCCCAAGAACTGGTATTAGAGCAGGTCAGAGTCAAATCTATACTCTGAGGTGCTTTGGTGAATTTTCTGTATTTCAGATTTTGATTCACTCAATTACTTGCTCAAATTGCTGTGTGTTTTGGTTTGATTGTCTTTATCATGGACTCTAGAGGTTTTGTTGCTGAAGGTCATTCAATCAATAGGCCTCCATTTTTTGATGGTACTGAGTATCCTTACTAGAAGAATAGGATGATGGTTTTTCTTAGAGCACAAAACTAGGAAGTATGGAGAATTGTTGAAAAAGGACCAATTGAAGTCACTGGAGATGAAGATCAATGGACCATGGAGTAGATCAGAAGGGTCACCCTGAACTACAGCGCCATGAACATGCTGCAATGTGCCATCCATCCAAAGGAGTATTCCAGAATCTCTATGTGTAAGTCTGCTAAGGAGATGTGGGATAAATTAGAATTGCTTTATGAGAGCACATCTCAGGTCAGGGAGACTAAGGCTAACATGTTAGTTTCTGATTATGAGTTGTTTATCATGAAATCTAATGAAACTATATCTGAGATGTTTGCTAGGTTCATGGTTATTATAAATGGACTTCGAGCCTTGGGTAAGGAATACTCAAATGAAGAATTGGTAAGAAAAATCTTGCGTTCCTTGTCTCCTGTATGGCACACTAAAGCAACTGTCATTGAAGATTCAAAGGATTTATCCAAAATCACATTGGATGAACTCATTGGATCATTAATGACATATGAGTTAAACCTTAAGAGATCAGAAGAACACATGCTAAAAAAAAAACCATTGCTCTTAAAGCTTCATCAAGTAATAAAGGAAAATCTAAAGAAAAATCTGAATCTGAGAAATCTGAATCTGATAATGATAATCTTGCTTTCATCACTAGACAATTTAAGACATTTCTGAAATCAAACAAGATGAAGTTTGGTAATAAGCAAAATGCCATGTCTGGTAAAAAGAAACACTTCTTTCATGTTGATCATAAGAAAACTGATGAAGTTCCTGTGTGTTACAGGTGCAATAAATCTGGACATATGAAGGCTGATTGTCTAGAAGCTAAAAAGGACAAGTACAAAACCCACAAGAAGGAGTTTCACAAAAAGAAGAACAAGTCCATGGTTGCTACATGGTCAGATGATGAAAGCTCATACTGCAATGAAGAATCCTCAACTTCAGATGAAAATGAAGTTTGCTTCATGGCTGGAAGCAGCGAAGAACAGGTAGATATATCCTTTGAACTATTTACCATTGAAGATTGGCAAGAAGCATATGGTAACTTGGTTGAAAGTATGTCTGAAATTAGATAAGAAATAAATACTTGAAAAGAAAAATTGAAAGCATTCTTCATGATACTTCATCATATGTAAAGATTTCTGTATTGGAAGCTCAAATTTCAGACCAAATCAAAGAAAATGATGAACTGTTGATTTTTGTTGATTTTCTAAAATTGAAAATTCAAAAATTGAATAAAGAACTCATCAATTCTGTTAAGAAATTTGAAGAAAAAGAAAAGGAAAATCATGACAACTTGAATCAAGTTGAAAAGCTAAACTTTTGTATTAAAGAAAAAGAAGACATCATCAAGAACTTCACTCAATGTAAAGATAATTTGAATGCTCTACTTGGAATGAAGATGAATTCAAATAAGCATGGCTTAGGTTTTGAACCACAAAATTCAAAGAAAACTGAATCATCTCCAAAGAAAATAAAACCATCAAAAACCCCTTTAATAAAATTTGTCAAGGAAAGCTCATCTGAAAACAAAGGAAAAAAAAAAAATAAAAAGAACATGAGAGGTCAACACATACCCTACCTAAGTCGACACACACTATGCACAGGTCGACCTATCCCAGTCATAAGTCGACCTACCCTTATTATAAAAATCACAAAAACTTCAAACCAATCAATAATCATCTTTCTCATGGAAATTGGAATGTTTTCCCCTCTTACAATTCAAGATGGAATAAGTCTTGGAACCAAAGGTACAGTGGTAACCAATTGTTCAATCCTTATTTCTATCATTCATCTTTTCCTATATATCAACAGCAATACATGCCAAGTTTTTCACAGTGGAACAAATCAACTAAGAGGTATAATGTTCAGAAAATTGAAAAACAAAAAGTTGAATCTTTTGTTTCAAAAAATACTGTGAAGAAAAATACACAAATTTGGGTTAGAGAGGATTTGTTATCTCTTCTCACTCAGGATGTTGGTACCAATCTCATGTGGGTACCAAAAACTTTTCTTGTTTAATTTGTTATGTGCAGGAAAGCCGTGCATCCAATTCCAACAACATCTGGATTCTTGACAGTGGATGCTCACGGCACATGATAGGAGACAGAAATAAATTTTCATGCTTGATTGAAAAGGAAGGTGGATCAGTCACCTTTGGAGGTAAGAATAATGGAAAAATAATTGGCAAAGGAAAAATTGGTAAGTCTTGCACTACCTTAAGTGATGATGTTTGTTTAGTTGAGGGTTTGAATTACAACTTGCTTATCATTAGTCAATTGTGTGACAATGGTCACAAGATTCTTTTGAACATGATTCATGCAAAATAATTGACTCCTCTTCTAAGAAAATTAAATTGATTGGAAAAAGAGAAAATAATGTCTACATGATTGATTTGTGTGATAATTCTTCTTTAAATGTTTGCTTGATTGCAAATAAAAATGACACTGCTTGGTTGTGGCAGAAAAAGTTGGGTCATGCAAGTTTCAGTACCATTAGTAAACTCATAAGAATGAATCTTGTAAAAGGTCTCCCTGAATCTCTCCCAGTCAATGACAATCCTGTTTGTAGGATATGTGCTCAAGGAAAACAAACAAGAAAATCTTTTAAAGTGTTCAATGAAGTATTTTCATCTAGTTGCTTCATATGGATCTTTTTGGTCCAACCAGATCTCAAAGTCTCAGTGGTAATAGATATGACTTTGTGATCATTGATGACTTTACAAGATATACTTGGGTCTTATTCTTATCCCATAAAAGTGATGCATGTTCAGAATTCAAAAGATTTTGCAATTCTGCCTTAGTGGGTTTATCTTTCAAACTGAATTCCATTTTGACAGATCATGGGGGTGAATTTGAAAATAAATCATTTTCTGATCTTTGTACTGAACTGAACATTCTCCATAAATTTTCTTCCCCTAGAACTCCAGAACAAAATGGAGTTGTAGAAAGAAAAAATAGAACTCCTGTGGAAATGGCTAGAACTATGCTCATTGAAAGTAAACTGTCTAAATCTTTTTGGGCAGAAGCTGTAAATACAACTAATTTTTTTGAATAGAGCATTAGTAAGACCAAAGATCAGAAAAACCCCTTATGAGTTGTTCAAGAATAAAAAGCCAAGTGTGTCATATTTCAAAATTTTTGGTTGCAAATGTTTTGTTCACAATAACAACAAAGAAAATCTTGATAAATTTGATGCAAAAAGTTTTGAATCAATCTTCTTAGGTTATTCTGAAACTTCAAGAGCTTACAGAGTTTATATTTTGAAAAATAAGACTGTGGAAGAATCTCCACATGTCATTTTTGATGAAAACTTCCAAAAGATTGACATTTCTACTTCATGCAGAACTCCATTATGTGATGATGAGGATGATTTTCTTGAACATCCATCTATAAATCTTGAAGAGCAAGAAGTACCAAATACACATGAGGTTCTTGAATTGCCAACTTCAAGTGATTCAGGTAATCATGTTCCTAAAAATCATGCAAACTCTGAGGTAATTTCTGAACCCAGATTTTTAAGAGACCATCCACTTGAAAGCATTGTTGGTAATTTGCAAGATGGAATAAGAACTAGATCATCTTTTCATTCTGTCATAGTTGAAGATTCTTTGGCACTACTTTCCCAAATTGAACCCAAAAATGTTGATGAAGCTTTATCTTGTGAAAACTGGATAAATACTATGCATGAAGAGCTTCATCAATTTGAAAGAAATCAAGTTTGAGATTTAGTACCAAAACCTTCAGATTTAACTTTTGTCATTGGAACTAGATGGATTTTCAGAAATAAATTGAACGAATCTGGTCAAATTGTTAGAAATAAAGCTAGACTTGTTGCTCAAGGGTATAACCAAGAACTTGGTATTGATTTTGAAGAGTCTTATGCCCTGTAGCAAGACTTGAAGCTGTTTGAATATTCCTTGCATTTGCTGCTTCTTTGAAATTCAAAGTCTTTCAAATGGATGTCAAGAGTACATTTTTAAATGGATACATAAAAGAAAATATTTTTGTCAAACAACCCCTGGTTTTGAAAATGAAAAATTTCCCAATCATATTTTTAAACTTAATAAGGCTCTTTATGGTCTTAAACAAGCTCCAAGAGCTTGGTATGACCGGTTGAGCTCCTTTCTTGTAAATAAAGGTTACATAAGAGGAAACATTGATCAAACTTTGTTTACAAAAACTTCAAAAAATCATTTTATTGCTGTTCAAGTTTATGTTGATGATATCATTTTTGGATCAACAGATAATACCTTATGCAATGAGTTTGCCCATCTTATGCAATCTGAATTTGAAATGAGTCTCATGGGTGAACTTACATTCTTTTTAGGTCTGCAAGTACATCAAACTGCTGAAGGAATTTTTCTGAGTCAAACAAAATATGTCAAGGAGTTGCTCAAGAGGTTTGACTTCCAAAACATCAAGCCATCCAACACACCAATGGCCATAAGTGTAAGACTTGAGAGTGATACTTCTGGTAAGCCTGTTAATGCTACACTTTACAGAGGTATGATTGGATCTCTTCTTTATTTAACTACCTCTAGGCCATATATTCAATTCAGTGTCTGCATGTGCGCAAGATTTCAATCAAATCCTAAGGATAGTCACATGTCTGCCGTTAAAAGAATTTTCAAATATCTTCTTTCTTCATGTGATTTGGGTCTTTGGTATCCTGCTGGATGTCAATTGGACTTGATTGCATGTAGTAATGCTGATTATGCTGGGTGCAAACTTGATAGAAAAAGCACTAGTGGGTTGTGTTTATATCTAGGAGGGTGTCTTATTTCTTGGGCTTCCAAAAAGCAACATTCTGTAGCTCTTTCAACTGCAAAAGCTGAGTATGTTGCCACTGGTAGCTGTGGTACCCAAGTCCTTTGGGTCAAACATCAACTTCTAGATTATAATCACACATTAGGTTGCATTCCCATTCTTTGTGACAACACAAGTGTTAGGATCGAATAGGTGGATGGATCAGATCTAGAAGGGGGGGTTGAATAGATCTAACACCAATTAATGCGGAAGCTTTAGCAATTTAAAATTACTTCGAATCAGAGATCAATTCACCCAAACAATTTACTGATCTGAAGTGTGATTAGTGTGTGTGAGCAAATCAATTAGAAGTGTGAGTGAAATCCCTATGCATGCATCTAGCGTAATACAAAGTCAAACCACAATTCAAACCACTGCATAGAGGATTTTTAGGTGGTTCGGAAATCACCTCCAGTGACTCCTACGTCCACCCCTCACACAGTGAGGCCACACTACTCAAAACCTTGAGTACAACACACTCTGGAGCACGACGACTCCAAACACCCTTGAGCACGACGACTCAAGAAACAACCGGAGCACGAAGACTCCAAACCCTTTGAGTACAATGACTCAAAGAAAACCCAGGAGATAGGTACGATGACCTACTCCATAAACCACTTATGAGCACGACGACTCACAAGCACTTGAGCACAACGGCTCAACACCGGAGCACTACGGCTCCAAACCTTTGGACCACGAAAGATCCAAGTTCTGCTAGAACAAGCTCAGTTAGAGAATAGATCCTCTAGCCCGATCTATCTCAATACAAAGATAAAAATAGAACAAACAGAATTAAGTGATCTGTGTGATACCCCGAATTTTTATTCTTTTATATTATGTGTGGATATTTACTTGTTGTGTGCATAGAATGTGTATTTCACTATGCTTACTATAAATTTTATGCTTCTCATGAACATATGCATGTATAATTATTTGTTGTGTGTATAGTGTGTGTATTCAATTGTGCGTATTATAATTTTTATATTCCTTATGAACTCATGCATGTATATATAAATGATATTTTTCATGAGAATAGGCAATTAGCTAAATTGATGTGTATTGTGTATACTAAAATGCTAGGCTTGTAATACTTAAGTAATACTATGCATGCTAATCTAATTACCGATGTGCATGTTATGTTTGTCTATTTCATGCATAATGTATATAATTATGTTGTAAATGCCTATATATTTATGCATATGATAATTCAAGTATGTGCATGCAAGGATTTCTTTTGTTGTATAAATTATTCATAGATAACTTATTCCAAACTGTATCTTAATAATATTATGCATGCATTATCTAAATCTTGAAGTGCATACTATCCTGCCTATTCCATGGAGGTTGTGTGTAAAAATATACATATATGTATGCTACCTTATACATATGATATCTATCTATTTAATCCTATGTACATCAATTCATCTATAGTATGTGAATAATGCATAGATAATATTGTCCATGTAATAGATAATTTGCTATGGACCATGTAAGTATATGTATGCTATTTTTATACAAGTATAAAACATACATAATTGTGCATGCATTATCTAGTTATCAATGTATGTAAATCTCATGCATATGGTGCGTGTTGTACTCATAGTAAGAAATTATTATCATGCACTTTGTAAATAATCATGAGTTTAATTCCAAACATGCAATATATATTTAAACGTGTGAGAATTATCTAATTATTGAGGTGCCTATTGTATTAATTATTTTAATGCACGTAGTTAGTGTTATGGATGTGCGTATGTATACATACGTGTGTTATCCTTGTTTAAATAATATTTATCTACTTTAAGTGTGTTAAATTATTTAGGGTGTGTAAAGTACTTGGATGATAATATGCATACAATATTTAACTAATAATGGACACATTTTAATCATAAGTTCATGCGTAATGTATGTAATTATGCAATGTGTACGTATGTGTGCATATATGTATGTATTGATGCATATTGTTCTTAATTATGATTAGAGTAAATTGAAATTAATTAAATATTACATAATGCAAATATTTTATGTGGTAATGATATATGAAATTATTTTTGCATATACTAAATTATTTTAGTGCATTTATGCATGAAATTCTAGGTTTATCGGTGTTTCGGCTGCTCAGGATAGCTGGCGGCCAGGACTTGGACGCCAAGACACTGCTGGCGGCCAGACCTGGACGCCAACCACCAGTGGGCGGCCACCCCCTGGACGCCAACCCCCAGTGGGCGGCCAGACCTTGACGTCAACCTGTCAGTTGACTACAACCGATGTTGACGTTAATATCCTGCTGCGTAACGATTCCAGAATTGTTAATATCCGTGTTATGGCTAGTTTCAGATTAGGAAACCCTTCCTAAACCTTGGGTAACCTACCCTAATGCGTACCCAACCCTTGAACCTATAAAATACCACTCTGGGATGAAGGAAAGGCTTTCAACTTTGGTGAAAACCCTAGCTCCGAGATGGTGAAAAGCTGATCTTTAGAAGGCCGGATCCGTCACTTGGAGGTGTTCCCCGAGGAGCTACATCAACTGGGAGGTAGCCTATACATAGAGGAAGAGATTTCAACTCCGAGGAGCCATCTACATCGACAGGAGAAGAAGATCTAAGGCGTTTCCGACCACCTTTTCGACAGGGCCGAAAAGGGCTTCACCGACGATTCTGATCTTTGTAGATTTTTTTAAGAGGCAAGTAAACCTAGATCTTGATCCTATACATGTCCCCTAAGTCCTAGGTATTTTTACGGATTTTTCCTCGCGTCCTGGAACCCCGAATTCACCGTTGTATGAAAATTCGTATGTATGTGCTGCTGGGAGCAAGTAGAAGGCAACATAGGTTGCAGTCAAGTTCTTCAGAAGAAGTTGACGGCAACATCCCTTGACGTCTACTTCTTCAGGACCTGAAAGTGTTACTTTTGATCTTTGTTTTTGCTGTTTAAATAATTTCTGGACATGGGTATACTCTGAAATTTTTATAGGTGATTGTGTACTGTCAGTAGGTCATATCATGAGGTTGCCTAAATTTTCTATGAACCATGTTAATTATTAAAATTCAGTGACTGAGTAATGAGCATGATATGAACATGTTTAAATCTAGTATAAATGGATTTTGTTGTGAATTAGTTTTCATAAAATTTCCATGACAGATTGAATGTTGGTATTAGGTTTCTATTCTGTTAATACCTAAACATATTGATATGTCTCTTGCTTAATGATATTTCGATAAATATGTCTGAATTCTAGATTTAATTATAGAAATTATGTTTACTGTTCGAAAAATCTGAAAAATTGCATATGTGACATACTTACTGCTAATGACCTGTGATAAAAATTTAAAATCAAATCGATGACAGCAAGTACAGTTATCAGTTAAACTATAGAAATTGTTCATGTTAGATGTATTGAATTCAATCTTATGCAATTCAGTAAATATACAGCATGTCTAGGACTGTAAGGTAAGATGTTTTAATTTTGAAAACAGTAGTACCATGATTGGGTTAACTAAGACATGTGAAATTGATAATTTAGATGTGTAAAGTGATTAAGTATTATATGAAAAATATGTGGATAGGGTGAGAAAATGTGAATAAACAAATGAGTGATAATTGGGCCAAGAATGACACTGCTACCCTAGAGGCTTCGAGAGCTCTACATAGAAAAGTCCCTATGGAAGGCTCTACATTGTAAAAGTTTGTCCTAAAGGCATTGGGAAAAACCCGGAGGTGGACAAGTACCACTGGATAGGGTGGAGAGAGCTTCTCCCGGTCTGCGCAGTTACCAAGATTCACCACTTCATTGCCTAGGTGGTGGGTATGTGATATGAGTTATGTGATATGAGTTGTGTTATGAGTTATGTGTTATGAGATGTGATGAGTTATGAGTAAGAGATATTTGTTTGTGTCCTCTAAAATGTAGTTAGGACTATGTGTCATGGCATTTTAAGAAATTGGAATATGTATAAAGTGTAAGATTATATGCGAATGTGGCACATGATGAGTGCAAATGATATGACATGTGATAAATGAAAACCCAAGAGTAAATGATGTGAAGAATATGTGAAAAGATATGTAAGAGACAGTTAATGTTATTGAGAGTGTGCTTGCATGTGAAAACCGATGTAGTAATGCATAATGTTCATATTTTCATGCATTAATTACCTCATTTGCAATATCATGCTTATCATTATGTCATGTAGCTTATTGTCCTTCATGTAATAGTGTATGTGAATAAACATGAGTAACCACGTCAATTATGCAACATGAAAGATAGACATGTAGAATTTTGAATTGAATAAGATAACACATGAACAAATGTAAATCCATGTAATTGAATGTAATTCATGTCAAAACAGCAAGTAAAGTGTAGTTATGAAGGTGATAAATGTATGTAATATTAATTAGATTCCATGCTAGATGTGATGTTTGCTTAGTACAAAGTTTAATGCTTTAGTGCTCATTGTTGCCAACCAATTTGACCATGTTCTAACTTCTCAATTTATGTTATAAAATATGAAACCATGTGTATGAGATGTATGTACATTGAAAACAGCAAGCAAAATGTGAAATTAAATATGAAAAGTGCATGTGAAAAGTGAATAGTCATCATATTAGTTTGTTCACTCCTTTATGTCTAATTCTATGTTCTAGTTGTAGAAATATGTCATGAAATGAATTAATGTGGAAATGAAGGAATCATGTTATGTGTTAAGTGTAGAGAATATGTACAAGTGTATAATATTAGTATCCATGATTTAGAATAAACATGTGAGAGAATAAAGCATGTCTAGGCGATTAAAAATGTGTTGATAGCTAGGAGTATGTTCTATGTGTTTGGGAATTTAAATGATAGCATGTATTCATGAGTGTTTAATAGCTTAATGTGAATGTGATATGTTTAAGATTAAGTCTTTGTTTTACTTGCTGAGTCTTTGGACTCACCCTTGCTTCGGCGTACAGGTTGACAGGTATCCCGTGCTAGGGGGAAAGACGCTATCTTGGAGGAGAGGCTTTTGAGGAGCAAGTAGTAGTTGTATTTTCTTTTCATAGTTGAATAAAAATGTTATTTGGACAATATTTGGACAATGTAGTTCTTTCCTCATGTAATAATGTGGACATTGTCATTTATTTTCGTTATATAGACTGTGGAATATGTGATGGTGATGGACTAAAGTTGAATTGTTTATTTTATTCTGCTGAAACAAATTGCTATCTACGTACTTTTCAACCTATTGGCTAGTGTTGGGTTTTATCCCACTGTAATGACGCTCTTCATACCGACGGGGATTGGTATAATCGTACCGGTATGAGGAGGGTCGTTACAATCTGTGTAGAACACATACACAGATCACACAATGAAAACCTGGATGAACACTCCAAGAAAATAAATGAAATAGATGTGACTTGGATGTTCCTTGATGAAGAAGACTTGCAGAAGCTTGGATTGAAGATGCTTGAAGGAATTCGTTGGAGATCTTCTTCAATCCACGATGCTCTGCTTCACTGGCATCCGGATTGCCAGTTCTTCTTCTTCCTTTGCTTCTCTTCTGCTCCTCAATCTGATGGCGCTGCTCTGCTCCCTTTCTGGATGCTGATGCTTTATCCTCTCTCCTCTTCTCTTCTCTTCTTCTTCACATTCTCCTTTCAAACATCACTCCCTTTTTCTCTTTATGCAGCCGCCACACCCTTTTCTGGAGAAGTTTGGTCTCTCTCCTTGTGGGATACCTTGGAGTACAAGAAACATGGGTATATATAGCCCCATATGTCCATAAAGAGCCTTAGGGTGCGTGGGCACAAAAACCTAGGTAAAATCCCTTAATTCCCAAGCAACCACGTGTCCAGACAAAATCACGATTTTGAGTTTCAGCCAAAGTGTGTCGACACCACCAGGGAGTATGTCGACACACTGTCCTAAACTGGCAGAATTTGTTCTCTGGGAAGGGTCACTAGTGTCGACACTACTTCAGGCTGTGTCGACACACTGTCCAGAACTGACAAACAGGTCATCTGGGAACTGGATCTAGTGTCGACACCATTTGAGCCTGTGTCGACACACTTCACAGACCTGTCAACTGGGTTCTCTGGGAGTTGGGTCTAGTGTCGACACCACTTGAGGCTGTGTCGACACACTTGACCTTTTCTTCATCATTTTGCCTTAGGGTTTGAAACCCTGTGTCGACACCAGTAGTGGGTGTGTCGACACTACCATGACAAAATCTGTATACACCTATAAATTTAACACATAAATCATTAGTACAAGATATTATCATTAAAATATGAGATATTAAACATCAAGAACATGTTGTTTAAGCATTATTGTGATATGTATAGAATGTATAACATGTTCAACATATCATCATCAAAATCATAATATGTCATCATTAAAATCACAATATGTCATCATTAAAATCACAATATGTCATCATCAAAATCAAAGTATGAGTGATGTTCATTGGTCATCATTAAAATACAACTTTAGGAAATTCCAAAACACACTCAACCCAACAACAAGTGCTACAAATCTGTCCAAAAATCCTATTCAGCATTCCCGCACAAAACACATTGACATTTGGCAACATTTCCTTCGAGATGAAGTCTCAAAGAATTCTTTTGAACTCCACTTCATTGACACAGAAAAACAAATTGCAGACATTTTCACTAAGCCTCTTGCAGAACCTAGATTCACTTCTCTTAGAAGGGAACTTGGTTTATGCAAGTTTTCACATGTCTGATATCTTCATCTCATTTCTTTGTGCAAATAAAAGCCATTCTCTCTTGCAAATAAATTCCTACTTCTCAGTTGCATTGAAATTCTTGGTATATCAAATAGTGATTTGAAGAAAGGCAAGTTAGGCTTATCTGGACACTTTCACTATGCGTGAGTATATGTCTCCGCCAAGTATCAAGATTCCTTTATGCAATTGTTGAGGGGGAGTATTTGTTGAGGGGGAGTCATTGTCTATTCTTCACTAATTTCACTTGACAATTGTTGTCTTTACTGAGTCCCAATCATCAAAATTTTTGAGTCATTGTGCTATTTTCTTATGAGAGAATTAAGACATAGAAACTAAACTCATTGTGCATTTAGTTTAATTTCAAAGATTCATTATCATTTCAAGGTTAAGCAATTTTAATACTGAATTTTTTTAAAATGATTTGCAAAACACTATTATAGGCACATGAGTGACTTTAATATTTCACATGTGTATGTTTAAGCTTTATTTTTACCACATGTTAAGAATATTTTTTCTAAATTCGTAGTCATGACTTGTCTGGTCAAAGTAAACATATTCCTACAAAACATCAAAAGAAAATGATCAAAATGATCAACAATATGGAAAGATACAAATAAAGCAATGCAAATTCTTGAACCACTGAGTAACCAGGCCATTTCACCTAAAAAATGATTTGTTTCGCGTCAAAAAGTGGACATCAAAATTTTCACCTCTGTATAAGATAATGAAAGTTAAACCACTGAGTAATCAGGAGGTCTTGCATCTGATCAATGTGATCTCTTGCACTGAAAAGTGAGATTTAACTAATTTATTCTTGTATTCTTTTCCAGCTAAAATTGAAAAAAAAAAGAGACAGAATAGAAAAACTTAAGACCTTAATAAAGTTCATGTTTACTGAGTTTAGACATATCATTCTTCATTGTGTTAAAATTAAAGCTCCTAACATCCTTGTTAAATACTTCTGCTCACTTATATAGGTCACTTTTCTTCACATTTGCATCATTATTTTAACTACATTTCGATCATTATATGTTGCTATACTTTGTGTTGAGTGTGTCTTTGCGATTAAACTTTCTTGCACAATACAAAGAACATAATAATTTCTCTCATATGTAAATATCACTTTGCCTCATTTATTTTGATCATTTCTAACCATTCATTTCCTACATTTCATTTCTTGATCTCTTACAATCTTTGTTTCTCTCTCTTATCTATCTTTTTGATGCTGTCAAAAAGGGGGAGAAAGTTCCTTAAAGGAGGAGAAAGTTCTTTATAGGGAGAAAGTTCAAAGGGTGTATATGGTCAAGGGGAGTTATTGCAGTTAAGGAAGTCAGGTTATTGGGAGATTGTGCATATGTTTTGTCATCATCAAAAAGTGGGAGATTTTTGGGTTGAGTGTGTTTTGGAATTTCCTAAAGTTGTATTTTAATGATGACCAATGAACATCACTCATACTTTGATTTTGATGATGAGATATTGTGATTTTGATGATGACTTGTGTGATTTTGTACTTAATGGGTTGAACATATTACATACATCATTTATGTAATATCAATGCTAAAAAAGCATGTTTCAAATACTTTACATCTCATATTTTAATGATAATATCTTGTACTAATGGTTTATGTGTTGAATTCTTAGGGACATACAATTCTTATCATGGTAGTGTCGACACACCCATTGATGGTGTCGACACTGAGTATCATTCCCTGAAGCAATTTCATGAAGACAGGGTCCAGTGTGTCGACACAGTCCCTGGTAGTATCGACACTAGACCCAGTCTCCAGAAGACCCAGTTGCCTGTCTGGGACAGTGTGTCGACACAGCCAGTGGCAGTGTCGACACTAGACCCATCTCCCAGAAGATCTTTTTGCACAATTGGGACAGTGTGTCGACACACTCAATGGTAGTGTCGACACACTCCGGTTGAAACTAAAAAATATGAATTTATCTGGACACGTGGCTGCTTGGGGTTCAAGGGAATCTGCCTAGGTTTTTGTGCCCACGTACCCTAAGGCTCCTTATGGACATATGGGGCTATAAATACCCATGTTTTTGATACTCCAAAGCATCCCACGCAAGAAAAGGCCAAGAGCATTATGGAAGAAGGCAAGAAGAGCGAGAAAAAGGAATCTGCATCCAGAGGAGCAGAGCAGCGCCGCCAAGGGAAGAAGAAGGAGGAGAGGAAGGAGAAGAGGAAGGAGAAGAAGAAGGAGAAGAAGAGAAGGAGCTGGTGATTGCAGCAGTGCTGGTCAAGAAGAAGATCCGGCCGAGTCTGTATTTGGTTAGAGTGTAAATTTCTCTAGGGAATCTGTGTATGTGTTCTACACAGATCTCCCAACTCTATTTGTCTCTACCATTTCTATTGTACTGAGATAGATCGTGCTAGAGGATCTATTCTCCAAGTGTGCTTGTTCTAGCAGAATTTGGATCTATTGTGATCTAGAGGGTTGAGTACTTTGTACTATGTTTTGGAGCCCTAGTGCTCTGGGTTGGAGCCGTTGTGCTCTGGTGCTTGAGCCGTAGTGCTCAAGGGCTTGTGAATTTTCTGAGTTCACAAGTGGTCTTTGGAGTAGGTCGTTGTGCCTATCTCCTGGGTTTCTTTGAGTCGTTGCACTCAAAGAGGTTGGAGTCGTTGTGCTCAGATTGTACTGCACTTGTGCTAGTGGTTCCTCCGTTGTGAGGAGGTGGATGTAGGAGACACAAGTTGTGTTCTCTGAACCACCTTAAAATTCTTCAGTGCTCTGTGGTTTGATGTGTGGTTTGTTGTTTCTATTCACTATACTCACACACCACACTTGAATCTGATCAAATTGTGTGTTTTACTTATTTTAATTCCGCTGCCATACACACAATTTCGTAGTTCTTTTTGTCAAAGTTACCTATCCGATCCCCAAGAACTGGTATCAGAGCAGGTCAGAGTCAAATCTATACTCTGAGGTGCTTTGGTGAATTTTCTGTATTTTAAATTTTGATTCACTCAATTGCTTGCTCAAATTGCTGTGTGTTTTAGTTTGATTATCTTTATCATGGACTCTAGAGGTTTTGTTGCTGAAGGTCATTCAATCAATAGACCTCCATTTTTTGATGGTACTAACTATCCTTACTAGAAGAATAGGATGATGGTTTTTCTTAGAGCACAGAACTATGAAGTATGGAGAATTGTTGAAAAAGGACCAATTGAAGTCACTGGAGATGAAGATCAATGGACCAGGGAGCAGATCAGAAGGGTCACCCTGAACTACAGCGCCATGAACATGCTGCAATGTGCCATCCATCCAAAGGAGTATTCCAGAATCTCTATGTGTAAGTCTGCCAAGGAGATGTGGGATAAATTAGAATTACTTTATGAGGGCACATCTCAGGTCAGGGAGACTAAGGCTAACATGTTAGTTTTTGATTATGAGTTGTTTATCATGAAATCTAATGAAACTATATCTGAGATGTTTGCTAGGTTCATGGTTATTATAAATGGACTTCAAGCCTTGGGTAAGGAATACTCAAATGAAGAATTGGTAAGAAAAATCTTGCGTTCCTTATCTCCTGTATGGCACACTAAAGCAACTGTCATTGAAGATTCAAAGGATTTATCCAAAATCACATTGGATGAACTCATTGGATCATTAATGACATATGAGTTAAACCTTAAGAGATCAGAAGAACACATGCTAAAAACAAAAACCATTGCTCTTAAAGCTTCATCAAGTAATAAAGGAAAATCTAAAGAAAATTCTGAATCTGAGAAATCTGAATCTGATAATGATAATCTTGCTTTCATCACTAGACAATTTAAGACATTTCTGAAATCAAACATGATGAATTTTGGTAATAAGCAAAATGACATGTCTGGTAAAAAGAAACACTTCTCTCATGTTGATCATAAGAAAACTGATGAAGTTCCTGTGTGTTACAGGTGCAATAAATCTGGACATATGAAGGCTGATTGTCTAGAAGCGAAAAAGGACAGGTACAAAACCCACAAGAAGGAGTTTCACAAAAAGAAGAAAAAGGCCATGGTTGCTACTTGGTCAGATGATGAAAGCTCAGACTGCAATGAAGAATCATCAACTTCAGATGAAAATGAAGTTTGCTTCATGGTTGGAAGCAGCGAAGAATAGGTAGATATATCCTTTGAACTATTTACCATTGAAGATTGGCAAGAAGCATATGGTAACTTGGTTGAAAGTATGTCTAAAATTAGAAAAGAAAATAAATACTTGAAAATAAAAATTGAAAGCATTCTTCATGATACTTCATCATCTGTAAAGATTTCTGAATTGAAAGCTCAAATTTCAGACCAAATCAAAGAAAATGATGAACTGTTGATTTTTATTGATGATCTGAAATTGAAAATTCAAAAATTGAACAAAGAACTCATCAATTCTGTTAAGAAATTTGAAGAAAAAGAAAAGGAAAATCATGAAAACTTGAATCAAGTTGAAAAGCTAAACTTTTGTATTAAGGAAAAAGAAGACATCATCAAGAACTTCACTCAAGGTAAAGATAATTTGAATTCTCTACTCGGAATGAAGATGAATTCAAATAAGCATGGCTTAGGTTTTGAACCAAAAAATTCAAAGAAAACTGAATCATCTCCAAAGAAAATAAAACCATCAAAAACTCCTTTAATAAAATTTGTTAAGGCAAGCTCATCTGAAAACAAAGGAAAAATACAAAAACAAAAAGAACCTGAGAGGTCAACACATACCCTACCTAGGTCGATACACACTATGCACAGGTCGACCTATCCCAGTCAGAGGTTGACCTACCCTTCTTATAAAAATCATAAAAACTTCAAACCAATCAATAATCATCTTTCTCATGGAAATTGGAATGTTTTCTCCTCTTACAATTCAAGGTGGAATAAGTCTTGGAACCAAAGGTACAGTGGTAACCAATGGTTCAATCCTTATTTCTATCATTCATCTTTTCCTGCATATCAACATCAATACATGCCAAGTTTTTCACAGTGGAACAAATCAACTAAGAGGTATAATGTTCAGAAAATTGAAAAATAAAAAGTTGAATCTTTTGTTTCAAAAAGCACTATGAAGAAAAATACACAAATTTGGGTTAGAAAGGATTTGTTATCTCTTCTCACTCAGGATGTTGGTACCAATCTCATGTGGGTACCAAAAACATTTCTTGTCTAATTTGTTATGTGCAGGAAAGCCGTGCATCCAATTCTAAAAACATCTGGATTCTTGACAGTGGATGCTCACGGCACATGACAGGAGACAGAAATAAATTTTCATGCTTGATTGAAAAGGAAGGTGGATCAGTCACCTTTGGAGGTAAGAATAAAGGAAAAATAATTGGCAAAGGAAAAATTGGTAAGTCTTGCATTACCTTAAATGATGATGTTTGTTTAGTTGAGGGTTTGAATTATAACTTGCTTAGCATTAGTCAATTGTGTGACAATGGTCACAAGATTCTTTTTGAACATGATTCATGCAAAATAATTGACTCATCTTCTGAGAAAATTAAATTGATTGGAAAAAGAGAAAATAATGTCTACATGATTGATTTGTGTGATAATTCTTCTTTAAATGTTTGCTTGATTGCAAATAAAAATGACACTGCTTGGTTGTGGCAGAAAAAGTCGGGTCATGCAAGTTTCACAACCATTAGTAAACTCATAAGAATGAATCTTGTAAAAGGTCTCCCTGAATCTCTTCCAGTCATTGACAATCTGTTTGTGGGATATGTGCTCAAGGAAAACAAACAAGAAAATCTTTAAAGTGTTCAATGAAGTACTTTCATCTAAACCACTTGAGTTGCTTCATATGGATCTTTTTGGTCCAACCAGAACTCAAAGTCTCAGTGGTAATAGATATGGCTTTGTGATCATTGATGACTTTACAAGATATACTTGGTCTTATTCTTATCCCATAAAGTGATGCATGTTCAGAATTCAGGAGATTTTACAATTCTGCCTTAGTGGGTTTATCTTTCAAACTGAATTCCATTTTGACAGATCATGGGGGTGAATTTGAAAATAAATCATTTTCTGATCTTTGTACTGAAATGAACATTCTCCATAAATTTTCTTCCCCTAGAACTCCAGAACAAAATGGAGTTGTAGAAAGAAAAAATAGAACTCTTGTGGAAATGGCTAGAACTATGCTCATTGAAAGTAAATCTGTCTAAATCTTTTGGGCAAAAGCTGTAAATACAGCTAATTTTATTTTGAATAGAGCATTTAGTAAGACCAAAGATCAGAAAAACCCCTTATGAGTTGTTCAAGAATAAAAAGCCAAGTGTGTCATATTTCAAAATTTTGGTTGCAAATATTTTGTTCACAAAACAACAAAAAAAATCTTGATAAATTTGATGCAAAAAGTTTTGAATCAATCTTCTTAGGTTATTCTGAAACTTCAAGAGCTTACAAAGTTATATTTTGAAAAATAAGACTGTGGAAGAATCTCCACATGTCATTTTTGATGAAAACTTCCAAAAGATTGACATTTCTACTCATGTAGAACTCCATTATGTGATGATGAGGATGATTTTCTTGAACATCCATCTACAAATCTTGAAGAGCAAGAAGTACCAAATGCACATGAGGTTCTTGAATTGCCAACTTCAAGTGATTCAGGTAATCATGTTCCTGAAAATCATGCAAACTCTAAGGTAATTTCTGAACCCAGATTTTTAAGAGACCATCCACTTGAAAGCATTGTTGGTAATTTGCAAGATGGAATAAGAACCAGATCATCTTTTCATTCTGTCATAGTTGAAGATTCTTTAGCACTACTTTCCCAAATTGAACCCAAAAATGTTGATGAAGCTTTATCTTGTGAAAACTAGATAAATGCTATGCATGAAGAGCTTCATCAATTTGAAAGAAATCAAGTTTGGGATTTAGTACCAAAACCTTCAGATTTAACTTATGTCATTGGAACTAGATGGATTTTTAGAAATAAATTGAACGAATCTGGTCAAATTGTTAGAAATAAAGCTAGACTTGTTGCTCAAGGGTATAACCAAGAACTTGGTATTGATTTTGAAGAGTCTTATGCCCTGTAGCAAGACTTAAAGCTGTTTGAATATTCCTTGCATTTGCTGCTTCTTTGAAATTCAAAGTCTTTCAAATGGATGTCAAGAGTGCATTTTAAAATGGATACATAAAAGAAAATATTTTTGTCAAACAACCCCCTGGTTTTGAAAATGAAAAATTTTCCAATCATGTTTTTAAACTTAATAAGGCTCTTTATGGTCTTAAACAAGCTCCAAGAGCTTGGTATGACCGGTTGAGCTACTTTCTTGTAAATAAAGGTTACATAAGAGGAAACATTGATCAAACTTTGTTTACAAAAACTGCAAAAATCATTTTATTGCTGTTCAAGTTTATGTTGATGATATCATTTTTGGATCAACAGATAATACCTTATGCAATGAGTTTGCCCATCTTATGCTGTAACGACCCACTTCTAACCGGTACGGTTATACCAACCCACATCGGATGAGAGCAAGCCGCTACAGGGGAGAATACCCCAACAAGTAACAAGTGAGCTGAGATATACACAAATAGAAATGAATAGTGCAACGAAATTTTTAAATAAGTCTTATTCCATCAACTTTTAATCCATATACCACAGTCTATATAGTCCAACAATAGATATCATAAACAAAATAAATTTCCAGTTACATAGCCGACTCCAAGTACATATGATCAAATTCAAATTACAATTGTAGCATTACATACTATGAAAAATAAATTACAATTCTTCAATCCACTCTTCCAACTCCACTTCAAATCTTCCTAGCTCCTCTGCTGCTAAGTTTCCTGAAATGTTTAGCAAGAGTGAGTCTAAAAAAAATAGACTCAACAAGTAACTTAAGATTCAAAACATACATGCTTTCTAATAATTTAACACACTAGAATTTCAGCAGTTAAAATCATACATGCTAATGTTATAACAAAGATAATTTCACATGGAATTGTATTAAACAACTATTCTAACACATGTAAAACTATAATCTAAACAAGATTACTAACATCATGGTATCACTAACATGAGTAAAATATGCATTCACATGTTTTCATACTTTACATAAATCATTGTAAACTTTGCACAACTAAACCATGGAAACATATATAAGATAGGTAGTACTCCTAGCATGATTTCTAACTCAATTTACATGCAAACATAACACTTTACTATACATTTAGCTTGTTGTTTTTATATGAATTTTATCATATCCATATAACATTTGCATATGGATCACATTTAACTACATAGCATAATACCCAACACATGTACATTAAATAGTTCTAATTTCATGGATATGAAAGCATAAACTTACACTTGGTACTAAAAGTAATATCTTTTATCACTTGACAATTACTATATTAACATATGCACACCAAGGAGTGATCTAATTCATGGGTACAATAGTACACATTCATACATAGCAATAGATAGAATATCAATTAAACAATATTGTCATTTACACTTGTACTATTTTCTCGTTACATGCACATATAATTAACTTGGCTTTCACATACACTCACTTTTACTCCATACACATCATTTACACACAATTCCCCATTGTACACTTACACATTCACATATGTTCTTTCACATTTCACTATTTCTAACATGTGCACATTACATATAACTTGCACATACTTTGTGCTTTGTGCCATAAACACATATCACTTTACACATATTTCACATTGTTTTATACATTGCCAAGACACAGACCAAAACCACACTAGACGATCATATAACACACACATTCACTTCATGTATTAATCACCGGCACAGTGATAAAGTCTTAGTTCCTGCAGAAACTGGGGAAAGCCTTCCCACCATTACCAGTGGAACCTATCCACCTCCAGGATTTTACAAGACCCTTTGCCAAGGTATAACAATTTATCAAGACCTTACCCAGGGTATCACATATCATATTGAGCCTTCCCGTAGGGGCACTACTACAGTACAACTCTAAGCATCTAGGGTGGCAGTGTCTTATGGGCATATTTGTTTATCTTGACATATTAGCATTTTACACATTTATCACTTATTCTCACACTTCCCGCACACATATACTCTTACATAATTCATACATGCATAATTTTTCATTTTCTAAATTTAACCACACTGTTCCAATTGACAATTAATCATAATATGAATCCTATCATACTGAAATTGACTGAATTACATCAAATCACATTAAACATGCTCACATGGTCATTTTCTCATTTAAAATCCATAACCATACCTACTGTCATCCAATTAACCTGAGATTTTTTTATCACAGAATTAAAACAGTAAACATATCACATTCACAATTTACAGATTTTATGATCATAAAATACATTTATAACCATTAAAACTAATTACAGGTGCATCCATCACTAATTCTCTTAAGTAATCATTTCAGTAAAACAAATGTATATGACAGTGTAATTACGTAAACACAAACATCACATGCTTACAGAAATTTCAAGAAAACCCTAACTCACAACTGACAATTTTTCACAAATTAAATGGGGTCAGAATGCACTCACAGTCCAATTATCCTAATTTTAATAATTTACACAAATCATGAAAATTTACCAAAATCTCATGATATGACCTAATGACTGTATATGACCCCACATAAAAATTTCAGTATGTACACATATCTAGAATTCATTTAAACAATCAAAGAAGATCAAACAGTACATTTTTCAGGACTGAAGAAGTAGACGTCAAGGGATGTTGCCGTTTACTTCTAACTAAAGAACTTGACTGCAACCTATGTTGCCGTCAACCTCTCCCAGCAGCACACACAGACCGCACTTCATACAAGGGTGAATTTGGGGTTCCAGGACGCGAGGAAAAATCCAGAAAATGCTGGGACCTAGGGGACATGTATAGGATTGAGATCTATAGGTTACTTGCCTTTGTAAAAATCCCCAATTGGTTTTAATTTTGGAGAAGCTCTCCTCGGCCAGTGCCAAAGAGCCTCCAAAATCTCCCAGATCCGGGTCTTCTGTTGATGAAACTTGCTCCCAGAGTTGAGACCTCTTCTTGGATGTATTGGCTGTCCACAGATGTGTAGCTCCTCAGAAAGCTCCTCCAGTTGCCGGATCAAAGTCTCCAAATATCAGCTTTTCACCATCTCAGTGTTGGGGTTTCAGCAAATGTCCAAAAGCCTTCCCCTCGCCCTAGGATGGGTGTTTTATAAGCTTGAGGGTTGGGGTACGCACTAGGGTAGGTTACCTAAGGTTTAGGAAGGGTTTCCTAAACTGGAACCAAATAAAAACGCGAGCATTAACAATTCTGGAACCGTTACGCAGGAGGATATTGACGTCAATCGGTGTAGTCAACCTGGAAGTTGACGTCAAGGTCTGGCCGCACCAGAGTGGAGTTGGCGTCCGGGGGTGGCGCCCACTGGCCCTTGGCGTCAAGGGATGTGGACGCCAACTGGGCCTCTGCAGGTTGGCGGCACAGTGCTGGCCGCCAACTGTGCCAGACAGCCCAAAACATTGATTTTGTCCATTTTAACATATATTGAGGCTCCAACAATATAGTATGAACATAATTAAATATTTTACACTAATTACATGCATTACACATTATTTATAAATATAATTTACACCAATCTCAATTTAAGATAACACACATAAGTGGCATACATATGTATACTTGTGCACCATAGTTACATGTATAGCACAAATTTCAATATAAATGTAATACTCACACTATTTTCTAGATATCATACATGTCATAATCAAGTAATGATTATTGCAATAAGTAAATATCAAATGTACCATATTAGTTTTATACCTCTATACGCGTACAATGTATAATTAAGTACAACATGCATGAATAGCACTTCACATTATATGCGTAGCATCATTTTAATTATCATGCATAATATTTAAATAGATACCTTATAAACAAGATTGGCATATTACTTATATTCATGAAAATAATTACACCCACGCATACACATGTGAAATAATTAATTATAACATGTATAAATTTTTTTTTTATGCACACCATATATGCAAGAACGAGCAAACATTTCATACATAATATATAAGTGGACAACAATTCGGGGGCCTTACATATGCAATCTGAATTTGAAATGAGTCTCATGGGTGAACTTACATTCTTTTTAGGTCTGCAAGTACATCAAACTGTTGAAGGAATTTTTCTGAGTCAAATAAAATATGTCAAGGAGTTGCTCAAGAGGTTTGTGTAATCACGAGATTGTGCTCCCCTTTGAAAATTAATGAATATGAAGGATTAGGAAATGTACCGTGATCGCCACCAAGTAGTCGCCCAAGATGTATGATTGAAAGGACGGCTAACTACGTTGGAAAAGGAAAAGAAGGAAGAAGGCATACCTAAGAACGCGACAAGAGGGTTGTCGCTATGCTTGTACCTGAACGCGACCAGCGGAACGACGCCTTCTTAGTCGCGACAGTCTGGTCGTCGCCTTCTTCTTCAGTGGATAGACATTGGGGTTCTGATCTTCCTGCTCCTCAACCGGCCGAGGGGTAGGAGCCTCACACCTCTCTTGTCTTTAAGTATCTGCCAAGATCATGAAAACAAAGAAAAACCCATTAGAAATTCGTGCATGAAAGATCTATTCAAAGGAAAATAAGTAAACATGCACTATAATGGTGGGAACTCATGAGATTGGGGTTTTTAAACCCCTGTGGGTGTTAAAGATGGGTGTGTGGTGCGTGTTCTAATGCAGATCTACGAAAAGAAACTAGCTATGCATGCATGAATTAAGAGAAATGATGAAGAGAAAGGGAGAGAGAATGTGTAGCCGGTGGGAAAACGCCCTAGGGGGCTCTTCCTGGTCGTCTGGAGGGGAAGCTCTCTTCTTCGGAGTTAGATCTCTCTCACAGGGGAAGCAGCAGACGCCGGTCTTGCCCGTAAAGGTGGAGAATTGAGGGTTTTATGGGCGATTATTCCCGAACTGGCTCTGAGAGGAATAATGGGCAAGAGTCCGAGTTTAGTTATGTATGGCTGCGCCTGGGCGATTGGATCTCGGAAAGGATGATGTTAGGAAGGTCTCCCCAAAATTTTGAAGGATTTGGATGCGATTTGGACATTCAAAAGGGGAAATATCCATGCATGGCATGTATCCAAGTTTGGCTCGGAAAGGATCTCCTGCATGAGGTCCTAAACGCGACAGCCTTCTGGTCGCTATCAAGAACGCGACGCCTCGATACGTCGCCTTCCTTACATGGAAGATGACTTTAAGTCATTTTGGCAATTTTCAGGGATTTAAAATGCTCATTTATGAACGCGACATATCGAGGTGTCGTTTTCTTGAACGCGATAGGAATCTTGTCGCCTTCAGGAACTTTCAGTATATGACCATGCAAAGTGTCCAATCTCCATGCACAGCCTTCAGAATGACGTGCGGTTTGAAACACTGGACTCTTGACTCTGAGAGCTATGGGAAGAGGATTGATTTTGACCAGGAAGAATCCACCAGGGCGATGAACTAATGAAAAGGATGTCATGATCGGAGAAAGCCAGCTTGACGATGATGAGCCAACGTGGGGCATCAATGATACGACAAGGGATTTTGCTCGACTTATGGGTCAGAAATGGGTGTCTACAGATTTCCCCTCCTTGATGCCTGCTTTGCAAGGGAGTGGAGCGATAGCGGAGCGAAGATGGCATGAAATGGAAATGTAGCGGAGTGAAGTGAAATGAGCTGAAAAGCGGGCATCAAGGTAAAGAGACACCCATTCTGAACGAATAAGCAGCGAGAATTATCCGGCTGTCCTCGAACATGGCTGGGAACATAGTGCGAGAATGGTTCCAATTTTGGACGAATAAAGATCAAACGAAAAGAAATGATCAACCTCCTGATTCAAGAGGTACCCTGGCTATCTTTAGCGTGCAGGTTTCGTTCATTAGGGGATTGGGGCTGCCCGGCGGGTCGATTCGACTCTGGCCTTTGAGCGATTCACGACTAATGAGCGGAGTGGGGGATAAAGGAGCGACTGTTATAACGAATGGGGATGAGAGGAATCCTGAATAGGAACCATACTGGCAAACTGGACCGAGCAATAAGCTCGAGGAAAGCTTTTAAATTCGGAATGGAATGAAATTCTTGTCTGAGAATGAGGATTTGGGTTAAAACATCATTGGGAAGCTGACTTTGAAGCATGAAGCTCAAAACCGTAAATAATGCATGCTGGGCTAAAGAAAAGAAATCATTAAAACAAATGCAAAGAAAAGGAGAAAATAACAAGTATCCAAGGATAATATTGCTAGACAATATAAGCAAGGGTCAAGACACTTCGCATCCCCGGCGTGCGACAGAATCCATCGTCCCCGAGTCATATCACCTAACGGCCTATCTAGCGATTAGCAGTGTGCACCTAGATCATCCTTGTTTTTGGTGAAGGGGAACTCAGATCCCAGAACACACTGAGAACCAGCCGGTCCTTGAGATGATATAATAGCGTAGATAACATATAGTAATGCAGAGGGATTAGGGTTAGAAATACTTACCTGTCTTACCTGACGTACTATCTCTTTTGATTTTCTAATTTTCTGATTTTTATGGATTTTCTGATTTTTTATGGATTTTTCGATAATTAAAGCAATAAAGGTAGATGCAAAGTGAAATGCACCAAATAATGACCAGACTTTAAAGCATATGTGCAAACATCGTGAGAAGCAATCACCAATAAATGGGCATGATAGTATACTCTGATCAGAACGCGACATGGGGGAGGTCGCTACCCTTGTCTTAAGAAGGTGACACTCACTGTGTTGCCACCCTGAAGGCGACATATCGACATGTCGCTTTCACAGGATTCTCAGCTCGAGCCCAAAACCTGCAACCTGAGCATTGCAATTTGACTCCCATTTGGACTCTTAATGCTCTCTAATCAAACTCCCACTCCTACTAGCTTTTCTCTACCCTTTCCAACCATGAATAGGAGTCTTGTGGCTCTATAAATAAGGGGGGAGAGGCCAATTTCGCAGCTCACCCTTCTCTCTTCTTTTCTTCAAGCTTTTCAAGCTCTCATGGCCATGAAGAGAGCTCTAAGTGCTTCCATGGGTGAGGAGGTTCTCTATGAAGGTCCGAAGTGAGCCCGGGCGACCTATGATGCTCTCGTGAGGTTGACGGACATCCCCAACCACTTGAACAAGAGCAAAGAAGTGAGAGAGGTACGTTTTTGATGTTTTCAATTTTCCATGAATTTTGCTGCGAATTTCTTCATTAATTTTGTTCTTCTTCTTCTTCCCTTCTCTTTTCGCCTTTTTCTTCTCTTCTAGCTCTTCCCCGGCTCCCGCCGCTATTCCAAGCTAACGTGGATCACCCCCATGATAAAGGCCTTACCCATGTTTGTAATCCAGTTCTTGAGAGAGTGGGGTTTGGGTGGGGTTTTAATAGCGGCTCATAACTACCACAAAATCTCTTTTGATTGGCATAGTATCACGGCCTTGATAGAACTTTGGCACCCGCAAACCCATACCTTCATTTTCCCCAAATTTGAGGCGACCGTCCTTCTAGAGGAGGTCGAGGCCTTCTTGGCTCTCCCTAAGACCAAGTGAGGGGATGAGCAAAATATTTTCTATACTGTCGAGCCCATCAACCCAAAGCTGATTCTAGGTGAGTTTATGACGGATCCCGGGGATGTGCACACCATGATTAGCCCCCAATTTATTCACCTCGTGCCATTGTCCAAGTGGGTCATCTCTCAATGTAAGAACAAGAGTGTGGACCACCGAGAGATACCGAAGGCCGTGGCCATTTGCTTGTATGGGGTGGTACCCTTCCCGTCCGGAGATCACCTCATAGACTACGCGAGCTTGAGTGCTATAAGCGGGGCATGGCGGGGACTTCCCTCTCTCATGCCGTTTTGGCTTACCTTTGCGGGTCTCACCTTGGCCTCTACGGGCGGTTTTCTTTACGGCTCTATGATCCTTTTGGAGTGTTGGTTGGGAGTGAGGATAAAGTTTAAACCAGTAGACAACCCCACTACCGATAGCCAGATTTTCGGGTGCCATCCACTATGCTTCATCGGTGGGGCGGCCAAGTTCCCAGACCGAGTTGTGTGTAGGACAGCGGATAAGAAGACGAGGAGCGCATGGTGGTACTATTTCAGCACCCTTCCGGTGGAGCACTTTGCATTGGGCATAGCGGCACTACGCGGAACGGAAATCCGGCTTCCCCTCGGTCGCGGATTGGATCTTCAACTTGTGGGGAACATGGCGACAATGCTCTACAACCCTCAACGGTGCTACCTTCAGATTGGAAGGCCGAGGACCAAGGTACTCCCGCTGTCTCACTTGCCTCCTATGAAGAAGCAACGCTTGGGAGATCCGGAGGACGAGTAAACCGTGCGGAGTGCCTTGGCTTTGTGGCGGGCGTGCGCTACCCATACATTACCACCAACGCTGGATGAAGACCGGGAGACGTACCAGGCGTACCTCCGAGAGCATGAAAAGGTCCGGCCACTTGGGGACCGTGAGCTTGCAAGAGAGAGTTGATTGTGTTTTTGAGAGATTTGGGATTTTTGAGGGACTTGATGAGACTTGATGTAGTGAGAGACATGTTGCTTTTCATTTTTATGGCCTTTATTTGATGTAAGCATTGGAAATTTATGATGAAAATTGAATTTTTTAAGGGTTCTGTGCACAGACTGAGAAGGCGACATAGGAAGCGTCGCTACCTTGAACGCGACCGGTCAACGGGCATGACCTTTGAAGTGAACGTGACACAGAGTATGTCGCGACCTGATGAGAAGGCGACGGGCTCATTGTCGCTTTCACAGGACCGAGTGCGGTTCAAATTTGGGGCCCGACACCCCTTTCCCTCTTCTTTCCTTTTCCTTTCCCTTTCTTCCGGCGATTCCCCTCTTCCTTCTCTTTCTTCCTCGCCCATCCTTTCTGGCCAACCCCTTTCACCGGCGATCGCCGGCGGCCCCTGCTCCAGCGGCGGTTCTTCTTCCTCTCCCTTCTTTCCTTTCTCTCTTCTTCCCCTTTTCCTAGCGGTTTGGCGATGGAGGGTGGACAAGGTGGAGATGACAGCGGCGGCCAGTGACGCACAAAGAAGACGATCCGGCATCGTCCGACGGACGAGGGACTGTCCCCGGTGGCCCAGGAGGACCCTCCGGCCGCGCCAATGGAGGAGGACATCACGGCGGCGGCGCCGGGCGAGGATGAACCCATCGGGCCCAAAAAGGTAGGTTTTCAAACCCTTAAACCATGTGTGTGATGGGAGAGTGCGGCGCACTCCTGTGTAGGGCTTTTGCCCGAAGTGAAACGGCTGGGAAAGGGATTTTACCCATCCTCGGTCACCCTGGTAATGCGACAGTGGGAAGGCGACATACCCCTTGTCACCTTTTAGAAGGCGACGGGTCGACCTGTCGCCTTCAGGAATCTGAAAGTGACAGTCCTCTCGTCGCCTTCAGAAGGTGATAGGGGCCTTATCGCGATGATAGGACTGAGTCCCTTTTGGTGGTTTTCCTGGCTGACTTTTGTGCTTCTGATGTTTGTTTTGCAGAGTGAGTTGCGGTCCAGGCTGGGATGGGCAGTCGTCCGGGCGATCTTTCGGGGTCTGCCAGACTTCCAGAGGGCACGACTAGAGGAGATGGGGTTCGGCCCTTCCTCTGATTGGACGAGTTGACGCCCGACGTGGCGCTCATTTAGGCGTTAAAGGAGAGGTGGGACCCCGAGTGCCACGCTTTCCTCTTTCTGTGGGGTCATATGATCCCTACGTTAGAGGACGTGGCACGGATCACTGGCCTACGGGTGGACGGTCAGGCGGTGACCAGAGACACCTACACGAGTTATCAGGAGTTGGCAGAGAGATTGCTTGGATTGGAGGTGACGAGGGAGAGATCCTCCCTGGTGGCAAGGACGAGGCTGCAGGCGAGCCTCGGGGTGGTAGACGCGCGCCACTAGATGGGAGAGGGCCAGGCAGAGTATATGGCCCGATTGACAGCAGACGCCAGAGCAGTGCTGGCGGAGGAGGAGGGAGCGGCAGCGGATCGTGACCTGAGGCGCTTCCTGATCCTTGTGATCGGGAAGTTGATTCTGGGGACCAGAGGGGACCCAGTCAGTTGTCGGTGCCTGCCCCTGCTGGAGGATTTGTCCAGCATAGGTAGTTACGCATAGGGTGCGGCCCTCCTGGCCCACCTCTTCGACAGCCTGGGCACCTCCAGTAGGGAGACGGGGGTAGCCGGGTTCTTCCCACTCCTTCAGGTACGCTTCTTTTCTTCTGCTTATCTTGATTAAGTGTGGTACTGACTGAGTTGTTTTGCCAGTGTGGGCGTGCTACCACTTCCCCTCCTTGGGTCGCGGTGTACCGAGGCGACCGGGCGCCATGCCTCTTCTACAGTGCTGGCGGTTTTGTCGAGACGAGCAGTCACTGCGCCTGCAGGTGACACTGATTCATGATGCGCTGGACACGGTTCCCATTGGTCACGTAAGTACTTCTAGCCTTAGCCCCCTTTCCTTTCCTTATTTGACAAATGGCTGACAGATCTTTCTTCTTGTGATGTGCAGGTTCAGTGGACTCCCTATGTCGGGGAGGATGATGCCGCCCAGCCGTGGGTGAAGCGGGGCTGTCCCTACTTTGGTAGGGACATTTGGCTCCATTCATTCAACACGGTGGTACCGCTCCACCACCGGCTGGTCACGCGGACCCTAGGACTCCACCAGGAAGTGGTGGAGTTCCCGACTCGGCAGAGGCCGTGGGAGAGGCCTGGCCGGAGCTTCCGCGGGATCCAGCAGGTTACCGATTGGACAGTCCGAGTTTGTGAGCAGCTCAAGGACTGGGAGCAAGGGGGCAGGGAGGTGGCTTCAGAGGCCACGAGCGATGAGGATTACTTCCGTGCCTATGCACGGAGATACGGGGCCCAGGTTTACAAGGGGTCTCGACGGCCGGTGAGTTTTACTGCTTTCAGTCTCTTTTAAGTTCTCAATTAATTGTGTGACTGACTTGACTTGTGTTTGCAGTTTGATCCTGAGGGGCGTATCGCCTGGCTCGAGGGCGTCCTCCACTCCACCATTCAGCAGAGGGATGACCTCCAGGCGATTATGACCCAGCTGGTGAGTGCTTTACACCCTACTCATGTTTTTAGCTTTAGTGTTGGTTGACTGACTCTTCTTGTTTTCCTTTGCAGCGAGAGGAGTTGGACAGGGCTCAGCAGATGGTGGGAGGCGCCTCTTCCTCCCGAGAGGACCCCGGCCGCTTCGTGTTGGAGGGCCAGCTGGCAGCGGCAGTGGCCCGAGCAGAGGATGCTCTCGCTCAGGTGCAGGAGCGGGTAAGTTATCAACTAGATGCCCCTTGACTCTTTGTTTCCTTTGGTGTTTTGACCAGATATTTGATTTTTGCAGGAGACGGAGCTGAGGAACGCCCTGGCACGGACGACCACGCTGGAGGCGGAGATGGCGGAGCTGCGCCTACGCCCGGAGGCAGCAGAGGTGACGAGGTGGTGCCAGGAGGCTGAGGAGGCGACGAGGTGGCGCCAGGAGGCTGAGGAGGCAACGAGGTGGCGCACCGAGCCGGGCGACCTGCGCACCCAGCTGGGAGAGGAGAGGCACCGCTGCGAGCTGCTGCGGTCCGAGATGAAGGGCCTTGAGAGGGCTCTAGCTTTGGTCGGATGCAGCCGCTCTTCGGTTAGCAAGAGCAGCATTCCGAGCGGGTCTGCCGGGCATTATTTGACTGGTTCCTCTGGACGGCAGAGGAACGAGGAGGAGGCTCGACGACATGAGAGAGCGCCGGAGGGGAGTGAGACAGGACCGAGGGTGATGGCCCCTCCGTCTCCCCGCCCGCTTGAGGGTACAGGGGAGAGCGGTTGAGGGCTTGTACTTTTGCCCCTTTTGTTATGATGATGATGTACATGAATGATATGGAATGGAATAGAATGGATCCCTTTCCTTTATTTTTATGAATTGCGACTGAGTGAGAGTGAGAGTGACGGGTGAGATGCGAGTGCCGCCTTCTTTCTTTTGCGTCCTGCACACTTAGACAACCACGAAACAACTTAGATATGTTCTTAGGCTTAGTCCCTTGCTTTAAATGCGACGAGCGACCAACCTTGATAACTAGGGGCTAAGCCTTATTAAATAGGCAAAAGATATAAATAACATGCATGAGCAGGTGAGTAGAGTGGTTGGAAACATTTTTGGAGTTTTTTGAAATATTCGGTTTTTTTTTTTGAGTTTTTTGAAATGTTTGATTTTTTTAGAGTTTTTTGAAATATTTGATTTTTTTGGAGTTTTGAAATATTTGATTTTTTTGGAGTTTTAAAATATTTGATTTTTTAGAGTTTTGAAATATCTGATTTTTTTAGAGTTTTGAAATATTTGATTTTTTTGTAGTTTTGAAAGACGCCTAAAGCCGGCGTTAGCCCTTCCTGAAATAAGATGCGCGAGATGGAAAGTACTCGCCCCTTTGGGCCACAACACTTAGACCGGTTCGAACCGCTGGTTTGGAGTCTTGATCACCTCCGGTTCTCGTCATAGACCTCTCTAGGCTAGGACGTGCGTTGAGGGGTGACAATGCCTTGGGAAACTACC
Source organism: Colocasia esculenta (assembly GCA_014218235.1). Classification (NCBI taxonomy): domain Eukaryota; kingdom Viridiplantae; phylum Streptophyta; class Magnoliopsida; order Alismatales; family Araceae; genus Colocasia; species Colocasia esculenta. The sequence continues at coordinate 24,729,624 of CM024759.1, forward strand.
CTTAGTTGATGCTGCGACTAGTTAAGCCATACCTAAGAGGTGATTCGGTTTTAAAGGGAGAAATGGAAGATTATTTAAGGAAAGTCTTGTGTAGGTTTAAGGATGTTGGGTTCAACTACTTCCTACAGCATACCCTTCAGAGATTAGGTCTATTGTGGAGGGACTTTTATGGTCTTTTGCTATGGACTTGCATTATTTGGGGCATGCATACGACCGGGCTCATGAGCGTCCCGCGGGGACTTTGCCACTCTTTGCCATGCCCCTATTGTGTTATGGATTTCCTTTTTCTTCTTTCTTTTGTTCCTTTGCTTCTTTGCCCTTTGTTGTTTTGACCGTCCCTATTTGAGACTTGCTCTCGTCAAGATATGCTTTAGGTTGACGAGCTTGCCCTTACAACCTTTTTCCCCTACACTTCGACCGATTAGAAGAGAATGACCGACGCATCGCTAGAGTAGGACCCACATAGTTGCGACATCCGCCAAGCGTATCTACCCGGGCTTGCCATGTGTGTGTGTTAATCCTAACTTAGAGCGATCTTTGACGATTAGGGAGGAACTTCAGACTCTCGACACGGGGTTATTCCCTGATCTAGGTGTTGTGGCCTCACACCTATAGGCCTAAGGATAGAATCGTTTGAGGTACAACCCATTCCACGGATGCGACAGTTCGATGCCCTCAACATTGGTTAAACGATAAGCATTTCCAGGGTACACTTCCCTCACAACGTACGGACCCTCCCAATTAGGTTGCAGCTTGGACCTAGGACCTCTGGGTTTGATAAAAATGCATTTCAAAACCATATCACCCTCTTGGAATTTTCGCTCAATTACCTTCTTTTCGAATGACCTTGAGATTCGCCTCTGATAAGAGAGCACATGGTTAGCTGCCATAAGCCACCTTTCATCTAAGAGTTCCAATTGGACTAACAACGCCTCTCGACATTCGTCAAGATTAAGTTCCTTGTCTAATTAGACTCTTAGCGAAGGGATTAGGATCTCGTATGGAACTACCACCTCCATCCCATAAGTGAGGGCGTACGGGGTTTGTCCTGTAGGAGTACAGACAGAGGTACGGTAGGCCCATAGAGCCTCTATTAGCTTTTCTGGCCAGTCGACAAATTTATGTGACTCACAGGTCTTCTTCAAGATTTTAAGAAGGGTTTTGTTAGTTGCTTCAGCTTGGCCATTGCCTTGTGGGTAATACGGAGATGAATGATGCAGAGTGATGTTATATTTCTTATAGAGGTCCTGGAGTTCTTGCGAGATAAACTGTGGCCCGTTGTCTGTGATGATGCTGCTTGGCACTCCGAACCGCGAGACGATATTCCTCATGATAAAGCGGCACACTGTGGATGCGTTGATTTCTGTGAATGCTTCGGCTTCTTCCCACTTGGTGTAATACTCAGTCGCTGTTAGGATAAATGACTTTTCTTTGGTTTAAGCATTAGGGTCACCAAGAGGGCCAACAATATCGAAAGCCCACATGGAGAATGGCCAAGGTGTGGAGAGTGGATGTAGTGAGGAGGAAGGGGCATGGATTTTATCAACATGGAGTTGACACTTGACACACCTACAGACGTAGATGGTATAGTCTTCCTCTAGGGTTGGCCAGTAGTAGCCCTGCCTAATGATTTTCTTTGCGAGCATTTGACTATTAACGTGCCCTCCCCATTCGCTAGCATGGGCCCCTTCCACCACTTTCCAAGCTTCATCATCAGTAGGCATCTTAGAAGGACTCCATTAAGAGCTCTCCTGTACAGAACTTCTCCAACGACTGTGTACCTTAAGGCGGCTCTTCTGATGGCCCTGCGATCTTCTGTACTTGCCCCTTCAGGATAGGTTCCATCCTTGCAATATTGCTCAATCTCAAAATACCATGGCAGTTCTTCTTCATCCAAAATTTCCTCGAGCTCAGTTAGCATGACTTGCTGCACCCCTCTCTTCTTAGCCCTCTCTTCTAAGGTTGTCCTAAGGTTGTTGAACCAAGGATCCTGGGTAGATGGAACATCAAGCCGTTGGACGACAAAAGGAAAAGAAGGAAGAAGGCGTACCTGAGAACGCGACAAGAGGGTTGTCGCTATGCTTGTACCTAAACGCGACCGGTGGAATGACGCCTTCTTAGTCGCGACAGCCTGGTCGTCACCTTCTTCTTCAGTGGATAGAGATTGGGGTTCTGATCTTCCTGCTCCTCAGCCGGCCGAGGGGCAGGAACCTCACGCCTCTCTTGTCTTTAAGTATCTGCCAAGATCATGAAAACAAAGAAAAACCCATTAGAAATTCGTGCATGAAAGATCTATTCAAAGGAAAACAAGTAAACATGCACTATAATGGTGGGAACTCACGAGATTGGGGTTTTTAAACCCCTGTGGGTGTTAAAGATGGGTGTGTGGTGCATGTTCTAATGCAGATCTACGAAAAGAAACTAGCTATGCATGCATGAATTAAGAGAAATGATGAAGAGAAAGGGAGAGAGAATGTGTAGCCGGTGGGAAAACACCGTGGGGAGCTCTTCCTGGTCATCTAGAGGGGAAGCTCTCTTCTTTGGAGTTAGAGATCTCTCACAGGGGAAGCAGCAGACGCTGGTCTTGCCCGAAAAGGTGGAGAACTGAGGGTTTTATGGGCGATTATTCCCGAACTGGCTCTGAGAGAAATAATGGGCAAGAGTCCGAGTTTGGTTATGTATGGCTGCGCCTGGGCAATTGGATCTCGGAAAGGATGATGTTAGGAAGGTCTCCCCAAAAGTTTGAAGGATTTGGATGCGATTTGGACATTAAAAAGGGGAAATATCCATGCATAGCATGTATCCAAGTTTGGCTCGGAAAGGATCTCCTGCATGAGGTCCTAAATGCGACAGCCTTCTGGTCGCTATCAAGAACGCGACGCCTCGATACGTCGCCTTCCTTACATAGAAGATGACTTTAAGTCATTTTGGCGATTTTCAGGGATTTAAAATGCTCATTTATGAACGCGACATATCGAGGTGTCGTTTTCTTGAACGTGACAGGAATCTTGTCGCATTCAGGAACTTTCAGTATATGACCATGCAAAGTGTCCAATCTCCATGCACAGCCTTCAGAATGACGTGCGGTTTGAAACATCGGACTCTTGACTCTGAGAGATATGGGAAGAGGATTGATTTTGACCAGGAAGAATCCACTAGGGCGATGAACTAATGAAAAGGATGTCATGATCGGAGAAAGCCAGCTTGACGATGATGAGCCAACGTGGGGCATCAATGATACGACAAGAGATTTTGCTCGACTTATGGGTCAGAAATGGGTGTCTACAGTTTGACTTCCAAAACATCAAGACATCCAACACACCAATGGCCATAAGTGTAAGACTTGAGAGTGATACTTCTGGTAAGCCTGTTAATGCTACACTTTATAGAGGTATGATTGGATCTCTTCTTTATTTAACTACCTCTAGGCCAGATATTCAATTCAGTGTTTGCATGTGCGCAAGATTTCAATCAAATCCTAAAGATAGTCACATGTCTGCCGTTAAAAGAATTTTCAAATATCTTCTTTCTTCATGTGATTTGGGTCTTTGGTATCCTGCTGGATGTAAATTGGACTTGATTGCATATAGTGATGCTGATTATGCCAGGTGCAAACTTGATAGAAAAAGTACTAGTGGGTTGTGTTTATATCTAGGAGGGTGTATATTTCTTGGGCTTCCAAAAAGCAACATTCTGTAGCTCTTTCAATTGCAGAAGATGAGTATGTTGCCGTTGGTAGCTGTGGTACCCAAGTCCTTTGGGTCAAACATCAACTTCTAGATTATAATCACACATTAGGTTGCATTCCCATTCTTTGTGACAACACAAGTGCTATAAATTTGTCCAAAAATCCTATTCAGCATTCCCGCACAAAACACATTGACATTCGTCATCATTTCCTTCGAGATGAAGTCTCAAAGAATTCTTTTGAACTCCACTTCATTGACACAGAAAAACAAATTGCAGACATTTTCACTAAGCCTCTTGCAGAACCTAGATTCACTTCTCTTAGAAGGGAACTTGGTTTATGCAAGTTTTCACATGTCTGATATCTTCATCTCATTTCTTTGTGCAAATAAAAGCCATTCTCTCTTGCAAATAAATTCCTACTTCTCAGTTGCATTGAAATTCTTGGTATATCAAATAGTGATTTGAAGAAAAGCAAGTTAGGCTTGTCTGGACACTTTCACTAAGCGTGAGTATATGTCTCCGCCAAGTATCAAGATTCCTTTATGCAATTGTTGAGGGGGAGTATTTGTTGAGGGGGAGTCATTGTCTATTCTTCACTAATTTCTCTTGACAATTGTTGTCTTTACTGGTGCCAATCATCAAAATTTTTGAGTCATTGTGCTATTTTCTTATGAGAGAATTAAGACATTGAAACTAAACTCATTGTGTATTTAGTTTAATTTCAAAGATTCATTATCATTTCAAGGTTAAGCAATTTTAATACTGAATGTTTTTAAAATGATTTACAAAACACTATTATAGGCACATGAGTGGCTTTAATATTTCATATGTGTATGTTTAAGCTTTATTTTTACCACATGTTAAGAATATTTTTTCTAAATTCGTAGTCATGACTTGTCTGGTCAAAGCAAACATATTCCTGCAAAACATCAAAAGAAAATGATCAAAATGATCAACAATCTGGAAAGATACAAACAGAGCAATGCAAATTCTTGAACCACTGAGTAACCGGGCCATTTCACCTAAAAAGGGATTTTTTTCGCGTCAAAAAGTGGACATCAAAATTTTCACCTCTGTATAAGATAATGAAAGTTAAACCACTGAGTAATCAGGAGGTCTTGCATCTGATCAATGTGATCTCTTGCACTGAAAAGTGAGATTTAACTAATTTATTCTTGTATTCTTTTCCAGCTAAAATTGAAAGAAAAAAAAAGAGACAGGATAGAAAAGCTTAAGACCTTAATAAAGTTCATGTTTACTGAGTTTAGACATATCATTCTTCATTGTGTTAAAATTAAAGCTCCTAACATCCTTGTTAAATACTTCTGCTCGCTCATATAGGTCACTTTTCTTCACATTTGCATCATTGTTTTAACTACATTTCGATCATTATATTTTGCTATACTTTGGGTTGAGTGTGTCTTTGCGATTAAACTTTCTTGCACAATACAAAGAACACAATAATTTCTCTCATATGTAAATATCACTTTGCCTCATTTATTTTGATCATTTCTAACCATTCATTTCCTACATTTCATTTCTTGATCTCTTACAATCTTTGTTTCTCTCTCTTATCTATCTTTTTGATGCTGTCAAAAAGGGGGAGAAAGTTCCTTAAAGGAGGAGAAAGTTCTTTATGGGGAGAAAGTTCAAAGGGTGTATATGGTCAAGAGGAGTTATTACAGTTAAGAAAGTCAGGTTATTGGGAGATTGTGCATATGTTTTGTCATCATCAAAAAGTGGGAGATTTTTGGGTTGAGTGTGTTTTGGAATTTCCTAAAGATGTATTTTAATGATGACCAATGAACATCACTCATACTTTGATTTTAATGATGACATATTGTGATTTTGATGATGACTTGTGTGATTTTGTACTTAATGGGCTGAACATGTTACATACATCATTTATGTAATATCAATGCTAAAAAAGCATGTTTCAAATACTTTACATCTTATATTTTAATGATAATATCTTGTACTAATGGTTTATGTGTTGAATTCTCAGGGACATACAATTCTTATCATGGTAGTGTCGACACACCCATTGATGGTGTCGACACTAGGTATCATTCCCTGAAGCAATTTCATGAAGACATGGTCCAGTGTGTCGACACAGTCCCTGGTAATGTCGACACTAGACCCAGTCTCCAGAAGACCCAGTTGCCTGTCTGGGACAGTGTGTCGACACAGCCAGTGGCAGTGTCGACACTAGACCCATCTCCCAGAAGATCTTTTTGCGCAATTGGGACAGTGTGTCAACACACTCAATGGTAGTGTCGACACACTCCGGCTGAAACTCAAAAACGTGAATTTATCTGGACATGTGGCCGCTTGGGGTTCAAGGGAATCTACCTAGGTTTTTGTGCCCACGTACCCTAAGGCTCCTTATGGACATATGGGGCTATAAATACCCATGTTTTTGGTACTCCAAAGCATCCCACGCAAGAAAAGGCCAAGAGCATTCTAGAAGAAGGCAAGAAGAGCGGGAAAAAGGAATCTGCATCCAGAGGAGCAGAGCAGCGCCGCCAAGGGAAGAAGAAGGAGAAGAAGAAGGAGAAGAAGAGAAGGAGCTCGTGATAGCAGTAGTGCTGGTCAAGAAGAAGATCCAGCCGAGTCTGTATTTGGTTAGAGTGTAAATTTCTCTAGGGAATCTGTGTATGTGTTCTACACAGATCTCCCAACTCTATTTGTCTCTATTGTACTGAGATAGATCGTGCTAGAGGATCTATTCTCCAAGTGTGCTTGTTCTAGAAAAATTTAGATCTATTGTGATCCAGAGGGTTGAGTACTTTGTACTCTGTTTTGGAGCCCTAGTGCTCTGGGTTGGAGCCGTTGTGCTCTGGTTCTTGAGCCGTAGTGCTCAAGGGCTTGTGAATTTGCTGAATTCACAAGTGGTCTTTAGAGTAGGTCGTTGTGCCTATCTCCTGGGTTTCTTTGAGTCATTGCACTCAAAGAGGTTGGAGTCATTGTGCTCAGATTGTACTGCACTTGTGCTAGTGGTTCCTCCGTTGTGAGGAGGTGGACGTAGGAGACACAAGTTGTGTTCTCTGAACCACCTTAAAATTCTTTAGTGCTCTGTGGTTTGATGTGTGGTTTGTTGTTTCTATTCACTATACTCACACACCACACTTGAATCTGGTCGAATTGTGTATTTTACTTATTTTAATTCCGCTGCCATACACACAATTTCGTAGTTCTTTTGTCAAAGTCACCTATCCGATCCCCAACACCGCTGACGAGAAGCATATGCAACTACTTGACCATGCTGCATCAGCACAGCACCCAAAACAGTCCCCGACGCATTTGTGTAGACAACAAAGCCGCCGTGCATAAGGTACAACAAGGATCAGAGCTGAAGTCAGCCGGCTCTTCAGTTCCTGAAAACTGCACTCGCACTCTGCTGTCCACACAAACCGGGTCTCCCGCCTGGTCAACCTGGTCAAAGGCTCAGCAACTCTGGTGAAGTCCTGCACGAACCTCCTGTGGTAGCCTGCCAGCCCCAGAAAACTGCAAACCTCTGCAACTGTAGTGGGCTGGCTCCAAGAAACCACGGCCTCAACCTTGGCAGGATCAACCGCCACACCTGCACTAGAAACAACGTGACCCAGGAAGTGCACCTCCTTTAGCCAAAATTCACACTTGCTGAATTTGGCGTAACGTTGGTGGCTACTCAAAGCCTGCAACACCAGCCTCAAGTGAACCTCGTGCTCCTCTGTCGTCGCTGAGTACACCACGGTGTCATCGACGAACACCACCACGAACTTGTCCAAGTACTCTCGAAACACACTGTGCATCAGCTCCATGAACGCTGCAGGTGCATTCGTGAGCCCAAAAGGCATCACGACAAACTCGAAGTGGCCGTAGCGGGTACAAAAAGTTGATCTGGCGATGTCTGACTCGCGAATCCACAACTGGTAGTAGCCCGACCTTAAGTCGATCTTCGAGAACACTGAAGCTGACTGAAACTGGTCAAACAAGTCCTCAATCCTTGGCAAAGGTTACTTGTTCTTCACGGTTACCTGATTCAGCTGTCGATAATCAATACACATCCTGAGGCTACCATCTTTCTTTCTCAGAAACAAAACAGGTGCTCCCCATGGCGAACGGCTAGGACGAATGAAGCCCAACACAAGCAACTCCTCTAGTTGGTGCTTCAACTCTCGCAGCTCTGCCGGCGCCATCTGGTACGGTGCCTTGGATGTAGGCATCATCCCTGGAAGCAACTCCATGGAGAAATCTACCTCCCGCTCCGGCGGTAAGCTAGGTAGATCCTCCGGAAACACGTCAGCAAACTCGTAAACAACAGGCACATCTAAAATAGATAGCTCTCCAGAATCTGAGACACACACAGAAGCCAAGAAAGCAACACCACCGTCTCGGATAAGATGCCGAGCTCTACAAAAAGAGACAAAGGGTCGGCGGGTAGATCGGGTACCTCAGAAGCAAAGCATAGGTGCTCCAAGTAGCTCAAACATCACGGTCTTCTGCTGACAATCCACCAGTGCAGAGTGTGACTCTAACCAGTCCATGCCAAGGATGGCATCAAAGTCGTGGAGCTACAAGGCGAATAGTCTGGCTGGTAGTTGGCGGCTTTATAACTCGACGGTGACACCCTCTAGGTAGCCCAGAGTACACACAAAGTCACCCATCGGTAGCTCAATAGCTAGGTCACAGGCCCTCTCCAGAGCAAACTCAGACAAAATAGCAAAGAACTCCTCAGAAGCAAAACAGTGCGTGGCACCCAGATCAATCAAAACTCTAGCAGCCCTACTGTTCCAGGATGAAACGCGCGGCATTGTTGACTGTGCACTCTCGTTGTTCAAAGTTCATTGCACAGATTAATATGCGCACTTCCTCTAAACTGTCTCACAAAAATAAAATTGCAAAGATGAACTCATACAGTGGTGAGAACAGGTCATATCCATGGAGAGACAGAATAAAGCTTGAATTAAATTACTTTGACTTGAAATCTCTTTTCACCAAAATAACATTGTAATAGAATCGATTCTATGAACAACACCAATCTAAAAACACTATGAACTATAAGATGAAGAACAAAATGGGAACATGATGTAATAAATTCTAGATTAAGAAACAATAAAAGACATTAAACTGTAACGCCAAAACTCCGGATCTGATCCCCTTGCAAATGTCGAATTATCTATCAATGCTCAACCATTAAAGCAAGGACAGAAGGATTAAACAAATGCAATGGATCGAATTCTAAACAAAACAGAATTTAAAAATGCAACACATTAGATCTATCTGTTCTAAATACAGAAGAAATGAAAATTAAAGACAAACAACACCACTGGATCGATCTCTCCACACCAACCTCACAACTCTCACTGTCCAAACTCCCAGAATAGAAGAACAAAAGCAATAAAAACTCTCTGATCTGCAGAACTCAATCCTCACAACATTAACAGAAATAGAAGAAAAGAGCTCTCGGTCCTCTCACATAGCAGCTCTCCTCCAGTTAAACCAGAAGATACAGAAGAAAAACAAGCATTGCTCTGATTCGATCTCCAATAGCTCAACCCCTCCAATCTGATCTCTCTAACCACACAGAAGAAGAACAATTCAGAATAACTGAATTAAACACCATGCCATTAAGATTTTCAACACAGGAAACAAAATGGAAATTAAATGCAAATAACGGATCTCTCACAGCTCCCTTATTTCTCACTAAAACTTGAAATGGCGAACTCAAGAACTCTGGAATCGATTTCACTGCAATACAAAAGAACAAAATTTTTTTGCAACCCCGAACACCCCCCTCCAAGATCTGATCAACAGAGAAATGAAGAAAAAGAAAACACCCGGTCTCTCCCACAGTAGCCAACAAAAGATTGAAAGAAAACCTCAAATAAAATCACCAATTCTTCAGTTCAAACCAAATGCATAAGAAGAACTCCATATAAAAAAAAAAATGATGAACAAGAATAGATGTTGAACCCGGATCCTTACAGTAAGGAAAACTCCAAAGAAAATTGCAATGCCCATCTCTCTCCCCTACTAAAACAGAGAATACAAGAAATAAAACTAGAAGTAAAAATTCTTAAAAACTCTCCAACCCCTTTCCACTGCTCTACTGCTTAACAGGAAAAGGGAAACTAAGAATTCCTAAACTCTCCAACTCGTCAAACCCTCACTGCTAAAAGGAAAGAAAATTGCAGAAATAAAAGCTAAAAAAAAAAAATCCTACAATCTGAACCAGGGAACCCCGGAGAAGAGGACCTGAGGTCCTTTTATAGCCTTAGGGGAACCTTCCAGGCGCATCTGCATCTCCCTGAATCACCGCTTCCCACCTCCTCTGCACACACGGGCCCGCCTCGCATTGGATCTGCACAGCCTCACGCCCGCCAGCTGCTGCGCACAGCACACACAGGTCGCCATGCCCCAGCTGTGCAGAGCTGCATCACATCACCCTCCATTGCGCCAGCTCCCCTGGCAGCACTGCCTGGGCTCAGCCCAGTTGCCAGCTGCGCTGGCCCAGCTTCCCTGGCCGCGCCATCCGCTTCCAGGACCACCACAGTAGCGCGCCACCTCAGTCTCCTCCGCCCAGCACACCAGCCGCCCAGCCCAGCAGCCGCTTCATGCCATCGCCCAGCAGGACCGCTTCCAGTAGCTTCTGCTGCCTCTGCCTTCGTTCACCTGGTGAGAAGGAAATGAAAACAAAATTTATTTAAGTGGAATGTGTGGGTGGAGTGAGATATTTATTAAAAATAATGTTTATTTGTTTAATGGGAGGGGGTGGGGCGTGTGGCATGTTAGTGTTAGGTAAAGGTTATTTATTTCACTAAGATTTATTCAATATTTACCAGAGATGATTAAGAAAATTTAAGTCCAATGATTTATTTATGTACAATGTACATGTAAATGAGAAAACATTTTTATTAGTCAAACTATTTAAAAAGTATTGACTTTATTAAATGAAAATCTAACTATGTGATCTACCCAAATCTTAACTGAAATGCTCAAATTTTATTTATGGATGAAATGACAATTAAAATAAATGCATATCATTTATAGACAATGGTTGTCTAAAATCAACTACATGTATGAAATTTAACACGAAAAATTTAGTAGTTATCACCTACCAAGGATAGGAACCGTACCGACGACCAGATTAGAGGCCTCCGCCTCCTCTCTGGTGATGTTCATCAGCCGACCGCGTCCACGTCCTCGCTGAGGCTACTGCTGCTGGTGCTGCTGTGGCTGCTGGAATTGACCCTGGTGCTACTGCTGGTGCTGCGCCGGCTGGGGTGGAGGAAACTGCGCCTGAGGTGCTTGTTGCTGCTGCTGCTGCCTCAACAATAGACACTCTTGCCTATAGTGACTCGGCTGCCCGCAGTGGAAACAACCCATGCCCTGCTGGCCCTGCTTTGCTCCCTGCTGTATGGACTGCTCCATTGGCTGCTCCGGCTGACGTCGCTGCTACTGTGGCTGCCTGTACTGACGCCTGCCTCCACAAACGAACATCTTCAACTTCGAGGTCAGGCCAGTACCGCCTGTCCCCGAAGAAGAAGAGGAGGAAATACTCCCTCGACTGCCCGAGGGGCACTGGTACGGAGAAGACCTCCCTGAGCCTCCACTCTGCTGCGGCTGAAACTGACACTCCCGCTCCAAGGTGGTGGCTCTCGCTACTGCTACCGTTAAGGAGTCATAGAGGTGACCAGCCATGGCCCACCTCAACTCCGAGCGTAGCCCGCTAATGAACCGCTCGGTACGAGCCTGCTCACTAGAGGCCACATGGGGAACATGTCGAAGTAGCTGTACGAACCTCTGGTGGTATTGTGCTACGGTCAAGTCTCTCTACACCAACTCGTGGAACTGGTCCCTCCTCTCATGGCAAGCATAGTCGGGGAAGAACTCACCGTGAAAGGCTACTAGGAACTCCTGCCAAGCGATCTGGTTCAGCCTCCTGCCCTGAAAACTAGTCTGCCTCACTGCCCTCCACCACTCGTGGGCAGACCCCTTCAGCTGATATACTGCCAACCTGACCTGATCCAGCTCCGCACAGTCCATGGTCTCGAAGGTGCGCTCGAGCTCATGGACCCAACTCTCTGCCCTGTCTGGATCACGGTCACCAGAAAACGTCAGAGGCCGAAGATGAATAAACCTCTCCAGAAGTGCCGTGCGGTCCTCAGGTGCTGCCGCTGCAACTGGAGTCTGCTGCCGTACCACTAGTGGTACCTCTGGCTAAACTGGTACTGCCTGCAGGGTCTGTGGTGGCTGCTCCTCCGCTACCATCTCTGCGAATTGCTGATCTCCTGCTGGCATCTGTTGGTACGGCTGGTACTGCGGGTATTGCGGGTATTGCTAGTACTGCCAAGGACCCTGGAACATAGCTCTCCACCACTGCTCCATGACGGCTGGCGGGGACGGGGGCGGAAACCACTGCTGCTACTATTGCAGCCATCCCTGCGGTAACGGAACGCCCTGCGGCAACGGGTCCCCAGGCTGCTCGAACTGCTGGGGCTGAGCATCAATCGGCACGTGCTCGGCTGCAACTGACCCATCCGACTCGAACTCCTGATGCTCCATCAGTTCACGAGCTTGCCTGTGAGTGCGTGGAGGCATGTTCTGCAAAACAACCACAATAATAAGTTAACAGATAAAACTCTGGCGGTTAGCAGTGTTACTTGTACTTCCTAATGGACTTTACGTTATTACTTATTCCTATTACAAGTCCTGAAAGACCCCTTGCTCTGATACCACTGTAACGGCCCTGACGCCCGGACCCTCGGCTCCCACCAAGAATCTGAACATCGGCACTGCCGCCCACGGTCCGGAGACTCGAAAGGGCTAATGAATCGATCTAACAAGATATGTAATAGAGATAAATGACAACAAAGGCACTAAAATGTACCAACTAGTGAAGGAAAGAGTCCAACACAACACACAAGTCTAGTACAGTCCAAAAGTAAGTAAAGTACAAGTACAAAAAGTAAAGGGGAAAGACAGGTCCCTTAGGGGCATACCCCGAGGGTGAAGTACACAAGCTAGGGGAACACTGCTCAAGGTAGACGCCGTCTACTACGGCCCCGTCTCCTTAGCCCGCCGCGGAGGGAGCTGCTGTGAAGTCTCACCTGCAAAAGAGGGCATGAGCTTCACGAAGAAGCCCAGTAGGGACTACCAATCTCCCACTGGTTCTAACAGCAGAGATAGAACTAAGTACAGTAAATAAATAAAGCAGTAATTGTATTCTACTAAACAGAGTCAAGTGCGGAAGCGTGAAAGAAACTACACGGTCGTCGGTCTAGGCTACACGTCGGGACCGGAAAACCCGTGTAAAAACACGGCACCAAAAGAAACCCAAGGCTATAAACTCAGATAGTAAAGACTATCTGGACAGTAACACTAGCTACAGAACACTACACTAGTCAACCAGTCAGGTGTGCCACGCGCCTTACCCTCGATCGACAGTCCATGTCTAGCACCTCCCATCGGAGTGAGACGCGGAAACTAAAGTAACCACAACGTCGTAGTCTGGCCGGACTACGGTCCCACGCCTGGCCCCTCTAAATGGTTCTGAAACCACGTAGAGTGAGGCAGTGAGAAATGGACTAGCTGGTCCGCACCGAAAGAGCGCCACAACAACCTCGGCGACCCAGACCCAACTAAGAGAGCTCTACAAACAACTCTACGCCGTTGTCCCCACCGTTTTCCCCTCCGCTCCAAGTCTGTTACTTGAGAACACCCGCTGCTCGGAGAACTCCCTCTAACAGGCGCGCGGGGATGGGGGTCCTAGGTAACGGTAACAACCTGTCTCGTGGACAAGCCCTCAAGTGTCTAGCATAGGGTGAAGAGACTAGAGTAGCACTGCACTAGGAACAACATAGGTGCCAAGAAAACTGAGTCACAGCGGAAGCGGAATGTCAACACTTGTCGCCCGTCCCTCTCGGTCAGAGAGGTGACGTAGCGATACGTCGCGATTAGAATGCGACGTTCCTGCCTATCGTGACAAGAAACCAGAAGGCGACCCTTGAGCCCGTCGTGATAAGAACGCGACAGCTAAGAGCGCCGCAACAACCCTGGGTCTTCTGAACGCGACACGTACCCCGTCGCGATAGGCGGATGTCGCGTTCCGACAAATGCCGAACTCCTAAACGCCGCACACGTACCCCGTAACATTTGCTAAACCCGATGGGTGCCGGGGCACGTTCAGAGGGAATGCGACGCGACGATACGTCGCGACCAGGTCGCGACTGGGAAGCCCGTTGCGACCTCAGTCGAGTGCTCAAATAGAGCAACTCCTATCACCCAAAAAGCCACAAAACTGTACAAGATGAGGAGGGGAAGCATGGAGATGGTGCAAACTGCTCAAATGTCGTCAAACCACCCATAACAGACCCCATGCATGCTAATGACAACTAACTACACTCATTATCCTCACATGCAACATGGATCTCACCTCGTACAAACCCCTCATCAAGCATGAATTCATCCAAACCAAACCATGAAACCATCATACATGGATCATAGACATAATGCACATCCTAAACAAGGATTCTAGGCTTGGAAGTGGGGTTTGGAATTCTAGCATGTAGAACTAGGTGGAGGGTTTGGGGTCCCTACCTCAAAACGAAGATCCACCCAAGATGGGCGTTCTCGTAGGATAGCACCCCTCCTCCTCCGAGCTCCAATGCCCTCGAACACGCCGTCCACGAGCTGAGCACGTCCTTCACAAGCCGATGAAGGGGACCACACCATGGAGGAAGAACAACCCACAGAGAAAAAGGAGGGGAGTGAGAGGGAGAAACACATAAGAACAACACAACACAGTCCAAATCCTTACCTTCATAAAGAACCACACACACTCCAAATCACAACAAGTCCACCCAAGCTCCTCACGGAGTAGGCCAAGCCATAGGAGAATCGCCAGAGAGGAGAAAACACAGAGAACATGCGAAATGGGGCTTTTGCTCTCGGGCTTGGGAACTTAAACACAGACGATAAGAATGCAACGGACCTGGTCGTCGCGTTAGCAAAGCTAACGCGACACCCACCTATGTCGCGATCCGGAAACGCCAGCAACCTTGACGGTCAAAGCCACCACATGGCATGCATGCAACGCTGACATCTGATCGCGACGGACCAATATGTCGCGTTCAAGCATGCATGATGACACGTGTCTCCATCATTCAGACAGCTAAAAGACAAAACAATAGTCTGCTGTTAGAGCCCTGTCGCGACAGGGGCGGCCGGTGCGTTCTCATTCAGAACACGACGGTCACCACAGCCGAGAGAGCTGACCCACAAAGAAGACATGGATGTTACATAGGACACAAAGCACACAACAGTAACCGCCGTAGTCTGGCCAGACTACGGTCCCACGCCTGACCTCTCTAGGTGGTTCTCAGGCCACAAAGAGCGAGGTAGTGAGAAGAAGGACTGACTGACCTGCGCTGGGAAGGACTCCAAATGACCTCGGCGTCCCAGACCAACCACGAGAGCTCTGCAAATGACTCAACGCTGCTGTCCTAACCACCATTTTCCCCTCCGCTCCAGAGTCCGTGACTGGAGCACGCCCGCCGCCTGGAGTACTCCCTCAACAGGTGCGCGGGGACGGGGGCCCCAGGAAATGGTAACAACCTCTCTAATGGGACAAGCCCTCAAGTGCCGAGCACCGGGTGAATGACTAGTGTAGGACCGTACTAGGGAACTAGCACTGGTGCCACGGGTATAATAAGAAGCGGAAACGGTGAAGACTCCACAAAACATGGAACTTCGCAAGACCATAATCTATCTCTGCTGTAGTCGTGATGCATCGATCGCGACGCCCTACCCTGTCGCGACAATGTCACGGCGGCCCAAGCCATCGCGACCTTGTCGCAACGCACAAGAGCGTCATGATGATGTCACGGCGGCCATGCCAGTCGCGACATCATCGCGACCTCTATAGTGGTCGCATCTTCAGCCGAGGGGGGTTCCGGTGCAGTCCTCCCGGGAACCACCCCAAAACACGATACAAACATACCACAAGGGGAGGGGAGCATGCTCAACTTGTAGGAAATCCATTAAACTATGCAACCCACCCTCAAAACCCCACAAACATGGATTTACAAGAATCTACGCTCGATGGAGAATCTCAGTCAACCGTGAGAATGGTCCTCACACTCCCATAACCCAAACCACGGGGAAAAGCATGATCTCAAGGGGAAGGGGAGCATGCTAGGGCGAGAGGATCTAGGGTCCCTACCTCCACAAGTAGAGCCGACCCGTAGGGGCCTTCATGTAGGAATGACCACCTCCTCCTCGCTCCAAGCACCACGACCACGTCCCCTACATGAACGGGACGACACCACCTCAGCACGAGCACCACGAGCACGAAGAACCGGCGAGAAATGCAGGGGAGCTGAGAAGGGAAGAAGAGGGAAGAAGGGAAGAGAGAGAGAGCGAGAGGAGGAGAATGGGGAGCAGCCTCGGTTTTTAAACCAACGGCCCCCAAGATGCGACGGGTCATCCCGGCGCGACAACGACCATGTCGCGACGCATAAGAGCGTCGCAATCATGTCGCGACAGCCACCCCCGGTGAGACCCCAAAAGCAGTCAAACCTCGAAGACTGGGAAAAGCAAACGCGATGGCTGACCAGGTTGCGTCAATGCTGTACGCACCTGCCATCCGACACGACCATTCTGACAGACAGGATAGCGGTCACGTTTGTCAGAAAAGCAATCGCGACGTCGCCAGACACTGCGACAAGAACACAGCCCACCCCCGTCGCGATGGCCAAGTCTGTCGCCACACAAACCATGTCATGATGGTCTCCCCCATCGCGACCCTGAGGATAGGGCCAATAGCCCAAGGGGGGCCGGGTCTTACAGTAAGACAACACTAGATAGTATTGTTAGTACTTAGTGTGGTGTGTGTAAAACAAGGGAAAACTTGGCGGAAACAATCATACAAAGTGCACAGAGAATTTATCTTGGTTCGGACCTTCTTTCAATCAGGAGTCCTACATCCAGTCCCCAAGCACCCCTTGGAATTTTCACTAACTGTCAATAACACTTGGCCTTCTCTCCACTAAAAGGTATTACACCCACTTGCCTCCCAAGCAAGTCTTCCCTTCACAGAGGGGTATTACAACCACCTATCACAGTAGGCCCTCCCTTCTACAAAAGGGGAACTACATGGATCAAACCACCTACTGGTTTCTACACTGAAATGAACACAGTGTGTAAGCTCAGAAAATGAGCAAACATAGAAGATCAGAAAGAGATTACAAATATGAATGAAAGCTCTAACTCTTTCTGACTATGAGGGTGGATAAAAGAAAATCTAGAACACTGAACGCCACCCAAAAGCTACTGAGTAAGCGTGATCGGAACGCCTCAGCCAAGCCTGTTAAACCGATAACGTACTTGATCCGAGTCCGTCTCCCGTGAACGGGCCGAAGCCTCGCAAGGGATACCACACCACAGTCCGTGTAAATATAAAAGAACACATCATTTCATATATATATTTCACAAGTTTACATAGCCATATTTCCATTAAATTGAAAGAAAGTACAAGAGCCTGGGGCATACCCCGAGGTACAACTGAAGAAAGTAAACAACTAGCTACAATATTACTTCTACACTGCACTAGACTGAGGATACACTACTGGAGGTACTGACCCTGCACCGCTACGACGCGGCTCCGAATGGACGACGGTCGAGAAACATCCTTCTCTCTCTCACCTGTGGGGGTAGGGGTGGCCTGCGAGTCACTGGCTCAGTAGGGAACTCCCCAAAACCGAGCAAACCAAACCACAGGTACAAAAGCAGTAAATAGTACCAACAATTTATAGAACAGCTAAGCTGGATATGAAAGCTGTTAAAAGTACTCACCATCTGCCGATACTAAACAACTGTAATAATTAAACGGCAAACAGTACAAGTGTACGAGCTAAAGTAGAGACAGCCAAACACGAGCCATGTGAACTAGTTCGCGACACCAGAGATTGACTCGGACAAGCTAACACAGGTCTACCTCTCAGTCTCGCAGCCACGAACGAAAGGTCCAGCTGCCGCTCCACGTGAAAAAGCCAAGTAACTGTGGAGACCAACTAAACACCACCACCTGCGGACCACACGGTCGCAGGCCCATGCCTAGCACCTCTAGAGACCCTGGCCTGGGCTCGCTAGAGTGAGGCACTGGAAAAGGACTAGCTGGGGACCAGTGTCGACTACTGGTGTCTGTACCCCCAACTACGAGCGCGCTACAAGTGACTAAAAGACAAGTACGACAGTCACTGTCCCATTGTCATCTTTCCCTCAGCCGGACGTACAACTTAAACACAAGAGTGTGGGTGTCCAGGTCAGACGACACAGACCTCGATGGTATAACACAAGTACCGGGACAAAGCCCCGAGCTAACAGCCTGGCTCATAGAGAACCTAGGGCACCCAACTAGAGAGGTAACCACGATAGGCGTCATACTACTTGCCACGTACACAAAACCACGTGCACGTCACACACAAACCACGTGAAGACTCACGTAAACCGCGTGCACTAGTAGTCCACTACACGTGAACACCATGTAAACACGTAAAGAACCAACCAATGCGTACCCAGTACGCTAGTTTCAGAAACACGAGCACTAGGTGCACCACAATTATCGTTGCACCACTCGATAACATGAAATATATGATATAACAACTTTTCATAAAACATGCTGGCGGGCGGCACATCGACTGCCGTCGATGGGATGTAAACGGCAAGGTATCTGGCCGCTAAGCTCCCAGCTGAAGACCTGGCGTCATCGATGTTGACGCCAAGATCTTCGGCCATCAACTTCACAGAAACCTTGGGCTGATACCTCAGGTATCCAGCCCTAATTAACAGAAAAACATGAGGAATCACTTCTCTAACATGCATGAATTTTAGTTAAATAAAAAACAACATATTTCCATTTGTAAACTGATCAAACCACCCATCAACCCGCTGAAGTACCATTACCAAAAACACAATTATCTTGCAAATTCATGCGTCCAGATGAGTTATCACAATCTATAGGGACTAAAGGGATCGTTCCTACCTCAATAGGCACTAAACCTCCTAATTCTCCCGATTCGCACCAAACCTTCGCGAGCTCCTACGGCAATTACACCCGTTTGGCATTTCCTTGGCCGATCGTCACCACCTCACGTTCCACGATCCTCCAATTAACCTTATACAGCTCTTGAAGTGGGGAAGCAAGGGGCATGAAAACAGGGCAAGGGAGAGGGAGAATGAGCTGAGGAAACTGTCTTCGGGCAGACCTATATTTGCAGGTCGCACAGGTTGGCGTCAACCTAATGCCGTTTAGGGAAACCGCCACCATGAACGTCACATAGCCTGCCGTTAAGTTCATAGAGTTGGCGTCACCTTCGATGGTCGCCAAGATAGTCAACGTCCACACCTGGCCGTCAACTCCCTATCAATTGCAGCAGGTTCTAACTTATCTCAGAACCCAACCTGTACCAAACTGCACACACCACACGTCCAAACACATTGCCTCACAATGGCACCACAACCATTACACACATGATCCATAAGGATCCGAAAACACACGACGTTACATTACTATCATCTAAAAAGAAAATTTCGACCTCGAAATTCATAACACAACTCAAACTTAAACAACTTAAACACACACACTTTTACAAGTAGTATCATCTAAAAAGAAATAAAAAAGCTTATTCAAATAGATAGGGATACCCTTTAGCCATCTCCTCGGCTAATTCCCAGGTATCCTCACCACCCAACCTATTTTCCCATTTCACTTTAACTAATTCAATTTCTTTATTTCTCAACTTCTTTATCTTTCGATCAGTAATTTGTACTGGATACTCTGGCATGGTCATATCCGGCCTCAAGTCACCACCTTGATAACTGATTATTTGGGCTGGATCTTCATACACTTTCTTAACATAGAAACATGAAATATATCATGGACATCCGCAAAATCTGCTGGCAAATCCAATCTATAAGCTGTTCTCCAATTCTCTCAATCACCTGGAAAGGTCCCACATACCTGGGCTCAATTCCAGTCTTACCAAATCTCATAATACCTTTCTCGGGGAAACTCTCAAGAAAACAAAATCTCCCACTCAAATGAAGTGGTCTCCTCTGATATCTGCATAACTCTTTGCCTACTTTGAGCTGCCTGCAATTTTCTTTAATAAGCTTTACTACTTCTGTGGTTTGTTGAATCAATTCAGGACCCCTAATTGCCTTTCTCCCACTTATGCCAGTTCAAGGGTTCTACATGGCCTTCCATATAAAGCTTCTACGGTGCCATCCTAAGACTGGTATGATAACTATTATTATAGGCAAATCAACCATTCAAATGATGCTCCCAATTACTCCCTAACTAAACAACAAGCCGCAACATATCTTCAATCGTCGGATAGTCCTCTCTGTCTGACCATTGTTGGGGATGATAAGCGGAGCTATATCTCAGCTTAGTGCCAATTACTCTCTGCAGACTTCTCCAAAAACCAGAAGTAAATCTTGGATCTCTATCAGACACAATAGTCTTCGGAATACCATGCAATGGAACAATTCTTTCAACATAAACCTTTGCTAATTTATCCCGCCAAGACATACTTACTGCCACTAATCTGCACACCTTAGTTAATTGTCAACAAATACCCATATTCCATTATGTCCGGAACTCGATCTTGGTAAACTGCCACAAAGTCCATGGCAATATCATCCCATTTCCACTGTGGAATGGGAACGGTTGCAATAAACCTCTAGGCTTCTGATGTTCTGCTTTAATCTGTGACAGATAGCACATCTTGCAACAATTCTGCTATTTCCTTTTCATATGAGGCCACCAGAAAGCTTCCTTAAATCGTGGTACATTTTAGTACTACCGGATGGATAGTGTACTAGATTTATGAGCCTCTTCCAACACTCGCTGCTTTACTCTCTTTGTGGAACAACACCTGCCTTTGAGCCTAATCACACAATTATCATCAATGGTAACTCCTTCCATTTTGCAATCTCAGCTAACTTACATCGCTCTTGAGCCTCAACAATCTGCTAATACAAGGCGGCTCTACAGCACTAGAGCTAGTACCGCCCGTCGCTGACTACTGGCACATACAAGGAGTTCTCCCTATCTCTTCATACAACTTCCACTCTTTGATCATCATCATTTATACATGCCTTCTGCTCAAGGCATCTGCTACAACATTGGCCTTACCCGGATGGTAAGCCAAACTGAAATCATAATCTTTAAATATTCAATCCATCTGCGCTGACGAAGATTTAAATCCTTCTGCGAGAAGATATACTTCAAACTTTTATGATCTGTAAAGATCTCAAATCTCTCTCCATACAGATAAGCCTCCATATTTTCAAGGCAAACACATTGCTGCCAATTCCAAATCATGAGTGGGGTAATTCTCCTCTACCGGCTCAATTGCCTGGACGCATAAGCTATCACTTTGCCATGCTGCATAAGCACTGCTCCAAGTCCACTCCTTGAAGCATCTGTATATACACAAAACCACCACTTCCTCCGGTAATGTCATATGGGTGCTGATGTAAGTCTTCTTCAATTCTATAAAACTTTCTGACATTCACGGACCACACGAATGACACACCTTTCCAGTCAACTTGGTCATAGGTGCTGCAATCTTAGAAAAATCTTGTATAAAGCGCCTATAATAACCTGCCAATCCCAAAAAACTTCTAATCTCAGTGATTGTCTTAGGCATTCCCATTTCATCACTGCTCCACTTTACTCGGGTCTACTGCCACTCCTTTAGCTGAGATAACATGACCCAAACTGAATTTCTTTCAACCAAAATTCCACTTTTGAATTTGGCAAACAACTGTTATCCCTAACAACTGCAGGTAAACCTCAAATGAGCTGCATGCCCTCTTCAGTGAATAAATTAGAATATCATCTATAAAGACCACAATGAATTGGTCAAATACGGATGAAAGATTCTATTCATCAGATCCATAAAACCTACAGGAGCATTGGTCAGCCCAAATGGCATAACCACAAATTCATAGTGACCATATCTGGTTCTAAAAGCTGTTTTATCTATATCCTCCTCTTTAGTTCTCAACTGATGGTACCCAGATCTTAAATCAATTTTAGAAAATACTTTTGCTGATTGTAACTGATCAAACAGATCATCTATCCTCGGCAACGGGTATTATTCTTAATGGTCACATCATTCAACTTTCTATAATCAATACACATACGAAACTTCATCTTTCTTTTCACAAATAATACCGGCGCTCCCACGGGGAATGACTTGGTCTAATAAACCCTTCTGCAATAGCTCTTCTAATTGCTTTTTCAATTCTTTAAGTTCTACTGGTGCCATCCGATATGGAGCTTTAGAGATCGGCATGGTACCTGACAGCAACTCAATGGTAAAGTCCACCTCTCTATGTGGAGCTAAACAGGCAAATCTTCAGGAAAAACATCAGCAAATTCCCTAACCACGGGAACTGCTTCCACTGACTAGCTTCTACCAGACTTACCAGGCTAAATAGGCTACACATCCAGCATTATCAACTTTCTAGCTCTAATTGCAGAAATTAGAAACTGAGAGGTATAAAAAGGCATACCTGATATTCAAATATTACACCATTAGGATGACAAAACCTGATATTTTCTTTCTGCAATCTAGCATTGCTCCATAAGTCTCAAGCCAATCATACCCAAAATAATATCATAATCTGTCAACTGCAGGGCATACAACCGATCGACATCTGATTCCCTCAATCATACAGGAGCTTCATCTGTATAGCTCGAAGTGAGCAGGAACTCACCCGAGGGAACCTCCACTACTAATTCACAAGACTTTTCCTCTAAAAGATGAGTCATGCAATCCAGAAATTCTTCGAAAATGAAAGAATGAGAGGCACCCGAATCAAATAAAACTCTTGCTGAATAGTCATAAAGAGGTAAAGTACCTTCTATCATATTCGATGCCTCCGCCTGGGCTCGGGTGATAGCCATAACCCGACCTCTTCCTCGCTGCTGCGGTACTCCTCTGCCACGGCTTGCCTGCGGCTGCTGAGACTGCTGAGGCTGCTGCTGCTGCACACCTCTTCCATACCCATACTCTCTCGGAAGGGGCAATTGCGGATCAAATGCCCTGGCTGATTGCAATTATAACATCTATATCCTGGTGGAAAATAGGCTGCTGCAGTACTCTGCTGCGATCCTCCACCTCTGGTCTACCACGACCTTGCTGAAATTGCTGACGCCTCCCCATCTCTTCCTTTACCTTTAAATGCTTGCTTCAATTTCTGGCCCCATTTCCAAAGCCTGATGAAAAGGTTCTGCTGGTGCTTTACCCTTACTCGCACCCACTGACTGCTGCGGTAGCCGAAAACTACCTGAGCCTGACTCGCCACCTGACGAGTCCGAATAGACCTCTCCAACGTAGCTCCCTCTGAGCTGCTTCTTCCACTGTTTTACACATGAGAGGTACTATTGCATCTGCAACTCTACTCTCAAACCTCTAATGAAATACTCAACATTATATTATTATCTGATACTACATAAGGCGTATATCGGCTAAGAGCCATAAACCTCATCTGATACTCTAAAATGAAGAGTTACCTTGCTGGAGTGTCCAAACTGCTCTCTCTTCACTTGCTGCACTTGAATCGGAAACATGTATCGTTAAATACATCAAGAAATTTGACCAAGTGATAGCCTCTTCTGTCCTGCCTGCAAAGTGGTCTGCATCTTCAATCGCCACCATTCCAATGCAAAACCCCGAACTGATAAGCAGCTAACACGACTTTATCTGCTGCCGGACATCTCATGCTCGCAAGACTCTTCAATCTCATGGACCCAGTGTTCCACTGTATCTGGATTCGGCCCTCCTAAGTAAGTAGGCGGCTGCAATCTCAGAAATTTCTCAACTTGCATCACTGGTCCTCTGCTAATAACACTGGTGGTGGTGGTGGCACAGGTGCTACAAAAGGCACCTCACTCCTGGCGGAACTGGAGCAATTGGTACAGTCTCTCCATCCCCAGGTGGCATTGCAACCGGTGGTACCGGCACTGCTGATCCATCCCTTGGATATCAGTGAGGCTCTCCCAGATCCTCTATCATACGCTGAGTGCTCTCCTCTAGATCATCTCCTCCACCACCCCAATCTCTCTATCAGCCATTTCAAATTCTACATAAACAAAGACCAAACAAAATCACAACAACAAATATCAGAAACCAGGGCCCTACCAGCAGTGTACAAAGACCAAAATAAGGCTATGTATCTTTCTAGTTCCCTTATATTAACATGGACCTTGCTCTGATACCAACTTTGGCAGAACACCTCGGCCAAGCCCGTTAAACCGATAACGTACTTGATTCGAGTCCGTCTCCGCGAACGGCCGAAGCCTTGCAAGGGATACCACACCACAGTCCGTTAAATATAAAAGACACATCATTTCATATATATTTCACAAGTTTATTAGCCATATTTCCATTAAATTGAAGAAAGTACAAGAGACTGGGGCATACCCCGAGGTACAACTGAAGAAAGTAAACAACTAGCTACAATATTACGCTACACTGCACTACTACTGAGACTACACTACTGGAGGTACTGACCCTGCACCGCTACGACGCGGCTCCGAACTGGACGATGGTCGAGAAACATCCTCCTCGCTCTCACCTGTGGGGGTAGGGGTGAGCCTCGCGAGTCACTGGCTCAGTAGGGAACTCCCTCAAAACCGAGCAAACCAAAACCACAGGTACAAAAGCAGTAAACAGTACCAACAATTTATAGAACAACTAAGCAAGATATGAAAGCTGTAAAAGTACTCACCGTCTGCCGACTACTAAAACAACTGTAATAATTAAACGGCAAACCAGTACAAGTGTACGAGCTAAAGTAGAGACAGCCAAACACGTGCCACGTGAACTGGTTCGCGACACCAGAGACTGACTGAGTCGGACAAGCTATCACAGGTCTACCTCTTAGTCTCGCAGCCACGAACAAAAGGTCCAGCTGCCGCTCCACGTGAAAAAGCCAAGTAACTGTGGAGACCAACTAAACACCACCACCTGCGGACCACACGGTCGCAGGCCCATGCCTGCACCTCTAGAGACCCTGGTCTGGGATCGCTAGAGTGAGGCACTGGAAAGGACTAGCTGGGGACCAGTGTCGACTACTAGTGTCCGTACCCCCACTACGAGTGCGCTACAAGTGACTAAAAGACAAGTACGGCAGTCACTTCCCATTGTCATCTTTCCTCAGACGGACGTACAACTCAAACACAGGAGTGAGGTGTCAGGTCAGACGACACAGACCTCGACGGTACAACATAAGTACTGGGACAAAGCCCCGAGCTAACAGCCTGGCTCATAGAGAACCTGGGGCACCCAACTGGAGAGGTAACCACGGTAGGCATCGTACTACTTGCCACGTACACAAAACCACGTGCACGTCACACACAAACCACGTGAAGACTCACGTAAACCGCGTGCACTAGTAGTCCACTACACGTGAACACCATGTAAACACGTAAAGAACCAGCCAACTGCATACCCATATGCTAGTCTCAGAAACCACGAGCACTAGGTGCACCACAATTATCGTTGCACCGCTCGATAACATTAAATATCTGATATAACAACATTTTCATAAAAACATGCTGGCGGCAACATCGACTGCCGTCGATGGATGTAACAGCAAGGATCTGGCCGTTAAGCTCCCAGCTGAAGAACCCTACATCAATCGATGTTGACGCCAAGATCTCGGCCATCAACTTCACAAAAACCCGGGCTGATACCTCAGGTATTCCCAGCCCTAAATTTAACAGAAAAACATGAGGAATCACTTTCTCTAACATGCATGATTTTAGTTAACTCAAACAACATATTCCATTATTAAACTAATCAACCTACCCAAAAAACAACATCTTGCAAATTCATGCGTTCCAGATGCGTTATCAAATCTATAGGGACTAAAGGGATCGTTCCCTACCTCAATGGCACTAAACCTCCTAAATTCTCCCGATCGCACCAAACCCTTCGCGAGCTCCTACGGCAATTACACCACGTTCCGGCGTTTCCTTGGCTGATTCGTCACCACCTCACGTTCCACGATCCTCAATTAACCTTATACAGCTCTGGAAGTAGTGGGGAACAAGGGCATGAAAACAGGGCAAGGGAGAGGGAGATGAGCTGAGAAACTATCCTCGGGTAGCCTATATTCTATGTCGCACAGGTTGGCGTCAACCCTAATGCCGTTTAGGGAAACCGCCCCATGAACGTCCACATAGCCTGCCGTAAGTTCATAGAGTGGCGTCACCTTCGATGTCGCCAAGACAGTCAACGTCCACACTCCGTCAACTCCCTATCAACTGTAGCAGTCTACTTATCTCAGGACCAAACCTGTACCACACCGCACACACCACACGTCCAACCAATTGGCCTCACAATGGCCACCACAACCTTACACACATATCCATAAGGATCCGAAAAGCACACAACGTTAAGTAAAGAGCGTGGAATCTAGCTTGAACAAAGGCTCTCTTGAGATCTTTACTCTCTCTCTTTCTTTTTGAGGTAGTATTGGTGCTCTCATGTGTACTTCTGCTGTTCTTGTAATTGTGTCACCCCGCATGCATATCTTTATTTCAAACTTCAGCTCCTTATAAACGTTCGAGTCTTCAGCTTCCCGTTGAATGTAGTCATTTGATTCTGGATGTTGTGTCTTGAGCTTCTTAAAGGTCCTATCATCATATCATCATACTTTGAGTCTCAATGGCTTCCCGCTATAAAGGTAGCGCATGGTTCTATTAGACAGCTTTAATAGATTCTGCAAGACCATACCATGATAGTTTTTCTCTATCTCGGGGTTGACTTGTGAATTGCTTTAAAAGAACCCAGAAATTCAAGAATAAGTGGAATCAACAATGTTGGGTTTTTCATATATCATGTTTTTGATGATCACATTAACACCCTTGAACATTGATTTAATGCAAAATTGATGTGCTAACTAACATGAAAAACACCATGAAGTGATTGAGTTAAACATTGCTAAATCATACAATGTATATCACTAACAATGTATTTGCATGTAGGTGCACAAGCATGAAACATGGAGCATTGAAGAGATGAGCAAAAAGCACAAAAATCTGTCAAAAAGGTGTATCTGTCGACAGATGAACTCTACCTGTCGACAGATTCATACAGTCATTCCAAGACAGAACTCAGGTTTGCATCTCTGAGTGTATCTGTCGACAGATGCAATGTACTGTCGACAGATACACACAGACAACCCAGGACAGAGCTCAGGTTTTCAATTCCTGAGTGCATCTGTCGACAGATGCAAACTGCCTGTCGACAGATACACTCAGAAACTCATTTTCCTGAAACCCTCTCAGCCTGAGTCTGCCTGTCGACAGATGCAAGTGCACCTGTCGACAGCCGACGGAAACTTCAGATTTTGGGTTTCCAAATCCGGCCCCACTTGGGTGTTTCCTTCCTCCACGACCCCCACCTTTACCTAACACTATATAAGCATCCTTTGGAGCCAAATTCGCAGAGAGCAGCCTCCCATCCAAGAGCCTCCAAGGGACCAAGAGGAAAAGCCCCAAATTGCTGCTCTGCTTCAACTTTCCGCCCAGATCGACGTGGAATCACCATCTATGCGGAGCTGAAGCCGGATCGTCATCAATTCAACCTTCTACATCGATCAATCTACATCCAATCGAAGTTTGAAGAGCGTTTGGACGATCCACGAGAAGAATTCCAACCGGATTTGTTCCCTAATTCCCAATTCTTCTCCATTTCATAATTTCCATTCCATCGTGTGTGTGTGTGTTGGTTTCGAGCATCCCTTGTGCTTGATTCACGTATTTGTGGTTGTTCTGATCGGGTCATCAGACAACGTGTGTGTGGTTGAGTTGTAGTGTTGAACTCGTATAACAGTCGTTTCTGCGTGGTGTGTGGACGGTGGATGTAGGATACACGAGTTGTGTACTCCGAACACCTTAAATCATCGTTGTTCACGGTGTTCATACGCACGTTTGATTTTCTGTTCTCACTTAAATCAACTCAAGCGGTCTCACACTTAATTGAATTTGAATCAAATTTCATTAAGATCGCTGTAGCATCGAAAAGAAGCCATCGATAGTTTAAAATTGCCGTAATCTATTCAACCCCCCCTTCTAGATTACCGTATTGTGTACTTCCGCATAACTCTTCAATTGGTATCAGAGCGGGTTTCTCCGATTTACAGCTTTTCGTAATTTGATCTAGCGATCAGGAGATTTTCGATCTTATGGATTCTAGCAAAGGGTATATGGCCGAGGGACATTCAGTAACCAGGCCACCCTATTTTGATGGCACTGACTATTCCTATTGGAAAAATCGTATGCAGGTATTTTTGAGAGCTCAAAACTACGAGCTGTGGAAGATAGTCAGCAAAGGACCATATGTATTGCCCGAGGACGAAGACACCTGGACGAAAGACCAAATAGCCAAGGAACTCTCAACTGGAGCACTAAACATGATGCAATGTGCGGGCATCCAAAGGAGTTCTCAAGAGTCTCCACATGCTCAACAGCAAAAGAGAGTGGGACAAGCTTGAACTTATCTACGAAGGTACGTCGAGGTAAGGGAACTAAAGTTAGCATGTTAGTGTCTGAATATGAAATGTTCAAGATGAAAACTGATGAAACCATATCAGACATGTTTGCAAGATTCATGCTAATAGTTAACGGGCTAAAAGGTCTAAGAAGGAATACTCTGAAAGTGACTTAGTGAGAAAGATCCTTCGATCTCTTACTTCATCTTGGAATACTAAGGCCACTGTCATTGAGGATTCCAAAGACCTTTCCAAAATGAAATTGGATGAACTAATTGGCTCTCTAATGACATATGAAATCAACATCAAAAGAAAAGAATTAGAAGAAAATCCTAGAAAGTCAATTGCTTTAAAAGCATCCAATAAAACATCAACAAGCTCCAAGAAATCTATTCAACAAGATAGTGATGAGCAAGAAACATCTAGTGAGAGTGATGATGGTGAAATGGCAATGCTCACTAGACAATTCAAGAAATTTTTGAAGTTCAAGAGGAGAGAAACAGGTAATTCCAAACCCTTTCCTAAGAAAAATTTTCACAGAAATATGAGTCAAACAAAAAATCTGACATTGTTTGTTATGAATGCAAGAAACAGGGGCATATGAGAGGAGAATGCCCGGAACTCAAGAAGAAGCTGAAGAAAGACAAATTCACCTCCAAAAAGGCCAAAGCAATGTTGGCCACCTGGAGTGATGAAGATGAAGATGAAGATGCACAAGAAACATCCGATGATGAAGAAGTGAAATGCTTGATGGCCAGGAGTGATGACTCCAGCGAGGTAAATTTCTCATTTGATGATTTCACTGCAAGTGAATGGGAGGAAGCATACACTACTTTATTTGAAAAATTTCGTGAATATAGATCTGAGAATAGAGCATTAAAAAAGAAATGCAACTCCCTTGTGCATGATAAGAACAATGATGAACAAATTGCATTCCTGACAAAAGAATTAGAAATGATGAAAGTTGATGAAAAGACTCATAATGAAGAAATGGATTGCTTGAAAATGAAATTGCAAGAAACACAAAAAGAAAAAGACTGTTTAAGCCATTCTATTGAATTCCTTCAAGAAGAACAATTGGAAACCAAGAAAAAGTTGGAACAAACTGAAAAGGAATTGAAAGAAAAATCTGAGGACTTAATGAAATTGTAAAAGGGAAGCAAAATCTAGATGCGGTTTTGGGCGCCAAAATACATGTAACCAAGCATGGATTAGGATATCAACCTGTCAAACAAAAGAAAATAGGAGAGTCATTGATACTTCATTTGTTGATCCTAGCCCAAGCACAACCAAGCATGCTCCCACAAAGCATAATTCAAGAAAGTCTCAGACCAAGCCACTACTACACAAACAAAATGTTCCCAACAAACAAAAGAAAAAGCCACCTGTCGACAGATACAACGGTGCCTGTCGACAGACAAGAACAGTTTCAATGAATAAACAGTCTATCAAGCAACAGAAAATTGAAAAGAAAATTCCTTCATGCAATGTGTGTAAAAAGATTGGTCATGATGAAAAACAATGTTGGAATAATCCAAAGAAACAAAAAGTCAAACAAGTTTGGATTCCTAAACATCTACTTTGTTGCATGAATGAAATTTTGGGACCCAAAGTAATTTGGGTACCAAAACCTCTTGTCTGATCCACATTTGCAGGAATGCCTAGCAGCCCAACATCAAAACAAATGGTACTTGGATAGCGGCTGTTCGAGGCACATGACGGGCGACAAAGGTAAATTCTGTTTCCTAGTGGAGAAAGACGGAGGACAAGTCATTTTTGGAGGTAACAACAAAGGCCAAATCATTGGCACAGGTAATGTTGGTAAGTGTTCCTCCAATTCAATTGAAAATGTACTGTTGGTTGATGGCCTTAATCACAATTTGCTTAGCATAAGTCAATTATGTGATAGAGGTCACAACGTCATTTTTGAATCAAATTCATGTCAAATTGTTGATAAAGAAACAGGAAGTGTAAAATTTTCTGGAAAAAGAGTGAATAACATTTACTTAGTTGATTTAGATGATCCAGAAAATGACAACTTGTGTCTTGTTGCAAATAGACAGGATGAATTGACCTTGTGGCATCGTAGGCTTGGCCATGCGAGCTACAACGTGTTGCACAAGATCATGAAGCTCAAATTGGTAAGTGGACTTCCTGACATCTCTTTTAGCAACAACGAAAGTTTTTGTGATGCATGTGCACAAGGAAAACAAACCCGGAAGTCTTTCAAATCTAAAGCACCGGTAAGCACATCTAAACCATTTGAACTGTTGCACATGGACCTGTTTGGACCAACTAGAACTCTAAGTCTCAATGGCAAACGTTTTGGTTTTGTCATTGTAGATGATTTCTCTAGGTTCACATGGGTCAAATTCTTGGCACACAAAAGTGAAACACTCACAATCTTTCAAGAATTCTTTAACAAGATTGAGCATGGCAATGTGAATAAAATATGCTCAATCCGCACCGATCACGGGGGAGAATTTGATAACAATGCATTTTCTGATTTTTGCAGGCACCAAGGGATTGAACATCTGTTCTCTTCCCCAAGGACTCCAGAACAAAACGGAGTAGTGGAGAGGAAAAACAGAACATTGGTGGAAATGGCTCGCACTCTTCTGGTTGAAGGCCAACTCTCCAAAAGATTTTGGGCAGAAGCAGTGAACACTTCGTGCTACATTCTAAACAGAGCCATGGTAAGACCTGTGATAAAGAAAACCCCTACCAGTTATTGAAAGGTAAGAAACCCAACCTTGGGTACTTCCGAGTTTTTGGCTCAAAGGTATTTATTCACAACAATGATAAATCTGATTTAGATAAATTTGAAGCCAAAAGTGATCAAGGTGTTTTTCTAGGCTACTCAGAACACTCTAGGGCATATAGGGTGTTTAACAATAAAACACGAACTGTGGAAGAAACTCCACATGTCATTTTTGATGAGACTTATGCCAAGTCTAACAGATTGAATGTTAACAGGATTGAAGAAGAGGATGAAGGAACATCGCTTAAGGATCTACAAGTCAAAGCAAAAGACAAATCTGAAGTAGACTCCAAGACCAAAGGTGGATATCTTCACCGGGACTACGATGAAGATGATGAAATAGCATTCAGAAAACAAGATGAAACACTTGAAGAGAATCCACCAGAAAGTGATCCTCCTGAAGAACAACATTCACAAGATCAAATTCCTCAAGGACAAGATACTCCCGGCCCTTCAACAATCACAAATGTGAGGTATTCCAAAGATCACCCACTTGATGATGTGATAGGTAGTTTAAATGATTCTGTTCAAACGAGGTCTCAAGTAAGAAAAATAATTGAACATGATCTTTTTGCCTTTGTCTCTCAAGTGGAACCCAAAAATGTTGAAGAAGCCTTAAAAGACAACTCATGGATTGATGCTATGCATGAGGAACTTGGTCAATTTCAAAGAAATAATATGGAGTTTAGTTCCTAAAACCCCTGAAATCTCTATCATAGGAACTAGATGGGTGTTTAGGAATAAACTTAATGAAGAAGGAAAAGTGATAAGAAATAAAGCAAGACTCGTAGCAAAAGGATATAGTCAAGAATTTGGTGTAGACTTTGAAGAGTCCTTTGCTCCTGTAGCCAGGTTAGAAGCAGTCAGAATTTTATTGGCATATGCATGCTCCCATAAGTTTAAACTCTATCAAATGGATGTTAAAACTGCTTTCTTAAATGGCTATATCAAAGAAGAAGTCTATGTCTCTCAACCACCAGGTTTTGAAAATTCTGAAATGCCTAACCATGTGTATAAATTGCACAAAGCTCTTTATGGTTTGAAACAGGCACCTCGAGCTTGGTATGATAGACTAAGCAATTTTCTGGTAAGCAAGAGCTACTCAAGAGGTAAAGTAGACCAAACACTCTTCACTAAGAAAGTTCGCAATCACATAATTGTTGTTCAAGTTTATGTGGACGATATCATATTTGGTTCTACTAACCCTTCACTGTGTGAAGAATTTTCTAAACACATGCACAGTGAATTTGAGATGAGTCTAATGGGGGAGCTTCAATTCTTTCTTGGTTTGCAGGTGAAACAACATAAAGACGGATTCTTCATAAATCAAGAAAAGTATGTCAAAGAGCTTCTCAAACGATTTCAATTTGAGCAAGCTAAACCGGCCTCCACCCCAATGAGCACAAGCATCAAATTGGAAAATGATGAGAAAGGTAAACCGGTAGATGCAAAGCACTTCCGAGGTATGATTGGCTCACTCCTTTATCTTACTGCAAGTAGACCGGATATTCAATTTAGTGTTTGCCTTTGTGCTAGATATCAATCTAGTCCAAAGGAAAGCCATTTAATTGCAGTCAAGAGAATTTTCCGATATCTCTCCGGAACATGCAATTTGGGTTTTTGGTACCCAGCAGGCAGTAGCTTTGATTTGATTTCATATTCTGATGCTGACTATGCTGGATGTAAAATCGATAGAAAAAGCACTAGTGGATATTGCCAATTCCTTGGCGGTTGCATGGTTTCGTGGGCATCCAAGAAACAACACTCGGTTGCACTCTCCACTGCAGAGGCAGAATATGTCGCTGCAGGAAGTTGTGCAGCTCAAGTGTTGTGGATCAAAAGTCAGTTAGCTGACTATAATGTTCAAATTGGATGCACACCTATCCTATGTGACAACACAAGTGCTATCAATCTTTCAAAAAACCCTGTCCAACACTCACGGACTAAACACATAGAAATCCGTCATCATTTCTTGAGAGATGAAGTTGCCAATAAAACCTTGGAACTCATTTTCATTCCCACAGAAAAACAATTGGCTGATATTTTCACCAAACCCTTGTCTGAAGATAGATTCACATCCTTAAGAAGAGAATTGGGTTTGTGTAAAATGCAATGAAACTAACTCTCCATATTGGAGTACATGCTCTTTATGTGTGAATGACTATGTGGTATATCAAATGGTGAACTGTGGAAGAACAAGTTCGGCTTGTTTGGAAACTATCATCATGCGTGAGGAAATATTCTCCGCCAAGTATCCATAGTCCCATTACATATAAAGGTCCTGTACTTCACATAGGATTTTTAGTTTCCTTACATTTTATCATGTTAACTCCATTAAACAAATTTTTTTTCTGTGATCATGTGCTTGTGTGTTACTTTCTTTAAATGATCATGTTTGTTTTGTATCAAATGCTTGTGTGAATCCTTGCTTAGATGTCGTGTCAACACGTGCACACACTATGGGGGAGTAAGTTAAGGTTTGTTGAGTATTTTCTGAGGAAACTCTTCCAACATCTACTTGTTGAATTCTCACTTCCTTGAACTCAATGTGCAATCAATCTGAAACCAGAAAAAATCCACTCTGTTCATATCTGTCGACAGACACATTCCATCTGTCGACAGATACAATCAGTCTTGTTCTGACAGATACACACATTCTTCCTTATTTTTCAAATCCTTCTTCATACTTTTCAGGAAAAGTGTTCCTTACTTGATTTAAAGGTAAACCTTGGTTTGTTTGTGTGCAATATAACCCTTCATATCCACTTCATGTCAAAGTCATGAACCAAGTCTAAATGTTTTTTTGATGCATAACCTGATTAAGGTCTTTTTAGATCATTTTGAACACAATGATCAAACCAAATGATTTTTAAAACATCTCTTTTGAATAACTCCCTTGTCGTTAAACATGAATCTAAAATGATTTGAAAACTCAGAAAGCTCTTGAATTTAATGTTCTACATTACAACTTGCCTAAAGAAATCTCATGTACTTGACAAAAAAGCAAAAATAATAATAATAAAAAAAAAGGGAGAAAAGCTACCTATTTCTTCGGTTCAATCAAAGTTATATCTCTTTGTGGGATGGAGGTAGAGCAATGATGAAAATGACTAAGTAACCGGGGACATGGGCATCACAAATGTCGGTCTTCGCGTCAAAAGGTTGTTTCATTATCTCTATACACTGGCTTGATGGACACTCACATTGAGTAACTGGGGGTATTGGCATCACAAATGTCTACCTTCACATGAAAAAGTGAAAGTGCTCCTCATTGCCACTCTTTTCCATCTTCGTTGTTTAAAGATTCTAAAATCATACCAGAAATAGAGTGAAGCCTCCGAAAATTTTTGTGTCAAGTCCAATGTGTTTCTTCGGTAAGACGTTCTTGTGGCCATTTAATTCAATTGTCATCTGACTATCATCTCTATTTAAATGCATGTTTCTCTTCAACGGCCTTAATCAAAAGAGTTATTTAATTTTCACTGGTTTTGTGAAATGTGTTCCTCATGATCTAATTAAAGAACTTATCATTTTTAATTCAAAATCATTTTAGATTTGTGTCATGTCTTCATCTTAATGGATATGAATTTTTGTCTTGCACATACACCCACTTTGCCTTAAAACAACAAATGAACACTTGTCCCTTTGAAAATTTTTGTCAAAAATCAAGTTTTCACCAAAAAGGAGTTATCTGTCGACAGATAGACTTGCATCTGTCGACAGACGACGGCCCAGATCCGTTTTTTCAGAAAACCCTCGCGCCGGTTCACCTCCTTTTTGTGGGGCCTTCCTTTTAAAACCCTCCAAGTCCATTCTAAGGCCACCCACGACCCTTTTTCACCCCTCCTCTCTTGTTCCCTCCTCCTCCTCTCCAAACCCCCTCTCTTTCCCCCTTCAGGGCTCCGTCTCCGACGATCCTGCTCCTCGTCTGGGATCCCTCCACTCTGCCTTCACACCATTCTCATCCTTCCTCCTGCGATGGCACCCAAATCGAAGCTTCTCGCTCGCCGTCGTCGCGCTCCGACGGACGCCGGAGAAAGCTCCAGGGGTCCTTCTGAACGCCGCAGCAAGCATCGTGAGGATCGGTTACCGGAACTCATCGTTCCTCAAGGTCTCCGTCTTATCCGACCCAACGGCACCTTCAAGAAGATTGTCCAATCCCGGTATGTGGACTTCGAGTCCTTAGCACCGATGTTCCCCTCACTCCTACCTTATTTTGACACTCAAGGGTGGACATCCTTCTTATACTCCCACTTGCAATACTCTCCAACTGCCGTATCCGAGTTCTACAGGGCACTCGTTTTCGCCTCACCGCAAATCTTCTCTCCACAGCCCTTGAAATTCCAAACTCAGGAGTTGAAATCTTCAACTACAATCCTTCTGCTTCTGAGTACTATGAGCTTCTCACGTTGGAACCTTATGACACTACCAAGGAGATTGCTCGTCTCAACGCCAACTCCTTTCCTCCCTTGATCCGGATGATCCATCACATCTTCACTACCTTGATCGTCCGAAGGATGGAAGTCGAGAGTTAGTCACCGAGGTCCATAAAATCCCTATTCATTTTTTTCCTCAAGTGTCAAGAAATCAATCTTCCTGAACTCATGATAAGCCTCATCCGTCGGTGTTTCTCTAACACTAAAAGATCAATGCCATATGCTTGCCCCATCACTTCTCTTCTTATTTTCCTTGGCATTCCTATCCCTCCAAGTGAGCTCATCTCACTAAAATCCCGAAGTGCCTTTGACCTCACCGCCGCCAACCGCATGGGCTACAAAATTGTAGACGGCGTCGTCACAAGGACTCTCAAGGGAAAGGAACCACCAGGAGCTGAAGTGTCAACCAGTGAAGAAGACAATGAAGATGATGAAGCAAATGAGGGCAGTGATGAAGACCCTGAAGATGAGCAAATGCCTGACCAAGCTCAAGAGTTTGATGATGTACCTGTGCCTCCACAACAATCCGTTCATGATTACTTGGCACAAATCCATCAAGAAATGATTTCAGGATTTGCTCAGATGACTTCAAGATTTGATCAAGTGGATGCTCGCCTCAACACTCTGATGACCGGCTTGACCACCTCTACTCCGAGAGAGATGGATCCCGTCACCCTCCTTCTGCTGGACATGACGATGAATAGAGGGTCTCAGGGTCATTAGAGGTCACTAAGAGTCTTAGATGGGAATTAGTCTCACTTGTCTTATCATCTTTTGCTTGTTCATGTTATTTCCCTTTCTTTTTATTGAGTCATGCAATGATTATCAAATGTACTGTGAAATTTCAATGATCAATCAATGAAAACTCAGTTCATGTTTATTTGTCTCTAAATGTGCATGACTTGACCTTTTGCATGTTGTCAAAAAGGGGGAGAACATCAATATATGCATCAATTGAATGTTTTTGTCATCATCAAAAAGGGGAGATTGTTGGGTTTTCATATATCATGTTTTTGATGATCACATTAACACCCTTGAACATTGATTTAATGCAAAATTGATGTGCTAACTAACATGAAAAACACCATGAAAGTGATTGAGTTAAACATTGCTAAATCATACAATGTATATCACTAACAATGTATTTGCATGTAGGTGCACAAGCATGAAACATGGAGCATTGAAGAGATGAGCAAAAAGCACAAAAATCTGTCAAAAGGTGTATCTGTCGACAGATGAACTCTACCTGTCGACAGATTCATACAGTCATTCCAAGACAGAACTCAGGTTTGCATCTCTGAGTGTATCTGTCGACAGATGCAATGTACCTGTCGACAGATACACGCAGACAACCCAGGACAGAGCTCAGGTTTTCAATTCCTGAGTGCATCTGTCGACAGATGCAAACTGCCTGTCGACAGATACACTCAGAAACTCATTTTCCTGAAACCCAGTTCTCAGCCTGAGTCTGCCTGTCGACAGATGCAAGTGCACCTGTCGACAGCCGACGGAAACTTCAGATTTTGGGTTTCCAAATCCGGCCCCACTTGGGTGTTTCCTTCCTCCACGACCCCCACCTTTACCTAACACTATATAAGCATCCTTTGGAGCCAAATTCGCAGAGAGCAGCCTCCCATCCAAGAGCCTCCAAGGGACCAAGAGGAAAAGCCCCAAATTGCTGCTCTGCTTCAACTTTCCGCCCAGATCGACGTGGAATCACCATCTATGCGGAGCTGAAGCCGGATCGTCATCAATTCAACCTTCTACATCGATCAATCTACATCCAATCGAAGTTTGAAGAGCGTTTGGACGATCCACGAGAAGAATTCCAACCGGATTTGTTCCCTAATTCCCAATTCTTCTCCATTTCATAATTTCCATTCCATCGTGTGTGTGTGTGGTTGTGTTTCGAGCATCCCTTGTGCTTGATTCACGTATTTGTGGTTGTTCTGATCGTGGTTCATCAGACAACGTGTGTGTGGTTGAGTTGTAGTGTTGAACTCGCTCATAAGCAGTCGTTTCTGCGTGTGTGTGTGGACGGTGGATGTAGGATACACGAGTTGTGTACTCCGAACCACCTTAAATCATCGTGTTCTGTGGTTTGTTCGCATTTTGCGATAGATGATTGGTAGGCACGGTGTTCATACGCACGTTTGATTTTCTGTTCTCACTTAAATCAACTCAAGCGGTCTCACACTTAATTGAATTTGAATCAAATTTCATTAAGATCGCTGTAGCATCGAAAAGAAGCCATCGATAGTTTAAAATTGCCGTAATCTATTCAACCCCCCCCTTCTAGATTACCGTATTGTGTACTTCCGCATAACTCTTCAAACAAGACTCACCAGATCGCGATGCCCTCCCTGTTGCCTTCTTTATGGCGACTCCTTTCACGTCGCACTCTCACCCAGTGTAGCAGAACTTAAAACAACAATGAAATAAAGGGAAAAAATGTGGAATCTAAAAAAAAAAACCACACACATGAAAGATTGAATAGGGCAGAAAAAAATAGAGACTAGCACGATAGGCACTAGAGGTCCCACCGTGATCACCAAAAGGTGTAATCACGGGAATTTGTCCCCAAATAAAGATGAAGAAAATAAGGAAAAGATCGTGATCGCCACCAAAGTAGTTTCAAAAGATGATTATATGAATGGAAGATGCTAACTACCTTGGAAATAAAGAAAAGAGTGAAGAAGGAATCTGATTCAAAGAACGCGACACAGATGCTGTCGCCTTACGATGAACACGACCAAATGTGTGTCGCCTTCTGCAACAGAAAAGAGAGACTACAGTTCTTGCTCTTCTTGCTCCTCAACCGGTCAAGGAACAAAAGCCTCATGCTTGTGTTGTCTTTTCTAACTTGCCAAGAACATCAAAACAGGCGAAAACCCAATAGAAATTTGTTTTATGGAGTATCAATCCCAAAATATATGAAAAGCATGACAATAAAGGGAACTCACGTGGGGTGGCGTTTTAACCCCTTTAGGTGTTTAAAATAGGTGTGTGAGATGTGATCTAATGAGAAACTACAAAAAGAAAGAGATCTAAACATGCATGTATGAAGAAAATTGAAAGAAAAGTATGAAGAAGATGAGAGAGAAAGAAGAGAGTGGAAGATAACGCCCTGGTGGGCACTTCCTAGTCGTCTGGAGGCCGAGGTGTCTTCTAGAGATTCATAGCTCTCTGGGAGAGGAAGAACCAGATGCCAAGAGTCCCAAAAATTGTGCCCTATGGACACTTTTATAGGCCATTATTCTTGTTCAGGATGTGAAGCAAATAATGAGCTGGAATCTGAGTTTAGGTAATTATGGTGGTGCAAGGAGAGTCAGAACGTTGCAATGAGGTTTCGAGGAAGGTTTCCTCCAAGTTTGGCAAGATTTGAAGACTTATAGACCCTCTAAAAGATGGATTATTCATGAATGGCAAGGGTCAAAGTGGGAATAGGAAAGCCACATTGCATGTGCATGAGAAGGAAACCTGAACGCGATGGGCCTTCTGTCGCTACTAGATAGGGACGCCTCAATACGTCGCCTTCCTAAGAAGGAAGCTTTGAAGCATTTTCTGGTGATTTTTTTAGGGAATTAAGGGTCAAATGAGAAAGCGACGTATCGGGCTATCGCCTTCTTGAAATAATCGATTGATTCCTTAAGGCAATCGAAATAAAGACAGGATCGCGACATGAAGGCCGTCGCTACAATGTTGTTCAGCAATCGATTGATAGGAATGCGGCAATGTGGGCGTCACCTTATAAACTGTATATCGCCTTATAAACTGTAATAACGCGACAAGGTAATTGTCGCCTTCATTTTCCTTCAGCATATGATTTATTCAAATTGTCATTTCTCCTTGCATGAGTGTCAAATTGGCACATGGCTTGCGACGTTGGATTCCCAACTCAGAGAGCTACAAAATGATGATGAAGACTGATTGATTAGACCAGGAAGAACCCACTAGAGTGATGAACTAATGGAGAGGTACCATGATCGGATAAAACCAGTTTGGCAATGATGAGCCAATGTGGGGCATTAATGATATGACAAGGAATTTGACTCAGCCTATGGGTCAGAAATGGGTGTCTATAGATTGCCCCTCCTTGATGCCTGCTTTGCAAGGGAGTGGAGCGATAATGGAACAGAGATGGCATGAAATGACGATGTAGTGGAATGAAGTGGAATGAAATGAAAAGCTAGCATCAAGGTAAAGAGACACCCATTCTGAACGAATAAGCAGTAAGAATTATCCGGAGGACCTTGAACGTGGCTGGAACAGAGTGCACGGATGGTTCCAATGTAGGACGAATAAAGATTAAAAGAAAAGAAATGATCAACCTCTTGATGAAGAGGTACCTTGGCCATATTAGGCTTACATGTTTTGTCCATTAGGGGAAAGGGGACATTTGACTCTGGCGGTTCGTGACTAATGAGAAGATGAATGGGAAATGAGACTGTAGTGACCTTGAATATTTATGCCTAATAACGCTCCATATATAAGCCCACCTCCCACGATCGGACTGGAGTCTCTCAAGGGATATCTCACATAAGTGTCCAGTAAGAATATAAAAGACAACCACAAGAGTATAATATATAAGAAAGTACATGTATCTATACTCATTTTCACAATTACATTGTCCCAATACATTATTACATGTCCAAGAGAAAAGTACAACTACTTGGGGCATACCCTGAGGGAGCAAAGCTCACACTATACACGACTACAACTCAACTGCTAGTGGTACAAGTCTGCCACAACGCCGCTACGAGCCAAACACATGGCAAGCCCTGAAAAGAACTGAAGGGGAGTGAGCCTCAACAAGTGTAACGCCCCAGAAATTCAAAGTGTTAAGAAAATAGAAATAATATGGTTATTATACCTTAGACTTGGTATTAAATTGAGATAATTAATATTTAGGTATGATTAATGGTAATGAACGTTATCCCATTGTCGTGCATAGAGGTGCGCGCTTCCACAGGGTGACATCGGAAAATGACAACGAAATAAAAATCCGAGAACACCATAATTTTCAAAAAAATGTGGAGAAGTCAGAAATGCAATTACTTGAATTTTTCGACGTACGGATTTCAAGATACAGTCGACGCGACCATTTTTTGGGTGATTTTTCACCTAGTGTAAAATAAAATCTAAAAATTAAATAAAAATCACCATAATTAGCAAAACCATAGATTAGCTTATGGTTTAAATTTAAATACAAATGGACCCTATTTGGACAAATGTATATAAGGGACAAGTGGCCAGCTGAATTAAGGGGAATTACGTAATGGGTTTTTGGGAATTTTCGGTTAAGCTTACGTGGGAGCTTTTGGTGAGGCCAACACTCATGGTGGTGAAGGTAACACCTCCGTTACCATGTGTAACTTGCGTAGCAAGCATGGGCTAGGTGGCTAAGGGAGGTAAAAGGGGGTTTTTACTCCAACACCTGTACCCTTGCGTGGCCCTGTGCATGTTAATAGCCTGGGTCTATAAAAACCCTCCCACAACCTTCGTATACACCTTTCTCCACTCTTGCTGGTGTGTGTACGTTGCTGCTGAGGATTACTTCACTTCTTTACCATTATGCCAAGCTAGTATCTCTATTTGGAAAGGCTTCAATGACTGTTCCTGGTGTTTCATTGCACTGGAAAGAACTGTTATTGTTAGTGCTTGGAGAAGATTACCCACCTGTACGCCAGTACATCTGCTAAAGCTGTCATAACGTGCTAGCTTACACTTCTTTCTCTGTTCTGTGGATATTCTGAGTAAAAGGAGTTCACACTACTTGATCAGGTAGGATTCCCTTCTCAACCTGTCTTCGTTTCCTCACCACTGTCTTGGAGTTATTGTCTAATGGCATGTAAGACTTTTAGCATGCTATTTTCAAAGCTTAGGAGGTAGGTTCATGATAGGAACTGAGCATTCCATCATGTTTTAGTTAATTTTCAAGTCACAAGTAGCTACGTATTACTTCCTTTGTACAAGTTGTCTGAACTTAAAATCATGTTGATTTCATTGTATAGAGTAGATTGAACCATAATGGTTCTTTCTCCTTAGTGGAACTGATTCGGTGAGAGACCATGGAAGTCTCAAGTGAGTGTACTTGATAGATGATCAATGGAAAAGGAGAAAAGAATTTGATAGAAATGTTCTCCCCTTAATCCCCTTGAGTTCCACTTCTTGTGAATCATTCATGTGATTTATATTCCATGATCTTACCTTCATCTTTTCGTCTTGTTACATTGAGTTGTAAACCTGAAATCCTACTTGTTCAAGGTCCTAATCATGTTAGGAGTGATAGAGAAAATTTGGAGAACCATTTAGAGTAGATTTTAATGACTTTCTGAAAGTTTGAACAGGACCTGTCGACAAACGAACCTCTTGCTGTCGACATGAACCTATTCCCAGAAAACAGAAAACCTTCACTGTGTGTTGCTGTCGACAGGCCCATAGCTTGCTGTCGACAGGAACACACAGAACTGAAATTTCAGTTCTGGAAACCAGCCCCTGTCGACAACAAGCTTGTGCCTGTCGACAGGTGCTGACAGTGCCATGTTTCTAGCACTTGTTTTGCTTCGTTTCTTGTGTACAAATCTTACCCAATTGTTCCAAATAATAGTCTACCTATATTTGGTGGTTTTTACCATCTAAACACCTACTAAAAATCAGTAATGTTATCTCTCTTTTACCTTGAATTATTTCTTCAAGTTCTGAACGAAACTGATCTTGTGAGACTATCAAATTCTGAAATCAGTAAAGGAACCAGAGTTCTTTGATTCCTATGTGTAAACCATGAGTAACTATGAGTAAATCCTTGTATTTCCTTGATTCATGACAAAGATAAGGGTGTGGTGATGACAATTTGAGAGTCTCGGACTCAATTTAGGAATTATGCCTGGCAAATTAGGGCTGGTCCAGTCCTGGGAGGAGCACCCAAATTCGTTTAAGTGGCCGCGTAGAATGATAAAAGATACGTGGATGTTTGGCATTACATCATTAAGTGTTTGATTAGTCATCATGACATACTTGTGTGTGTGATTATACATCCGAATCAGAACCTAAGTGTCCTCTTGAATTCTTGATCATGCTTTCACATTATTTCTATTCTACATGTATTATCTAGTAGACATACTTGTTTATTCATTTTGACATTCAGTATTGTCAATAATCAAGTTTCCACTTTGACGTTATACACCTTAGTCCCTTCTGATTTGTGGAATTGAATCCTACTGAGCTAGTTAGCTCACATAATCCTATCCTTTTCAGGTAATCCGGGTGGAACGAATGAGTAAGGGGAAAAGTGCTGAGTGTTCCATGTGTCAACCAGAAGCTGTCTAGTTTACCCTTTGTGTTATTGTGAATTACAAATGTAATAGTATAGGTCTATTTTGTCTGTTCCTCATGAGAACTTTAATGAGGAAAAACTATGTAATCACGTACTTTGAGGTTATTAAGGAATGAATGGACATAGTTTTCTTTCCATATTATACTCTG
The DNA here is from genome assembly GCA_014218235.1 of Colocasia esculenta. NCBI lineage: Eukaryota > Viridiplantae > Streptophyta > Magnoliopsida > Alismatales > Araceae > Colocasia > Colocasia esculenta. The sequence continues at coordinate 24,772,560 of CM024759.1, forward strand.
TCAATTCTGATAAATAGATTTTTATTAGGACGTGACAGATGAATTGGTATCAGAGTATTAGTACGATAAACCTAGGGACAACCAGTGAGTTGGGGTAGGAACATGGGATTAGTTAGCATGATTTTTTTTTCTAATCATGTAAATGCTTAACCTGTTAATTATTTTAGAATGGACATGAATGCTCAAGAATGGTTGGTTGCTGCCATGGAAATGCTACGACAGGATATAGAGCTATATGCTCAAGCTCAGCGAGAAACCCACCTGCAAATTAAGGAAGAGGTGCTCAACTTGACTGCAGGTGCTTTCATGGCGGCAATCCCTATGCTTCTCTAGAAACTATGAGCCAAGTTATGATCAATCTGGATAACTTGAAGTTGGGACAAGATCTGTTGCTCCACCAAGTTGAAGGTCATTGAGAGGCATTGACTGATGCTGCTAGAGAACTGTACCATGGGGTCGGAGTAGAGCAACAAATACCGCCAATGGAAACCGTTATAGATCTGACCCGAAACTAGGAGAAGACTTAGACCACTCATCTTTTTGTATACCTCTCTTTTTGTGTAAACACTGATTGTATATATGTAACTCCCATATGTATGTGGAGTGAGAGGTTAGTGGAGGTTGAAGTTTTGTATATATGATAAACTTGGTATGAGAAGGCTGTGATATTTTGTGGATACATGGGAATGTATTACAATGTAAATATTTGACTTGATAATATAGATGGTGTGTTATGTGAAATTGAATTGTGTATGTGATGAATGTAAGATTGGGATGCTTGTGAAATTAATGAATGTATTATTAAATGTTTCAGATTCTCTTTGATTTAATCATGGGTGGTGGTGATGCTAACTGGAGGAAGGTGGAAAGTTCTATGCATGATTTGACTCGTGTAATGAAGGCAATAGCTAGAAATAATAGTCACAATGGGATAAGCTTGTTCAAGGATTTCCGAAGCCTGGACCCTCCGAGATTCGCAGGAAGTACGGATCCGGATGAAGCTGAGAATTGGTTGAAAGATATTGAAAGAATCTTTAATGTGATTCGATGCACTGAAGAGGAGAAGATACGTCTGGCGATATTCCAATTAGATCGAGATGCACGAGCATGGTGGGAAACAGTGGAATCCACTTTGGAAGATCCAAAGCAGGTTGATTGGGAAGAGTTTGTTGAGCTGTTTAATGAACAATATTTTTCTGAGGTAGTTCAAGAAAGGAAAGCTAATGAATTTGCCAATTTAAAACAATTCAGAATGTCTGTATCAGAATATGAAGCTCAATTTGCCCGATTGTCAAGATATGCCCCTCATCTAATATCAACAGAGAAATTGAAAGCCAAAAGGTTTATGAATGGATTACGTCCCATTTTCATTATGCAGCTAACTCCTCATTTGATTACCTCATATTCAGAAATGGTTAAAAGGGCCTTAGCACTAGAAGCTGCTAATGATACTGTGGATAAGATCAGGGGAAAGTCTGGGGAAGGATCTTCGGACCGTAAGAGGAAGTTCGAGTCGGGGAATGCCCCAAAAGATCAGCAAGCAAATAAGAAGGCATGGAAGACTCCAGTTGAAAACAAAGATGTGTGTAAGCATTGTCACCGTAGTGGTCACAAAACTGAAAATTGTTGGCGTAGGTTGGGTGCATGTTTGAAATGTGGGAGTACTCAACACTGAATTCTGAATTGTCCTATGATAAAGAATGCACCAGTAAATTCAAATTTCTGAGCCAAACAAGGCTGAGTGCAAGCCATTCAGGAAGTGGAATCGAAATCTCCACCGGAGGGCGGACTGATAGAAGGTACATTATTAGTAAACTCAAAACCCGCCTATGTATTATTTGATTCAGGAGCTACACATTCCTTCATTAGTTATGAGTTTTCTAAGTCTTTGGAAGTGCAATCAGTTCCACTTCTCACACAACTTGAAGTTGCAACACCTCTAAGTGAGGGTAAGAAACTTAAGGAATATTACCCTAATAGTCAAATTTTAGTCAAGGAGCATAATTTGCCTGGTGATCTATTATGTCTTGAAATGTGGGATTATGATGTGATCCTTGGGATTGATTGGCTATCTAAGTATCATGCAAACTTGGATTGTCAATTAAAATAAGTAACCTTTCTAGGAAAGGAAATTACTCCCATAACTTTTGATGAACCTCGCACAAGGAAAATACCTATAATATCAGTAGTTAAAGCATGTAAACTGGTACAGAAAGGCTGTCAAGGGTATTTAGTTTCCGTAACCATGATAAATCAGAACACTTCGGGGTTGGAGAGTATTCCCGTGGTAAGGGGAATTTCCTGATGTATTTCCCGAAGAACTAATTGGTTTACCACCTAGCAGGGAAGTAAATTTCTCAATTGAATTAGTACCGGGAGCTACACCAATTTCAAGAACACCATACAGAATGTCCATGGAAGAGTTGAAAGAGTTAAAGAGGCAGTTACTAGAATTGATAGAAAAAGAGTTTATCATACTAAGTACTTCACCTTGGGGTGCTCCAGTATTATTTGTGAAGAAAAAAGATGGATCTATGCGATTATGCATAGATTACCGACAGTTGAATCAATTGACTATAAAGAACAAGTACCCACTTCCAAGAATTGATGATCTATTTGATCAACTGCTTGGAGCTCATTATTTCTCTAAGATCGACTTAAGGTCTGGATACCATCAACTCAGAATTCAGGAGCAGGATATTCATAAAACAGCTTTTAGAACATGGTATGGGCACTATGAATTTGTAGTGATGCCGTTCGGATTGACAAATGCACCTGCTGCATTTATGCGCTTGATGAATGACGTGTTCAAATCTTATTTAGATCAATTTGTGGTTGTATTTATAGATGACATATTGATTTACTCCAAGAGTATAAAGGAGCATGAAGAGCATTTACGAATTACCTTGCAATTGTTACGGGATCACAAATTATATGCGAAGTTTAGTAAATGTGAATTTTGGTTAAAGCAAGTAATGTTTTTAGGACACATTATTTCTCAGGAAGGATTATCAGTGGACTCTTCAAAAGTAGAAACCATACAGAAATGGATGCATCCTAAGAATCTCACCGAGGTAAGAAGTTTCTTGGGCATGGCTAGTTACTACCGGCGATTTGTCAAGGATTTTTCTAGAATTGCTTCACCTCTTACACAATTAACTAGAAAAGGAACTGCATTTGTATGGAGTGAAAGTTGTGAACAAGCCTTTCAGTTGTTAAAGGAATGTTTATCCACTGCACCAATTTTAGCCTTGCCGGTAGAAGGAAAAATATTTGAAGTCTATACTGATGCCTTGACTATTGGTCTGGGATGTGTATTGATGCAAGAAGGAAGGGTTATTACCTATGCATCTAGACAATTAAAGACCCATGAGAAAAACTACCCAGTACATGATTTGGAATTAGCCGCAGTAGTTTTTGCTCTTAAACTTTGGAGACACTACTTGTATGACAATCAGTTCATAGTGTACTCCGATCATAAGAGTCTCAAATATTTTTTTTCACAAAAAGAACTAAATATGAGACAAAGAAGATGGATGGAGTATATCAAAGATTACGATTTCAAAATAGAATAGCATCCAGGGAAAGGTAACACTGTGGCCGATGCACTCAGTAGGAATCCTATAGCCAAGGTATGCCAATTGCAAGTAAAGGAATGGAAGTTGTTAGAAGAATTTTCGACATTAAGTTTAAAGGCTGAACTGCAGGAAGCAAGAGTTGTAATTGATAACATGATAGTGCAATCAGATTTGCTAAAGCAAATTGGCGAACAGCAGAACAATGATCCTATGTTGACAGAAACTAGAGAAAAATTGGCTTTCAGATCTGATTTTAATGAAGATGAGCATGGAAATCTTCGGTTTCGGGACAGATTATGTGTACCGGATAATTCTGGGATCAAGAAACAAATCTTAGAAGAAGCTCATCGATCACGTTACACGATTCATCCAGGAGCTGTCAAGATGTATCAAGATCTGAAAAACATTTTTGGTGGTGTAACATGAAAAAGGACATTGTGAACTTTACAGCAAGATGTTTGACATGTCAGAAAATAAAAGCCGAACACTAGAAGCCAGCAGGAAAGTTAAAACCACTTGAAGTATCAGAATGGAAATGGGATAGTGTCGATATGGATTTTATTGTCGAACTACCCAGGACACGAAGTGGATTCGATGCAATATGGGTAATTATTGACCGACTTACTAAATCAGCTCATTTCTTGACAATTAAAACAAGATGGTCTGTCAGTATTTTATCAGCCTTATACATGAAAGAAATTGTTCGATTACATGGGATTCCAAAAGACATAATTTCTGACAGAGATGCAAGATTTACTTCACACTTCTGGAGAGAATTACAAGATGCACTGGGAACTAAGTTAAAATTTAGTACTGCTTTCCATCCTCAAACCGACGGACAGACAGAACGAGTAAATCAGATCATTGAGGATATGTGTCATGCTTGTATATTGGAATTTGGAAATGACTGGAATACTCATTTAGCAATCATGGAGTTTGCCTACAATAATAGTTACCAGTCTACTATTCAAATGGCACCATTTGAAGCTTTGTATGGTAGGCAATGTAGGTCACCATTGTGTTGGGTAGAACTAAAAGAATCACATATTCTTGGACCTGAAATGATTCAAGAAACAACAGAAATTATTAAGTTGGTACAAGATCAAATGAAAGCTGCTCAAGATCGACAAAAAAGCTATGCAGATCAAAGAAGAAGGGAGCTAGAATTTCAACCAGCGGAGCATGTGTTTCTTAAAGTATCACCTCGAAGAGGAATCAAAAGATTTGGTATTAAGGGAAAATTGAGTCCAAGATATATTGGACCATTTGAAATACTGAAAAGAATTGGGGAAATGACATACCAATTAGCACTTCCACCCCAATTATCCAACGTGTATGATATTTTCCACGTATCAATGTTGAGAAAGTATGTGTATGATCCGGAACATATTATTGAATACCAAAATCTGGGAATACAAGAAAATTTGGCGTATGAGGAAAGACCAGTGCAGATCCTTGACCGGAAAATCAAGCAACTTCGAAACAAGGAAGTTCCCTTATTGAAAATTCAATGGAGCAGGCGAGGACAAGAGGAAGCCACATGGGAATTAGAGGATACCATCAAGACAAAATATCCAGAATTATTTACAGGTTAGTATGCTTACCTTCATGTATTAAATTTGGAGGACCAAATTTCTTTTAGTAGAGGAGAGTTGTAACACCCCAGAAATTCAAAGTGTTAAGAAAATAGAAATAATATGGTTATTATATCTTAGACTTGGTATTAAGTTGAGATAATTAATATTTAGGTATGATTAATGGTAACGAACGTTATCCCATGGTCGTGCATAGAGGTACGCGCTTCCACAGGGCGACACCGGAAAACGACAACGAAATAAAAATCCGAGAACACCATAATTTCCAGAAAAATGTGGAGAAGTCAGAAATGTAATTACTTGAATTTTTCAACGTATGGATTTCAAGGTACAGTCGACGCGACCATTTTTCGGGTGATTTTTCACCTAGTATAAAATAAAATCTAAAAATTAAAAAAAACATCACCATAATTAGCAAAACCATTAAATTAGCTTATGGTTTAAATTTCAATACAAATGGACCCTATTTGGACAAATTTATATAAGGGACAAGTGGCCAGCTGAATTAAAGGGGAATTACGTAATGGGTTTTTGGGAATTTTCGGTTAAGCTTACGTGGGAGCTTTTGGTGAGGCCAGCACTCATGGTGGTGAAGGTAACACCTCAGTTACCATGTGTAACTTGCATAGCAAGCATGGGCTAGGTGGCTAAGGGAGGTAAAAGGGGGTTTTTACTCCAACACATGTACCCTTGCGTGGCCCTGTGCATGTTAATAGCCTGGGTCTATAAAAACCCTCCCACAACCTTCGTATATACCTTTCTCCACTCTTGCTGGTGTGTGTACATTGCTGCTGAGGATTACTTCACTTCTTTACCATTATGCCAAGCTAGTATCTCTATTTGGAAAGGCTTCAACGACTGTTCCTGGTGTTTCATTGCACTGGAAAGAACTGCTATTGTTAGTGCTTGGAGAAGATTACCCACCTGTACGCCAGTACATCTGCTAAAGCTGTCATAACGTGCAAGCTTACACTTCTTTCTCTGTTCTGTGGATATTCTGAGTAAAAGGAGTTCACACTACTTGATCAGGTAGGATTCTCTTCTCAACCTGTCTTCGTTTCCTCACCACTGTCTTGGTGTTATTGTCTAATGGCATGTAAGACTTTTAGCATGCTATTTTCAAAGCTTAGGAGGTAGGTTCATGATAGGAACTGAGCATTCCATCATGTTTAGTTAATTTTCAAGTCACAGGTAGCTCCGTATTACTTTCTTTGTACAAGTTGTCTGAACTTAAAATCATGTTGATTTCATTGTATAGAGTAGACTGAACCATAATGGTTCTTTCTCCTTAGTGGAACTGATTCGGTGAGAGACCATGGAAGTCTCAAGTGAGTGTACTTGATAGATGATCAATGGAAAAGGAGAAAAGAATTTGAGAGAAATGTTCTCCATTAAATCCCCTTGAGTTCCACTTATTGTGAATCATTCATGTGATTTATATTCCATGATCTTACCTTCATCTTTTCGTCATGTTACATTGAGTTGTAAACCTAAAATCCTACTTGTTCAAGGTCCTAATCATGTTAGGAGTGATAGAGAAAATTTGGAGAACCATTTAGAGTAGATTTTAATGACTTTTTGAAAGTTTGAACAGGACCTGTCGACAAACGAACCTCTTGCTGTCGACAGGAACCTATTCCCAGAAACCAGAAAACCTTCACTGTGTGTTGCTGTCGACAGGCCCATAGCTTGTTGTCGACAGGAACACACACAGAACTGAAATTTCAGTTCTGGAAACCAGCCCCTGTCGACAGCAAGCTTGTGCCTGTCGACAGGTGCTGACAACGCCATGTTTCCAGCACTTGTTTTGCTTCGTTTCTTGTGTACAAATCTTACCCAATTGTTCCAACTAATAGTCTACCTATATTTGGTGGTTTTTACCATCTAAACACCTACTAAAAATCAGTAATGTTATCTCTCTTTTACCTTGAATTATTTCTTCAAGTTCTGAACGAAACTGATCTTGTGAGACTATCAAATTCTGAAATCAGTAAAGGAACCTGAGTTCTTTGATTCCTATGTGTAAACCATGAGTAACTATGAGTAAATCCTTGTATTTCCTTGATTCATGACAAAGATAAGGGTGTGGTAATGACAATTTGAGAGTCTCGGACTCAATTTAGGAATTATGCCTGGCAAATAAGGGCTGGTCCAGTCCTGGGAGGAGCACCCAAATTCGTTTAAGTGGCCGCACGGAACGATAAAGGATACGTGGATGTTTGGCATTACATCATTAAGTGTTTGATTAGTCATCATGACATACTTGTGTGTGTGATTATACATCCGAATCAGAACCTAAGTGTCCTCTTGAATTCTTGATCATGCTTTCACGTTATTTTTGTTCTACGTGTATTATCTAGTAGACATACTTGTTTATTCATTTTGACATTCAGTATTGTCAATAATCAAGTTTCCACTTTGACGTTATACACCTTAGTCCCTTCTGATTTGTGGAATTGAATCCTACTGAGCTAGTTAGCTCACATAATCCTATCCTTTTCAGGTAATTCGGGTGGAACGAATGAGTAAGGGGAAAAGTGCTGAGTGTTCCACGTGTCAACCAGAAGCTATCTAGTTTACCCTTTGTGTTATTGTGATTTACAAATGTAATAGTATAGGTCTATTTTGTCTGTTCCTAATGAGAACTTTAATGAGGAAAAACTATGTAATCACGTACTTTGAGGTTATTAAGGAATGAATGGACATAGTTTTCTTTCCATATTATACTCTGTCAATTCTGATAAATAGATTTTTATTAGGACGTGACAACAAGTCACAGGCTCAGCAGGAACCTCCCAAAAACAACCACAACCATCAACTGAAAGAAGGAACCAAGTCCTCAACCCTTAAGGGTCTCACTGGCAGCACTAATTGAAGCACTACGGAAATAAAACATGCTAACAATAAAACATAATTAAATTGCATTAAACGTAAACACATTAGCCACCATGACTACCGGAAATAGGGGAAGCAACATGACTAGTGTAGATACACTAGTCCACCACAACAATTGAAACCACCGCGCCTCAGGCCATATAGGACAACCACTAACAGATGGTAAGGTGAATGACAACAAGGGGTCAGTCCCCCACAGAATGAACGAGTGAAGCAAGGCCACACATGCCAACAACCAACGAAAGGTAACAAGACTAACAACAAGGTTAGCCCATCACAATACCCACGATAACAACACATTGGAGAACTACCCACATAATGGTACAACACTACAAGTGGAAGGTCCATAACGCGACCCTCACAGAAACCAGTCCACCTCAACACTTGAAAAGGCTAGCACACTGCGTGCCACAATAGCCAACAACCCACACAGGGTACAGGTACCTGAAGCCACAAGGTACCACAACAAAACCACCAATGTCACTGTGCCATCAGCACGACACACAACAAACTGTCACAAACCACAACCGGTGAGTCACCACTCACAAGCCACAACCACTAGCAAAGCACGAGTCAGAAAGAACGACGCCACCACACGGGAATGAACTACTAGTTCATGACGCCAGTATCCATCCCGGAAAACACAACACAATAACTAACTCTTAGTCTCACAGTCATGGATGAAAGGTCCAACTGCCGCTCCACAACCACACAGTAAAGCCAAAGAACAGTGGAGACCAACCAACACCACACCTGCAGACCACACACAACTGCAGGCCCATGCCTGGCACCTTTATGGACTCTGGCCTAAGCTCCCTTGTGATGACACGATCTTTTCGGATCCGTGTTTATTGGTTTTGGCGTGGTGCCCATGACCAAGAGGTGGTCATTGGGCCTTGTTTGTCATTTTCATGCGTTGTGTGGGCATTGTGGGCTTTAGCTCTTAGCCCATTTAGCCCACAGGTTCACTGGTTGTGAACGCGACAGGGCATGTCGTCGCATTTTGAAACGCGATGGCTTACTACGTTGCGATTCACCGAACCGCCTCTGTGACGCATGGCACATTGGGTTCCGATGGTAACAGTTAGGGTCATCACGTTTAAGAGTCAAATGCGACGTCTGACTACATCACGATTTTGAACCAAGGTTTAATTGCTTTGTTTCGCCCAGACAGAGCAGAGGAGCTCTGTCCAGGCGATGAGGGGAGGCTGCTGAGGGATTTTCCAGAGTTTCAGCTCCCTGGCAGCTCGTGCAGCGTGGGGTCCACGCAGGGATGATGTTCGAAGCGTGGGCACGTCGGCGGCGAGGTGTTCTTCGCATTCTTCGGACTTGTTCAGTTGGTAGGGAGACTTCCTACTTGTTTAACCATGTCTTGAATGGTTTAAAGGGTGGTGGCATGTGTGGGTGGTTTGCCATGTTATGGATACCATGTTTATTGCTTTAGTTTGATAATTGTATTGGGTATGTGTTGGATTTCCGGTGAAGAAGGTGGGTTCGGCCTGTGAGCCGAACTCACTGTAACGATTGAAATGCGACGGGGTGCATCGTCGCGTTCATGGTATGAACGCAACGCTCTACGTCCTCGCATTTCTGTTTTGTCTGGTGTGCTGTGGCGGTGGTTTGGACGCGACCACTTGACCCGTTGCATTCTTCTTAAATGCGATGGTATGGTTCGTTGCGATTTAGTGTAATGGTTATTGTGGTCCATATCACGACGTTTTATGCCGACGCGATTTGGATGTTGACTGTCGGGTTGACCGATTGGGCCTGAAGGCGATGTATCGGGCCGTCGCGATTCTGTTGTGACACTGGGCCCTGTCGTGTTAAGGTTTTGAATGGCATCTGGATAGGTCGTCGCGATTTGAAAGGCGACGCCTGTGTCCGTCGCGTTTTAGCTTCTGTGGTTAGTTTGTGATGGTTGGGCAGTGAGGTTCCTGTGTGAACCTAGCCTTGGCCTTTTGGTTCTCTTTAAGTGTTGCTTAAGATGATTAAGTTAGTAAAGCATGTGTAGGGTTGATATATGAGTAATTAGTGAGTTGTGTAACTCATGTTATGTTTGTTATTATATTTAATAAAGTGGTTAATGAGCAAGGTGTTGTGTATTGCTATGGAGGTCATGAGATGACCAATGACAGGCAAGGTTAATGTATAATATTGTGGTTCATGTATGTATCAGTGTAGGATGGCTTAAGGGTCGCATGGTGACCGGTGACGAGCAAATCCTAACACTTGTATATTGTGGTTTACAAATAAAGGTTGTATAAGAATGTATATCGTGATTTGTGTGTTGTTGAGTCTAGTGGTTCGACGCCTATTCCGGAATACCTCTTCAGTCGGGTACCCCAGGTTCCTTGGAGAGCCAGGCACATGTGTTATGCTCGGGGCGTGTCCTGGTATGGTGTGTACCTTTGAGGTCTGAGTCGTCTTCCTGGACACCCTCACTCCTGTGTTTAAGTTGTACGTTCAGCTAAGGGAAAGACGACTGGGGCAGCGACTTGTGTTTATGGGTGTGCAGTAGCTTGTAGCACTCTCGTGGTTGGGGGATGGACACCAATAGACATATTGGTCCCCAGCTAGTCTTGTGTTTCCAGTGCCTCACTTTAGGGAGCTCGGGCTGAAGTTCCTAAAGGTGTCAGGCATGGGCCTGCAGTTGTGTGGTCTGCAGGTGTGGTGTTAGTTGGTCTCCACTGTTCTAAGCCTTGCGGTTGTGGAGCGGCAGTTGGACCTTTCATCCGTGATGGCAAGACTGAGAGGTTGTTCTCGTGCTGTGTTGTCTGGGTTGGATACTGGCTTCATGAACCAGTAGTCCGTTCCCGTGTGATGGTGTCGTTTCATTTCAACTCGTGCTTTGCCACCGGTTGTGGCCTATGTGTAGTGATTCACTAGTTGAGGTTTTACCCATTGGGGTGTGCCCTAGTGCTGGCATAGTTGTGGTTGTGGTTTCGTGGTGGTACCTCATGGTAGTAGGTACCTGTACCCTTCGTGGGTAGCTTGTGTTGTGGTACGTTGAGTACCAACCTCTTCAGGGTTGAGGTAATCTTGTGTTCTGTGGAGGTCGTGTGGTGTGACCTTTCACACGTTGTGTTTTACCCTTCTTCGGGTAAGTTTTCAATTGTGGTTTTAGTGTGTAGTGGATTTTCTTCCTAATGCCGGTTCTGTTACCCTACGTGGGTAGGTCGTCTGTGAAGCTTGTAGCTTAGGCGACTAGTTGTTGTCGTGGTTTGCCTATGAGGCATGTGGCCTAGGCTTTTTAGTTGTTGGGTGGACTAGTGGTGCTGTGCTAGTCCTATTGTCCCTCTTATCTTCTAAGATTTGTGTTAGCTGATGAGATTATGTTTTAGCTGTTGTTAATTATGAATGTGGTGAGCATGACATGGTTTGGCTTTCGGTGTTGCCAGTGAGACCCTTTGGGGTTGAGGTCTCTTCATTTCTGTTGTTGTTTTTGGGAGGTCCCTACTGAGCCAGTGACATGTTGAGGCTCACTCCCTTACAGCTCTTTTCAGGTGTTAGCGGTTTGTGTGGCTTGCGGAGGTATTTGTGGCAGACTTGTACCACCAGCAGTAGAGTTAGTTGTGTTGTGTGAGCTTGCACTCCCTCGGGGTATGCCCCAGGTAGTTGTACTCTTTTATTGGGCATGTAATAATGTATTGGGACAGTTGTACATTGTTGTATATAGGTATAAGCACATGTACTTTCTTGTGTCTTATATATTGTTGTTGTCTTTTATATTCCTACTGGACACTTGTGCACGTTATCCCTTGCGAGACTTCAGTCTGATCGTGGGAGGCGGACTTGGATATGGAGCCTTATTAGGTATAAATATCCAGGGCCGTTACATCCCTAAGTGAGGCACTGGAAAACAGGACTAGCTGGGGCCCAGTACGTCTACTAGTGTCCGTACCCCCAACCACGAGCTCGCTACAAGCGACCGCACACCCACAAACACAAGTCGCTGCCCTCTGTCGTCTTTCCCTCAGTCGGACGTACAACTCAAACACAAGAGTGATGGTGTCAAGGAAGACGACACAGACCTCAACGGTACACACAGTACTAGGACAAACCCCGAGCACTAACGTGCTTGGCTCACACAAAACCCGGGGTACCCGACTAAAGAGGTATTCCGGAATAGGCGCCGGACCACCAAACTCGGCAAGCACACAAACCACGCCGATCACTTAATACACCGATAAAACTTATACCACGATACACAAACCATAATCAGCTCGTCACGGGTCACCACGTGACCTCCAAGCAACTACACACCATTAAACACGTGAACCACAATATAACCTTGCCTGTCATTAGCCATCTCGTGGCCTCCATAGCATCACTAATTTACATATATCCACATAACCTTTATAACATAATTAACATGATTAACATAACCATTAACATTACTCACTAATTAGCCACCAACCATTCTATTAACCTAAACATGCTTTACTAATCATTAATCAACTTAGGACAACTTAAAATACCTTAAAACGACCTGATCTAGGTCCACACAGGACCCTCATTGCCCAAGGCTTAACATCTTGCTTCCGACAGAAGAACGCAACGAGGGCCACTATTGCGTTAAAAACACGTCGGCCCGACAAGCCGCAATTCCACACTGGAATGCGACGGAGTTTACCGTCGCGTCAAGAATGCGATGGCTCGACAAGCCACGTTCACAAACCAGAACGCGACGAGGCCAGTGGTTGCGACCTGAACGCGACAGCCCGACCTGTCGCCTTCTCAGACAGAAACCCTATACTGCGGTGCTCACATAAAAACCAGCTCAAATCCTCATTTCCTTGCACACCAATCTTCTACAAATCAATCACACTATACTGGAAACACAACCACACATTGATACATATTAAACATGCTTTAAATCAATCAAATAATGCAAATAGGACAAGGAAAGTCCCTACCAACAAGAACAACTCGTAGAACGAGGCTCAATCGGTGTTCTCCATGCTCCGAACAGCTTCTACGCGTCAGAACCACGTCAAGACACAAGCTTCAAAGCCGACATCGCCAGAAATTGCCGCAGCAACCCTCTCCTCGGTTGAACAGAGCTTTCTGCTCTGTTTGGACGGAGGGCCAAACTTATCCCAACCAGAAACAAGAACATGACGTAGCATCCTGTCACCTTCAGAACGTGACACACCTATCCATCGCCTTCTCAAAACTCTCCATGCCACACGTCACAAAGGAGGTGCGGAGAACGTGATACATGTGACCGTTGCGTTCAAAACGTGATGCCCCACCCTGTCGCGTTCAGAACCAGTGAACCTGTGGGTTGTTTGGGCCAAAACCTCCGGCCCACAACACCCACACAATGCACGGGGACCACGACCAAGGCTCAATGACCCCACATTGGTCATGAGCACCACACCAGAACCAATAAACACAGATCCGAACGGCCACGATGTTACATTACTATCACCTAAAAAGGAATGTCGTCCTCGATATTCAAAACAAACCACGGTAAGCCGGACTATCACCTAAAAAGAAATAAAACCATATACAAAACAAGTAGGATACACTTCCTCTGCACTTGCCTTTCAACCATTCTACGCTGATTGATTCAGTCTGTTCCTTTCCGTGCCGATTCTGCGTCCTCCTTTCTCTTTAATTCATTTCACAACTGCTCTGCTCTATTGATTCCATTTGCTTTTCTTTACCTTTCAACTATAGGCGATTTTATCTTACTGTTGGCGCTTTATCTCCTTGGACTCAACCTCCTTCTACATTTCCTTGACTGTGTTTGCAACATTCCTTTCTCTGCCACTTCACCTACTTAAAACTCTTTACCATAAACTGCCATTCTTAACTGCTCTGCCATATTAAACCATCTTTAAACTCCTGATTTCTTAGTGCTTTTTCATTATCGGCCTACCACTGCCAACTGTTACTCTGCCTTACCTTTACTCCTATTCTCAATTGTGAGTCCCTTGAAGAAAATCGAAATACCATATCTGAATATTCTACCTCTGTATCTCAATCCGGTTATACTGCTTTAAACTCATATCTTGTTAAGAACCACTACCTCTTCAATTAACTCTACAAAAACCTCAAATTCCTTTTCCAAACACTTAAGCTTCTGATGACCTGGGAGTCTTGAATCTGCTATGCTTCCACTGCGCTACTCTAATTACATCATATACTTGCTGAAATATTTCATAAGGTCTGCTTTCATTAGTGCCTTTGGTTATCTTTATTTCCACCACTACTCTGACTCTAACTGAGCTGACTTTACTTACCTATCAACTATGTTACTCAATTAATTACCACCAAAAGGAAATACCTGAATTCCTGACTTGCTCTCTTTAATGCTTCAATTCTATCTATGCCACACTAAATTCTGACATACTGCTGCTGATATGCTTTACTCTTTACATACTTACCTTACTTCAAATAATATTCTCTGACTGACTCAACAAACCAAATTCATAACTCTTCACAATTTCCATTCTCATTGTGGTGACACTGTACTCTCTGATCGGGAAATAAAACTGCTCAACTAACTCTGCACATACTCTACCTTCAACTTTGCCAAACTCTTTCTCAATCAGGTGCCATCTAACCCAAAATTCTTCACTGTTTAACTATTCACACTTTTCCCTTCTATATTCTACAACCTACTGACTTTAAAGATTCCAGTTTCCATACATTTCTTGCTCTTTCTGCTCTATTCTGCCATACTTTAATCTGCTCACTATTCTTTAACTGATATGATGTAGCTTTCACATCAAGCTCTGGAAAAACCTTTATAACATAACTCCTCTGTTCATCTGAATTGCTTATTGTATATTTTCACATAAACTCTTACTGCACATTTCTTATACCATTTGACTATCATCATTCTATAATCTGCCACATTCTTTCTTTCTTTAATCAATAACACTGAACTTAAGCTATACTGACAATCATATCGAATATAATACTATTTCTGCAAAGATTTCCCTCTAATTATTCCACTATATGACCGATCTCACTGTACCACTTACACTATAGCCTTTCTTAACACCCAATTACCTTTCACTATAACACTACTAAAACCAGAATTTGAATACCCTTTTTCTTAGCCACAATAACCTGCTCTGCCTGATTCCTCTGTTCCACACTGCTGCTTTACAATCTCAGTATCTGCCTTTCCAATTACCTTACCATAACTGCTTTATTCTTAAGAACTAGAAACACCACTGTTACAACATACTCTTTAATATCCCTTTCATTAAAACCTTTACTTTAATTCTTTCACAATCTGCCTTTCTGTTCTTCTCAACCTAACATTGCCTTATCAGTTTCTCAACTAACTCATCTCTCCTTTTCATCATACTGTCCACAACTGCTAAATATTACTGATCTGATCCTTAACACTACAACTTGCAAAGAAATCCTTCTGTTGAATCTTCACAAACTGCCACTTACCAATTGAATGTCTTTGCTTCAAAATTTCTCAGAAAATTTAGCTGAACACTAATCTTCTTTCACTCTCTCTACACCCAACTGCTCACCTCTGCACACACTTATGCTGATATTTATATCAAACTTCTTGTTACCACCATCACTTATAGTAATATTACTCTCGAACTTTCTCTGCAATAACCATTTCTAATCACAAAACACATTTAACTCTGTTGTCGCAAATCACTGCTCCTTTGCTTACTAATACCTTTTATGAAATTGATTTGACCCACTTAATCATTCAAAATCTTCCATATCAATAGCCACATTATCATCCAAGCGACTTCTTAACACTTACTGACACAAATCTCAAACATATCAATTATCTCTGCTGACTTCCTCAATCGTAATCCTTACATTTGTCAATCTTTAACACACATTGCTCTCATTACAACATTGTTCCCGTTGTAACTCTATTACACCACTGCCTCTACATTAATTGCCACCTACACATATTCTCAACCATTACCTTATACCTGTCTCTGTTGTTTCTCTACCTTGTTAAAACACTTTCGTATCACTAAATTATATCTTTCTCAGAGCATAATTCTATCTTTATTGAATATCATAACTGAACTTACCAATTTCTTCAATTTTCCATAACTAAAAATCTCTACACAATCATATCTCTCTACAACAAGCCAGCTTACTAACATAACTCAACAAACTATACCATTACCAACCACACCATTTCTCAGCCATTGCTAGCAACTGCCAAGCTGACCAACATATGCACACAATATATATATGCCAAAAACTCACGTAAAACCCACACTAAAAATCACACAAAACCACAGACTTACTACCGGCAGTGGACATTAAACCATGTCTTGGGACATTGTAACCTTAATGTATTTTCATATTCTAACTAGACCATGCTCTGATACCAACTGTAGCGACCCTAGATATTTATGCCCAATAAGGCTCCATACCCAAGCCCGCCTCCCGCAATCAGACCGGAGTCTCGCAAGGGATATCTCACACAAGTGTCCAGTAAGAATATAAAAGACAACTATGAGAGTATAATATACAAGAAAGTACATGTATCTATACTCATTTCCACAATTACACTGTCCCAATACATTATTACATGTCCAAGAGAAAAGTACAACTACCTGGGGCATACCCCGAGGGAGCAAAGCTCACACTATACATGACTACAACTCAACTGCTGGTGGTACAAGTCTGCCACAATGTCGCTGCAAGCCAAACACACAGCAAGCCCTGAAAAGAACTGAAGGGGAGTCTCAACAAGTCACAGGCTTAGTAGGAACCTCCCAAAAACAACCACAACCAACAACTGAAAGAAGGAACCAACTCTTCAACCCTAAGGGTCTCACTGGCAGCACTAACTGAAGCACTACAGAAATAAAACGTGCTAACAATAAAACATAATTAAATTACAAAACACATTAGCCACCACGACTACAGGAAATAAGGGAAGCAACATGACTAGTGTAGACACACTAGTCCACCACAACAACTGAAACCACCACGCCTCAGGCCATATAGGCCAACCACTAACAGACGGTAAGGTGATTGACAACAAGGGGTCAGCCCCCCACAGAACGAACGAGTGAAGCAAGGCCACACATGCCAACAACCAACGAAAGGTAACGAGACTAACAACAAGGTTAGCCCATAACAATACCCACGATAGCAACACATCAGAGAACTACCCACATAAGGGTACAACACTACAAGTGGAAGGTCACACAATGCGACCCTCATAGAAATCGGTCCACCTCAACACTTGAAAAGGCTAGCACACTGCGTGCCACAACAACCAACAACCCACACAAGGTACAGGTACCTGAAGCCACAAGGTACCACAACAAAACCACCAATGTCACTGTGCCATCAGCACAACACACAACAAATGGTCACAAACCACAACCGATGAGTCACCACTCACAAGCCACAACCACTGGCAAAGTACGAGTCAGAAAGAACGATGCCACCACATGGGAACGGACTACTGGTTCATGATGCCAATATCCAACCTGGACAACACAACACAAGAACTACCTCTCAGTCTCATAGTCACGAACAAAAGGTCCAACTGCCGCTCCACAACCACATAGTAAAGCCAAAGAATAGTGGAGACCAACCAACACCACACCTACAGACCACATACCACTGCAGGCCCATGCCTAGCACCTTTAGGGATGCTGGCCTAAGCTCCCTAAAGTGAGGCACTGAAAATAGGACTAGTTGGGGCCCAGTATGTCTACTGGTGTCCGTACCCTCAACCACGAGCGCGCTACAAGCGACCGCACACCCACAAACACAAGTCGCTGCCCTCTGTCGTCTTTCCCTCATCTGAACGTACAACTCAAACATAGGAGTGAGGGTGTCTAGGAAGACGACACAGACCTTAACGGTACACACAGTACTGGGACCCGAGCACTAACGTGTCTGGCTCACAAATAACTTGGAGTACCCGACTAGAGAGGTATTCCGGAATAGGCGCCGGACCACCAAACTCGGAAAGCACACAAACCACACCGATCACTTAATACACTGATAAAACTTATACCACGATACACAAACCATAATCATCTTGTCACGGGTCACGACGTGACCTCCAAGCAACTACACACCATTAAACACGTGGACCACATTATAACCTTGCCTGTCATTGGCCATCTCGTGGCCTTCATAGCCTCACTAATTTACATAAATCACACATATATCCACATAACCTTTATAACAAAATTAGCATGATTAACATATCCATTAACATTACTCACTAATTAGCCACCAACCATTCCATTAACCTAAACATGCTTTACTAATCATTAATAAACTTAGAACAACTTAAAATACCTTAAAACGACCTGAGCTAGGTTCACACAGGACCCTCATTGCCCAAGGCTTAACATCTTGCTTCGGACAGAAGAACACGACAAGGGCCACTGTCGCGTTAAAGACACGTCGGCCCGACAAGCCGCAATTCCACACTGGAACGCGATGGCTCGATAGGCTGCGTTCACAAACCAGAATGCGACGAGGCCAGTGGTCGCGACCTGAACGCGACAGCCCGACCCATCGCCTTCTCAGACAGAAACCCTGTACTGTGGTGCTTACACAAAAACCAACTCAAATCCTTATTTCCATGCACACCAAGCTTCTACAAATTAATTACACTATACTAGAAACACAACCACACATCGATACATATTAAACATGCTTTAAATCAATCAAATGATGCAAATAGGACAAGGAAAGTCCCTACCAACAAGAAGAACTCACAGAATGAGGCTCGATCGGTGTTCTCCACACTCCGAACTGCTTCTACGCACCAGAACCATGTCAAGACACAAGCTTCAAAGCCGACGTCGCCGGAAATCGCCGCAGCAACCCTCTCCTTGGTCGAACAGATCTTTCAGCTCTGTTTGGCTGGAGGGCCAAACTTATCCCAACCGGAAACAAGAACGCAACGTAGCATCCTGTCACCTTCAGAACGTGACACACCTAACCGTCACCTTCTCAAAACTTGCTGTGCCATGCGTCACAAAGGTGGTGCGGAGAACGCGACGCATGTGACCGTCGCGTTCGAAATGTGACGTCCCACCCTGTCGTGTTCACAACCAGTGAACCTGTGGGCTGTTTGGGCTAGAACCTCCGGCCCACAACACCCACACAATGCACGGGGACCACGACCAAGGCTCAATGACCCCACATTAGTCATGAGCACCACACCAGAACCAATAAACACAGATTCGAATGGCCATGACGTTATAGAGACGATTGACATAATGAATGAGGATGCGAGGAATCCTAGATAGGAACCACACTGGCGGACTGGGCCGAGCAACTAGCTCGAAGAAAACTTTCAAAATTTGAATGTAATGATAGTCCTTGCTTGTGAAATGAAGATTTAATTGGACATCATCGCAAAGCTGGCTTTGATCAATCATGAAACGTGAAGCTCAAAGTCCTACATGATGCATGCTAGGCTAAAAGAAAAGAAATCATAAAATTAATATACAAAGAAAAGGAGAAAATTGAAAAAAATACTCAAGGATAATATTGCTAAACCGAATGAGCAAGGGTCAAGACACTTTGCAACCTTGGAGTGCGATAGAATCCACCGTCCCCAAGCCATACGACCTAACGGCCTATCCAACGATTAACAATGTGCTCCTAGATCATCCTCATTTTTGTTGAAGGGGAACTCAGATCCCAGAACTGTAGTGACCCTGGATACTTATGCCCAATAAGGTTCCATATCCACACCCGCCTCCCGCGAACAAACCGAAGTCTCACAAGGGATAGCTCACACAAGTGTTCAGTAAGAATATAAAAGACAACCACAATAGTATAAGATACAAGAAAGTACATGTATTCATACTCACATATGCCACAATTTATGTTGTCCCAATACATTATTACATGTCCAAGAGAAAAGTACAACTACCTGGGGCATACTCCGAGGGAGTAAAAGCTCATACTACAACAATTACAACTCAACTATTGGTGGTACAAGTCCTCCACAACGCTGCTGCAAGCCAAACACACGGATAACACCTGAAAAAGGCTATAAGGGAGTGAGCCTCAAAAGTAACTGGCTCAGCAAGGACCTCCTAAAAACAACACCTACAAACTAAAAAGGGAACTGAGACCTCAATCACAAAGGGTCTCATTGGTAACACCAACAGTCGAACTACAATGCACTTGCAATAAACATAATTAAACTGCCTTTAAACATAAACACAATGGCTTACACTATTACAGAAAATAAAGGAAACAACAGGACTAGCACAGAAACACTAGTCCACACAATCACTGAAACAATTACGCCACTAGCCACATAGGCAAAACCACCAACGATAGGTAATGGGACTGACAACAAAAAGTCAGTCCACCACACACTAGAGTAGTAAACACATCCGAAAACTATCCACATAAGGGTAACACAACAAGTGGAAGGTCCTACAACACGACCTTTGTAATACCCCAGAAAATTTAAAATAAAATAAATGAAAAGAAATATATATAATAATAAATAATATGAACATAAAAATAAAAAGGGTAAATTAATTAGGAGTCCTTATGAAAATTTTGACTTATTTGTTAGTCCTTAATAGAACTGTAACTCATTATAGTAAGTGTTATCACCTGTTACAGTATACGTTAAGCTCTGTTACAGTAAGGACCTCCATGTTACAGTCAGGGACTTCTAATTAATTTACCCTAATAAAAATAATATATTGGCTCGAAAATAGAGGTTAAAAGTAATGGAATAATTAGAATTGACAATACCCATTAATTCCAAAAGGGGAAAATTTCAATAAGTTAAAATCCATTAAGAGATGGGCTTTAGTGGATGGTTCATAAAAGAGTCATTGGGCTGTATAATAAAAGAAATATTTCAAAATTTTAATGTCAATAATTCCCAAATTTAAAATAGGTGTAATATCCATAATATTAAAACCAATAAACTGAAAAAGAATAACAATAAAAGTTATGGGTGTAGACACCCATTTCTGGCCCATAAGCTGAGCCAAATTCCTTGTCACATCATTGATGCCCCACGTTGGCTCATCATAGCCTAGCTGACTTCATCCGATCATGGCATCTTCTTATTAGCCCATCACCCTGGTGGGCTCTTCCTGGTCAAATCAATTAGTCTTCATCATCATCACGTAGCTCTTTAAGTTGAGAATCCAACGCCTCAAACCGTGTGTCAATCCGATACCCATGCAAGGAGATTAGATACTTTGAGTGAGCCATATGCTGAAAGATCATGAAGGCAACAATGACCCTGTCGCATTCACATTCAGAAGGCGACGCCCTTCATGTCGCGTTCAGGCCTATACTGATTTGCCATCAGACCATAATTGATCTTCTTCAGAAGGTGACACCTCGATACGTCGCATTCTCATTTGGCCTTTTAATTCCCTGAAAATTCGCTAGAAAATGCTTAAAGACTTCCTTCTATGGAAGGCGACGTATTGAGGCGTCGAGACCTGATAGCGACACTAGGCCTATCGTGTTCTGGTTTCCTTCACAGAACCATGCAACGTGGCTTTCCTTTTCAAACTTGGAGCCTTGCTATTCATGAATAATCCGTCTTTTGGTGAGTCTAGAGATCTCCAAATCCTTCCAAACTTGGAGGAAACCTTCCTTAGAGCCTTCTTGCCACGTTCTGACTCTCCTTGCATGAGCCCAATTACCTAAACTCGGACTCCAGCTCATTATTCCTTTCCCATCCCGTTCAGGAATAATGACCTATAAAACTGTCAATAGGGCATGGTTTATAGCAAAGCCGGCATCTGCTTCTTCCTTGCCTAGAGGGCTACGAATCCCCAGAAGACCTCTCAGCCTTCAGACGACCAGGAAGTGCCCACTAGGGCAATTTCTCCACATCTACGCTTTCTCTCTCTTGTTCTTCACAGTTTTCTTTCATGCATGCGCGTTTAGAATTGTTTCTTTTGATAGATTTACATTAGATCACTCCACACACACCTATTTTAATCACCCAAAGGGGTTAAAACATCACCCCACGTGAGTTCCCCTTAATTTCTTCATGTTCTTTCAATACTTTGGGATAGATTCTACACCACACGATTTTCTAATGGATTTTTTTTGTTGTTTTGTCATTCTTAGAAGGTTGAAGAAGACATCTCAGGCACGAGGCTCTTGCCCCTTGGCCGGCTGAGGAGCAGGAGGAATCAAAACCCACAGTCTTCATCCTCTGTTGCAGAAGGTGACACACACCTGGTCACGATCTTGAGAAGGCGGCGGCTTGCGCGTTGCGTTCAGAGAACAAAAAAGTGGCACCCTCCGTGTCATGTTCTCCATAAGGCGATGGCTAGCGCATCGCGTTCACAGGACCAGGTACTCTTCTGCACCTTTCTTCATATTTCCAAGGTAGTTAGCATTTGTTCTTCATCCTATCATCTTTATAACTACTTTGGTGGCGATCACAGTCCTTTTCTTTATTTTCATCATCTTTATTTGGGGAGCAAATCCCGTGATTACACTTTCTGGCGATCACGGTGGGACTTCTAGTGCCTATCGTGCTTGTTGCTATCTTCCCCTGCCTTTTTCAATCTTCCATGTGTGTGGTTTTTGTTTAGAGTCTGCAATTTTCCATTTTATTTCACTGTTGTTTAGGGTTTGTTCCACTGGGTGAGAACGCGACGTAGAAGCCGTCGCCATCTAGAAGGCGACAGGGCGATCGTCGCGATCAGGTGAGTTCTGTTGATTCCATCAATTTTGAGTTTTATGGGTTTATGTTGAGCACTCCATCCATGCTTTGAGTTGTTTGGTGCCTGATCCATGTTTATAAGAGTCTGTCAGTCCTCCATGCTATAGGATTGTTTGAATTTTTGTGCATAATCAGGTCTCACTTGATCTCTATCCACTGCGAAGTGGAACGTGACGCACTTCCTGTCGTGATCCAAGTCGTGATAGGTTGATCGTCGCCTTCTGCTTCTGAGAACAGGTCGGCCTGGTTTCTATTTTTTAGCTTTAGGTTAGATTCTTGCATGCACTCCGGTGCACATAGGGTGCATACATATTTCCATATTGTAGTCTAGGTTGTCCTCCTCGGCGACACCAGCTCTCTCGGCCACATATTCCTTGTGTCCGACTAGAGAACTCACTTGAGGGCCTCCGTAAGTCCCCCTGACCATGGGTTCCCACACGGCCACCGAGCTGGTTGTACCTGTTGTCACCTAGAGTTAGGATCCATGCATTGGTGAGTCTGTGAGAAACCTAGTCAAACCCAAAGTTGGAAGCCTTCTCCCTTTAGGAAACCCATCCTTTGAGGGAATTTGCTAAAAGTTCAAATCCATTAAAAGGAAAACTTGAACCAAATAGAGAAACTTTCATCATTGTCACTTGCTTTCTTTGGGTGAGACATTATCTCTTTCTTTCGTTTCCATAGGATTGTCTGTTTAGGAAACTAGGTGTCTGTTTAGGTTAAGTTGTCCCTTAAGTTTGGACAGGTGTCTCTCATATATCAAAAAAACTCTCACTTTACAAACATGGAGTCTTACTTGAACCCGGTCTATGATGGTGAGAATCTAGATGCTGCCTTCTACACCTCCCAAAACTATGAGGAATCTCTTCCTGATTATCTCTTCGAGGAATCGGCCCAGCCCTGGGTGGCCACAGTCCATGCTAGTGAGAGTCATCGTCCCGACGATGGTGGCCCATCACAAACTGTCTGTTCCCCTCAGGCGGATGATTAGGTTGCTCAACTCATGCGCTTAATTCCTCAGCTTGATCGATCTTGAATCCAAGATCTCATGACGGATCTCAAAGGAAAGACCGCCTCATCGCCCTCACCCAGAGCGGGCACTTCTCACCCCATGGCATCTACCTCCGGCCCCCGTGTCATCACGGGACAAGCCGACAACACTCCCATCCGGCCACAGGCCATTCGATTTACTCCCTTTGAATCTGAGCACTATCATCCACGTGAGTCGAGGCCCCGGTCTCCCCCCTATCACCCTTGCTATTCCCCACAGCAGCTGGAGCCATGCGCCAGGCCGGCGTCTCGTGCTTCCTCCTTATATGCTCAACCCTCCGCCACTCCCGACATGATGTCTGAGTGGGCGTCCATCAAGAAAGAACTCCAAGAGCTGTGGAAGCAAGTCGACCCTAGGCAGCACCATGATGTTCACATGCCTAATTTCAATGGCCTGTGGGTCCCATCTCCATCTGAACTTCCAAAGTACCGCAAATACAATGGCACTGGCAACCCGTATATTCACATCAAGGACTTCATCTATGAGTCTGCACCTTACCAGCATGACCGTTGCCTAATGGCATATCTGTTCCGTCGGTCATTGGATGGGATTGCACTAGATTGGTTCTACTCCTTGCTCCCCGAGGATGCAGAGGACTTCGCCATAGTGAAAGGGAAGTTCCTTGAATAGTTCCAAGACAGGGTTGGGCCGGAATACTCTCTTACGGATCTCATGGCAGCAAGGATGAAGCCGCACGAAGAGTTCACCACCTATGCCGACAGGTGGAGACAAATGGCCACACGAGTCCCTGGGTACCTTCTGGAGGGAGAGAAAGTCAAAATCATCATTGCCAATGCAACCTCCGCCTATAAGAACATCCTAGCAATGAATGATATCACCACCATACACCAGCTCTACAGCCGGACCCAATTTATCCAAACCTAGCTCAAGGACTCCCCTATACACTCCATGTTCAAACCCCAAAAATCTCGCTTCCAAAGAAAACCTCAGGGGTCAGTGACCGAGGGTGTCCAAGTCAATGAGCAAGTGAGTGCATTCAACCCTGCTGGTCAAAACAACAACCGCCAACCCTATGCTGCCTAGGGTCAGGACCCCACCAACCCTCCACAAGGCCAACCCTAATATAACCAAGTACTACCTCCCGATGGCTCCCAAAAAAGGCGTCCCCTAGGTCCAAGGAGAACCCAGTACCCACCACTTCCTAAGACACTCCCCGACATCTTCTTGGCTTTGATCTCCACAGATGCCATCAAGCTTCCTCCGGAAAGGCCATTGAACCCAAGTCTGGACCAAACAAGGTATTGCATGTTTCATCGACAGCCAGGTCATACCATTGAGCAGTGCTTCACATTCAAAGACCTGGTGTATGATCTCCATGAGCAGAATAGGCTAGACTGGACAGCTCTCCGAAGAGTGATCAGAGATATCAAAGAAAGGCAGAGGCAGCAGCAACAGCAAAGGCAGCAGTGCCAACCACCCCCTCAACAACAACAACAACAACAACAACCGTTGCAGGACCTAGGGATTGTCTATAACCCACTACCAAACCACCCGCCAACTCCCAATCCACCACAACCGCTGGCCCAAGTGAATCCTATCGTCCATCACCCCCCTCCTCAAGCAAACTGGACGTACGATGATGAGCCCGATGTTCAACATATGATGGCTATTAACCACCAATATCCTCAGCAACCTCAAACAATACAACTAGCCAACATGGTCCCCTAATCAATCCCCCCTTTAGCTTCCCAGGCCAACGCCATCATACTGCCCATCATCTCAACACCCACGCCAGTCGCTATACCTCCCATTATCCTACCGCCTACCGTACCTCTCGTTCCACCTGTCTCCACGCTACCACCACTCGTCATAACCGCTCCCACACCAATCATCTTGCCACCACCTGGGCTGGACCAACCTTCTGCCGCCACCTTATCCTCCACCAGACAACCCATCAGCCAACCCACCACCCTGCGAAGCGGACGAGTCTTCCGTCGCCCGTATCCACCAATCTCCAGTACCTCCACCAGTCAAAACAACCCCCAACAAGTCCTGCAACCACCTTAGCAACAACCTCAACAACAACCACAAGAAGAGGGGGTGATTGAGCCACTTCCCGGCACACACTATGATATCCTCAAACATCTTGATCATGTGCTGGCCAAAATATCCATATTGGAATTGATAAAGAGATCCAAAGAGCACCAAGAAGCATTGAGAAATTTCTTGCAAAGGGTAGTGGTGAATGAGGACATGCTTGCCGAAAAACTACCAAGTGCACTTGCCATGGTAACTCGTGGGCCGACCATCACATTTTCTGAAAATGAACTAGCACCCCCAGAATCCAGGAGGCTCCCACTCTGTGTCACCTTAGTCATCAACCATGTAGCGGTGGGGGCAACACTGTTCGACACTGGGGCGTCAATAAATGTCTACCCTCTGAGCACTCTGAGGGCATGTGATGTGTCAGAAGGGATGCTAAGACCGACACCAACCACCATAGATGCATATGAAAACTCCAGGAGATCTAGCCACGACATGGTGACTGTACAAGTCGAACTGGGGCCGCTAGCCGTCACTGTTGATTTCTATGTACTTGATATCAACCCCATGTTCAAGGCCATCCTGGGGCGCCCATGGTTAGAAGCACTGGGGGCCGTCCCATCCACTGCCCACTAATGCTTGAAGTTCCCTTTCCAAGGACGGGTCATCAAAGTCAAAAGCATAGCCACTGCCCACACAGTCGATGCCATCAACGATACTCTTCTTCCAGCTATATGGCCCGCCAACAAGCCCGTTGTCTTGGTGCTGGATATTAACTGCCCTTGGGCCTACTCGTTCCACTCCAAACAAGAGGCCAGTCCTGCACAAGTCAATGCGGTCAAGAGGAAGGAGCCACTGAACACTAAAGGGTGGAAGATCATGATGAAACTAGGCTATGAAGAAGGAAAAGGCCTAGGGGCAGAACTACAAGGCATTACCAAGCCTATCCCAGACATTGTAATGAAGGGCCGATGGGGACTTGGTTACAGGGAGAAGTTTAGGCCGTGGTCATCTAGCACATCCAATCTTAAGGCTGACCGCCAACCACTCACATGGACAGTGTGGTGTCATTTTACCAGAGGCCCAACCTAGCTAGGGTATAACACAGTGGTGGTCGAGGTAGAGCTATCACAACATGATGTACATGGCAAAAATTTCTCTCGACACATGGCCCCTATGCTTACATATAAGGCACTAGAAGCACTCCACCCAGGGAAAAGAAGGAAGACGGGAGACCCAGAGGCTGAATGGTATCACTGGTTCGACATGGAAGACATCACTATAGCCTTTAGCCGTCTATTCTGGGAAGAAGAGAGAACATGGCCGCCAGCCGCAGCTGAACTGTTAGATCCTCCCACATCCATCACATCCAAGTGGCAGTTGATGAGCGACGCTACAGACGTGGGAGAGCCAGACATTCCTTATGAAGAAGGGAAGACAGTGGATGAGCTATGGAGGGGCACATTCCTGGCCATCCACCCATCACTCATGTGCTCCCTCCTCCCAAGTCTCATTCCCTCATCCCCTCCCTTAATCATTCAATTGTCTCCCCAACTCCTGGTAGTTGCGCACAACATCCTCACTCCTGACCTCCCACCTTCAGTCCTCCCTACTCTACAATCTGATCTAAGTGACCACGAGGTCACTCTCTCGTGTTGCATGCTCTCCACTGATCTCCAAAAAGAAACATCGATTTTCAAATGCATATTGAGGTCAAGGAGCCGGTGTACCTCCTTCACCCTCCTGATCAGGGGCACCCCTCAGCTGGGGCTTCCCCTTTCGCTCCTTCATTAGGAGCCATTCTTTTTGAGGACCCCATGTCCTCAACCTATCCTGTAGAGTCGTCTAGTTAGGTAGAGCCATCTAGATTAAGAGAGTTTAGTCTTAGTTTAGGCGAGTCTAGGGTAGGGAGTCAGGTCAACCCACCGTCCACCAAGTCCAAACATCGCCCTAGGAAGCAGCAGGGCAAGGCTATTCCCCTCAGATACCTTCAAGAGTTAGCTTGGCGATGTCAAGCACTATTGCTAATAGAGGAGTTCACAAAGGAGGCGTTGGTGTTAGAAGAGGAAGTTGAGCAGGATGGGGTGTTTGTAGACGACGGGTTTGGTGTCTACGAGATCATGAATGATGAGGACCCAATCGATGAAGAGGATGGAGAAGTAGATGACACTACCGAGATGTACGCTAGTGGTGTAAGAAGATTTGATGAGCCTATGATGGCAGTGGATGAACCTACTAAGGAAGTCAACCTTGGAACAGAAGATCTCAGGATTCTGATGATTTCAGCGAACCTTCCTCCTGATGAAGAAGAGGAATTGGTGCAAATTCTGAGGGAGTATAGAGACACATTTGCCTAGTCATATGAGGACATGCCTGGCCTAGACCCCTCATTAGTGGAGCACCAACTTCTGTTGAAAGAAGGGGCAAAGGCCATAAAGCAAAAACTCAGAAGGTTCCACCCACTTATGGCTCTGAAGATGAAAGACGAGGTGGACAAACTCCAAAAAGCTAGATTTATCAGGGTAGTGCTTTACCCGAACTGGGTGGCAAATATAGTCCCGGTCATGAAGAAGGACGAAAATGTGAGAATTTGTATTGACTTCCGGGACCTCAATAAGGCATGTCAGAAGGATGACTTCCCGCTTCCTCACATTGATGTGCTGATTGATAACACTACTAGGTATGAGACCCTCTCATTCATGGATGGGTATTCAAGCTATAACCAAATCCGTCTAGCTCCTGAAGATCAAGAGAAAACCTCTTTCACCACACCCTGGGGTACATACTATTATGTAGTCATGCCGTTTGGGCTAAAGAATGCTGTGGCTACCTATCAAAGGGCGATGATGGCTATCTTCCACGACATGATGCATGTCTATGTAGAAGTGTACGTGGATGACATTTTGGTAAAGTCAAGAACCAGGAGAGAACACTCCGAGATCCTTGCCAAGGTGTTGCAAAGGTCAAGAGAGTATCAACTGAGAATGAATCAGAAGAAATGTGTGTTTGGGATATCATCAGCGAAGTTGCTAGGCTTCATAGTTAGTAAGCGGGGAATTGAGATCGATCCAAATAAGGCCAAGGCTACTGCGGAGATGCCGCTTCCAAAGAATATCTCACAACTAAGAGGTTTGATTGGGTGTCTGCAATTCATTAGAAGATTCATATCACAACATTCGCAAAGATGCCGCCCATTCTATGATTTTTTGAAAGGAGGGGCAAAGTTCGAATGGAATGACAAGTGCCGAGAAGCCTTTGATTATGAATTCTCCAGTTTTGCAACCACCTGTACCTGGCAAACCATTGATCCTATATCTCTCAGTCATTGAGGACTCTCTAGGTGCTGTCCTTGCACAACACGATGAATCAGGAAAAGAAAAGGCGGCATACTATCTTTCTAGACTCTTCAACACCACAGAATCCAAGTACACCACCACGGATAAAACTTGTGCCACGCTCGTGTGGGTAGTTCAAAAAATTAAGCACTAATTTCTTGCCCACGAGGTCAAGCTGATCTCGAGGATGGATCCACTCATGTACCTCTTAGAAAAACCTGTCCTCTCTGATCAGCTTGTGCACTGGTAGAGCTTCCTCTCCCAATTCGACATCTCTTTTGTGGTTCAAAAGGCCATCAAAGGATATGCCATCGCCGAGCACCTTGCCAATCTGCCACTTCCTCACAGCGATTCAATCCGAGAGGAGTTTCCTGATGAAGAGCTCTCCATCATCTCCAAAGATCCCTTCTGGTCCCTCCATTTCGATGGTGCGCTCAACTCTTAGGGACGGGGCATTGGAGCCGTGTTGCTCACCCCGGAAGGTATTACCATCCCCATCGCTTTTCAACTCACCTTCTTCGCCACTAATAACATGTCTGAGTATGAAGCTCTCCTCACTAGTCCTAAACGTGCTTATATCTTGGGCGCATCTCACCTTAGAATCATAGGAGACTCTCAGCTTGTTCTGCGGCAAGTGCTCTCAACTTACCGCACTCGTGACCCAAAGCTTAAACCATATCAAGACTTGGTCACGTTGCTTGCAAGGCAATTCCACAAGCTTATCTATGTCCACACTCCTCGCTCACAAAACATCCTGGCTGACGCCTTGGCGTCACTAGCTTCTTCTCTATCCTTCCCTTTGAGCCATCGGACCGAGACAATTGTCGTCCAATGGCTCGATGTTCCATCTCCCCAAGATCCTTGGTTCAACAACCTTAGGACAACCTTAAAAGAGAGGGCTAGGAAGAGAGGAGTGCAACAAATCATGTTGGCTGAGCTTGAAGAAATTTTAGACGAGGAAGAATTGCCATGGTATTTTGAGATTGAGCAGTACTATAAAGATGGGTCGTATCCCGAAGGGGCAAATTCGGTGGATTGCAAGCCCATAAGAAGAGCCGCCCTGAGGTACACAATCCTCTGAGAAGTTTTGTACAGGCGGCCTCTTAATGGAGTTCTGTTGAGATGTCTTAATGATGACGAAGCTTGGAAAGTGGTGGAAGGAGCCCATTCTAGTGAATGCGGAGAGCATGTCAACAGTCAGATGCCTTCTAAGAAGATCATTAGGCAGGGCTACTACTGGCCAACCCTAGAAGAGGACTGTGCCATCTACGTCCGTCGGTGTGTCAAATGCCAACTCCATGCTGATAAAATTCATGCTCCTTCATCCTCACTTCATCCACTCTCCACACCTTGGCCATTCTCCATATGGGCTTTTGATATTGTTGGCCCCCTTGGTGATCCTAATGCTCAAACCAAACAAAAATCATTTATCCTAACAGCAACTGAGTATTACACCAAGTGGGCAGACGTAGAAGTGTTCACATAAATCAAAGCATCCACAGTGTGCCACTTTATCATGAATAATATCATCTCGTGGTTTGGAATGCCAAGCAGCATCGTCACAGACAACGGGCCGCAATTCATCTCACAAGAACTTCAGGACCTCTGTAAGAAATACAATATCACTCTGCATCATTCATCCCCATATTACCCACAAAGCAATGGCCAAGCTGAAGTAACTATTAAAACCCTTCTTAAAGTCTTAAAGAAGACTTGTGAATCGCATAAATTCACAGATTGGCCAGAAAAGCTAATAGAGGCTCTATGGGCCTATCGTACCTCTGTCCGTACTCCCACGGGACAAACCCCGTATGCTCTCACTTATGGGATGGAGGCGGTAGTTCCATATGAGATCTTGATCCCTTCACTAAGAGTCCAACTAGATAAGGAACTTAATCTTGACGAACGTCGAGAGGCGTTGCTAGTCCAATTGGAACTCTTAGATGAAAGGCAGTTAGTGGCGGCTGATCACGTGCTCTCATATCAAAGGCGAATCTCAAGGTCTTTTGAAAAGAAGGTAATTGAACGGAAATTCCAAGAGGGTGATATGTTCTTGAAACACATATTTATCAAACCTGGAGGTCTGAGGTCTAAATTACAACCAAATTGGGAAGGTCCGTACGTTGTAAAAGAGGTGTATCCGAGAAATGCCTACCACCTAATCAATGCCAAGGGCGCAGAATTGTCACATCCGTGGAATGGGTTGTACCTCAAAAGATTCTATCCCTAGGTCTATAGGTGTGGGGCTGCAACACTTAGACTAGGGATAACCCCATGTTAAGAGTCCAAAGTCCTTTCCCCAATCACCCAGGGTTGCTCTGAGGTAGGACCAACACACACACACGGCAAGCCCGGGCGACTGTGCTTAGTAGATACCGTAGCTATGTAGGCCCTACTTTAGCGATGCGATGGTCATTCTCTCCCAAATCGGTCAAGTGTAGGGGCAAGGGTCGTAAAGGCGAGGTTGTCAACCTTAAGCATACCCTGACGAGAGGAAGTCTCAAACAGGGATGGTCAAATAGCAAAGGCAAAGAAAACAAGGAAGCAAAAGAAAGGATAAAAACTACATGATAGAATAGGGGCATGGCAAAGAGTGGCAAAGTCCCCGCGGGACGCCCATGAGCCCGGTCGTACGCGTACCCCAGGCAGTACAAGTCCATGAAAAAAGACCACAAAGTCCCTACGCAACAGACCTAATCTTTGAAGGGTATGCTGTAGGAAGAAGCCGAACCCAACGTCCTTAAACCTACGTTAGACTTTCCTTAAATAGTCTTCCATCTCCCTCTATAAGATCGGACCATCTCTTAGGTATGGCCTAACTAGCCACATTATTAACTAGGGGCAGTCACCCATGGCATGTCACCCCTAAACGCACGTTCTACCTTAGTAACTTGGAAAGAAGGAGAAGTGACCAAGACTCTTAACCAGCGGTTTGAATTGGTCTACGTGTTGTGGCCCAAAAGGGGTGAGTACCTTCCGTCTCGCGCGTCTTATCTTAGGAAGGGCTAATGTCGGCTTTAGGCGTATTTCAAAACTCCAAAAAAATCAAATATTTCAAAACTAAAAAAAAATCAAATATTTCAAAACTAAAAAAAAATCAAATATTTCAAAACTCCAAAAAAATCAATACTTCAAAACTCCAAAAAATCAAATACTTCAAAACTAAAAAAAAAATCAAATATTTCTAAACACCAAAGAAATCAAATATTTCAAAACTAAAAAAAAAAATCAAATATTTCTAAACTCCAAAAAAATCAAATATTTCAAAGCTCTAAAAAAATCAAATATTTAAAAACTCCAAAAAAATGTTTTCAAAATCCCAAAAACACTTTACTCACTCATTCATGCATGTCATTTATTTACTTATGTCTTTTCGCCTATTTAATAAGGCTTAGCCCCTTGACCATTTATCAAGATTGGTCACTTGTCATGCTGAAGGCAAGGTGCTAAGTCGAAGAACGGATGTAACTTGTTTTCATGGTCTTCTTATGTGTGCAGGTCGCAGTGGAAGAAAGAAAGCGGAACTCATATCTCACTCGTCATTGTCACACAAACACATTCCATAAACAAAAAGATTCCATTCTATTCCATTCCATATCTATATCGTCATCATAACACATGATGAACAAAAAAAAAGCAAAAAAAGTACAAGTCCTCAACCGCTCTCCTCTGTACCCTCAGGCGGGCGAGAGGGTGGAGGGGCCATCGCCCTCAGCCCTATCGTGATCCCCTCGGCTGCTCCATCGCGTCGTCGTCCCTCCTCCTCGTTTCTCCATCGTCAGGAGGAACCTGTCAAATAATGCCCCGCTGAGGCGCTAGGGGCACCTCTCCTGCTGGCCGATGAGCGACTACGGCCAACCAAGGATAGGGCTCTCTCCAGCCCCCTCATCTCCGCCCTGAGCACGAGGACGGTCTGTCGCTCGCTCCCTAATTGTGATCAGAGCTCGTCCACCTCTCGGTGCAGTCCCGTCGCCTCATTCGCCTGAGGGCATAGGCGCACCTCCGCCATCTCCGTCTCTAGTGCAGCCGTCCGCACTAGAGAGTCTCTCAGCTCCGCCTCCTGCAAGTCAAAGCATTTGTCAATAAAGGAAATAAAGTATAAGGGGAATGTAATTAATAACTCACCCACTCGCGTAGCTGGCCCATGGCCTCCCCCGCCTGGGCCACCGCTGCTGCCAACTGGCCCTCCAGCACTGAGCGGCCAGGCTTGTCTCGAGAGGTGGAAGCACCTCCCACCATCTGTTGCGCCCGCTCCA
This sequence comes from Colocasia esculenta, assembly GCA_014218235.1. Classification (NCBI taxonomy): domain Eukaryota; kingdom Viridiplantae; phylum Streptophyta; class Magnoliopsida; order Alismatales; family Araceae; genus Colocasia; species Colocasia esculenta. The sequence goes on from CM024759.1 coordinate 24,805,948, forward strand.
AGTTAGCACGCTATAAGAGAACAACACAAGAGTCAGGTAACTGAAGTCAAGAGTCGGAGAGGCAAGAAGTAGAGCACTCACCAGCTCGGTCATGGTCCACTGGAGGTCATCCCTCTACTGGATCGTGGAATGGAGGACGCCCTCGAGGGAGGTGATCCGACCCTTAGGGTCGAGCTGCAAGCACAAGTCAAGTTAGCTAAGGAATTAATGATTAAAATATTTAGAAAAGGCTAAGTTGTAGTAACATTCACTGGTCGTTGGGTCCCCCTATACACCTGGGCCTCGTACCTCCGTGCGTAGGCACGGAAGTAGTCCTCGTCACTGGTGGCCTCGGAGGTAACCACTCAGCCCCGCTGCCGCCAGTCCTCGAGCTACTCCTTGGCTTGCTCCCTCCAGTCCGTGATCTGCTGGATGCCCCGGAAGCTGCGACCCAGTCTCTCCCACAGCCTCTATCGGGTCGGGAACTCACCACCGCCTGGTGGAGCCCCCAGTGTCCTCGCGACCAACCGTAGGTGGAGTGGTACCACCGTGTTGAATGCATGCAACCAGATCTCCCTACCGAAGTAGGGGTGGCCCTGCTCCACCCACGTCTGGTCGACGTCCTCATCCCCAATGTAGGGAGTCCACTCGACCTGCACATCACATATAGAAATTCATTAGTCGATTGTCAGTGATAAAGAAAGGAAGGGTTGCAAGTGAAGAAGTATTCACGTGTCCGAAGGGGACGGTGTCCAATGCATCCTGGATGAGGGTCACCTGCAAGTGCAGGGACCGCTCGTCGTGGCAGAACCGCTAGCGTTGCAGGAGTGATACAGCGCTCGGCCGCCTCGGCACTCCCCGGCCAAGGGAGGGGAGGTATTAGTATGCCCACACCTGCAAAACAAGATGGTCAGTAACATAGTCAATTAAAATAAGCAAGAAAAGCAATAAAGGGTAAGGGTGAGAAGCGTACCTGTAAGAAGGGGAAGAAACCAGCCACCCCTATCTCCCTACCAGAGGTGCCCAAGCTGTCGAAAAGGTGGGCCAGAAGGGCCGCACCCCACGTGTAGCTCCCTACTTGGGTTAGGTCCTCCAGTAGGGACAGGCACCTGCAGCTCACTGGGTCCCCTCGGGTCCCCAGGATGAGCTTCTGAATCACGAGGATCGGGAAGCGTCTCAAATCTCGGTCCGCTGCTGCCCCCTCCTCCTCTACCAATGCTACCCTTGCATCCGCCGTCAGCCGGGCCATATACTCCACCTGGCCCTCTCCAGTCTGGTGGCGAGTGTCAGCCACCCCCAAGCTCGCCTGCAGCCTCATCCTCGGTACTAGGAATGACCTCTCCCTCGTCACCTCCAACCCCCGGAGCCTCTCCACTAGCTCCTGGTAGCAAGTATAAGTCATCGCTATCACCGCCTGGCCATCCACCCTCAGGCCGGTGATCCGTGCCACGTCCTCTAGTGTGGGGATCATGTGACCCCACGGGAGGAGGAAGGCATGGCACTCGTGGTCCCACCACTCCTTCAGCACCTGAATTAATGCCACGTCGAGCGTGAGCTCATCTAGCCTGAGGAAGGGGCCGAACCCCATCTCCTCCAACCTCGTCCTCTGGAAGTCCGGAAGTCCCTCGTAGACTGCTCAGACGATGGCCCATCCAAGCCAGGACTGTAGCTCGCTCTGCAAAACAACCATGAAAACCATAAAGATCAGTTAGAATCCAATAAATAGCAGTCTGTTCAGATCGCGACAGGCTTACTATCGCCTTCTGGACGCGACACCAAGGGTGTCACATTTTGGTTCTTGAAGTCTCTGAACGCGACAACCACTGTGTCGCGTTCACCCTGGTAATGAAATAACCATTTCCCAGTCATTTCACCTTGGGCCAAAGGCCCTACATGGGTGCTTAGCACCTTGTCCACTTTGTCCCGCACATTAATCACACTTGGGCTAGGGTTTTGGCTTACCTTCTTAGGGCCGACGGCCTCCTCCTCACCCGGCGCCTCTGTGGGGTCCGCCTCCATGGAGACGGCTTGCTCCTCTTCCCCCGTCACCGTGGATGGCTCCTCCACCATCCTCCAGTGACTGATGGTCCGCTTGTACCTCTTTACGCGCCCATCTCCATCGCCATTGCCTCTGCCACCTTCTATCGCTGTGGGCCACTGGGGAGGAAGAGAAGAGGGAGGGTGAAGGAAGAGGAAGCAAGAGGAAGAAAAGCAAGGGGGGGGGGGGGGGAAGACGCCACCGGCAAGGGGTCGTCGGAGGAAGAAGCAGGAGAAGGAAAGGAGGTCGGTCGCCGGAAGAAAGGGGGCGAAGGATGAGAGAGAAGTGAAAGAGGGAAAGATAGAGATGACAGTGGGGCTCGGAATTCAAACCACCTCGGGCCTGTGGTTGCGACAAGCAGGGTGTCGCATTCATTTCTGGTCGCGACAGGATACCTGTCGCATTAATAACCAAGTCATGACTGTTGACCTGTCGCATATAGGGTCGCGACGCCTAGGCTGTCGCCTTCTCAGTCTTTGCACAGAACCCTTAAAAATTCACATTTTTGTTACAAATCTCAAATGCATACATCATATAAAGGCTGAAAATCATCATAAAGTGTCTGATACATCACTCTCATCCTCCTGACACATCAAATCTTTTAAAAATCTCCAAAAGAACAATCAAGTCTCTCTCGCAAGCTCGCGGTCCCCACGTGGCCGGATCTCTCTATACTCTCTGAGGTACACCTGATATGTCTCACACTCCTCATGCACCGTGGGTGGTAGAGCATGAGTGGCACACACACGCCACATCACTAGCCCGCTTTGCATGGATTGCTCGTCCTCCGAGTCTCCCAAGCGCCTCGCTTTCATAGGAGGCAAGTGTGACGGCTGAAGTAGCTTTGTCCTAGGCTTCCCAACCTGAAGGTAGCACCTGTGTGGGTTGTAGAGAACCATTGCCATGTTCCCCACGAGTTGTAGGTCCAATTCACGTCCAAGGGGAAGCCGTATGTCCACTATGCGTAGCGCCGCTATGTCCATGGCAAAGTGCTCTATCGGAAGTGTGTTGAAGTATAGCCTCCATGCACTCCGTGTCTTCTTATCTGCTGTCCTAAACACAACATGATTGGAGAATTTGGCCTCTCCGCCAATGAAGCACAAAGGATGGCACCCAAAGATTCGGCTTTCTGTAGTGGAGTTTTCTACAGGTTTGAATTTTATCCTCACTCCCAACCAGCACTCTAAGAGGATCATGGATCCATAAAGTGGGCCCCCCGTAGCCTCCGATGTGAGTCCCGCATAAAGGAAGGCTAAGACTGCATGAGAGAGGCTAAGTCCCCGCCATACCCTGCTAATGGCGCTCAAGTTTGCATGGTCTAAGAGATGATCTTCGGACGGGAAGAGAACCACTCCGCACAAGCATATAGCCACGGCTTTGGCTATTTCTTGGTAATTCCCACACTTATTCTTGCAATGAGATATGACCCACTTAGACAAGGGGATTAGGTGAACATGTTGAGGGCTAATCATGGTATACACATCTCCGGGATCCATCATAAATTCACCTAGGATGAGTTTAGGATCAATAGGCTCAACGGTATAGCATATCTTTTGCTCATCACCTCGTGTAGTCTTGGGTAAAGCCATGAACGCTTCAACCTCCTCAAGTAAGACGGTAGCCTCAAATTTTGGGAAAAGAAAGGTATGAGTTGGTGGATGCCATAACTCTATCAATGCGGTTATGCTATGCCAATCAAAGGAGATTTTATGGTAATTGTGGGCGGTTATCAAGATACCCCCTAAACCCCATTCTCTTTAGGCGCGGATCATATGCATGGGAAGAACTTTGATCCAAGTAAGCTTAGAATATCGGTGGGAGCCAAGGAAAAGCTAAAAAGAAAAGGGAAAAGAGAGGAAAAGAAGAAGAAGGTGCATTAATGTGGAAATTCGGAGCTTAAAATCTCAGAAAATTCAAAAGACTAATTTACATACCTCTCTCATGTCGGCATTGCTACTCAGATGGTTGGGAACCTCCGTCAGCCTCAGCAGCTCACTGTAGGACGTCCGGGCATGCTTGGGACCTTCGTAGGAAGCTTCACCACCCATGGGAGCACTTGGAGCTCTCTTCATGGCCATGGGAAACTTGAGAGCTTGAAGAGAAGAAGGGAGGTTGTGAACTCCGAATTTGGCCTCCACACCCTTACTTATAGGCATTTAAGACTCCTAATCATGGTGGGAAAGGGTTTAGAAAGCTTAAAGGGAGTTAGAACCGGACTAGGAGGCTTTAGGAGTCCAAGTAGGGGCCAGACATGGAGCTCTCGGGTTGCCAATTTCGCTCTGGACACAAAAACTGAGGTCGCGACGTATCGACACGTCGCCACCTGGTCGCGACATCTTGGTCGTTGCGTTCTGATTAGGGTAGCGACAAGCATCCTGTCACGTTCACTGTTTGACATTTGTTGGTTGGTTCTTTGCATTGTCATGACTATTTTCGCCAAATCAAGATGTATTCTTGCACTTATGCTTAAGTTCTTTAATTGTTTTAGTGCATATTGAATTCTTTATCTTGCTCTTTATTGCTTTATTATTTTGAAAATCCATAAAAATTAGAAAATATAGAAAATCCATAAAAATAAAAAAATGCAGAAAATTCACAAAAATTAGAAAAAATAAAAAAATAAAAAAAAGGCTCATCAGGTAAGTTCAAGTAAGTACTTCTCACCTTGATCTCTCTGCATTACTATATGGTATCTACTCTACTATATCATCTCGAGGACCGACTCATTCTCAGTGTGTTCTAGGGTCTGAGTTCCCCTTGAACAAAAATGAGGATGAACTAAGTGATCGTTGGATAGGCCGTTAGATGGGGACGATGGATTCTATCGCACGCCGGGGATGCGAAGTGTCCTGACCCTTGCTCATTTTGTCTAGCAATATTATCCTTGAGTATTTGTTATTTTCTCCTTTTATTTGCATTTTATGATTTCTTTTCTTTTAGCCCAACATGCACCATGTAGGATTTTGAGCTTCACGCTTCATGATTAGTTAAAGCCCGCTTCGCAATGATGTCCAACCAGATCCTCATTTCCCAAACAAGGAATTCCATTTCATTCCGAATTTGAAAGTTTTCTTTGAGCTAGTTTCTCGGTCCAGTTTGCCAATATGGTTCTTATTCAGGATTCCTCTCATCCCCATTCATTATATCAGTCATCCTATTCCCCAATGATCTGCTCATTAGTCATGAATCGCTCGAAGGCCAGAGTCGAATCGACCTGCCGGGACAGCACCTATACCCTAATGAACGAAACCTGCAAGCCTAATATGGCCAGGGTACCTCTTCATCAAGAGGTTGATCATTTCTTTTCTTTTAATCTTGATTCATCCCAGATTGGAGCCATCCTTGCACTCTGTCCCAGCCATGTTCGGAGATCGTTGGATAATTCTCGTTGCTTATTCATTCAGAATGGGTGTCTCTTTACCTTGATGCCCGCTTTTCATCTCATTCCACTTCATTCTTCCACTAGATCGTCATTTCATGCCATCTCCGCTCCACTATCGCTCCACTCCCTTGCAAAGCAGGCATCAAGGAGGGGCAATCTGTAGACACCCATTTTTGGCCCATAAGCTGAGCCAAATTCTTTGTCACATCATTGATGCCCTACGTTGGCTCATCATCGCCAAGTTGGATTTATCCGATCATGGCATCTTCTTACTAGTCCATCACCCTGGTGGGCTCTTCCTGGTCAAATCAATCAGTCTTCATCATCATTACGTAGCTCTTTAAGTTGAGAATCCAACGCCTCAAACTGTGTGTCAATCTGATACCCATGCAAGGAGATTAGATACTTTGAGTGAGCCATATGCTGAAAGATCATGAAGGCAACAATGACCCTGTTGCGTTCACATTCAGAAGGTGACACCCTTCCTGTCGCGTTCAGGCCTATACCGATTTGCCTTCAGTCCATAATCGATCTTCTTTAGAAGGCAACACCTCGATACGTCACATTCTCATTTGGACTTTTAATTCCCTAAAAATTTGCCAGAAAATGCTTAAAGACTTTCTTCTATGGAAGGCGACGTATCAAGGCGTCGCGACCTAATAGCGACACTGGGCTTGTTGTGTTCTGGTTTCCTTCACAGAACCATGCAACGTGGCTTTCCTTTTCAGACTTAGAGCCTTGCTATTCATGAATAATCCGTCTTTTGGTGGGTCTAGAGATCTCTAAATCCTTCCAAACTTGGAGGAAACATTCCTCAGAGCCTTCTTGCCACATTCTGTCTCTCCTTGCACGAGCCCAATTACCTAAACTCGGACTCCAGCTCATTTTTCCTTTCCCATCCTGTTCAGGAATAATGACCTATAAAACTGTCAATAGGGCATAGTTTTGAGCAAGGCCAACATCTGCTTCTTCCTTGCCCAGAGGGCTACGAATCCCCAGAAGTCCTCTCAGCCTCCAGACGACCAGGAAGTGCCCACCAGGGTGATTTCTCCACATCTACGCTTTCTCTCTCTTGTTCTTCACACTTTTTCTTTCATGCATGCGCATTTAGAATCGTTTCTTTTCATAGATTTGCAATAGATCACTCCACACACACCTATTTTAATCACCCAAAGGGGTTAAAACATCACCCCACATGAGTTCCCCCCAATTTCTTCATGTTCTTTCAATACTTTGGGATAGATTCTACACCACATGATTTTCTAATGGGTTTTTTGTTGTTTTGACGTTCTTGGCAGGTTGAAGAAGACATCTCAGGCACGGGGCTCTAGCCCCTTGGCCGGCTAAGGAGTAAGAGGAATCAGAACCCACAGTCTTCATCCTCTGTTGTAGAAGGCGACACACACCTGGTCGCGATCTTGAGAAGGTGACGGCTTACGCGTCACGTTCAGAGAACCAAAAAGCGGCACCCTCCGTGTCGTGTTCTCCATAAGGCGACGGCTAGCGCATCACGTTCATAGGACCAGGTACTCTTCTGCACCTTTCTTCATATTTCCAAGGTAGTTAGCATTTGTTCTTCATCCTATCATCTTTGCAACTACTTTGGTGGCGATCACGGTCCTTTTCTTTATTTTCATCATCTTTATTTGGGGAGCAAATCCCGTGATTACAATGGGTTTTACTTATGGACCATGAGATGGTTATTAGGCCAAAATAGGAGTTTTAAGAGATGGAATAAGAGAAAAATACCTTACATTCATAACCTTATTATTTCCTAAATTGAAAAGAACAAATAAATCATTAAAATAGCTAATTTATATTGGAATTGTACTCTTAACCCTACCCTAATTAGCTAGCCACGAAATTGGAACCCAACCTAACCCAATTAAGAGGAGGAAAGCTAGGAAAGTTAGAGGAAATAAGGAAATTCGGAATTAAATAGGATTTAGAGTTGTAATAGGAAACTAAATCACTAGATGCTTAAATAGACCCTCAACCTCTTCATGGCCGATCCTATTGCGTTGCTGAGACTTTCTAGACGTGGGGGAGAGGCCAAAGGAAGGGAGAAATCGTGGGGAGAAGGCTTGCTCAAGATCTACCAACTGTTCTTCGAGTTCTAAGCCCTAGGAGTCAAATCGACCCAAAGGTGGGCATTCTCACAAGCAAAACCTAATTAATTTCGTTTGTAGGATGTTCTTAACATCAGGAACAAAAGCCCTCTATTTTCTCTCTCTTTCATCGACCCTATCTTGAGATATTTATTTTTAAAGTTCTGTTATCATCATGACCCCCTCATATTTATCCTAGAACTCTATGTACCCTTGATCTAATACCATGAAATTTTTATTGTACATACTGCTCATTGTTAGGAATCGTTTGCCACCGTTTTCCCCAAATTCTATTGAGTATATCACTCGAATTAATTCTTTTTCCATCATTGCATCATGTTCTATGTTCTTCGTGAAAGAACTTGATCAAAGCTTGTCAGAACCATGATTATTCTCAAATTCCTATTTACTGTATGTACTCTTGCATGTCTAGATCCGTTTAAAACTGGTTTCACGATTTTTAATCATTTGTACACCGAGATCTCAATTTTTAAACTACCATGTATCAAAGCTTGAGAAACTTGGACCGCAATCCAAGGCAGGCTATTTCCTTTTTGGGCTCAGGCACAATACCTAGAATGCGACGGCTCGATAGGTCGCGTTCTCAGGGGCTGATCGCGACCAGAAACCTGTCGCATTCTGAACGCGACAGGCTCTGGCGTCGCATTCTGGTTGTCTGTCCTGACAGACCCGTCGCGTTCTTTGAAAGACCATGTCGCGATCTAGGTGTACCCTATCGCGTTCCTTGAAGGGGTACGTCGTCTTCTGGACTTTTGCATATAAACCCTAGATTTTTGGTGCTCTTGTCTTTATACAGTGATTATACCTTCTGTTAACAGTCTCAAACGCAGTGAATAAGGATGCTATAATATGAACATATGTTGATTAATTTAAAAGACACACACATGATTTTTTCATATCCATGATTCTCTTCATTACATGCACATACTTGTAACCATCCAATATGACTTGACTTGGCATGAAAATATCTCATAATATATTGGGTAAATTGCTTCAATAATGTATTTAAATTGCCCTATTTTTAATGGACTTGTCTTCATTTCTTGGAATGTTTTAGAATACCATTACCGATGCTCCACTGTTCTAGAATTCCTCTGGAATGTCGAGCACTTGTTTCTATACACACTTTCTCTTGACTTGGACAAACTCTCCGTCGGATATTCCTTCTGTTGGACTAGTGAGTCCATGTTCAAGGCCTCCGTAAGTCTCCTCTGTCCATGGATTCCCACATGGTCGACGAGCTGGTTGTACCCTCAATACCTATGATACCCTTTAGGGATCAGTAAGATCCAAACGGCCTTAGAATGTTCTTTTTCTTATCATGAGATCACACCGGACCTCTGGACTATGCTCGTAGCATGGCCATTGATTGGTTAGTCAATTCTACCTGACTACCAGCACCCATTATGCATGTTGTGCAACTGTTACTATCGCCTATTTAACGTTGTTTCATGTGCCATGACCACTAGCTCTCATCTATACTCTACTTGCTCATCTATTCACGTTCTCTCTATACTCTCGTCTATTTCTTCAATTACTTTCATCTATTCTTGGAACTCTATTTGGCCATCTAATGATTGTCTAAGATTAAAAAAAAAAAAAAACATAACCAATGCTAGGCAATATAGGGCCCGATCTGGTCCTGGGAGGTGCACCCAAAAGTGCCATTTACCTGCGGGAGTTCAATGATCAGAATGTCGGCATTACATCCGAGTGCCATACTATCAAGATTAATCTAAGACAATCAAACCAAAGTGCTATATTCTCTCATTTTCTATTGACAAAAAAAGTGCTATACTCTCTCTCGGCTATCTATGGATAACCAAAGTGCAATACTATCTCGATTGACGAAAGTTAATCAAAGTACTATACTATTTCGATTGATGAAAATCAATCAAAGTGCAATTTATCCTCTACATGGCCAACTACTCTCTCTCTCTCTCTCTCTCTCTCTCTCTCTCTCTCTCCTTGCTATACATGTTACTTGCTATTGCTTGTCAATGACGTTACTTGTTATCGTGTTTGTTGTCGTTTTCTATCGTGACATGGATTTAATCATATTCATTGTGCTATACTTGGTTCATGTGCTATTTGAACAATGTTACTTGTCCTAGTATTTTCTTGACTTTACATGACTCAGTCTATCATTAGTTACTCTGCCCTTTTAAAGCATTAATCATTTAAAGTGTGCTTGGCTCAATGGATTTAAGTCTTACTGAGCGTTATCGCTCACCCGTCACTATTTGTTCTTGTGTCTCAGGTAAGTCGGATGATGACGTTACACACACCAATGGGACCGGACCAGAGTGATGAGCGACCTGGAGTCAAATACAGAAGTTACCCTAGTACAATGGAGTCTAGTAGATATTGCATTAGATTTTTTTTCCAATGTAATAATGTCATTGAGCCCTATGTATTGGCTCTAGGTTGTAATAGTCTTAGCAAAATTTATAATTAAATGAATAGTTTATTCCAATTATTGTTCATTAGATGCTTTGAATCACTTGACTGTGGTGCAATTTACACTACTATGTACTTTGCTCACATCTCCCCGATTTATTCCCCTGCTAAATTGGCGGGGTGTGACAACCTCCACGGAGTACAGCTGAGGAAGAAAAGTCCAACTGCTGCTCCACAACCACACTGAGTAAGCCAAATAACTGTGGAGAGCAACCAACAACACACTGCAGACCACACAGCTGCAACCCCATGCCTAGCACCTTTAAGGACTCTAGCCCGAGCTCCCTAAAGTGAGGCACTGGGAAAACAGGACTAGCTGGGGACCAGTTGTAGTGACCCAGGGTAGTTATGCTCAATGAGGCTCCATATCCAAACCCGCCACCCGCAAACAGACCAAAGTCTCGCAAGGGATATCTCACACAAGTGTCTAGTAGGAATATAAAAGACAACCACAAGAGTATGAGACACAAGAAAGTACATGTTCTCATACTCATTTACAAGAAATTACATTGTTCCAATACATTATTACATGTCCAAGAGAAAAGTACAACTACCTGTGGCATATCCCGAAGAAGCAAAGCTCACAAAACTACAATTACAACTCAACTTCTGGTGGTACAAGTTCACCACAACACTGCTCCAAGCCAAACACACAGTTAACACTTGAAAAGAACTGTAAGGGAGTGAGCCTCAAAAGTCACTGGCTCAGCAGGGACCTCCGAAAAACAAGACAACCACCAGAAGCTAAAGAGAGAACCGAGACCTCAACCACAAAGGATCTCACTGGTAGCACTGATAGAAGAATTACAACACTTGCAATAAACATAATTAAATTGCCTTTAAACATAAATACACTGGCTAACACAACTTACAGAAAATAATAGAAACAGTAGGACTAGCACAGAAACACTAGTCACTCCGCAACTGAAACGACTACGCCATAAGCCACACAGGAAAATCACCAACAAAAGCTAATGGGACTGACAATAAAGAGCCAGCCCACCACACACTAAAATAACAATCGGAAGAGTACCCATAGAAAGGGTAATTACACGACAAGTGGAAGGTCACACCACACGACCTCCACGAATCATAGCTCTACCTCAACAACTGAAAAGGCCGGCACACAACGTGCCACAACAACCGGCCATCCACGAAGGGTACAAGTACCTACAACCATGAGGTACCACAACAGAACCACAACCACAACTGTTCCACTAACAAGGCACACCACAAATGAGTCAAAACCACAACTGGTGAGTCACCACTCGTAAGCCACAACCACGGTCAAAGCTCGAGTCGGAAGGAACGACACCACCACATGGATAAAGACTACTGGTTCATGAGGCCAGTATCAAACCTGAACAACACCACACAAGAACTACCTCTCAGTCTCGCAGTCTAGGACGAAAGGTCCAACTGCCGCTCCACAAACAAATGACGAAAGTCAAAGAACTGTGGAGACCAACCAACACCACACTGCAGATCACACAGCTACAGCCCCACGCCTGACACCTTTAAAAACTCTGGCATGAGCTCCCTAAAGTGAGGCACTGGGAAAACAGGACTAACTGGGGGACATTGCATCTACCGGTGTCCGTCCCCCAACCACGAGTGCGCTACAAGCGACCGAACACAAACCACAACACACAAGTCACTACCCCACTGCCGTCTTTCCCTCAGCTAGATGTACAACTTAAACTCAAGAGTGAGGGTGTCCAGGAAGACGACATAGACCTCTACGGTACACACACAGTACTGAGACAAACTCCGAGCAAACACCATGCCTGGCTCACAAAGAACCTGGTGTACCCGACTAGAGAGGCATTCCAAAATAGGCATCGGACCACCACACTCGGCAAACACACAAGCCACGATGACTACTAAACATACTTATAAACTCTGCATTCATAAACCACAATAACTCACATTTAACTTGCTTGTCATTGGTCATCACATGACCTCCAATGCAATCACACAACACTACAACTGCTACACACTATACCACATAACTCTTATATAACATGATTATCATAAACATGATTATCATAAACATAATTAACATAAACATAATCTGATCTACTAACCCTCAGTCATGCTTTACTAACATTAACCAGTATAAACAACTTTAAAATAATAGTAAACAACCAAGGCTAGGTCTATACAGAACCATCACTTCTCAATTACACAACACACACATCAGAAGCTAAAACACGATGAGTACACTCATCGCCTTTAAAAATGTGACGATCCTTTCGGTCATGACCACAAGACAGATGCGACAGGGCCCAATGTCGCGACATAAATGCGACGGCCTGACACGTCGCCTTTTAAACCAGTCGGTATAACTTGACAGTCGAAGTTCAAATTGCGACGACACAATATGTCGTGACCAACCCAATCGATTAACACTACTCATGAATGCGACAGACCTAAGCAACACGTTCACGCTAATCGATAAACACCAATCGATACCGACCATGAACGTGATAGACCAAATGGTCGCGTTCACACCAATCGGTACATCACACCAATCGGAAACATAAATGCAACGGCCCACTGCGTTGTGTTCACAACATGAACGCGACGGGGCACCCCGTCGCGTTCAAAACGCAATAGTAGGGTCAGCCAAATGGCTGAACCCACCTTTTCCGTCCTGGAAACCATTCAAATCCAATTCAAAAAGCCATCAAAGCAGTAAACATGGAAGCTACACTATAGCACACCACCCCAACATGATTTCCACCCTTTAATCCATTCAAAACAAAGAAAAATAAAAAGGAAGTCTCCCTACCAACTGGACGAGCATGAAGAATGCGAAAAACGCCACACTGTCGGCGTGCCCACGCTCTAGACGCCCTCCTCGCGTGGAAACCGCGCCGCACAACCACCAGGAAGCCAAAATCGCCGAAAAATGCAGCAAACCACCACAAAAACTCCTCCACCGCCAGACAGAGCCTCCTCTGCTCTGTCTAGCCCGAAACACAACACTAAAGCCATAGTCAAAAATGCGACATAGGCAGTCGTCGCCTTTAAGCAGCTTAAACGCGACTAACCACACCGTCGCGTCACTAATCGCGAGGTACCATCTCGACGCGTTCAAAAACACAATAGCAATCAGTCAGACATACAATATGAAGAACACGACATGGGTAGCCGTCGCGTTCAAAATGTGATGATCTACTCCGTCGCCTTCTTCACCAGAAAACCTATGGGCTATATGGGTCCGAATTTCCGTCCCACAACATCCACACAATGCACGGGAACCTCAACCAAGGCTCAATGACCATACATTGGTCAAGAACACCACACTAGGACCATTAAACTTAGATTCGGACAACCGCAACGTTACACCAGTACGTCTACTGGTGTCCGTCCCCCAACCACGAGCACACTACAAGCGACCGAACATAAGCACAACACACGAGTCGATGCCCCATTGTCGTCTTTCCCTCAGCCAGACATACAACTCAAACAAAGGAGTGAGGGTGTCTAGGAAGATGACACAGACCTCGACAGTACACACAATACTAGGACAAACCTCGAGCAACAACCGTGCCTGGCTCACAAAGAACCTGGGATACTTGACTAGAGAGTCATTCCAGAATAGGCGCCAGACCACCACACTCAGCAAACACACAAAGCACGACGAATACTTAATACCATACTCATTATACCTATATTCATAAACCATGATAATTCACATTTACACTTGCTTGTCATTGGTCATCACATGACCTTCAATGCATCCACATACCACCATGCACCTTAAACACATAACCTTAATATAGTATCATACTTAACATGATTAATATAAATATAATCTAATCTACTAACCCTAGGTCATGCTTTACTAACATTTACCAGCTTAAAACACCACCCAACAACACTATAAAACCAAAGCTAGGCCCATACAGGACCATCACTGCCCATCTACACCATACACACTTTGGAAGCTAAAACGCGACGGACACATACATCGCCTTTAATAATGCGACAACCCATCTGGACGTGACCACAAGATGAACGTGACGGCCCAGCGTCGTGACATGAACGCGACGGCCTGACACGTCTCCACCTTACCAATCGGTATACAAGTCATCAGTCAAAGTGCAAATCGCGACAATCCATGTTGTCGCGACAACAACAATCGATTACCAAACTCATAAACGTGATGGAACAGCCTGTCGCCTTCAAGCCAATCGATTCAGACACACCAATTAGAACATAAATGCGATGGACCACTATGTCTCATTCACAACATGAATGTGACGGGGCAACCAGTCGCATTCAAAATGCGACAGTTCGACCCGTTGCCTTCTCAGACAGACGGCCGAACCCTTCTATTTATTCTAGAAATCCATTCAAATCCAAGTCAAATAGCAACTAAAGCATTAATCATGGAAGCTACAATATAGCACACCACCCCAACATGATTTCCACCCCTTAAATCATTCAAACAAAGTGAAATGAGAGGGAAGACTCTCTACTAACTGGACGAGCACGAAGAGCGCGAAGAATACCACACTGTTGGCGTGCCCACGCTCCGGACACCCTGGTGTGGAAACCACGGCAACACAGCCACCTGGAAGCTGAAATCGCCAGAAACGCCGTAAAATCTCCTCCTCTCGGCCAGACAGAGCTTCCTCTGCTTTGTCTGGCCCGAAACTACCTTATTAAAAACACACTCAAAATCACAACGTAGGCAGTCGTCACCTTTAAAACAACTTAAATGTGACAGGCCTCACTTTCGCCTTCAAGAACCAGAAATGCCACACGTCAGAAAGGCGGTGCGCAACGCAAGAGACCGCCACGTTCAAAATGCGACGCACTGCTCCTTCGTGTTCTCGCGTTCACAACCAGTGAACCTGTGAGTTGTTTGTGTCCATATTTCCGGGCCACAACACCCACACCACGCATGAGAACCACAACCGAGTCTCCATGACCACACATTGGCCAAGAGCACCATACACAAACCATTAAACTTAAACCTGAACGACCACAATGCTACAAGAACACACCGAGAACTAGCCAGTCCTTGAGATGATATAATAGAGTAGATACCACATAGTAATGCATGAGAGTAAGGTTAGAAATACTTACTTGAACTTACCTGATGAGTCATCTTTTGAATTTCTGATTTTCTGTGAATTTTCTGAATTTTCTATGTTTATGGATTTTTTCAAAGATAAAAAGGTAATAAACAACAAGATATAGATCTAAATTGTACTAAAGCAATCAAAAGAATTAGCATAAGTACAAAGAAGCATCTTGAATTGGCAAAATAGTCATGGCAATGTAAAATAGGCCAACATATGATCATACATTGAACGCGACAGAAAACACATTGCTACCTTAAATGAAGAAGGCGACAGCATATCTGTCGCGACAAGGTGGCGACGTATCTGTCATGTCCCGACATTTAATATATCTATAAATGTCATAACGTGAGTGAATAAGAAATCAAGAGTAAATTTTGAACTTTTCGAGCTGAAATTGCTCAGAGCTTCACTAAATAAAAATTGATTAACTGTCATTCTACAGGTATTACATGATTCTCAAATTACAACTCAAAGGCAGACCCCACAAAGGTGATCTCTCAGCCCACAAATCCCGATGTCCCGCCTTCTAGAACTGTAGATTACCTTAGAAAAAGTAGGTATGAGCACTCTTGCCTAGTAGGATTTATCCTCCAAAATCAAGGAATACAAAAGTTTACATGAGTCAAGGATAATTGTGGTACAAGAATGTAATAAGTACTGAGTACAAGTAACGGAGAATGGTACAAAACAGATTGTGGATGAAATGAACCATGATTATCAAACAGTAACAAGAATAAGATAATATGCCAAAGAACTGACATACAATGATCATTAATGAAATAGCAAAGCATGAGCATATGAATAATAATTCAGAAGAAAATAGAGAAAGTGTATGTGTAGAGATGCCATGTCCACTCCTCAAGCAAGCAATAAACATTCATGTCTCAACATAATTCATGGAAATGTCGACCAATCTAGAATATAGTGGTGTCATGCCAAACACCCTGGAGATCCTTACCACTCTACGCAGATTAAACGAATTCGGGTGCTCCTCCTGGGACTGGATTTGCCCCATTTGCACAGGCATTAGTTCATGAGAGTCCGAAGATCCAAAAGTACATCATCCCATTTCCATTTCTGATATACATACATGGTACTTGGGCACTCATCAGGAGTAAAACAATCACAGAAAGCAGGGTTCTAGGAGTTAATGCTCAAAGATATCCAGAAGGTATAAGAATCACAATAATTTAGGATGTCCAAGAATAATCCAAAGATGGATGTAGATGATGATTAAATGATTCATCTCAGTGGTATAATAGTTTAGAATCTAAGAAAATGGGAAAGGCAATTTGTTTGGACAATACAAGAGTGTGTCAACTTTGATTGAGGAAGGAAATGGTTCTTGTTGACAATATAAACTGGTGGTTGTCGATAGCTACTGGTCCATCCAGAACTGTATTATGGAATCTGGCCTTTAGCTATCAACAGACTATAGGTAGTTGTCAATAGATGGTTGTCGACAGATGTGTTCTGTCTGTCGACATCCACTGGTGATTCTGGGTTTTGGGTTCTGGAAGCAAGGGTACCTATCGACAGATATGTCCTGTCTGTCGACAACCGCATGTCTTTCTTTCTTGAATGGTTTAAAACTGACTAAAGAGACTCTTCTAAAAGTTTCTACTATTCCATGAAGGATTAAACAACAGTTGTGGGTCCTAAGTACATTTCTTTACTCATCCTTCATGAAGAAAAGAATAGAACAAAGAGAGAAGATCTTTACAATATGGATGGAGTGGAAAAAACTTCTAGAAGAAAAGAAATTGATTATACACAAATCCTTTATGAGAATCTTTCTCGAATCTGGAAGAAAGCTCACCACAAGTGTACATGAATATCAACTAAAGATACGAACTTCAACCAAAGACATGAACAAAATGAAAGAGGAAGACACTCCTAATAGCTTTACTGAACTCGAGTCAAGGTAAGGTCAGAGGTAGATGCTCAATCATAGAGATTCTAATAGAAGAAGAAAAATTATAGGAAGAGACATAAAATTGTAGATTAGAGAACTAATAGGAAGCACCTACGAAGCATGGAAGTAAGCAACTAAAGAGGAATTGTAGGGAGGAACCTACATGACTCAGGAGAAATGGAAATCCTCCTCTTCTGCTCAACAAGGAAACCAACAGCAGTAGTTGTAGCAGTAGCAACTAGAACAGCAGCAACGACAAGAGTCATAGTAGCAGCAGCTACAACAGTAGCAACAGCTTCAACAACAGTCGTAGCAGTAGTGAGGTTGATGAACAGGTGGGTAAACGTTCGCAAGAGTGTGCAAAGTAGGGTATAAATAGGGGTGTAGATTCTGTGCATGTATGGCACGTAGCCATACACCTGTTACCATAAAACTCCCCTTTCTTACAGCCTAGCCACGTTAACCAAGAAGTTTTCACTACTAACACGTATTATGGAACGTGTAGCCCATTTACACAAAGAGTAAAAAGTCTTACGTAGTCAAGACTACGTAAGCTAAAATACTCTAAAAATGGTTTACGTAATTGGTAGATAATTCGTCTGGCCACTTTGTCCTTATATTTTGTATTCAAACGATGTCCAATCAAGTTGAAACGTAAGCTAATTGAAAGGTTTTACAAATTATGATGATTTTAATTTACTTTTTGGAATTAATTTTTCATCCAGTAAAAATTACCCAAAAAATCAGTGTGTCGACTTAATCTTAATATCTGTGCATCAACAATTCAGAATATTTATGTTTCTAGAATTAGCACATTTTTCTAAGAATTATGGTGTTTTCGGATTTCAATTCCGTTACCAAATTCTGGTGATGTCCTGTCGGAGTGCGCACATCTGAAGACAGTATCGGGGTTACTTTACTAATGTAGAAATATATCTAAAGTAAAGATAATCAGGTTTCTAGTAATTATTTATGTGTTTTATGAAAATTAGAAATTTTCTAATAATTTTTTTACATCATATTATTATTTTGGTATTAAATTTTGGGGTGTTACATATCGATACGCCGCTACCTTAGTTCATGCGTCCAAAGCTCATTAGGCAACCCGAGAGCACCTATTTGCTTTCTATTTGGACACCTAAGGCTTCCTAGTTCGGTTCTAACTCCTTTTGAGCTTTCCAATCCTTCTTCCAACATGATTAGGAGTATTGGTTGGCTATAAATAAAGGGGTGGAGGCCAAATTCGGAGTTCAGAACTCCTCTTCTTCCTCTCAAGCTCTCAAACGTCTCATGGCCATAAAGAGAGCTCCAAATGCTTCCATGGGTGGGGAGGCTTCCTATGAAGGTCCCAAGTGTGCTTGGATGTCTTACAACGAGCTTGTGAGGGTGACGGAGGTCCCAAACTATCTGAGCGGCAATGCCAATGTGAGAGAGGTATGTAAGGTGGTCTTTCAATTTTTTTTTTGTGAATTTCAACTCTGAATTTTATGTTAATGCAACTTTCTTCCTGTTCCTCTCTCTTTTTTCCTTTTCTTCTTCTTCTTCAGCTCTTTCCTGGCTCCCGCCGTTACTCTAAGCTTTCTTGATTAACACCCAGGATCACCATGCATGTAATCCGCACCTTAAGAGAGTGGGGTTTAGGGGGTATCCTGATAGCCACCCATAACTACCATAAAATCTCTTTTGATTGGCATAGCATAACCACATTGATAGAGCTATGGCACCCACAAACTCATACTTTCCTTTTTCCAAAATTTGAGGCTACCATCTTATTAGAGGAGGTTGAAGCTTTCATGGCGTTACCCAAGACCACACGGGGAGATGAGCATAAAACATGCCATACCGTTGAAGCCATTGATCCTAAACTCATCTTAGGTGAATTTATGATAGATCCCAAAGATGTCTATACCATGATTAGCGCACAACATGTTCACCTAGTCCCCTAGTTTAAGTGGGTCATATCTCATTGTAAAAACAAGTGTGGGAATTACCAAGAGATAGCTAAGGCCATAGCCATTTACTTGTGTGGTGTGGTTCCCTTCTCATCTGGAGATCACCCCTTAGACCATGCAAGCTTGAGCGCCATTAGTGGGGTATGGTGGGGACTTTCTCTATCTCATACAGTCCTTGCCTTCCTTTATGCGGGACTCACATTGGTGGCTTTGGGGGGCCCACTCTTTGGCTCTATGATCCTATTAGAGTGCTGGTTGGGAGTGAGGATTAAGTTTAAACCTGTAGAGAACCCCACTATGGAAAGCCGGATCTTTAGGTGCCACCCTTTGGGATTTATTGGCGGAGCGGCCAAAATATCTGATCATGTTATATGCAGGATGGCAGACAAGAAAACCCGGAGTGCATGGCAGTTATAGCTCAACACCCTCCCGATGGAACACTTTACCATGGACATAGCGGCGCTACGCGGAGTGGACATACAGCTTCCCCTTGGACGTGGATTGGACCTACAATTTGTGGGGAACATGGCATTGGTTCTCTACAACCCGCATAGGTTCTACCTTCAAGTCGGGAAGCCTCGGACAAAGCTACTTGAGCGATCACACTTACCTCCTATGAAAGCGAGGCACTTGGGAGATCTAGAGGATGAGCAAACCATGCGTAGCGGGCTAGTGATGTGGCATATGTGTACCACTCACGCACGACCACCCATGGTGCATGAGAAGCGTGAGATGTACCAGACGTACCTCAGAGAATATGGAGAGATTAGGCCACGTGGTGACCGTGAACTTGTGAGAGAGACTTGATTGTAATTTTGAGCCTTTTTGAGAGATTTGATGTATTGAGAGCATTAGAGTGATGTATCAGACTTTTAACATGATTTTAAGCTTTCATATGATGTATTCCTTTGATAATTAGCAATGAAAACATGAATTTATGAAGGTTCTATGAGCATACTGAGAAGGCGACATGATATACGTCGCAACAATGAAGGCGACAGGTATGGTCGTGAACTTACTTAAACGCGACACATAGACTGTCGCGACCACAGACCCAAGGCCCCTTTTGAAATCCGGCCCCACAGAAACCCCTCTTTCTCATTATCTCTTCTTCCTCTCCTTCGGTGATCCGAGAGCCCCCCCTCTCTCCTTCCTCCTCCCACTCCGGCGACCTCTACCAGTGGCGGCGGTGACCGCCCCCCTTCCTCTTCCTTCCTTCTTCCCTGCTTCTCCCTGCTTGCTTACCCGACGACCATGAAAGGTGATGGAGGGAACGGGGGCGACAGTGGTGAGCGACCCAAGAGGTCCAAACAGACCATCAGCCACTGGCGGATGGCTGGGGAGTCTTCCACAGTAGCGGAGGCCGAGGCACCAGCCACCTCCATGGAAGTGGACCTCACAGAGGCACCGGGTGATGAGGAGGTCATCGGCCCCAAGAAGGTGGGCGACCTAATCCCTTCTTCAATTGTGTGATTGATGGGGATAAGGGGAATAATAGGTGCTTAGCACCGATTGTAGGGCCCTTGTCCCAAGGTGAAACAGCCGGAGAACTGTCATTGGCCGTCCTTGGGCACCCTGTGAACGTGATAGGCTGGATGTCGCATTACCAAGATGAACACGACACCCTTGGCGTCCCGTTTAGAAGGCGACAGGTTGACATGTCACCTTATGAATGTGAATGCGACACCCATGGTGTCACGTTCAAAAGGTGACAGAACACCCTATCGCAACCTAAACAGACTACACATGTGTGGATTTTGACTGACTTTTGTGCACTTTCTTAGCTATTTTGCAGAGTGAGCTGCAATCCCAGCTGGGATGGGTCATCGTCCGAACAGTGTACCAGGGACTGCCGGACTTCCAGAGGACCCGGCTAGAGTAGATGGGGTTCGGCCCCTTCCTGAAGCTGGACGAGCTGGTGCCAGATGTGGTGCTGATCCAGGCATTGAAGGAGAGGTGGGACTTCGAGTGCCACACTTTCCTCTTTCCATGGGGTCACATGATCCCCACGCTAGAGGACGTGGTACGGATCACTGACCTGAGGGTGGATGGCTAGGTGGTGACAGGGGTGACCTATACATTACCAGGAGTTAGTGGAGAGACTCTTAGGGCTAGAGATGGTGAGAGAGAGTCCTTGGTGTCGAGGATGAGGTTGTAGGTAAGCCTAGGAGTGGTGGACTCTCGCCACCTGACGAGAGAGAGTCAGGCTGAGTACATGGTGCGACTAACAAAGGATGCCAGGGCGACGCTGGCAGAGGAGGCGGGAGCGACAGCCGACAGAGATTTGAGACGCTTCCTGGTCCTCGTGACTGGGAAGCTCATCTTTGGGAGTAGAGGGGACCCTGTGAGCTGCAGGTGCCTGCCCCTTCTGGAGGACCTGAGCTAGGTGGGGAGTTATGCATGGGGTGTGGCCCTTCTGGCCCACCTCTTTGACATCTTGAGCACCTCCAGTAGGGAGACAGGGGTAGCTGGCTTCTTCCCATTCCTACAGGCATATTTCTTGCCTTTACCCTTTATTTCTTTTCTTGATTTACTATAATTGACTATGTTACTGACCTTCTTATTTTGCAGGTGTGGGCCTATCACTACCTTCCCTCCCTTGGTCGGGGAGTGCTGAGGCGGTCGAGTGCAGTACCGCTCCTTCAACAGTGGCGGTTCCACCGAGATGAGTGGTCCCTGCATTTGCAGGTGACCCTTATCCAGGATGCTCTAGATTCTACCCCCTTCGGACATGTGAGCACTTCTCCACTTGCACCCTTTACTTTCTTTTCATTGTAACAAATGACTAATGATTTTTTATGTGATGCATAGGTTGAGTGGACTCTCTATGCTGGGGAGGAGGACACGGACTAGCCGTGGGTGGAGCAGGGCCACCCCTACTTCAGTAGGGAGATCTGGCTTCATGCTTTCAACACCGTGGTCCCACTCCACTTACGACTGGCCGAGAGGACATTGGGGCTCCACCAGGTGGCAGTGGAGTTCCCGACTCAATAGAGAGAGAGGCCGGACCGTAGCTTCCATGGAATCCAGCAGGTCACGGACTGGCGGAAGCGGGCCCGAGAGCAGCTCGGGGACTGGTAGTAGCGGGATCGAGAGGTGACCTCCGAGGGCCCAAGTGTACAGGGAGGATCCGACACCCAATGAGTACTACTAATTTAGCCCTTTTTGAATGCATTAATCATTATTTCCTTGGCTAACTTGATATGTGCTTGCAGCTTGACCACGACGGCCGAATCGCCTCCCTTAAGGGCATCCTCCACTCCACCATCCAGTAGAGGGACGAACTCCAGAGGACCGTGACTGAGCTGGTGAGTGTCCCATTACCCATCTCTTCTATTCTTAAGTTTAGTTTTCTGACTCTGTATTCTTCTTTTTGCAGTGTGCCGAGCTGGAGCGAGCTCAACAGACAGTGGGCGACTCTTCCTCTTCTCACAATGAGCCTGGCCGCTCCGTGTTGGTTGGCCAGTTGGCGGCGGCAGTGGCCCGAGCGGAGGAGGCCACGACCCAGCTTCAAGAGCAGGTAAGTTACCAACCTCATGCCCTTTATTGCTTATTTTGCATTATTACCTCTTTTGACTCATGTTTTGACTTGCAGGAGGCTGAGTTGAGGGCATCCCTAGCGCAGGCGGCCAGGGTTGCCGAGCTGGAGAGGGAGGTGGCAGAGCTGCACCTACGCCCTCAGGCAGACGAGTTGGCAGGGCTACGTCGGGAGGTTGACGAACTCCGCTCTCAACTGGGGATCGAGCGACATGCCATCTTGATCATCTGGGCGAAGATGAGGGGGCTGGAGAGGGCCCTGGCGCTGGTCAGCTTAGCGGGGCATTACCTGACAGGTTCCTCCAGACGACGGAGAAATGAGAAGGAGGTGAGGCGACATGAAGGAGCAGCCGAGGGGAGCATGACGAGGCAAAGGGAGATGGCCCCTCCACCCCCTCGCCCACCTGAGGGTACAGGGGAGAGTGGTTGAGCACTTGTACTCTTTTCTGTTGTTTATTATGTATTATGATGGTGTACAGATATGATGATATAGAATGAATCGTTTTTTGGCCATGGAATGTAATTGAGTGTGTGACAGTGACGAGTAAGATATGAGTGCCGCTTTCTTTCTTTTGCTGCGGCCTGCACACTTAAGGAAAACATGAAACCAAGTTAGATCCACTCTTCGACTTAGCCCCTTGCCTTGAGCATGACGAGTGACCAATCTTGATAATGGTCAAAGGGCTAAGCCTTATTAAATAGGCAAAAAGAAAGAAGTAAAATGACATGCACGAATGAATGAATAAAATATTTTGTTTTTTTTAAGGTTTTGAAATTATTTGATTTTTTGAGTTTTGAAATATTTGATTTTTTTTCCAGTTTTGAAATATATATATATTTTTTAGTTTTGAAGTATTTGATTTTTTTGGGATTTTGAAGTATTTGATGTTTTTTTTTAGTTTTGAAATATTTGGTTTTTTGGAGTTTTTGAGATATTCGATTTTTTTTTTTGGAGTTTTCGAGAGGCACCTAAAGCCGGCGTTAGCCCTTCCCAAAAAATAAGACGCGTGAGATGGAAGGTACTCACTCTTTTAGGGCCACAATACATAGACCAATTTAAACCTCTGGTTAGGAGTCTTGGTCACTTCCCCTTTCGCCAAGGGCTTTACTAAGATAGGACATGTGCTTAGGGGTGACATGCCATAGGCTTAGTTGACAGTGCGGCTACCTAGGCCATACCTAAGTGACAACCCGATCTTGTAGAGGGAAATGGAAGATAATTTAAGGAAAGTCTAATGTAGGTTTAAGGACATTGGGTTCAGCTTCTTCCCACATCATACCCCTCAAAGATTATGTCTGTTGCGCAATGACTTAGTGGTCTTTTCTTATGGATTTATTCTATCTGGGGCATGCGTACAATTGGGATCATGAGCATCCCGAGGGGACTTTGCCACTCTTTGCCATGCCCCTATTCTATCATGTTGTTCTTTCTTTCTTTTGCTTCTTCATTTCTTTGCTTTTACTATTTTCAGACTTGACTGTCCCTATTTGAGACTTCCTCTTGTCAAGGTGTGCTTAAGGTTGATGGCCTCGCCCTTATGACCCTTGCCCCTACACTTTGATCAATTTGAGGAGAGGATGACCATTGCACTGCTTAAGCATGGCCTACGTAGCCACGACGTCTACTAAGTGCAGCCTCCCAGGTTTGTCGTGTGTGTGTGTTGGTCCTAACTTAGGACAATCCTTGATGACTGGTGAAGGGACTTCCAACTCTTATCACGCGGTTATCCCTAATCTAAGTGTTGCGGCCTCACACCTATAGACCTAGGGATAGAATCTTTTGAGGTAAAACCCATTCCATGGATGTGACAATTCTATGCGCTCAACATTGATTAGGCGATAGGCATTTCCTGGATACATCTCTTTTACTACATACAGACCTTCCCAATTTGGCTGTAGTTTTGACCTTAGACCTCCGTATTTGATAAAAATGCATTTCAAGACCATATCACCCTTTTGGACTTTTCATTTAATTACTTCTTTTCAAAAGACCTTGAGATTCTCCTTTGATATGAGAGCACATGATCGGCTGCCATTAGATGCCTTTCATCTAAGAGTTCCAATTGGACTAGCAGTGCCTCTCAACGTTCATCAAGATTAAGCTCCTTATCAAGTTGGACTCTTAGTGAAGGGATTAGAATCTTATATGGAACTACCGCCTCCATCCCATATGTGAGAGCATATGCGGTTTACCCCGTGGGAGTACGAACAGAGGTACGGTAAGCCCATAGAGCCTCTATTAGCTTTTCTGGCCAATCAACGAATTTATGCGATTCACAAGTTTTCTTTAAGATTTTAAGAAGGGTTTTGTTAGTTACTTCAGCTTGGTCATTGCCTTGTGGGTAATATGGAGATGAATGATGCAGAGTGATATTGTATTTCTTACAGAGGTCCTGAAGTTATTGTGAGATGAACTGTGGCCCCTTATTTGTGATGATGCTGCTTGGCACTCCAAATCATAAGATGATATTCTTCATGATAAAGCGACACACTATGGATGCTTTGATTTCTATAAATGCTTCTACTTCTGCCCATTTGGTGTAATACTCAGTTGCTGCCAAGATAAAGAATTTTTGCTTGGTTTGAGCATTAGGAACACCAAGGGGACCAACAATATCAAAATCCCACATGGAGAATGGCCAAGGTGTGGAGATTGGATGAAGTGAGGATGAAGGAGCATGAATTTTATCAGCATGGAGTTGACATTTGACACACCTACAGACATAGATGGCACAGTCTTCTTCTAGAGTTGTCCAATAGTAGCCCTGCCTAATAATCTTCTTAGCAAGCATCTGACTATTGACATGCCCTCCGTACTCACTAGCATGGGCTCCTTCCACCACTTTCCAAGCTTCGTCATCAGTAAGACATCTTAGAAGAACTCCATTGAGAGCCCGTTTATACAAAACTCCTCCGATGACTGTATACCGTAGAGTGGCTCTTCTTATGGCCTTGCAATCCTCCGAGTTTGCCCCTTCGGGATATGACCCATCCTTACAATACTGCTCAATCTCAAAATACCACGGTAATTCTTCTTCATCTAAGATCTCCTCGAGCTCAGCTAGCATGATCTGTTGCACTTCCCTTTTCCTAGCCCTCTCTTCTAAGGTTGTCCTGAAGTTCTTGAACCAAGGATCTTGAGGAGATGGAGTATCGAGCCTTTGGACGACAATTGTCTCAGTCCGATGGCTCAAGGGGAAGGATAGAGAAGAGGCTAGTGATGCCAAGGCGTCAGCCAAGATATTTTGTGAGCGAGGAGTGTGGACATAGATAAGTTTGTGAAATTGTCTTGCCAATAACATGACTAAATCTTGATATGGTTTAAGCTTTGGGTCACGAGTGTGGTAAGTTGAGAGCACCTGCCGCAGAACAAGTCGAGAGTCTCCTACGATTCTAAGGTGGGATGCACCAAGGATATAAGCATGCTTAAGACCAGCATGGAGAGCTTCATACTCAGACATGTTGTTAGTGGCGGAGAAGGTGAGTTGAAAAGTGATGGGGATGGTAATACCCTCTGGGGTGAGCAGCACGGCTCCAATGCCCCATCCCTGAGAGTTGAATGCACCATCAAAATGGAGGGACCAGAACGAGTCCTTGGAAACAACTGAGAGCTCTTCATCGAGAAACTCCTCTCCGATGGAATCGTTGTGAGGCAACGACAAATGGCAAGGTGCTTGGCGATGGCATATCCCTTGATGGCTTTTTAGACCACAAAGAAGATATCAAATTGAGAGAGAAAGCTCTACCAGTGTGCAAGCCGATCAGAGAGGACAGGCTTTTCTAAGAGATACCTGAGTGGATCCATCCTCGAGATCAACTTGATCTCGTGGGCAAGAAAGTAGAGTTTAAGCTTTTGAACTACCCACACAAGCGTGGCACAAGTCTTGTTCGTGGTGGTGTATTTAGCCTCTGAGGTGTTGAAAAGTCTAGAAAGATAGTATGCTGCCCTTTCTTTCCCTGATTCAGCATGTTGTGCAAGGACAACACCTAGGGAGTCCTCAATGACGGAGAGATATAGAATTAGTGGTTTCCAAGGTAAAAGATGTAGCAACCCTGGGTATTTTTGCCCAACAAGGCTCCATATCCAGACCCACCTCTCGTGAACAGACCGAAGTCTCGCAAGGGATATCTCACACTACAACTACAACTCAACTGCTGGTGGTATAAGTCCGCCACAACGCTACTGCAAGCCAAACACACAGCTAACACCTGAAAAGAACTATAAGGGAGTGAGCCTCAAAAGTCACTAGCTCAGTAGGGACCTCCCAAAAACAACACAACCACCAGAAGCTAAAGACAGAACTGAGACCTCAACCACAAAAGGTCTCACTGGCAACACCGATATCCAAACCAAAACATGTTCGCACTAAACATAATTAAACTACAATTAAATGAAAACAATAGAGAGTAAAAGGAAACAATAAGACTAGTACAGAAACACCAGTCCACTCAACAACTGAAACGACTACACCACAAGCCACCCAAGTAAACCACCTATGAAGTGTAATGGGGATGGTAACAGAATGCCAATCCACCACACACTAAAACAACAAACACACCGCAACGCTACTCATAGAAGGGTACAACACAACAAGTGCAAAGTCCTACAACACGACCTCCACGGAGCACAGCTCCACCTCAACACCTAAAAAGGCCGGCACACGGCATACCACAACAACCGACAACCCACAAAGGGTACAGGTACCTACAACCACGAGGTACCACAATAGAACCACAACCTCAACTGTGCCACTAACAAGGCACACCATAAATGAGTCAAAACCACAACCAGTGAGTCACCACTCACAAGCCACAACCACGGGCAAAGTTCGAGTAGGAAGGAATGCCGCCGCCACATGGGTAAAGACTACTGGTTCATGATGCCAATATCCAACCCAGACATCACCACACAAGAACTACCTCTCAGTCTTGCAGTCTAGGATGAAAGGTCCAACTGCCGCTCCACAACCACACTGTAAAGCCAAAGAACTGTGGAGACCAACCAACACCACACTGCAGACCACACAGCTGCAGCCCCATGCCTGGCACCTTTAAGGACTCTGGCCTGAGCTCCCTAAAGTGAGGCACTAGGAAACAAGACTAGCTGGGGGTTAGTACGTCTATCGGTGTCTGTCCCCCAACCACGAGCGCGCTACAAGCGACCGAACACAAACCACAACACACAAGTCGCTACCCCACTGTCGTCTTTCCCTCAGCCAGACGTACAACTCAAACACAGGAGTGAGGGTGTTTAGGAAGATGACACAGTCCTCTATGGTACACACATAGTACCGGGACAAACCTCGAGCACCAACCGTGCCTGGCTCACAAAGAACCTGGGGCACCTGACTGGAGAGGCATTCCAGAATAGGCACCGGACCTCCACACTCGGCAAACACACAAACCATGATACATACTTAACATACTTATAAAACCTACATTTACGACCAGGGTAATTCACATTAAACTTGCTTATCATTGGTCATCATATGACCTTCATAGCAACAACACAGCACTACAACTGCTACACACTTAAACCACATGACTCTCATATAATAACATAAATAACATAATTACTAACTAACCATAAACCAGTCCATTAATCCTACAACATGCTTTACTAACATTAACCATCTTAAACAACCTTATAATAACATTAAATAACTAGG
The DNA here is from genome assembly GCA_014218235.1 of Colocasia esculenta. NCBI lineage: Eukaryota > Viridiplantae > Streptophyta > Magnoliopsida > Alismatales > Araceae > Colocasia > Colocasia esculenta. The sequence continues at coordinate 24,834,111 of CM024759.1, forward strand.
GCTAGGTCCACACAAGACCATCACTGCCCAACTTACACAACACATTCTTCAGAAGCTAAAACACGACAGATGCAGATGTCGCATTTAGAAACACAACAACCTTTCTTGTCGCAACCACAAGTCAAACGTGATGGGGCCCAGTGCCGTGACATAAATGCGACGGCCCGACACGTCACCTTCAAGCCAAACCTGATAGTCAAAGTTCAAATCGTGACTACTTGATACGTCGCGACAAAGCCGGTCGATTAACACTGCCCATGAACGTGACGGACTTAAGCGACGTGTTCACAACAATCAATAAACACCAATCGATACCGAACATGAATGCGACGAATGACATGGTCACGTTCACTCCAATCGGTACAACAAACCAATCGAAAACACAAGCACGACGGACCAATGGTCACATTCACATTAAAACACGACGGTTCAATCCATCACCTTCTCAGGTAGATGGATGCACGCTTCTTTTTCCTCCAGAAACCATTCATACAGCATGCAACCTCACATATAAGCTTATAAAACTAAAGTTGATCTACCACACACTATCATAACATGATTTGTTAAGCTCAAAAGTACTTAAATCAAACTAAAACACAAAGAAAGTCTCCCTACCAACTAAACGAGCATGAAGAACGTGAAGAACGCTACACCGTCGGCGTGTCCACACTGCTCGCGTGGAACCCACGCCGCATGAGCCACCTGGAAGCCGAAATTGCCAAAACTGCCGAAAAACACTCTCCCCTCGGCCAGACAGAGCCACCTCTTCTCTGTCTGGCCCGAAACAAATCATTAAAAGCACAATCAAAATCGTGACGTAGGTAGTCGTCACATTTAAGAGACCTTAAACGCGACAGACCTGACTGTCGCCAATCGTGCTGCTCCACAAAAAGGCGGTTTGAAGAACGCGACGTAGATAGCCGTCGCATTCAAAACGCGATGACATACTTCGTTGCCTTCTTCAACAAAAAAACTAGTGGGCTATATGGGCTAAAACCTACGGCCCACAACACCCACACAATGCATGGAAACCACAACCAAGGATCAAAACCCCACATTGGCCAAGAGCACCACACCAGAACCATTAAACATGGGTCCGAGTGACCACGACGTTACATTACTATCACCTAAAAAGAAATGTCATTCTCAACATTCGAAACGAAACCACGACGAGCCAGACTATCACCTAAAAAGAAATAGAGCCGTTCACAGAACAAAGGATACACTTTCTCTACTCTTGCCTTTTAGATCTTTCTGCTCTATCTGGTCCATTCTGCTCATTTCCTTACTTTCTCTGCTTTCCTTTCTCTTTTAATTCATTTCACAGCTTCCCTGCTTTGATTAGTTCAATCTTCCCTTCCTTTAGCAATTCTATATTTCCGTTGGTGTTTTATCTCCTTGGACTCAACCTGCTTCCACATTTTCCTGGTTGTGTTTGCCACATTTCTTTTTGTGCCATTTTCCTTGCACTTTTCAATCCTTTATTTCTCAGTGACGACTTAACATTGTTGTTCCACTATCTGCTTATTTCTACTGACTATTATTCTGCCGTACCTTTACTCATATTCTTAACTGTCAATTCCTTGAAGAAAATCAAAACACTACATCTGAATTTTCTGCCTCTTTATCAATCTGCTTATGCTGCTTTAAACTCATATCTTTTCAAGAATCACTGCCCTTCAAGGATCTCAAATTCTGCCTCAATCAACCCTATTTCTGATACTATATTCTTGAAAAAATCTAAAATTTGTGGGTCATTAATTTTCCATGCTTCCGCTGTGCTACTCTGATTACATCAGATATTTGTCAAAATATTCTACAATTTCTGCTCTCATTATTGCCTTCAATTCTTTCCATTTCCACGATCACTCTGACTTTAGCTAAACCACAATTCTAACTTTATTCACTTACCAAAATCATCTTATTCAACTAACTACCATTGAAAGAAAATGCTTAAATTTCTGAACTGCTTTCTTTAATGCTTCAATTCTATCTGTGCCACATTCTTAAATTCTGAATTCGGCCATACCACTACTGTTATACTTTGCTCTTTACATACATCTCTTATTCTATAATGAAACTGCTCAACTAACTTTGTACACTCTCTACCATTAACTCTGCCAAACCTTCTCTCAATTATCTACTGACTGACTAAAAAGTCTTCCTTTCTCAATTGATTAAATCTACTGTTCATATTCCACAATTTGTGGACTTTAGAAATTCCAAATTTCACACCTTACTTATTCTTTCTATTGTATTCTGCCATAATCTAATATATTCATTATTCTTTAACTGATTTGCCAATCAACTCTGAAAAAATAATACCTTTACGAAAGAATACCTCTGCTCGACTGAATTACTTGCTCTACACTGTCACACTAACTCTTACCAAGACCATCTGACTATACCCACTCTATAATTTGTCACATTCTTTCTCTCAACTTTATATTCGCAGCCAACTGCATTGAACATAATACCATCTCTGTGAAGTGCCTTTCTTAATTATTTCCTTATCTGGCTAATCTCATTGTACCTTCAAACACTCTGATTGTATTTCTTCTTAACATACAATTACCTTTCACTGGAACACTGCTAAACTAGAATCCAAATATGTATTTCTTTAGATACCATGATCTGCCTTGCCTAATTTCTCTGTTTCACATTACTACTTTATCATCTCAATATCTACCTTTCTAATCATCTTTCAATTACTGTCTTATTGTGCTCAACCTGACATCTCTTATCTGCTTCACAACTGGCTTACCTCCTTTCTACTCTGACTTACATAGCTTTATTTTGCTATCAAAATTCATGGCTTCAATCCTTTTCTATTATATGCTTTACCTTTCTTTTACCATATACTGCACATAACCGTTAAACATCACTGATCCTTTCTTTGATGCTGCAATCCTTAACAATCCTTCTGTTGAATTATCACAACTGCCACTTACTAATCGAATAACCTTTCTTCAAAATTCTCAGAAAACTTAACTCAATAACCATCTCTCTATATTCTTTCTATAACCAATTGCTTGCATTACTCTAAACATTTATGCAAACCTTACTAATCCTTAATTAATCTCATAAATCCATTCCAGCTCAACAACCTTTTCATTCACACTTTCTTTAATCAACAATTCTCATTTCTGCACTTTTCACAACTCTGAGCAAATGCCTCTAATACTGACAAAACTTTCTAATCACAAAACACACTTAATCCCACTGCTACAGGTCACTACTCTTCTATTTACTAATACTTCATCTGAAGCTGTTCTGAACCATGTAATCATCTAAAGTCTTTTACATCATTGACCTCATCATCATCTGAACTGTTTTCTCAATATTCACTAACATAAGTCACAAACATATCAATTTCCTTTACTACATTTCCTTACCCCTTTTATATCTGACAATCTCCAACGCAACACTGTTCCATCCTATCACACTATTTCCCCTGTAATTCTATCACAATAGCAAATTCTTTTTACAGACATACACAACCATTGCCAAATACCTATCTCTACTAATCCTCTACTTTATTAAAAATATCTTCATCACACTAAATCATATTCCTCTCAGAAAACAACTCTACCTTTGCTGAATACCATAACTGAATTTACCAATTCCTTCTCAATTTTCACTACTTACCACCCAATTCTCAACAAACTACTAACAATTACTTACACTACACAACTCATACACACAACTTACATGCCAAAAACTCACGTGGAAACCACACAAAACCATAGACTTACTACCAGCAGTGGACATTAAACCATGGCTTGGGACATTGTAACCTTAATGTCTTTTCATATTCTAACTGTACCATACTATGATACCAACTGTAGCGACCGTAGGCATTTATGCCCAATAAGGCTCCATATCCAGACCTGCCTCCCGCGAATAGACCGAAGTCTCGCATGGGATATCTCACACTACAACAACTACAACTCAACTGCTAGTGGTACAAGTCCGTCACAACGCTACTGCAAGCCAAACACATGGCTAACACCTAAAAAGAGCTGTAAGGGAGTGAGCGTCAAAAGTCACTGGCTCAGTAGGGACCTTCCAAAAACAACACAACCACCGGAAGCTAAAGAGAGAATTGAGGCCTCAACCACAAAGGGTCTCACTGGAAATACCAATAGCCAAACCACAACATGTTCGCACTAAACATAATTAAACTGCAATTAAATATAAACAATGGAGAGTAAAAGGAAACAACAAGACTAGTACAGAAACACCAGTCTGCTCAACAACTAAAATGACTACACCACAAGCCACCTAGGCAAACCACCTACGAAGGGTAATGGGCCTGGCAACAGAATATCAATCCACCACACACTAAAACAACAAACACACTGGAAGACTACACATAGAAGGGTACAACACAACAAGTGGAAGGTCCTACAATACGATCTCCACGGAGCACAACTCCACCTCAACACCTGAAAAGGCCGACACACAGCGTGCCACAACAACTGGCTACCCACAAAGGGTACAGGTACCTACAACCATGAGGTACCACAACAGAACCACAACCTTAACTCTGCCACTAACAAGACACACCACAAATGAGTCAAAACCACAATCGGTGAGTCACCACTCACAAGCCACAACCACTGTCAAAGCTCGAGTAGGAAGGAACGACGCCGCCACATGGATAAAGACTACTGGTTCGTGACGCTAGTATCCAACCCAGACAACACCACACAAGAACTACCTCTTAGTCTCGCAGTTCAGGACAAAAGGTCTAACTGCCACTCCACACCCACACTGTAAAGCCAAAGAACTGTGGAGACTAACCAACATCACAATGCAGACCACACAGCTACAACCCCATGCCTGCCACCTTTAAGGACTCTGGCCTGAGCTCCCTAAAATGAGGCACTGGGAAACAGAACTAGCTGGGGACCAGTACATACGGGTGTCCGTCACCCAACCACGAGCGCGCTACAAGCGACTGAACACAAACCACAACACACAAGTCGCTGCCCCACTGTCGTCTTTCCCTCAGCTGGACGTACAACTTAAACACAGAAGTGAGGGTGTCTAGGAAGATGACACAGACCTCTACGGTACACACACATAGTATCGGGACAAACCTGGAGCACCAACCGTGCCTGGCTCACAAATAACCTGGGGTACCTGATTGGAGAGGCATTCCAGAATAGGCGTCGGACCATATCACTCGGCAAACACACAAACCACGATACATACTTATAAAACCTACATTTATGACCACAGTAATTCACAATAAAATTGCTTGTCATTGGTCATCATATGACCTCCATAGCGACAACACAGCACTACAACTGCTACACACTTAAACCACATGACTCTCATATAATAACATAAATTACTAACTAACCATAAACCAGTCCATTAATCCTACAACATGCTTTACTAACATTAACCATCTTAAACAACCTTAAAATAACAGCAAATAACCAAGGCTAGGTCCACACAGGACCATCACTGCCCAACTTACACAACACATTCTTTAGAAGCTAACACGCGACGGATGTAGACATCACATTTAGAAACGCAACAACTTTTCCTGTCGTGACCACAAGTCAAACGCGACGTGGCCCAGTGCTATGACATAAACGTGACGGCCCGACATGTCGCCTTCAAGCCAAACCTGACAGTTGAAGTTCAAATCGCGATGGCTCGATACGTCGTGACAAAGCTGGTCGATTAACACTGCTCATGAATGTGACGGACCTAATCGACACGTTCATGACAATTGATAAACATGAATCGATACCAAACATTAATGCGATGAACCACATGGTCGCGTTCACTCCAATTGGTACAACACACCAATCAGAAACACAAACGCGATGGACCACTACGTCATGTTCATGTTATGAACCCGACGGGACCAACGGTCGTGTTTGCATTAAAACATGATGGTTCAACCCGTCGCCTTCTCAGGCAGATGATTGAACCCTTCTTCTTCCTATAGAAACCATTCACACAACATGCAACCTCACATATAAGCTTATAAAACGAAAGTTGAGCTACCACACACTATCATAACATGATTTGTTAAGCTCAAAAGTACTTAAATCAAAATAAAACACAAAGGATGTCTCCCTACCAGCTGAAAGAGATCGAAGAATGCGAAGAATGCCACACCGCCGGCATGTCCACGCTCTGGACGTCCTCCTTGCGTGAAATCTGCACCGCACAAGCCACCTGGAAGCCGAAATCGCCAAAACCACTGCAAAACCCTCTCCCCTCACCGGACAGAGCCACCTCTGCTTTGTTTGGCCCAAAACAGAGCATTAAAAGCACAGTCAAACTCACAACGTAGGTAGTTGTCGCATTTAAGAGACCTTAAATGCAACAGACCTGACCGTCTCCAATCGCGTCGTGCCACAGAAATGCGGTCCGAAGAATGCGACATAGGTAGCCGTCACATTCAAAACGCAACGACATACTCCGTCGCCTTCTTCAATATAAAACTAGTGGGCTATATAAGCTAAAACCTACAACCCACAACACCCACACAACGCACAGAAACCACAACCAAGGCTCATTGACCCCACATTGGCCAAGATCACCATACCAGAACCATTAAACACAGATCCGAGTGACCACGACATTACACAAGAGGTTGCAAAACTAGGGGATTCATGAGATACCTCTTCAAATCATCAAAGGCTTTTCGGCACTTGTCATTCCATTCAAACTTTGCCCCTCCTTTCAAAAGATCATATAATGGGTGGCATCTTTGCTAATGCTGCGATATGAATCTTCTGATGATTTCAAATGCCCAATCAAACCTCTTTGTTGGCCCTTTATGTACGGCAGCAAGGTAACCTAGAGGGGGGGTGGGGGGGTGAATAGGTTTTTCTGAAATCTGAAATCAAAACGTGAACACTTAAAAGTTTGGTTAGTGTTAGTGTGATGAAGAGTGGCAGTGCGGAAGCAAAAGAACAATCACACAAAAGGACACAGGAGATTTATCCTGGTTCGGCCCTTCCCACATGGAAGTCCTACGTCCAGTCCCCAAGCAAACTCTTGGGATTTCACTAACCAAATGTACAGCCCCCTTCAAGGACACTACAACACCCTGGATACCCCACCAGGTCTTCTTCTCTTTCCCGGGCAAGAAGGCAGCCCACTTCTTTTCTAGGCTCAGAAGCAAACCTACTTCTTTTACAGATTCAGAAGTAAACCTCCTGGAACAAACCCCAGCGCGGTTCTGCTAGACTTAAACCCCCAACTAGGTCCTGTTGGTACAAACCCCAACAAGGTTCTGCTAGACACTAACCTCTAGCTAGGTTACACACTGTATACAGTCCTACAGCTGGACAAGGGTCTTTCTTAGAAAAGAAAGAACAAGACTGAGAGCTAATACAAGATGAACACTATGGACTTAGCTCACAGTCACAGACTCTCCCTCAAGATTACAATGAGCATAGGGAGAATGGAAGAGAAGAAGGCTTGAAGGTGATGAAGACTTCTGCTTGAAAGCTTCTGTAGATTTTGGCTCGAGCTCTTCTCTCTTTCTCTGAGTGTTTATGGCGTGAAGGTTCTTCTCACAGTTATACACTCCTTGAAGGATTTTCAGGAAGGCTCTTGTCTTTTTCTTCAGCTAAGCTTCTTATTTTATATGAGCAGTTTGAATGGATCCGTTGAAGAGATTCGTTGGAGTTCTAGCCGTTGCTCATCTCCTCTTCATTTGTCCTAATCAGTCTCTGATGGTCTTCGAGGTCTGTACACATAGAAGAAAGTGTTAGCATAAAAGAGTGTTTATGATAAACGATGCATAGTACTGTGCTTCTGCTAACATACTGAAAATAGTAGGTCATATCTTTTTCTGACAAGATTATGCATGCAGCTTTTTTTCTGTCAGACAATATTTGACTTTTCAATGAGCACCAAAAACACTTTCAAAATATTCAAGAGAAATCTATGTGAATATGACTTATACACTCGTTGTTCATTTACAAGTAAATCGTTGCAAGTTTATGAACAAATCGATGTGAAAGACAAGTCGTTATGATCATTGAAGAAATCATTGTGGGAACTTAAGAAATCGTTATGGGAACGATTTCTTAACAAATCGTTGTGAAGGCAAGTCGATGCGTTCACTTAAGAAATCGTTACGGTCTAAAGAAATCGTTGTGAGAACAAATCGTTGTGCTCACTAATCAAATCGTTATGCAAGGAAATCGTTGTGATCACCTAAAGAAATCGATGTGATCACTTATGAAATCGTTATGAGACCCAAGCCGATGTGATCACTTATGAAATCGTTGTGGCTATAAAAGGAATCGTTCTGAGATCGATTTCTTAACAAATCGTTATGGCCACTTAGCGAATCGTTGTAGCACTTAAAAAATCAATTAAGACAAAATCGTTGTTGCGCTTATTAATTTTGGCACTTAAACTAAAATCGATGTATATTGATTAAACATCGATTTTATCATTTTAGTGCGCCATATTGCATCAATGTGAGACTCAGCATTTTGTTATGAGATTGATGCGACACAGATGAAACAAAATATTCAATTTAAGTTACATCATAAATTTTATTATCACCAAAATACAAGAACAAATAGAGAGTGGTTCAACAATCTCCCCCTTTTTGGTGATGACAAAATTTATGAGAATTTTCTGACAAGAATATATATAAAGCATAGAGGTTTCAGAAAATTCATACAAACTCTCCCCCTTTTTGTCACTAACCAAAAAGGAAGGATCTTACCATGGATTTCTCTCCCCCTTTGAGAGAATTTCTTACCATTGAGGCGTTCAACAATAATAGTTGATAAGGAATGACTCCCCCTTAATCTATGCTCCCCCTGAGCATGAGACTCCCCCTTAATGTGAGGCAAGTCAGATCTTGTTGCTCTTGACCTTTGACATGTTGTTTGTCAAGTCTTCAATATTTTTATCTGTATATAAAAAAAAACTTGCAAACATTGATTTGAGTGAAGAGTCTGCAGTCACTCCTGCCTTGAGCATCCTTGGTTTTTGATGCTCCAAGGCTAACCTGCAAAAACAAATTACTCAAAGGTAGGTACCCAAATCCTTTTGGGTCCTTGATAGTTAGATGCATGAAAATATCCTTTAGGGATCCAAACTAAATGCCTTGTTGTGCAGGTGTTTACAGTGTCTCCTAGTTTATTGCAATGAGAACAACAATGAATATAGATTGTTTTGTTGTTCTTATTTTCTTTGTGCTGAGTTTTTAGAACAAGATTTTCGTAACCTTTTTCTTTTACAGGGGCCTTTTTCTGGGGCATCTTGGTTTCTTTTACAAATTTTGGTAGGGGATATTTTTCTGGAATTATAGCTTGTTTTCCTTTTTCTGGAGGTATGTATCCAAGTCCTTGTTTGTTATTTCTAGATTTTGACCCTTTTAGACATAGAGCTAAAGAAGTTTTTCCTTTTGTTAATTTTCTAACCGATTCTTTTAGGTAGAGATTTTCTTCAGTTAAAGTTTTTAATTTTTATTCTAACTCTAACTTTTCATTGTCCTTATTTTTTAAATTTTCATTCAAAAGATAAATATTATCTTTATTGTCCTTTAATTGTTTTTCTAGTTGCCCCAGTTCGGATTTAAGATCAGAATTGATGTTTTCTAAGCAAATAGTGTTGTTTTTCAGATTCTTTAATTCTTTTACAACCCTTTTATGTTTTTCATACAGTTCATTAAAGACTTCTTCTAAGTCTTCTGATTCTGACCCTGAATCTATGCAGGAATTAAAAAATGAGTCAGAATGTACCTCATCTAGTCCCACCATGAGGGCTAGATTTACCTGCTCCTTTTCGGAATCTGAGCTTGATGATTCTGAGCTTGTGACCTCATCATTTTCCCAAGCCGTCGCCATGGCTTTTCTTCTAAATTTCTTGTGCTGCTTCTTGGGCTTATCAGTTTGACCAATCTTCTTGAGCCTTGGACAGTCTGGTCTCAGATGTCCAGGTTTTTTGCATTCATAGCAGACTGGTTCTTTCTCCTTTTTCTCTTTTCTTTGGATCCTTCTTGATCCATTTTTCTTCTTCTTCAAAATCTTCTGAAGCTTGGACAATACTTCATCCATATTACAGTCTTCAGAATCTGCATCCTGGGAACTAAAAGAAGAGGTGGAAGAAGCAGCTACAACTTTAAGAGCATTAGTACATTTCTTCTTAGATGAGCTTTCAGATAATCGCTCCATATTTATTTCATGTGCCATGAGAGAACCTATTAAATTATCAATTGATAATTTAGTTAAATCATGGGCCTCTTCAATAGCAGTTACCTTAGGTGTCCATGAAATAGTTAAGGACCTAAGTATTTTTCTAACGGTTTCTTCATTAGAAAGAATTTTTCCAAGAGAATTTAAACCTACTACTATACTTGAAAATTTATTATACATAGTACTAATGTTTTCATTTGGAAGCATTTTAAATTGCTCATATTGAGAGATAAGAATATCTATCCTAGTTTGTTTTACTTTATCTGTTCCTTCGTAGGTTATCTGCAATTTATCCCATATTTCTTTAGCAGATTTACATGCAGAAACTCTACTGAACTCTCTTTTAGATAGAGCACAACATAGATAGTTTTTAGCCTTAAAGTTTAGAGATAGCTTACTCTTATCAGCTGCTGTAATGGCAGTAGTGCCTTCAGCTGGAACAACAATGAAATCACCTACCTCAATTACCTGCCACAGATCAAAGTCTGTGCCTCGAATGAAGCATTCCATCCTCATCTTCCAATATTGATAATCTTCTCCATCGAAGAATGGAGGTCTGGTGACGGATTGGCCTTCAGCATATCCTTGAGCTGCCATGGATCTTTGCTCTAAGATCGTTGGATCTTCTTGAAAGTTCAGAGACCCTCTCTGATACCACTTGTTAGCCCTTTATGTATGGCAGCAAGGTAACCTAGAGGGGGGGGGGGGGTGAATAGGTTTTTCTGAAATCTGAAATCAAAATGTGAACACTTAAAAGTTTGGTTAGTGTTAGTGTGATGAAGAGTGGCAGTGCGGAAGCAAAAGAACAATCATACAAAAGGACACATGAGATTTATCCTGGTTCGGCCCTTCCCACATGGAAGTCCTACGTCCAGTCCCCAAGCAAACTCATGGGATTTCACTAACCGAAGGTACAGTCCCCTTCAAGGACACTACAACACCCTGGATACCCCACCAAGTCTTCTTCTCTTTCCCGGGCAAGAAGGCAGCCCACTTCTTTTCTATGCTCAGAAGCAAACCTACTTCTTTTATAGGTTCAGAAGTAAACCTCCTGGAACAAACCCCAGTGCGGTTCTGCTAGACTTAAACCCCCAGCTAGGTCCTGTTGGTACAAACCCCAACAAGGTTCTGCTAGACACTAACCTCTAGTTAGGTTACACACTATACAGTCCTACAGTTGGACAAGGGTCTTTCTTAGAAAAGAAAGAACAAGACTGAGAGCTAATACAAGATGAACACTATGGACTTAGCTCACAGTCACAGACTCTCCCTCAAGATTACAATGAGCATAGGGAGAATGGAAGAGAAGAAGGCTTGAAGGCGATGAAGACTTCTGCTTGAAAGCTTCTGTAGATTTTGGCTCGAGCTCTTCTCTCTTTCTCTGAGTGTTTGTGGCGTGAAGGTTCTTCTCACAGTTGTACACTCCTTGAAGGATTTTCAGGAAGGCTCTTGTCTTTTTCTTCAGCTAAGCTTCTTATTTTATATGAGCAGTTTGAATGGATCCGTTGAAGAGATCCGTTGGAGTTCTAGCCGTTGCTCATCTCCTCTTCATTTGTCCTAATCAGTCTCTGATGGTCTTCGAGGTCTGTACACATAGAAGAAAGTGTTAGCATAAAAGAGTGTTTATGATAAATGATGCATAGTACTGTGCTTCTGCTAACATACTGAAAATAGTAGGTCATATCTTTTTCTGACAAGATTATGCATGCAGCTTTTTTTCTGTCAGACAATATTTGACTTTTCAATGAGCGCCAAAAACACTTTCAAAATATTCAAGAGAAATCTATGTGAATATGACTTATACACTCGTTGTTCATTTACAAGTAAATCGTTGCAAGTGTATGAACAAATCGATGTGAAAGACAAGTCGTTATGATCATTGAAGAAATCATTGTGGGAACTTAAGAAATCGTTATGGGAACGATTTCTTAACAAATCGTTGTGAAGGAAAGTCGATGCGTTCACTTAAGAAATCGTTACGGTCTAAAGAAATCGTTGTGAGAACAAATCTTTGTGCTCACTTATCAAATCGTTATGCAAGGAAATTGTTGTGATCACCTGAAGAAATCGATGTGATCACTTATGAAATCGTTATGAGACCCAAGCCGATGTGATCACTTATGAAATCGTTGTGGCTATAAAAGGAATCGTTCTGAGATCGATTTCTTAACAAATCGTTATGGCCACTTAGCGAATCGTTGTAGCGCTTAAAAAATCAATTAAAACAAAATTGTTGTAGCACTTATTAATTTTGGCACTTAAACTGAAATCGATGTATATTGATTAAACATCGATTTTATCATTTTAGTGCGCCATATTGCATCAATGTGAGACTCAGCATTTTGCTATGAGATTGATGCGACACAGATGAAACAAAATATTCAATTTAAGTTACATCATAAATTTTATTATCACCAAAATACAAGAACAAATAGAGAGTGGTTCAACACTCTTAATTGTGAAATGTTCTTTGGAGGCGACATTTTCGAAATAACCTTAGCCTTGTCTGGATCGATCTCAATCCCCCACTTGTTGACTATAAAACCTAGCAAATTTCCTGATGATACCCCGAACACACATTTCTTTGGATTCATTCTCAGTTGGTATTCCCTTGACCTTTGCAACACCTTGGCCAGGATCTCGGGGTCTTCTCTCCTTGTTCTTGACTTCACCAAGATGTCATCCACGTACACCTCTACATAGACATACATCATTTCGTGGAAGATAGCCATCATCGTCCTTTGATAGGTAGCCTCAGCATTCTTTAGCCCAAATGGCATGACTACATAACATTATGTACCCCAGGACGTAGTGAAGGAGGTTTTCTCTTGGTCCTCAGGAGCTAGACTGATCTAGTTATAGCCAGAATATCCGTCCATGAATGAGAGGGTCTCATACCCAGTAGTATTATCAATTAGTACATGAATGTGAGGAAGCGGGAAATCGTCCTTGGGACATGCCCTATTCAGGTCCCGGAAGTCAATGAAGATTCTGATTTTTCCCTCATTCATCACTTTTAAGTTTTACATTTATAGCCATTGGTGTGCTGGATGGCTTGATGTGTTGAAAATCAAATCTTTTTAGTAACTCCTCAACATATTTTGTTTGACTCAGAAGGATTCCTTCAGAAGTTTGATGCACTTGCAGACCTAAAAAGAATGTAAGTTCGCACATGAAACTCATCTCAAATTCAGATTGCATAAGATGGGCAAACTCATTGCACTGATCATTATTTGTTGAACCAAAAATGATATCATCAACATAAATTTGAACAACAATGAAATGGTTATTTATAGTTTTTGTAAACAAAGTTTGATCAATTTTTCCTCTAATGTAACCTTTATTTACAAGAAATGAGCTCAATCGGTGATACCAAGCTCTTGGAGCTTGTTTGAGACCATACAAAGCCTTATTAAGCTTAAAAACATGATCAGGAAATTTTTCATTTTCAAACCCAGGGGGTTGTTTGACAAAAATATTTTCTTTTATGTAAACATTAAAAAATATACTTTTGACATCTATTTGAAAAACTTTGAATTTCAAAGAAGCAGCAAATGTAAGAAATATTCAAACAACTTCAAGTCTTACTACAGGGGCATATGACTCTTCAAAATCAATACCAAGTTCTTGGTTGTACCCCTGAGCAACAAGTCTTGCTTTATTTCGAACAATTTGACTAGATTCATCCAATTTATTTCTGAAAATCCATCTTGTTTCAATTACTGTAGTTAGATCTGAGGGTTTTGGTACTAAATCCCAAACTTGATTCCTTTTAAATTGATGAAGCTCTTCATACATAGCATTTATCCAGTTTTTACAAGATAAAGCTTCATCAATATGTTTGGGCTCAATTTGGGAAAGTAGTGCCAATGAATCCTCATCTATTATAGAATGAAAATATGATCTGGTTCTAATTCCATCTTCCAAATTACCAACAATGCTTTCAAGAGGATGGTCTCTTAAGAATCTGAGTTTAGAAATTACCTCAGTATTTGTATGAACTTCAGGAACATGATTACCAGAATCTCTTGAAGTTGGTATTTCAGTAACCTCATGTGTATTTGACACTTCTTGTTCTTCAAGATTTGTGGATGGATGTTCAAGAAAATCATCTTTATCATCACACATTGGAGCTCTGCCAAAATTAGGAATGTCAATCTTTATGGAATTTTCATCAAAATGACATGTGGAGATTCTTCCACAGTCTTATTTTTCAAATATAAACTCTATAAGCTCTTGAAATTTCAGAGTATCCTATGAAGATTGATTCAAAACTCTTTGCATTAAATTTATCAAAATTTTCTTTGTTGTTATTATGAACAAAACATTTGCAACCAAATATTTTGAAGTATGACACACTGGGCTTTTTATCCTTTAACAATTCATTGGGGTTTTACTGATCTTTGGTCTTACCAATACTCTATTCAAAATGAAATTATATTTACAGCTTCAGCCCAAAAATATTTAGAGAGCTTACTTTCTAAGAGCATAGTTCTGGCCATTTCCACAAGTGTTCTATTTTTCCTTTCTACAACCCCATTTTGTTCTGGAGTTCTAAGGGAAGAAAACTTATGGAGTATGTTTAGATCAGTACATAGATCAGAAAAAGATTTATTATCAAACTCACCCCCATGATCTGTTAAAATGGATTTTAATGTGAAAGACAAACCCACTAAGGCAGAATTGTAAAATTTTCTGAATGTTGAACATGCATCACTTTTATGGGATAAGAATAAAACCCAAGTGTATCTTGTAATGTAAGGCCCTCGAATTAGTTGTCATTTTATCTTATTGTGTGTTGAGTCATGTTGTATGTATATATCACGTATACATAGGTGGATACTTATGTACGATGTTATATTGGTATACTTAAGTATGCATGCGTATATTAGTTGTAAATATTGCTTGATTATATGTTGTAGTAGTGTGTACATCATATTACATATATGGCATGTAAGTATATAGTGTAAGCATGGTTTTCTGCATGTTTTTAAGTTCTGGCCGAAGAGTAAATTGGCGTCCATGGGAATTCAACGTCCATATCGATGGACGCCAATCCTAAAGTAGATGGCCATCTATGTGGACATCTATTTCTCTGATTCTCTGTGCGCAGCAGACCCCGAAATTCTGGGGGTAAGCAAGCTCACCGATTGGGGAGGTGTCCCCAATGGCTCTCAGCCCTCCCATCAGACCCTACGGGATATCCCAAGCCATTTCTTATAAACCTTCCTCCCCTTGCAACCTGAAAGACTCTCTCTTGGCCCTTTGCAAGAAAGAAAACCCTAGCTAAGAGAGAGGTGAAAGACTGAGATTTGGAGGCTTGGATCCGGCGAACTGAAGCATCTCCGGCGATCTACATCGACTGGGAGATAGTTTGGACTTAGAGGAAGGCTTCTCCAACGACTGGTTGCAGCCTACTTCGACCTAGAACTCGAGGGAAGGCTGTGGAGGAGGCTTCTTGGCACTGCCCAAGGAGAGCTTCAACAACAAATTTGACCCCTTTGGAGATTTTGTAAAAGGCAAGTAACCCCTCCCCGTGATCCATGTATATGTCTAGTAGGTCTTAGGGATTTTAAGGGATTTTATTCGTGTCCTGGATCCCCCACATTCTCCTTTTCATGGAGGTCGGTCTGTGTTTTTGCACAGTTAGGAACTTGACGGCAAGATCCCTTGCCGTTAAGGTCCTCAGTTGGTGGCAGACGATGCTGCCGTTAAGCTCTGTGAACGGCCAGATAGTGTCGTTAAGTTCTTCAGGGCAGAACAGGAAACTGTTCTGCCTTATATACCTAATTTCCGAAGTTTTACGCATGAGGATATAGTGTAATTTTTATATGTTATGTGATGTAGATAATAGAATGTGTTGTGGAAGTTTGGTGAATTTCTGCAAATTGTGTAAATTGTTACATTTATTTGAACCACACGTAGATAAGGTCTTGGTTATACTACTTGACTGTTTAAACGATCCATGAGGAATTTGAATGCCATACTTTTTCTAGACCATGTGTATACATGTGAGTCCATGCTCTGTAAACTTGGGAATTTTTCCATGATCATGTGATTCATTACAATGTCTGTACTAAAAATAGAAAGCATGTGTAGGTCCTTGTAAAATCACAGTAAATTGTATGATTGAGATAAATTCAGGGAAAATTTATGTGATGATGTGCATGTTAGGTACAGGTCTGTAAACTATCAAATCTGACATTTATGTTGTGCTTCCATGATAACCAATTATTAATGGGATGTGAATGAGTATTCATTTTTTGTAAATTCTGTGAGTTCAGAGAAATATGAAATTTGCATGTGTGGTTAAGACCTGTAAGCAGTGTGTGGTAAGTTTTCATGTGATTTGGATAACAGTAGAGTATATCGTGAAATTTCCATGTGAAAATGAGTTATTAATGCATGCTATCATGATTAGGTTTTGATTATGTGTTTTTTCAACCTGATTAGTGTAAATTACTGAGTGTTTAAATTTGTCAAACAGTAGCACCCTGATTTAGGAAAATAGAGCCATGTGCATGAATGAGAAAATGTAAGTCATGTGTAAATCGTATGAAATGTGTGTTAAAAATCAAAATGTGTAAAAGTGCCGTGTGTGACACTGCTTTCATAGAGGACTGCGGAACCTACCGTGGAAAAGTCCCCACGGGAGGTTCAATGTGTTAAAATCCTATGGGCATTAGATGAAATCCTGAGGTGGACAAGTACCACTAGTTAGGGTGGAGAGTTCTTCTCCCGGTCTGCACAGTCAAGAGTCGTCACTGTGTTGCCTTGGTGGTGTCTATGTGTTATGTGTATGTGATGTGTCCTTCTAATGGTGGTTTGGACTATGTGTCACGGCATCTAATGTGAAATGTAAATGTGAATATGTGTAAATTGTGTAGTGTGAACATATACATGTGTTAATGTGTGAATGGACCATGTGAATGTGTAAATGTGTAACCATGTGAATAATGTATTAGAGTGTAAATTTGAAATTCATGTTATGCAATTATTAAGTCCATGTCAAACAGCAACTTTCACATGTTCATAATGATGCCTTACATGTACAAAACTGGTAGAAACCATGTTAGGAGTTCTCTTTAGATGTGTGTGAGATTCAATGCTTAGAAGGCCCCCGGTTAGCTTAAATGTAATGTTAGCTCTCATGTGAAGGGATGAGTAGAAAGCATGTGGTATTATTGGTTTGGAGATGGCATGAATCATGTATCATGTGTTGTGAAGTTGTAGAAATACCATGATAGGTTGTTATGTTATTGTCTCAACCATGTATATGTTTTTATTTAATGAATGTGAGAAGTAGACTTACTTGTGATATATGCATGTGTGACGTGTATGGATTTACTTGCTGAGTCTTTTAGACTCATTCCTTACTTCGGCGTACAGGTTTAGTAGGTGACCCCACTCCTTTGGAGGAGACCGCGGAGAGCGACTCCGAGCGAGGAGAGTAGCTTTGTGGAGTCACCATAATTTGTACTCACTGCTTTCATAGTACTTGCTTTCATAGTATGTAAGTGAGGCATTGTAATTGAAATATTATGAAATTGTGGACAAGCTTTGTATTGGAATTAATTTTATTATGTGGACATTAGCTCTTTAATTCTCTATATTGATCATGTATGGTTAAATGTGGATGATGAAATGAAAGATAGTAGTTCTTTTCTTCCGCTACTCTGTATTTATATTTGTGTACATCTCGATCGTATGTAGTGTTGGGTAAATGTCCCACTGTGACGAGACTCACTATACTGATGTGGATTGGTATAATCGTACCGGTATAAGGAGGGTCGTCGCAGAGATTGGTATCAGAGCGACCGATTGAGATAGTACATAAATATACATAAGTCATCATCCTCATTACATGCTAAATCTTTATAGAATTGTCCACATGTGTAGAATTGAAATAATGAATGGAAAATAGATAAGAAAATGGTTAGGAGTAAATTAACATCGCTCTAATAGTGGCTGAAATTTATTGCAGCCATGGCTTCGCGTGGTAGACGTGGCGGTGCTCCTTCTCATGAGGGCGAGTAGAGGCCTGAGGAGTAGGTTGAGCAGCAGGTCCCGGCACCTCAGGGTCCTGTACTTCCCCCACCGCCGCCAGTGGATTATGGAGTGTTCATGCAAGGTCTAGTGCAAGCCATGCAGACGCAGGCCCACACCCAGGCTGCACTCCAGGCCCAGTTGGAGGCTCACATTAGAATGATGAAACAAAGAGTAGTCTGCTTTATTTAATGACATGATGTTGTGTTGAATATGTGTTGCTTATTGTTTGTTGTAGCAGGCTCAAATTTCAGCTCAGGACCATGGTGGACCTTCCATCATGGAAAGATTCAAGAGGATGTTGCCACCCTCTTTTAAGGGGGAGAGCGACCCATTACTAGCTAAGAGCTGGATGAGGGAGATCGAGAAGATCTTTCGGGCTGTTCGGTGTGCAAACGAGGATAAGGTTACTTTAGCCACCTATATGCTACAGGTATGTGTTAGTTTTATATGCTGTATATCCTATTAAGTTAGAATGTTTTGTGTGGTGCTTATGAAGATTGTGTTGCAGGAGAGAGCTGATGTTGGTGGGGCTCTTACTGCGTACCCGATTCGAGGACGGAGCTATTGACGTGGCTGGTGGGACGAGTTCGTGAGGCTCTTTCGGGCCAAATTCATCCCCGAGCATGTCCAGGACAGGATGGAGTAGGAGTTCCTTTCCTTGACCCAGGGCTCCATGACCGTGCTCGAGTATGAGGCCAGGTTTGCAGAATTATCTAAATATGCACCTCATATCGTGACAGACGAGCGCAAGAAAGCAAAGAAGTTCGTGATGGGCCAGAAGCCATCACTGAGGACGAGGCTAGTGGCGTTTGACCATCGTACCTTAGACGAGGCCCTTAGCGCTGCTTGTAGGTAGGAGGGTGAAATGGAGCAGTATCTCGAGGAGAAGAAGGCTTCGCAGAAGAGGCCTGCAGCTACGTTCCAGTGGCAGGACAAGAAGAAAGCAGTGTACCAGGCACCGCAGCGTCCAGTAACAACCACAATGCACAGGTACCTTCTCAATGTTCCCCTGGTGTGAAGAAGAGGGGTCCCCATTGCGGGAAGACACATGGTGGTACGGAGTGTTGGATGATTGCGGGGAAGTGCTTGAAGTGCGGGAGCAGCGCGACCACAAGATCAAGGATTGTCCTAGACTTCAGCAGGGAGTCCAGCGCGGAGCGCCAGCCCCAGCAGCTGTAGCAGCAGCAGTGCCAGCTACAGGAAGACCAGGAAGGCCTCGAGCCCCAGCTCAAGTGTTTGCTCTAGCACGAGAGGATGCCGAGCAGGCGGAGCATGTCACCGAAGGTACGATTTTACTTCTAGGTGTGCACGCTCGAGTTTTATTTGCTACGGGTGCCACTCACTCGTTCATTTCTGAGCGTTTCTCTAGACAGTTAGCTCTACAGTCAGGCGTAGAGTCTGAGGATTTAGATGTCTCTTTGTCTGTACATACACCTACGGGTACGGTATCGACTGGGAAGTATATTCCGTCATTACCTGTGTGCATTGAGGATAGAGTCCTAGAAGGGTGTTTCTTCTTGCTAAAGATGAAGGACTATGATGCTATTCTTGGTCTGGATTGGCTAGAGGAGCACTATGCGTTAGTAGATTGTCGTGGGAAGAGGATGTTTTCCGCATTCCTTGTGAGGACGAGTTCTCTCATCCCTTGCCAAGGAACTTGGCATGAAAGTTAGTCATCTCTGCCATGAAGGCGATGCGCATGGTAAACAAGGGTTGTGACGCTTTTCTTGCCAGCGTGGTGTTAGTACCTGAGGCTGGTGAGTCACCTACTCTTGCAGAGATCAAGGTAGTGCAGGATTTTCCAGACGTCTTTCCCGATGATTTGTCTGGATTGCCACCGGATAGAGAGATAGAGTTCACCATAGAGTTGCTTCCGGGCACCTCTCCTATCTCGAAGGCTCCATATCGGATGGCACCTGCGGAGTTAGCCGAGTTAAGGAGGCAGTTGCTAGAGTTGCTAGATAAGGGATTTATTCGCCCTAGTGTTTCCCCTTGGGGTGCACCTGTCTTATTCATAAAGAAGAAGGATGGATCACTTAGGTTATGCATCGATTATAGGAAGCTAAACCAAGTGACAGTGAAGAACATGTATCCCTTACCTCGTATCGATGATTTGTTTGACAGTTGCAAGATGCATCAGTCTTATCTAAGATTGATTTGCGATCTGGTTATCATCAGTTGAGGATTCAGAGTGAGGATGTGTCCAAGACGCATTCAGATCCATTATGGACTATGAGTTTTTGGTTCTTCCTTTCGGATTGACCAACGCCCCTGCAGCATTCATGGATTCAGGAACAGGGTGTGTTAGGCAGTAGTTAGATAGACTTTGTTGTAGTGTTATGATGATGTGCTGGTTACGTCTCCGGATGAGGCCACACACGTCAGCATTCGAGGGTAGTATTAGAGGTTCTCCGTGAGCACAAGCTATACGCAAAGTTCAGCAGCAATTTCCTAGGTGTTATCTCCGTGCTGGTGTAGGCAGTTATGGATTGGGAGACCCCCAAGACCCCTTCGGAGATTCGTAGTTTTCTGGGTTTGGCTGGTTACTATCGGCGATTCATTGAGGGATTTTCATCCATCGCCGCCGCATTGACTCAGCTCACCAGAAAGGGAGTGAAGTTTGTCTGGTCCGAGAAGTGTGAGAGTAGTTTTCAATTGTTGAAGACTAAGCTCACGTCAGCTCCGGTGTTAGTCTTGTCGAGCGGTGTAGAGGGTTTTGCTATCTACACGGATGCGTCTCAAATTGGCCTTGGTTGCATTTTGATGCAACAAGGAAGGATAGTGGCATATGCTTCTCGTCAGTTGAAGGAGCATGAGAAGAACTATTCGACCCATGATTTGGAGCTTGCAGTAGTGGTTCATGCACTAAAGATCTGGAGGCACTATCTTTATGGTGTCAGATTTGAGGTGTTCACCGACCACAAGAGCTTAAAGTATCTTTTCTCCCAAAAGGAATTAAACCTGAGGCAGAGAAGATGGATTGAGCTCTTGAAGGACTATGACTTCGACCTTCAGTATCACCCTGGGAAGGCAAATGTCATAGCTGATGCCCTGAGTAGGAAGAGACCATCCCTCCAGCAGGACTGGAAGATGTTGGAGGATGCGGCTTGCACGTTGACTGAGTTAGAGACATTTCTATGCCAGGATTTTGTAGCTCAATTATCTCTTAGGTCCTCGGTTTTGGATGAGGTGATCGAGCAACAGAAAGTCGACCCTAGACTCCAGGAGCTAGTGGGCAAGGCGGGCATTGCTCGTGATGAGGACAGTGTGATTAGGTTTCATCACCGTGTCTGTGTCCCTGATTTGGTAGATGTCCGTGAGCATGTGTTAGCGGAGGCTCATAGATCGTGATTCTCTATTCATCCGGGTAACACTAAGATGTACCAGGATTTGAAGAGGTCCTTTTGGTGGTCTGGCATGAAGAGGGATGTGGCAGATTATGTATCCCGATGTTTAGTATGCCAGCAAGTGAAGGCCGAGCGACAGCGACCATCTGGCCTTATGCAGAAGATGGAAATCCCAGTGTGGAAGTGAGAAGCTGTCACGATGGATTTTGTTTCGGGTTTGCCTCGGTCTAGATGGGGCAACGACTCGATTTGGGTAGTCGTAGATAGGTTCTCGAAGACTGTGCATTTCTTGCCTATGAAGAAGAAGCAGTCAGTAGAGAGCTTGGATAGACTGTATGTCAGTAGCATCATTAGATTGCATGGTGTGCCAAAGTCGATCATTTCGGATCGAGATCCGAGATTTACTTCGAGGCTGTGGAAGGGTCTTCAGGATCCTTAGGTTCGGAGCTGAAGCTCAGTTTGGCGTTTCATCCCCAGACAGATGGACAGTCTGAGAGGACTATCCAGACGCTCAAGGATATGTTGAGGGTGTGTGTGCTGGATTGGAAGGATGATTGGGAGCGTCATTTACCTCTAGTGGAGTTCGCATACAACAACAGCTTCCATGCAAGCATTGGTATGGCTCCATTTGAGGCGTTGTATGGAAGGCCTTGCAGATCTCCTTTATGTTGGGAGGAGACCGGCGATAGGCAGTTGATCGGTCCGGAGTTAGTTCAGGAGACTTCGGATAAGATTAAGTTGATTAGGAAGAGGCTTGTTGCGGCGCAGGATAGGCAGAAGAGCTACGCCGACAACAGGAGGAAGGATTTGGAGTTCAAGGTGGGTGAGCATGTCTTTTTGAAGATTTCACCTACTCAAGGTGTTGTCAGGTTTGGCAGGCATAGCAAGTTAAGCCCTAGATTCATTGGCCCATATGAGATTCTCAAACCATTGGGCAACGTGGCATATGAGCTAGCTTTACCCCCAGCTTTAGCTAGTGTTCATCTTGTTTTCCACGTTTCTATGCTTAGGAAGTATGTCCGAGATCCATCTCATGTGATTAGTCACGAGCCAGTGGAGATTCAGCCAGATCTATCGTATGTGGAGCAACCAGTAGCTATTCTTGACCGGAAGGTTCAGCATCTCTGGAACAAGAGTATTGCGTCGGTGAAAGTTCTATGCGGAACTTCTCGCGAGAGGAGGCTACTTGGGAGCTTAAGGATGCGATGAAGAAGAAGTATCCCCGTTTGTTTGAGTAGTTTTGTTTCCTTAAGGGGGAGAGGGTGTAAGGCCCTCGAATTAGTTGTCATTTTATCTTATTGTGTGTTAAGTCATGTTGTATGTATATATCACGTATACGTAGGTGGATACTTATGTACGATGTTATATTGGTATACTTAAGTATGCATGCGTATATTAGTTGTAAATATTGCTTGATTATATGTTGTCGTAGTGTGTACATCATATTACATATATGGCATGTAAGTATATAGTGTAAGCATGGTTTTCTGCATGTTTTTAAGTTCTGGCCGAAAAGTAAATTGGCGTCAACATGGATGGACATCCATGGGAATTCAGCGTCCATATCGATGGACGCCAATCCTAAAGTAGACGGCCATCTATGTGGACGTCTACTTCTCTGATTCTCTGTGCGCAGCAGACCCCGAAATTCTGGGGGCAAGCAAGCTCACCGATTGGGGAGGTGTCCCCAATGGCTCTCAGCCCTCCCATCAGACCCTACGGGATATCCCAAGCCATTTCCTATAAACCTTCCTCCCCTTGCAACCTGAAAGACTCTCTCTTGGCCCTTTGCAAGAAAGAAAACCCTAGCTGAGAGAGAGGTGAAAGACTGAGATTTGGAGGCTTGGATCCGGCGAACTGAAGCATCTCCAGCGATCTACATCGACTGGGAGATAGTTTGGACTTAGAGGAAGGCTTCTCCAATGACTGGTTGCAGCCTACTGCGACCTAGAACCCGAGGGAAGGCTGTGGAGGAGGCTTCTTGGCACTGCCCAAGGAGAGCTTCAACAACAAATTTGACCCCTTTGGAGATTTTGTAAAAGGCAAGTAACCCCTCCCCGTGATCCATGTATATGTCTAGTAGGTCTTAGGGATTTTAAGGGATTTTATTCGTGTCCTGGATCCCCCACATTCTCCTTTTCATGGAGGTCAGTCTGTGTTTTTGCACAGTTAGGAACTTGACGGCAAGATCCCTTGCCGTTAAGGTCCTCAGTTGGCGGCAGACGATGCTGCCGTTAAGCTCTGTGAACGGCCAGATAGTGCCGTTAAGTTCTTCAGGGCAGAACAGGAAACTGTTCTGCCTTATATACCTAATTTCTGAAGTTTTACGCATGAGGATATAGTGTAATTTTTATATGTTATGTGATGTAGATAATAGAATGTGTTGTGGAAGTTTGGTGAATTTCTGCAAATTGTGTAAATTGTTACATTTATTTGAACCACACGTAGATAAGGTCTTGGTTATACTACTTGACTGTTTAAACGATCCATGAGGAATTTGAATGCCATAATTTTTCTAGACCATGTGTATACATGTCAGTCCATGCTTTGTAAACTTGGGAATTTTTCCATGATCATGTGATTCATTACAATTTTTGTACTGAAAATAGAAAGCATGTATAGGTCCTTGTAAAAATCACAGTAAATTGTATGATATGAGATAAATTCGGGGAAAATTTATGTGATGATGTGCATGTTAGGTACAGGTCTGTAAACTATCAAATCTGACATTTATGTTGTGCTTCCATGATAACCAAATTATTAATGGCATATGAATGAGTATTTCATTTTCTATAAATTCTGTGTAGTTCAGAAAAATATGAAAATTTGCATGTGTGGTCAGGAACCTTGAAGAAGTATGTGGTTAAGTTTTCATTTGATTTGGATAATAGTAGAGTATATCGTGAAATTTCCATGTGAAGAATGAGTTATTAATGCTTGCTATCATGATTAGGGTTTGATTATGTGTTTTCAACCTGATTAGTGTAAATTACTGAGTGTTTAAATTATGTCAAACAGTAGTACCCTGATTTAGGAAAACAGAGCCATGTGCATGAATGTGAAAATGTAAGTCATGTGTAAATCGTATGAAATGTGTGTTAAAAATCGGAATGTGTAAAATGTGCCGTGTGTGACACTGCTTCCATAGAGGGCTATGGAACCGTACCGTGAAAAAGTCCCCACGGGAAGGTTCAATGTGTTAAAATCCTATGTGCATTAGGATGAAATCCTGGAGGTGGACAAGTACCACTGGTTAGGGTGGAGAGTTCTTCTCCCGGTCTGCGCAGTCCAAGAGTCATCACTGTGTTGCCTAGGTGGCGTCTATGTGTTATGTGTATGTGATGTGTCCTTCTAATGGTGGTTTGGACTATGTGTCACGGCATCTAATGTGAAATGTAAATGTGAATATGTGTAAATTGTGTAGTGTGAACATGTACATGTGTGTAATGTGTGAAAGTGGACCATGTGAATGTGTAAATGTGTAACCATGTGATATAAATGTATTAGAGTGTAAATTTGAAATTCATGTTATGAAATTATTAAGTCCATGTCAAAACAGCAACTTTCACATGTTCATAATGATGCCTTACATGTACAAGAATGTGTAGAAACCATGTTAGGAGTTCTTCTTTTAGATGTGTGTGAGATTCCATGCTTAGAAGGCTACCCGAATAGCTTAAATGTAAAATGTTAGCTCTCTTGTGAAGGGATGAGTAGAAAGCATGTGGTAGGTATTTGGTTTTGAGATGGCATGAATCATGTATCATGTGTTGTGAAGTTGTAGAAATACCATGATAGGTTGTTATGTTATTGTCTCAACCATGGTATATGTTTGATTTAATGAATGTGAGAAGTAGAACTTACTTGTGATATATGCATGTGTGACGTGTATGGAGTTTACTTGCTGAGTCTTTTAGACTCATTCCTTGCTTCGGCGTACAGGTTTAGCCGGTGACCCCACTCCTTTGGAGGAGACCACGGAGAGCGACTCCGAGCGAGGAGAGTAGCTTTGTGGAGTCACCATAATTTGTACTTGCTTTCTTAGTATGTAATTGAGGCATTGTAATTGAAATATTATGAAATTGTGGACAAGCTTTGTATTTTGGAATTAATTTTATTATGTGGACATTAGCTCTTTAATTCGCTATATTGATCATGTATGGTTAAATGTGTATGATGAAATGAAAGATTGTAGTTCTTTTCTTCCGGTACTCTGTATTTATATTTGTGTACATCTCAATCGTATGTTAGTGTTGGGTAAATGTCCCACTGTGACGAGACTCACTATGCCGACGTGGATTGGTATAATCGTACCGGTATAAGGAGGGTCGTCGCATGTAAAGTCATCAATGATCACAAATCCATATCTATTACCACTGAGACTTTGAGTTTTGGTTGGACCAAAAAGATCCATATGAAGTAACTCAAGTGGTTTAGATGTAAGTACATCATTGAACAATTTAAATGATTATCTTATTTGTTTTCCTTGAGCACATATCCCACAAACTAGATTGTCAATGATAGGAAAAGATTCAAGAAGATCTTTTATAAGATTCATTCTTATGAGTTTGCTTATGGTTGGGAAACTTGCATGACCCAACCTTTTGTGCCACAACCAAGCAATGTCATTTTTATTTGCAATCAAACAAATATTTGTAGAAGAATTGTCACTCAAATCTATCATGTAAACATTATTTTCTCCTTTTCCAATCAAATTGATTGTCTCAGAAGATGATTCAATTATTTTGCATGAATCATATTCAAAAAGAATTTTGTGACTATTGTCACACAATTGACTAATGCTAAGTAAGTTGTAATTTAACCCTTCAACTAACCAAACATCATCACTCAAGGTTATGCAAGACTTACCAATCTTTCCTTTGCCAATTATTTTGCCCTTATTCTTACCTCCGAAGGTGTCTGATCCACCTTCCTTTAAAACAAGCAGGAAAATTATTTTTGTCTCCCGTCATGTGTCGTGAGCATCCACTGTCAAGAATCCAGATGTTTGAATTGGATGCACGACTTTCCTGCACATAAAAATTAGACAAGAAAAATTTTTGGTACCCAGATGTGATTGGTACCAACATCCTGAGTCAGAAGAGAAATCAAATCCTTTCTAACCCATATTTGAGCATTTTTCTTCACAGTGTTCTTTAGAACAGAATATTCAACTTTTTATTTTTCAAATTTTTGAAAATTATACCTATTAGCTGATTTATTCCACTGTGAAAATCTTGGTATGTAATGCTATTGATGACTAGGAAAATGTGAGTGATAAAAAGAAGGATTGAACCATTGGTTACCATTGTACCTTTGGTTCCAAGGATTATTCCATCTTGAATTGTAAGATGTGTAAACATTCCAATTTTCTTGAGAAAAATGATTCTTTATTGCATTGAAGTTTTTCTTATTTTTATAAGAGGGGTAGGTCGACCTATGCAGTGTTTGTGTCAACCTATGAATGGGGTAGGTCGACCTGGGCAGAGTGTGTGTTGACCTACGCATGGGGTAGGTCGACCTGGGTAGCGTGTGTGTCGACCTCATAGGTTCTTTTTGTTTTAGCATTTTACCTTTGTTTTCAGATATACCTGCCTTGACAAATTTTATTAGAGGAGTTTTTGCTGATTTTGTTTTCTTTCAGATGATTCAGTTTTCTTTGAATTTGGTGGTTCAAAACCTAAACCATGTTTATTTGAATTCATCTTCATTCCTAGTAGAGCATTCAGATTTTCTTTGCCCTATGTGAAGTTCTTGATGGTCTCTTCTTTTTCTTTAAGGCAATGATTGAGTTTTTCAATTTGAGTGAAATTTTCTTGATTTCCCTTCTCTTTGTCTTCAAATTTCTTGATAAAATTCATAATCTCTTTGTTCAATTTTTGAATCCTTAGTTTCAAATCATCAACAAGAATTAACAACTCATCATTTTCTTTGATTTGGTCTGAAATCTGAGCTTCCAATTCAGAAATTTTTCCAGGTGATGATGTGTCATGAAGAATACTGTCAATTTTTCTTTTCAAATATTTATTTTCTTTTCTTATTTCATAAATATTTTCAACTAAATTACCATATGCTTCTTGCCAAACTTCAATGGTAAATAGTTCAAAAGATATATCTACATGTTCTTCACTGCTTCCAGCCATGAAGCAGACATCATTTTCTTCTGAACTAGAGGATTCTTCATTGCTATCCGAGCTTTGATCATCTGACCATGTAGCTACCATGGCCTTGTTCTTCTTTCTGTGAAACTCCTTCTTGTGTCTGTTGAGCTTATCCTTTTTATTCTCTGGACATTCAGCCTTCATGTGTCCAGATTTGTTGCACTTGTAACACACAGGAAGTTCATCATTTTTCTTGTGATCAACATGTGAGAAGGAGTGTTTCTTTTTACCAGACATGACATTTTTCTTATTACCAAAATTCTTCTTGTTGGATTTCAAAAATGCGTTAAATTGTCTAATTATCAAAGCAAGATTATTATCCTTAGAGTCAGATTTTTCAGATTCAGAAATCTCTTTAGATTTTCCTTTACTACTTGAGGAAGCTTTAAGAGCAATGGGTTTTGTTTTCAACATGTGTTCTTCAGATCTATTAAGATTTAGCTCATAAGTCATTAAGGATCCAATGAGTTCATCCAATGTTATTTTGGATAAATCTTTTGAGTTCTCAATGACTATAGCTTTAGTGTGCCACACAGGAGATAAAGAACGCAAGATCTTCCTTACTAAATCTTCATTTGAGTATTCCTTACCCAAAGCTCGAAGTCCATTGATGATAACCATAAACCTAGCAAACATCTCAGATATGGTTTCATCAGATTTCATGACAAACAATTCATAATCAATTACTAGCATGTTTGCTTTAGTTTCCCTAACTTGAGATGTGCCCTCATATAACAATTCTAATTTATCCCACATCTCCTTAGCAGACTTACACATAGAAATTCTGGAGTATTTCTTTGGATGGATGGCTCATTGCAGCATGTTCATGGCGTTGTAGTTCAGGGTAGCCTTTCTGATCTGCTCCCTTGTTCATGTATCTTTGTCCCCAGTGATTTCTACTGGTCCCTTCTCAACAATCCTCCAGACTTCATAGTTCTGCGCTCGAAGAAATACCATCATTCTGTTCTTCTAGTAAGGGTAATCAGTACCATCAAAAAATGGAGGTCTATTGATTGAATGGCCTTCTGCAACGAAACCTCTAGAATCCATGATCAAGACAATTAGATGAAACTAGTAGCACAAATTAAGCAAGTGATTGAGTAAATCAAAACTAGAAACACAGATGATTCCACAAAGCACCTCAGAGTATAGACTCTGACCCGCTCTGATACTAGTTATTGGGATCGGATAGGTGATTGAATCGATGTTAATTACAAATGTGTGTGAATGGCAGCGGAATTAAAACGAGTGACACACACAATTCAATTAGATCAAGTTGTGGTGTGTGAGTATAGAGTGAAACGAGACAACAAACAACAAGCAAACCACAGTGTACAGAGAATTTTAAGGTGGTTCAGAGAATACAACTTGTGTCTCCTACGTCCACCTCCCCACGACGGAGGAAACACTAGCACAAGTACGTACAAACTGGAGAACGATGACTCCAAACCCTTTGAGTATGACGACTCAAAGAAACACTCAGAAGATAGGCACGACGACCTACTCCACAGACCACTTGTGAGTTCAACAACTCACAAGCAATTGAGCACGACAACTCAAACACCAGAGCACTATAGATCCAAACCAGAGCACTACAGCTCAAAACCTTGAGCATACTGTGCTCAAAACCTTTGGACCACGATAGATCCAAGTTCTACTAGAACAAGCTCAATTAGAGAGTTGATCCTCTAGCTCGATCTATCTCAATACAATGATAAAAAATAGGACAAATAGAATTTGATGATCTGTGTAGAACGCATACACAGATCACCCAATTAAAATGTTAACTAGATGAATTATAGACTCTGAGATGTTTCCAAGCTTTTCAGATCTATCTTCATCATGAATTCCTCCAATCACGAACTCCTCCTTTTCTTCTCCTTCTTCTTCTCGTTCTTCTTCTTCCTGGCGGCGGTGCTCTGCTCCCTTTCTGGATGCAAATGCCTTTTTCCCACTCTCCTCCTTTTCTGGGAAATGTATGAGTTCTCTCTCCTTTGGAGTACGAGGATCATGGGTATTTATAGTCCCATGTATCCATGTGGAGCCTTAGGGTGCGTAGGCACAAAAATCTAGGAAGATCCCTTGAATCCAACGTAGACACATGTTCAGAAAATTTAGGATCTAAACTATCATTCGAAGTGTGTCAACATAATTAAGTTGTGTGTCGACACATGATCCTTGCATTGTGTCCTGACAGCACTGAATGGTGACTTGTGTCGACACACATTTCACTTGTGTCAACACACCTGATCATAAACCAGAAATCATCTTTCTGGGAGTACAGGATGTGTCGACACATGATCAACCTGTGTTGACACCACTGGCTTCTTGTCTTCTGGCTGTTCTCTGGATGCAATGGATGTGTCGACACATGATGGTTCTGTGTCAACACCACTGACTATTTTTCACTTCAGAAACTTGCTGAGCAGATTATGTGTGTCGACCTGTCTGCCAAATAGGGTCGACACTGTTGTGACTTTTTCTTCAGGAGTTTACTAGGCAGTCTTGTAGAGTCGACCAGTCTGTAAACTAGAGCCGACCTACTTTTACAAAAACTTCGAAAACCTATACAAATAAAAAGTAGACCATCAAAACATGTCATAAACAATAGGATTTGAGATATTAAGTTTCAAGAACATGTTGTTTGAGCATTATTTTAATATATTCAATATGTACAATATGTTCACTGTGTCATCATCAAAATCAAAATGTCAGTGATGTTAATTGGTCATCATTAAAAACATCATCATTAAGAAATTCCAATACACACTCAACACAACAAGATGGACCAGTACTTGGAAGAGAAGCGGGTAACCCAAAAGAGGTCAGCTGTACTGTTCCAGAGGCAGGATAGAAAGTGGGCAGTCATGTACCAGCAACAACCACAACATGCAATAGTTCCGAACCAGTCAGTGGCTGTACCCCCCGACGACCAGCTTTAGGCCCAGTGATAAAAAGGTGTGTCCTCTTTGCGGAAGGACACTTGGCAGCTCAGAGTGCTGGAAGCTAGCAGGGAAAACCGTCCCTAGAGGTTCTCCTGTCGGTACAAACCCCAGCAAGTACTATAGCGACCAGAAAGTGCATTCCGTCCCTACCTGTATGCATTGAAGACCGGGGTTTGTTTGAGTGCTTCTGCTTGCTCAAGTTGAAGGACTATGATGATATACTTGGTCTGGATTGGCTTGAGGAGCACTATGCCTTGGTCGATTGCAGGAGGAAGAGGATTACTTTCCGTATTCTTGGAGAGGATGAGTTCACACATCCTTTGCCTAGGAATCTACTGGAAAAGTTTGTGATCTTCGTCATGAAAGCCATGAAGAGGGTGAACAAGGGTTGTGATGCTTTTCTTGCCAGTGGGGTCTTAGTTCCTGAGGCCGATCAGTCACCTACCCTTAAGGAGATCGAGGTTGTGCAGGAGTTTCCAGACATATTCCCTGATGATCTGTCTAGATTGCCACCAGCGAGGGAGATAGAGTTCACTATTGAGTTGCTTCTAGGCACCTCACCTCACTTATCTCTAAGGCTCCCTACCGAATGGCACCTGTTGAGTTAGCTGAGCTGAGGAAGCAATTGCAGGAGTTGCTCGATAAGGGGTTTATTCGCCCTAGTATGTCACCACGAGGCGCACATGTACTGTTCGTAAAGAAGAAGGCTGGTTCCCTCAGATTGTGCATTGACTAAAGGAAGCTCAACTAGATGTCAGTGAAGAATAAGTACCCCTTACCGCGCATTGATGATATGTTTGATCAGCTACAAAATGCGTCTGTGTTCTCCAAGATCGATCTGCATTCAGATTACCATTAGTTGAGGATCGAGGAGGAGGACACTTCCAAGACAGTGTTCAGGACCCGTTATGGACACTACGAGTTCCTTGTGCTTCCTTTTGGTCTGACTAACGCCCTTGCAGCATTCATGGATCTCATGAACAGGGTGTTCAGGCCATACTTGGACAGTTTTGTAGCAGTGTTCATAGATGATGTGTTAGTCTACTCCCATGATGAAGCTACACATCGTGAGCACCTAAGGATAGTTCTAGAAGTTCTCCGTGAACACAAGATGTATGTCAAGTTTAGCAAGTGTGACTTTTGGATGCATGAGGCTCACTTCCTTGGGCATGTCATCTCAGACGATGGAGTTGCTGTTGATCCAGCGAAGGTTCAGGCAGTGCTAGAGTGGGAAACTTTGAGGACACCTTCTGAGATTAGGAGTTTTCTTGGTCTGGCCGGTTACTACAGGTGATTCATAGAAGGCTTTGCCTCTATAGCGGTGCCTTTAACCAAGATAACCAGGAAAGGGGTTATGTAAGTGTGGTCCGAGGAGTGTGAGAGAAGTTTCCAAAAGTTGAAGACAAGGCTGGCATCTACACCCGTGTTGATATTGCCAAGTGGTGCCGATGGTTTTGTGATCTACTCAGATGCTTCGCAGATAGGTCTTGGTTGTGTTTTGATGCAGCATGGTAAGGTGGTTGCATATGCTTCTCGTCAATTAACGGAGCATGAGCATAACTATCCGACCCATGACTTGGAGTTGGCGGCTGTGGTCCATGCACTAAAGATCTGGAGACACTATAAACCACACAAGTTTTAAGTACATATTCTCTCAGAAGGAGTTGAACCTGCGGCAGAGGAGATGAATCGAATTCTTGAAGGACTATGATTTCGAGCTTCAGTACCATCCAGAGAAGGAGAATGTTGTAGCAAATGCCCTTAGCAGGAAAAGATCTATACTTCAGCAAGACTGAAAGATGTTAGAGGATGCGCCGTGTTCCATGACTGAGATAGAGCCTCGGTTGTGCCATGAGTTGGGTTCTTATGTGTGATGATTGTGATTAAATGTTTTTTATGATGAGAAATATTAATTGATGTTGTGTGTATGATAGAAATATGATGACAATGACAAAGACATGCAAGAAACAGTCACATATGAGAACATGCTTTTATTGATCATCTCTACATTCATTATATGTCACTTATAATGTTTCTCAATGTAGGTGTGAGTGTATACAAGTCAAGCAATAAGAACCAAGTGAAAAAGATCAAGAAAAAGACTTCAACTGAACTCATGTCGACAGCCATGAAGGACCCTATCGAAAGATGAGAATCGCCTGTCGACAGCCTAGTGTTCCAGGAACTCTCAAAGGTTTTAGAAACCAGAAATATGCAGTAGCTGTCGACAGCAGCAAATCGCCTGTCGACAACCGAAGATTTAGAAAGATCCGATGGTCAGGATATGATCTATATTTGGGTGATCCCTTTAAGCACGACTCTCCATGTTTGGACACCCATATATAAAGGTCATATGAAGCTATTTTCATAGCAAGAAGCCACCATACCAAAAGCCCTAAGCAAAACCCAAGAGAGAAAGCTTCTCCCTGCTGCTCTGCTTCAACCCTCTGTCCAGAGCGAAGAAGATCCATCTTTCGAGTGGAGTTGAAGTTGGTTCGTCTGTGGTTCAAGCTTCTACGTCATCTGAGGATCATCAAAGTGAAGCTTGGAGTTCTTCTGGACGACCAGCGACAAGAGTTCTTCAACTGGATTTGTTCTTTCATCTCAGAACTCTTGTCCTTTCATATTTCTCATATATCCATGTGTGTGGTTGTGATTCAAGCGTCCCTTGTGCTTGATTCACGTGTGGCTAGTTGTTCTGAATGCGTGTTTTCTTCAGACAACTTGAGTGTGTGTGTTGTAAGAGTCGAACTCACTTATAAGCAGTGTTTATGTGTGTGTGTGTGTGGACGGTGGACGTAGGATACGCAAGTCGTGTACTCCGAACCACCTTAAATCATCTTGTCTATGGTTTGAACGTTTTACAGTAGATGTTTGGTAGGCACGTTGGTTTCTCACACGTTAGATAGGTAGTTATTTGTTTTGCTCTTAATCAACACATACATCTTGATTCGAATTCAAATCAAATCTGTTTGAGATTTTGATAAGTCTGTGTTTCCATCGAAAAGAAGGTCATAGTGGTTTAATTGGAAGTAATCTATTCAACCCCCCCTCTTCTAGATTACCATAATAGATAATTCCGCACATCTTTCAATTGGTATCAGAGCGAGGTTTCTCTGATTTACTGCTTTTGTAGCTTGATCTTACGATCAGGAGATTCTCGATCTCATGGAATCTAACAAGGGGTTTATGGTTGAAGGACATTCAATGTTCAGGCCACCTTTCTTTGATGGCACTAATTATCCATATTGAAAAAATCGTATGCAGGTCTTTCTGAGAGCTCAAGACTTTGAGCTATGGAAGATCGTCAGCAAAGGAGCGTATGTGCTGCCCGAAGATGAAGATACTTGGACAAAGGAACATATTGAAAAAGGCACCTTGAATTGGAGCGCATTGAACATGATGCAATGCGTTGTGCATCCCAAGGAGTATTCAAGAGTCTCCACATGCTCTTCAGCAAAAGAAATGTGGGACAAGCTAGAACTCATCTATGAAGGTACGTCTGAGGTAAGGGAAACCAAAGCCAGCATGCTTATATCTGAGTATGAAATGTTTAAAAAGAAGAAAAGATGATGAAACCGAAGAAGAGCCTCAAGATGAAACTCCTCAAGAACAACCTCCACAAGATCAACTTCCTCAAGTCCAAGATCAACTGGGTCCTTCAACAATCACAAATGCCAGGTACTCAAAAGATCACCCACTTGATAATGTAAATGGAAATGTAAATGATAAAGTTCAAACTAGGTCACAGGTTAGACAAATTGTTGAACAAGATCATTTAGCTTTTGTCTCTCAAGTGGAACCTAAAAATGTTGAAGAGGCTCTAAAAGAAAATTCTTGGATAGATGTCATGCATGAGGAACTTGGTCAGTTTCAAAGAAATAATGTTTGGAGTTTAGTTCCTAGAACCCCTGAAATTTCTGTCATTGGAACAAGATGGGTGTTTAGGAATAAACTATATGAAGAGGGTAAAGTTGTGAGAAACAAAGCTAGACTGGTAGCAAAATGGTATAACCAAGAATTTGGGATAGATTTTGAAGAATCCTTTGCACCTGTAGCTAGGCTTGAAGCAGTTAGGATCTTGTTAGCATATGCATGTTCAAACAAGTTCAAACTTTTTCAAATGGATGTTAAAACTGCTTTCTTGAATGGCTACATCAAAGAAGAAGTCTATGTTTCTCAACCACCAGGTTTTGAGGATAATGAAAAGCCTAACCATGTTTATAATTTGCACAAAGCTCTTTATGGTTTGAAACAGGAATTTTCTGGTGAGTAAAAACTACTCAAGAGGTAAAGTGGACCAAACCCTTTTTACTAAGAAGGTTCACAATCATATAATTGTTGTTCAAGTTTATGTGGACGACATCATCTTTGGTTCCACTAACCCATCGCTGTGTGAAGAGTTCTCTAAACACATGCTCAGTGAATTTACGATGAGTTTAATGGGGGAGCTTCAATTTTTTCTTGGCTTGCAGGTAAAACAACATGAAGATGGCTTCTTCATTAATCAAGAAAAATATGTCAAGGAGCTACTGAAACATTTTCAGTTTGAACAAGCTAAGCCTGCCTCAACACTAATGAGCACAAGCATAAAACTGGAAAATGATGAGAAAGGTAAAATGGTATTTCGAGGTCTGATTGGATCACTTCTGTACCTTACTGCAAGTAGACCAGACATACAATTCAATGTTTGCCTTTGTGCTAGATACCAATCTAGTCCAAAGGAAAGCCATTTGGTTGCAGTTAAAAGGATTTTCAGATATCTCTCAGGTACGTATGATTTGGGTCTTTGGTATCCAGTAGGAAGTAGCTTTAACTTAATCTCATATTCTGATGTTGACTATGCTGGATGTAAAATTGACAGAAAAAGCACTAGTGGCTATTGCCAATTTCTTGGTGGTTGCATGTTTTCGTGGGCATCCAAGAAGCAACACTCAGTTGCACTCTCCACTACAGAGGCAAAA
Organism: Colocasia esculenta; assembly: GCA_014218235.1. NCBI lineage: Eukaryota > Viridiplantae > Streptophyta > Magnoliopsida > Alismatales > Araceae > Colocasia > Colocasia esculenta. The sequence goes on from CM024759.1 coordinate 24,869,779, forward strand.
TATGTTGCTGCAGGGAGTTGTGCTGCTCAAGTGTTGTGGATTAAAAGTCAACTATGTGACTACATTATTGATATTGGATGCACACCTATCCTATGTGACAACACTAGTGCCTGCAACCTTTCAAATAACCCAATCCAACACTCAAGGACCAAACACATTGAAATTCGGCACCATTTTCTGAGGGATGAGGTAGCCAACAAGAACCTAGTTCTTGACTTCATTCCCACTGATAAACAACTGGCTGATATCTTCACAAAACCACTGTCTGAGGATAGGTTCACAACACTTAGAAGAGAATTGGGATTGTGCACAATTTAGTGAATCCAATACCAAATTGAGGAGTAAATGGTATTTGTGTATAGTTACTATGAGGTATATCAAATGGTGACATGTGGAAGAACAAGTTTGGCTTGTTTGGAAACTCTCATTATGCGTGAGTAAATATACTCCGCCAAGTATCCATAGTCTTCTTATACATAAAGGTCATTAACTTTATGATAAGGTATTTGGATTCTCTTAATTTTGTCACATGCATCTCCTTCAAAGAATGAATTTTTAGTTCTCACATGTTTATGAATGACTCTGTTGTGTGCAAATGCTTTGTATGTTATGCATCTCTTTGACTGTCTTGCTTGAATGATGAGTCATCACATGCACACACTATGGGGGAGCAAGGTAAGGATAAGTGAGTCAAATTGGTAGGGATACCCTTCATATTTCATGTGTCTTTGTCCCTCATTCACATGATTCAAAGGTCTCACAAATCAAAGTCTTCAAACTATTTTTCAAAGTGCCTGTCGACAGCCAAAACCCTGTTGTCGACAGCCAAGTCCTCCCAGCATAAAGATTCTGAAACAATTCAATATCTGTCGACAACCCACATCTACCTGTCGACAGATAGCCTCTCCCAGAACCAACATCTTACTGGAATTCAGTACCTGTCGACAGGAAACTCCCTGTTGTCGACATATACACTTCTAATGCCACTTTTTCATCTTTTTTCATTCCTTATTCATGAGTATGTTCACAATCTCTTTGTAAGGGGAGAATTTGGACTTAATGATCATTACAACCTATCATACTCACATAGTATCCATGACATTGATTTAATCGCAATGATTTTGAAATAATACTTTGTGCTTGAGTCTAGGTTGTGTCATCTAGCAAACATTGAACAAATCTAATGAACTTAACTTAACTCATTTTAATAACTCCCTTGTGGATTATCATGTTTCCAAAATGGTTTGATAAGTAAGCCGGTTATTGAACTTAATGTTTTACATTGGCTTTTGACCTTAAATAACCATTAACCTTGATTGATAAAAGTAAAAAAGAGGAGAAAAGCTACCTATTTCTAAACTTAAAAAAATAAAAAAAAGAAATTGGATAAAAGGCAGAGCAATGATGATCATTATTGAGTAGCCGAGGACATGGGCATCACAAATGTCTATCTTCACGTCAAAAAGTCCTTTCATTAGCTCTGCAAAATGGTATGATGGTCACTCACACTGAGTAACTGGGTACGGGCATCCCTCATGTCTACCTTCACGTCAAAAAGTGAAAGTGTTCCTAATTACCACTTTCTCCATTACTCAATAAAAAAAAATATTTGGCAATACTAGAAATAGAGTGAAGCCTCCAAGATCTTGACTCAAGGCATTGGGTTGTCTATTGTCAATTGTTTATGTGGACATTACCTTCATTTACCAACTGAAAATCACCACTAAGATATATGATTTTTCTCAATGGTTTTATTCAAAAGGGGTTATCTTATATTCATATGTTCTTGAACGGTGTTTTCTACATGCCATAACTTAAGATTCTCGGAGTATTATCTCTTAACCATTGTAAAATTTTTATGTGTCTTCATACTGGTGGTTATGACACTTTGTAATGAGTATAAAACTTGTTCACAACCTTAAACTAACAAGTGCATGCTCATTTCCATCCAAAATCCTCAAAAATATAGTTCTGGCACAAAACTGTTTAGCAACTATCGACAGCTGCCTTTCTGGCTGTCGACAACCGGCGGCCAGGGCGGTTCAGAAGCCCAACCGGCGCGACCTTTGGCCGGATGTTGTAGGTCCCTTTCCATTTCAAATCCTTTCCCAACTTCTTTAAAAGGGAACCCACAACCTCTCAACCTCTTCCACCTCTTCCAAAAAGGCCTCTCCTCCCTCTTTCAGCCCTAGCCTCCTCCTTCTAGGGCGCCAGAACCCAGATTCCAGTTCCTTCTGTCTCTCTTTTTCCAGGTTCTCCTCCTCTCCACAAGGATCCTCCACTCTTCGACATCACCCTTTCCATGGCTCCCAAGGGCAAGCATGCAGTCCCTCAGCGGCGTCCTATCTCGCCCGAAGTCGGCGAAGGTTCCAAGGCTACTGCAGAGCGCCGAAGCATGCAACGGGACAATCATCTGCCGGAGCTCATTGTTCCTCCCAACCTTTCAACTTCTAGGGTCCGGGGCACATTCACCAAGTTTGTCCAACCTCGTTACGTGCATTTCGAGTCCCTGGAAGACATGTTCCCTAGCCTCCAGCCCCTCTTCGACACTCAGGGCTGGACCGTCTTCTTGTACTCTCACACGCGGTATTCTCCCACCATTGTGATGGAGTTCTACAACAACCTGGAGATGTCGGTGGTAGATGAGGCGTTGTATACCACGGTAAAGGGTACTACATTTCAGATAACCCCCAATCTCTTTAGCCTTGCGCTTCAACTTCCTAACTCCAGGGCCAATATTCTTCTTAATCCTCCATCTGCCTCTGAGTACTACACACTTATCACCCACCAACTTTATCATCCCAGTTATGATCACTTGAAGCTAAATGCCAACACTTTTCCTCCCCTGAACTATCTAATTCATCACATCTTCACCACACTTGTGGTTCCCAAAAATGGAAGCAGGGAACTTGTCACTACAGTTCATAAGTCCCTCTTCTATTATTTCCTGAAGTGTGAGCAAATTAACCTTCCTTTACTTATGGTTGACCTCATAAAACAATGTTTTTCAAATTCCAAGAGGTCAATGCCATATGCCTGCCCCATTACATCCCTCCTCTCCTTTATTGGCATTCCCATCACTAACTCTAAATGCACCACTCTCAAATCGCGTAGCTCTTTTGATCTCACTGCGGTGCATCGTATGGGATACAAATTTGTGGATGGGAGAGTCACTCGGACTCTCAAAGTTCAGGTAGCTGATGTTGAGGAAGCATCTGCTGAGGATGATGATGCTGTTGATGATGATGATGAAGACTCCCAAGCCGAGCCAATGGATGCTCAGGGAGATGATAGCGAAGCTGCTGAACATCTCAATGCTCATCTTGATCATGTTGATACCCGGATGGACGCACTGGCCGATACACATGTGGCAATTCAGCATCGGCTTACCAGGCTCTCTACGGAGTTTAATGTGTTCTGTCATCCCCCTGCTCCTAGGAATGACGATGTTTAGAGAGTTTGGGTTCTCTAGTCTTTTTCTTTGTCACTAGGTTTGGGTCATGTTTCACTTTGTCATTTGCATCAGTCATGTATCTTCCCTTCTTTTTCCCTCTTTATGTCATGTCATGCAACTTTTTGTAACTGTGTGTATTGAATGAAAATTGAATGAAATTCACAGTTCTTTGCCTAATTCCTCTTCATGAGTGCATGATTTGTCTTTTTGGATGTTGCCAAAAGGGGGAGAAACATCAATGTGCATAATTTGAAAATTTTGTCATCATCAAAAAGGGGGAGAATGTTGGGTTCTTATGTGTGATGATTGTGATTAAATGTTTTTGATGATGAGAAATACTAATTGATGTTGTGTGTATGATAGAAATATGATGACAATGAGAAAGATATGCAAGAAACAGTCACATATGAGAACATGCTTTTATTGATCATCTATACATTCATTATATCTCACTTATAATGTTTCTCAATGTAGGTGTGAGTGTATACAAGTCAAGCAACAAGAACCAAGTGAAAAAGATCAAGAAAAAGATTTCAACTCACCTCCTGTCGACAACCATGAAGGCCCCTGTCGACAGATGAACCATCCAGAACAACACAAGCTACTGGAAGCTCATTTGGGACAATAGTTGTCGACAGCTGAAGCTTACCTGCCGACAGATACAGATGTCCTGTCGACAGATGAGAAGTGCCTGTCGATAGCCCAGTGTTCCAGGAACTCTCAAAGGTTCTGGAAACCAGAAATATGTAGTAGTTGTCGATAGCAGCAAATCGCCTGTCGACAACCGAAGATTTAGAAAGATCCGATGGTCAGGATATGATCTATATTTAGGTGATCCCTTTAAGCACGGCTCTCCATGTTTGGACACCCATATATAAAGGTCATATAAAGCTATTTTCGCAGCAAGAAGCCACCATACCAAAAACCCTAAGCAAAACCCAAGAGAGAAAGCTTCTCCCTGCTGCTCTGCTTCAACCCTCCATCCAGAGCGAAGAAGATCCATCTTCCGAGCGGAGTTGAAGTTGGTTCGTCTGTGGTTCCAGCTTCTACATCATCTGAGGATCATCAAAGTGAAGCTTGGAGTTTTTCTGGACGACCAACGACAAGAGTTCTTCAACTAGATTTGTTCTTTCATCTCAGAACTCTTGTCCTTTCATATTTCTCATATATCTGTGTGTGTGGTTGTGATTCAAGCGTCCCTTGTGCTTGATTCACGTGTGTCTAGTTGCTCTGAATGCGTGTTTGCTTTAGACAACTTGAGTGTGTGTGTTGTAAGAGTCGAACTCACTTATAAGTAGTGTTTCTGCGTGTGTGTGTGGACGGTGGACGTAGGATACACAAGTTGTGTACTCTGAACCACCTTAAATCATCTTGTCTATGGTTTGAACGTTTTACAGTAGATGTTTGGTAGGCACGTTGGTTTCTCACATGCTAGATAGGTAGTTATTTATTTTGCTCCTAATCAACACATACATCTTGATTCGAATTCAAATCAAATCTGTTTGAGATTTTGATAAGTCTGTGTTTCCATCGAAAAGAAGGTCATAGTGGTTTAATTGAAAGTAATCTATTCAACCCCCCCCCCCCTTCTAGATTACCATAATAGATAATTCCGCACATCTTTCACTATGCATTCATGGCACAGTTGTCCATCAGATCCACGGTGTTGGACAAGGTTGTGGAGCAGTAGGGAGCAGATCCCAGACTTCAAGAGTTGGTGGGCAAGGCAGGCATTGCTCGTGATGAAGACGACATCATCAAATTTCAGCATAGAGTATGTGTACTGGACATTCCTGAGGTTAGAGAGCAAGTTCTTGCAGAAGCTCACAAGTCGCGGTTCTCCATTCATCCAGGCAATTCCAAGATGTACCAAGACTTGAAGCTATCCTTCTGGTGGTTAGGCATGAAGAAGGATGTAGCAGAGTTCATGTCCCGATGTCTGGTGTGTCGGCAGGTCAAGGCTGAACGTCAGAGACCATCTGGCCTTATGCTGAAGATAAAGATACCGGTGTGGAAGTGAGAAGCGATCACCATGGATTTTGTAACGGGTTTGCCCAGATCAGTTAGGGGCAATGACTCCGTATGGGTGGTCGTGGACTGATTCTCTAAGACTGCTCACTTCTTGCCTATGAGGAAGAAGAAGTCTGTAGAGAGCTTGGCAAGGCTGTATGTGGACAGCATTGTGAGATTCCATGGAGTGCCGAGGTCTAACATCTCAGATAGAGAACCGTAGTTTATGTTGAGGCTGTGGCAGGGCCTTTAGGAGGCTTTGGGTTTTTAGTTGAAGCTTAGTTCGGGTTTCCATCCTCAGATAGATGGTCAGTCCGATAGGACAATTCAGACACTCAAGGGCATGTTGAGGGCGTGTGTGCTTGATTGGAAGGGCGACTGAGAACGTCACCTACCTCTTGTGGAGTTTGCTTATAACAACAGCTTCCAAGCTAGTATAGGCATGGCTCCATTCTAGGCATTGTACGGTCGACCCTATAGGTCTCCCTTGTGTTGGGAAGAGACTGGAGATAGGCAGCTAGTAGGACCTGAGTTGGTTCAAGAAACATCAGACAAGATCTAGCTCATCGGGCAAAGATTGATTGCAGCACATGATTGTCATAAGTGCCGACAACAGAAGGAAGGACTTGGAGTTCGACGTTGGAGAGCATGTGTTTCTCAAGGTATCACCTACTTGAGGCATTGTCAAGTTTGGCAAGCATGGCAAGCTGAGTCCAAGATTTATTGGCCCGTTTGAGATTCTCAAGCGGATGGGCAACGTGGCATATGAGCTAGCATTGCCCCCAGCGCTAGCTAGTGTACACTCTGTGAAATGTGTCTATGCTCAGAAGATACGTGCAAGATCCATCACATGTTATCAGCCACGAGCCAGTGGAACTTCAGCCCGATTTATCATATGTGGAGCGGCCAGTAGCTATCTTGGATTGCAAGGTCCAGCATCTCAGGAACAAGGCCATAGCTTCTCTAAAGGTGTTGTGGAGGAACTTATCACGTGAGGAAGCTACATGGGAGCTCGAGGAGGCCACGAAGAAGCAATATCTGCATTTGTTCGGTTAGTACCTTTGTTCTAACTTCGGGGACGAAGTTTCTTTAAGGGGGAGAGGGTGTAAGACCATAGATTTTTTTTGTGCATTGATAACTTGTTGTTATGCTTTAATTGCTGGCCAAAATTTATCTTGACGTCAACATATTGTGACGTTAACTGCTTGTTGACGGCATAGTGTATGTCGTTTATCCTTTGGCTCAAGGATGTTAACGGAAAAATCGATTGTTGTCTACTTCATATAGAAGGCAGACACATTGACGTCAACATCTTCATCTGTGTTTGGGTTTCTTTTCCCGAATCCATCCCGATTTCTCTATGGATAAACATGGAAACCCCTAATTGGCTTGGGTTTCTCCTTCCCACCATGACCACGACTTAAACCCCTATAAAAATAGGTTGTCTTTGAAAAGGGAGGATTTTTTTTACTCAATTAGGGTTTTGGATTTCGAAAAGAGAAAAAGGGAGGCTTTAGAGGTGAGAAATCCGGCGATTCAAAGGTTGCACCGGGGTTCTTGAGCAAGAGGAAGGCTTTATAGAACATGGGGAGGCTCTCCAAACACGGGGAGATCATCTGCTAAGGTGTGGAGGTTGGATCAAGCAAGTGAAGACCATCTCTTTGGCTTGGCCAAGGAGACCTTCATCGCCTAAATTCGATCTTCAGGGAGTTTTTTAGAGGCAAGTAACTTAGGGGTTTCATCCCTATGCCTATCACTTAGGGTTTTACAATTTTTAAATATTTTTGTCTCATGTCTTGGATTCCCAAATGCCCTTTTCTTTTGGTTTTAGTCTGCACTTTCTGCACACGGGAGGTTGACGTCAACACCCTTGCCATCAAGTTCTTGAGTTGACGCAATCGACACTGCCGTTAAATATCCTTGATGGCAATGTCCTTACTGTTAAGTTCATCTGTGACGTGGTCTTTCGAAGATTTTGAATGTATGAGTGGGTTTTAAGAATTTTGTCTTGTCTTGTACATATGGTAGACTGAATCATGAATTTTTTTATTACCTCACTTGAGTAATCAGGAACTCTGGTGTGTAAAAGCCATGAGCTCTTGCATGAAAAAGAAAGGGTAAATCTGATTGTTCATCTTTTTATGAAAAAGCAAAATGTCAGTTAAAAATTGAAATTCAAAAAATCTCAAGATAGTTTTATTTAAATACATCTTGCATTATTTTTTATATCTATCTAGGGTCACATTTTTACATGTGTTGAGTAAGAGTTAATAAGACTGCAATTTCACTTGAAAAATTTTTCTCCTATTACTTTTGCCTCTCGGCTTTCAGTGTCTTTTAACTGGATAAACTAAAGTTTATAACTTTCACACCATTAATTTCACTAAGAGGAGTATAAAGTGAGGAAAGAGCATAACTCTTTTAACTTCCTCAAAGTTTCCCAAATATACATTTAATCATGGTACATTGCTCCTTTCCTAATTTTATCTTAACAGTTTACTGAATCCTTCTTGCTAGAGTCGACACATGTTTGGTTAGTGTCGACACATCTTGATCATAACTTTCATTGGAACATGTTACCTTTCACTGTTCCGCATACTCACAATATCACCTAGGGCAGGTCGACGCTTGACGCTTCCCTTTCCCAAATAGTCTCAACTCATGTGCCCGTTCGAACTCATTTGAATCCAACTGTTTTTCCTCTTCTTCTATCCACAAACCCTCATTCCGTGCATGCAAAATTTCTCCTCCATCTCTCTAATCTCATAATGGCGCCCAAGATGTCTGCACGTCATGGAGGCAAGTGGAAGGACGCTAAACCTGATTCTTCTGAATGTCGCACCAAAGCTAGGAACAACCATGGAAAGAGTTTAGCATCACAGGAGAAGAAGCCTACAGTTCCCTCTTTTTCCTACCGACAATTCTGGCATCCAAGATCGGCTAAGGAGAAGACTATTTCCAAGGGCAAAAAGAAAACTGAGTTTGTTGATTTGAGTAGTTCTGATGAGGATGAAAGTGTGCAAGCATCTCATGCCGAGCATTCTGAAGACTCTAGAGAAAAAACCCTAATGTTCAGGGTTCAATCCAGTCTTCTGATGACTAGGGCTCGAATGATCAAGAAGGTTCACACTCTAAGGGATCTCGGGACAGTACTCTAGTTGGTACAGATGTTTCTAAAAATGAAATTTCTAAAGGGGATAAGAAAGAAATTGGAGACTTGCCTAGGACAGCAGCAAGCAGTGAGTCGAAATCACAGAGCATTGGTCATCCCTCAGAATAAAAAATTGGGGCAACAAATACTGATATTGAGACTAGTCAGGCCTAGGAGGCAGTTCCACTAACAACAGAAAACAAACAGATTCCGCATCGAAGAACTTGGATGTTCATGATGAAGGTATGCATTTTGTTTTTCCAGAACTGTTAGAAATGATTGAATTTCAGGGTTGGACTAGTTTTGTAAGTGAGCATAGAATTTTTTATCCAATTTTGGTTCAAGAATTCTTCAAGAATTTGATTAGCAAGGAACACACTTTAGAGTCTACTGTTAGAGGGATTCCCATAATTCTCACCATTGACTTTGTGAGTGAAGCTTTGAGTATTCCTAATGAAGGTCATAATCCACATGATTATACTTTCTATCTACATGAAGCATATTCCCTCATGACAAGGTTAGAGCATGATAAGGAAAACATTATCCAGATAAATGCCAATAAATTCTCACCACTGAATAGAGTGCTTCACCACATTTGCACTACTATTTTGACATCTCAAAGAGGAGGGAGACATAGAGTCACAGGCCTTCAAAGATTTCTTCCCTACTGTTTGACCACTAGAGAGAAGGCAAACTTGTCAATCATCTTTTGCTAGCTTCTTCATGAATCCACAAGACCTAAGCTCAAATGAAGTCTACCATATGCAGCTCATCTGTCTAGCATTTTCCAGAAAGCAAAGATTCCCCTTGAGAACACAAAGTCAAGAGTAATCCCAAAATATAACATCTATTGTCTGGCACACATAGTGATGTTTATGAAGCTCAAACTGGAAGGAGTCCAGATGGTGAGAGGACCAGCGTCCTCTCAAGTTAATGTGTCTGAAGAAGTTGTTGTGGAATAGCCACCTCAAGAACAGAATGAAGGTCAATCCTATGCTGAACAACAGGGAGATGAACTTGATAATCAAAGATTTCAGATGGCTGAGGATAATCCTTCACCCACAACATCTTTTCCTTGCAGATCCTTCTCTCTAATTCCAAGATTTGATGACCTGGGTGTGGATCCTCCTCATTTTTCTCCTGCTACTCACACACAACCAGACACCTTTACTACTCAGCATGCTCCACCTTCAAATTCAACAGCTGAAATTATTATTCCTCCACATCTCTTACAATTTTTTCAAGAACAGTTTGCATCCATACATGAATCAGTTGGCCAGCTAAATGCCAAGGTTGAAGAGCAGTCACTTAGATTTGAAAGCAGATTGGAAGGAATTGAAAGACAGCTCAGTGATAACATTGACAGGCAAGAGCAGTCAGCAGGGTTTGCAGCTTTTAGATCTAATAAGCTAATTAAGAAAATTGGAGAACTATTCAACCATGCAGCTTATACTCAAGCTCAGATTTTTGAAAAGTTGCAGTCAGTTGAAGAGACATTATTTAAGGGATCAGAAAAGTTAGATGATTTTCTAGCTATGAAAAGCTCTTACACTCAAATGGCTTGAAATCTGAACTCCCTCAGAGAGTATCATATGACCATGTCTAGTCATCTCAGATCCATGACACACAATTTTGATCAAGTTTGGAAGCTACATGGAGATACAAAAATAGTTGAAAGCACCCAAGCCACTTCCTCCACTGCTGCACCACCCATGCCTCATGGTATAGATCAAGTCCCAGTTGTTATCTCTGCCAAATTAGAGGAAATGCAAAGCTTTCTTAAGACTCGACTAAATGCAATTCAGATTTATCTTCGAGACAACTGTGATGATTTGGAAGCAAGACTGGTCAGGATTGAACAGAGGCTCATTATGTAGCTACCTCAACCTCCTGCTTCCCCTCAGTAGTGGTTCTTTTCTTTTGATAATGTCAAAGGGGTAGACATTTCATAGAAATAGAGAGAGAGATTTTTTTTTACTTTGATCCTATTTTAGAAGTGATGTTTGTCACGTCCTACTCATATACTATTTTCGGAGGTGACAGAAAGATCGAGACAATACAAGTAGGGACGGTCTTGCATATACGTAGAAAGTTGCATCGGAATAATATATTACATGTGTCGATAGCTTAGAGTCAAAATATACAACAACTTAAGTGACAGAGTCAAAAAAAGAAGTAAGGTTTGCTAATTTATAGATCACTCGGCGTACAATCCCTTGGTGAGTCAGACCCATCTGAGATGCCTGAAAGGAAAGTAGGATTTATGAGCAATTGTGCTCAGTAGGAAATTACCATTTATAATAACAATAAGTTGGACAGTAGTAGGTAAGGAACAATAAGTATATCAGTCAATAAGAGGATGCAACTAAGATATTGAAGTACCGTTCAATGAAGATATCATAAAAGAATTTGCTCGGAACTAAACAATAAAGAAATTCATGCCATAATACAGTTCATGGAAATGTAGACTAAATTTAGCAGTAGGTGGTGTTATGTCAAACACCCAGTAGATCCATTCTCGATGGGTACAATTCGAATTGACCGATTTAGTGGCCTAGTTCGGGTGCTCCTCCCAGGACTGGATCGGCCCCATTGCACAGGCATTGGTCCAGTAGAGTCCGAAGACCCAAGGTGTCACCATTTCCATTTGATCAGTCTTTTAATATAGTTTGGGCAAATCTTGAAGTAACATTAATATTAAAGTAAGTTCAATGTGAGACTACAGTGATAGCAAGCCAAAGTAAGGCTAGCTAGTTAGGTTGGTCCAAGTTTAAATAATATAAAGCTATATAAGAAATCTGGGAAAGAAGAAAGTTGGAACAACATGTATAAACTCAAGAGGAAATCGATGTTTAAGTATAATAGTAATCGATGTTGAATGAAGACGATGTTTGAGTGAAATCGATGTTCTGAATGAAATCGATGTTGAACCAAAGTCGATGTTTAAGTGAAATTGATGTTTTAAATGAAATCGATGTTGGACCAAAGTCAATGTTTGAATGGAGTCGATGTTTTAGTGAAATCGATGTTCTAAAGGAAATCGATGTTGGACCGAAGTCGATGTTTGAATGGAGTCGATGTTTAAGTGAAATCGATGTTCTAAAGGAAATCAATGTTGGACCGAAGTCGATGTTTGAATGGAGTCAATGTTTAAGTGAAATCAATGTTCTAAAGGAAATCGATGTTGGACGAAGTCAATGTTTGAATGGAGTTGATGTTTAAGTAAATTGTAATCGATGTGTTTGTATAGTAATCGATGTGGACTTTAAAAACAGTAATCGATGTTGCACTTAGTCAATAATCAATATGCATTGAACAACAATTGATTTAGCTTTTCAGTGCAAATCATGAAACGATAGTGCCATAGTATCTTGTATTTATGAGGAAAGCATGATATTAAATATATTCATGATATTTAAGTTAGTCTTGAGTTTTGTTATCCCCAAAATAAAGGATAAAATATAAGAGTGTTTCAAACGGTGGGTTGAGGGTATAATGTCAAGACTCTCTCTGACACTAACAAGTCCTTAGAGAAGTGATGTTTGGGGAATAACAATTGAAAAGGGAGAAGAGGAAACTGTTGGCCCTTTTGGTACGGCAGCAAGCTAACCTAGAGGGGGGGGGGTGAATAGGTTTTCTAAAATCTGAAACAGAAACTTAACAATAGAAAATTATCACTTGATAGTTTGGTTAGTTGAGTGTGGTAGAGAGTAGCAATGCGAAAGCAAGTAAACAATCATACAAAGAACACAAGAGATTTATCTTGGTTCGGCCCTTCCCACATGGAAGTCCTACGTCCAGTCTCCAAGAAATCTCTTGGGATTTTACTAACCAAGGGTACAGTCCCCCTCAAGGACAATACAACACCCAACACCCCAGCTGGTCTTCTTCTCTTTCCCGGGCAAGAAGGCAGCCCACTTCTCTTATAGGTCAAGAAGCCAACCTCCTGGTATAAACCCCAGTGTAGTTCTGCTAGACTTAAACCCCTAGCTAGGTTCTACACTATATACAGTCCTACAGCTGGACAGAAATCTTTCTTAGAAAAGAAAGAACAAAGTTGAGAGTTTTACAAGAATGGACTCTAACCCAGAAACTCTCAAGGAAGGACTCTCCCCTAGAATTACAATGACCACAGAGAGAGAGTGAAGAGAGGAGAAGGAGCTTGATGGCTTCAGGTGCTTGAGCACTTCTTCTTGGGCTCGGGCTCTTTCTCTCTTTTCCTTTGAGTGTATCTAGAGTTCAGGTTCTTCTCTGGATGTACACTCGTTTAAAGATCTTCAGGAAAGCTCTCTTGCTTTTCTTCAGCCTTGCTTCATCTTTTATGTAAGTAGCTTTGAATAGATCCGTTGAAGAGATCCGTTGGAACTGTTCTAGTCGTTGCAGATTTTTCTATTCTTCTTCTTCTGACTGTCAGCCACTTGGTGGTCTTCGAGGTCTACAAGCATAGAAGAAGGTGTTTAGATCAAAGAGTGTTTCTGTCAAAAGGCTCACACTTCTGTGTTTTCTACTGTCACCCAGAAGTGGTAGGTAAGCCCTTTTTGTCTGACAGGAGAGAAGAGATCTAGAGAGATAAAAAAGATCTTATGTCAGAAAGATAGAAGATTACGCAAATGAAATATATTTGACTTTTCACTAGATGTCAAAAACATTTTGAAATATAAAGGAAATCGATGTTTAAGTGAAATCGATGTTGAATGAAATCAATGTTTAAGTGAAATCGATGTGTAAGCAAATCGTTGTTCAAGTAGAAACAAATCGTTGTTTAAGTATGAGCAAATCGTTGTTTAAGTAGGGACAAATCGTTGCTCAAGACCAAATCGTTGTTTATGATCAAATCGTTCTTTTAATTAAGGCGAATCGTTGTTTCGACCAAATCGTTCTTTAAGTGAGAGCAAATTGTTGTTTGCTACCAAATCGTTGTTTTAACTTGTCGAATCGTTACAGCGGTCAAATCGTTGTTTAACTTATCGAATTGTTACAACAATCAAATCGTTGTTTAACTTATCGAATCATTACAACGATCAAATCATTGTTTAACTTATCGAATCGTAACACCGATCAAATCGTTGTTTTATCAAGGAAATCGATGTGTTCAACAGAATCCATGTTTTCAACAGAATCGATATGGCATTTTGTGAACTGAAATCTATGTATATTGAATAGACATCGATTTAGCTTTTCAATGCAAAACTCACATACCATAAATTTATATTTATTAGGAAAACATAATATTAAATATATTTAATAATATTTAATTAATCATAAGTTTTTTTATCACCAAAATATAAGGGTAAAATATAAGAGTGGTTCAACAATCTCCCCCTTTTTGGTGATGACAAAACTTATGAGAATTTTCTGACAAAAATACTTAAAGCATAGAAAATACAAAAAATTCACAGATAATGCATACTATGCATACTCTTCCCCTTTCTGTCACTAACCAAAAAGAAAGGATCTTACCATGTATTCTCTCCCCTTTTTGTGAAAACTTCTTACCAGTGAGGGGTTCAACAATAATTAACATTAATGAATAACTCCCCCTTAGTCTGTGCTCCCCCTGAATAAGAGGCTTCACCTTTATGAGACTTGCAAACAGTTGTTAGTAGTACTATAAGTTTTAAAAAAAGGCAATTAGTGACTACTCCCTCTTCAGATATGAGTTGAATGAAGAGCTGGCAGTCACCAGTGCCTTGAGCATCCTTTGTTCCTGATGCTCCAAGGCTATCCTGCAAACAACTTATTCAGAAGTAGGTACCCAAATCTTCTTGGGTCCTTGATGGTTATATGCATAAAGATATCCTTTCGGAATCCATACTAGGTGCCTTATTATGCAGGTGTTTACTGTGTGTCCTAATTTATTGCAATGAGAACAACAATGAATATAATTTGTTTTGTAGTTCCTATTGTCTTTGTAATGTCTGTTTAGAACACAATTTTTGGAAACCTTTTCCTTTTGATAAAACTTGTTTATTTCAGGTGCCTTTTTCTGAGGTATTTTGGTTTCTTTTACAAAATTTGGCAAAGGATATTTTCCTGGAAATATGGCTTGTTTTCCTTTTTCCGGAGGTATGTATCCAAGCCCTTGTTTATTGTTTCCAGATTTTGATCCTTTTAAGCATAGCGCTAAAGATGTTTTCTCTTTAGTTAATTTTCTAACTAATTCTTTTAAATAAAGATTTTCTTCAGTTAAAATTTTTAATTTTTCTTCTAACTCTAATCTTTCATTGTTTTTGCTTTTTAATTCTTCATTCAAGAGATAATTATTATCTTTACTTCCTTTAATTATTTTTCTAATTGTTCCAATTCGGATTTAAGATCAGAATTAGTGTTATCTAAGCAAGTGATGTTATTTTTGATATTTTTTAATTCTTTTACAACACCTTTATGTTTTTCATAAATTTCATTAAAGACTTCTTCTAAGTCTTCAGACTCTGACCCTGAATCAATGCAAGAACCAAAAGATGGGTCATGATGTACCTCATCTAGTCCTACCATGAGGGCTAGACTTACCTGCTCTTTTTCGGAATTTGAGCTTGATGATTCTAAAGTTGTGGCTTCTTCATTGTCCCAAGCAGCAGCCATGGCTTTTTGTTTTAATTTCTTGTGCTTTTTTTTCGACTTTTCTGGCTGACCAGTCTTCTTGAGTTTTAGACAATTTGATCTTAGATGTCCAGATTTTCTACATTCATAGAAGACTGGTTCTTTCTCATTTTTCTCTTTCTTTTGGATCCTTCTTGATCCATTTTTCTTCTTCTTGAGAATTTTCTGAAGTTTGGATAGGACATCATCCACATCGTTGTCTTCAGAACCTGCATTTTTTGAACTAGAAGAAGAAGAAGAGGTGGAAGGAGCAGCTGCAACTTTAAGAGCTTTAGTGAGTTTTTTCTTGGAAGAGCTTTCAGATAGTCGCTCCATATTGATTTCATGTGTCATGAGAGAGCCAATTAATTTATCAATGGAAAACTTGGTTAGATCATGGGCTTCTTCAATAGCTATGACTTTAGGGGTCCATGAAATAGTTAAAGACCTAAGTATATTTTTGACAGTTTCCTCATCAGAAAGATTTTTACCAAGAGAAATTAGAGCAACTACTATGCTTGAAAATCTATTATACATCTGAGTGATATTTTCGTTTGGAAGCATTTTAAATTGCTCATATTGCGAAACAAGAATATCTATCCTAGTTTGTTTTACTTTATTTGTTCCATAATAAGTTACTTGCAGTTTATCCCATATTTTACATGCAGATACTCTACTGTATTCTCTTTTGGATAAAGCGCAACATAGATAGTTCTTTGCTTTAAAGTTTAAAGATAATTTACTTTTATCTGCTGCTGTAATAGCAGTAGTACCTTCAGCAGGAACAATAACATAATCACCTACCTCTATTACCTGCCACAGATCAAAGTTTGTGCCTCGAATGAAGCATTCCATTCTCATCTTCCAATATTGGTAGTCCTCTCCATCGAAGAATGGAGGTCTGGTGACTGATTGGCCTTCAACAAATCCTTGAGATGCCATGGATCTTCTCTAAGATCGTTGGATCTTCTTGATTGATCAGAGAACCTCGCTCTGATACCACTTGTTGACCCTTTTGGTATGGCAGCAAGCTAACCTAGAGGGGGGGTGAATAGATTTTCTGAAATCTGAAACATAAACTTAACCACAGAAAATTATCACTTGATAGTTTGGTTAGTTGAGTGTGATAGAGAGTAGCAGTACGGAAGCAAGTAAACAATCACACAAAAAATACAAGAGATTTATCCTAGTTCGGCCCTTCCCACATGGAAGTCCTACGTCCAGTCCCCAAGCAATCTCTTGGGATTTTACTAACCAAGGGTACAGTCCCCCTCAAGGACAATACAACACCCAGCAGCCCAGCTGGTCTTCTTCTCTTTCCCGAGCAAGAAGGCAGCCCACTTATCTTACAGGTCAAGAAGCCAACATCCTAATACAAACCCCAGTGCGGTTTTGCTAGACTTAAACCCCTAGCTAGGTTCTACACTGTATACAGTCCTACAGCTGGACAGAAATCTTTCTTAGAAAAGAAAGAACAAAGCTGAGAGTTTTACAAGAATGGACTCTAACCCAGAAACTCTCAGTGAAGGACTCTCCCATAGAATTACAATGACCACAGAGAGAGAGTGAAGAGAGGAGAAGGAGCTTGAAGGCTTTAGATGCTTGAGCACTTCTTCTTGGGCTCGGATTCTTTCTCTCTTTTCCTTTGAGTGTATCTGGAGTTCAGGTTCTTCACTGGATGTACACTCATTTAAAGATCTTTAGGAAAGCTCTTTTGCTTTTCTTCAGCCTTGCTTCATCTTTTATATGAGTAGCTTTGAATAGATTCGTTGGAATTCTTCTAGTCGTTGCTGATTTTTCTATTCTTCTTCTTCTGACTGTCAGCCACTTGATGGTCTTCGAGGTCTGCAAGCATAGAAGAAGGTGTTTAGATCAAAGAGTGTTTCTGTCAAAAAGGCTCACACTTCTGTGTTTTCTACTGTCACCCAGAAGTGGTAGGTAAGCCCTTTTTGTCTGACAGGAGTGAAGAGATCTAGAGAGATAAAAAAGATCTTCTATTAGAAAGATAGAAGATTACACAAATGAAATATATTTGACTTTTCACTAGATGTCAAAAATATTTTGAAATATAAAGGAAATCGATGTCTAAGTGAAATCGATGTGTAAGCAAATCGTTGTTCAAGTAGAAACAAATCGTTGTTTATGTATGAGCAAATCGTTGTTTAAGTAGGGACAAATCGTTGCTCAAGACCAAGTCGTTGTTTATGATCAAATCATTCTTTTAGTTAAGGTGAATCATTGTTTCGACCAAATCGTTCTTTAAGTGAGAGAAAATCGTTGTTTGCTACCAAATCGTTGTTTTAACTTATCGAATCGTTACAGTGATCAAATCGTTGTTTAACTTATCGAATCGTTACATCGATCAAATCGTTGTTTAACTTATCGAATCATTACAACGATCAAATCGTTGTTTAGCTTATCGAATCGTTACACCGATCAAATCGTTGTTTTATCAAGGAAATCGATGTGTTCAACAGAATCCATGTTTTCAATAGAATCGATGTGGCATTTTGTGAACTGAAATCGATGTATGTTGAATAGACATCGATTTAGCTTTTCAATGCAAAACTCACAGCAAGAGTACCATAAATTTATATTTATTAGTAAAACATGATATTAAATATATTTAATAATATTTAATTAATCATAAGTTTTGTTATCACCAAAATATAAGGGTAAAATATAAGAGTGGTTCAACAGAAACGAGATTTCCTATGTTGTTCCAGAAGAGGTTGAGGTTTAAGTGGGAGTAACAGGTTGTTTCCAGAAGAGGTTGATTTCCTACCTCTGCCAGAAGAAGATAAGAGTATTTCTTAAGCAACCAGAGCTTCCGAAGCTCCTTCCTTCTTCTTCTTCCTCAGGCTTCTGTGAAGCAGCAGCAGTAGTAGCAGCAGACAAAGCAATAGCAACAGCAGCAGCAACAGTAGCAGACAAAGCAGCAGTAGACAAGGTAGCAGACGGGTTGGATAAAGATCACTGGGGATGGGGGTATATGTAGGGCTCATCAACTGAGGCATGCGTGAAATCATGGGCGATGGGGATGAAATCGCCGGGGAGATTTCACCGGGCTTTGACACGTAGGTGGGGTTAATACGTAACCCATGTTACATAGGGTGAACAGTGACTACCCTACATAATCACTGTGCCATAAATCATATATATATATATATATGTATATATAATTTCCATATATTTCTTTAATATAATATAATTCTTATTAAATCTTTTTTCTCTTGATGAAATTTTATTTATTTAGGTTATTAATTTATGTAGTCTCATGTGTGTTTAACTCTAATGAGTATTTTTTGGAATTGGCAGAGTGCGATATAATTTAAACAATTCAGAACGTTGACATGTATTATACACAAATGTCCAATTACTTTTATAAATAAAAATCGAGGTGTTACAGCCACGAAGTTCGAGTGATGATGACGAGCAATCCTTATCACCTTCCTTCCATCCACCTTCCTCCACGGCTCATCAAAGGACTTAGATCACCCAATTAGAGACGAGGCCTTCCCAGCTTAACCCCCAAGTTTCTTATGTAAGGGAGCTTACGTAATGCCATTACGTAACTCCATTTAATTAGAATTTTCTATCTAGATGATGTCCAATTGAGATGAAATTTTAGACATAAGCTTATTAAGAGGTGATACAAATTGTAGTGATTTTAGTTTAATTTTTTTGATTAGTTTTTCATCGGGTGCAAATTGCTCCTAAAATCATTATGTCGGCTTAATCTGGATATCTGTGCATCAATAAATTAAGATATTTATATTTTTGAGATCAGTATATTTTTCTGGTAATTATGGTGTTAGATTTTACTTTTGTTACAGAATTCTGATGGCGCCCTCTCGGGGTGCGTACATCTAAAGACAGTACCAGAATCAAATAAATTATGTGAAAAGTTTGTAGATTCAATTGTAATCATGTTCTTGTATCTTTTATGGTAATCAATATCTTTATAATGTTCAATATTTTATTATTATTTAAATTCTGGGTGTTACAATGTTAGTGATGTTTCTATCTGTAAAACTTTTACATGCAATGCAATCAATGAAATCATCTATGTGCTTATCATATGTGGATTGTTTTTGTGTGGATTGCTTGTGTTTATATGATGACTTGTGAACTTGTGTGTTGTTCATATACAATTAATTAAGTCACAGCCAAAATCTCTATGAATCATAGTTGTCATCATAAAAAAGGGGAAGATTGTTGTGTCCCTGGTTTTGATGATGTCATGAGCCAAGCAAAATTGTCATAAATATCTAAGAATTCTCTAACACAGGTTTTTTATGACAGGAAAATTTTCAAAGTCAAAAGATCTTGTGTGTGTTGACACTTGTTGCCTCATAGGTCGACACACATGTCTCAGTGGATGACTTACTGGCGTTCAGTGAACCACTTGAGTCAACTCTGCTCAAAGGATAGGTCAACACTTGCTAGTTTTCCAGTAAGCACAGAAGACAAAAGAATTGCATAAGGTTGACTCTAGATGAAGATTAGGTCGACACTAGTTGGTTTTTCTTGTTAGCGCTGAAGGGAAAGAATCACATAAGGTCGACTCCAGATGAGGATTAGGTCGACACCAATTGGTTTTCATGTTAGCGCTAAAAGGATAGAATTGCATGAGGTCAACTCCAGATGAAGATTAGGTCAACCCTACCAGTCTAAGAGGTCGACACTCAGCTACTATAAGGTCAACTCTACACTCATGAACAGCCAGTCTCTACTACATCCTAATGGATAAGGTCGACTCATGAAGGCATGGAGTCGACTCTACTGAAGCATCTACACTGATCTAACTCAAATTATGTATGCGTTAACACTATGCACAAGATGTGTCAACACTCCAACCTTCTTATTCCAGTGAGGAAAAGAGATTACCAGCGTGACCCAAGGCCCAATGATTGGGGATTCTAGGCACACTTTACAAGGTTCTGAAAGATAACCTTTTTGGCGGCAAAGCATCTCCTAACGAATTGAGGATTATGTTGGGGCCCACCAAGAAGATTCCAATACGCCGATCAAAATGGTGTGCAGCATCTTCTTCGAAAGCGAGCACACACATAGAAAAAGTGAGAGGTGAGAAGAGAAAAAGTATAGAGAGTTTGAGAGCTGAGAAGAATAGGCTTCGGAACAGTTTGCTCATCAAGAAGAAAAGATGCTGGATCATTTCTTCATTTTGTGTGAACCCAGATCAATTGAAGCAGAGCATCGAAATTCTATTCAATTCAGAGGCAATTGATCCTTAAGCTACGGCCAGAAGAAGAGCCTGATGAATTCAAGCCTGGAGAAGACACAGTTGGGAGTTTCGGCAGAAATCTGATCAGATCTCAACTCCATTGAAATAGCACAAAGAGTGTTTGCTAAATTTTTGCATACCTTTAGCAATTTCTCTTATGTGATCTTTTCTATTTCTTTTGAATACCAAATTACATGGTTGTCTGCTGCAGTTGGGTAGAAGAACTGATCCTACACTTTGTGTGTGAGGATTGTGAGATTGTTATAATCTCGAAGCTTTGAATCAGATGTATTGAAGCTATGAATCAGTAGGTTGTACTAAGTTGTGTATCAGCGGATGTGTGAGTGTTTCACACTCTTGGGTTGTTGAGTGAATCCTCACTTAGTTTAGTGAGGGGTGGATGTAGGTCTCCTCACTGGTGCCGAACCACCTTAAAATCCTATATGCAATTGTGTGGTGTGTTGTCCATTTGCCCAATTGCTCTATCTTGTTGAAAATGTTAGCTCTTCTATATCTTAAGATCTGTTTCGAGTTCTTAATTTTTTAAGAGGTTAATATCTATTCACCCCCCCCCCCTCTAGATATTCATTCCATACCCAATACATGGTATCAGAGCTTGGCTCTCCATTTCTTGGTTTAACAACCAGGAGAGATCTGTGTGGAATGGATTCCAGAGGATATATTGCAGAAGGTCATTCTGTAAACAGACCCCCTTATTTTGATGGAACTAACTATGCATATTGGAAAACTCGCAAGCAGGTGTTCCTGCGAGCACAATATCATCAAATTCGGAGGGTAGTCAGTAATGGACCCTATGTGCTACCAGAAGATGAAGAAAAGTGGACTCCAGAAGAAATCAAGAAGTCGAATGCAAATTGGAGCACTATGAACATTATGCAATGTTCACTTCATCCTACAGAATTTTCAAGAGTCTCCTCATGTGCTAGTGCGAAGGAGATATGGAATCACTTAATGGTCATCTATGAAGGTACGTCTGAAGTGAAAGAAACAAAAGCTAATATGTTAGTCTTTGAGTATGAAGCATTTAAAATGAAACATGATGAAACCATTTCAGAGATGTATGGCAAACTAACCTTGTTGACAAATGATTTAAAGAACCTAGGAAAAACTTACACTGAACAAGAACTTGTTAGAAAAATTTTTAGATCTTTAACCCCTATATAGCATACAAAGGCCACTGTAGTGGAAGAATCGAGAAATTTGTCAACTACGTCTGTTGATGAACTAATTGGCTCTTTGATGACCTATGAGTTGGGCTTAAAAAGAACATAAGAAGATGTCAAGAAAAATAAGCCACTCGCTCTCAAG
Source organism: Colocasia esculenta (assembly GCA_014218235.1). Lineage (NCBI taxonomy): Eukaryota > Viridiplantae > Streptophyta > Magnoliopsida > Alismatales > Araceae > Colocasia > Colocasia esculenta. Next base: position 24,891,550 of record CM024759.1, read on the forward strand.
GCAAGTCCAAGCCTCAAGGAAGCTATTGATGAAAGTGAGTCATCCACTTCAAAAAATGACACAAATGAGTTTGCTCTTATCACAAGAAAATTTAGAAACTTTCTGAGAAAGGAAGGTAAGAGATTTCTAAAAAAGAAACCACAAGTGAATATTTTTTCAAAGCCTAAATAATATTTGAATAAAAGATGGGTTGTATGTTACAATTGCAGAAAACCAGGGCATGTTAAATCAGAATGTCTTGAGCCCCTGAAAAAGACTCAACCCAAATGGACTAAGAGCAAGCAAAAGGCTATGGTTGGAACTTGGAGCTAAGAGGAAGATGATGATGAAGAAGAAATCTCAGAAGCTGATGAAACAAATACCAAAATATGTTTGATGGTCAGAGGAGAAGAAGAAGATGAAGAAGAGGAGATTTTTCATTCAGTGATTGGGAACATGTCTATTTTGAATTACTTAATCAATATGATTAAGTCAAAAAGGAAAACAAAGTTCTCAAAAAAAAATGAATCATATTGTTCATGATACTTCAATGGAAGAGAAAGAAAAATAGCTTGTTCAAGAAATTTCTGTGCTAAAAGGAAATGTTACTGAATTGAAAGTTAAGGAGATTGAGTATGTCAAAGAAATGAAACTGGTTGCTGAAAAATATGATGCCATCAAAAGTGTAAATACAGAAATGAAAAAAGAAATTGAAAATCTTTAGAAAGAAGTAACCAAGAGACAAGAAGCTCTGGAAAGGTTTGTAAGTGGAAAAAATAATCTAGAAGCCTTGTTGGGAACAAAAGTGAACTTCAGCAAAGAAGGTTTGGGCTTCAATCCTTCAAAGAAAAAAGAAATAGGGTTGAAGACAATAACATTTATTTCATCAACAAACCCAGAAGTTTCCTCATCTAGAAATCAACTCAATGGGAGAAAAAATCAAAGAAATGGGGAAAGGAAAATTGTTAAAAAATTATGAAATTGGAAAATTCAATAAAAAGGGCAAGGTAAGTGCTGGATTCAGATCAACAAAAATGGCTCAATGGAATAAATCTTGGCAACCACATGACTGGGTAGGTTGACACACTACATATGGCAGGTCGACACCTTCATTCTCCAGACCACGGAAAATGCCTAGATGGACTCAAACAGGTCGACACTATCCCTACAGAGTGTCGACACACTCTCACAGTTTTGCTAGATCTAGTCATTCATGATATCCCAAGAGGTCTAGTTATCATAATTATTCATGGTTTCCTCAAAAGAGCACTGAAGGTAAATCTGAAGGTAATTTCATGAATATGAAAAGGAACAGTGATCCAAAAATTCTTGGAAACAACAAGAAGAATCAAAGATAAAATGAAACCAAAAATACCATTCAACCCACAATAAAAAGGCAAGCATGGATTCCAAAAAGTCTATTATCTTATGTTCTTGAATTGGGTGATTTGAAGGGACCCAAATGTACTTAGGTTCTAAAGATTTTTCTTTGAATGTGTTGGAGGTATGTCTTATAGCCAAAAACAACAAATGGTATCTTGATAGTGGCTGTTCAAGACATATGATAGGGGACAAAGACAAATTTTGCTTACTATTCGAAAAGAAAGCTTATAAGGCCCTCGAATTTTATTCAGATTATGTTTATTTAATTTTGTGCATATTATAAGTATTTATTTACTTATGTGCATATGTATATATGTGTTTATTTCTATTTATATAATATATTTATTTAAATGTGCATATAGTATTTAATTACTGTTGTGCATATTGTATGTAATTATTCTGTATATGTAGGTTTATTTGATATTTCTGTGTTCTACCCGAAATCCCAGTTAACGTCAACATCCCTTGACGTTAAGGGTAGGTTGACGGCAACATGTGTGCCGTTGACTGCATGGCAAGAGGATATAGACGTCCAGATCGATTGATGTCTACTTCCCGTTAACGGCAACAAAGTGGCCGTTTACTTCTCCAGCTGCGTTTGGGATTCCAGATCTGAAACGGTTGCATTTTCTCTGGAACCCATTTAGGAAACCCAGTCCCAACGGTAGGAAACCTAATCCTAGGCACACCCCGACTCTTAACCCTATAAAACTTAGAGATTTCGGCCAGATTAGGTCCTTTGGTTCAAAGGAAAAACCTAGGGTTTGTTTAAGAGAAAGAGAGAACTTTCTGTGGCTTGATCTGGAGATTGCGTGGTTCTTCTGGCAATCTTCATCGACTGGGAGATACTCTTGGTGGTGAAGAAGCTTCCCCGACTCCGGAGATCCATCTGCACAAACAGGAAGACCAGATTTGGAGTTGGAAGAGACACCTTTTTGGCTTGGCCGAGGAGGGCTTCTTCGACAAATTAAACCTTTAGAGATTTTATTCCAGGCAAGCACTTGAGGGGTATCATCCCTAGACATGTCCCTTAGGTTCTAGGTAATTTTATAGATTTTATTTCGTGTCCTAGAACCCCCAATTCTCTCTTTTATTTGAGTTCAGTCTATACTTTCTGCAGACAGGAGGTTGACGGCAACCTTGTTGCCACCAAGTTCCTGAGTTGATGGCAACAGAGTATGTCGTTAACCTATCTTGACGGCAAGGACCTTGCCGCCAAGTTCTTTTGTTTTCACAGAATTGTGTTTGTCATGTCTATGTGATAATTTTTAGATTTCTGGATGTTGGATCATGCTGTAAAAATTATGGATGGTCAGGTATGGTCTTTAGGTCAGATCATGAGCTTTTGTTGAATTTCTGAGCATGATTTTAATTAGTATAATTTCTGCTATGGTGAATTATGCATGAATTGATAGGGTTTAATTCTGAATAAATAGTTTTACTGCATGTTAATGTTACATAAAATTATCATGATCTTAGGGTTATTGTTCACATGTTTTAGACCTATTAGAACTGACTGTTTTGCTGTTTACCATGTTAAAGTGAATATCTTGCTAAATTTGCATGAAATCAATTTAAAATGTTAAAAATAGTTTTACAGTTTCAAAAATTCTGAACAATTTGACATATCACATATTGCATGTATAGAGTCCGTGGTTAAAATTTGATACTAATTTGATATCTAGAGGTACTATTTGTATTTTAAAAGGCTATTTAAGCCATGTTAAGTATGATTGATTAAGAGCATGAAAATTTCAGTGTTTAGCAGCATGTTTAGGAACTGTTATGATTTAATTGTTACTGTGGAACAGTCATGTTAAGTTCTGTAAACTGAAGTTATGTGTTAAGTAGTATGCATGTGAATAGATCAAATAATGTGCATAAAGTGATGATAATCATGTGCTTAATTAAGAGAATGTGTTTAAGTGTAATATGTGCCGAGATTGACACTGCTACCATAGAAGGCTGTGGAGCCGTACTGTAGAAAAGTCCCTATGGAAAGGTTCATTATGTATGTTATATCCTGTGGGCATCAGGATGAAATCCTAGAGGTGGACAAGTACCACTACTTAGGGTGGAGAGGGCTTCTCCCGGTTCTGCATAGTTACCAAGATTCATCACTATATTGCTTAGGTGACGGGTATGTGTTATGTGAATGTGTGTCCTTCTTTATGGTGGTTCGGACTATGTGTCACGGCAATTAATGTGTAAAAGTGTGAAAAGTCTGAATATGTGGATTGTGATCATGTGTTAACGTTATGCTAATATGATACCATGTGAAAAGATGTGAAACCATGTGAATGTGAAATGTTTATGTTAAAACAGCAAGTAAAAGGTGTGAATATGTGTTATAAAAGCATGTGAAAAATGTTAGACATCATGTTAGGATTGTTAGTTACCTTGTGCTTGATTTCATGATCTAATTGTGTAGAATTATAGAATGATATGAATTGAGAGTAACACCATGAATCAAGTTAATCATCATGTGTAGAAAGCATGCATATGATGTTCATGTATAATTGCTTAATTGAAATGAATCATGTGACATATATATATTTCTCTCATTGTTTAGAAGAATAGCATGTATGTGATATATGTAAGGATGTGCCTTTAGGTTGCTTGCTGGGTCTTTTTGGAAGACTCATACTTGCTTTAACATACAGGTGAGATAGGTGTCCCCGTGCTAGAGGAGGACATAGTGAGGAGCGACTCCGAATGAGAGGAGTAGCTGCACTTGTGGAGACATCTGTTTAGACTACATTTCTTTCATTAGTATGTGAACAATGACAATGTTATTCATATGGACTTGTATAATTGGGGACATTTATTATTTTCTTTATTGCTATATAGATTGTGGAATATGTGAATGATGATGGAATAAGATTTATCTTCTATTTCCGATGTACTCTCTTTTGTATTTATGTACATCTTGACCAATTGTGTTGTGTTGGGTAAATGTCCCACTGTGACGGCACCCTTTGTATCGATGTGGATTGGTATAATCGTACCGATATAAAGAGGGTCGTTACTGTTGGATCGAAATGGCAGATTCGCAGTCCTAGAGGGGGGGGGATGAATAGGACTTTCTAACTTTTCAAAATTCTTCTGAAAAACACAACACTAAGTAGATGTGTTAGTACTTGGTGTGGTGTGTGTGATTCAAGTGTGAACTTGGCGGAAAACAATCATACAGAAAATTGCACAAGAGATTTATCCTGGTTCAGCCCTTCCCACATGGAAGTCCTACATCCAGTCCTCAAGCCAACCACATGAGATTTCACTAAACTGCCAATCAACTTGGCCTTCTCTCACCCTTGAGAGGAAATTACAACACCCACTTGCTCCAAAGCAAGTCTTCCCTAAAACAGGGGTAAACAAGACTGCCTTATACCAAAGGCCTTCCCTTCACAAGAGGGGCAATGCAGAATCAAACTTCTGCAGAAATTACAACAGAAATGAAGGAAGAAACTCTTGTATGTTTGCCTCAAGAATGAGCACAGAACATACACTTTCCAGCAGGATTGAAAGATAAGGAGTTCAATATAAATCCTAGCTGAAGCTACTTGGGTGGACTTTGAAGTAAAAGCAATTACAGTTGCCACCCAAAAGACAGATCTTCAGAACAGGAATTTCTGAAGAGATTCTCTCAAATAAGAACTTGAGCAGGAAGGCTTTGAGAGAGCTTGAAGAATGCAAGATGAGCTTTCAAGGAATTGTTTTGAACACTATGCGTCTTGTTGTGTTTCTTCAAGAGCTTTCTTCATTTTTTTATAGTCTTCAAAAACTAGCCGTTTGGAGAAGATAGCCGTTGGAGTAAGATGGCTGTTGTGTTCTTAGCCGTTTGGAGATAGTCTTGGGGATCCTTTGGATCTTGGAAGTTTTATCCGAAGGGCCATGAATTTTGTCTCTTTCCAAGGTCTTCAGAAATAAGAGCAGTTGCCATAGCTAGAAGATAAGCTATTTAAAGTCTTAAGCTGAGCAACCCATGCCAGACATGTGCTCCAATAAATGCCTGTTTAGCAAGGACAAGACAAAGACAAAAGCATCTCCATACCTTTGTGGTACGTGGGTTAGTGGAGTACAACAAACAGTATGGAACCTAGTATTCTTAGTCATTTCAGAAAATAAAGCAGACAGACAAAAAGGTAAAGTATGGGTCTGTCAGTGGTAGGTGAGATGGTCAGAAGCCATGCGTCTGAAACTTACATAAATGCTTTGTGTCTCTTAGAAGATATAGACTGAGGCAAAGGACACTAAGACTGTAAGACTAGAAATAAATTGCAAAGAATGTTTTGCATAATTTCGAATGTACTGAATTTCGTCAGAAGAAATATATTAAAATAATGATCATGAAATTTGTCACTGATTTTATACTTAAGAAGTTTAAGATTCAACAAAGAACTAATAGAAATATTTCCTGACAGATAGAACTGACAAAGGTACAAGTACACAACTAACAGTGTAGTCAAATGCAGTAGAATAGGTAATTCGACTTAGAAGTAAGCATGATTTGACTACAGTAGGAACTATGTAAATCGACTACAATAGAGCAACCATCAATCGAATGTAGTGTAAGACTATGAGTCGAGGTGGTGAGTCGAATGATATTTAACTGTGAGTCGAAGTCTTGAATCGAATACAGTGTAAAATAGTGAGTCGAAGTCATGAGTCGAATACAGTGTAAAAGACATTTGACTGTATGAGTCAAAGTCATGAGTCGAATACATTGTAAAAGACATTCGACTGTATGAGTCGAAGTCATGAGTCGAATACAGTGTAAAAGACATTCGACTGTATGAGTCGAAGTCATGAGTCGAATACAGTGTAACGTTGCGGACTTAGAAAGATTTTCAAGACTTGTGACTGAGCTTCTGAATGAGTCGAATTAGTCGAATACATCAGTCGAATTCAGTAGGCTATAAAGATAGTCTGTGCCTTAGAAAATTTTGGGCATTGAATCTGTCTAGAAATTTTTGTGATATATCTATATTATGGAAAATACATATTTAGGGATTTTTTATGGTAGAAGCAAAATATATATTTAAAGATTTGTCATAGAAAATCATTATTATTTAAAGACTAAGGGGTAGTTGCTCAACAATTCTCTCCCTTTTTGTTAATGACAAAAAAATCTTTAAATGGTAGCTGATAGCCTGATATATCATATAAATTTCTGCTATATTTTGAGATGGCTAAAAGACTGAGTAGCTACCTTTTCTTTTCTCCCCCTTTGTGGCATTAACATAAAGGATAGCAATCAGACAATGTAAAAAAAAAGGATAAAGAGCAGTAAATTCATTCATGCAGAAAAAGAAATAAGTGTCTGAAGCAAACATTGAAGCAAATTACAGAAAAAAAAGGATAAACAACACAATGTTTTTAAGTTCTGGTAGAGCTAGGGAGATAGAGAGCAGGGGGAATCTTAGCCAGGAATGGCTCAATAAGGTTCCAAAGCTTCAGCTCATTGATGGGAAAAATGTGGTCAAACTTTGCAGAGTCCACATTGTAGGTTGGACTGGTGAAAGGCAATTTCTTCAGAGACTTGATGTGGCGCCTTCTGTAAAAAGCGCGCTTGAGGCTAGCCTTTTCTGGATCCATGATACATTTGATCTGAAGGGGAGTGAACTTCTTAGTAGCTGCCAGTGAGAGGAACTCATGGAGAGTGATGTTCCAGTGGAGACCAATCGAGAGAGCTGCATCCTTGGCCTGATAGTAGTATAAATATCTATGTGCCCATTTGAGGCCTATGTGCTTTCTCAGGTCTAGGAGGCTCTTGGAGTGATACTCATTGAGAGTGAGTTTCATTTTCTGGCACTGAGCATGATGATCTGGATAAGCGTTCTCCCATTGATCATGAGTGAATCGTTTAGACTCAGCAAAACTTAATTGGAGATCAAGAAGGTTCTTCTGAAATTTGGGTATGTGAAGAAGGATGAACCTCTGAAAACTGAGCTTGGACTTGTACTTGATCTTGAACCTTGTAGAAATCCGGAGGAATCTGTTATAGAGGGTATCAGCAAAGGTGCCTCTATAGAAAACAACTCCTACAAGGGGTGGATGGAGATCAGGTAACAAGGCTGCTGACATTGAAGGAACCACTTGCCTTTGACCTCTGATGAGCATATCATATTGGCCTCTTGAGACATCATGCAGACCAAGGTTGAACCTTTCAAAATTGAAGGCTTTCATTGTAGTATATTTGGCCTGAGAATCTCTAAGAAGAGTGGCAAAGAGGTCATGAAAGTGGAGGGAGATATGGGTATAGATTTTGAGGTGGTGGTTCCGGGATTGGGCTTCCTAAAATCTCATGGCTTCCTCAGGGTAGAGATCAACAAACTCTTGAGGAGTCAGACAGTGACTCTTCTGAGAAACAAATTGAAGTTCAGAGATGGAAACCTGGGATGTTTTGATTAAGGTTGGAAGCCAGTGTTCAAAAGTGAAACCTGGCATGTCATGGATTTCAAGAAAGGCTCTAATTTGAAGGTATTCTCTGAATAGAGCCATGAACTGAGGAGAATGGTAGACAAAGGCATACCAAAATGGAGGAAGAAGTAAAGCTGGTTTGTCTCCCAATTTGGGACCACGGAAAGCTGGTAGTTGGAGGCTGGGAAGCATTTCAATTATTTGCAAATGGGTTTTCTGAGAACCCAGTTTAGGAACAGTTGGCAGAGATGAATAAAACTGTGGAGGTTGGGTGGACAGGGTTATTGCTACCTCCTTGAGTGGCTTGGGTTGGTATTGCAAGGGGTAGATGGAGAATTGGATATCCTTCAAGGATGGATCTACTGGGATGCTTGGGGAAGGCATATCTGGAGAGGATACCGCAGGAACTGAGGTAGAGGGAGCAGTGGATGAGGGTGCTGTAGGAGTAACTTCTGGAGGATTAACAACTGGAGGGGCAGGTGAGATAGGCCTGGAAGATGGAGAAGGAAGGATAGGATTGCCGTTTTGATCAGCCTTCTCTTTACTTTTCTCTTGAAGGTGTGGACCTCAAGAGAGGCTTCAAGGGGTCTCTTACCTAGGGACACCTCTTCTTCTGTTGCTGCTACTGTTGGCTGCTGATCAGCCACAGACTCTTGCTGCTGCTGCTACTCTTCAGGGGGTTGATAAACCACCACTGCTACCTGAAGCTCAGAGACTTGCTGTTGTTGGTGTAGGGGCTACTGGATTTCATCAGACATGTGCTGCTGGTCAGCCTGGATCTCTTGATCCTTTTCTACTGTTTGCTCAAGCTCTTGATTTTCAGGAAGTTTTTCTTGGGTTTGATCTTGATGCTGCGGCTCTTGAGCAGAAGGTACTTCTTCTTACTGCTGAGAGGGAGCTGGCCCTGCTGGCCTGGGAGTGCCTTGTTGGCACACAAACTGAAGCATAAGATCTTTAATCTACTTCACCTCATCAGCCAAACTGTCAAACTTGACATCTATTACTTCAACTTGCATATGGAGGACTGAAAGATTCTCTTACTGGGTTCTGACAAGCTGTAGAATGGTGCTAAGACTACTGCTACTCTCCCCCTGAGACCTTGACTGGGTCTCAAACTGAGATGGGGAGTAGGAGGGCTCTCTCTCTTCAAAAATATGTTCCATTGGAGAAACAGGAACATCTTCAGATAAAATCCCTTTACCTCTGAGATCTCTTAAGACTTCATGTACAGTCTCAGAGGGAGCATCTTGCTCAGGAAGAGAGGAGGAGGCAGGAAGCTGAGCATCTTTAGATGGTACTTCAGGAGGGATAACTGGTTGGGCAACTTGCTCTACAATGGGTTCAGGAGGCTGAACAAAAACATATGGGATTGCTGGAACTGCTGGGGCTTTAATTTGAATACTTGAAGTAGGAATATCTTGGGTGAGCAAAGAGACTAGGGGCTCATCTGGATAAACTTCATGCTCACACTCTGGGATTGAGTCCTTATACCATAAGTTTTGCTTCTTTCCAACCAAGGAGTAGTGACTCCTTCTGAGAGTAATGAGCCCAAACTTCTCCTTGGTGCTCATGGGCACATCTCCAGACAGATCCACAAAGAGCTTCTTAAAAATCATGGTAAGCAAGGATCCATAAGGGAGAGATTCTTGTAAGTCTTTTGCTTCTATCATTCTCTCCAAGATAACTGCTGGGAGGTTGACTCTATGCCTCTGAATGGCCCAAAAGAGAAGTTCCCATCTCTAGCTGTGATTGAGGAATGGGTTCCTGCTCTAGGGGTAATGATATTGGAGATGATGGAGTGGATTAGCCTCTTCTCTGCTGATAGTTCATTTACTTGCAAACCTCTTTTGCACAAAGTCCCCAGACTCCCAATAATCCCCAACTTTTGCTTCTCTAAGGGGATAAACTCACTAAGGCAGTGGCCAGAGTTGGGACAATCCAAAAGCTCCACTAGATATTCTTAAGAGATAGTGATTTTGGTTCCTTTAACATAGCCCACTACAGTGTTACCAGTCGAAGCTTTCAGGGAAGCATAAAATGACCTGACTGCACTGGCCACAAACAGTTCAGAAATCTGACAAAGCTTGGTCCATCCCATTGCAGTGAGGGTCTCTTCTACCCAAGCTAGGTTTCCACTCAGGTGGGAGAACTCAACTGACTTTCCAGAACATATGGGGATCTTGGCTAGTCTCTGGAGTTGGTCAGAAGTGAGTTGGACGGAAACTTGAGCCCTAGGAGATGCCATCTAGACAATAGACGAAAGGGAGACTTAGAAAACCTTCAAAGGAGGAGAAGATATACTTGAAATAAGGTAAAGAACCTACCTTCTTCTCGAGAGGATGAGGTTTCGCAGAGGGCTTCTGGAGGTCCTTCGCCGGAGAGCAGGAAGGTGCGAAGAACGGATGAGGACAGAGGAGTCGAAGAGAGATTTCAAACGGGTGCTTTCTAAAGGGGTGAAAGAGTTGTTTATATAAAAGTTGGAGGAAAACCGTCCCTTCATCTCAGGCTGAACGAACGCGATGGAAGGATGTGATTGTTAAGTCATGAAGAGACGCGCCTTAATTAGTTGTCAGTTACGGAATTTAAATATTAAGCGACGTTTCATGGAAACTTTAGTGAGTCGATTGCCTTAACTCTACATGAGTCGAATGCCTTGACTCTTCATGAGTCGAATGCACAAGTCGAAGGACTGGGACTTAGCAAAATTTTCAGGATACTTTTTCACAGACAATACACAAGCATTTTTCAAGCATGATAATTTGGTCAAACTTAATCAGGATTGCACATACCTATTTCTCTTCTAATAGATGTAAATCTATCTTCAGGTAGGGGCTTAGTAAAAATATCTGCTAATTGATTTTCTGTGGAAACAAATTCAAGAGAGATATTGCCATTACTTACATGGTCCCTGATGAAGTGATGTCTAACCTCAATGTGCTTTGTTCTTGAGTGCTGGATTGGATTCTTGGTCAAATTGATTGCACTTGTATTATCACAAAGCATTGGGATTTCTTGAAGCTGATGACCATAGTCTTCCAATTGATGCTTGATCCATAACAGTTGAGTACAGCAACTTCCAGCTGCAATGTATTCAGCTTCTGTAGTGGATAAAGCTACTGAATTTTGTTTTCTGGAAGACCAAGATATTAAACATCCTGCAAGAAGTTGACAAGTGCCACTGGTGCTTTTTCTATCTAATTTGCATCCAGCATAGTCAGCATCACTATATCCAATTAACTTGAATTCTGAGCATCTGGGATACCATAGACCTAGATTACTTGAATTTATAAGATATCTAAAAATTCTTTTAACAGCATGAACATGAGATTCTCTAGGATCAGCTTGGAATCTCGCACATAAACAAACACTGAACATTATGTCTGGTCTACTTGCAGTAAGATAGAGCAGTGATCCTATCATTCCTCTATAGATCTTTTGATCTACCTTTTTACCAAGAGGATCACTATCTAGCTTAATGCCTGAGCTCATAGGTGTACCTAAAGGCTTACATTTGTCAAAGCCATATTTGATAAGCAAATCTGATATGTACTTGGTTTGACAGATGTGAGTCCCTTCTTTGGTTTGCTTAATTTGCAAGCCAAGGAAGTAATTCAGTTCACCCATCATGCTCATTTCAAATTCACTTTGCATTAGATTTTCAAAGAATTTGCAGAGTGATTCATTAGTAGAACCAAAGATAATATCATCAACATATATTTGTACAATTAGGATTCCATTAGAAAATTTCTTTATGAATAAAGTACTATCTACTTTTCCTCTTGCAAAATCATGTGATATAAGATAAGCACTTAGTCTTTCATACCAAGCTCTTGGAGCTTGCTTCAAGCCATATAGTGCTTTCTTTAAATGGAAAACATGATTAGGATTTTTAGTATCTTCAAATCCAGGTGGTTGCTCAACATACACTTCTTCTTTTATAAAACCATTCAGAAAAGCACTTTTAACATCCATCTGAAATAAGTTAATATTAAGAGAGCAAGCATATGCTAATAAAATTCTGATTGCCTCTAATCTAGCAACTGGAGCATAGGTTTCATCAAAGTCTATGCCTTCCTCTTGGGAGTATCATTGAGCAACAAGTCTAGCCTTGTTCCTGGTAATTACCCCTGATTCATCCATTTTGTTTCTGAAAACCCATCTGGTTCCAATAACTGGATGGTCAGTAGGTCTAGGCACAAGGGTCCAAACTTTACTGCGTTGGAACTGATTAAGTTCCTCTTTCATAGCAAGGATCCAAGATTCATCACCCAGTGCATCATTGATTGTCTTAGGCTCAATCTGTGAAACTAATGCAGAGAAATCACTTGGAATTTGCATACCTCTTGTTCTTACCCTATCTTGAGGATTACCTATGATATTTTCTCTAGGATGATCCTTGTGGTACCTTAATTCTGTAGGTAGTCCTTCTTGTGTTTCTTCTTGTTGTTGGAGATCTTCTAGTGGGGGATCTTCTGATTCTTCATCTTTGTTTTGTTCTCCTTCAAGAGAAGTCTTTTCAAGATCCCTGCAAAGATCATCAACACAATCTTCTTCTTCTTCTATCCTTTTGATAGAAAGGTTAGTTTCATCAAATAAAACATGTACAGTTTGTTCTATATTTAGTGTTCTTCTATTAAACACTCTATATCCTCTAGGTTTTGAGATATACCCTAACAGAAAATCTTCATCACTTTTAGCATCTAATTTTCCTAAGTTGTCTTTACCATTATTTAAGATAAAACACTTACAGCGAAAAAGTCGAAGATGACTGATGTTGGGCTTCTTATCCTTGTATAATTCATAAAGAGTCTTCTTCAGGATGGGTCTGATCATGCATCTGTTGATAATGTAGCAAGCTGTATTTACTGCTTCTGCCCAGAAATACTTTGGTAGATTATACTCATTTAGCATAGTTCTGGCCATATCTAGCAATGTTCTGTTCTTCCTTTCTGCTACACCATTTTGTTGAGGTGTTCTGGGAGCTGAGAAATTGTGTTCAATTCCATTTTCTTCACAAAATTCCAGAAACTCTTCATTTTTGAATTCTCCTCCATGATCAAACCTGATAATGGTAATCTGAAATTTTTTATTCTTTTGAACAATTTTGTTGAATTTCAGAAAGGCTTGAAAAGCTTCAGATTTGGCTTCTAGAAAAGACACCCAAGTATATCTTGAGTAATCATCAACTAATACATAGCCATAGATCTTTCCTCCATGACTGATTGTCCTCATAGGTCCAAATAAATCCATGTGAATCAATTCTAGGGGCTTGGAAGTTGTAACAATTGTCTTGGACTGAAATGAGGTTTTTGTCTGTTTTCCTTTTGCACATGCTGAGCAAATTCCAGACTTTTTGATTTTCATCTTGGGAAGACCCTCAACAAGATCATGCTTTAATAATTTCTTGATCACTGAAGTGCTTGCATGACCAAGTCTTCTGTGCCACAAATCAGATTCTTCACTTTTGGTAGTTGCCAAGCAAAGGTTTACTTCTTTTAATACTACCAGTTGCAATGTGTATAAATTCTTTACTCTTTGTGCCTCAAAGATCTTTTTGTTGTTCTTCAGAATTACACACTTATCATTCTGAAAACTTACTAGATGACCTTTATCACATAACTGACTAATACTGATCAGGTTGTGCTTGAGACCTTCTACATACATGACATCTTCAATTAAATCTTTTTCTTTAGTACCAATAGTTCCACAACCTAGCACTTTTCCTTTTCCATTGTCACCATAAGTAACTTGACCAAATTCTTCTCTAAAACTTGTAAATATCTTCCTATCACCTGTCATATGCCTTGAGCATCCACTATCCAAATACCATTTGGATGCCCTCAGCCGACCCTACAAACAAAGCTAAGTTTTAACTTTTGGTACCCAAACTTTCTTGGGTCCTTGATGGTTAGTTTTAGGAATCCATCTTAAGTTTCTAGTAGTGCATGCGCTAACTATGTGACCTAGTTGGTTGCAATGTGTACAACATAAATCAAAAGGATTTTTCTTGTGTATATTTCTACTATATTTCTGTTTTTGTTTATAAGCATGTTGATTTACCCTTTTGGTATTCTTTATATCATCCTCTGTTACAAACTTAGGAGTTGGATATACTTTAGGATGAATAATATGTTCTTCATTTTGTGGGGGTGTGTATCTTACTCCATATTTCCTTTTTCCTTTTCTGGCACCTTTCAGATCTACAAATAATGAAGTTTTGCAAGTAGTTATTTTATCTAAAGTGGTTCTTAGATAATTATTTTCTTCTTGCAATTTCTCTTCATTCTTCAGTTCTCTTAGATTTGATTCTAATTCTAATATTTTGTTATTCTTATTTTTCAAATCTTCACATAAAAGTTCATTAGCTCTTTTAGTTTCAGTTGAATTTTTCTTTAACCTTTCAGCTATTGCTCTTTTCTTGATTTAACAAATTTAGCTTGATTGTTTTTATTTGCTTTACAACAGACTTATATTTTTCATAAAGTTCATTGAAGGCATCCTCTAGACTATCTGAATCAGATTCTGAGCAGGAAGTAAAAGATGTTTCAGAATTTACCTGTTCTAGTCCTGCCATGAGGGCTAGATTTGCCTTTTCTTCTTTTTCAGATTCTGAGCTGGAGGAGTCTGAGCTGGTAGCATCTTCATTATCCCATGTTGCTGCCATAGCTTTCTTCTTGAACTTTTTGAATATCTTTTCTTTGCCCTTCTTCTTTTCTGACTTTTCTGCTTGGTCCTTCTTTTTGAGTCTGGGACACTCAGATTTGTAATGTCCCGACTGATTGCACTCATAACAGGTTGGCTCTTTCATTGTATCTTTCTTGAAGAACTTTCTTGAGCAAAACTTCTTCTTCTTAGCCAAAATTCTTTGTAATTTCCTTGAGAGCATAGCCTCATCATCACTGTCATCTGATTTCTCTTTGGAGTCCTCAGATGAAGAAGAATCTGCAATCTTTAGAGCATTTGAAATTTTCTTCTTTGAAGAGCTTTCAGAAAATCTTTCCATATTTATTTCATGTGCCATGAGAGAGCCTATTAATTTATCAATGGACAATTCAGTGAGATCATGGGCTTCCTCTATGGCAGTGACTTTAGGGGTCCATACATTTGTTAGAGATCTTAATATCTTTCTAACTGTTTCTTCATTGGTTAGATTTTTCCCTAAGGCACTTAATCCTACAATTATATTTGAGAATCTGTTGTACATTTGTGTTATATTTTCACTTGGAAGCATTTTGAATTGCTCATATTGAGATACTAGTATATCTATTCTGAAGGGTTGCGGAATTCCCAATATGGTAATCTAGAAGGGGGGTTGAATAGATTACTGCCTCTTAAAAACTATTATCATGTTCTTTTTCTTAAAGCACAGATTATCAAGACAGTATCAAGATCTAAACTATGTGTAGATGATGTAGAAACCTATCTAGTGTGAATATGCAACGTGTCTATTAAACATCTATCGTAGAAATGATCAAACCATGAGACACGCAGATTTACGTGGTTCGGAGTACACAACAGTGTATCCTACGTCCACGGCACACACACACACACAGAGTAAACTGCTTATGAGCGAGTTTAGTGACTACAACTCACACACACACGTGTTTTCTGATGTGCACCCACGATCAGAACAACACACACACGTGATCTCAAGCACAAGAGACGCTTGAATCACACAAACACACACACAGTTGATGAGAATTATGAAACAGGAAGAGTTCAGAGTGTAGGAGTAAATCCTAATGTGGAACTCTTCTGAGAACGCCTGGATGGAGTTCAAACTTCGACTTGAGTGCTCTGGACTGATGGAGAAGGTTGAATCCACGACGATCTATCTTCAGTACTGCAGGATCAACTGATCTTTCGGTCTCTGCACTGCAGACTTGAAGCAGAGCAGCAGCAACTTCTTTTCTCTTGGACTTGGCTTTAGGGTTTTTGGTTGTGGCTGCTTCTGTACGAGATTCTCTTCAAAAGGATGCTTATATAGTTGTGTTTTCATGTGGAGAGTCGTGGGACTTGAAAACACAATCTTGGATATGAAGGAAGGTTTCCGTATTTGAAGATCCTCTGCGTCTGTCGACAGGTTCTGAGTATCTGTCGACAGATTGCAATAGATTTACAACAGACAGACTTCAGGTTGCTCTGGTCTGTGGCATCTGTCGACAGGCGATATCCATCTGTCGACAGGCAGAGACAGTTTTGCCAAAACACAGAACTCTGGCATTTCTGTCTGCGACATCTGTCGACAGGTCTCTGAGAATCTGTCGACAGGTGCTCTCAGTACTCTTCAGTCTGATCACAACTGCGGCATCTGTCGACATATGCCTTTGGGTCTGTCGACAGGTACATGTATACTCTGTGATTGTGATCATTTTCTCATGATTTGAGAAGGCTTGGTTATATGCATTTGTACCTGCATGATAAAACATGTATAGTTAGGTATAATGTAGACATAGATAACCAAATATTGTATCATCTTAATTGACATGTATGAAACCTCAATTCAACTCATTCATCATTAAAAACATTGTTTGATTTTCATTTATCACTTAGAGTGTGAATTCACTTAGTTTCCAGAATATGAACCCAACATTCTCCCCCTTTTTGATGATGACAAAATTATTCAATTAATGCTCATGAACTTGAGGTTTCTTCTCCCCCTTTTGACAACATCAAAAGTAAAGACAACACTCACATATGTAGATTTGCACAGAACATGTGATTTCATTCATTGGAAAGGGAAGCATTCACATGACAAAAGTGTGACTGGAGTAACATGAAGTAAAAATACATAAAGAAAAGGAAATAACAAAAGACAGAAACAACATTGCTCAGACTGAAATGAAAGTACAGGACATGACCCACTCCTATACATCTAGTATATCTAAGCAGCATCATCTTCAGGAGCTTGAGGAGGGGCATGACGCTCAGTTGCAAGTCTGTCAATGCGTGTGTCCAAGGTATCCATTCTTTCATGCAGCCTCTCAAAACCATGTGTCATTTGGACTTGTAGCTGGGCTAACAAATCCCTAATGGAGGGCTGAGCAGCTTCACCAATACCAGCATCTCCCAGAGCATCTAGTGGCTCTGACTGGGAGTCTTCATCACCTTCTTCAGCATCTTCTTCATCATCAACTTGATCGCCAGCCCCAATGAAATCGTCATCCTCGGCAGCAGCAGGTGCCTTGCCCTTAAGTTCCCGGGTGACGACCCCATCCACTAGCTTGTAGCCCATGCGTGAGGCGGCAGTGATATCAAAGCTGTTGCGGGAGTTGAGTGAGACACACTCACTGTCTGGAATGGAAATGCCAATAAACTTCAAAAGAGAAGTAATTTGGCAAGCAAAGGGCATGGATCTCCTGGGTTGGTAGAAACACTTGGTGATCAAGTTAAACATCAGGAGAGGAAGATTTATTGGTTCACAATGAAGGAAGAAGGTAAACAGTGATTTGTGAACATTGGTGACGAGTTCACGACTGCCATGCTTTGGCGCAATGCAAGTGGTGAATATTTGGTGAATCATGCGGTTGAGTGGAGGGAAGGTGTTGGCATTGAGCTTAGCAATCTCCTTTGTTGTATCATAAGGTTGAAGAGTAAGAAGGGGATAGTAGACAGAGGCGTCTGGATGATGAGCAAGAATATCCGCCCCGGTGTTCGGAATCTGGAGGGCAGTGCTAAGAAGGTTAGCAGTGATTTGAAAGGGAGTGCCCTTCATAGAGGTGTAGAACCCTTGAGCAGAGGTGGAGAGATTGTTGAAGAACTCAGTTACGGCAGTGGAGGAGTATGTCGTATGAGCGTAGAGAAAGACTGTCCAACCCTGGGTATCAAACAGGGGTTGGAGGTTGGGAAAGAGATCGGCCAAGGAGTGGAAATCCACAAAACGTGGAGGAACAAACTTTGTGAATGTACCGTGAACCCGTTTGAGATTGAGACGGGGAGGTACGACCAACTCTGGAAGGCGATCATCCCGGTGTTTGGTCCGACGTTCATCGTGAGCCCTGGATCCTTCGCCGGGCGAGGAGGAGGCGGGACGACGACGTGAGGCCAACTTCTTCGCCTTGGGTGCCATGGAAAAGACGAGGCACGGATGGAGAAAAGGGAAGAAGTGCTGGAGACAGTGGGAAGAAGAAGAAGGGAGATGGAGGTAGGGTTTCCCGTCCAGAAAGGGGAGAGGATGTATGTGAGAGAGGGAAGGGATGGCTGGGGTGGTGTTGGATGTGGAAAGGGCCGGAGATGCCTATATAAAGGAGGAGGGGGAAGTTTAAAAGGCAATGGCCCACCAAGTCTGCCCC
This sequence comes from Colocasia esculenta, assembly GCA_014218235.1. Lineage (NCBI taxonomy): Eukaryota > Viridiplantae > Streptophyta > Magnoliopsida > Alismatales > Araceae > Colocasia > Colocasia esculenta. The sequence goes on from CM024759.1 coordinate 24,909,627, forward strand.
AAACGGCGTGTCCGTTGAGCTTCCAAACAGGACAGCCGGCGTCTGTCGACAGACAGATTTGTATCTGTCGACAGATGCTTGCAGAATATGACTTTGTTGGATTTTTGTAAGGAATTTGAAGTGGACCTCTTGAGCAGTGTTTTTTAACAGATTACCTAAGGTGAATAGATGACGAATACATATATAAGAACCTATCATATACATGAAGATGTAAAGCCACTTCAAATATCTTAATGGTTCAAACATAATACTGAATTAGCCTGAAGCTGAAGCATGAAGAAAACACTTACGGGTATCCAAAAAGAAACACTTTTACTCTTCTTTTTATTAATTAGAGTATAGGACAACACAATCTTCAGTGGAGGTGCAAATGATCAAGGAGGGAAATATCTACATGCCAAGACATTCAAAAACATCAATTACTCATGGGAATTATCACTCAGTGGAGGCTTCACACTATTGCATTATTGTCCTCATTTGCCCTTCATTTATGCAATGAAAAAAAAAATGGTAATCAAGATAACTTCTCGCCTTTGAACATGAGGGTAGACATTATTCGTGCCCGTACCCCCAGTTACTCAGTGAAAGTGTCCATCATACCGTTGTACAGAGTTGACGAATTAGCCTTTTGACGCGAGGGCAAACATTTGTGATGCCCACTCCCCGGTTACTCAGCAAGAACTCATCATTGCTCTGCATTTTTCCAAATTATGTAGTTTTAATCTAATGGAATAAAATTGTTTAGGTAGCTTTTCTCCAAGTATTGTGTTAATAACCCAAGTTTAATATAGCGATTGATTATCTAGCAATTGTAAACATTAAGCTCAATGATCATAATACCTTTGAAAAAAGAATCATGTTTGCCTATAAGTAAATAATGAAGAAGAGTTAGGTGTTAAGTTTTTGAAAATGGTGAAATGTTTTCAGAATGATTGAACCTAGACTTAACTTGAGTATTATGTAAAAATCACAAGATTGTTGAAAATTGCTTTAATATCTTATGCACATGATGTGATCAAATATGTTATTAACATCAGATAAACACCTTAGACATTTTAAAGAAACCAGCTCAAAGAGGTTTGGATTGAATAGGCTTGGAATGCCAGGTAGAAGTGTGTCTGTCGACAGCTAAGGGGAGCTTGTCGACAGGTACACTCAGACAGAGAAATGGGTGTTCAGCTAGTTGTGAGTACTGTGATATCTGTCGACAAGCCAGGGTGTGTCTGTCGACAGCTACACACAGACAGAGTGAAGGGTGTGCGGGGAGGACAAAACCTGTGAGATCTGTCGACAGATGCATGGTTGACTGTCGACAGATGCACACAGAGTTCAGAACCTGTGGTCTGTGGATGCCTATCTGTCGACAGGAAAAGAAGGAGCTGTCGACAGATCATTGTTGAAGGCCAGTCTAGAGAAAGAAGGGAATATGAAAAGATCATTTTATGTGAAGGAGTTAATGGACAACAAGAAGAAATGTTTTCCTTCACAATAACACCCAACTTTTGAACTAGCTCCCCCATAATGTGTGCTCATGAAAAGACACAAAGTTGATCAATGCAATTCAATCCAAGCAAGATTAGCACACATGTATTCAGCAAAACATTCATGGAATTGAGACTGTTTTTGGTATTATCTAATTTATGATTTTTTTTATTTTTTATTTTTTATTTTTGTTTTTGTTTTTGTTTTTTTTTGTGTTAGAGTAATTTGGCTAATGAAATGAGACTTACCCCTTTATCGAACATGGATGTCCCTTCATGGGCTCCAACTACGGGTACTTGGCGGAGAATGTTTTCTCACGCATAATGAAGGTTTCCAAACAAGCCGAACTTGTTTTTCCACAAATCACCATTTGATATACCCCATAGTTGTTGCTTACGAAGGACATTCATCAAGGACTGGGGATATTTGTCACTGAATTTTACATAGGCCTAATTCTCTTCTAAGAGATGTGAACCTATCCTCTGCCAATGGTTTTGTAAAGATATCAGCTAGTTGTTGTTCTGTTGGTATGAAGCTAATTTCCAAATTTCTATTTGCAACCTCATCTCTCAAGAAGTGATGACGAATTTCTATGTGTTTTGTCCTAGAGTGTTGAATGGGATTCTTGGATAGATTGATTGCACTAGTGTTGTCACATAGGATTGGTGTGCATCCAAGGTCAATGTCGTAGTCACACAACTGACTTTTTATCCACAACACCTGTGTTGCACAACTCCCTGCAGCAACATATTCTGCCTCTGCAGTGGAGAGTGCAACCGAATGTTGCTTCTTGGATGCCCACGAAACCATGCAACCACCAAGCATCTGACAATAGCCACTAGTGCTCTTCCTGTCAATTTTACATCCAGCATAGTCAGCATCAGAATATGAGATTAAGTTAAAGCTACTCCCTGCCGGATACCAAAGACCCATGTCATGTGTACCTGAGAGATACCTGAATATTCTCTTAACTGCAATTTGGTGGCTTTCCTTGGGACTAGATTGATATCTAGCACAGAGGCAAACACTGAATTGTATGTCAGGTCTACTTGCAGTAAGATAGAGGAGTGAGCCAATCATACCTCGGAAATGTTTAGCATCTACCGGTTTACCTTTCTCATCACTTTCTAGCTTAATGCTTGTGCTCATCGGTGTTGAGGCAGGTTTTGCAGTTTCAAACTGAAATCTCTTGAGAAGCTCTTTGACGTATTTTTCTTGGTTTATGAAGAAGCCATCTTCCATTTGCTTGACCTCACACTTGTGATTGTTGAAGGACCGGGTTGATCTTGCACTTCAGAAGTCTGTTCTGGAGGAGGGGTGGCTGGAGGACTTCCATGTTGTGGTTCATCCTCGTGTTGTGGATCTTGTGCAGGTACTTCATCTTCATTTCTGAACAGAAATCCGTCATCTTCATCATTGTACCTGCGTAGATAGCCATTGATTATTGTTGGAACTGACTTAGAGATTGTGTTTGGTTTTCTTTGCAGTTCTTCATGTGTTGTATCTTCAGTGTCATCTTGAAACCTGTAAGGATTAGGACTGTTAGATTTGGTTTGAGATTCATCAAATACAACATGTGGAGTTTCTTCCACTTTTCTGGTTTTAAGATTAAACACTCTATAAGCTCTAGAGTGTTCTGAGTATCCAAGAAAAATACCTTTGTCGCTTTTGGCTTCAAATTTGTCCAGATCAATTTTATCATTGTTATGTATGAACACCTTTGAACCAAAAACTCTGAAGTATCCAAGGGATGGTTTCTTACCTTTCAGAAGCTCATAGGGAGTTTTCTTGAATACCGGTCTTACCATGGCTCGATTGAGAATGTAGCATGACGTGTTTACTGCTTCTGCCCAAAAGGTTCTGAAGAGTTGATTTTCGATCAGAAGCGTACGAGCCATCTCCACCAAGGTTCTATTTTTCCTCTCCACAACCCCGTTTTGTTCTGGAGTTCTTGGGGAGGAAAACAAGTGTTCTATTCCTTGGTTCCTGCAGAAATCAGTGAAGGAGTGGTTGTCAAATTCTCCCCCGTGATCAGTGCGAATGGAGCATATCTTGTGGACATTTCCATGCTCAATTTATTGAAGAAGTCTTCAAAAACATTCAGTGCATCATTCTTATGAGCCAGAAATTTCACCCAAGTGAACCTTGAAAAGTCATCTACAATGACAAAACCATACCGTTTGCCAGTGAGACTCAGTGTTCTAGTAGGTCCAAATAGGTCCATGTGCAACAGTTCATATGCTTTGGAAGTACTTACCGGTGCTTTCGATTTGAAGGATTTTCGGGTCTGTTTTCCCTGTGCACATGCATCACAGAAATTTTCATTTTTCTTGAATGGAATTTCAGGAAGTCCACTTACAAGTTTGAGCCTCATTATCTTGTTCAAAACATTGTAGCTCGCATGTCCAAGCCTACGATGCCACAATGTAAGCTCATCCTGTTTATTTGCTACAAGACATAAATCATTATTTTCTGGATCATCCAAATCAACCATGTAGATGTTATTCATTCTTTTTCCAGAAAATTTGAGACTTCCTGTTTCCTTATCAAGGATTTGACATGAATCTGATTCAAAAATAATTTTATGGCCTTTATCACACAATTGACTTATGCTAAGCAAATTGTGATGAAGACCATCAACTAATAGTACATTATCTATTGAGTTGGAGGCAAACTTACCAACCTTACCTGAGCCAATGATCTGGCCTTTGTTGTTACCTCCAAAGACAACGTGACCTCCGTCTTTTTCCACGAGCAAACTGAATTTTTCTTTATCGCTCGTCATATGCCTCGAGCAGCCACTATCCAGGTACCATTTGTTTTGATTGTGAGCTGCTAGGCATTCCTGCACATGTGGATCAGACAAGAGGTTTTGGTACCCAAATTACTTTGGGTGCCGTTTCATCATTCATGCCATACAGTAAATGCTTTGGAATCCAGATTTGTTTAAATTTCTGTTTTAGTGGATTGTTCCAGCATTGTTTTTCATTGTGCCCAATCTTTTTACAGATCTTACATGATGATGGCTTATGAACAACAGTGGATTTTGGATTCTTAGTTGCATGCATAGGCATCTTACCCTTTTGTTGCCTAGTGAGCTTAGCATTAGGAACTTGCTGTTTTGCCTTGGGACATCCCTGTTTGGGGTTGGTAGCAAACTCCTTAAGCTTAGTTGGAACAAATTTGGTAGCCTTAGGTTCCTGGTTTTTGCCCTTGGTTTGATTTTTCCTTTTCCTTGAGGGATTTTGATTGCTAGAACTTGGGATAGGATCAGTGAAATTAGTCAGCAGATTTTTTCCTGTTTCCTTTGGCTTGGGATTTTGAAACCCAATCCCATGTCTAGCAACAAACACATTGGATCCTAAGATTGCATCTAGATTCTGTTTGCTCTTGACAAAACTAGATAGATCCTTTGTTTTGCCTTTCAATTCCTTTTCAGCTTTTTCCAATTTCTCTTTTAGATCAGTATGCTCATTGTTTAGAGTTTCAAGGAGGTTCATTAGATCATCTTTCTCTTTTTGAGCTTCTTGAAGCTTAATTTTCATGCTATCCATCTCTTCACTGTGTGTTTGTTCATCTATTTTCATCATGTCAATTACCTTATTCAGAGATTCAATTTCATCATTATTATCAGTTTCATGAATAAGGAAATTAACTTTCTTCTTGAGTGCTTTATTTTCTGATTTGAATTGACGAAATTTTTCAAAAAGGACAGTGTATGCTTCTTCCCATTCAGCAGTAGAAAAAGACTCAAAGGAAGAATTTACCTCAGAGGAGTCATCACTCCTTGCCATAAGACAGTGAATCTCGTCATCTCCTGAGGTAGCTTGACTTTTTTCATCATCGTCTTCATCACTCCATGTAGCCAGCATTGCTTTGGCTTTCTTGAAGATGAACTTGTCCTTTTTCAGTTTCTTCTTGAGCTCGGGGCACTCTCCTCTCATGTGTCCCTGCTTCTTGCACTCATAGCACACAACATCAGATTTTTTATTAGACGAATCAAACCTGTTGATGCCTTTTTGGAAAGGTTTGGAGTTTCCTGAACCTCTTCTCTTGAATTTTAAAAACTTCTTAAACTGTCTAGTGAGCATGGCCATTTCATCATTCTCACTATCAGTAGAGGTTTCAGACTCAGACCCTTCCTGTTGGGCATTCTTTTTGGAATCTGAAGATACTTTATTGGAGGCCTTCAAGGCAATTGACTTCCTTGGATTCTCTTCAGTTTCTTTTCTTTTTACATTTAGTTCATAAGTCATGAGAGATCCAATCAATTCATCCACTTTCATTGTTGAAAGATTCTTGGAATCCTCGATGACAGTGACTTTGGTGTTCCAAGAGGATGGAAGAGACCGAAGTATCTTCCTCACCAAATCACTTTCTGAGTATTCCTTCTTAAGACCTTTCAATCCATTTATAAGTACCATGAATCTAGCAAACATGTCAGAAATTGTCTCATCACGGTTCATCTTAAACATTTCATATTCTGAGACTAACATGCTTACCTTGGATTCTCTCACCTCAGACGTACCTTCATATATCAACTCGAGCTTGTCCCACATCTCCTTAGCTGAGGTGCATGTGGAGACTCTCGAGTATTCCTTTGGGTGGACCGCGCACTGCATCATGTTGAGGGCGCTCCAGTTGAGTGTCCCTTTTGCAATCTGGTCCTTGGTCCATGTATCTTCGTCTTGAGGCAATCCATATGGTCCTGTTCTGACTATCTTCCACAATTCATAGTTTTGTGCTCGTAGAAACACCTGCATGCGGTTTTTCCAATATGGATAGTCAGTGCCATCAAAGAAGGGTGGCCTGGTCACAGAGTGTCCCTCGGCCATATACCCCTTGGTAGATTCCATTTGATCGTGAATCTCCTGATCGTTAGATCAAATAGATAAAGCAATAAATCAGAGAAACCACTCTCTGATACCAATTGAAGGGTTGCGGAATTCCCAATATGGTAATCTAGAAGGGGGGTTGAATAGATTACTGCCTCTTAAAAACTATTATCACGTTCTTTTTCTTAAAGCACAGATTATCAAGACAGTATCAAGATCTAAACTATGTGTAGATGATGTAGAAACCTATCTAGTGTGAATATGCAACGTGTCTATTAAACATCTATCGTAGAAATGATCAAACCACGAGACACGCAGATTTACGTGGTTCGGAGTACACAACAGTGTATCCTACGTCCACGGCACACACACACACACAGAGTAAACTGCTTATGAGCGAGTTTAGTGACTACAACTCACACACACACGTGTTTTCTGATGTGCACCCACGATCAGAACAACACACACACGTGATCTCAAGCACAAGAGACGCTTGAATCACACAAACACACACACAGTTGATGAGAATTATGAAACAGGAAGAGTTCAGAGTGTAGGAGTAAATCCTAATGTGGAACTCTTCTGAGAACACCTGGATGGAGTTCAAACTTCGACTTGAGTGCTCTGGACTGATGGAGAAGGTTGAATCCACGACGATCTATCTTCAGTACTGCAGGATCAACTGATCTTTCGGTCTCTGCACTGCAGACTTGAAGCAGAGCAGCAGCAACTTCTTTTCTCTTGGACTTGGCTTTAGGGTTTTTGGTTGTGGCTGCTTCTGTACGAGATTCTCTTCAAAAGGATGCTTATATAGTTGTGTTTTCATGTGGAGAGTCGTGGGACTTGAAAACACAATCTTGGATATGAAGGAAGGTTTCCGTATTTGAAGATCCTCTGCGTCTGTCGACAGGTTCTGAGTATCTGTCGACAGATTGCAACAGATTTACAACAGACAGACTTCAGGTTGCTCTGGTCTGTGGCATCTGTCGACAGGCGATATCCATCTGTCGACAGGCAGAGACAGTTTTGCCAAAACACAGAACTCTGGCATTTCTGTCTGCGACATCTGTCGACAGGTCTCTGAGAATCTGTCGACAGGTGCTCTCAGTACTCTTCAGTCTGATCACAACTGCGGCATCTGTCGACATATGCCTTTGGGTCTGTCGACAGGTACATGTATACTCTGTGATTGTGATCATTTTCTCATGATTTGAGAAGGCTTGGTTATATGCATTTGTACCTGCATGATAAAACATGTATAGTTAGGTATAATGTAGACATAGATAACCAAATATTGTATCATCTTAATTGACATGTATGAAACCTCAATTCAACTCATTCATCATTAAAAACATTGTTTGATTTTCATTTATCACTTAGAGTGTGAATTCACTTAGTTTCCAGAATATGAACCCAACATATTCTAGTTTGCTTTACTCTATCAGTTCTTTCATAGGTTACCTGTAATTTGTCCCACATTTCTTTTGTTGTCCTACAAGCCGAAAGTCTATTGAATTCTCTTTTAGATAAGGCACAACAAAGATAATTTTTTGCTTTATAATTTAGGGACGTATTTCTCTTATCAGAAATAGATAAACCAGTAGAGGTAGAAGTTGCTCCAACTATTTCATAATCACCTTGTTCAATCACCTGCCAAAGGTCGTAGTCTGTACCTCTGATGAAGCATTCCATTTTCATCTTCCAATATTGATAATCTTCATCATCAAAGAATGGTGGCCTTGTGACTGATTGGCCTTCATAGTTGTGAGCTTCTGATGCCATTTCTTCTCAAATCTTTTGATTCTTCTGAGAAGACCTCTGCTCTGATACCACTTGTTGGATCGAAATGGCAGATTCACAGTCCTAGAGGGGGGGGGGTGAATAGGACTTTCTAACTTTTCAAAATTCTTCTGAAAAACACAACACTAAGTAGATGTGTTAGTACTTGGTGTGGTGTGTGTGATTCAAGTGTGAACTTGGCGGAAAACAATCACACAGAAAATTGCACAAGAGATTTATCCTGGTTCGGCCCTTCCCACATGGAAGTCCTACATCCAGTCCTCAAGCCAACCACTTGAGATTTCACTAAACTGCCAATCAACTTGGCCTTCTCTCACCCTTGAGAGGAAATTACAACACCCACTTGCTCCAAAGCAAGTCTTCCCTAAAACAGGGGTAAACAAGACTGCCTTATACCAAAGGCCTTCCCTTCACAAGAGGGGCAATGCAGAATCAAACTTCTACAGAAATTACAACATAAATGAAGGAAGAAACTCTTGTATGTTTGCCTCAAGAATGAGCACAGAACACACACTTTCCAGTAGGATTGAAAGATAAGGAGTTCAATCTAAATCCTAGCTGAAGCTACTTGGGTGGACTTTGAAGTAAAAGCAATTACAGTTGCCACCCAAAAGACAGATCTTTAGAACAGGAATTTCTGAAGAGATTCTCTCAAATAAGAACTTGAGCAGGAAGGCTTTGAGAGAGCTTGAAGAATGCAAGATGAGCTTTCAAGGAATTGTTTTGAACACTATGCATCTTGTTGTGTTTCTTCAAGAGCTTTCTTCATTTTTTTTATAGTCTTCAAAAACTAGCCGTTTGGAGAAGATAGCCGTTGGAGTAAGATGGCTGTTGTGTTCTTAGCCGTTTGGAGATAGTCTTGGGGATCCTTTGGATCTTGGAAGTTTTATCCGAAGGGCCATGAATTTTGTCTCTTTCCAAGGTCTTCAGAAATAGGAGCAGTTGCCATAGCTAGAAGATAAGCTATTTAAAGTCTTGAGCTGAGCAACCCATGCCAGACATGTGCTCCAATAAATGCCTGTTTAGCAAGGACAAGACAAAGACAAAAGCATCTCCATACCTTTGTGGTAGATGGGTCAGTGGAGTACAACAAACAGTATGGAACCTAGTATTCTTAGTCATTTCAGAAAATAAAGCAGACAGACAAAAAGGTAAAGTATGGGTCTGTCAGTGGTAGGTGAGATGGTCAGAAGCCATGCGTCTGAAACTTACATAAATGCTTTGTGTCTCTTAGAAGATATAGACTGAGGCAAAGGACACTAAGACTGTAAGACTAGAAATAAATTGCAAAGAATGTTTTGCATAATTTCGAATGTATTGAATTTCGTCAGAAGAAATATATTAAAATAATGATCATGAAATTTGTCACTGATTTTATACTTAAGAAGTTTAAGATTCAACAAAGAACTAATAGAAATATTTCCTGACAGATAGAACTGACAAAGGTACAAGTACACAACTAACAGTGTAGTCAAATGTAGTAGAATAGGTAATTCGACTTAGAAGTAAGCATGATTTGACTACAGTAGGAACTATGTAAATCGACTACAATAGAGCAACTATCAATCGAATGTAGTGTAAGACTATGAGTCGAGGTGGTGAGTCGAATGATGTTTAACTGTGAGTCGAAGTCTTGAATCGAATACAGTGTAAAAGAGTGAGTCGAAGTCATGAGTCGAATATAGTGTAAAAGACATTCGACTGTATGAGTTGAAGTCATGAGTCGAATACAGTGTAAAAGACATTCGACTGTATGAGTCGAAGTCATGAGTCGAATACAGTGTAAAAGACATTCGACTGTATGAGTCGAAGTCATGAGTCGAATACAGTGTAACGTTGCGGACTTAGAAAGATTTTCAAGACTTGTGACTGAGCTTCTGAATGAGTCGAATTAGTCGAATACATCAGTCGAATTTAGTAGGCTATAGAGATAGTCTGTGCCTTAGAAAATTTTGGGCATTGAATCTGTCTAGAAATTTTTATGATATATCTATATTATGGAAAATACATATTTAGGGATTTTTTATGGTAGAAGCAAAATATATATTTAAAGATTTGTCATAGCAAAATCATTATTATTTAAAGACTTAGGGGTAGTTGCTCAACAGTTACAAAGCTGGTCATGTGGCTTTTGGACGAAACAACAAAGGTAAAATTGTTGGTTTAGGTAAAGTGGGTAAAAGTCCTTCAAACTCAATTGATGATGTACTTCTGGTGGAAGGGTTGGAATATAATCTTTTGATCACAAGTCAACTCTGTGACAAGGGACACAAGGCAATTTTTGATTCTCTTGGATGTACAATTTTTTAGCCAAATTCAGACTGTGTAAAATTCTCTGGTAAAAGAATCAATAATGTTTACATGGTTGACTTGGATGAACCTAAAAATAACAATCTCTGTCTTGCTACTAATAAAAGTGATCTTGCATGTTTGTGGCATCGTAGACTAGAACATACTAGCTACAAAGTGCTACATAAACTAGTTAAATTCAACATGGTAAAAGGGTTGCCAGAAATTTCCTTCAAGCAAAATTTCAAAAATCTATGAAGCATGTACTCAAGGTAAGCAAACAAGAAAATCCTTCAAAAGTAGATGTGAAAGTCAATCCTCTAAACCTTTCGAACTTATTCACATAGATCTGTTTGGACCTACAAGGACAAACAGTCTCAATGGAAAAAGGTTGGGATATGTACTTGTTGATATTTTTTTAAGATTTACTTGGGTATTCTTTCTTGCTCACAAAAGTGATGCTTTCATGGAATTTCAAGAATTCTACAAGAAAATCCTTCAGGAAGGAAAATTCAAAATAATCTCAATTATGTCTGACCATGGTGGTGAATTTGATAACACTGATTTTGAAAATCTTTACAGAGAAGAAGGAATATCTCACAAATTTTCATCACCCAGAACTCCTGAACAAAATGGAGTGGTAGAAAGGCGCAATCGAACATTAGTTGAAATGGCAAGAACTATGTTGATTGAGAGCGGTTTGCCTAGAAAATTCTGGGCAGAAGTAGTAAACACTTCTTGTTACATCATAAATCATGCAATGGTAAGGCCTCTAAGCATAAAGACACCTTATGAACTTCCGAAAGGTAAGAAGCCTTTCATTGCTCACTTCAAAGTGTTTGGAGCAAAATGTTTTATTTTGAACAACAACAAAAGTGATATGGATAAATTTGAACTCAAGAGTGAGTTGGGAATTTTTCTTGGTTATTCAAATCATTCTAGAGCATATAAAGTTTACAATGTCAAAGATTAAATTGTTGAAGAATCCCCTTATATAACCTTTGATGTAACTCCATGATGATGTGTGCAGGGTAAAGGATGATGGAGAATTCCTAGAAAATGAAGATTCAAACAACCAGTAAGGAAAGGAATCAGCTACAAGCAAAAATTCAGGTGATGAAGATGGGTAAGAAACAGCAACTGTCAATGAGACCAGAGATCAACTGAGTATCAGAATGCTAAGGAATCACCTTCAAGACAGTATCATTGGTAATCTGCTTGATCCACCCAGAACAAGATATCATTTCAAACTTATTTCTGAATTAGATCAAATGGCTCTTGTTTCACAAACTGAACCCAAAAATGTTGAAGATGCTCTGAAAGATGTTTTTTGGATAAATGTCATGCAAGAAGAGCTTAATCAATTTAAGAGAAATATGGTATGACATTTAGTTCCAAGTCCTTCCTCCCAAAGTGTTATTGGAACTAAATGGGTTTTAGAAATAAAACTAGTGAAGAAGGTAAGATAATAAGAAATAAAACTAGGCTAGTTGCAAAAGATTATAATCAGGAATTTGGAATAGACTTTGAATATTCTTTTGCTCCTGTAGCTAGGCTAGAAGCAATCAGAATTTTGCTCTCATTTGCATGTGCTCATTGTATTAAACTGTAGCAAATGGATGTTAAGAGTGCCTTCTTAAACCGCTTAATAAAAGAGGAAGTTTTTATTGAACAACCTCCTGGATTTGAATGTACAGATTTTCCTAACCATGTGTTCAAGCTTGACAAGGCTCTCTATGGATTGAAGTAAGCTCCCAGGGCTTGGTATGGCAGATTAAGTTCATTCCTTACAGGTAAAGGGTTTTCTAGAGGTAAAGTAGATCAAACCCTTTTCACTAAAGTGTAGAAATGTGATATTTTGGTTGTCCAAATTTATGTTGATGATATTATATTTAGATCAAAAAAATCTTCTTTGTGTAAGAAATTTGTTGATTTAATGACAAGTGAATTTGAAATGAGCTTAATGGGAGAACTGAAAATTTTCCTTGGATAGTAGGTTGTTCAAACTAAGGTAGGAACTTTCACCAATCAGTCAAAGTACATACAAGAATTACTGACGAAGTACAAAATGGAAAACACTAAAGCCATGGCAACACCAATGAGCACAACATTGAGTTTGGATGCTGATCTGAAAGGTAACTTGGTAGATCCAAAGACTTACAGAGGTATGATCGTATCCTTGCTTTATCTTGCAGCATCTAGACCTAATATACAATTCTCTGTGTGCATGTGTGCTAGATTTCAGACTAGTCCTAGAGAATCCCACATGAGTGCTGCAAAATGAATTTTCAGATATTTGGCAGAAGCTCATGAATTGGGATTATGGTATCCAACATCTAGGGAGTATAAGTTGATATCTTATTCAGATGCAGATTATGCTGGCTGTAAATTGGATAGAAAGAGTACTAGTGGTCATTGCCAATTTTTTGGATGGTGCTTAGTCTCTTAGGTTTCCAAGAAATAACACTCAGTTGCTCTCTCTACTACAGAAGCAAAATATGTAGCTACAGGTAGTTGTGGCACTCAAGTCTTATAGATTAAACACCAACTCCAAGACTACCAAGTAGATCTTAGATGTGTCCCAATAATGTGTGATAACACTAGTGTAATAAATTTGGCTAAAAATTCAATTCAGCACTCTAGGACTAAGCACATAGAAATCAGGCATCATTTTCTAAGAGATGAGGTCAGCAAGAACTCATTTAAGCCGCATTTCATTGAAACAACTAAGCAAATTGCTGATATTTTTACAAAACCTTTGTGTAATGAAAGAATTTCATCTCTAAGAAGAGAACTTGAACTGTACCTATTTGATTCATGACTGATTGTTGGATAAATTGCTTGCAAATGCTTACTTGGATGATTTCTTGTCATATGACTTGATAATGCTTGTTGATTGATCAGTTCACTTCAATGTTTGATGCACTTGGCGAGGGGGAGGTTGGTTCAAGAATTCATTGTTTGGAAAGATAAGGTTCAGTGATTCAGAGTTGTAAGAAAAGCTGGGAATATTGGATCCACGGTAACTGCTATCTGAGAAGAATGATTCATTTAGAAAGTTTGTGATTTGGCTTGAATAAGGTTGACACTAATGGCAAGTGAGTCGACACTAATTCCATTGATCCTGAATTCTTTTCAATTTTCTAGTTTCTGATCACTCTCTTTCTCCTCACATAAATCCACTTTTTGAGGGGGAGTAATTTAACTGTGAAGATTTTTATCTTTAGGCAAATCTTCAAGGGGAGATAAATTTCTTATACTCTAATCTCCATTGTCTCTGAGAGTAAAAGAAATGGTTTGTTCTTTATAAACTGCTAAGTTTAACTTCTAAATTCACTGAAAACACTTAAAAGAGGTTAGATAACAGTTTCTAAAAACATTGTATCAAGTGAAAATTGCATCTTATTCATTTTTGAAATTTTTGTGTATTATGGTCTCTCTGGCTAAATTCTAAAAATCATCTGAGTTGTATTGATTTCAAACTTTTCTTGAGAGGTAAAAGATGTTCAAGAATATTCTTATAAAATTTGTGTTGTTACAGAACAATGACTAGGTTCTGAGAAACTGTAAATCCTGATAAAATCAGTTGATTTTATTGTATGTCATGATGAGCTAGTGAATTATGTTCAAGTTGATAAATTTATTTTTCTGCTTACTAAGTAACTGGGGATTCTTGTGTCGAACCAACATGTATCGTCACATGAAAAGTCGCACACAACCTTTGAGACAAGATGATTACCTCACTTGAGTAATCAGGAGCTCTGGTGTGTAAAAAGCATGAGTTCTTGCATGAAAAAGAAAGGGTAAATCTGATTATTCATCTTTTTATGAAAAAGCAAAATGTCAGTTAAAAATTGAAATTCAAAAAATCTCAAGATAGTTTTATTTCAATACATCTTGGATTATTTTTTATATCTATCCAGGGTCACATTTTTACATGTGTTGAGTAAGAGTTAATAAGACCGCAATTTCACTTGAAAGCAAATTTCTCCTGTTACTTTTGCCTCTCAGTCTTTCAGTGTCTTTTAACTGGATAAACTAAAGTTTATAACTTTCAAACCATTAATTTCACTAAGAGGAGTATAAAGTGAGGGAAGAGCATAACTCTTTTAACTTCCTCAAAGTTTTCCAAATATACATTTAATCATGGTACATTTCTCCTTTACTAATTTTATCTGAACAGTTCACTGAATCATTCTTGCTAGAGTCGACACATGTTTGGTTAGTGTCGACATATCTTGATCATAACTTTCATTGGAACATGTTACCTTTCACTGTTCCTCATGCTCACTATATCGCCTAGGGCAGGTCAACGCTTGATGCTTCTCTTTCCCAAATAGTGTCAACTCATGTGCTCGTTCGAACTCATTTGAATCCAACTATTTGTCCTCTTCTTCTGTTCATAAACCCTCATTCTGTGCCTGCAAAATTTCTCCTCCATCTCTCTAATCTCATCATGGCACCCACGATGTCTGCAAGTCATGGAGGCAAGCAGAAGGACGCTAAACCGGATTCTTCCGAACGTCGCACCAAAGCCAGGAACGACCATGGAAAGAGTTCAGCATCATAGGAGAAGAAGCCTACAGTTCCCTCTTTTTCCAACCAACGATTCTCGCATCCACGATCGGGTAAGGAGAAGACTTTTTCCAAGGGCAAAAAGAAAACTGAGTTCGTTGATTTGAGCAGTTCTGATGTGGATGAAAGTGTGCAAGCATCTCATGTCGAGGATTCTGAAGACTCTAGAGAAGAAAACCCTAATGTTCAAGGTTCAATCCAGTCTTCTGATGATCAGGGATCGAATGATCAAGAAGGTTCACACTCTAAGGGATCCCGGGACAGTACTCTAGTTGGCACAAATGCTTCTAAAAATGAAATTTCTCAAGGGAATAAGAATAAAATTAATTGAGACTTGCCTGGGACAGCAGCAAGCAGTGAGTCGAAATCACAGAGCATTGTTCAACCCTCAGAATCGAAAATTGGGGCAACAGATACTGATATTGAGACTAGTCAGGCCCAGGAGGTAGTTCCACTAACAACATAAAACAAACAGATTATGCATTCAAGAACTGTGGATGTTCATGATGAAGGTATGTGTTCTGTTTTTCCAGAACTGTTAGAAATGATTGAATTTCAGGGTTGGACTAGTTTTGTAAGTGAGCATAGAATTTTTTATCCAATTTTGGTTCAAGAATTCTACAAGAATTTCATTAGCAAGGAACACACTTTAGAGTCTACTGTTAGAGGGATTCCCATAATTCTCACTAGAGACTTTGTGAGTGAAGCTTTGAGTATTCCTAATGAAGGTCATAATCCACATGATTATACTTTCTATCTACATGAAGCATATTCCCTCATGACGGGGTTAGAGCATGATAAGGAAAACATTATCCAGACAAGGGTGTCCAACATAAATGCCAATAAATTCTCACCACTGAATAGAGTGCTTTACCACATTTGCACTACGATTTTGACACCTCAAAGAGGAGGGAGACAGAGAGTCACAAGCCTTCAAAGATTTCTTCTCTACTGTTTGATCACTAGAGAGAAGGCAAACCTATCAACCATATTTTGCCAGCTTCTCCATGAATCCACAAGACCTGATCTCAGAAGAAGTCTACCATATGCAGATCATCTGTCTAGCATTTTCCAGAAAGCAAAGATTCCCCTTGAGAACACAAAGTCAAGAGTACTCCCAAAATATAACATCTATTGTCTGGCACACATAGTGAAGTTTATGAAGCTCAAATTGGAAGGAGTCTAGTTGGTGAGAGGACCAGCTTCCTCTCAAGTTAATGTGTCTGAAGAAGTTACTGTGGAACAGCCACCTCAAGAACAAAATGAAGGTCAGTCCTATGCTGAAAAATAGGGAGATGAACTTGATAATCAAAGATATCATATGGCTGAGGATAATCCTTTACCCACACCATCTTTTGCTCATAGATCCTTCTCTCCAATTCTAAGATTTGATAATCTGGGTGTGGATCCTCCTCATTTTTCTCATGCTACTCACACACAACCTGTAACGACCCTCTTTATATTGGTACGATTATACCAATCCACATCGATACAAAGGGCGCTGTCACAGTGGGACATTTACCCAACACAACACAGTAGGTAGAGATGTACATAAATAATAAAAGAGAGTACAGCGGAAATAAAAGGAAATCTTACACCATCATCGTTCACACATTCCACAGTCTATATAGTAGCAAATGTAAATAACAATGTCCATAATTATACTAGTCCATAATAACGATGTCCACATACTAGTAAATGAAAAGTAGACTAAACAAGTGATCTCCTCAAGTACAGTTACTCCTCGCACTCAGAGTCACTCCTCACTATGTCCTCCTCTAGCACGGGAACACCTGTCTCACTTGTATGTTTAAGCAAGTATGAGTCTTCCAAAAAGACCCAGCAACTAACCTAAAGGCACATCCTTACACATATCACATACACGCTATTCTTTTAAACAATGAAAGAAATACATGGAACTTGATTTATGTCAAATATGCAAATACACATAAATAACCTATACATGCTTTCTACACATGATAATTAACTTGATTCATGGTGCCAATATCAATTCATATCATTCATATTTCCAAACCAAATAGATCATGGAAATTAGCACAAGGTAACTAACGATCCTAGCATGATTTCTAACATTTTTCACATGCTTTTATAACACATATTCACACCTTTTACTTACTGTTTTAACATAAACATATCACATTCACATGGTTTTACATCTTTTCACATGGTATCATATTTACACAATACTATCACATGATCACATTGCACATTTACACACTTTTCACACTTTTACACTTTAATTGTCGTGACACATAGTCCGAACCACCATAAAGAAGGACACACATTCACATAACACATACCCATCACCTAGGCAATACAATGACAAATCTTGGAAACTGTGCAGAATCGGGAGAAGCCCTCTTCACCCTAACCAGTGGTGCTTGTCCACCTCTAGGATTTCATCTTAATGCCCACAGGATATCACATACACAATGAGCCTTCCCATAGGGACTTTTCTACAGTACGGCTCCACAGCCTTCTATGGTAGCAGTGTCATTTTCGGCACATGATACACTTAAACACATTATCTCACTTAGTCACATGATTTCATTCATTTACATGCACTACTTAGCCCATTCACATGCACTTTAATTAAACATACATACTTCAGATTACAGAACTTAACATGACTATTTCACAGTGTCAAATTAAGCATAACAGAGCCAAAACATGCTGCAAATCATTTGAAATTACATTATCTAACTCAAACTTGCTTAACATGGTCTAATTATCTTTATTAAAAGCAAACAGTATCTACTGATGTCAAAATAGTTCCAATTTTTAACCACAAACCCTACACATGGAATATAACATATGTCTAATTTTTCAGAATTTTCTCGATAGTAAAACTATTTTTAGCAATTAATACCAATTACATGCAAATTAGTAAGATATTCCCCTTAACATGATAGACAGTAAAAACAGTTGATTCTCTCAGTGTTAAAACATGTAAATATAACCCTGTGATCATAAAAATTCTCTGTAATAATATTCTGCATCAATTCTATTTATTCAGAATATAATCCTATCAAATCATGCATATTCCTTCATAACAGAAATTATACTAAATAAATCATGCTCGGAAATTCAATAGAAACTCATGATCTGACCTAAAGACCATACCTCACCAACTCTAATTTTTATAGCATGTACAGACATCCAGAAGTTCGAAAATCACAGCACAGAGATCAAGATCAGAATTCTGTAAGACCGGAAGAACTTGGCAGCAAGGGCCTTGCCGTCAACATGGGTTAACGGCACAATATGTTGCTGTTAACTCAGGAACTTGGCGGCAACAAGGTTGCCATCAACCTCCTATCTGCAGAAAGTGCAGACCGGACTCCATAAAAAGAGAGAATTGGGGGTTCCAAGACATGAAATAAAATCCATAAAAATACCTAGAACCTAGGGGACATGTCTGGCGATAATACCCATAAGCTACGTGCATGGAATAAAATCTCTAAAGGTTCAATTTGGCGATGAAGCCCTCCTCGGCTAAGCCAAGAAGGTGCAAATCCCCAGCCCAAATCTGGTCTTCACACTTGAGTACATGGTCTCTTGGAGTCGGGGAAGATTCTTCAACACCAGGAGCACCTTCCAGTCGAAGAAGATCGCCGGAAGAACCTCTTAAACGCCGGATCAAGCCTCAGAAAGCTCTGTTTTTCTCTCAAACAAACCCTAGTTTTTTTCCTATGAACCAAAGGACCTAACTTAGCCGAAATCTCTAAGTTTTATAGGGTAAGAGTCGGGGTACGCCTAGTATTAGGATTCCTAACCGTTGGGATTGGGTTTCCTAAACAGGTTTCGGAGAAAACGCAGCCGTTTCAGATCTAGAATCCCAAACATAACCGGAGAAGTAAATGTCCACTTTGCTGTCGTTAACAGGAAGTAGACGTCAATCGATCTGGACGTCTATATCCTCTGGCCATGCAGTCAACGGCACACATGTTGCCGTCAACGTGATGTTAACGTCAGGTGATGTTGACGTTAATATGGGATTTCAGACATAACTTAAAACATCAACAAGCACACATGCACAGAAATAAATAAACATACTATGTATAGAAAATAAGTAAATACCATATGCATAGAATTAAATAAACATAATATGAACAAAATTTGAGGGCCTTACACAACCAGACACCTTTACTACTCAGCATGCTCCACCTTCAACTTCAACAGCTAAAGTTGTTATTCCTCCACAGCTCTTACAGTTCTTTCAAGAACAGTTTGCATCCATACATGAATCAGTTGGCCAACTAAATGCCAAGGTTGAAAAGTAGTCACTTAGATTTGAAAGTAGATTGGAAGGAATTGAAAGACAGCTCAGTGATAACATTCACAGGCAAGAGCAGTCAGCAAGGTTTGCAGCTTTTAGATCCAATAAGCTAATTGAGAAATTTGGAGAAGTATTCAACCATACAGCTTATACTCAAGCTCAGATTTTTGAAAAGTTGCAGTCAGTTGAAGAGACATTGTTTAAAGGATCAGAAAAGTTAGATGATCTTCCAGCTATGAAAAGCTCTTACACTCAAATGGCTTGAAATCTGAACTCCCTCAGAGAGTATCATATGACCATGTCTGTTCATCTCAGATCCATGACACACGAATTTGATCAAGTTTGGAAGCTACATGGAGATACAGAAATAGCTGAAAGCACCTAAGCCACTTCTTCCACTGCTGCACCACCCATGACTCATGGTATAGATCAAGTCCCAGTTGTTGACTCTGCCAAATTAGAGGAAATGCAAAGCTTTCTAAACACTCGACTGAATGCAATTCAGATTTATCTTCGAGACAACTATGATAATTTGGAAGCAAGACTGACCAGGACTTAGCAGAGGCTCAATATGCAGCTACCTCCACCTCCTGCTTCCCCTCAGTAGTGATTCTTTTCTTTTGATAATGTCAAAGGGGGAGACATTTCATAGAGAGAGAGAGAGAGATTTGTTTTACTTTGATCCTATTTCAGAAGTGATGTTAGTGATGTTTCTATCTATAAAACTTTTACATGCAATGCAATCAATGAAATCATCTATGTGCTTGTCATGTGTGGATTGTTCTTGTGTGGATTGCTTACGTTTATATGATGACTTGTGTACTTATGTGTTGTTCATATACACTTAATTAAGTCACATCCAAAATATCTATGAATCATAGTTGCCAACATCAAAAAGGGGGAGATTGTTGTATCTCTGGTTTTGATGATGTCATCAGCCAAGCAAAATTGTCATAAATATCTAAGAATTCTCTAACACATATTTTATATGACAAGAAAATTCTCAAAGTCAAAAGATCTTATGTGTGTTGACACTTGTTGCCTCATAAGTTGACACACATGTCTCAGTGGATGACTTACTGGAGTTCAGTGAACCACTTGAGTCGACTCTACTCAAAGGATAGGTTGACACTTGCTAGTTTTCTAGTAAGAGCAGAAGACAAAAGAATCGCATAAGGTTGACTCTAGATGACGATTAGGTCGACACTAGTTGGTTTTTCTTGTTAGCGCTGAAGGGAAAGAATCGCATAAGGTCAACTCCAGATGAGGATCAGGTCGACACCAGCTGGTTTTCTTGTTAGCATTAAAAGGATAGAATTGCATGAGCTCGACTCCAGATGAAGATCAGGTCGACTCTTCTAGTTTAAGAGATCGACACTCAGCTGCTATAAGGTCAACTCTATACTCATGAATAGCCAGCCTCTACTACAGCCTAATGGATAAGGTCGACTCATGAAGTCATGGAGTTGACTCTATTGAAGCATCTGCACTGATCTAAGTCAAGTTATGTATGCATCAACACTATGCACAAGATGTGTCGACACTCCAACCTTCTTATTCTAGTGAGGAAAAGAGATTGCCAGCGTGCTTGTACTGGGCACGTGACCCAAGGCCCAATGATTGGGGATTCTAGGCACACTTTGCAAGGTTCTGGAAGATAACCTTTTTGGCGTCAAAGCATCTCCCAATGAATTGGGGATTTTGTTGGGGCCCACCAAGAAGATTTCGATACGCTGATCAAAAAGGTGTGCAGCGTCTTCTTCGAAAGCGAGCACACACACAGAAAAAGTGAGAGGTGAGAAGAGAAAAAGTGTAGAGAGCTTGAGAGCTGAGAAGAACATGCTTCGGAACAGTTTGCTCATCAAGAAGAAAAGATGCTGGATCATTTCTTCATCTTGTGTGAACCCATGTTGCTGATCAATTGAAGCAGAACATCAGAATTCCATTCAATTAAGAGGCAATTGATCCTTAAGCTGCGGCCAGAAGAAGAGCTTGATGAATTCATGTCTGGGGAAGACGCAATTGGGAGTTTCGGAAAAAATCTGATCAGATCTCAACTCCAGTAAAAAAGCACAAAGAGTGTTTGCTAAATTTTTGCATACCTTTAGCAATTTCTCTTGTGTGATCTTTTCTATTTCTTTTGAATACCAAATTACTTGGTTGTCTGCTCCAGTTGGGTAGAAGAACTAATCCTACACTTTGTGTGTGAGGATTGTGAGATTGTTATAATCTCGAAGCTGTGAATCAGATGTATTGAAGCTGTGAATCAGCAAGTTCTACTAAGCTGTGTATCAGCGGATGTGTGAGTGTTTCACACTCTTGGGTTGTTGAGTGAAGCCTCACTTAGTTTAGTGAGGGGTGGATGTAGGTCTCCTCACTGGAGCCGAACCACCTTAAAATCCTGTGTGCATTGTGTGGTATGTTGTTCATTTGCCCAATTGCTCTATCTTGTTGAAAATGTTAGCTCTTCTATATCTTAAGGTCTGTTTCAGGTTCTTAATTTTTTAAGAGGTTAATATCTATTCACCCCCCCCCCCTTCTAGATATTCATTTCATACCCAACAATTAGTACCATGATTAGGCTCTGTTAAGCATGTTTTAGCACTGTTAGACAATAATGATTATTTCTATAATTAACCTGAAATTTGAGTTTATGTCATAAGCATGTGAATATGCCATTAAGTGCATGAGCATTATGTGTTAAATAAGTGGCTAATGTGATAAAGTGATTAATTTGCCGAATATGACACTGCTACCATAGAAGGCTGTGGAGCCTAGGGCTGCCAATGGATATTCGCTTTCCAACTTTCCGACCCGTTTCCGACCTTTCCATATCCATTTTTTCATTTTCAATTATTTTTTGTTTTTCCGTTTCTGATAAGATATAATTTTTATTTTATTTAAGAAATATATACTCTTAAAATCTTATTTCTTAATATTTAAAAATTTTAGACTAAGTTTTTAGCTTCTCCTTAATTTGTAAATAGAATCTAATTAACTTGTCTCTCTCGTAGCATTTATTATACCTATTATTATCAAAGACATCTCTTTTACCATTACTCTTAATTCTAAATACATCTACCATTTGATCGTACCAAATGTTTCCGATTACTTTCCGTTTCGGACCCGTTTCCGATTTTCTTATAAGAAATGGATACAGAAATTGCCATTTCTGATTCCGACTCTGACCCGTTGGCAGCCCTAGTGGAGCAGTACTGTAGAAAAGTCCCTATGGGAAGGCTCAATGTGTATGTGATATTCTGGGGGCATCAAGATGAAATCCTGGAGGTGGACAAGTACCACTGGTTAGGGTGGAGAGTGCTACTCCCGATTCTACCAGTTACCAAGATTCATCACTATGTTGCCTAGGTGACGGGTATGTGATATGTGTGTGATAGTGTCCTTCTTTATGGTGGTTCGGACAATGTGTCACGGCAAAAAGATGTGAATCAAGTGTGAATGTGCAATATGATTATGTGAAAGTGATGTGTTAATGTGCTCCGATGTAAAATCATGAGAATAAGTTATGTTTATGTTAAAACAACAAAAAAAGGTAAGAATTTGTTGCATATGGTTAGATTGAATGTGATAGACATCATGCTAGTATAGGCATAGCTCCATTCGAGGTGTTGTACAGTCGACCCTGTAGGTCTCCCTTGTGTTTAGAGGAGACTAGAGATAGGCAGCTAGTAGGACCTGAGTTGGTTCAAGAAATGTCAGACAAGATCCAGCACATCAAGCAGAGATTGACTGCAGCATAGGATAGGCAGAAGAGCTACGTTGACAATAGAATGAAGGACTTGGAGTTCGAGGTTGGCGAGCATGTGTTTCTCAAGGTATCACCTACTCAAGGTGTTGTCAGGTTTGGCAAGCATGGCAAGCTGAGTCCGAGGTTTACTGGCCCGTTTGAGATTCTCAACCAGATGGGCAGCGTGGCATATGACCTAGCATTGCCCCCAGCGATAGCTAGTGTAGACCCTGTGTTCCACGTGTCTATGCTCAGAAGATACGTGTGAGATCCGTCACATGTTATCAGCCACAAGCTGGTGGAACTTCAGCCAGATTTATCATATGTGGAGCGACCAGTAGCTATCTTGGATCACAAGATCCAGCATCTCAGGAACAAGGCCATAGCTTCTGTAAAGGTGTTGTGGAGGAACATATAACGTGAGGAAGCTTCATGGGAGCTCGAGGAGGCCATGAAGAAGCAATATCCATATCTGTTTGGTTAGTACCTTTGTTCTAACTTCGGGATGAAGTTTCTTTAAGGGGGAGAGGGTGTAAGGCCCTAGATTTTTTGTGCATTGATAAATTGATGTTATGATTAAATTGCTGGCCGAAATTCATCTTGACGTCAACATATTGTGAGGCTAACTTCTTGTTGACGGCATAGTGTATGTCGCTTATCCTTTGGCTTAAGGATGTTAACGACAAAATCGATTGTCGTCTACTTCATATAGACGGCAGACACATTGACGTCAACATCTTCATCTGTGTTTGGGTTTCCTTTCTCGAATCCATCTCGATTTCTTCGTGGATAAACATGGAAACCCCTAATTGGGTTGGGTTTCTCCTTCCCACCATGACCACGACTTAAACCCCTATAAAAATAGGTTGTCTTTGAAAAGGGAGGACTTTTTTACTCAGCTAGGGTTTTGGGTTTCAGAGAGAGAAAAAGAGAGGCATTAGGGGTGAGAAATCCGGTGAACCATAAGTTGCACTGACATTCTTGAGCATGAGGAAGGCTCTACAAAATGTGGGGAGGTTCTCCAGACGCTGGGAGATCATCTGCTAAGGTGTGGAGGTCGGATCAAGCAAGTGAAGACCATCTCTTTGGCTTGGCCGAGGAGAGCTTCATCGCCTAAATTCGACCTTCAGGGAGTTTTTCGGAGGCAAGTAACTTAGGGGTTTCATCCCTATGCTTATCACTTAGGGTCATAGGAATTTTTAAATAATTTTGTCTCGTGTCTTGGATCCTCAAATTCCTTTTTCTTTTGGTTTTGGTCTACACTTTCTGCATACAGGAGGTTGACGTCAACACCCTTTCCATGAAGTTCCTGAGTTGATGGCAATCGACACTGCCATTAACTATCCTTGACGGCAATGTCCTTGCCGTTAAGTTCGTTTGTTTTTCTAGAAAATTATTTTAGCATGTGTGATGTAGTCTTTCGAAGATTTTGAATGTATGAGTGTGTTTTAGGGATTTTGTCTTATCTTGTACATATGGTAGACTGAATTATGAATTTTTTTATATATTTCTGATCGTATATGTAATTATTAGAATTTCTGACATAAGTAAATAAGCATACCATCTTAGATTTAATCCGGAATAAATTAAGTATGTTGTGCATGCTTGTCTCAGTATTTTTCCTTGGACTTAAGGTTCCTGTAAACATGTTTTTAGGTAGATAGAATTATCAGTTTCCTGTTAACCATGTTTTAGTAAATCATCTTGTTAATTGACTGAGATCTATTTTAAATGTTAAAAATAGATATGCTATTTCAAAAATCTTGAAAAATTAGACATTAGATATGATTCCTATATACAATCTGTGGTTAAAATTTGAGCATGTTCTGACATTTATAACCATTGTTTCCAGTTATAAGCCCTTGATGATCATGTTAAGTATGATTAGTTAAAAGTGATGATTCTCTAATGATTAGTACCATGATTAGGCTCTGTTAAGCATGTTTTAGCACTGTTAGGCAGCAATGATCATTTTTGCAATCTGAAATATGAGTATAGGCCATAAGCATGTGAATATGTCATTAAGTGCATGAGAATTATGTGTTAAATAAGTCGCTAATGTGATAAAGTGATTAATTTGTCGAATATGACACTGCTATCATAGAAGGTTGTGGAGCCGTACTATAGAAAAGTCCCTATGGGGAGGCTCAATGTGTATGTGATATCCTGTACGCATCAGGATGAAATTCTAGAAGTGGACAAGTACCACTGGTGAGGGTGGAGAGTGCTTATCCCAGTTCTGCGCAGTTTACCAAGATTCATCACTGTGATGCCTAGGTGACGGGCATGTGATATGTGTGTGATAGTGTCCTTCTTTATGGTGGTTCGAACAATGTGTCACAACAAAAAGATGTGTAAAGATGTGAATCAAGTGTGAATGTGTAATGTGATTATGTGAAAGTGATGTGTTAATGTGCTCCGATGTAAAATAATGTGAAATCATGAGAATAAGTTATGTTTATGTTAAAACAAAAAAAAAAAAGATAAGAATTTGTGGGATATGGTTAGATTGAATGTGATAGACATCATGTTAGTATCTCCAGTAGATACGTGCCTAGATTCATGATTAGAATACTTGAAAATGTGTCATATCATGAGTTGTGTTATACACCATGTGCTTCATGAAATCCATGTGTAGTCAACATCTAATCGTTACATGAATCATGTGATAATTTGCTTAATGTATATGCTTGTGTAGAAAGTATGTGGTAAGTGTTTGGATGTGACCAATAGGTTGCTTGATGAGTCTATTGTGGAGACTCATCCTTGCTTAAACATACAGATGAGATAGGTATTCCAAAGATAGAGGAGGAGATAGCGAGGAGTGACTCCGAGAGTGAGGAATAGCCGAGACTTGAGAGCTATTCTTATAGCTTGTCCTTTTCTTTTACTTAGTACGTGAGATGATTATGTGATATGGACTTATGGACTTGATTATTTGTGGACTTGATATATTTATTTTGCTACTATGTAGACTGTGGGATGTATGTGGTAATGATGGAATAGAATTACTTTCATTTCCGTTGTACTTTGCTTTATTATTTGTATACATCTCTACCTACTGTGTTGTGTTAGGTACATGTCCCACTCTGACGGAACGCTTTATATCGATGTGGATTGGTATAATCATACTAGTATAAAGGGGGTCGTTACAGTCTGGCTCTCCCACGTCCGTGGCATCACTCATCAATTGTCTCTTAGATGTGATGGATGTGGTAGGCTCTAGAAGTTCACATGCGGCAGGTAGCCAAGTTCGTTCTTCATTCTATAATAGATGACTGAAGGCTATGGTGATGTCCTCCATGTCAAACCAGTGGTACCATTCAGTCTCTGGGTTGCCCGTCTTCCTTCTTTTGCCTGGGCAGAGTGTTTCTAATGCCTTGTATGTGAGCATGGGGGCCAAATGCCGAGAGAAATTCTTGCCAAGTACATTGTGCTGTGAAATCTCTGCCTCGACCACCACAGTGTTGTATTATGGTTGGGTTGACCCGTCCTTGAAAGGGGAACTTCAAACATTGATGTGCAATGGATGGAACGGTCCCCAGTGCTTCTAACCATGGGCATCCTAGGATAGCCTTGAATATGGGGTCAATATCAAGTACATAGAAATCGACAGTGACAGCTAACGGCCCCAGTTCGGCTTGCACAGTCACCATGCCGTGACAAGATCTCCTGGAATTGTCATAAGCGGCTATGGTTGTTGGTGTTGGTCTTAGCAATTCTTCTGACACATCACATGCTCTTAAGGTGCTCAGTGGGCAAACATTGATTGAAGCCCCAGTGTCGACCAATGTTGCCTCTACTGCTACATGGTTGATAACTAGGGTGACACAGAGCAAGAGCCTTCTGGCCTCTGGGGGTGCTAGTTCATTTTCTACAAATGTGACGGCCGGCCCATGGGTTACAATGGCTAACGCACTTGGCAGTTTATCAGCAACCATGTCCTCATTCACCACTACTTATTGTAGAAAGTTCCTCAAAACTTTTTGGTGCTCTTTGGACTTCTTTATTAATTGCAGTATTGAGATCTTGGCAGGCACATGATCCAGATGCTTGAGGATGTCATAGTGTGTCCCAGGCAGCGGCTCAATCACCCCTCTTCTTGCCCTTGTTGCTGAGGTTGTTGTTGATGTGGTTGTAGGACTTGTTGGGGATTTGTTTTGGTTGGTGGCGGTAGTGAAGATGGGTGGTTGTCCTCACCGTTTTCCCCTTAGCTCCAGAGTTTGTAACTTGAGCACTCACGCCGTCGGAGAACTCCCTCTTTTTCGGCGTGTAGGAGGTTGTTGCTTGCTCATGGATGGTGTGTGTGTGGAGCTTGGAGCGAGGAGGAGGTGGTCATGCACACGAGAAGACCCCAATGGGTTGGCTCTATGTTTTGATATAGACACCCCATTGCCTTCCCCCTAGTTCTATCATTTTACAGCCTCCATTCTCCTCCTCCAAGCCTATAGAATCCATGCTAGGTTGTGCATGCATGTTGGTGTTTCTTCTTGTGCTTGAATTCGGGTTTGCGCGTTGAGGGTTTCATGTGTGCATGTGAGGTTTCATGAGTGTAGATCCTTCACAATGTCATGCATAGGTGTGGATGAGGGTGTTTTGCACCTATGGCAAGTGTTTTGATCATTCTCCATGCTCCCCCCCCCCTCTGTGCACACTGGATTTTGGTTTTGGGCCATGAATTGGAGGTCTCGGGTGCCTCTATCTGTGGTCACAACAAGATTCTTGTCGCGAGCCAGAATGCGAAGTTGTGCCCCGTTGTGTTCTGGTTAGGTGGCAACACCCATCTTGTCGTGTTCATGTCATGACAGAGTGGACGTCGCCTTATGACTAGGTTTCTCTATGGGGGTTGTGGGAAGCCTCGGATTGACACCCGGGCCTCTGTCTGTGGTCGCGACAAGGTCCTTGTCGCGACCCAGATAGCGACACTTTCCCTGTCACCTTCTCAGACAGAGTGACAGCCACCTGTTCGGAGTTCTTTCCGCTGTGTACTCTCGTTTCTTGGCACCTGTGTTGTTCTTAGCATGATCCTACACTACTCGTTCACCTGGTGTTAGGCACTTGTGGGCTTGTCCATTGAGAACAAGTAAATCTATTCTACTAACAAAGTAAGTGCGGAAGTGGAAATAAACTACACGGCTATAGGTCTAAACACGTCGTGACTGGAAACTCGTGTAAACCACAACACCGGGACAAACCCCAAGACTACAAACATAGATAGAAGACAACTACCTGAACAAAGACACCAACCATGGAGAAAAACTACCACTAGTCAACCGGTCAGGAGCACCACGCACCTTACCCTCGACCACCAGTCCATGTCTAGACTGGGCTGTAGTAGACGACACCCTCGTTGAGCAATGTTTCCTTAAGTTAGTTGGTTTTTCACCCTCGGGGTGTAATATCCTCAAAGTTTAAACAACATGATTTATTTAATAATGTCTGTTTATGAATAATAATTAGTTTTAATCTAGATATTGAGACATAAGGGTGCATGTAGGACACACTGTCATACACCAATACCACTTTCGGTCGCGCGCACTCCGATAGGGCGACACCGGATTTTGATAATAGAATTATGTTCTGAGACCATCATACTTCTCAGAAAAATGTACTGATTCCAAAAATATAAATATCCAGAATTAGTGGTGCACGGATATCAAGATTAAGCCGACACAATGATTTTCACGGTAATTTTTGCTGGATGATTCCAAAGATCAAACTAAAATCACCATAATTTGTAAATCTTTTCAATTAGCTTATGTTTGAAATTCCAACTCGATTCGACATCGTTTGAGTATAGAAATAGAGGACCAAAGGGGCTAGATGAATTAACCCCTATTTACGTAAACCATTTTTTTTATATTGCTTACGTAGTCTTGGCTACGTAAAGTTTTCCACTCCTTCTGTAACTGGATTACATGTATCATCAAAACGTGTTGGAGGTGAGAAACTTTCACTGAGAACGTGGCTAAGAAAGGAAAGTAGGGGGTTTTAACATCAACGCGTGGGTTTTTCGCAATGATGGTTGGAGGTTTATGTGCCAACCATGCATGTAAACCTGAGGTTTATATAAACTCTCCCTTAGCCATCTGGGTGGGTTTTTACTTGTTCGTCTCCCCCCCCCCCCAACCCCCATGGTTACTGCCTCTGTTGTAGCTGCTATAGCTGTCATTCCTGCCGTTGCTACTATTCTTGTTGTAGCTGCTACTACATCGGCTGCTACTATTGTCTTCTTTGTTGAACGAAGGATACTCTTACTGGGAGAAGGAGGGATTTCATTTTTCTTGAAGTCAAGGAGGTTCCTCCCTACGATTCCTCTTTAGTTTCCTATTTTCATGCTTATAGTTTCTTTATCCATAGGAACCCATGTTTCCTATTTGTCCCAGATTCTGTGGAATTCTCCTTTCTTTTATTCCCACCTTCGATTAGAATCTTTGAGGATAATCGTTTGCCTTGGTAATATCTTGACTTGTGTTCAGCAAGGCTATTAGAAGTGTGAATTTATCCTTCTTCTTTCACATTGTTCATGTCTTTAGTTGTAGTTCATATCATTAGTCGGTTTTTAAGCATTTTAGAGAGAAAGTTCTGCGGCTGTCGACAGATAGAATACATCTGTCGACAGGTACCCTTGTTCCAAAACCCAAAAACCCAGAACCACTAGTAGATGTCGACAGACAAAACCCATCTATCAACAGATGACAACCATCTGTTGACAACCACCTATAGCCTGTCGACAGCTAAGGGCCAGCTTCCAGAATCTAGTTCTGGATGCACCAATAGCTGTCGACAGTCACTTTATGGCTGTCAACATCCACCAGTCTGTGATTTTAACATGAACCAACCCTTCCCCAGTCAGAGGTGGTACATTCTTGTATTGTCCAAACAAGTTGTCTTCTTTATTTTCATGGATTCTAAACTACTTTACCACCAAGATGATTTAATTAATCATCAACTAAACCATCTTTGAATTTCTATCCCTATTATGCTCATGAAATATAACTTATGATCTGATGACAGTGCTCTCTTCAAAGAGAGAATTAAGATCACTTGTGGTAGCACCAGTCACTTGTGGTCAACAATGGGCGACAGCTTGTAAGTAAATCCAAGTCAGTGGTCTGATGATGGTGGGTAATAAACCCCATTCTTGTGCAATGAACAAGATCCAAGGTGCTGGAATCGCCTAGGCACTGAGGATGTATTTACGTTATTTATTAACCTCTTGAGAGCAGTATGATGCCTGTCGAATTCATTTTCCAAATTAAGTTAAGACTTGAATCTTGAAAGACATATGTCACTCTTGTTCTGAGATTCGTTTGAGCTCGTTATGAAACCAAATTGGTCTATATGTTTATGCTAAGTATGAAGTTCATGAGCAAGTATGTTTTTGATCCATATACACACTTTCTGAATATTCACTTAGTTATGCAATTGAAATTCCTATTTTTACTGCTTAAGTTTTATTAGATCAAGTTATGAATTTGGCTTGTGACTTCTGTTCTAACTCTAGATTTAATATGTACCTAGTCCAATTTCCATACATGAAACTCTTGAAGTTTAGACATTCGAAAATGAAGATATTATGTCCACAAAAGCCACTATGCAGGATTTGATTGAAAGGCTTTTGCTTACTTCCACCTACTGAGTCCTCTGACTCATGCCTTTGATTTCTCCAAACCTTTCAGATTGAAGGTGGATGCAAATTCAACTATAGATTATTTTCATTTCCGCTACTGATCAAGAAGAAGAGCATAGTTTTAATGACTCTAGAAATTTTTTTGTAATATTAAAAGTCTAGAGAGGGTGTTTGGCTTTATGTAAATAATGGATGTTGGTACAAAAGAACTTTGTTGATGTATAATGTTTTTAAGGATTACTTTGTGGAATGGTTTGCTAGTCTTGTGCATTACACATATTTGTCTGCCCATAATGATGTTTGTCAACGTAACCCCTCTTCTAATCAAAATTATGTGTCATGTTTGTGTGTGTGGTTGGAAGAAGGTGTAACAGAGGTGGTATCAGAGAACAGTTATGGGTAATCGACATCTTTGTGACCATTTTCACAAAGGAAATAATTAAAATATTTGTGTGAACATTTGTGTGTATTCTAGAATTTCTAAAGATTATTTTATTCTTAAAATTCAAGTGACTAGCATGAATTCATTGGATGTGTTTGATGGTATCCAAGAAATGGCAAACAAAGGGAAAGCTATCGACACAACCAGTGGGGATAGACTTAAGGAAATTGAGGAAGGTTCTAGGGAGGAAGTCCCCAATATTCTATCAACAAGTAACCCTCAAGAAGGAAGAGCTGGGACTCCTGATTTTGCCACTTTTATGCAGTCATTCCAGGGGTTAGTGCAAACCCTAATGAAAAACCAACAAGATATGAATGGAGAAAGAATCTCTGGAGCATCCTTGTTAGAAAATTTTAAGAAGATGGGACCTCCAGCCTTCAAAAAAAGTAGTCAACTTGAGGTTGTAGAAGGATGGCTTAGAGAGATGGAGAAGATATTAAGGCAATTAGATGTGAAGAGGAAGACAAAGTCACACTGGCAACTTATATGCTTCAGGAGAGAGCAGATGAGTGGTGGCAATCTGCCATGAGTAATGTATTCAGAAATAGAGGGATAACATAAATTGGGAAGAATTCTTAAGAGAGTTGTATGTAAAATACACCCCACCGCACATCAAGGATAGAAAAGAAGTGGAATTTTTGCAATTGGAGCAAAAAGATATGATAGTGGCAGAATATGAAACAAAATTTACTGAATTGGAAAAATATGCACTCCACATTTGTGACAATGAACTCAGAAGGGTAAAGAAATTTGTGAGAGGATTGAAACCCAATGTTAGGAGCAGGGTAGCTCCACTGGATCCCCAGATCATGGCAATGGCACTAAAGACTGCAATTATAGTTGAATCTGAATTTGTAGAGTATACGAAAAACAAAGAAACTAATGAGGGCAAGAATAGAAATCTATATACCAAGGAAACGAAAGGTTAGAAGTGAAAAGTTGATCCAACCAAGCAGCAGGGAGAACGAAAAAAGAGTTGGCCTGTGTGTGTTCAATGTGGAGGGAAACACATAGGTGATGAATGAAGGATCGATAAAAGATGAGGACAAGATCTAGAAGGGGGGGGGGTTGAATAGATCTAGGCCTACTAATGCGGAAGCTTAACCAATTTTAACAACTCTTGAATCAGAGGCGAATTGAAAAATAGATTTCACAGATCTGAAGATAAATTGAGTGAGTTGTGCAAACGAAGTGTGTGTGAACAAATTGATTAGATGAATTTAAACGATCCTATGCATGCATCTAACGAAGAATAAATTCAAACCACAATCAGATCAAGGGACAAAGATTTTTAGGTGGTTCGGAAATCACACCATGTGATTCCTACATCCACCCCTCACACAGTGAGGATCCACTAACCAATCTGGGTACAACACACCCACTGGAGCCTGACAACTCCAACCCTTGAGTTTACAACTCACATGACCTCTAGAGCAAGACTACTCTAGACCCTGAGCAAGACTACTCAACAAACACCTTGAGTACGATGACTCAAACACCACTGAGCTTGACGGCTCACAAACAACTTGCTAGAAAAACACAAGACTCAGATCCTCTAGCAAAAGATCTAGTCCAACAAGAGTGAATTCATGAGACTCATGCAACAACCCATGCACAATCTCAGAATTACTCAGAAGAGAAAAATGAAGATGAGAATTGTACTGATAGCTTTTCTCTCAGATGTACTCCCTTGTAGAAGGTCGATTGTGAAGGTCTTTGATCTCTGGAAGTTCCTGGGCGATGCTCTGCAATTTTTTGGATCTTCAGGATTGATCTTTCCTTGAGGTGATTTGCTTCACAAGAATCGGCAGATTCTACTTGATCTGGGAGGCTTCCTTGTTGGAGGTGAGGGTGTCCAAGTGTGGGGGTCGTGGGCACCAATCCAAGGCTTGCTAGGTGCCACGTGTCCAGACAAGTTTAAGTCACAGAGATGGAGTGTGTCCCTGCCCTTGAGGTGTGTCGACACACTGTCCTAGACTGGCAAAACAATTCCCTGGGAGAGGTCTCTAGTGTCGACCTGAGATGATCCAGTGTCGACCTGCTATCCCAGACAGCAAAACAGGCCTTCTGGGAAGGCTCTCTAGTGTCAACCTACCTGCCTTTGGTGTCGACCTGAGATTGAAGCATGTTGTCTTGTTTCTCTGGAATCTGACTCTAGTGTCGACCTGCCTTGGACTAGTGTCGACACTAGATGATCTTTTCTTCACATTTCTGCCTTTGCTCTGAACCATTGTGTCGACACCATTGATGGTTGTCGACACTACCTTTGCAAGAAATGTTTGTCCCTGAGAAAATAAACACATAATCATTAGATAAATGTACTATCATGAATATAAATGATAAATGTGCTTGGAAACATGCTTTTTGAATATTGGTAATTCAGGTGATGTATTTCACATGTTCCAATTTTTATGCATTAAAATCACAGCTTGTCATCATCAAAATATGAGGGGAAATGACTTGTTTTCACACTCAACCCAACAATCTCTCCCTTTTTGATGATGGCAACCTTAAAACTATATAGAAGTGAAGTTTTGATGAAAAGTGATTTTAAGCACCTTTGGTTATTTAACACTCAGTTAGAAAGACATTGATTGACTGAGTGATGTTTTATTTCTTTTTATTCAAACTTGTCACAGACCTTAGAATATTTTTTAGTAACATTTGAAGAGCACACACATGAAAGACACAATGTTACTAGAAGTGAGTTATTTGCACAAAGAGGTCAAGCAGCTTGACAAGCAATCATCACATTCACATTCATTCAAAAAAGTTTTCAATCACATTGAAGACACAAATATTTCTATTCATTTCATTAAAGATATGAGCATTACAATCTTCAAAAACACAACATTACAATCTATCTTCTCCCCCTTTGACATCATCAAAAGAAATGACATTAAGTGGAAGGAGGAGGAGGATGAATGGGTATTAAAATGGTCTCAATGTCTGTCAGTCTCTTTTCCATTGAAGCCAGACTGAACTTCATTTGTGCTTGGATAGTGGAAAGTCTTGTATGCAACAGATTTTCCATTCTCTCTGAATTCTCTGACATTGTAGCTTGAAGGGCACTGAGTTCAGTTGACCTTGGCTGTGTAGATGAGGAAGAACCAGCTGACCAAGCAGGTCTATTCAAAACTTTGAATTCCTTTTTAAGTGCAGACATCTCTTCATCAATATGAGCAGACAAATTCTTCATACTCTCCAAGTTATCAACCAAATGTGCAAAAGACAACCTTGTCTTAGAGATCTGAGAGAGTGTCTCCTTGGTGTTGAAGACATCAGCTTGGGAATTTGCCAAAATTCCCTTAAGAACTATTTCCAACTCCTTTTGATGCTCTTTTAGTTCAATAGAAGCATCTCCCAATGTGCCAATCAGCCTGTTGAATCTTTGAGTTGCATGGTCAGAAGCTGCTTTTTGTTCAATAAACTTGGCTGACACAGTGTTCTCCAACCTCTGAATCCTCAACTCAAAAGTTTTTGACATGGTCTGAATGGAGGTGTTCAAAGCATCAAATTTGTCATTTAAAAAGCTGTATAACTCTGGTGGAACAGAAGGTCCACCAAAGGATGTGGATGCATGAACTGGAGGTTGTGGAGAAAAGGATGGGATGTCAATTTCAGGGTTCAGGGAGGGAGGAGGGCTGAAGTTGAGGTGAAATGGGGGCATGAAAGGGTACATCAACTTCAACTGCCACATGAGGCTGATCCTCATTCATTGGAGGCTGGTCCTCATGCACTTGAGGCTGATCCTTTGGCACTGGAGGCTGATCCTCTTGCACTTGAGGCTGATCCTCTGGCACTGGAGGCTGATCCTCTTGCACTGGAGGCTGATCCTCTTGCACCACAGGGGCCTCTACTGCAGCTGGCCCTCTCCTAACTTGATCACCCACAATCCTAAAGCCCATGAATTTTTGAACATGCTTAAAGCAATAAATATTGGACTTAGGAATTTTCTCAGACTTCTCATTCTCAAGAGACACACCAAAGTGTTTAAACACTTGAGTCAAATGGGCTGCATATGGAAGTGATCTATGCAAATCTGCCCTAGTGGTCTCTGACATGATCTGGTACATAATTACATGAAGATTGACCTTTATGTCCTTGCTCATACAGAATAGCACAAACCTTTGGATGTTTGTGAGTCTGTCTCTCCCACCACCTTGAGGTGTTATGATAGTGGTGAGGATGTGATGGGTAAGTCTCAACACTGGAGGAAAAGTGTTGGTATTGAATTTGGTGACATGGGTTTGCTTGAGATCAGTCTCATCTGCCTGCAATCCAGTTAAAATGGTATATGCTTCATGAAGATTGAACTCAAAGTTATGGTAGTCTGCTCCTTCATCTGGAATTTTGAAAATGGTAGCTGCTATGTCTGTAGGCATATCAATTGCAATCCCTTTGACTTTTGACTTGTAGCCCTCATTTGTGCATTCCAAATGCATGTAGAACTCCTGGACAAGTCTAGGGTAGATGATGCGAAATTCTGAGATAAAGGGTTGCCAAGACTGAAATTTGAAGAAATTTAGGACTTCAGGAAAGGCAGCAATCAATTCACTATCTTCTAACTCCACTGCTCTGGGTTTCAAAATTGTCTTCCCGGCACTAGGTTGTTTGGAGGGAGTTCTTTTAGAAGGTTGGGAGGACTCTGAGGATGATGAGGATGAGGATGAGGAGGACTGCTCAGAAACTTCAGGAGAGGAATCCAGATTTTTTCTCCTAGGGTAGGCAGACCCTCTACCTCGCCCAGAAGATGAAGCCCTACCTCTCTTAGCAGGTGATGGGGATGCAGAGGGAGAC
Organism: Colocasia esculenta; assembly: GCA_014218235.1. Lineage (NCBI taxonomy): Eukaryota > Viridiplantae > Streptophyta > Magnoliopsida > Alismatales > Araceae > Colocasia > Colocasia esculenta. The sequence continues at coordinate 24,945,531 of CM024759.1, forward strand.
CCTGGCTGCTCTGCAGAGTCATGGTGCCTCTTGGTTCTCCTTTCAGTAGGAGGATCAACATCCGCCGGAATGGGCCTTGTCGTAGCCCTTGATTTTGCTCCACGGCGAGGGACCTGCTTGGGTGCCATGGAATAGAAAATAGGGGACGATGGAGAGAGAGGAATGAGAGAAGAGGAACAGGGAAGGGATGGAAGAGGGAAGAGGTGGAGATGGATTCGAAAATCTGCCGGATTCCAGGAAGAAGATGACCGTCGGGTCAACCTGGAGAAGAAAAAAGGGGGTTTTAGGGTATGCTACCCCGCATGTACATCAAATCCTTAACCGGCGCCCATGGCGAAAAAGAGTCTGGCAGGGGGGTCAGTGTCGACACTAGAGGAGGTGAGTGTCGACCTGAGTGAAAGTGTGTCGACACTAGATGGAGTAGTGTCGACCTGGCCTAATGAAAATTTAAGATTTGAGTGTGGGAAAAAATTAGTGAGCTTTGGGACATCTTTATAATGATAAGCAATGGGTGGAATAATCATTTCAAGAATATTTAAGAGACTAAAAAATTCATTTGTTAAATTTTGCAAAAATTCAACACAATTCAAGTTTTACACAATATCCAACAGGATATGAGCATTCAGTGACTTGAGTCATTAAAATGATGATTTGAGGGATATAATACATTTAATAAATCAACTACACACTACCATATTCTTCAAGTCCAAAGAAATAAAAAAATCTTTTAGACTGAAATCAAGTGTGTTGAAAGTAAACAATCTTTTAAAACAACTTGATGATGGATAAGAGTGATTCTTTTAAAACAATTCTCCAATGATATACACATTTTTGTTTTTGAAACAAACTATCAAATGAAATAAGTCTTGTTCACTCAAGAACTAATGCTTTTCACACACTGTAGTCCCTATATACTAAAGATTTATCCATTATCAAGTCTCAAAGGGGTAAATGATGACTTTTTGACATGAAAATATACGTTTTTTAGACGCCAATATTTCCAGTTACTCAGTCATCATCAAAAAAGGAATAGGACATATTTATTTTTCTTTTCATTTATTTTTGATTTTGAACCCCTTTGAACAGAGATAGCATTAGTGCCTCATGACATACATGGCACTTCATTCATTGTGAAGGTGTGCAGTTTCTCAGCACATGTGCCATTGCTCTGTTGAATTGACAAATTTTGGAGATTTTTTGAAAAAAAGATATCATCTATATCCAACATCAATTGCAAACAAAAAATGTTTAGATTCAAGGCACACATTATCCTTCAGTCTTTAAAGAAATCTGAATTAGTTTTGAAGTTTTGGTGATATAGAGTTGAGAGTTGATAGAATATAGTAGATCTCAAAGTCATCTAGACACCTGAATGAGGACATCATCTAGAAGGAAATTGAAATATAATGCAAGAATGTTTGATTGAGGACATCATCAAAGAATTGATATAATGCAAGAAAGTTTTTTGAATTTTTCAAAGATATGACTTGTGATTTTCTAGCTCCCCCTGAGATGAGGATTTCAACCACTTTTCATCAGAATAAGGATATGCAAGTTTTTGAAATCAGAAATAATTCTCTTTGAGCCAAAAAACTCCCCTCAACAATTGCATATTCACTTCTTAGTACTTGGCGGAGACATATACTCTCGCATAGTGAAGTGTCCGACAAGCAGAACTTGTCCTTCTTCAAATCACCATTTTATATACCAAAGTTCAACCAATTGAGTTGAAGAGTTCATTGTCAAAAGACTAGAAGTGAAATGGAGAGAGATATGATCAGTATGAATCAAGGAAGCAAATGAATATGATGATGCAAAGAACTCCCCTCAGAAGATGCCTAACACTCTGTAATGTCGCGTGCTTTTCGGATCCATGCGGATCGTGTGTGTTGTGGTTGTGGCGGCCGTTGTGAGGCCAATGTGAGTCAGTTGTGTGGTATGTGTAATGTGCATGCGTGGTTTGAGCAGGTGCAGCACAGGGTTGGTCCGGAAATAGAATAGGACCTGCTGTTGTTCTGTCTGAGTTGGCGGCCATGGGTGGCCGTTTACTGTAGGCGTCCAGATTGGTGGACGTTTACATCATGAGCTTAGCGGCAGTAGTTGGACGTTTAGGCTGGCGGTTGATGTTGGCGACAAGGGGTTGACGCCAACCTGTCAGTTCAACAGGTTATAGGCTCACCCGAGGGCTGTTTTCTCAGCTCACTCTCATTCCCTCTTGCCCCAGCTTGCTGCCCCCGAGTCTTTGAAGCTTCCAACAGGTGCCGAGGAGTAGTTGGACGATCGTAGAACGCGTGGCGTCGCTTAATTGTGCGAGGAAACGTCGCTGCGTGGTGCAATTCGCGTGGGAGCTCGCGGAGGGCTCGGCGTGAACCGGGGGATTGCAGGAGATTCTAACGCGTTCTGACGTAGGGGACGAACTCGTTTAGCTCCGTAGAAACATTAAAACACATCATAATCACTTGAACCAGCATGTTAATCCATGTTTGGATAGAGTTGCACCAAGCGGGATAATGGGTGGTTTGAGTAGTTTACTGTACGAATCATGTTATAACGGGTTGTATTGGGTTCTAGCATGCTAAAGGAATTGCATTTGCATGTTTTTCAGTAGTTAGAACAGTTAGAAAACCCGCAGGGCCGGATTAGGGTTTCTGCAGGGTTTATGGCCGAGAACTTGGCGTCAACATCGCTTGCCGCCAAGATTCTCAGCCAGGAGGTTAACGGCCAGGACCCTTGCCGTTGACTCCTAGTAAGCGGCAATCGATGTGGCCGCCTACTTCTATTTGAGCAGAAATGACTAAGTACAATAATTATCGATAATGCATGTGTGTTGACGCATGAGGTGCACTGAGTGCACTTGGTTTACGTGTTTAGCATACAAGGTATGTTGTTAGTTGTTTACTTCGGTGACTGCGCATTGTGTACGCGAGTCAGTTAGGTTCACGTGTAGTGGACCAGTGGTTACTTGTGGTTTACGTGAGGTTTCACGTGGTTTGTGTGTGACGTGCACGTGGTTCTGTGTACGTGGCGAGTAGTACGACGCCTACCGTGGTTACCTCTCCAGTTGGGTGCCCCAGGTTCTTTGTGAGCCAGGCTGTTAGCTCGGGGCTTTGTCCCGGTACTTGTGCTGTACCGTCGAGGTCTGTGTCGTCTGACCTGGACACCCTCACTCTTGTGTTAGAGTTGTACGTCCGGCTGAGGGAAAGACGACAGTGGGACAGTGACACTTGTGTTTGTTTTAGTCACTTGTAGCGCGCTCGTAGTTGGGGGTACGGACACCAGTAGACGTACTGGACCCCAGCTAGTCCTTTTCCAGTGCCTCACTCTAGCGAGCCCAGGCCAGGGTCTCTGGAGGTGCCAGGCATGGGCCTGTGACCGTGTGGTCTGCAGGTGGTGGTGTTTAGTTGGTCTCCACAGTTGCTTGACCTTTTACGTGGAGCGGCAGCTGGACCTTTCGTCCGTGGCTGCGAGACTGAGAGGTAGACCTGTGTTAGTTGTCCGAGTCAGTTTCTGGTGTCGCGAACCAGTTCACGTGGCTCGTGTTGGCTGTCTCTACTTTAGCTTGTACACCTGTACTGGTTTGCCGTTTAATTATTACTGTTGTTTCTCGTAGTCGGCAGACGGTGAGTACTTTTACAGCTTTACTTACCTGCTTAGCTGTTATATTAATTGTTGGTGTTGTTTACTATTCGTACTCGTGGTGTTTGTTTCGCTCGGTTTTGGGGGAGTTCCCTACTGAGCCAGTGACTAGAGAGGCTCACCCCTACCCCCACAGGTGAGAGCGAGGAGGACGTCTCTCGTCCGACGTCCAGTTCCGGGCCGCGTCGTAGCGGTGCAGGGTCAGCACCTCCAGCAGAGTAGCTTCAGCAGTGTAGTTTTGTAGTTGTTTACTTTCTTCAGTTGTACCTCGGGGTATGCCCCAGGCTCTTGTACTTCTTTTTAGTTTTTGTGAAAATTTGGCTATGTAAACTTGTGAAATATATATGAAATGTGGTGTGTTCCTTTATGTTTACACGGACTGTGGTTTGGTATCCCTTGCGAGGCTTCGGCCCGTTCGCGGGAGGCGGACTCGGATCAAGTACGTTATCGGTTTAACGGGCTTGGCCGAGGCGATCCGTCACAGTTGGTATCAGAGCAAGGTCCGTGTTAATATAAGGGAATTGAAAGGATACATAGCCTTATTTCGGTCATTTTACACTGCTGGTAGGGACCCTGGTTTTTGATCATTTGTGGTTTTGATTTTTGTTTGGTGTTTTGTGTATGTAGAAATTTCTGAAATGGCTGATAGGAGAGATTGGGGTGGTGGAGGAGATGATCCGGAGGAAAGCACCCAGCGTATGATAGAAAGGATTTGGGAGAGCCTCACGGATATTCGAGCAAGAATGGATCAGCAGGCGCCAGTACCACCGGTTGCAGTGCCACCTGGGGATGGAGAGGCTGTACCTGTTGCTCCAGTTCCGCCGAGAGTGGAGGTGCCTTTTGTAGCACCTATGCCACCACCAGTGTTGTTAGCGAAAGAACCAGTGTTGCAGGTTGAAAAATTTCTGAGATTGTAGCCACCTACTTATTCAGGAGGGCCGAATCCAGATACAGCTGAGCATTGGGTTCATGAAATTGAGAGAGTTTTTGCGACTATGAGGTGTCCGGCAGCGGATAGAGTGGTATTAGCTGCTTACCAGTTGAGAGGTTTTGCCTTGGAATGGTGGCGATTGAAGATGCAAACCACTTTTGTAGGCAGGACGGAAGAAGCTATCACTTGGCCGGAGTTTCTTGATGTATTTAATGATACATTCTTTCCGATCCAAGTGCAGCAAGTAAAAAGAGAGCAATTCCGAACTCTTCAGCAAGGTAACTCTTCAGTCTTAGAGTACCAGATGAGATTTATGGCACTTAGCCGTTATGCGCCATATGTGGTTTCAGATAATAATATGATGGTTGAGTACTTTATCAGAGGATTGAGAGTGGAATTGCAGGATGCGATAGTACCTCTTATGTGCAGGACAGTGGAAGAGGCAGCGCAGAGGGCAGCTACCTTGGAGAGGTCTATCCGGACTCGTCAGGCAGGTGAATCAGGTTCAGGTAGTTTCCGGCTACCGCAGCAGACAGTAGGTGCGAGCAAGGGCAAGGCACCAGCAGGACCTTCTTCATCTGGTTTCGGGAAATGGGGCCAGAAGTTAAAGCAAGCATTTAAAGGCAAAGGAAGAGGATGGGGAGGTCGTCAGCAGTTGCAGCAGGGCCGTGGTAGGCCTGAGGTGGAGGAGTCGCAGCAGAGTACTGCCAGGCAGCCTATTGTTCCTCCAGGGTATAGATGTTATAATTGCAATCAGCCGGGACATTTGATCCGCAATTGTCCGTATGCAAGAGAGTATGGGTATGGCAGAGGTGTGCAGCAGCAGCAGCCTCAGCAGTTCCAGCAGCCACAGGCAGGTCGTGGCAGAGGAGCACCGCAGCAGCGAGGGAGAGGCCGGGTTATGGCTATCACCCGAGCCCAGGCAGAGGCGTCAATATGATAGAAGGTACTTTACCTCTTTATGAATATTCAGCAAGAGTCTTATTTGATTCGGGTGCCTCTCATTCTTTTATTTCCGAAGAATTTCTGGATTGCATAGCTCATCCTTTAGAAGAGAAGTCTTGTGAGTTAGTGGTGGAGGTTCCTTCAGGTGAGTTCTTACTCACTTCGAGCTATATAGATGAAGCTCCTGTTATGATTGAAGGGAACCAGATGCCGGGTCGGTTGTATGCCCTGCAGTTGTCAGATTATGATATCATTCTGGGTATGGATTGGCTTGAGATGTATGGAGCAATGTTAGATTGCAGAAAGAAAAGATCAGATTTTGTCATCCTAATGGTGCAGTGTTTGAATATCAAGGTATGCCTTTTTATACCTCCAAGTTTCTAATTTCTGCAATTAAAGCTAGAAAGTTGATAAATGATGGGTGTGTGGCCTATTTAGCCTCGGTAAGTTTGGTAGAAGCCAGTCAGCCAATGGAAGCAGTTCCCGTGGTTAGGGAATTTGCTGATGTTTTTCCGGAAGATTTGCCTGGTTTAGCTCCACACAGAGAGGTGGACTTTTCTATTGAGTTGCTGCCAGGTACCATGCCGATTTCTAAAGCCCCATATCGGATGGCACCAGCAGAACTTAAAGAATTGAAAAAGCAGTTAGAAGAGTTGTTGCAGAAAGGTTTTATTAGACCGAGTCATTCCCCGTGGGGAGCGCCGGTTTTATTTGTGAAAAAGAAAGATGGAAGTTTTCGGATGTGCATTGATTATAGAAAATTGAATGATGTGACCATCAAGAATAAGTACCCGTTGCCGAGGATAGATGATTTATTTGATCAGTTGCAATCAGCAAAAGTGTTTTCTAAGATTGATTTGAGGTCCGGGTACCATCAGTTGAGAATCAAAGAGGAGGATATAGATAAGACAGCGTTCAGAACCAGATATGGTCACTATGAGTTTGTGGTAATGCCTTTTGGGTTGACTAATGCTCCTGCAGGTTTTATGGATCTGATGAATAGAATTTTTCATCCATATTTAGATCAATTTATTGTGGTCTTTATTGATGATATTCTAATTTATTCAGCATCTGAAGAGGAGCATGCAGCTCATTTGAGGTTTACCTTGCAGTTGTTAAGAGATAACCAGCTGTTTGCTAAATTTAGTAAGTGTGAATTCTGGTTAAAGGAAATTCAGTTTTTGGGTCATGTTATTTCAGCCAAAGGAGTAGCAGTAGACCCGAGTAAAGTGGAAGCTGTGTCTAGGTGGGAAGTGCCTAAGACAATAACCGAGATTAGAAGTTTTCTGGGGTTGGCAGGTTATTATAGGCGCTTTATTCAAGATTTTTCTAAGATTGCAGCACCTATGACTAGATTGACCAGAAAGGGTGTGCCTTTTGTGTGGTCCGGTGAATGTCAGAGAAGTTTCATGGAATTGAAGAAAAGACTTACATCAGCACCTATATTGACATTGCCGGCAGGGAGTGGTGATTTTGTGTTGTATACTGATGCTTCGAGGAGAGGTCTTGGTGCAGTGCTTATGCAGCATGGTAAAGTGATAGCCTATGCATCCAGGCAATTGAAGCCAACAGAGGAGAATTACCCCACTCATGATTTAGAATTGGCAGCAGTTGTATTTGCTTTGAAAATGTGGAGGCATTATCTGTATGGCGAGAGATTTGAGATTTTTACAGATCATAAAAGCTTGAAGTATATCTTCTCGCAGAAAGATTTGAATCTTCGCCAGCGCAGATGGGTTGAATATTTGAAAGATTATGATTTCAGTTTGGCTTACCATCCGGGTAAGGCCAATGTTGTAGCTGATGCCTTGAGCAGAAAGGCATATATGAATTTGATGATGATTAAAGAATGGAAGTTGTATGAAGAAGTAGCGGAGAATTCCTTGTATGTGCCCAGCAGTCAGCGTCGGGCAATTTTAGCTGCCAGTGCAGTAGAGCCATCTTTATATTGGCAGATCATTGAAGCTCAGAGAGCAGATGCAGGTTTACCTGAAATTGTAAAAATGGAAGGAGTTTCTATTGATGATAATTGTGTGGTCAGGCTTAGGGGCAGGTTGTTTGTTCCTGCAGAGAGAGAGGTGAAGCAGCGAGTTCTGGAAGAGGCTCATAAATCTAGGTACACTATTCATCCGGGTAGTACTAAAATGTACCATGATTTAAGAAAGCATTTTTGGTGGCCTCATATGAAGAAAGAAATAGCAGAATTTGTGGCAAGATGTGCTATCTGTCAACAGATTAAAGCAGAGCATCAGAAGCCTGGAGGTCTATTGCAACCGTTGCCTATTCCACAGTGGAAATGGGATGATATCGCAATGGACTTTGTGGCAGGTTTACCAAGGTCGAGTTCAGGGCATAATGGAATATGGGTGTTTGTTGACAGATTGACTAAGGTATGCAGATTAGTGGCAGTGAGTATGTCTTGGACAGTGGACAGATTGGCAAATATTTATGTTGAAAGAATTGTTCCACTGCATGGTATTCCAAAGACTATTGTATCTGATAGAGATCCAAGATTTACTTCTGGTTTTTGGAGAAGTCTGCAGAAAGTAATTGGTTCTGAGTTGAGATATAGCTCCGCTTATCATCCCCAGACAGATGGTCAGACAGAGAGGACCATTCAGACAATTGAAGATATGTTGCGAGCTTGTTGTTTAGTTTGGGGAGGTAGTTGGGAGCATCATTTGGGAATGGTTGAGTTTGCCTACAATAATAGTTATCATACCAGTCTTGGGATGGCACCGTATGAAGCTTTATATGGAAGGCCATGTAGAACCCCATTGAATTGGCATGAAGTGGGAGAAAGGCAATTAGTGGGTCCTGAATTGATTCAGCAAACCACTGAAGTAGTGAAGCTTATTAAAGAAAAATTGCAGGCAGCTCAAAGTAGGCAGAAAAGTTATGCAGATGTGCGGAGGAGACCACTTCAGTTTGAGGTGGGAGATTTTGTTTTTCTGAGAGTTTCCCCGAGTAAAGGTATTATGAGATTTGGCAAATCTGGAAAGTTGAGTCCAAGGTATGTGGGACCTTTCCAGGTGATTGAAAGAATTGGGGAAGCAGCTTATAGGCTGGATTTGCCAGCTGATTTTGCAGATGTGCATGATATTTTCCATGTCTCCATGTTGAGAAAATGTATTGAAGATCCAGCTCAAATAATTAGATATCAAGGTGGTGACCTGAGGCCGGACATGACTATGCCAGAGTATCCGGTGCAGATCACAGATCGAAAGATAAAGAAGCTGAGAAATAAAGAAATTGAGCTAGTTAAAGTGAGATGGGAAAATAGGTTGGGTGGTGAGGATACCTGGGAGTTAGCCGCAGAAATGGCTAAAGGGTATCCCTATCTGTTTGAATAAGTTTGTGTATTTTCTTTTTAGATGATAGTACTTGTAAAGGTGTGTATGTGTAAGTTGTTTATCTTTGAATTGTGTTATGAATTTCGAGGTCGAAATTTTCTTTTTAGATGATAGTAATGTAACGTCGCGTGCTTTTCGGATCCATGCGGATCGTGTGTGTTGTGGTTGTGGCGGCCGTTGTGAGGCCAATGTGAGTCAGTTGTGTGGTATGTGTAATGTGCATGCGTGGTTTGAGCAGGTGCAGCGCAGGGTTGGTCCGGAAATAGAATAGGACCTGCTGCTGTTCTGTCTGAGTTGGCGGCCAGGGGTGGCCGTTTACTGGTAGGCGTCCAGATTGGTGGACGTTTACATCATGAGCTTAGCGGCAGTAGATGTGGACGTTTAGGCTGGCGGTTGATGTTGGCGACAAGGGGGTTGACGCCAACCTGTCAGTTCAACAGGTTATAGGCTCACCCGAGGGCTGTTTTCTCAGCTCACTCTCATTCCCTCTTGCCCCAGCTTGCTGCCCCCGAGTCTTTGAAGCTTCCAACAGGTGCCGAGGAGTAGTTGGACGATCGTAGAACGTGTGGCGTCGCTTAATTGCGCGAGGAAACGTCGCGGCGTGGTGCAATTCGCGTGGGAGCTCGCGGAGGGCTCGGCGTGAACCGGGGATTGCAGGAGATTCTAACGCGTTCTGAGGTAGGGGACGAACCCGTTTAGCTCCGTAGAAACATTAAAACACATCATAATCACTTGAACCAGCATGTAATCCATGTTTGGATAGAGTTGCACCAAGCGGGATAATGGGTGGTTTGAGTAGTTTACTGTACGAATCATGTTATAACGGGTTGTATTGGGTTCTAGCATGCTAAAGGAATTGCATTTGCATGTTTTTCAGTAGTTAGAACAGTTAGAAAACCCGCAGGGCCGGATTAGGGTTTCTGCAGGTTTATGGCCGGAGAACTTGGCGTCAACATCGCTTGCCGCCAAGATTCTCAGCCAGGAGGTTAACGGCCAGGACCCTTGCCGTTGACTCCCAGTAAGCGGCAATCGATGTGGCCGCCTACTTCTATTTGAGCAGAAATGACTAAGTACAATAATTATCGATAATGCATGTGTGTTGACGCATGAGGTGCACTGAGTGCACTTGGTTTACGTGTTTAGCATACAAGGTATGCTGTTAGTTGTTTACTTCGGTGACTGCGCGTTGTGTACGCGAGTCAGTTAGGTTCACGTGTAGTGGACCAGTGGTTACTTGTGGTTTACGTGAGGTTTCACGTGGTTTGTGTGTGACGTGCACGTGGTTCTGTGTACGTGGCGAGTAGTACGACGCCTACCGTGGTTACCTCTCCAGTTGGGTGCCCCAGGTTCTTTGTGAGCCAGGCTGTTAGCTCGGGGCTTTGTCCCGGTACTTGTGCTGTACCGTCGAGGTCTGTGTCGTCTGACCTGGACACCCTCACTCTTGTGTTAGAGTTGTACGTCCGGCTGAGGGAAAGACGACAGTGGACAGTGACACTTGTGTTTGTTTTAGTCACTTGTAGCGCGCTCGTAGTTGGGGGTACGGACACCAGTAGACGTACTGGACCCCAGCTAGTCCTTTTCCAGTGCCTCACTCTAGCGAGCCCAGGCCAGGGTCTCTGGAGGTGCCAGGCATGGGCCTGTGACCGTGTGGTCTGCAGGTGGTGGTGTTTAGTTGGTCTCCACAGTTGCTTGACCTTTTTACGTGGAGCGGCAGCTGGACCTTTCGTCCGTGGCTGCGAGACTGAGAGGTAGACCTGTGTTAGTTGTCCGAGTCAGTTTCTGGTGTCGCGAACCAGTTCACGTGGCTCGTGTTGGCTGTCTCTACTTTAGCTTGTACACCTGTACTGGTTTGCCGTTTAATTATTACTGTTGTTTCTCGTAGTCGGCAGACGGTGAGTACTTTTACAGCTTTACTTACCTGCTTAGCTGTTATATTAATTGTTGGTGCTGTTTACTATTCGTACTCGTGGTGTTTGTTTCGCTCGGTTTTGGGGAGTTCCCTACTGAGCCAGTGACTAGAGAGGCTCACCCCTACCCCCACAGGTGAGAGCGAGGAGGACGTCTCTCGTCCGACGTCCAGTTCCAGGCCGCGTCGTAGCGGTGCAGGGTCAGCACCTCCAGCAGAGTAGCTTCAGCAGTGTAGTTTTGTAGTTGTTTACTTTCTTCAGTTGTACCTCGGGGTATGCCCCAGGCTCTTGTACTTCTTTTTAGTTTTTGTGAAAATTTGGCTATCTAAACCTGTGAAATATATATGAAATTTGGTGTGTTCCTTTATGTTTACACGGACTGTGGTTGGGTATCCCTTGCGAGGCTTCGGCCCGTTCGTGGGAGGCGGACTCGGATCAAGTACGTTATCGGTTTAACGGGCTTGGCCGAGGCGATCCGTCACACACTCAACCCAATCCCAATGGACATTTACAAAGACCAAGTTCTCTCCTTAAAGATGAGAATCTACTGTCAGGAAGGGGTTTTGTGAAAATGTCAGCAATTTGTTTTTCAGTTTCTATGAAGTGGAGTTCAAAGGATTTCTTTGCTACCTCATCTCTCAAGAAATGATGCATAATTTCAATATGCTTGGTTCTGGAATGCTGAATGGGATTTTTAGACAGATTTATTGCACTTGTGTTATCACATAGAATGAGAACACAACCTAAGTCTTGGTTATAATCAAGAAGTTGATGTTTCACCCAAAGAATTTGGGTTCCACACCTACCAGCAGCAACATACTCAGCCTCTGCAGTTGACAGAGCAACTGAATGTTGCTTCTTAGAAGCCCAAGAAATTAGGCACCCACCTAAGTATAAACACAAGCCACTTGTGCTTTTTCTATCTAATTTACAACCAACATAATCAGTATCACAATAGGCAATCAAATCTAACTTGCAATTAGCAGGATACCAAATTCCTAAATCACATGTTCCAACAAGATATTTGAAAATTCTTTTAACAGCTAACATGTGACTTTCTTTAGGATTTGATTGAAATCTAGCACACAAACACACACTAAACTGAATATCAGGTCTAGAAGTTGTAAGATAAAGTAGAGAACCAATCATACCTCTGTAGGTCTCTGGGTCTACTGACTTACCATTTGAGTCTTCTTCTAGCTTAGCATTAATGACAATTGGTGTGTTTGAATGCTTGAGGTTCTGAAAGTCAAACATTTTCAGAAGTTCTTTGACATACTTGGTTTGACTGATGAAGATTCCCTCATGTGTTTGGTTAACCTGCAATCCCAAAAAAAAACTTTAGATCTCCCATTAAACTCATTTCAAATTCATTTTTCATTTGATTTGAAAATTCATTACACAGGCCTTTATTGGTTGATCCAAATATTATGTCATCAACATAAATTTGGACTGCAATTATTTGATTATTTATTGTTTTTGTGAACAATGTTTGATCAACATTTCTTCTGGAATATCCTTTTTCAAGTAAAAAGGAACTCAAACGGTCATACCAAGCTCTTGGAGCTTGTTTAAGACCATAGAGAGCATTATGAAGCTTGAAAACATGATTATGATGTTTTTCATTTTCAAAACCAGGAGGTTGTTCAACAAAAACATTTTCGTTGATATATCCATTTAAAAATGCACTTTTAACATCCATTTGATAAACTTTGAATTTCATGGAGGATGCAAAAGCAAGGAAAATCCTAACTGCTTCTAGTCTAACTACAGGGGCATATGATTCTTCAAAGTCAATTCCAAACTTTTGATTGTACCCCTTTGCAACTAGCCTAGCTTTATTTCTTATGACTTGACCATTCTCATTCAACTTATTTCTGAAGACCCATCTAGTGCCAATGACTGTTTGGTCACTAGGTCTAGGTACTAATTCCCATACTTGATTTCTTTCAAACTGATGAAGTTCATCATGCATGGCATTAATCCAATCAGAACTTGATAAAGCTTCATCAATTGACTTTGGTTCAATCTGGGAAATTAGAGCTAGTGGGTCTTCTTCAATAGCATGCAGGAATGAAGATCTAGTCCTAACTCTATCATGCAAATTGCCAACTACATTATCTAATGGGTGATCTCTCAAATTTCGATGTTCAGAAATTACCTGTTGAGGGGTACTTAAATCTGGAGCAATGTTACCTGATCCACTTGAAGATGGTGAATTGGTGTTCAAGTTCTCACCAATGTCTTCAAGCTCCTCAACAGTTGGAGAAGAGTCCACAATGAAATCATCCTCTTCATTGTCTTGAATATCCCTGCAAGATTTAGAACTGTTAGTTGAAAAGGAATTTTCATCAAAAATAATATGTGGAGATTCTTCAATATTTTTGTTTTTGAGAATGTACACTCTGAAAGCTCTTGACACTTCTGAATAACCAAGGAAGATGGCATCCTGACTCTTAGCATCAAACTTGTCAAGATTTTCTTTATTATTGTTGTGTACATAACATTTGCACCCAAAGATTTTGAAGTAAGAAACAGTTGGCTTTTTGTTTTTCAATAATTCATAGGGGGTTTTTCTGATTTTTGGTCTGATCAAAGCTCTATTCAGAATGTGATTTGCTGTGTTTACAGCTTCAGCCCAGAAGGATTTGGGCAAATTGCTTTCTAAGAGCATGGATCTAGCCATTTCCACAAGAGTTCTATTCTTTCTTTCCACAACTCCATTTTGTTCTGGAGTTCTTGGTGAAGAAAACTTGTGGAAAATTTGAAGTTCAGCACATAAATCAGAAAAGGATTGGTTTTCAAATTCTCCCCCATGATCAGTTAAAATATTTTTGTTTTTATATGAAAAGTTTGTTAGGGCAGTGGTATAGAATTTTCTGAACTCAAGGCAAGTATCACTTTTGTGGGACAAGAAGATAACCCAAGTAAATCTGGTAAAATCATCAATGATTACAAACCCATATCTTTTGCCACTTAGACTTAGAACTCTTGTTGGGCCAAAAAGGTCCATGTGAAGTAGTTTTAGTGGCCTAGATGTGAGTACCTCATTGAAGTTCTTAAAAGATTTTCTGTTTTGTTTTCCTTGGGCACAGATCCCACAAACTTGATTTTCAATGTTAGAGAAAGATTCAGGAAGACCCTTAACCAAGTTCAGCCTTAACAGTTTATTTAGAGTTCTGAAACTTGCATGGCCAAGTCTTTTGTGCCAAGTCCATGCAATTTCATCTTTATTAGCAACAAAGCAAAGATTTTCAGAAAATTTTTTATTAAGGTCGATCATGTAAACATTGTTTTCCCTTTTTCCACAAAATTTTATTTTATCAGTTGATGAATCAATGATTTTACAGAAATTGGATTCAAACACAACTTTGTGACCTTTGTCACATAGTTGGCTAATACTTAGCAGATTGTAATCAAGACCATCAACTAATAAAACACTATCAACAGAGTTTGAGGAAGTTTGACCAACCTTTCCAGATCCAATGATCTTTCCTTTATTTTTACCTCCAAATGTTACTAAACCTCTCTCCTTCTCAATCAGGAATGAAAATTTGGCTCTATCTCCAGTCATGTGTCGTGAACACCCACTGTCAAGGAACCACACATTTGAATTGGGTGCACAACCTTTCTGCAAAATCAATTAGTGGAGAGAAGATTTTGGTACCCAAACAGAGTTGGGACCATCAGAATGTTTGGACAATGTTAACAAATCTTTTCTCACCCAAATTTGACTTGTTTTTTTATTTTTGTTTTATTACAGTGGTGTTCTCTGTCTTTTTCACTTTCTTCTTTCCTTTAGGAATGAAAACACCAGTGTTTTTGTTTTTGGTAGGAGGGGAGGTTTTCATTTGAGCATGAGAGTTTAGATGAGGAGGTGGAATCCAAGGATTTTGTTGGTACATCAGAAAATTTGGATAACAGAATTGGGGATGATACCAACATGGGTTGTAATGCCATTGGTTCCAATCAGCTTGATATCTTGTCTTGGAAGTCCAAGGTTTTTCATGAATGACTTCCTTTGACATTTTCTTATTTTTCAAATTTTTATTTGAATTTTTTATTTTATTATTTGTCTTGGTTGATGTTGAGCAGGTCGACCTCTCCTTGACTGGTGTCGACACAACAGCCACAGAATCCTTCTTCTTGTGGACTGGTGTCGACCTGTCAGGTGACTGTGTCGACCTGGTTGACTTGCTTTGTTTCTGAGTTTTTGGACTTTTTGGTGTTTTGCTTGAGGTTTGTTTGATTTCTGTGTTCTCAAGACTAGGGCCTTTGACAAATTTGATTAATGGTGCTTTATCTTTCCACCACAAGGAAAAGCGGGATTACCGACGGATATTTCCGACGGATTTATTGCCGTCGGTATTTCCGACGGATATTCCGACGGAAATATATCTGACGGAAAATACGTCTGAAATTCCGATGGAAATTAATCCGTCGGAAATATCCGTCGGTAATTCAAGAATACTGACGGATATTCCGACGGATATATTTCCGTCGGAATATCCGTCGGTAAACCTACTACACCTCCCCCGCGAAACCCCCCCTCTTTCCCTCTCCCGCTCTCTTTCCCTCTCCCGCTCTCTCTCTCTCTCTCTCTCTCTCTCTCTCTCTCTCTCTCTCTCTCTCTCTCTCTCTCTCTCTCTCTCTCGCTCTCTCTCTCTCTCTCTCGCTCTCGCCCCCGGTCGCCGACGACGGTCGCCGCCGCCGCCGCTCGCCTTCGCCGCTCGCCGCCGTCTCGCCGCCTGCCGCCGCTCGCCGCCGGCGCTCCCTTCCCGGTGAGTAGCTCTCCCCACCCCCGCCACCGTCCTCCGACCTCCCCCCACCCGGCCCCCCTCCCCCCCTGTGCGATCCCCCCCTCCCCCTGCACTCGGCCCCCCTCCCCCCCACCCGGCCCATCTCCCCCCCTGCGCAGTCCCCCCCTCCCCCCCCCCCCCCCCCCCCCCCTCCCCTTCCTACCCCCCCCCCCCCACCCGGCCCCCCTTCCCCTGCACTCAGCCCCCCTCCCCCCCACCCTCCCCCCCTCCCCTTCCCACCCCCCCCCCCCACCCGGCCGTTGGGATGCTAATATCTGTGTCTTATGCAATATAGTTGATATTTTGCCAGTAGGTCATTTTAACGTCATGCTTACTCTCATCCTAACCTTTTCTAGAAGTCTCAGTATCGCTTAATGTAAATGTACAAACACTATTTTCTGTGGACATTATGGACATTGATTGATTGTTGCTTTTCTTTTCTATCTTTCGCGATGTTGTTATGAAATATCAGAGTTACTTTCAGTGCATTTATTAGCCGGGAGACATTTTTCTCCTGATTAGAAAGACCATAGTTCATTTGTCAAGGATAGGCTGCTTGTGCAAATGAGACGTGTTCGTGTTCGTAGTACTTCCATTGTCATCATTAACAATTATCACTAGATCCTTGAGAAGGGACAGGAATTTTCTCCATTCGCCAACTTCAAGTTTGTCTTTTATCTATTCTTGTCACAGTTTACTGCGGACACTGTATTTTCTCAAGGTGTTAAGACTTTTGGGATGCTAGAAGGATAAGAAAGCTTTTTTTCACTGCATTTTTCCACTCCATTGATTCAGTAAAATGTTCCTTAGAAGAATTGGTGCAGTGATTTAAAAGTTGGCCAACTGACAACCTAGGCAGGCCAACTTGTCAGTTTGGGGCCTTTGACTGCCTGGGCAGTTCCTAACTCTTCATATTTCTGCTGTTTTTGACCATACTTTATTGATTGAATGTCCCTTGTGCCCTTGTATAAGTTGCATCTTTCTTTCTTCTTCTTACCCTTATCTGTCTTTTTGAGCAATTGCCAATTGTACTCAGCCCCCCCCCCCAACCCGACCCCCCTCCCCTTCCCACCCCCCCCCCCCCACCCGGCCCCCCTTCCCCTGCACTCAGCCCCCTCCCCCCCACCCGACCCCCCTCCCCTTCCCACCCCCCCCCCACCCGGTCCCCCTACATATTGTTGATGTGAATGGTATTTATCGTTTTAAAGTTGAATAACTTGATAAATAAAATGATGTAAGAACATTGATTGACTGTTTAAATCTAAGCTATGATACTTGGATTCTTGGATACACTAACATCTAAGATGTTAAATGGTCTTAAAACTGGTGCTAAAAGGGAGATAAACCCCCTTATCTCATTATCAAACTCCCTTTCATGTTTTGGTTATGCATGTATACCTCTTATTTTAATTAGTTTGGGAGTGATCTAAAGAGGGATAGTTACAAAAGGGTGTAACTTTTAATTAGAGTTATCAGCTTTTGTCTCTAGTTTGATATCATTTACATTAAGGGGGACACATGGTTTTCTAAGGAAAAAAATGCATCATTATTGAGTTATCTCTAGGAACAACTTTTATCCCGCTCCATGGTGGGATATCTACCCCCTTTAATAGCCCTTTAACCATGTATAAAATATCTTCAGGCTTATTCTAAATTGATTATCAAATTGGGTTAAAGTTTATCACCCATGTTAAGTAGGGTGCAAAACCTTTTAACAGGTTATCAAAACCCGCCATAATAAGAGGATCAGGTATAGGTAAATCTGGTATAGGATATTTATGTTTAGGGGATTTTTTGGTTTGAGATGGTTTAAATGAGAGATAGTTATGTAGGGGATAATTTTTAATGTAATGTACAATGTGATTTGATGTTCGTTAAGTTAACGAAACGGACGGTTATCGGGTTATTGGTTACCGTTGACATCCCTAGTTTGCATGAATAATCCATATTCTTTTGCCCTCGATACGGATGAATTGACTGTGCATATTCAAGAAGATTTGTCTTGGTGTACTCTAGTTGCAAATGATGTATTTCTATTGAATGTGATGGGACAGGTCAGGGTATAAGCTGAGACTACAGAGAACATCCTACAAGGTTTAGTTTTGATGAAAAGATTAAAGAGTAACCCACGTACACTAATCCTATAAAGTATACTTTTGATTTCAAACAAAGGAACCCTCCACACACCTTGACATACAAGGGTATTCTCAAAGGACCATTTTAAATGAGTGCATATTCTGTATCTGTCTCACCTAGATACATTGACAGGATATGGATATTTTGTAACAAGTTTGCATAAATGGAAAACAAAATCTGGAGGTTCTACTTTGAGTCGACTGAAGTGAGAGTTTATATTGTTGATTAATCCTTCTTTGTTCCTCTCATTAACTGTTCTGGCATACTGCATAAAACAATTTGTAGCCTTGTAATGAAAATGGCCAGTTAAAACATTTTCCAAAAATTAAGACATTCTCACCAAAAGATAACTACAAGTAATGCATTTTAGGTCATATGGACTGCCATTCTTTCAAGGGTTCTCAAATTAAAATAAAAAATGAGAGAAAGGATAAGATGGGGGAGGAGAACAGAGAAGCCCTAAAAATTAGTATGCGAAATAATCTCAATATATACATGAGCTTAACTATCTTCTCCAAACCCCAAAATGGGGCTATCTAGAATCTTACGGAAACAATGAACGTCTTACTGATGGCAACGACCGTTTTGTACCAGAACAAAATTGACAATAAGAAACAAAGACACATTAGTAATATGCCAAACTGAACTCGTCTACTCAGCTCATCTCAGCTCAAGGTTAAAATCTCGCCACTCTAATAAGATATACATCCCAATTTAGGAAAACAAAATTAGTACGAACTCTTCCTTCTAGACATTAGTTTAGTTTACGCTTAATTGTTCACTTTAAGTTTAATGATTAGTATTACACTTCTTATTTGAATGTATTTGCTTATTATTGCACTTGATTATATGTAATTTTATTACACTTGATTAGTATTGTAGTTTTTACATTTATGTAATTAATCAGCTTATTACTTTGAAGAATTAAAACTTAAAACCATGGGGAGCAGACTTCGGTTTCATGGGCCTCATACCCATGTTCTCAATAAAATATGTAAAAATATTTTATATCTTGTTTACAATAAGTTTCATGTTGGGAGTTTTGGCCAAAACCAATTAGAACGCATGATTATAGGGCTTTCCACAAAATCGTGATTCTCCATATAAAATGCCAATTCTGATTGACTTCGCGACCCACTATGTGGATGCCAATTCTGCTTAAATTGGTGGCACACACTCTGGACTATGTTCTTAATTATATTCAAAGCTTTTGGTAAATTAAGTTATTTATTATTTATCTTGCTCGCTGTTATTTTTTTACGCTTGACATGAAAATAAACAATGCAATGACTTTCTTTGTTAAACATATTGTTTACTTTCACAAATTTCACACTGCAAGTTAATTATTCAACATTCGTATGTTTATTTGTAGCCATTTGAGAGATTTTTTCATATTTACCATATTATGATTTAATTTCATATTTTAAATTACTCATGAATAAAATGTTATTAATTTTTTTTTTTGTAATTAGTGATGAGAGTTTGCGATTGGAAATTAGACTCAAAGAAGAACAAATGTCCAACGTATCAAAGTACTTGTTTGTTTGAACGTAAAATATTTCCGCTCGATATTCGAAGATTGCATGATGGTTTACTTTTGGTGAAAGAGAAGATGACGAAAATCATAAAGATTATTCGGAAAGAAGAAAGACAAAGTTTAGAAAATAAAAGTGGATTATCTGTTATTGTTCAAGATAAAAAATGAGTGCGATATTCTGTAATCTTACGACGCAGTTGGTGTGCTAGTATGTACATGTTTATTGGAAAAGACTGGTGTAAATTTGTGAAAAATAATTGTGTCAAAGAATTTGACATTCTCAAAGTTATGTCTTCCCATTATGTACGAAGAGATGTATTTGGCAAACTATATTTAGGGATATCAGTGGTTAGTTCACTCCCTAGGAAATCTACTGAGAAGCTGGTGAATAAAGAGCCGATCAAGTGGTGGTGGCCTAATATGAAGACATCACGGTTTGTGTTGTTTTTAATGTTCAATACCATTAAGTATTTATATAGTACTCAAATTTATTTGATATTCATGTATGTTTACTCTTCATTTATTTTTACGTCAACGCTTTATTTCACCCATTAGCTCTGGGACTCTCCATATAACGTATGTACGGTACTTGAATGATGTGAGGGTGTGTTGGATTTTAACTCGGGACATGACATTTAATATGTAGGAAAACACGCAAAGGACGGATTGGGTTGGGCATTCAAAGGACGGATCTAAAAACACCCAAGTATATATAAAAGGTTAAAACACACAACCCGGGGGTCCAAAATCCCAAATAGGGATCGGATCGACGTGCCGTTTTCTCCGACATGACCGGGTGGGTTAAAGTGACGTGTAGAAACTAACGGAATCCAATTTGGATCCCCGGATTGGGTTGGGCATTCAAAGGACGGATCTAAAAACACGGCTAAGCATATATAAATGGTCAAAACACGCAACCCGGGGGTCCAAAATCCCAAATAGGGATCGGATCGGCGTGCCGTTTTCTCCGACACGACCGGGTGGGTTAAAGTGACGTGTGGGAACTGACAGAATCCAATTTGGATCTCCGGATTGGGTTGGGCATTCAAAAGACGGATCTAAAAACACCCAAGTATATATAAAAGGTTAAAACACACAACCCGGGGGTCCAAAATCCCAAATAGGGATCGGATCGACGTGCCGTTTTCTCCGACACGACCGGGTGGGTTAAAGTGACGTGTAGAAACTGACAGAATCCAATTTGGATCCCCGGATTGGGTTGGGCATTCAAAGGAAGGATCTAAAAACACCCAAGTATATATAAAAGGTTAAAACACACAACCCGGGGGTCCAAAATCCCAAATAGGGATCGGATCGACGTGCCGTTTTCTCCGACACGACCGGGTGGGTTAAAGTGACGTGTAGAAACTGACGGAATCCAATTTGGATCCCCGGATTGGGTTGGGCATTCAAAGGACGGATCTAAAAACACGGCCAAGCATATATAAATGGTCAAAACACGCAACCCGGGGGTCCAAAATCCTAAATAGGGATCGGATCGGCGTGCCGTTTTCTCCGACACGATCGGGTGGGTTAAAGTGACGTGTGGGAACTGACGGAATCCAATTTGGATCCCCGGATTGGGTTGGGCATTCAAAGGACAGATCTAAAAACACCCAAGTATATATAAAAAGTTAAAACACACAACCCGGGGATCCAAAATCCCAAATAGGGATTGGATCGACGTGTCGTTTTCTCCGACACGACCAGGTGGGTTAAAGTGACGTGTAGAAATTGACGGAATCCAATTTGGATCCACGGATTAGGTTGGGCATTCATAGGACGGATTTAAAAACACGGCCAAGCATATATAAATGGTCAAAACACGCAACCCGGGGGTCCAAAATCCCAAATAGGGATCGGATCGGCGTGCCGTTTTCTCCGACACGACCGGGTGGGTTAATGTGACGTGTGGGAACTGACAGAATCCAATTTGGATCTCCGGATTGGGTTGGGCATTCAAAGGACGGATCTAAAAACACCCAAGTATATATAAAAAGTTAAAACACACAACCCGGGGGTCCAAAATCCCAAATAGGGATCGGATCGACGTGCCGTTTTCTCCGACACGACCAGGTGGGTTAAAGTGATGTGTAGAAACTGACGGAATCCAATTTGGATCCCCGGATTGGGTTGGGCATTCAAAGGACGGATCTAAAAACACCTAAGAAAATGATGGATCTAAAAATATTATTGTATTAAGTTTGAGAAATAATCACATGTTTTAAATTTTATTTTTGAAAATACTGTATTTCTTTTATTTATTATTAATGTTTCTCATTTTAATTTGTTTTAATATAGGATCCAGCTCCAGACGATGACGAGGCAGGGACAGCAGACGATCCAGCAGATCTATGTTGATTTTTGTATTCATTATGCTATATGATTTATATTTATTGTATCTTATGATTTTATGTTGATTGTTAGTATTTGTTAAATTTATGAATATTGTAGCAGGTTTGACATTGTAGCAATGTATTTTTATTTGTTTATTTAAAAAAATATATGTGTATTTTCCGACGGATTTTCCGACGGCTACGTTTCCGTCGGAAAGTATAAATTACCGACGGAAAAAGACCGTCGGTAATGCAGTCGGAAAATACTGACGGATTGGCCGATGGATAAGCATCCGTCGGAACTGATAAATTACCGACGGCAAAATACCGTCGGCAAGTCCGTCGAAAAATACTGACGGATTGGCCGACGGATAAGTATCCATCGGAAAATATAAATTACCGACGGTTAAAGACCGTCGGTAATTCGGTCGGCAAATACTGACGCCTTTACCGACGGATGAAATCTGTCGGAGATTTCGACCGAATTCCGACGGAATTTTCATCCGTCGGAAAGTTTTGACCAATTATTTCTGACGGAAAGTTTCCGACGAGTGTTGGACGGAAAGCGGTCGGAAGGCGCCTTTTCCGACGGATTTTCGACGGATTCAGTCCGTCGGTAATCCCGCTTTTTCTTGTAGTGTTCTTCTCACCAGATTTGTCTTTCTTAGATTTTTGTTTATCAAATCCTAGTCCATGAGAGATTGATTTCATTTTTGCTCCCAGCAAGGCCTCCAGATTATCTTTACCATTTGTGAATGTTTCAATAACTTCATCCTTTTCTTTTAGCTGGTTTTGTAAGGTTTTTATCTCTTCAATCTTTTGTTGTTTATCATGGTTTTCCATTTCCAGCTTTCCAGACAATTCTTTGAATTCAAGGGTGGCCTTTTGAGAGGCTAGCTTAAGCTCATCAATCAAATTCAAAAGATTTTCTTTTTCTTCATTCAGTTCAGTTACTTCATTTTCTAGTTCACAGATTCTTTTGTTTGAAGATTAGTTATGGTAAATGCTTTCAATTTTCTTTTTGAGATGTTTATTTTCTTTTCTCATTTCAGTGTATTTTTCAACAAGTTTTGCATAAGCATCCTGCCGATCTTCAACTGAAAAGTCTTCGAAACATGTACTTACCTTTCCATCATAGCTATTAGCCATGAAGCAAATTTCCTCACTATCAAAACTTGAGGATTTTTCTTCTTCTTCCTTTTCACTTGAGTCTTCATCAGACCAAGTGGCTACCATGGCCTTTGGCTTCTTGAATTTGTGAATCTTTTTGTGCTTCAACTTCTTGTTTTCAGGACATTCTCCCTTCATATGTCCTGGCTTGTTGCACCTGTAACAGATGACAATTTCGTCAGATTTTTTATTCTTATTTGAATTAGAAAAGGAAGTGTTTCTTTTACCTGATGAATATTTCTTTTTTCCAGACATTTTTCCTTTTCTATATTTCAAGAATTTTCTGAATTGCCTGGTCATGAGGGCAATTTCATCCTCATTTGACTCAGACTCATCAGAACTAGTTTTATCTTGACTCTTGTCTTTGTTACTAGATGAGGCCTTTAGAGCTACTGGCTTGGTTTTGATTATATGTTCTTCATTTCTCTTTATATTGATTTCATATGTCATTAAAGATCCTATCAACTCATCCAAAGAAATTTTGGACAAATCTTTAGAATCTTCAATCACAGTGGCTTTTGTGTGCCAAATTGAAGAGAGAGAACGTAGAATTTTTCTTACCAAGTCAGCATCAGTATAGTCCTTACCTAAGGCCTTTAGTCCATTGACTATGATTATAAACCTGGCAAACATTTCAGAGATTGTCTCATTAGATTTCATCATGAACAATTCATATTCAGATACAAGTATGTTAGCCTTGGTTTCTTTAACCTGAGATGTTCCCTCATAGAGTAACTCAAGTTTATCCCACATCTCTTTGGCAGATTTGCACATTGAGATTCTTGAGTACTCTTTGGGGTGAGCAGCACATTGAATCATATTCATGGCACTGTAATTCAATGTAGCTCTTCTTATCTGTTCCCTAGTCCAGGTTTCTTCCTCTCCCTGGTTTTCATAGGGTCCTAGCTCCACTACTTTCCAGATTTCATAATTTTGGGCTCTTAGAAAAACTTGCATTCTATTTTTCCAATAAGAATAGTCTGTTCCATTAAAGAATGGTGGCCTATTTACGGAATGACCCTCAGCTATGAATCCTCTAGAATCCATTTAATTAAACAGATGGTGCAAAGAAGGAAACACTCAGCAAGCAAACAATCAAGCAAGCAAATCACACAAAACACTCAGAAATTACTCAGATCAAATCAGATCAGGTGTAAACCCGCTCTGATACCAATTGAAGGATCGATAAAAGATAAGGACAAGATCTAGAAGGGGGGGGGGGTTGAATAGATCTAGGCCTACTAATGCGGAAGCTTAACCAATTTTAACAACTCTTGAATCAAAGGCGAATTGAAAAACATATTTCACAGATCTGAAGATAAATTGAGTGAGTTGTGCAAACGAAGTGTGTGTGAACAAATTGATTAGATGAATTTAAACGATCCTATCCATGCATCTAACGAAGAATAAGTTCAAACCACAATCAGATCAATGCACAGAGATTTTTAGGTGGTTCGGAAATCACACCATGTGATTCCTACATCCACCCCTCACACAGTGAGGATCCACTAACCAATCTGGGTACAACACACCCACTGGAGCCTGACAACTCCAACCCTTGAGTTTACAACTCACACGACCTCTAGAGCAAGACTACTCTAGACCCTGAGCAAGACTGCTCAACAAACACCTTGAGTACGACGACTCAAACACCACTGAGCTCGACGGCTCACAAACAACTTGCTAGAAAAATACAAGACTCAGATCCTCTAGCAAAAGATCTAGTCCAACAAGAGTGAATTCATGAGACTCATGCAACAACCTATGCACAATCTCAGAATTACTCAGAAGAGAAAAATGAAGATGAGAATTGTACTGATAGCTTTTCTCTTCAGATGTACTCCCTTGTAGAAGGTCGAATTGTAAGGTCTTTGATCTCTGGATGTTCCTGGGCGATGCTCTGCAATTTTGATCTTCAGGATCTTCCTTGAATTCTTCACAAGAATCGGCTTCTACTTGATCTGCTTCCTTGAGGTGATCCAATTGCTTCTTCAACGATCAATCTCCACTTCTCACGCTTGAGCAGATGAGAATTTGGCTTGAGGAAGCACCAGGAAGGCAAGAACAGGGAGGAGGAACCTTCTAGCCGCCAATGGGACTTCTGGGAGGCTCTGAAAGGGTTCTCTTATGTTGGATGGCCAATTGGAGGGTATTTATACCCCTAATAGTCCAAGTGTACCCTTGGGGGTCGTGGGCACATGATCCAAGGCTTATCCAACAAATCCCTAGGGTGCCACGTGTCCAGAACAAAGTTTAAGTCACAGAGATTCCGGAGTGTGTCGACCTGCCCTTGAGGTGTGTCGACACACTGTCCCAGACTGGCAAAACAATTCCCTGGGAGAGGTCTCTAGTGTTGACCTGAGATGATCCAGTGTCGACCTGCTGTCCCAGACAGCAAAACAGGCCTTCTGGGAAGGCTCTCTAGTGTCGACCTGCCTGCCTTTGGTGTCGACCTGAGATTGAAGCATGTTGTCTTGTTTCTCTGGAATCTGACTCTAGTGTCGACCTACCCTGGACTAGTGTCGACACTAGATGATCTTTTCTTTACATTTATGCCTTTGCTCTGAACCATTGTGTCGACACCATTGATGGTTGTGTCGACACTACCTTTGCAAGAAATGTTTGTCCCTGAGAAAATAAACACATAAATCATTAAATAAATGTACTATCATGAATATAAATGATAAATGTGCTTGGAAATATGCTTTTTGAATATTGGTAATTCAGGTGATGTATTTCACATGTTCCAATTTTTATGCATTAAAATCACAGCTTGTCATCATCAAAATATGAGGGGAAATGACTTGTTTTCACACTCAACCCAACAATGAATACTGGAAAATAGCAGGAAAATGTTTTGGATGTGGTCAGAAAGGATATATGATTAAGGATTGTCCACTCAAAGCAGACCAGACAAATCCACAAAAGCCACAACCCTACTTTTAGCAAGCCCCAAAACAACCACCCAAAGGACCAGCTAGAGTTTTCACTTTGACAAAAGAAGAAGCTCAAGACACCCCCACTGTGGCTAAAGGTATTCTCCTAACTGAAAATATGTATGCTCGAGTGTTATTTGACCCTGGAGCAACTCACTCTTTTTTTTCTCAGATGTTTGTTAATTCTATATCTCAAAAATCAGAGCAATTGGTAGAAAGTGTGGTACTTGACTATCCTACTGGTCAAATAGCTATTCTTACCTCTGTCATCCTGAAATAAACCTAAAAATTGGAGAGCATGAACTTACAACATATGTATATGTACTGGACAACATGCAAGATTTTGATATAATACTAGGAATGGATTGTTTGGCAGAAAATCATGCATTACTAGATTGCCATAAGAAAGTTTTAACATTTAAAAGGCCGGGATTAGAAGATTTCAGCTATAGATGTCCAAAGATTGATGGAAACAAGAAGACTGTATCAGCACTTAAAGTCATTAAATGGTTGAGAAACGGTTGTCAAGGCTATCTAACAAGTGTAATGGCCATATCAAATGAGTATAAACAGATATCAGTCCAAGATATTGATGTTGTGAAGGAATTTCCATATGTTTTTCCAAATGATCTATCTGGATTACCTCCAAGTAGGGAAATTGATTTTGCTATTGAACTTTTGCCTGGGATTTTACCTATATCTATAGCCCCTTATAGAATGGCACCAGCTGAGTTGACAGAATTAAAGAAACAGTTGCAAGACTTATTAGACAAAGGTTTTATTAGACCTAGTGTGTCACCATGGGGAGCTCCGATATTGTTTGTGAGAAAGAAAGATGGATCCCTCAGATTATGTATTGATTATAGGAAGTTAAATCAGGTCACAATCAAGAACAAATATCCACTACCTAGAATTGGTGATTTATTTGATCAACTTTGATCTGCCACAATATTCTCTAAGATAGATCTAAGGTATGGATTTCATCAATTGAGAGTTAAAGAAGATGACATTCCCAAAATAGCATTTAGAACCAAATATGGACACTATGAGTTTTTAGTATTGCCCTTTGGATTGACTAATGCCCCTGCGGCATTTATGGATCTGATGAACAAGGTATTTCAGCCATATTTGGACAATTTCGTGGTGGTATTTATAAATGATGTGTTGATATATTCATCTAATGAAGAAGAACACAAGGAACACTTGAGAATTATACTACAAACCTTAAGGAATCATCAATTGTATGCTACATTAAGTAAATGTGAGTTTTGGCTCAAAGAAGTGAAATTTTTGGGCCATGTGATTTCTGGAAAAGGTGTGGCGGTAGACCCGAGTAAAGTTGAAGCAATTCTGAATTGGGAAAGACCCAAAAATCCATCAGAAATCTGAAGTTTCGTGGGATTAGCGGGCTACTACAGGAGATTTATTGAAGTTTTTTCTTCTATAGCTACGCCTTTGACTCAGTTAACCAGAAAAGAGATACCTTTCGTATGGAATAAGAAGTGTGAGGCCAATTTTCAGGAATTAAAAGGGAAACTTACCACCGCTCCAGTTCTTACTTTACCTCAAGGATCAGGAGGATTTATAGTGTATATAGATGCATCTCAAAGAGGAATTGGATGTGTTCTTATGCAGCATGGGAAAGTGGTAGCATATGCTTCTAAACAATTAAAGGATCATGAAAGGAATTATCCAGCCCATGACCTAGAGTTGGCAGCAATTATACATGCTTTGAAGATTTGGCGCCAATATTTATATGGAGAACAATTTGAAGTTTATACTGACCATAAGAGTTTAAAGTACATATTTTCTCAGAAAGAACTGAATTTAAGACAAAGGAGATGGTTAGAATTTTTGAAGGATTATGATTTTACATTGAATTACCATCCGGGTAAGGCTAATGTGGTAACTGATGCTTTGAGCAGAAAGAAATCAAGAGCACTTCAATTACACCAACGATGGAAAGAAATGATAGATCTGATTGATTACTCACCAAGGTGTGGTGAGGAAAATTTGATACTGGCACAATTGACAGTAAGATCAGTACTAGTAGATAAAACTGGTGAGGTACAGAACCAAGATCAAAAACTAAAAGAGATGGTGAACAAGCCAGGATACATCAAAGATAATCAAGGAATAATCAGGTTTCAAAACAGAATATGCATACCGGAAAGTGAAGAAATCAAAAAGGAATTATTGAAAGAAGGACACAAATCTCAGTATTCAATCCACCCTGGTAGTTCTAAAATGTATCAGAATATGAAAAAGCAATTTTGGTGGCATGGAATGAAAAAGGACATAGCAAATTTTGTGAGTAAGTGTTTAACATGCCAACAAATTGAAGCTGAACACCAAAAGCCAGCCGGACTTATGCAACTAATTGAAATTCCAGTATGTAAGTGGGAGCAGATAACTATGGATTTTGTAATGGGTTTGCCAAAGACAAGAAAGAAGCATAATGCTATTTGGGTAATTGTGGATAGACTAACTAAATCGACTCATTTTCTAGCAATTACAAATACTCAAGCATTGGAAGACTTAGGCTCAATTGTATATAAAAGAAATAGTGAGACATCATGGAATTCCCTTATCAATCATTTCAGATAGAGATCCAAGGTTCACTGCTAGATTTTGGAAAAGTTTGCAAGCAGCCATGGGTACACAATTAAGATTTAGTTCAACATATCATCCACAAACTGATGGCCAATCGGAAAGAACTATTAGAACACTAGAAGACATGTTGAGAGCATATAGTTTAGATTGGCATGGCAGCTAGGATGATCACCTACCCCTAATTGAGTTTGCATATAACAATAGTTACCATACAAGCATTGGGATGGCACCTTATGTAGCAACCTGAATTTTTTTCGAACGAAATAAAAATTGACATAATATTAAAATTTTTTATTTATTAGAAAATCAAATAGAAGAAAATAAATTACATAGGAAATTAATGGAAAGAGAATTAAATAAAACCCATTAAATGAAAACAAGTGATGGGCTTTATTAAATTGACCCATTAGAAATCAGTGGGCTAAAATAGAGATTTTAAAAAATGGAATAATAGAAAAATATCTAAAATTCGTAACTAAAATATTACTTAAATAAAAAGAGGGTATTCAATGCATTAAATTAAGTAATTTGGGTTGGATTTGGAATCCTAAACCTACCCCAATTGCTTGGCAATGAAATCCCCTCTCTCTTAACTCAACTAGGAGATCTCTTGATTAAAAAGGGGAGAGGAGAATAGGAAACTCGAAATTAAAGAGGAATTAGACTTAAATTAGGAAAGGGAATGGGGAGAAGCTTAAATACTTCTCTAAAACCCTTATGGCCGGCCCTAGCTCGTGCCAAGAGGTTGTGGGATCAGGAAGAGAGGCCAAGAGGAGGAGAAATCGTGGGAGAAAGGAGTTCTCAAGCCCTCAACCCGAGTTCTTCAAGTCTTAACCCTAGAAGAGGAAAACAATTAAAGGTAGGCATTCTCACGAGCATAAACTATAAAATTTTAACTGTAGGTTCTTCCCATCATCATGAGCAATATTCTCAAGTTCCATGATTTATCATCGAGTCAATATTTACTTCTTGATTTTCGAAGTTCTGCACTTCTCTTGACCCCGAACCCCCTTATTAAATCTTGTTCTCCTTCTACACTTAATCTCATACCACGAAATTTTTATTGAAGATTCTGATGGATGTTAGGTTTCATTTGCCCTTGAAAGCCCTAATTTCCATCCACCCTATCATGCGAATTAATTCGTTGATCTCAATTGTGCATAGTTCTATGTTCGTCATGAATACTCTCTATTAAACCATGTTGAAACCTTTGTTTCTTTCCAATTCTGATTTACTGGAAGTACCCATGCATGTCTGGATATGTTTAAAACTAGTTTTGCAATTTTTCATGCACTATACAATTTGTTCTTAGTTTTAGAACCACCCTGTGTCAAAACAGGGAAAGTCTGGTCCGTAATCCAAGACATGTCTGATTCTTGTCAGACTCGGGCACAGACCACCAGAACGTGACGGCCCGATAGGCCGTGTTCTGTGGTCTAGTTACGACAGTCTGCCAGTCGGGTTCTGAACGCAACATGCATAGTCGTCGCGATCGCTGTGCCTGGCCGGAACGGCTTGTCGCGTTCCTTACAGGTCTCTGTCGCATTCTCAGTGCCTGATCAGACAAGCCTGTCACGATCCTTACAAGGCAATGTCGCATTCTGATCCGACAAGCATGCCGCGATCCTTACAAGGCACTGTCGCGTTCTGATCTGACCCCGTCGCGATCCTTACAAGTGTCCGTCGCGATCACGGGATTTTTGCAGAAAAACCCCTGATTGCAATGCACTAATTGCCTAGTGTGCTTATACACTTTAATCTCATTTATACCTATAGTAATTGCACTTAATATAAATTGAACAATTATATGTGATTTAAAATACAAACACACAACTAATTTCCATCTATGATTTCATGACACATGCACAAACTTTGAACCATCCAAGTATGGCTTAATTAGTATGAACATGTGATATAATATATTTGGTAATTTATGCAATTAAATTGCCTTATTTATAAATGAACTTGTCCTCGATTCTCGCATTATTTTGGAACACCAATCTCGATGCTCCACTGTTCTAGAACTCCTCTAGAACGTCGAGCACTTGTTTCTATAATTACCCTCTTTCTTGACTTAGACGAACTCTCCGTCAAATATTTCTTCTGTCAGACTAGTGAGTCTTTGTTCAAGGCCTCCGTAAGTCTCCTCTGTCCATGGATTCCCACATGGTCGACGAGAGGGTTGTACCCTAACACCTATGATACCCTTTAGGGATCAATACGATCCAAACGGCTATTAGAAGTTCACTCTTATCTTGAATCATGCCGGACCTCTGGACCTGTGCATAACAAGGACAGCGGTAGGGTTGTGAGTTCCACCTGACTGCCAACACCAAGTGTGCGTGTTGTGCAACTGTTACTATCGCTTGTTTGCTCGACGAGTTACGAGCAATGACCCCTAGGTCTCATCTATACTCTACTCTCTCATCTATTCACGTTCACTCTGCTATCTCGTCTGTTCGTCTAGTGCTCTTATCTATTTCTTGGTACTCAATATTAGCCATTGATTGATTGTTTAAAGATAAACAATATAACCAATGCCTAGCAATATATAAAGGGCCCGATCTGGTCTTGGGTTGTGCGCCCGAAAGTGCTAGTGCCCATGGGAGTTAAATGATCATAGTGTCTGGCATTACACTCGAGTGCTATCTATCTCGACTATCTAAATGACAATCAAAACGTGCTATATTCTCTCCTTGTCTATTGACAAAAAGTGCTATGCTATACTCGTCGTGCTATTGTTATACTTTGTGCTATTATGCTATGGCCATCCTGCTATTTTTGTCCTATTCCCCACAGTTGTGCTATTTTTGGAAAGTCTATATTTGGAAAGTCTTGCTATTTCGTTCACGTGCTATCACGCTATTACTCTACTTTCTCATTCTATCATTAGTTACTCTGCCTTTAATGCATTAATTATTTAAAGCCTGCTTGAGCCTGAGATTTAAGTCCTACTGAGCGTTGTTCGCTCACCTTGTGTTATTTTTCGTTGTGTTCTCAGGTGAGACCGAGGATGAACTATACACTCAAGAGGACGGGAATGACCTGGAGTGATGTCATGAGTACCCTAGCATCCTATTACTATGTTTAGCGTTGTAGTAGTTAAGTTTGAAGTTTAGTCTCTTGCTTTATTTCAATGTAATTGGGCCCTATAGAATGACTCTGATATTAGTGGTGGTAACTAGACATTTGAAATTTATATGTGAGAAAGGTTTGTTTTAGTATTATTCATTGTGCAATGGTTTGATGTCTAGTATTTGCTCTATACCTTTTCTTGCAACTGCCTCGCGTTCTGATATTCCGCGTCGGGGCGTGATAGTTTTGTGGTATCAGAGCCTAGGTTATTCTTAAGTATAGGATGATCTAGATTAACCTGCCTCGACTATAGTCAATTGCCCTACCTATGTGAGTTGTGGTTAGAGCCAAGGGTAACTAGCTAAAATGAACTCACACACACACAAATTGAATTCCACATCGATATCATGACACTAAGTTATTTTATAGGAACTAAGCAATCAAGATGACTGCTAAATGTGCTCAAATGAGGGGCATGAAACAAACCATCCAAGAACTGACGCGCACCATTGTGCAAGCTACCCAAGGAGGTGGCAATCATGGTGCAGGCGACCTGCATCGCAACTTTAGAAGTCTGAACCCACCTAGGTTCAGCGGATCCACGGATTCGGATGAAGCTGAGCACTGGCTCAAAGAGACGGAAAGAATTTTTTGTGTTATGCAATGTGCAGCAGGGGATAAGCTGCTACTGGCCACATTTCAATTGGAGAAGGACGCCCGCGCTTGGTGGGAGTCAGTGGAAGCGACTCGGGAGAACAGTCAATTCACCTGGACCGAATTTAAAGAAGCTTTCAACTCCAAGTATTTCTCCTAACGTGTCCAAGAAAGGAAGGCTGTGGAATTCTCTGCTCTTAAACAGCGGAGCTCGACTGTGGCTGAGTATGAAGCCCAATTTTCAAGATTGGCACGATATGCTGAACACCTGGTGAACACTGAGAGGATGAAGGCTAAGTGCCATCTCAACGGCCTCAAGCCTCAATACATTACTCAACTCGCACCTCTCGACATCCAGATAGGGGTGTCAATGGGCTGGGTTAATTTGAAGCCCAATGGGTAGTCCACTCCAAACTCAATTTGGGTTAAAATATGATGGCCCATGGATCTCTATTGAAGCCCATTTGTCAAACCCATCACTTGATGGGTTGGACTCGGGTTAGCCCATTGGGCTAAGAGACATCAATAACAACCATACCTATCAATAACCACCATACCTACACATGCATTAAAAACATGCTTAAATAAAGAAACCGGTTTTCACCACACCAATAGTTCCCTTTAAATTAAAACATGCTTAAATTAAAATAGTGAATCTATCTACATATTAGCTTGATGGGCTGAAACGGGTCCCAATGGGCTACCATGGGTTTGTTTTACTTTGATCCATTAAATTTGGGTTGGACTTGGGTTGGGTTATTTTAGTGTTGGGCTAAACTGGATTTAAATTGGGCCAGCCCAAGCCCACCCATTGACACCCCTACATCCAGACCTACGCCGAGATGGTGAAGAAAGCACAGCTACTAGAAGATGCTATGGACTTTACCGACCATATAAAAGGGAAGTTCGTGAAAAAGGAAATGACCTCGGGTCAGTCATCTGCTAAACTGAACAACGACAAGAAGCATCCCTTCAACATCACGGAGGGATCCAACCAAGAAAGGAACCTGAAGGTTTTCGTACCCAACACTCCAACTAAAAGCAACTGCAAGCACTGTGACAAGCCGGGTCACTCGGTTGAAGAATGCTAGAGGAAAGCTGGCGCATGTCTGCGTTGCGGAAGCCGCGAGCACTGCATTCCCGAGTGCCCGCTACTAAAAGAGCATGAGAGGCGCCCTAATGCACCTAAGAAACAAGGAAGGTTTCAAGCCCTGCATAATGAGGAAACCACCGAGGAAGGAGGCATGGTAGAAGGTACCTTACAAGTTTTCTCCTTATCAGCATTTGTTCTATTCGATACTGGAGCTACTCATTCATTTATATCTCAAAATTTTGCTGATACCTTGAATACCAAACCTACATCCATGGGTTGTGAGTTCTCTGTCACAACACCACGAGGAGAAAAGGAGAAACTGAACAAATACTTTCCATCTGCCGACATAATGATCGGAGACCATAACTTAAAAGCCGACCTGGTATGTATGCCCATGGAAGGCTATGATGTAATTTTGGGAGCCGACTGGTTGTCCACTTACGGGGCAAGCGTCGATTGTAAGAAAGGGAGAGTGACGTTTAGTGACTTTCCTAAAATGGCATTCTCGGGGATTAGACATAAGAGACGGATGTCTCTAATCTCCACCATAAAAGCTCATAACATGATAAGGAAAGGTTGTATTGCTTTCCTAACAGTCGTAGTTGTGGAAAAGAAGGGTTCTAAGATAGAAGACATTCACATAGTTCAGGGTTACCCTGAGGTATTCCCCGAAGACTTGCCCGAGATTCCCCCTGAACGTGATGTCAACTTCGCCATTAAGCTGATCCCTGGAGCTACAACGGTATCACGCCAACTGTACCGGATGTCACCTACCGAGCTAAAAGAATTAAAGGCACAACTGATGGAGCTGCTGGAGAAAGGGTTCATCAGACCAAGTACTTCCCCATGGGGAGCACCTATGCTATTCGTAAAGAAGAAAGATGGATCGATGAGGCTGTGCATTGACTATCGTCAACTCAATCAGCTGACCATCAAGAATAAATACACATTGCCTAGGGTCGATGAACTGTTCGACCAAATATCTGGAGCTCAATATTTCTCCAAGATCGATCTTCGATCTGGCTATCACCAAATGAGGATCAAGGATGACGATATCTTCAAAATGGCTTTCAGGAGCAGGTATGAACATTATGAATTCGTCATTATACCTTTTGGTCTAACCAATGCTCCTGCAGCCTTTATGCAACTCATGAACAGCATATATCGGCCATACCTTGACAAGTTCATGGTCGTCTTCATCGACGATATCCTCATATACTCCAAGACCAAGGAAGAGCATGAAGAACAACTGAAGATAGCACTGCAAGTCTTGCGAGACAACAAACTGTATGCAAAACTTAGCAAGTATGAATTCTAGCTCGAAGAAGTGTCCTTCTTGGGCCATGTCATCTCAAAGGACGGCATCTCAGTTGATCCCTCCAAAGTCGAAGTTGTACTCAAATGGGAGAGACCAACTAGAAATGGGAGAGGCCAACTAGCGTCACCGAGATAAGAAGCTTCTTGGGACTGGCTGGCTACTACAGGCGGTTCATCAAGGACTTCTCCAAGATCGCCGTTCCTCTCACGCGTCTGACACGAAAGGAGAATTCCTACTCCTGGAGTAAAGAGTGTGAGAAGAGTTTCCAAACTCTCAAAGATTGCCTGACCTCAGCACCTGTTCTCACTCTACCAATGGAGGGAGAAGGTTTCTCTGTCTACACCGATGCCTCAGGGATTGGGCTAGGTTGTGTGCTAATGCAAAAGGAGAAGGTTATTGCCTATTCTTCAAGACAACTGAAGACACATGAAGTCAACTATCATGTACATGATCTCGAACTGGCTGCTGTGGTCTTCGCCTTGAAGATCTGGAGACATTATCTATATGGAGAGAAATTCACTGTCTACTCAGACCATAAAAGTTTGAAGTATTTATTCTCCCAGAAAGAACTCAACATGAGACAGAGAAGATGGCTAGAATACCTCAAAGATTTCGACTTCAACATTCAATACCATCCAGGCAAGGGAAACGTCGTGGCTGATGCTCTTAGTAGAAATCCGGTGGCATCTATTTCAAGTCTAGTCCTTAGCGAGATGCAACTACTAGAACAATTCGCAAGGTTAGACTTAAATATTGAACATAGAGATGATCGAGTCTTGGTTGCCAATATCAAGATTCAATCCGACTTTCTGGAAGAAATCAAAGCCCAACAAGATAATGACCCATTCTTAGTTCGCATCAAGGAAACTCTAGCCGAAAGGTCAGACTTTGCCATGACTGAGGATGGAAGGCTAGTATTTCAAGGGAGGACATACGTCCCCGACAATGAAGAACTGAAGAGGAAGCTAATGGATGAAGCTCACAAGACAAAGTACACTATTCATCCTGGAGGTACCAAAATGTATCAAGATATGAAGAGAACGTTTTGGTGGCCGAACATGAAGAGAGAGGTAGCCGAACATGCCGCTCACTGCCTTACTTGTCAATAGGTAAAAGCAGAGCATATGCGCCCTGTAGGCGTGCTCAAACCACTAGACATTTCAGAATGGAAATGGGAAAGCATTGGCATGGACTTCATCATGGGGTTACCCAAGACTCGTGGTGGACTCGATGCCATATAGGTCATTGTTGACCGGCTAACCAAATCCGCTCACTTCCTTGCTATAAAGAGTAAGTGGTCGGTAGAAGTACTAGCCGCCTTATATGTCAAGGAGATTGTAAGACTGCATGGAATTCCATCATTCATAGTCTCAGATCGAGATCCAAGATTCACGTCTCATTTTTGGAAAGGACTACAAGGTGCACTTGGTATTAAACTCAACTTTAGTACCACGTTCCATCCACAAATCGATGGGCAAACTGAAAGAACCAACCAAATAGTTGAAGACATGTTGAGAGCCTGCACTATAGATTTCCAAGGTTATTGGAACGAGCACCTACCTCTAATTGAGTTCGCCTATAACAATAGTTATCAGGCAAGCATTAAGATGGCACCGTTCGAAGCAATCTACAGAAGGAACTGTAGATCACCTGCATGCTGGAATGAGGTTGGAGAACAACAATGGCTAGGCCCAGAGATGGTACAAAATACCACAAGAGACATTCAGGTGATCAGAGACCGGCTCAAGATTGCTCAATCCAGACAGAAGAGCTACACCGACAAAAGAAGCCGAGATCTGGAATTTCAAGTGGGAGATCATGTATTTCTAAAACTGTCACCTACTCGTGGCATTCAAAGATTCAGTGTAAAGGGAAAGGTCAGCCCTAGATTCATCGGTCATTTTGAAGTACTCGAAAGGATTGGTGAGGTTGCATACCGACTGACTTTACCACCAGACCTGGCATGTGTACACAATGTGTTCCATGTCTCCATGCTCAGGAAGTATGTCTATGACCCCACACACATCATTCGCCACGAGAAGTTGGTGCTGAACAAGGATGTGACATACGAAGAGAAGCCAGTCAAGATACTGGAAAGGAAAGTACAACAACTCAGGAACCGTCTCATCCACGTGGTTAAGGTCTTATGGAATAACCGCAGAGTGGAAGAAGCCACCTGGGAACCAGAAGGACTCATCAGACGTAACTACCCCGATCTCTTCGGTAAGACAATTCCTCCCTTATGATCATATGAATTTAGGGACCAAATTCTTTTTAAGAGGGGGAGGATGTAGCAACCTGAATTTTTTTTATTTGATTATAAAATAGATTTATTAGAAAATAAATTACATAGGAAATTAATGGAAAGAGAATTAAATAAAACTCATTAAATAAAAACAAGTGATGGACTTTATTAAATTGACCCATTACAAATTAGTGGGCTAAAATAGAGATTTTAAAAAAGAGAATAATAGAAAAATATCTAAAATTCGTAACTAAAATATTACTTCAATAAAAAGAGGGTATTCAATGCATTAAATTAAGTAATTTGGGTTGGATTTGGAATCCTAAACTTACCCCAATTGTTTGGCCACAAAATCCCCTCTCTCTCAACCCAATTAGGAGATCTCTTGATTAAAAAGGGGAGAGGAGAATAGGAAACTCGAAATTAAAGAGGAATTAGACTTAAACTAGGAAAGGGAATGGGGAGAAGCCTAAATACTTCCCTAAAACCCTCATGGTCGGACCTAACTCATGCCAAGAGATTGTGGGATCAGGAAGAGAGGCCAAGAGGAGGAGAAATCGTGGGAGAAAGGAGTTCTCAAGCCCTCAACCCGAGTTCTTCAAGTCTTTACCCTAGAAGTGGAAAACGATCAAAGGTAGGCATTCTCACGAGCATAAACTATAAAATTTTAACTGTAGGTTCTTCCCATCATCATGAGCAATACTCTCAAGTTCCATGATTTATCATCGAGTCAATATTTACTTCTTGATTTTCGATGTTCTGCACTTATCTTGACCCCGACCCCCCTTATTAAATTTTGTTCTCCTTCTACACTTAATCTCATACCACGAAATTTTTATTGAAGATTCTGATGGATGTTAGGTTTCATTTGCCCTTGAAAGCCTTAATTTCCATCCACCCTATCATGCGAATTAATTCGTTGATCCCAACTATACATAGTTCTATGTTCATCATGAATACTCTCTATTAAACCATGTTGAAACCTTCGTTGCTTTCCAATTCTGATTTACTGGAAGTACCCATGCATGTCTGGATCTGTTTAAAACTAGTTTTACGATTTTTCATGCACTATACAATTTGTTCTTAGTTTTAGAACCACCCTATGTCAAAACAGGGAAAGTCTAGTCCGCAATCCAAGACTTGT
Source organism: Colocasia esculenta (assembly GCA_014218235.1). Lineage (NCBI taxonomy): Eukaryota > Viridiplantae > Streptophyta > Magnoliopsida > Alismatales > Araceae > Colocasia > Colocasia esculenta. The sequence continues at coordinate 24,983,359 of CM024759.1, forward strand.
CTGATTCCTATCGAACTCGGGCACAGACCACCAAAACGCGACGGCCTGATAGGCCGCGTTCTATGGTCTGGTTGCGACAGTCTTCCAGTCATGTTCTGAACGCGATAGGCATCGCCGTCACGATCGTTGTGCTTGGCCTGAATGGCCGGTCGCGATCCTTACATGGCACTGTCGCATTCTGATCCGACCCCATCGCGATCCTTACAAGTGCCCGTCGCGATCACATGATTTTTACAGAAAAACCCCTGATTGCAATGCTCTAATTGCCTAGTGTGCTTATAACATTTAATCTTAGTTATACCCGCAGTAATTGCACTTAATATAAATTGAACATTTATATGTGATTTAAAATACATACGCACAACTAATTTCCATCTATGATTTCATGACACATGCACACACTTTGAACCATCCAAGTATGGCTTAATTGGCATGAACATGTGATATAATATATCTGGTAATTTATGTAATTAAATTGCCTTATTTATAAATGAACTTGTCCTCGATTCTCGCATTATTTTGGAACACCGATCTCGACGCTCCACTGTTCTAGAACTCCTCAAGAACATCGAGCACTTGTTTCTATAATTACCCTCTTTCTTGACTTGGACGAACTCTCCGTCGGATATTCCTTCTGTCGGACTAGTGAGTCTTTATTCAAGGCCTCCGTAAGTCTCCTCTGTCCATGGATTCCCACATGGTCGACGAGCGGGTTGTACCCTAACACCTGACTGCCAACACCAAGTGTGCGTGTTATGCAACTGTTACTATCGGTTGTTTACTCGACGTGTTACGAGCAATGACCCCTAGCTCTCATCTATACTCTACTCTCTCGTCTATTCACGTTCACTCTGCTATCTCGTCTGTTCGTCTAGTGCTCTTATCTATTTCTTGGTACTCTATATTGGCCATTGACTGATTGTCTAAAGATAAACAATATAACCAATGCCTGGCAATATATAAAGGGCCCGATCTGGTCCTGGGATGTGCACCCGAAAGTGCTAGTGCCCATGGGAGTTAAATGATCAGAGTGTTTGGCATTACACTCGAGTGCTATCTATCTCGACTATCTAAATGACAATCAAAATGTGCTATATTCTCTCATTGTCTATTGACAAAAAGTGCTATGCTATACTCGTCGTGCTATTGCTATACTTTGTGCTATTGTGCTATGGCCATCCTGCTATTTTTGTGCTATTCCCGACACTTGTGCTATTTTTGGAAGGTCTTGCTATTTCGTTCACGTGCTATCACGCTATTACTCGACTCTCTCGTTCTATCATTAGTTACTCTGCCTTTAATGCATTAATTTTTTAAAGCCTGCTTGAGCTTGAGATTTAAGTCCTACTGGGCGTTGTTCGCTCACCTTGCGTTATTTGTCATTTTGTTCTCAGGTGAGACCGAGGATAAACTATACACTCAAGAGGACGGGAACGACCTGGAGTGATGTCAAGAGTACCCTAGCGTCCTATTACTATGTTTAGTGTTGTAGTAGTTAGGTTTGAAGTTTAGTCTCTTGCTTTATTTCAATGTAATTGGGCCCTATAGAATGGCTCTGATATTAGTGGTGGTAACTAGATATTTGAAATTTATATGTAGAAAAGGTTTGTTTTAGTATTATTCATTGTGCAATGGTTTGATGTCTAGTACTTGCTCTATACCTTTTCTTGCAACTGCCTCGCGTTCCGATATTCCGCGTCAGGGCGTGACACCTTATGAAGCATTATATGGTAGACCCTGTAGATCACCCCTCTAATGGGTAGAAGTGGGAGAGAAGAATCTCATTGGGCCAGAATTAATTCAAAACTGTTCAGAGAAAATTGAACTAATCAGGAAGAGATTATTAGTAGCTCAAGACAAACAGAAAAATTATGCTGATAAGAGAAGAAGGCCACTAAAATTTAATGTGGGAGATCATGTATTTCTAAAAGTCTCTCCAACCAAAGGCATCATGAGATTTAGTAAGAAAGGAAAGCTCAGTCCAAAATATGTAGGACCTTTTGAAATATTGCAAAGAATAGGGGAAGTAGCATATCAATTAGCCCTACCACCCTCTTGGTGTGATACCCCGAAATTTTCATTCATTTTATATTGTGCATGTATAATTATTTGTTGTGTGTATAGTGTGTGTATTCAATTGTGCGTATTATAATTTCTATATTCCTTATGAACTCATGCATATATATATAATATTTTACATGAGAAGAGGCAATTAGCTACATTGAGGCATATTGTGAATACTAAAAATCTTAGACTCATAATACTTAAGTCATATTATGCATGATAACCGAATTCTGATGTGTATGTTGTAGTTATCTACTTCATGCATAGTGTATATAATTATGTTGTAAATATATGAAGTATATATATATATACATATGTATGTTACTTTATGCATGTGCTATCTATCTATTTAATCCTACGTACATCAATTCATCTATAGTATATGAATAATATATAGATAACATTGTCCATGTAATAGGTAATTTACTGTGGACCATGTAAGTATATGTGTGCTATTTTCATACAAGTATAAACATACATAATTGTGCATGCATTATCTAGTTATCAATGTATGTAAATCTCATGCATATGGTGCGTGTTGTACACATAGTAAGAAATTATTATCATACACTTTGTAAGTAATTATGAGTTTATTTCTGAGCATGCAAATTATATATTTAAACGTGTGTGAATTATCTAATTATTAAGGTGCCTATTGTATTTAACTATTTTAATGCACATAGTTAGTGTTATGGATGTGCATATGTATACATACATGTGTTATCCTTGTTTAAATAATATTTATCTACTTTAAGCGTGTTAAATTATTTAGGGTGCGTAAAGTACTTGGATGATAATATGTATACAATATTTAACTAATAATGGACACATTTTAATCATAAGTTCATGCGTAATGTATGTAATTATGCAATGTGTACGTATGTATGCATATATGTATGTATTGATGCATATTGTTCTTAATTATGATTAGTGTAAGTTGTAATTAATTAAATATTACATAATGCAAGTATTTTATGTGGTAATGATATATGAAATTATTTTTGCATATACTAAATTATTTTAGTGCATTTATACATTAAATTTTAGGTCTGTCAGTGTTTCGGCTGCACAATGCTGCTGGCGGCCAGGACCTGGACGCCAAGGCACTATTGGCGGCCAGACCTGGACGCCAACCCCCAGTGGGCGGCCACCCCCTGGACGCCAACCTCATTCTGGCGGCCAGACCTTGACGTCAACTGCCAGGTTGACTACAACCGATGTTGACGTTAATATCCTGCTGCGTAACGGTTCCAGAATTGTTAATGTTCGTGTTTTGGCTGGTTCCAGATTAGGAAACCCTTCCTAAACCTTGGGTAACCTACCCTAATGCGTACCCAACCCTTGAACCTATAAAATACCCACTCTGGGACGAAGGAAAGGCTTTCAACATTTGGTGAAAACCCTAGCTCCGAGATGGTGAAAAGCTGAACTTTAGAAGGCCGAATCCGTCAACTGGAGGTGTTCCCCGAAGAGCTACAACATCTGGAGGATAGCCTATACATAGGAGAAGAGATCCCAACTCCGAGGAGCCATCTACATCAACAGGAGAAGAAGATCTAAGGCGTTTTCGAGCACCTTTTTGGCAGGGCTGAAAAGAGCTTCACCGACGATTCTGATCTTTGTAGATTTTCTTAAGAGGCAAGTAAACCTAGATCTTGATCCTATACATGTCCCCTAAGTCCTAGGTATTTTTACGGATTTTTCCTCGCGTCCTGGAACCCCGAATTCACCGTTGTATGAGAAGTCGTATGTATGTGCTGCTGGGAGCAAGTAGAAGGCAACATAGGTTGCAGTCAAGTTCTTCAGAAGAAGTTGACGGCAACATCCCTTGACGTCTACTTCTTCAGGACCTGAAAGTGTACTTTTTGATCTTCTTTTGCTGTCTAAATAATTTCTGGACATGGGTATACTCTGAAATTTTTATAGGTGATTGTATACTGTTAGTAGGTCATGTCATAATGTTGCCTAAATTTTCTGTGAACCATGTAAATTATGAAAATTCAATAACTGTACTATGTGCACCATATAAGCATGTTTGAATATGGCATAAATGGAATTACTGTAAGTTAGGATTGCATAAATTTTACATGATAGTATGAGTACTAATATCTGACTTCTAAACTGTTAGTACATAAACATGATCACATGTACCATGTTTAATGATGTTTCGATAAATATGACTGAAATCTGTTTTAATTTGTAGAAATTATATTTACTGTTTGAAAAATCCAGAAAATTGAAGATGTGATATGTTTACTGTTAGTAACCTGGGATAAAATTTGGAACTAATCTGATGACAGTAATTGTGATTATTAGTTAAACTATGCGGATTATTCATATTTGATATGATAAAAACTAATCTTATGTAATTCAGTAATTTGCTGCATGTTTAGAATTGTAATAGGAGTTGTTTACTTCTGAAAAACCATAGTATCATGATCAGGTCAAATGAGATATAGGCAAATGGTAAATAAGGTATGAAGAGGGATTAAATAGTATATGAACAATACGTGACTAGTGTGTAAAAATGTGAATGAGTGAATGTGTAATAATTGGGCCAAGAATGACACTGGTACCCTAGAGGCTTCGAGAGTTGTACATAGAAAAGTCCCTATGGAAGGCTCTACATTGTAAAAGTTTGTCCTAAAGGCATTAGGAAAAACCCGGAGGTGGACAAGTACCACTGGATAGGGTGGAGAGGGCTTCTCCCGGTCTGCGCAGTTACCAAGATTCACCACTTCATTGCCTAGGTGGTGGGTATGCGATATGAGTTGTGTTATGAGTTATGTGATATGAGTTGTGTTATGAGTTATGTGATATGAGTTGTGTTATGAGTTATGTGATATGAGTTATGTGTTATGAGATGCGATGAGTTATGAGTACGAGAGATTGGTTTGTGTCCTCTAATAGGTAGTTAGGACTATGTGTCATGGCATTTTAAGTAATTGGAATATGAATAAAGTGTAAGATTATATGCGAATGTGGCACATGATGAGTGCAAATGATATGATATGTGATAAATGAAAACCAAAGAGTAAATGATGTGAAGAATATGTGAAAAGATATGTAAGAGACAGTTAATGTTATTGAAAGTGTGCTTGCATGTGAAAACCGATGTAGTAATGCATAATGTTCATGTTTTCATGCATTAATTACCTCATTTGCAATATCATGCTTATCATCATGTCATGTAGTTTATTGTTCTTCATGTAATAGTGTATGTGAATAAACATGAGTAACCATGTCATTTATGCAACATGAAAGATGAAAATGTAAAAATGTGAACTAGATAAGATAACATATGAACAAATGTAAATCCATGTAATTGAATGTAATTCATGTCAAAACAGCAAGTAAAGTGTAGTTATGAAGGTGATAAATGCATGTAATATTAATTAGGTTCCATGCTAGATGTGATGTTTGCTTAGTACAAAGTTTCATGCTTTAGTACTTATTGTTGCCAACCAATTTGACCATGTTTTAACTTCTCAATTCATGTTATAAAATATGAAACCATGTGTATGAGATGTATGTACATTTAAAACAGCAAGCAAAATGTGAAATTAAATATGAAAGTGCATGTGAAAAGTGAATAGTCATCATATTAATTTGTTCATTCCTTTATGTCAAATTCTATGTTCTAGTTGTAGAAATATGTCATGAAATGAATTAATGTGGAAATGAAGGAATCATGTTATGTGTTAAGTGTAGAGAATATGTACAAGTGTATAGTAATAGTATCCATGATTTAGAATAAACATATGATAGAATGAGGCATGTCTAGGTGATTAAAAACGTGTTGATAGCTAAGAGTATGTTCCATGTGTTTGGGAGTTTAAATGATAGTATGTATTCATGAGTGTTTAATAGCTTAATGTGAATGTGATATGTTTAAGATTAAGTCTTTGTTTTACTTGCTGAGTCTTTGGACTCACCCTTGCTTCGACGTACAGGTTGACAGGTATTCCGTGCTAGGGGGAGAGACGCTATCTTGGAGGAGAGGCTTTTGAGGAGCAAGTAGTAGTTGTATTTTTCCTTTCATAGTTTGAATAAAAATGTTATTTAGACAATGTAGCTCTTTCATCATGTAATAATGTGGACATTGTCGTTCTATTTTTGCACTATATAGACTGTGGAATATGGGATGGTGATGGACTAAGTTAAATTGTTGAATTTATTCCACTGAAATCATTTGCTATCTACGTACTTTTCAACCTATCGGCTAGTGTTGGGTTTTATCCCACTGTAATGACGTTCTTTATACCGATGAGGATTGGTATAATCGTACCGGTATGAGGAGGGTCGTTACACTTGGTCCCACATTCATAATGTGTTTCACATATCCATGTTGAGAAAATACATAATGGATCCTTCACATATAATCAGTCATGAAGATATGGAGATACAGTCAGACTTAACCATAGAAGAGAAACCAGTGAAAATTTTAGATAGGAAGGAACGAGTTCTCAGAAACAAAGTAGTTTCTATGGTGAAGATCTTATGGAGAAACACACTCATGGAAGAAGAAACGTGTGAGTTGGAGCAAGAAATGAAAGAAAAGTATCCACAACTATTTAGTAAGTAAATTTTATCAATTTTGAGGACGAAATTTATTTTAACAAGGGGAGAAATGTAATATCCTCAAAGTTTAAACATCATGATTTATTTAATAATGTATGTTTATGCATAATAATTAGTTTTAATCTAGATATTTAGACCTAAGGGTGCATGTAGGACACACTATCATACACCAGAACCACTTTCGGTCGCGCACACTCCGACAGGGCGACATCGGATTTTGATAACAGAATTAAGTTCTGACACCATCATAATTCTCATAAAAATGTGTTGATTCCAAAAATATAAATATCCAGAATTAGTGGTGCATGAATATCAAGATTAAGCCGACACAACGATTTTTGGGGTAATTTTTGCTGGATGAAAAATTAATTCCAAAAATCAAACTAAAATCACCTTAATTTGTAAAACTTTTCAATTAGCTTATGTTTGAAATTCCAACTCAATTGGACATCGTTTCAGTATAGAAATAGAGGAGCAAAGGGGCTAGATGAATTAACCCCTATTTATGTAAACCATTTTTTTATATTGCTTACGTAGTCTTGGCTACGTAAAGTTTTCCACTCCTTCTGTAACTGGATTACACGTATCATCAAAACGTGTTGTAGGTGAGAATCTTTCACTGGGAACGTGGCTAAGAAAGGAGAATAGGGGGTTTTAACATCAACACGTGAGTTTTTCGCAATGATGGTTGGAGGTTTACGTGCCAACCATGCATGTAAACTTAAGGTTTATATAAACTCTCCCTTAGCCATCTGGGTGGGTTTTTAGTCACTTGTTCATCCCCCCCCCCCCATGGTTATTGTCTCTGCAGTAGCTGCTATAGTTGTCATTCCTATCGTTGCTACTGTTCTTGTTGTAGCTGCTACTACATCGGCTACTACTATTGTCTTCTTTGTTGAACGAAGGATACTCTTACTAGGAGAAGGAGGGATTTCATTTATCTTGAAGTCAAGGAGGTTCCTCCCTACGATTCCTCTCCAGTTTCCTATTTTCATGCTTATAGTTTCTTTATCCGTAGGAACCCATGTTTCCTATTTGTCTCAGATTCTGTGGAATTCTCCTTTCTTTTGTTCCTACCTTCGATTAGAATCTTTGAGGATAATCATTTGCCTAGGTAATATCTTGACTTGTGTTCAGCAAGGCTATTAGAAGTGTGAATTTATCCTTCTTCTTTCACATTGTTCATGTCTTTAGTTGTAGTTCATATCATTAGTCAGTTTTTAACCATTTTAGAGAGAACGTTCTGCGGCTATCGATAGACAGAATACATCTATCGACAGGTACCCTTGTTCCAGAACCCAAAAACCCAGAACCACCAGTAGATCTCGATAGACAAAACCCATCTGTCGACAGATGACAACCATCTGTTGACAACCACCTATAGCCTGTCGACAGCTAAGGGCTAGCTTCCATAATCTAGTTCTGGATGCACCAGTAGTCGTCGACATCCACCTTATGGCTGTCGACATCCACCAGTCTGTGATTTTAACATGAACCAGCCCTTCCTTTGTAACGACCCTCTTCATATTGGTACGATTATACCAATCCCCATCGGTACGAAGAACGCCATCATAGTGGGATAGTAACCTAACACTAAACGATAGGTTGATATGTACATGAGTAATAAATGAGTACAACGGAAATAAAAGAAATAACTCATTTTCATTCCATCATCATCACGTCATTCCACGGTCTATATAGCAAAAGTAAATAACCAAGTCCACATTATTACAATTCCAAAAGAAATATATTGCCCATCAAATTGTCCATACTAATAAAATTATTCTTACTATGAAATAAAACAACTAATAAACAGTCGCGAGCAGCTACTCCTCACTCTCGATGTCGCTCCTCACCGCAACCTCTCCAGGTACGGAAACACCTGTCTCACCTATACGTCGAAGCAAGGATGAGTCTAAAAGACCCAGCAAACAATATAAGGACACAACCTTACACATATCACACATATGCTAAACTATTTAACAATAAGAAAATCCATGCACCCCTGTCAGTTTTTAACCATTTCAGAAGATAATGCATCTTCTGAGAGGCCCCTCTGATAATGCACCCCTGTTGGCTTCATGTGTTATCATATCCAGAGGACCTGCCAGATTCAACTTTCAATCTATGTGGATTTCCCATGCTTCTTTCTTGAACACCGTTCAGACTACCTAGAGGGAGGTGAATGGTGGTCACCCGAATCCCTTTGTTACTCTTTATCTAAAGCTAAAAGCTATAAGGGGTGCCCTTCGTTCCTAGAATAAACTTGTATTCGGGGATATTTATGATAATGTTTGCAAATTGGAAAACGAGGTGAAGGACAAATAGGATGATTTTGACAACAACCCTTCTATTGACAACCGGTCCTCCCTTGGGGTGGCTAACACTAACCTCAAAAGTGCTCTTCAATGTGTGGAGATTTTTTGGGCACAGAAAGCCCGGTTAGCCTGGCTGGATGCTGGAGATAAGAATACTACTTTCTATCATGCAGTGGTCCAAGGTAATAGAAGAAGAAACATAATTCACAGACTTCAGTTGAATGGAATCTGGTGTGAGGATCAAGAGGTCTTATCTAAGGAGTCAGTTAACTTCTTTGAATCCCTCCTTCAATCTACTGAGCATGATATTGACACTTCCCTCCTCAATGTTATTCCTGAGTTAATCTCTACTGACCAAAATAGCGCCCTGTGTCAAATCCCGGATAAAAAAGAAGTTAAAAGTGTTGTGTGGAATTTGAATGGTAACAGTGCTCTTGGACCGGATGGCTTTACCGGTTCTTTCTTTACTTCCTGTTGGGACATTGTGGGTGATGATGTTGTTGCTGCAGTCAAAGGTTTTTTCAGTGGCTACTATTTTCCCAGGGGTGTAACCTCCACTTATATTGCTCTCATTCCCAAAAAAGAACACCCGGCTTCTTTTAATGACTATAGACCCGTGAGTCTGTGCAACTTTTGTTACAAGATTGTTTCCAGAATTATGTGTGACAAGCTTACTACTATTCTGTCTATGATTATCTCTGAAGAAAAAGGTGCTTTTGTCAAGGGTAGATATATCCTTGATAATGTCTCCATGGCTAGACAATTGATTAAAGATATAGGTCACAAAACCAGAGGTAGGAATGTTGTGTTTAAACTGGACATCAGGAAGGCTTATGATAGTGTGGAATGGAACTTCTTATTTGCAGTTCTCAAGAAATTTGGTTTCTCTTCCAGATTTATTTCCTACATTGTCATGATGATCTCCAATTGCTGGTTCTTGGTCCTATTTAATGGTTCTCCAGATGGGTTCTTCAAGTCGTCCAGGGGTTTACGTCAAGGTGATCCTATCGCCCTGGCTTTGTTCATCATCATGGAAGAAGCTCTTAGTAGAGGCATCAAGAACATGGTTGATTCTGGTTATCTTCTTCCTTATTCTGGCCCTAGGGGATGCCCCCCTCCCACTCATCTCTTGTACGCAAATGACACCCTAGTTTTCTTAAATGGAAGCATCAGGAATGTCAGACGCCTCATGGGGTTCTTAAACAAATATGCTGACTCATCTGGACAACAAATCAACCCCAACAAAAGTTGTTTCATGTTAGCTGGAAAAACTGCTGCTCACATCCCTAATAACATCAAAGCGGTCACTGGTTATAAGAGGCAAACTGGTGCCCGTTCTTACCTTGGCGTCCCTTTAAAGCCTGGCAAATTGGAGGCTGTTGATTACAACCCCTTAGTGGATAAGGTGAATAACAAACTTCATGCATCGAAGTCTAAATTTCTATCTCAAGCTGGAAGAATTACTTTGATAAATTCTGTCATATCATCTATCCCTATTTACCTTGCTACTACCTCCTACATCCCGAAATCTATTACCTCCTATATCGATAGAGTCTCTGCTGCCTTTTTATGGGATGGTAATAACGGGGTTCATCGTCGGCACTGGGTGGCTTGGACATCTATTCAAAAGCCCATTAGTGAAGGAGGTCTGGGGATTCGAAGTCTGTGGCATGTGTAGATCTCTTTGGAAGTCAAGCAGCTTTGGAACATCAGACAAAGCCCTTCCTTTTGGGCTTCTTATGCTAGGAAGCGATATTCTTTTCTCAATATTACTAGTCTTCCTGGGATGCCCAAGATTGTTTTTTTGGAAGCCTTGAAGATTCTTAATGCTAATACAAGATGGGTCCATGGCAACGACAGAAATATTCAAATCCTCCATGACACTTGGATCGGTGAAACTCCTCTCATCTCAATCGTCCAGGTTGATGCGGACACTTCTCTAAGTGAGGTTTTATCAAATGCTAATCATCCGCTCAAATCCATTATTCCTCATTCTGTTCTGGAAGGTGTGGTTTTATCCAATGAAGAAGACAAATGCTTATGGGCGGCCTCAAATAATGGCCTTTTCTCCACCAACTCTGCTTATCACGTTATCAAACCAATTGGAGTGAAGAGACCGGCCGTCACTAAACTATGGCATAATTCTTATTATTGTAGAGCCTTCGTTTTCTCCTGGAAGATCTTGAATCAGGCTGTCCCTGTCGATAGTCGCATATCTGAAATTGGGATTCCGTTGGGGTCTCGGTGTTCTTGCTATAGGACACCCCATTCTGAAGACCTCAATCATCTTTTCATGCACAGCGATAATGTTTCTGCTCTTTGGTGCTGGATTCATCCTCTGTTATCTTCAAGGGTCACCCTTCACAACCAAATCACTGCTCGCCTATGGAACTGTATCCACCACTCGAACACTCGCTCTCCATACGGGTTTGTCTCTCTATACACCGTTATCCTCATGTTGTGGGAGGTGTGGAAGGGTAGATGCTTAAGCAGGTTTGAAGATACTCACACAACTACTGGATCTATTATAAATAATATCAAAGCTACCATTATGCACTCACTTTCTAATATTCAGTTTAAGGTTATTCCCAGCGACTATGAAATGTAGATTCTCCATAGCTTTGGTTATGCCCCTTAGTGCCCTACCAAGATGATGAAACTTATAAGATGGATTCCTCCAATACATGATTTCAGTCTCAATGTTGATGGAGCCAGCAAAGGTAATCCTGGGGAGTGCGAAGGTGGTGGGTGTATTCGTGATCCTCGGGGCAATGTTCATGTGGCCTTCTCTCACTTTTATGACCTAATCACTGTCTCTGACCACATATAATTTTTACAACATGCGCACTTACCTAGAAGTCCAATAAACGCATTATAAAGATCAAGCAAAAACCCTTTACAACTTTGAAGAACTTGGCAGCACAGTGTGTGCCACCAACAGTGTTAACGGCACAGGATGGTGTCGCCAACACCAAAACTTGGCGGCACACATGTGGCCGCCAACTTCATGTCTTCAGGCCATGCAAGCAGAACACAATGTAGGGGAAATTTGGAGGTTCCAGGATGCGAGAAAAATTCCACAACAATACTGGGACCTAAGGGACATGAGTAGGGATGATATCCCTAGATCACTTGCCTTAAAATAAATCCACAAAGATCAAATCTTGTCGAAAAATCCCTCCTCGGCTCAGCCAAGAAGGTGCTCAAAAATCTGGTTCTTCTGTTGATGTAGATTGATCCTCGGAGTTGGAGACGCTTTCTTGATGATTGGATTATCCTCCAGTCGGTGTAGATCTTCAGAAAACTCCTCCAGTCGCCGGATCCAGCTCTCCAAAGATCAGGTTTTCCCACAGAAAAACCCTAGCTTCTCCAAAGACCAAAAAAACTTGACTCGGCCGAAATAGGGTGATTTTATAGAGCTGGGTAGGTTGAGTACGCGTTAGGGTAAGTTTCCTATCATTAGAGCTAGGTTTCCTAAATTGGAACTGGAAGAAATGCGGGCGTTACCAAATCTAAAACTGTCAGAAGACTGGGAACTAGGCATCCACATCTGGTGCCACCAGCAGGAGGGGTTGGCGTCCATCGATCTGGACGCCAACTTCCTATGGCCATGCAGTCAGCGGCATGCATGTTGCCGCCAACTGGGCATCTCAGCCAAAATACAAATTTAATTACACATGCTTACACTATTTAGATACATACACTATGCACAGTATTATTTAAGTACCATATACACTATAAACAAGTTAACATGCCCAGAAATAAATGGATATCATTTGCACAAGATGAACATATGTATATATACATATACGCATCATAGTTACATAAATTATGCATGGAATAACTAAATACAATATGCATATCAATAATTAAATAATACATGCACATTTAAATATATTACATGCACAGAAATAAACTCATATATGCTTACAAGATGCATGGTAATAACTGTAATCATGGGATTAGCTCCCCAAGTAAGATGATTAAAAGTGAAGAAGAAGGACCGTGATCGCCACCAAAGCAGTTGCAAAGCAAATACATGAAAGAACAAGTGCTAACTGCCTTGGAAAAGAGGAAAGAATGCAGAAGGCGTACCTGACCCTGTGAACGTGACGATGAACCCGTCGCCTTCCTTGTACTTTAACGCGCCGCGAAGCCTGTCACCTTTTAGATCGCGATACTCGGGTAGTCGCCTTTAGCTTCAGAGGATGAAGACTGTGGGTTCTTTCTCTTCCTGCTCCTCAGTCGGCCAAGGGGCAGGAAACTCGTGCTGCTACTGTCTTCTAAACCCTGCCAAGAACATCAAAACAAAGAAAAATCCATTAGACAACTCGTTTATATAGCATCCATCCCAAAAACATGAATAAACATGAACTAATTGGAGGGAACTCACATGGTGTGGGGTTTTAACCCCTTTGAGTGTTTAAAAACAGTGTGTGTGATATGTTCTAATGCAAAACTATGAAGAAAACAATCCTATGTATGCATGAATGAAGAAAAAAGGGGTGAAGATGAAGAGGAAGAAAGGATAGATAGGGAGAAATCGCCCTGGGGGGCACTTCCTGGTCGTCTGGAGGCGGAGGACCCTTCTGAGAACTTGGAGCTCTCTGGGAGACAAAGACACAACCGCCGATCTTGCCCTAAACGATGTTGTATGGAGAGACTTATACCCCGTTATTCATGAACGGGCTGGGAGGAGAATAATAGGCAATGGTTCGACTTTGGGCAAGCATGCTCGCGCAAGGGCAATCAAAACTCGGAAAGGACCTTCCAAAGAGGGTCTCTTCCAAGTTTGGAAGGATTTGGACGCCTCTAGACCTATTAAAAGTCGGAATATTCATGAATAGCAAGGGTCCAAGTTAGGTTAGGAAAGGGTACGTTGCATGGAAACCAGAATGCGACAGCCTCATGGTCGCTACCAGGTAGCGACGCCTCAATACGTCGCCTTCCTCACAAGGAAAGCTTTTGAAGTATTTTCTGGCGATTTTGCAGGGAATAAAAGGCCAAATTAGGACGCGACGTATCGAAGCGTCGCCTTCTATAAGGGTATGAATGCGACGGGAAAGGCAGCGCCTTCTGAATAAGAAAGCGACAAGGACACTGTCGCCTTCATGGACTTTCAGCATATGGCTCAATTAAACTGTCTGATCTCTTTGCATAAGTACCGGATTGACATGCGGCTTGAAGCGTTGGATTCCTAACCCAGAGAGCTATGAGATGATGAAGACGACTGGTTGATTTGACTAGGAAGAACCCACCAAGGCGATGAACTAATAAGAATGATACCATGATCGGAGAAAGTCAGCTTGGCGATGATGAGCCAACATGGGGCATCAATGATATGACAAGGAATTTTGCTCAACTTATGGGCTAGAAATGGGTGTCTACAGATTGCCCCTCCTTGATGCCTATTTTGTAAGGGAATGGAGCGATAGTGGAGCGAAGATGGCATGAAATGACGATGTAGCGGAGTGAAGCAGAGTGAGATGAAAAGCGGGCATCAAGGTAAAGAGACACACTATCCGGCGATCTTCGAACACGGCTGGAACAGAGTGCACGAATGGTTCCTATCCGGGACGAACAAAGATCAAAAGAAAAGAAATGATCAACCTCTTGATTCAAGAGGTACCCTGGCTATCTTTAGCATGCAGGTTTCGTTCATTAGGGGATAGGTGCTGCCCGGTGGGTCGATTCAACTCTGGCCTTTGAGCAATTCACAGCTAATGAGAGGATCAGAGGGAAAAGGAATGATTGTTATAATGAATGGGGATGAGAGGAATCCTGAATAGGAACCATACTGGCAAACTGGGCCGAGCAACTAGCTCGAAGAAAACTTTCAAATTCGGAATGGAATGAAATCCTTGTATGAGAAATGAAGAATCTGGTTGAAACATCATTGCGAAGCTGGCTTTGACAAATCATGAAGCATGAAGCTCAAAATTCCTAAATGATGCATGCTGGGCTGAAAGAAAAGAAATCATAAAATAAAATGCAAAGAAAAGGAGAAAATAACAAATACTCAAGGATAATATTGATAGACAACATGAGCAAGGGTCAAGACACTTCGCATCCCCGGCGTGCGATAGAATCCATCGTCCCCGAGCCATACTATCTAACGACCTATCCAACGATTAACAGTGTGCACTTAGATCATCTTCGTTTTTGGTGAAGGGGAACTCAGATCCTGGAACACACTGAGAACCAGCTACTCCTTTGAGATGATATAGTAGAGTAGATACCATATAGTAATGCAGAGGGATTAGGGTTAGAAATACTTACCTGCTCACCTGACAAGTCATCTTTTGATTTTCTGATTTTTTGGATTTTTATGGATTTTCTTGCATTTTTCTAATTTTTATGGATTTTCAATAATAATAAAAAAGAAAGCAATAAAGAACAGGATACAAACTCAAAATGCACCGAAATAATGAATGAATTTATCATAAGTGCAAACACATCTTGGAATGGCAATCAATGAACATAATAATGTGAAGACAGAAAGCGACAAGATATATGTCGCTACCTTAATCAGAATGCGACGCCTAGGCTGTCGCTACTTGAAGGCGACGTGTCGATACGTCGCGACCACAAGATTTGCGCCCAGAACTCAGAAAGGCAACCCGAAAGGTCCATGTTGCTTCCCACTTGGACTCCTAGAGCTTTCTGATCCGGGTTTAACTCCTCTCAACCCTTCTAAACCTTTTCCCACCATGAATAGGAGTCCTAAGTGTCTATAAATAAGTGGGGAGAGGTCCAAATTCGAAGCTTACACCCTCCCTTCTTCTCTTCAAGCTCCCAAGCCTTCAATGGCCATGAGGAGAGCTCCAAGTGCTTCCATGGGTGAAGAGGCTTCCTATGGAGGTCCCAAGCATGCCCGGACGTCCTACAGCGAGCTCTTGAGGCTGACGGATCTCCTCAACCACTTGAGTAGCAAAGGCGATGTGAGAGAGGTATGTAACTTGGCCTTTTCAATTTTTTGTTATTTTGACTCCGAATTTCTTCATTAATGCACCTTCTTCTCCTCTCTTTTCCTTTTCTTCTTCTCCTCTAGCTCTTCCCCGGCTCTCGCCGATACTCCAAACTCATGTGGATAGCACCTATGATCAAAGCCTTACCCATGCATGTGATCCATTCTTTAAGAGAGTGGGGGTTGGGGTGTGTGTTGATAGCTGCCCATAATTACCACAAAATCTCCTTTGATTGGCATAGCATCACTGCTTTGATAGAGCTTTCACACCCATAAACCCATACCTTTCTTTTTCCAAAGTTTGAGGCCACCGTTCTTCTTGAGGAGGTAGAGGCATTTATGGCTTTGCCTAAGACCAAACGGGGGGATGAGCAGAAAATTTGTTACACCGTTGAGCCCATCAACCCAAAGCTTATCCTAGGTGAGTTCATGATGGATCCCGGGGATGTCTACACGATGATCAGCCCTCAACATATTCACCTAGTCCCGTTGTCTAAGTGGGTCATATCTCACTGTAAGAACAAATGTGGGAATTACCAGGAGATAGCCAAAGCTGTAGCCATATGCTTATGTGGGGTGGTACTCTTCCCGTCTGGAGATCACCTCATAGACTATGCAAGCTTGAGTGCCATTAGTGGTGTATGGCGGGGACTTTCCCTCTCTCATGCAGTCTTGGCCTACCTTTATGCAGGTCTCACCTCTGCGGCTACGGGGCCCACTCTATGGCTCCATGATCCTCCTAGAGTGTTGGTTGGGAGTGAGGATAAAATTTAAACCCGTAGAAAACCCCACTACTGAGAGCTGGATCTTTGGGTGCCATCCATTGTGTTTCATTGGCGGAGCGGCCAAATTCTCCAATCGTGTTGTGTGTAGGACGGCGGACAAGAAAACATGGAGTGCATGGCGGCTATACCTCAACACACTTCTGGTAGAGCACTTCACCTTGGACATAGCGGCGCTACGTGAAGTGGACATTCGGCTTCCGCTTGGGCGCGGATTGGACCTACAGATTGTGGGAAACAAGGCGATGGTTCTCTACAACCCTCACAGATGCTACCTTTAGGTCGGGAAACTGAGGACAAAACTACTTGAACCATCACATCTGCCTCCTATGAAGAAGAGATGCTTGGGAGATCTGGAAGACGAGCAGGCCGTGCGGAGTGCACTGGCGATATGGCGTGTGTGTGCCACTCATGCCCTTCCACCCTTAGTGCACAAGGAGCGCGAGACATATCAAGCATACCTCAGGGAGTATAAGGAAATCTAGCCATGCGGGGACCGTGAGCTAGAGAGAGAGACATGATTGTATTTTTTTAAATTTTGGGAGATTTGATGTATTGGGAGGATGATAGTGAATGATTTTCAGTCTTTATTTGATGTATTCATTTGAGATTTGCAATGAAAATACAGATTTTTAAGAATTCTGTGAACAGACTGAGAATATGACACCATGTGTGTCGCGACCAAGAACGCGACACACTGGGCGTCGCGACAAGGAAAGCGACAGGTCAAAGGTCGCAACCAAGAACTTGAACGCGACGGGGCAGCGGTCACGACCTGAACAGAAGGCGACGAGCTCCTTGTCGCGACCACAGGACTGAGACGGTTTGAATTTGAGGCCCCCACGCCCCTTTCTCTCTTTCCCTCTTCTTCGTTTCTCCTCTCTTCTCCCCTTCTTTTCCTCCGACGATAGAACTCCTACCTTCCCCTTTTCTCCGGTGACCTCCGGTCGGCGATGACGCGGCTTCTCTCTCTCCTCCCCTGGTCTTTTTTTCTCCCCTGCTTCCTTTCCCCCGGTGGTCTGCGGCGATGGAAGGTGGTGGAGGCGATGGCAAGGGGCGCGCGAGGGGGTCCAAGAGGACCATCAGTCATCGATGAGCAGCGGAAGAACCCTTCATGACGACGGGGAGGAGATTCCCGCCCTCCCCATGGAGGTAGACATCCCTGGGGAAGCGCCGGGCAAGGAGGAGGCGATTGGCCCAAAGAATGTAAGTCGATTCAACCCTAACTGTGTGATTGGTCTTGTGGGACAAGGTGGACGAGGTGCTGAGCACCTGTGTAGGGCATTTGCCCAAGGGTGGAACGACCGGAGAACTGCTACAGGCGGCCCCCGGTCACCCTGTGAACGCGACAGGTTGCCTGTCGCATTACCAGGGTGAACGTGACACGCTGGGTGTTGCATTCAGAAGGCGACGGGTCGACCCATCGCCTTCAGAAACTTGAATGCGACACCTATTGTGTCACCTTCAGAAGGCGACAGGGGGCTTGTCGCGATCTGAATAGAGTGTTGTTTTGTTAATTTTGGCTGATCTTTGTGTTTTTGTGGCTATTTTGCAGAGCGAGTTACGGTCCCGGCTGGGATGGACCGTTGTCCGAGCAATCTATCAGGGATTGCCAGACTTCCAGAGGACCCGACTAGAGGATATGGGGTTCGGCCCCTTTTTAAGACTGGACGAGCTGACACTGGATGTAGCATTAATCCAGGCGTTGAAGGAGAGATGGGACCCCGAGTGTCACGCCTTCCTCCTCCCGTGGGTTCATATGGTCCCCACATTGGAGGACGTGGTACGAATCACCGGCCTGAGGGTAGATGGCCAGGCGGTGACAGGGGTGACCTACACCTGCTACCAGGAAATGGTAGAGAGACTGCTGGGGCTGGAGGTGACGAGGGAGAGGTCATCCCTCGTGCCGAGGATGAGGCTGCAGGTGAGCCTCGGAGTGGCGGATGTGCGCCACTAGACTGAAGAGGGCCAGAC
The DNA here is from genome assembly GCA_014218235.1 of Colocasia esculenta. Lineage (NCBI taxonomy): Eukaryota > Viridiplantae > Streptophyta > Magnoliopsida > Alismatales > Araceae > Colocasia > Colocasia esculenta. The sequence goes on from CM024759.1 coordinate 25,002,045, forward strand.
AGAGTACATGGCTCAATTGACGGCGGACGCCAGAGCGGCGCTTGCAGAGGAGGAGGGAGCAGCGGCGGACAGAGATTTGAGGTGCTTCCTGATCCTCGTGATCGGGAAGCTGATCCTGGGGACCAGAGGAGACCCAGTGAGCTACAGGTGCCTGCCCCTGCTGGAGGGTTTATCCCAGGTTGGGACCTATGCTTGGGGTGCGGCCCTCCTGGCCCACCTCTTCGACAGCCTGGGCACCTCCGGCAGGGAGACGGGAGTGGCCAGTTTTTTTCCCTTTCTCCAGGTATGCTTCTCACCCTTTACCCTTTATTGCTTTTCCTACTTATTTAATTGTGGTACTGACTGATTTGTGTTGCAGGTGTGGGCCTACTACTACCTCCCCTCCCTAGGCCGGGGCGTGCGGAGGCGAGCGGGCGCTGTGACGCTACTACAGCGCTGGAGGTTCCGCCGCGATGAGCGGTCCCTGCGCCTGCAGGTGACGCTCATCCAGGACACACTGGACACCGTCCCCTTCGGACATGTAAGTATTTCTATCCTTGCACCCTTCCCTTCTTTATTACTGACAATTGACTAACAGATTTTGATATGGTGTGCAGGTTGAGTGGACTCCCTATGCTGGGGAGGATGACACGGACCAGCCGTGGGTGGAGCGATTTGGCTCCATGCCTTCAACACGGTGGTACCACTCCACCTGCGGCTGGTTGCGAGGACCCTGGGGCTCCACCAGGGAGCAGTGGAGTTCCTGACTCAGGAGATACCGTGGGAGAGACCGGGTCACAGCTTTCGGAGCCTCCAGCAGGTCACGGACTAGAGAGTGCGAGCTCAGAAGCAACTCGAGGACTAGTGCCAGCATGGCCGGGTGGTGACCTCCGAGGCCACCAGCGACGAGGACTACTTCCGTGCCTACGCACGGAGGTACGGGGCCCAGGTCTACAGGGGGACCCGACGACCGGTGAGCGTAACTAACCTAGCCCTTTCTAGATATTCTGATCATTCATTCTTGGCTAACCCGTCCTGTGTTTGTAGTTTGATCCCGAGGGTCGGATCGCCTCCCTTGAGGGCGTCCTCCACTCCACGATCCAGCAAAGGGACGACCTCCAGCAGACTGTGACGGAGCTAGTGAGGACTCTTCTTCCTATCATTTCTACAATTAGTTTCAGTTGTCTGACTTCTGTGCTTTTTCCTTACAGCGCGCTGAGCTAGAGCGGGCGCAGCAGATGGTGGGAGGTGCCTCCACCTCCTGGGATTTGCCTGGCCGCTCCGTGCTGGAGGGCCAGTTGGCAGTAGCAGTGGCCCAAGCAGAGGATGCCATGGCCCAGCTACGCGAGCGGGTTAGTTATTAATTACTTGCCCCTTGTTCTTTATTTCCCTTATTGACAAATGCTTGACTTGCAGGAGGTAGAGTTGAGGGATGCCCTAGCGCGGACGACTGCACTAGAGACGGAGATGGCGGAGCTACGCCTACGCCCTTAGGCTGACGAGGCGACCAACCTGCGTCGGGAGGCGGACGAGCACCGTTCGCAGCTAGGAGAGGAGCGGCACTGCTGCGAGCTACTGCGGTCCGAGATGAGGGGACTTGAGAGGTCCTTGGCATTGATCGAACGCAGCCGCTCCTCCGCCAGCAGGAGCGGAATCCCTAGCGGGTCGGCCAGACATTATTTGATGGGTTCCTCCGGACGACGGAGGAACGAGGAGGAGGGATGACGACGCGAGGGACCAGCCGAGGGGAGCACGAAGGGACTGAGGGAGATGGCCCCTCCACCTTTTCGCCTGCCTGAGGGTACAGGGGAGAGTGGTTGAGGGCTTGTACTTTGCCCCCTTTTTGTGATGATGATGTACATATGGTATGGAAATGAATGAAAGCTTTTGGTTTATGGATTGTGACTATGTGAGAGTGACAGGTGAGATGTGAGTGCTGCTTTTCTGCTGCGCCCTGCACACTTAAGAAAACCACAAAGACAAGTTAGATCCATTCTTCGACTTAGCCCCTTACCTTAAACGTGACAAGTGACCAACCTTGATAAATGGTCAAGGGGCTAAGCCTTATTAAATAGGCGAAAAGACATAAATAAATAACATGCATGAATGGATGAGTAAAATGTTCTTTGGAATTTTGGAAACATTTTTGGAGTTTTGGGATATTTGATTTTTTTTTTGGGTTTTGCAATATTTGATTTTTTTTTTGGGTTTTGAAATATTTGATTCTTTTTTTTTGTTTTTTGGAATATTTGATTTTTTGGATTTTGAAATATTTGATTTTTTATTTTGAAATATTTGATTTTTTTTTTATTTTGAAAGACGCCTAAAGTCGACGTTAGCTCTTCCCAAAATAAGACGCACGAGGAGGGAGGTACTCGCCCTTGTGGGCCACAACACAGACTTGTTCGAACCACTAGTCTGGAGTCCTGGTCATCTCCCCTTCTCGCTAGGGACACTATTAAGGTAGGACGTGCATTTAAGGGTGACATGCCCTGGGTGACTGCCCCTGGTTGTCAACATGACTAGTTAGGCCATACCTAAGAGATGGTCCGATCTTATAGAGGGAAATGGAAGACTATTTAAGGGAAGTCTCAAGTAGGTTTAAGGATGTTGGGTTCGGCTTCAACCCGCAGCGTACCCTTCAAGGATTAGGTCTGTTGCGTAGGGACTTCATGATCTTTTCCTATGGATTTGCGCTATCTGGGGCATGCGTACGACCGGGCTCACGAGCGTCCCGCGGCGACTTTACCACTCTTTGCCATGCCCCTATTTTGTTATGTATTTTCTTTCCTTTCTTTTGCTCCTTTGTTTCTTTGCCCTTGTTATTTGATCATCCCTGTTTGAGACTTCCTCTCGTCAGGGTATGCCTTAGATCAACAACCTCGCCCTTACAACCCTTGCCCCTACACTTTGACCGATTTGGGAGAGAATGACCATCGCATCGCTAGAGTAGGGCCTTCATAGCTACGGTATCTACTAAGTATAGTCGCCCGGGCTTGCCATGTACGTGTGTGCGAGTCCTAACTTAGGTCAACCCTTGATGATTGGGGAAGAAACTTCAGACTCTTAACATGGGATTACCCCTAATCTAAGTGTTGTGGCCTCACACCTAAAGTCCTAGGGATAGAATCTTTTGAGGTACAACCCATTCCACAGATGTGACAATTCCACGCCCTCAGCATTGGTTAGGCGATAGGCATTTCCTCGATACACTTCTCTCATGACGTACGGACATTCCCAATTTGGTTGCAATTTAGACCTTGGACCTCCAGGTTTGACAAAAATGTGTTTCAAGACTATATCACCCTCTTGGAATTTTCGCTCAATTACCTTCTTTTCAAAAGACCTTGAGATTCACCTTTGATATGAGAGTACGTGATCGGCCGCCATGAGTCGCCTTTCATCTAAAAGTTCCAATTGGACTAGTAACGCCTCTCGACGTTCGTCAAGATTGAGTTCCTTATCTAATTGGACTCTTAGTGAAGGGATCAAGATCTCATATGTAACTACCGCCTCCATCCCATAAGTGAGAGCATACGGGGTTTGCCCCGTGGGAGTACGGACGGAGGTACGATATGCCCATAGAGCCTCTATTAGCTTTTCTGGCCAATCGGCGAATTTATGCGATTCACAAGTTTTCTTCAAGATTTTAAGAAGGGTTTTATTTGTTGCTTCAGCTTGGCCATTGCCTTGTGGGTAATATGGAGATGAATGATGTAGAGTGATATTGTATTTCTTACAGAGGTCCTGAAGTTCTTGTGAGATGAATTGTGGCCCGTTGTCTGTGATGATGCTGCTTGGCACTCCGAACCGTGAGATGATATTCTTCATGATGAAGCGACATACTGTGGATGCTTTGATTTCTACAAACCCACTTGGTGTAATACTCAGTTGTTGTGCTTCTATTTTGTTGGTGTAATACTCAGTTGATTGTTAGGATGAAGGATTTTTGTTTGGTTTGAGTATTAGGATCACCAAGGGGGCCAACAATATCAAAAGCCCACATGGAGAATGGCCAAGGTGTGGAGAGTGGATGAAGTGAGGATGAAGGAGCATGGATTTTATCAGCATGGAATTGGCATTTTACACACCTACGGACGTAGATGGCACAGTCTTCTTCTAGGGTTGGCCAGTAATAGCCCTGCCTAATGATCTTCTTAGCAAGAATTTGACTGTTGACATGTCCTCCGCATTCACTATCATGGGCTCCTTCCACCACTCTCCAAGCTTCATCATCATTCAAACATCTCAGAAGAACTCCATTAAGAGCCCGCCTGTACAAGACTTCTCCAACAACTGTGTATCTTTAGGCGGCTCTTCTTATGGCCTTGCGATCCTCTACATTTGCCTCTTCGGGATACGACCCATGCTTACAGTATTGTTCAATCTCAAAGTACCATGGCAGCTCTTCCTCGTCTAGGATTTCCTCAAGCTCAGCTAACATGACTTGTTGTGCTCCTCTCTTCCTAGCCCTCTCTTCTAGGGCTGTCCTAAGGTCGTTGAACCAAGGATCCTAGATAGATGGAACATCGAGCCATTGGACGATGACCGTCTCGGTCCGATGGCTCAGAGGAAAGGATGGAGAGGAAGCTAGAAACGCCAAGGCGTCAGCCAGGAAGCTGCCTTGCCAGAAATGTGACCAAATCTTAGTATGGTTTGAGCTTTGGGTCACGAGTGCGGTAAGTTGAGAGCACCTGCCGCAGAACAAGCTAAGAGTCTCCTATGATCCTAAGGTGAGATGCGCCCAGGATATAAGCACGCTTAAGGCCAGCGAGGAGAGCTTCATACTCAGACATGTTGTTAGTGGCAGAAAAAGTGAGTTGGAAATCGATGGGGATAGTGTTACCCTCCGGGGTGAGCAACACAGCTCCAATGCCCTGGCCCTGAGAGTTGAGCGCACCATCAAAATTGAGGGACCAGAAGGTATCTTTGGAAATGACCGAGAGCTCCTCATCGGGGAATTCTTCTCGGATGGGGTCACTGTGAGGGAGTGGCAAATGGGCAAGGTGTTCAGCGATGGCATATCCTTTGATGGCCTTTTGGACCACAATAGAAATGTCGAACTATGAGAGGAAGCTCTGCCAGCGCGCGAGCCGATCAGAGAGGACAGGTTTTTCTAGAAGGTACCTGAGTGGATCCATCCTCGAGATCAGCTTGACCTCATGGGCAAGAAAGCAGTGCTTGAGTTTTTGGACTACCCACACAAGCGTGGCACAAGTTTTGTCCGCGGTGGTGTACTTGGATTCGGCGGTGTTGAAAAGCCTAGAAAGATAGTATGCTGCCCTTTCTTTTCTAGATTCATCGTGTTGTGCAAGGACAACACCTAGGGAGTCCTCAATGACTGAGAGATAGAGGATTAGTGGTTTCCCCGGTACAGGAGGCTGCAAAACTGGGGGATTCATGAGATACCTCTTCAAATCATCAAAGGCTGCTCGACACTTATCATTCCATTCGAACTTTGCCCCTCCTTTTAAGAGATCATAAAACGGGTGGCATCTTTGTGAATGCTGAGATATGAATCTTCTAATGAACTGCAAACGCCCAATCAACCCTCTTAGGTGTGAGATATTCTTCGGAGGCGGCATTTCCGCTATAGCCTTAGCCTTGTTTGGATCGATCTCAATGCCCTGCTTGCTAACAATGAACCCCAGCAACTTCCCTGATGATACCCCGAACACACATTTCTTTGGATTCATTCTCAGTTTGTACTCCCTCGACCTTTGCAACACCTTAGCAAGGATTTCGGGGTGTTCTCTCCTAGTTCTTGACTTCACCAAGATGTCATCCACGTATACTTCTACATAGACATGCATCATATCATGGAAGATGGCCATCATCGCCCTTTGATAGGTAGCCCCAACATTCTTTAGCCCAAACGGCATGACTACATAGTAGTATGTTCCCCAGGGCATGGTGAAGGATGTTTTCTCTTGATCTTCAGGAGCTAGATGGATTTGGTTGTAGCCTGAATATCCATCCATGAATGAGAGGGTCTCATACCCAGTAGTGTTATCAATTAGTACATCAATGTGAGGAAGCGGGAAGTCGTCCTTCAGACATGCCTTATTTAAGAACCGGAAGTCAATACAGATTCTGACCTTCCCGTCCTTCTTCATGACTGGGACTATATTCGCCACCCAGTTCGGATAAAGCACTACCCTGATGAATCTAGCCTTGTGGAGCTTGTCTACTTCGTCCTTCATCTTTAGGGCCATGAGTGGGTGGAATCTTCTAAGCCTCTGTTTTATGGCCTTTTCCGCTTCTTTCAATACAAGTCGGTGCTCCGCTAATGAAGGGTCTAGACCGGGCATGTCCTCATATGACTAGGCGAATGTGTCTTTGTATTCCCTCAGAATTTGCACCAGTTCCTCTTCTTCATCAGGAGGGAGGTTCACTGAAATTATCACAATCCTGGGATCTTCTTCTGTTCCAAGGTTGACTTCCTTAGTAGGTTCATCCACTGCCATTATGGGTTCATCGAATCTCCTTACACCACTAGTGTATTTCTCGGCAGCGTCATCTACTTCGCTATCCTCTTCATCAATTGGGTCCTCGTCATTCATGATCTCATAGACGCCAAATCCGTCATTTATGAACACCCCATCTTGCACTATCTCTTCTTCCAACACCAGCGCTTCTTTTGTGAACTCCTCTATTAACAACAGTGCCTGACATCGTCGAGCTAACTCTTGAAGGTATCTTCGGGGAATAACCTTGCCCCGTTGCTTCCTAGGGCGACGTTTGGTCTTGGTAGGTGCTTGGTTGACCTGATTCCCTATGCTAGACTCACCTAGACTAAGACTATACTCTTCTAACCTAGACGACTCTTCCTGACTAGACGACTCTACAGGACTGGTGGAGGACATGGTGTCCTCGAAAAGGATGGCTCCTAATGAAGGAGCAGGAGGGGAAGCTCCAGTTGAGGGGTGCCCCTGATCAGGAGGGTGAAAGAGGTATGCCGGCTCCTCGACCTCAATATGCATTTGAAAATTGGCATTTTTTTTAGAGATCGGTGGAGAGCATGCAGCATGAGAGAGTGACCTTGTGGTCGCTCAGATTTGATTGTAGAGCAGAAAGGACTGGAGGTGGGAGATCGGGAGTAAGAATGTTGTGTGCAGATGCCAGGAGTTGGGGAGACAGTTGAATGAGCAGGGGAGGAGATGAGGGGACAAGACTGGGAAGGAGGGAGTTCAAGAGTGACGGATGGATGGCTAGGCATGGGCCCCTCCACAATTTGTCTACTGTCCTTCCCTCTTCATAGGGGATGTCTGGCTCCCCCACATCTGTGGTCTCATTCATCAGCTGCCTCTTGGATGTGATGGATGCGGGTGGATCTAGCAATTCGGCTGTAGCTGGAGGCCATGTTCTCTCTTCCTCCAAGAACAGATGGCTGAAGTCTATAGTAATGTCTTCTACATCGAACCAGCGGTACCATTCAGCCTCTGGGTCTCCCGTCTTCCTTCTCTTCCCTGGGCGGAGTGCTTCCAGTGCCCTATATGTAAGCAGAGGGGCCATGTGTCGAGAGAAGTTTCTGCCGTGCACCTCATGTTGTGACAGCTCTGCCTCTATCACCATAGTATTGTATCCTAGTTGGGTTGGACCTCTAACAAAATGACACCAGAGTGTCCATGTGAGCGGTTCACGGTTGGCCTTGAGAGTGGATGTGCTGGATGACCACAGCTTAGATTTCTCTCTGTAACCAAGTCCCCATCGGCTTTTCATTACAATGTCTGGGATGGGCTTGATTATGCCTTGCAGTTTTGCCCCTAGACCCTTGCCTTCTTCGTATCCTAGCTTCATCATAATCTGCTATTTAGTGACTCCTTTCTTTTGACCGCGTTGACTTGTGCAAGACCGGGCTCTTGTTTGGAATGGAATGAGTAGGCCCAAGGGTAGTTGACGTCGAGCACTGAGACAACAGGCTTGTTGGCGGGCCATACGGCTGGGAGATGGGTGTCATGGATGGCATCGACTGAATGGGCAGTGGCTATGCTTTTGACTTTGATAATCCGTCCTTGGAAAGGGAACTTGAGACACTGATGTGCAGTGGATGGTATGGCTCCCAATGCTTCTAACCATGGATGCCCAAGGATGGACTTGAACATGGGGTCGATGTCAAGTACATAGAAGTCCACAGTGACAGCAAGTGGCCCCAGTTCCGCTTGTACAGTCACCATGCCGTGGCAAGATCTTCTAGAGTTGTCATAGGCGGCTATGGTGGTGGGCGTCGGCCTTAACATCCCTTCTGACACGTCGCAGGCTCTCAGAGTGCTCAGTGGGCAGACATTTATGGATGCCCCCATGTCGACCAATGCTGCCCCTACTGCTACATGGTTGATGACGAGGGTCACACAGAGCGGGAGTCTCCTGGCTTCTGGGGGTGCTAGCTCATTCTCGGCAAATGTGATGGCTGGCCCACGAGTAACCATGGCCAGCGCACTTGGCAGTTTGTCGGCCAGCATATCTTCATTCACCACTACCCTCTGTAAGAAATTCCTCAGTGCTTCTTGGTGTTCCTTGGATTTCTTTATCAACTCCAGTATGGAGATCTTGGCTGGCATATGATCAAGATGCTTGAGGATATCATAGTGTGTCCCAGGTAATGGCTCAATCACCCCCTCGTCTTGTGGTGGCTGCTGATGTTGTTGCAGGACCTGTTGGGGGTTACTCTGGCTAGTGGAGGTAGTAGAGATAGGCGGATACGGGCGACGAAAGACTCGTCTGCTCCGCAGGGTGGTCGGTTGGGTAGCGGTTTCTCTATTGGAGGATAGGGTGGCGGCGGACGATTGATCCAGCCCAGGGGGTGGCAGGATGATGGGCGTGGTAGCGGATATGACGGATGGTGGTGGTATGAAGACAGGTGGAGCGAGGGGTATGATAGGTGGTAGGATAACGGGTGGACTAGCGATTGGGGTGGGTGTTGAACCGACAAGTAGTAAGACGACGTTGGCCAAGGAGACTAAGGGAGGGATTGATTGGGGAGCCATGTTGGCTGATTGTATTGTTTGGGATTGTTGGGGATACTGGTGGTTAATGGCCATCATCTGCTGAACATCGGGTTCATCATCATACGTCCAGGTTGCTTGAGGAGGGGGGTGGTGGACGATGGGGTTTACCTGGGCTGGTTGCTGTGGTGGGTTAGGAGCTGGCGGGTGGTTTGGCAAGGGGTTGTGAACAATGCCTAGATCCTGCAACGGCTACTGTTGCTGCTGCTGTTATTGTTGTTGAGGGGGTGGTTGGCGCTGCTGTCTCTGCCTTTCTTTGATATCTCCAATTACTTGCCGGAGGGTTGTCCAGTCCAGTCTGTTCTACTCATGCAAGTCATATACCAGATCTTTGAAAGTGAAGCACTGCTCAATGGTGTGACCCGGCTGTCGATGGAACACGCAGTACCTCGTTTGGTCCACACTTGGGTTCAATGGCTTTTCCAGAGGGAGTCTGATAGCATCTGTGGAGACCAAGGCTAGGAAGATGTCGGAGAGTGTCTCAGCAAGTGGTGGATATTGGGTTCTCCTCAGACCTAAGGGACGCCTTTGTTGGGAGCCGTCGGGGGGTGGCACTTGGTTGTATTGGCGTGGCTGGCCTTGTGGTGGATTAGTGGGATTTTGACCCTGGGCAGTATAGGGTTGGCGATTTTGGTTCTGACCGGCAGGGAATGCACTCACTTGCTCATTCACTTGGACACCCTCGGTGACTAGCCCCTGAGGCTTTCTCTGGAAGCGGGACTTCTGGGGTTCGAACATGGAATGAATGGGGGAGTCTTTGAGCTGGGTTTGGATAAACGAGGCCCGACTGTAGAGTTGGTGCATGGTAGTGACATCATTCATTGCTAGGATGTTTCTATAGGCAGGGGTTGCATTAGCAATGATGATTTTGACATTTTCTCCCTCCGAAAGGTACCATGGGACTCGTGTGGCCATCTACCTCCACTTGTCAGCATAAGTGGAAAACTCCTCATCCGACTTTATCTTTTCTGCCATGAGGTCCGTAAGAGAATATTCTGGCCCAACCCTATCTTGGAACTGTTGAAGGAATTTTGCTTTCACTATGGCGAAGTCCTCTGCATCCTCGGGCAGCAAGGAATAGAACCAATCTAGCGCAGGCTCATCCAGTGACCGGCGGAACAAATATGCCATCAGACGGCGATCATGATGGTAGGGTGCAAACTCATAGATGAAATCCTTGATGTGAATGTAGGGGTTGCCAGAACCATTGTATTTGCGGTACTTCGGCAGCTCGGATGGGGAGGGGACCCATAGACCATTGAAGTTAGGCATGTGGACGTCATGGTGCTGCCTAGGGTCAACTTGCTTTCGGAGCTCTTGGAGTTCCTTCTTAATGGAAGCCCACTCGGACATCATGTCGGGAGCGGCAGAGGGTCGGGCGTACAATGAGGAGGCACGAGATGCTGGCCTGGTGCGTGGCTCAAGCGGTTGTGGCGAGTAGCAAGGGAGATAGGGGGGGGACCGTGGCCTCGACTCACATGGACGGTGATGCTCAGATTCAAAGGGAGTGAATCGAATGGGCTGCGGCCGGATGGGAGTGTTCTCGGCTGGTCCCGTGATGATACGGGGGCCGGAGGTAGATGCCATGGGGCGAGAGGTGCCCGCTCTAGGTGAGGGCGACAAGGCGGCCTTTCCTTTGAGGACCGTCATGAGGTCTTGGATCTGAGATTGATCAAGCTGAGGGATTAGCCGCATGAGTTGAGCAGCTTGATCGTTTGCCCGAGGGGAGTAAACAGCCTGCGATGGGCCACCGTCGTCGTGACGATGACTCTCACTGGCATGGACTGTAGTGACCCAAGGGCGGGTCGACTCCTCGAAGAGATCATGAGGGAGGGATTCCTCGTAGTCTTGGGAGGTGTAGAAGGTAGTGCCCTGATTCTCATCATAGACTGGGTTCAGATAGGACTCCATACTTGGAAAGTGGGCGCACCAAGATGGGGAAAGCCTGTCCAGACTTAAGAAAGAGCCTAACCTAGACAGACACCTAGTTTCCTAAACAGACAATCCTATGCAAACAAAAGAAAGAGAAAACATCTCACCCAAAGCAAGCAGTTGGCAATGATGATGGTTTCTTTATTTGGTTCAAGTTTGCCTTTTAATGAGTTGGTTTTTTTAGCAAGTTCTCTCAAAAGGAAGGTTTCCTAAAGGGAGAAGGCTTCCAACTTCGGGTTTGACTAGGATTTCTCACGGACTCACCAATGAATGGATCCTAAATCTAGGTGGTAATAGGTACAACCAGCCCGGCGGCCATGTGGGAATCCACAGTCAGAGGGGACTTACGGAGGCCCTCAAGCGAGTGCTCTAGTCGAACACAAGGAATATGTGGCTGAGAGAGCGGGCGTCGCTGAGGAGGACAACCTAAACTAAATATGGAAAGATGTATGCTCGCCCTATGTGCATCGGAGTGCATGCAAAAACTAACCTAAGGCTAACAAAACAGAAATCGGGCCAACCTGCTCTCAGAATGAGAAGGTGACAGACAACCTGCCGCGACCAGGATCGCGACAGGAAGGACGTCGCGTTCTTCTTCGCAGTGGACAAAGAAAAAATTAGACCTAATTATGCACGAAAATTCAAAACAATCCTAGAACATGGAGGACTGATAGACTCTCAGAAGCATGGAACAGGCATCAAACGACTCAAAGCATGGATGGAGTATTTGGAATAAGCCTAAAACATAGAGAGAGAGATGGAATTAGAAGCACTGACCTGATCGCGACGATCTCCTTGTCGCCATCTTAATCACGACGCTGGCAGTGTCACCTTCCAACCTAGAACATAGGACTTCAAAATATCATTAACAAAGGGATGGCCAGATAACACATACTTGATTGCGACGCGCTTCCCGTCGCTTTCCTGATCGCAACGCCCACATTGTCGCCACCCTTAACACGACGTATTTCACATCGCTTTCCTGACCAGTACAGCAGGACACAAAAAAAGCATAAAAGATGAACGCTGATGTACTAACCGGATCGCGACGCGCAGTTGGTCGCCACCTGTATTGCGACGCCTTCAACGTCGCCTTCTCGCCCAGAGCAACAGAACTCAAAGCAACATTAAAGGTAAATGAAAAAACACAGAATTTATGGAAGAACCACACACATGGATGACTAAAGAGGGCAGGGAAAGACAGTAGGAAGCACGATGGGCACTAGAGGTCCCACCGTGATCGCCAGAAGGTGTAATCATGGGATTAGCTCCCCAAATAAGATGATTAAAAGTGAAGAAACCGTGATCGCCACCAAAGTAGTTGCAAAGCAAATACACAAAAGAACAAGTGCTAACTGCCTTGGAAAAGAGGAAAGAATGCAGAAGGCGTACCTGACCCTGTGAACGCGATGATGAACCCGTCGCCTTCCTTGTACTTTAACGCGCCGCGAAGCTTGTCGCCTTTTAGATTGCGACACTCGGGTAGTCGCCTTCAGCTTCAGAGGATGAAGACTGTGGGTTCTTTCTCTTCCTGCTCCTCAGCCAGCCAAGGGGCAGGAGCCTCGTGCTGCTACTATCTTCTAAACCCTGCCAAGAACATCAAAATAAAGAAAAATCCATTAGACAACTCGTTTATATAGCATCCATCCCAAAAACATGAATAAACATGAACTAATTGGAGGGAACTCACGTGGTGTGGGGTTTTAACCCCTTTGAGTGTTTAAAAATGGTGTGTGTGATATGTTCTAATGCAGAACTATGAAGAAAGCAATCCTATGTATGCATGAATGAAGAAAAAGGGGTGAAGATGAAGAGGAAGAAAGGATAGATAGGGAGAAATCACCCTGGGGGGCACTTCCTGGTCGTCTGGAGGCGGAGGACCCTTCTGAGAACTTGGAGCTCTCTGGGAGATGAAGACACAACCACCGATCTTACCCTAAATGATGCTGTATGGAGAGACTTATACCCCGTTATTCTTGAACGGGCTGGGAGGAGAATAATAGGCAATGGTCCGACTTTGGGCAAGCATGCTCGCGCAAGGGCAATCAGAACTCGGAAAGGACCTTCCAAAGAGGGTCTCTTCCAAGTTTGGAAGGATTTGGATGCCTCTAGACCTATTAAAAGTTAGAATATTCATGAATAGCAATGGTCCAAGTCAGGTTAGGAAAGGGTACGTTGCATGGAAACCAGAACGCGACAGCCTCATGGTCGCTACCAGGTAGCGATGCCTCGATACATCACCTTCCTTACAAGGAAAGCTTTTGAAGTATTTTCTGGCAATTTTTCAGGGAATAAAAGGCCAAATTAGGACGTGACGTATCGAAGCGTCGCCTTCTATAAGGGTATGAACGCGACGGGAAAGGCAGCGCCTTCTGAATAAGAAAGCAACAAGGACACTGTCGCCTTCATGGACTTTTAGCATATGGCTCAATTAAACTGTCTGATCTCCTTGCATAAGTACCGGATTGACATACGGCTTGAAGCGTTCGATTCCTAACCTAGAGAGCTATGAGATGATGAAGAAGACTGGTTGATTTGACCGGGAAGGACCCACCAGGGTGATGAACTAACAAGAATGATACCAGGATCGGAGAAAGCCAGCTGGGCAATGATGAGCCAACATGGGGCATCAATGATATGACAAGGAATTTTGCTCGACTTATGGGCCAGAAATGGGTGTCTACAATAACTTCATATTATATGCACAACATTACTTAAATACAGTATGCATAGTATTTAAATAAGTACATCATGTACAAAATTAGTTAATTACTTATATTCACGGAAAATAACATATATACATGCATATGCACATGAACAATTCAATAATTTAATATGCACCATTTTAATACACACTATATACATAACAAGTAAATATCACATGCACAATATAAAATGACAAAAATTCAGGGGTCTCACACTCTCCCCCCCTTGAAAAAGATCTTCGTCCTCGAAAATCAGATCGAGTACTTCTGGTGATGTCATCGAGCTCTTTGGTTGGTGCTTGTGGTTTTGCTGCTGGCTTCCTAGTTGCTGCGGTTGTTGGAACACCTCGTGGAATAAACTTCTCCATATTCGGACACTCTTTAATCCGATGATCCATGCTGCCACATTTGAGACACCTTCCTTCCTTTAACCAACACACATATCCGTCGTGATGCTTGCCGTATCGCTCACACTCGGGTTTCTCTCTCTGATGCATTCCATCCTACTTTCTTGCCTGCTTGCTACTCTGACAGCTTCTTCTAGAGTGTCGGGGTCAGACTCTAAAAGTTTAGCTCTCAATGATGCTCTGAGCTTCATCACAAACTTCCTCACTTGGTACTTCTGCTCATGATCCCTGACCCGAGCACTCATCTTACTATGACTCGTCATTGTCTACAAAACAATTAATCTAGTTAGAATCTAAGTTACTAAATCCTAACTATTTTCTTAACTATCTTTCATTCATTATTATTACTTTCTACATATATGGACAAATTTCTATAAAGACTTTGCAATATTGTGAAGATGATGGTTCACTCATGTACAATCTCAACCTTGGGCTCTGATACCATCTCTGTAACGACCCTCTTCATACCAGTACGATTATACCAATCCCCATCAGTACGAAGAACGCCGTCATAGTGGGATACAATTTACTACATACATAAACCACCTAATCATGTTTTAACTAACACATGCTCATTCTAAATCATGGATAATAAACATACACCTACACATGTTTTCTACACATAACATATTACATGATTCATGATTTAAGGACTAATCATATCATTGCAAAATTTTACAAATTTAAAACATGAAGTTATGTGTAAGATAATGGACACTCCTAGCATGATATCTAACCAATTTCGCATGTAATTATATGACTTTTTCACACATTTAGCTTGTTGTTTAGACATGAATTAAACACAATCGTAAGGATTTACATTTATTCACATGCTATCTCATTCAGTTAACAATTCTGCATGCTCATTTTTCACGTTGCACAATTTACATGTTCACATACACATATTCACATGCACTACTACATGGATGTTATTAAACTATATAACATGATACTAAATATGACATTGCATTTAACATATAATCACACGAATGATATGAACATATGCATTTTTACCTTGGTTTTCACATGCACTTTATACTCTCATTAACATTTACTCTCCCTTACACATCCATTCACACATTTTTCACATAGTTTTTCTCTTGCACTTTCACTTATCACATGTCACATCATTTGCACTTACCACATGTCACATTCACATGTCACTTTATACATTATTCACTTTTTACACTTAATTTGCTGTGACATATAGTCCTAACTACCATCTAGAGGAAAAACACACACTTTAGCACTTAGCACTTATCACTTAGCACTTAGCACTTCACTTAACACACATTCGTTACCTAGGCAAACTAGTGACGAATCTTGGTTACTGCGTAGATCGGGAGAAGCCCTCTCCACCCTAATCAGTGGTACTTGTCCACCTCCAGAATTTCATCCTAATGCCCTTAGGATATCACTTAAACGTTGAGTCTTCCATAGGGATTTTTCTATGGTACAGCTCTCAGACCCCTATGGTATCAGTGTCAATCTCGGCCCAATTTTACATTAAGCACATTATCACATTTCATCACATTTTACTCACACTTATATACACACTTTAATCCCTTTTCACATGCACTTGCATAATATTACATTTTAGTTTACATAATTCACTCTTCATGTTTAACAGTGATAAACAACTCAAAATAGAATATTAACATGCTATTAACAATGAAATTTACATGATTAAACTAAACATGCTCGTTATAATTACTTTCACTTTTTATAACACAAACAGTACCTACTATTGTCACATCAATATGAAACTTTTATCATAGTCTTTAAACAGTTAACATGTCACATACCAAATTTTCTAGATTTTTTGGATCAGTAAGACTAATTTTAATAATTAAGATAGATTTCAGGCATTTCTATCAAAATTTCACCTAAGCCCATTTCCTAGCAAAACAGTAGTATCTAACAGTTTCAAAACATGAAATCAGTCATCATACTAACATGGGAAATTTACGAAATCCTAATATGCACTGGATCTAATTATTCAGGAAATATCATGGTCAATTCATGCTTATTGTCCAGTTACAGAAATTTTAATAAAAAAAACTAATTACAAAAATTCAACTTGTCCTCATGATATGACCTAATCACTGTCTCTGACCACATATAATTTTTACAGCATGCGCACTTACCCAGAAGTCCAATAAATGCATTATAAAGATCAAGCAGAAACCCTTTACAACTTTGAAGAACTTGGCGGCACAGTGTGTGCCGCCAACAGTGTTAACGGCACAGGATGGTGCCGCCAACACAGGAACTTGGTGGCACACATGTGGCCACCAACTTCCTGTCTTCAGGCCATGCAAGCAGAACACAATGCAGGGGAAATTTGGAGGTTCCAGGATGCGAGAAAAATTCCACAACAATATTGGGACCTAAGGGACATGAGTAGGGATGATATCTCTAGATCACTTGCCTTAAAATAAATCCACAGAGATCAAATCTTGCCAAAGAAGCCCTCCTCAGCTCAGCCAAGAAGGTGCTCAAAACTGCTTCAAATCTGGTTCTTCTGTTGATGTAGATTGATCCTCGGAGTTGGAGACGCTTCCTTGATGATTGGACTATCCTCCAGTCGGTGTAGATCTCTAGAAAACTCCTCCAGTCGCCGGATCTAGCTCTCCAAAGATCGGGTTTTCCCACAGAAAAACTCTAGCTTTTCCAAAGACCAAAAAGACTTGACTCGGCTGAAATAGGGTGATTTTATAGAGCTGGGTAGGTTGAGTACGCGTTAGGGTAAGTCTCCTATCATTAGAGCTAGGTTTCCTAAACTGGAACCAAAAGAAATGCGGGTGTTACCAAATTTGAAACCGTCAGAAGACTGGGAACTAGGCGTCCACATCTGGTGCCGCCAGCAGGAGGGGTTGGCGTCCATCGATCTGGACGCCAACTTCCCATGGCCATGCAGTCAGCGGCATGCATGTTGCCGCCAACTGGGCATCTCGGCCAGAATACAAATATAATTACACATGCTTACACTATTTAGATGCATACACTATGCACAATATTATTTAAGTACCATATACACTATAAACAAGTTAACATGCCCAGAAATAAATGGATATCATTTGCACAAGATGAACATATGTATATATACATATACGCATCATAGTTACATACATTATGCATGGAATAACTAAATATAATATGCATATCAATAATTAAATAATACATGCACATTTAAATATATTACATGTACAAAAATAAACTCATATATGCTTACAAGATGCATGGTAATAACTTCATATTATATGCACAACATTACTTAAATACAGTATGCATAGTATTTAAATAAGTACATCATGTACAAAATTAGTTAATTACTTATATTCATGGAAAATAACATATATACATGCATATGCACATGAACAATTCAATAATTTAATATGCACCATTTTAATACACACACTATATGCATAACAAGTAAATATCACATGCACAATATAAAAGGACAAAAATTCAGGGGTCTCACATCCCCAGTCAGAGGTGGTACATTCTTGTATTGTCCAAACAAGTTGTCTTCATTATTTTCTTGGATTCTAAACTACTTTACCACCAAGATGACTTAATTAATCATCAACCAAACCATCTTTGAATTTCTATCCCTATTATGCTCATGAAATATAACTTATGCTCTGAAGACAGTGCTCTCTTCAAAGAGGGAATTATGATCACTTGTGGTAGCACCAGTCACTTATGGTCAGCTGTGGGCGATAGTTTGTAAGTAAATCCAAGTCAGTGGTCTGATGATAGTGGGTAATAAGTCTCGTTCTTGTGCAATGAACAAGATCCAAGGTGCTGGAATCGCCTAGGTACTGAGGATGTATTTACGTTATTTATTAACCTATTGAGAGCAGTATGATGCTTGTCGAATTCATTTTCCAAATTAAGTTACAACCTGAATCTTGAAAGACATATGTGACTCTTGTTCTGAGATTTGTTGAGCCCGTTATGAAACCAAATTGGGCTATATGTTTATGCTAAGTATGAAGTTCATGAGCAAGTATGTTTTTGATCCATATACACACTTTCTAAATATTCACTTAGTTCTGCAATTGAAATTCCTATTTTTACTGCTCAAGTTTTATTAAATCAAGTATGAATTTGGCTTGTGACTTCTGTTCTAACTCCAGATTTAATTTGTACCTAGTCCAATTTCCATACATGAAACTCTTGAAGTTTAGACATTCGAAAATGAAGATATTATGTCCTACAAAAGCCACTATGCAGGATTTGATTGAAAGTGTAACGCCCCAAAAATTCAAAGTGTTAAGAAAATAGAAATAATATGGTTATTATACCTTAGACTTGGTATTAAATTGAGATAATTAATATTTAGGTATGATTAATGGTAACTAACGGTATCCCATTGTCGTGCATAGAGGTGCGCGCTTCCACAGGGCGACACCGGAAAACGACAACGAAATAAAAATCCGAGAACACCATAATTTCCTGAAAAATGTGGAGAAGTCAGAAATGTAATTACTTGAATTTTTCGACGTACGGATTTCAAGGTACAGTCGACGCGACCATTTTTCGGGTGATTTTTCACCTAGTGTAAAATAAGATCTACAAATTAAATAAAAATCACCATAATTAGAAAAACCATTAAATTAGCTTATGGTTTAAATTTCAATACAAATGGACCCTATTTGGACAAATTTATATAAGGGACAAGTGGCCAGCTAAATTAAAGGGGAATTACGTAATGGGTTTTTGGGAATTTTTTGTTAAGCTTACGTGGGAGCTTTTGGTGAGGCCAGCAGTCATGGTGGTGAAGGTAACACCTTAGTTACCATGTGTAACTTGCGTAGCAAGCATGGGCTAGGCGGCTAAGGGAGGTAAAAGGGGGTTTTTACTCCGACACCTGTACCCTTGTGTGGCCCTGTGCATGTTAATAGCCTGGGTCTATAAAAACCCTCCCACAACCTTCGTATACACCTTTCTCCACTCTTGCTGATGTGTGTACGTTGCTGCTGAGGATTACTTCACTTCTTTACCATTATGCCAAGCTAGTATCTCTATTTGGAAAGGCTTCAACGACTGTTCCTGGTGTTTCATTGCACTGGAAAGAACTGTTATTGTTGGTGCTTAGAGAAGATTACCCACCTGTACGCCAGTACATCTGCTAAAGCTGTCATAACGTGCAAGCTTACACTTCTTTCTCTATTCTGTGGATATTCTGAGTAAAAGGAGTTCACACTACTTGATCAGGTAGGATTCTCTTCTCAACCTGTCTTCGTTTCCTCACCACTGTCTTGGAGTTATTGTCTAATGGCATGTAAGACTTTTAGCATGCTATTTTCAAAGCTTAGGAGGTAGGTTCATGATAGGAACTGAGCATTCCATCATGTTTAGTTAATTTTCAAGTCACAGGTAGCTCCGTATTACTTCCTTTGTACAAGTTGTCTGAGCTTAAAATCATGTTGATTTCATTGTATAGAGTAGACTGAACCATAATGGTTCTTTCTCCTTAGTGGAACTGATTCAGTGAGAGACCATGGAAGTCTCAAGTGAGTGTACTTGTTAGATGATCAATGGAAAAGGAGAAAAGAATTTGAGAGAAATGTTCTCCATTAAATCCCCTTGAGTTCCACTTCTTGTGAATCATTCATGTGATTTATATTCCATGATCTTACCTTCATCTTTTTGTCATGTTACATTGAGTTGTAAACCTGAAATCCTACTTGTTCAAGGTCCTAATCATGTTAGGAGTGATAGAGAAAATTTGGAGAACCATTTAGAGTAGATTTTAATGACTTTCTGAAAGTTTGAACAGGACCTGTCGACAGACGAACCTCTTGCTGTCGACAGGAACCTATTCCCAGAAACCAGAAAACCTTCACTGTGTGTTGCTGTCGATAGGCCCATAGCTTGCTGTCGACAGGAACACACAGAACTGAAATTTCAGTTCTGGAAACCAGCCCTTGTCGACAGCAAGCTTGTGTCTGTCGACAGGTGCTGACAGTGCCATGTTTCCAGCACTTGTTTTGCTTCGTTCCTTGTGTACAAATCTTACCCAATTGTTCCAACTAATAGTCTACCTATATTTGGTGGTTTTTACCATCTAAACACCTACTAAAAATCTGTAATGTTATCTCTCTTTTTACCTTGAATTATTTCTTCAAGTTCTGAACGAAACTGATCTTGTGAGACTATCAAATTCTGAAATCAATAAAGGAACCAGAGTTCTTTGATTCCTATGTGTAAACCATGAGTAACTATGAGTAAATCCTTGTATTTCCTTGATTCATTACAAAGATAAGGGTGTGGTGATGACAATTTGAGAGTCTCGGACTCAATTTAGGAATTATGCCTGGCAAATAAGGGCTGGTCCAGTCCTGGGAGGAGCACCCAAATTCGTTTAAGTGGCTGCGCAGAATGATAAAGGATACGTGGATGTCGGCATTACATCATTAAGTGTTTGATTAGTCATCATGACATACTTGTGTGTGTGATTATACATCCGAATCAGAACCTAAGTGTCCTCTTGAATTCTTGATCATGCTTTCACAATATTTCTGTTCTACGTGTATTATCTAGTAGACATACTTGTTTATTCATTTTGACATTCAGTATTGTCAATAATCAAGTTTCCACTTTGATGTTATACACCTTAGTCCCTTCTGATTTGTGGAATTGAATCCTACTGAGCTAGTTAGCTCACATAATCCTATCCTTTTCAGGTAATCTGGGAGGAACGAATGAGTAAGGGGAAAAGTGCTGAGTGTTCCACATGTCAACCAGAAGCTGTCCCTTTGTGTTATTGTGAATTAAAAATGTAATAGTATAGGTCTATTTTGTCTGTTCATGAGAACTAAAGAACTAATGAGGAAAACTATGTAATCACGTACTTTGAGGTTATTAAGGAATGAATGGACATAGTTTTCTTTCCATATTATACTCTGTCAATTCTGATAAATAGATTTTTATTAGGACGTGACAGATTAATTGGTATCGGAGCATTAGTACGATAAACCTAGGGACAACCAGTGAGTTGGGGTAGAAACATGGGATTAGTTAGCATGATTTTTTTTTCTAATCATGTAAATGCTTAACCTGTTAATTATTTCAGAATGGACATGAATGCTCAAGAAAGGTTGGTTGCTGCCATGGAAATGCTACGACAGGATATAGAGCTATATGCTCAAGCTCAGTGAGAAGCCCACCTGAAAATTAAGGAAGAGGTGCTCAACTTGACTGCAGGTGCTTTCATGGCGGGCAATCCCTATGCTTCTCTAGAAACTATGAGCCAAGTTATGATCAATCTAGATAACTTGAAGTTGGGACAAGATTTGTTTCTCCACCAAGTTGAAGGTCATTGGGAGGCATTGACTAATGCTACTAGAGAACTGTACCATGGGGCCGGAGTAGAGCAACAAGTACTGCCAATGGAAACTATTATAGATCTGACCCGAAACTAGGAGAAGACTTAGACCACTCATCTTTTTGTATACCTCTCTTTTTGTGTAAACACTGATTGTATATATGTAACTCCCATATGTATGTGGAGTGAGAGGTTAGTGGAGGTTGAAGTTTTGTATATATGATAAACTTGGTATGAGAAGGCTGTGATATTACATTCTATTATCTACATTACATAACATATAAAAATTACACTATATCCTCATGCGTAAAACTTTGGAAATTAGGTATGTAAGGCAGAACAGTTTCGTGTTCTGTCCTGAAGAACTTAACGGCAATGTCTGACCATTTAAAGGTGTTAACGGCAGCATCGTCTGCCGCCAACTAAGGATCTTGATGGCTAGGGAACTTGCCGTCAAGCTCCTGTCTGTGCAAAAACACAGACCGAGCTCTAAAGAATGGCCGAATGTGGGGATCCAGGACACGAGAAAAATCTCATAAAATCCCTAAAACCTACTGGACACATACATGGGCTACGGGGATGGGTTACTTGCCTTCTACAAAATCTCCAAAGGGATCAAATCTGTTGTTGAAGCTCTCCTTGGGCAGTGCCAAGAAGTCTCCTCCACAGCCTTCCCTCGGGTTCTAGGTCAAAGTAGCTGCCAAGCCGAGGTTGGGGAAGCCTTCTCCTTCATCCAAACTCCCTTCCAAATGCAGTAGATCGCTGGAGGAAGCTTTGAATCGCCGGATCTGAGCTTCCAAAGTTCAGTTCTCCTCCAGTTCATCTAGGGTTTTCTTCTCCCTTTGCAAAGAGCTAAGAGAGAGTCTTTCAGGTTGCAAGGAGAGGAAGGTTTATAGGAAAACGGCTTGGGATATCCCGTAGGGTCTGATGGGAGGGCTGAGAGCCGTTGGGGACATCTCCCCAATCGGTGAGCTTGCTTGCCCCTGGAATTTCGGGGTCTGCTGCGCACAGAGAATCAGAGAAGTAGACGTCCACATAGATGGTCGTCTACTTCAGTGTTGGCGTCCATCGACATGGGAGTTGACTCATCATGGACGTCCATCCATGTTGACGCCAATTTGTTCTTCGGACAGAGCTTAAAAACATGCAGAAAACCATGCTTACACTATATACTTACATGCCATATATGTAATATGATGTACACACTACTACAACATATAATCAAGAAATATTTACAACTAATATACGCATGCATACTTAAGTATACCAATATAACATCATACATAAGTATCCACCTACGTATACGTGATATATACATACAACATGACTCAGCACACAATAAGATAAAATGACAACTAATTCGAGGGCCTTACAGGTTTGTTCATCAATCGATGTCATACTTCGACTTCTAGGGAGTCGGAGTGCAAGCAATAGATAATAGACTTCGACTTTCAAGGAGTCGGAGTGAAGATACTTCAACTGTATAGAAGTCTCAATGAGATATCAGACTTCGACTTCTGTGGAGTCGGAGTAGAACAAGTTTATTCATCAATCGATATCATACTTCGACTTTTAAACAGTCGGAGTATGGTCCAGTCAACAAGACTTCAACTTTTTAGGAGTCGGAGTACTACCCGTTTATTCATCAATTGGTATAATACTTCGACTTTTCAAAAGTCGGAGTCTTCCACTTGTCTGAAGTCAGAGTCAGTATGGTATATAGTATACGCTGTGGACTTACAGAATAATCTTTACAGAAGTGTGTTAGTGTTGATACTTTGATTTTGTGTTATTATATATGTGTGCCTTTATATTGTCATATGGATTTTCATAAATGTAGTATAAAATAATAAATTGATTTGAGAGACATTTAAAAGGTTTTGTCATAGCAAAAACATAATGATTAAATGTTTAGCAATATTAAAAGGATAGTTGCTCAACAATTCTCCCCATTTTTATTAATGACAAAAACTTTTAAATAAATAGTAAAAAACAAAAATTTTGATTTGTTTCTGTTCTCTCTTGTCCCCAGTGTATAGTGTAGAACAAAACATTTAATTAATAATAAATTTGTTTGTTTTCTCTCTTCTCCCCCTTTGTGACATTAACAGAAAGGATAAAGCATACACATAGAGAGAGAGAGAGAGAGATAGAAGGATAGATACACAAAGATCTGTAGAAATAGATCTATATTGATATCTGTAAAGAACATTTTATATTTATGAAGAAGAAGAACAACTGGGAAGATAAAGGGAAGGAGGGATTTGAGCAAAGAAGGACTGAAGTAAGTCCCATAGCTTCTGCTCATTGCTAGGGAAGATGTACAGAAACTTGGAATCATCTTTGTCATAGGAGGGTCCTACAGAGGGAATCTTCCTATAGGATTTGATGTTGCGGCGATGATACCAGTTGACTCTCCTATGATAGTTGTCATTGCGCAAGGTTCTCCTAAGAGGAATAAACTTCTCACTAGTTGTCTTGTGCAAGAACTCATGAATGGTGATGTTCCAGTGGAGACCCTGGGAGTGAGCAGCTTCCTTGGCTTGATAATAAACAAGGTATCTATGTGTCCATTTGTGAGAGACAGACTTCCAAAGTGTCTCATATCCCTTACAGAGATAGACAGAGGGAGATAGCTTGAGCTTTCTACATTCAGCATTCTCTTCTGGATAAGTTGTTGCCCACTGTTCTTCATTCAACCTCTCAAATTTTGCAAAGCTATGCTAGAAATCTTTCATGTACTGAGAGTTCTTGAGGCCATGCATCATTGCAAAATGGTGGAAGGATAGCTTAATATTGTACTTGATCTTGAATCCAGCTGCTATCTTGATATGCCTGTTGAACACTACTTAGGCAAACTATTTCTTGGATGAAATAGCACCTACTAGATTTTGGTGCAATCTAGAGGGCAATCCAATAGTCATTGAAGGAGTAATTTCTCTTTGCCCTTTAATAAGCATGCCCCACTGCCCCTTATTCACATCTGGCAAACCCATCTTGAATCTCTCTTCGTTAAATATCTTCATTCTGCCATAGCTGGTTTGGAGCTCTTTAAGGAGGTTGCCAAAAAGGTCAAAGAACCTAAGATTCAGGTGAAGTGGAACAGTCAGAATCTGGTTCCTAGTCTTGGCTGCAGAAAATTTGTCTGCTTCACCAGGGTGTAGGTTCAA
Source organism: Colocasia esculenta (assembly GCA_014218235.1). Taxonomy (NCBI): domain Eukaryota; kingdom Viridiplantae; phylum Streptophyta; class Magnoliopsida; order Alismatales; family Araceae; genus Colocasia; species Colocasia esculenta. The sequence continues at coordinate 25,026,582 of CM024759.1, forward strand.
GAATTCGTTAGGGGAGAGACTATGGCTTTTCTGTGTGATGAGATTCACATCAGCCAAAAGTACTTCAGAAGTTTTAAGCAAAGTAGGGAGCGAGTCCCCAAACTTGTAGGCTGACATCCCATGGACCTCAAGAAAAGCTTTTATTGACAGGAATTCTTTGAAGAGATTCATATGGTGCTCAGAATGGTAGATGAAAGCATACCAGAATGGTGGAAGAAGGGAGCTAGGGTTGTCTTTTATTTTAGAGCCTGCTCTAGATGATAGTGCCACACTAGTTACTATCTGAGAAAGTGAAGGAGTAGAGCTGGCTGAAGAAGGAATTGAGGATAGAGGGAGAGTGGAGAAGAAATGAGGAGCTAAGGTGTGAAGAGTGGGAGTTTTCACAGTGTGAGGCTTGAAAGCATAATTCAAAGGAAATGAAGAAATGGAAGTATTGATGGGAGTTGGAGGCTGTACTTCTGGTTGAGAAGTGGAAGGAGGAGGAGAGGAGACAGAAGGAATAGGTTGAGAAGGAGGTGGAGGTAGTTGTTCAACGGTTGGGGGAGGTGTTGGATCAGTAGCAGGAGGAGGAGTTGGAGCAGTAGGAGGGGAAGAAATGGTTAAGGGTTGAGAGGGAAAGATAGGGTTACCAGATTTCATGAGTTTCCTTCTAACCCTTCTCTTAAATGTTTTGACCTTAGGATTGGCTTCTACCTCCATAAACTAATCTTGATGCTCCGAAGGCTGCTCAGATGCTTGCACTTGCTGTTCTTGTTGTTGTAGCTATTGCTGTTCAACATTTGGCTTTGGCACTGCTACTGGATCCACACCTGACAGGTCTGCATGCTTCTCTGACTGTGGAACCACTTCTTCAGGCTGGTGCTGTTGCTGTTGTTGAGCAGGTGGGGGAACTTGAGAACTACCTTTGCCCTGTTAGCACACCAACGGTAGTAGCAGATCTTTCATCTGCTGGACCTCCTCTGACATGAAGTCAAACTTGACATCAATTTGTTGTATCTGCATTTGAAGTATAGACACCATCTCTTGTTGCTTCAATATCAGGTCCATCACATCATCCACTGTTCTACTGGTCTCCCCCTAAGACCTTGGCCAGGTCTCAACAGGTGGTGGAGAGACATGGTGGTATTCCTCATCAAATGAAGGCTCTACTGGAGTGAAATTGGGAGTATTATCTTCTTGAGCCACTCTTTTGCCCTTTAAATCCCTGAGTACTTGATTTATGGTGTCATCAAGAATATCATGCTCTAGGGAGGGGTCAGTAGTATGGACTTCTTCTTGTTCTACCACTGTAGCTTCTTCTCTAACTTCCTCTCTTCTGATTATAGGAGATTTAATTGGAGGAAGGGAAGTGGAACTCTGTGCCTTATTAGGAAAGATCTCATGAGAGCACCTCGGGACAGAGTCCTTCAACCAAAGATTTTGGGCCTTATCTTCCAAAATGTAATGGCCTCTTCTCAATGTGGAAAGCCCAATCTTTTCCTTTATAGAAACTGAAATTTCATCATTCAAATCCACTGAGAATCTTCTAAAGATAAGGGTCAGAAGGGGTCCATAAGGGAGAGACTCCAGCAAAGACTCCAGCAAATTCTTAGACCCCTACCATTCTTTCCAAAATAATGGAGGGCAAGTTGACCTTGTGCCTCGGAATGGCCCAAAACAGCAAACTGCCATCTCTAACAGTGATGGAGGAATGGGTGCATGCCCTAGGGGTGATGATGGTTGTGATAATGGCGTGAAGGATCCTCTTTTCTGCTGAGAGCTCGTTGACAAGGAGCCCTTTCTTAGAGAGAGAACCCAGACTACCAACTACCCCTAATTTTTACTTCCCCATGGACACAACCTCACTGATCCTGTGTCTGGAGTTAGGGCAATCCAAAAGTTCAACTAACAAATCTTCAGATAGTCGAGATAGATAGCATTTCAGTGTAATGCCAAACACTTAGGTCAATAAACTCCCATGGGCACTAGCAGTTTCGGGCGCACCTCCCAGGACCAAACTGAGCCCCTTATAATATTGCAAAGCATTGATTATGTTTTTTTTTTATCTTTAGACAATCAGCCAAAGGCCAATAGAGTATTAAAAAATAGATAAAAGTAAGAAGAAATAGATGGTAGTATAACAAGAACTTGAATAGACAGGATTCTAGAGAGATTGAGATGATAACTATAGGTTGTAAAACGAAGAGTAAACCAACAAAAGTATCAACTGCACATCACACAGCCGGTACTGGCAAAAAGTTTGGATTTTTTTTCCTTTTGTTTGGTGTGTGTTCATGAAGAAAAATCAATGGACAGTGATATAAGATCGTGCACATGACTTTTGGATAGAGAATTAACATAGTTTAACATTAATATCTCTTTACAGTATTTACAAGAACATAATGACAGACTCACCATGGTAGTATAGCATGGTGGTTCAAAACTTAGGGCTTTAAGGCTAGAGGAAAAACTCAGATATAAATTATGGAACTAGTTTAAAGCAAAGCTCGGACGATTCCTAAAAAGGTATATTCAAAAGAAATCAAGGATTTGTCAAGGATTTTATGGTGTATAAGATCAAACAAGAGGTCACGGTTACAAGAAATAATTGACCTTGAACAAGAAAAACATCGCAACTTGGTGGGAGAATTCTGGGAAAAATGTAGACTCTGGTTACTGGTTTCATGAACTATCTATAGACGAGATTTATTTAGATTTTTGCTTGAGAGATTGCCTACCTTTGAATGCTCCTAATAAGTATTTCTGTAGAACCAAGCAGATCGTGGTTTGGGGAAGAAGCTTATGTTAGGGCGATCTCCTCCTCCTCTGGTTCTCTAACTAGTCTCTCACAAGTCCTTCAGCGAGTTGGTAACTTGCCCTAAGGGCTTATGACAAGTATTTATAAATTAGGATTGTTAGGAGTTCTATTGTAACTGGAGATGGTGTTGCGGTTTTAGCTTGATCCCTTCCATGGCTGGAGGATTCCCGTCCCAATTGGAGTGGGAAACCTTAAGAAAAACTCCTTTTAATGGTGCACGAACTTAGATTAATATTGAAGTCTAATGATGTTTAAATTTCTGAGTTTGTAGTTTCCGAACTCCTGGTAGAAGTCCTATCCGGTTCAGAACTTCCATATAAGTCATTCTCATAATAGGTCTTCCTATTTAGTTTAGTTCCAGGGATCAGGTTCGGAATCCACTTCTGACTTTGTCCCCGATTTTGATGATGTCATAAGTCAAGCAAAAATGTCATAAATATCTAACATAGGTCTTTTGTATCACAGGAAAATTCATAAAGTCAAAAGTTCTCATCTGTGTGTTGACTCTGGTTACTTCATAGGTCAACACACACGCATCAATGAGAAAGTTACTGGAGTTCGGTGATGCACATGAGTCGACTCCATTCAAAGAATAGGTCGACACTTGATGGAATGGATTTCTAGTAGCGCAGAAGTTTAAAGTATCGCATAAGGTCGACACTAGTTAAAGAACAGGTCGACTCTAGTTGGTCTTCTAGCTAGCGCTGAAGGAAAGGAATTGCATAAGGTCGACTCCAAATGAGCATCAGGTCGACACTAGTCAAGTTTCCTGTAAGCGCTTAGAGAAAAGAATTGCTTGAGGTTGACTCCAGATGAGGATCAAGTCGACTCTATCAGTCTACTAGGTCGACTCCAGATGAAGGTTAGGTCGACTCTACCATTATGTAAGTTTGACACTAAGATGCTACAAGGTCAGCTCTTCACTCATGGATAGCCAGTCAGTACATCAGACTAATGGATGAGGTCGACTCATGAAGGCATGGAGTCGACTCTACTGAAGCACCTTCATTGGTCCAAGTCAAGTTCTATATGTGCGTCGACACTATGCTCAATATGTGTTGACTCTATGACACTTGTACTCCAGTGATGAAAAGTATCTACCGGTGCATAAGTTCCAGGCACGTGACTCGATGCCCAATGATTGGGACTCCGGGTACATCTTACATGGTTCTGGAAGATACCCTTTTTGGCGGCAAAAGTACCTCCCAATTATTTGGGATTCTTTTGAGAGGCCCACCTAAAAAGATTTCGTGATGCTGGTCAAAAAGGGTGTGTCATCCTCTGCAAAAGATAACACACACATAGAAAAAGTGCAGAGCAATTGAGAAGCGAAAAAAGTACAGAGAGAGCAGAGGGCTTGAGTTCAGAGAGAAGAGCAGGCTTCAGAGCAGTCAACTCATCAAGAGGAAAAGATGTTGGATCGTGTCTTCTTCCCGTATGAAGACCTGCTGCTGATCAATTGAAGCAGAGCAGAGCATCGGAATTCAACCCAATTCAGAGACAATTGATACTTAAGCTGCGGCCAGGAGAGGAATCTGATGAGCTCAAGCATGAAGAAGATGCAATTGGGAGTTCGAGGAGAAATTTTGATCAGATCACAACTCTAGTGGAACTGCACACAGAGCATTTGAAATAGTTCTTTAATTCTTCAGAAATTTCTCTCATTTGATTTTTCCTATTTCTTCTATACTCCAATATGTTTGGTTGTCTGCTCCAGTTGGAGTAGACAGATTAATTCTACACTTCATGTGTAAGGATTGTAAGATTGAAACAATCTTGAAGCTGTGAATCAGCAGACTATAAGAAGATGTGAATGAGCAGTTGTGTAAGTGTTTCACACATTCGAGTTGTTAGAGAAGCCTCACTTGGTTTAGTGAGGGGTGGACGTAGGTCTCCACACTGGAGCCGAACCACCTTAAAAATGTTGCTTGCATTGTGTGGTTTGATGTGTATTGGATAAATTGCTTCATCTGATTTGATCATAGTTTCGAGTTCTTAATTTTTAAGTGGTCAATATCTATTCACCCCTCCCCCCTCTAGATATTCATTCCATACACAACACGTGGTATCAGAGCTAGGCTCTCCATTCTTTTGGTTTAACAACCAAGAGAGATCCATGTGAAATGGATTCTAGAGGATATATTGCAGAAGGTCATTATGTAAATAGACCCCCCTATTTTGATGGAACTAACTATGCGTACTGAAAAACTCACATGCAGATGTTTTTACGAGCACAAGATCATCAAATTTGGAGGGTGGTGAGTAATGGACCCTACGAGTTACCAGAAGATGAAGAGAAGTGGACTCCAGAGGCAATAAAGAAGTCAAATGCAAACTGGAGTGCTATGAACATCATGCAGTGCTCACTTCAACCCACAAAATTTTCATGGGTCTCATCATGTACAAGTGCAACGGAAATTTGGAATCGTCTGATGGCGATTTATGAAGGTACGTCGGAAGTAAAAGAAACAAAAGCTAACATGCTAGTTTTTTAATATGAAGCATTTAAAATGAAGCATGATGAAACAATTTCTGAGATGTATGGTAGATTAACTTTATTAACCAATGGTTTAAAGAATCTAGGAAAGACTTATAAAGAACAAGAACTTGTCAGAAAAATCCTTATATCTTTAACCCCTGTTTGGCACACTAAGGCTACTGTGGTGGAAGAATCGAGAAATTTATCTACCACATCTGTTGATGAATTAATTTGATCCTTAATGACTTATGAGTTGGGTCTAAAGAGAGCTGAAGAAGATGTCAAGAAGAAGAAGTCGCTTGCTCTTAAGGCAAGTCCCATTATCAAAGAAGCTACTGAAGAGAGTGAGTCATCTACCTCTGAAAATGATTCAGGTGAGTTTGCCCTCAATACAAGAAAATTCAAAAAGTTCCTGAGAAAAGAAAGTAAGGGATTTCTGAAAAAGAAATCACAAGTAAACAATTTCTCAAAGCCTAAATAGTATGTGAATAAGAGATCTGATATGGTGGTATGTTATAATTGCAGGCAACCAGGGCATGTGAAATTAGAGTGTCCTGAACCCTTGAAGAAAGCACAATCCAAATGGACAAAAAATGAACAAAAGGCTATGGTTGGAACATGGAGTGAGGAAGATGATGATGATGATGAAGAGAGTTCAGAAGCTGAGGAATCACATACTAAAATTTGTCTGATGGTAAGAGGAGAAGAAGGAGATGAAGAATAGGTAATTTTTCTATTCAAAGATTTTTCTTTCAGTGATTGGGAACACGTGTATTTTGAATTGCTTGATCAATATGATGAAGTTAAAAAGGAAAACAAAGTGCTTAAAAGAAAAATAAATCATATTGTTCATGATACCTCAATGGAAGAAAAAGAAAAAGAATTTGTTCAAGAAATCAATGCTTTAAAAGAAATTGTTTGTGAATTGGAAGTCAAGAACACTGAAAATGTCAAGGAGATGGCTTTGGCTGCTAAAAAATATGACGCATTAAAAAGTGTGAACATTGAGATGAAGAAAGAAATTGAAAATCTTCATAAAGAAGTGACCAGAAGACAAGAAGCTTTGGAAAATTTTGTAAATGGTAAAAACAACTTGGAAGCCTTGCGTGGAACTAAAGTAAACTTCAACAAAGAAGGGTTGGGTTTCAATCCTTCAAAGAAGAAAAAAATAGGCTTGAAAACCATCACATTTGTTTCTTCAACAAATTCAAAAACCTCCTCATCTAGAAAACAACTTAATGGGAGAAAAACTCAAAGAAATGAGAAAAGAGAAACTGCTAAAAATTCTGAAATTGGAAAATCCAATAAAAAGGATAAGTCAAGTGTAGGAATCAAACCAGCAAACATACCTCAAGGGAACAAATCTTGGAAATCACCTGATTGGGTAGGTCGACACTATTCCTATGGTAGGTCGACACCTTCATACACCAGACAACAGAACATGTCCAGGTGGACTCGTGGTAGGTCAACACTTTCATACACCAGACCACAGAGCATGTTGTAACGCCCCTTTTAGACTCGGTACAGTTGTACCAACTCACATTGGATCTAATAGCGGTGTCACAGTGGAAACATTAAACATTTATTGGTTCAGATTGAGATATACACAAATGATAATTAAATTCCAACAAGTTTGCAATGGAATATGAAATTTACTTTTCAATCAACATTGTATCCAAATACCAAGTCTAAAGCATAAAAGAAGAACTACAATAGTCCAAGTAATAATAGTTCATAAGTCCAGAAATAACATAAAAATTACAATTTATTCTCACATACATAGTCTCTCAAATACACTCTTAATGTAAAGAACTAAGCCTCCATGTCCTCATGCTCGGAGTCAGAATGGACTAACTCCTCGGTGTCCTCAGCCTCTCCTGAAATGTTAATCAAGTGTGAGTCTACTAGACCCAGCAAGCAACAAGGAAAGACAGTTCAAGATTTATCATATAATTAATTTAAAACATGATAACATATCCAATTATTTATCCTTGATACAACATAGCTCTTACCTATCAACATACTCTAATACATTTGGCAATCATTCTTTACATAGGATGGTTACTTATCATGTAGAGTAAGACAAATTCATATGACATGTGGATTTCATCATATAATAAGATAAAGTATTTAAACAATATCCTGTGGCATGGCATATAGACAAATTCTTATAACATGTAGTTAATGTCATGTAACATATAGTCAATGTTATGTAGCATGTAGTCAATTGTAGCATGTAGTCAATGTCATGTAGTTATAGTTGCCAAGACATAGCCCCACTATTAATAGAGATCATGTAGAGTGTAACATTCACTTATCACCTAGGCAAAATAGTGATGAAGTCTTGGTTATTGTGCTATACCAAGGAAAGTCCTTCCCACCTTAACCAGTAGAACATGTAGTCAATTTCATATAGGTGAACTATTACCATAGGGGCATTCTATGGTGTAGTTCCATGTAGGCATATCTATAATAGCAATGTCTTATTGGCCATATCATTTCAGAATTCTAACAATTATGTTTTCATGCAATTAATATCTACAAGAAATTATATCATACTTTTTCATAAAATCATGTATAACTAGCAAGACAACAAATGCAAAATTCCACACACATTTCCTCAGTTCTGAAATCATAATCCTACTGTACAACAGCAACCTATCATGATACTACTTTTATTGATTTCATCAAATTCAACATTCATGATTTTCATGTACACTTTCATCATTCATAAAATTATAACAGTAAGTACAGTGTTCCAAAAATTCTAAAATTTAGACAGAAATTCTATTCCTAGTCATGCATCACACATATAAATTTTCATATTTTTCTGAGTTCAGTATCAATTCTTAGGATTATTTTTCATAAACTTGGACTAATTAACATGGCACAAAATGTACATGAATTATACAATTACTGTGCAAAACTGAGCATAATGGGTCTGTGATTCCATCTAATAGCAGTACAACTCTCAATCATAACATCATAACATGGATTAAGCTCTTAACTATTTCATTTTCTATCTACCTAATCAAAGAAAATTCTTTAAACTAATCATGCATAGCCCATACATCTTTACCATGACTCTCCTGTTGCATAACAGTAGTGATTTACACATAACAGAGCTTAACCGAAAAAATCCAACACATGCATAGATCACAGTGTATTAACAATAATCAGATCTGCAGAAAATAGCACTGATGAACTTAACGGCAAAGTATGCTGCCGTTTACAAAGGTTAACGTCAACATACCATGTCGTTAATATCAGTTGACAGTGGTGCATAGCGTCGTTAATATATATATAGATGTCCAAAATCTTGACGTTTACATGAAATAAACGGCGGTCGATGTTGACGTTGAGTTCATCTGGCCAAAAAACCCAGAAACCCCACATGAAATAATGGAACTTTAACCCCTTTCTACTTTTTTATTCATGGGTTTAAAAATCCATAAAAATGATAAAACTATAGGATGTACTATACTAAATCATTCCCCCATGTTACTTTCCTCTAACCCTCCTTCTGGAATCACGAGGAAAGAAATGAAGACGCCCGCCTTGGTCACAAGGTAGTCTCTTCCACCGTCTTCAATCGCTTGATCCGTCCTCCAAAACAGCAACTACGCTTGGAGAACCTTCTGCACTCGATCCTTCAAGTCTTCCCTCTGTTCAGATAGCTTCAGTTCACACGAAACACCGCACAGCAACTCCTCCTTCGGCCCCGGGTGGTTTTTGATCTTAATCCCACCCCAGGAAACCGTTCTGCTTTGAATGCCGCTAATACGAATCTCAGGAAGGCAACCAACTCTGTGGAAAGTTTCTGGGCTCAAAAGGCCCGTATGCAGTGGCTAGACAATGGTGACAAAAACACAGCATTTTATCATGCCATAGTAAAAGGTAGAAGGAAACACAATTTTTTCCAGTGTCTTCAGGTGGATGGTTCTTGGAAAGAGGATCAGGAAATCTTAAAACAAGAGCAGTCAACTAATTTCAGTCCATTCTTCAGACTACTAAACATGTCATTGATGATTCCATGTTTCAAGTTATACCAACTTTGATTTCTAATGAGCAGAATTGTACCCTCACTAGTATTCCCTCTAATGAAGAAATTCAGAAGGCGGTCTGGGCTTTGAATGCGAACAGTGCCCCTGGGCCAGATGGTTTCACTGGCCATTTTTTCATCACTTGTTGGGACATAATTCAGCTAGATGTTGTGAATTCAGTGGTAAGTTTCTTTCAGGGCCTTCCTTTGCCTAGAGGTGCAACTTCTACCCTAATTGCATTGATTCCTAAAATTGAAAACACCACTACCTTTGGAGATTTTAGGCCGGTCAGTTTGTGTAACTTTAGTTACAAGATAATTTCAAAAATTATATGTGATAGACTGGTTTCTATTCTACCTTTGATCATATCGGAGGAACAAGGGGCCTTTGTCAAAGGCAGATCTATCATGGATAACATCTCTCTTGCTAAACATCTGGTCAGGGACATTGGTAGAAAAGTCAGAGGTCATAATATGCTTTTTAAATTGGACATTAAAAAAGCTTATGATAGTCTGGAGTGGGATTTCCTCTATGCAGTTCTGGGAAATTTTGGTTTCTCTTCAAAGTTTGTATCGTACATTGGCATGTTAATTAGTAACTGTTGGTTTTCTGTGCTATACAATGGTTCCACCCACGAATACTTTCATTCTAATAGGGGTCTGAGACAAGGAGACCCCATTGTCCCAGCTCTTTTTATCATAATGGAAGAGGCGCTTAGCAGAGGTATCAAAGCCTTGGTGCATTCGGGGTGCCTTCTACCCTACTCTGGCCCAAGAAATTGCCCGGTCATTTATCATCTATTGTATGCAGATAATACTCTAATTTTTCTGAACGGAGGAGTTCAAAACATTAAGAAATTCATGGGTTTTCTCAAAAAATATTTCTCCTCCTCTGGCCAGCAAATAAATGCAACCAAAAGCTCCTTCTTGATCTCGGATAAAGCTCCCACTTATGTAGTCAACATAATTGCTCATGTGACTAGTTTTAAAAGACAAAGGGGCCCTCTGATATACCTAGGAGTTCCGCTGTGCCCTGGAAGAATGTTAACTGCTGATTTCTCCCCTTTGATTCAGAAGATTAATGGGAAGCTTGCCTTATGGAAGCCCAGACTGATCTCCTAAGCGGGTAGAGTTACCCTTATCAACTAAGTGCTAGCATCCATTCCGGTTTATATGGCAGCCTCCGCTACTATCCCTGTGAGTGTGCTTAATTACATTGATAAAACTTGTGCAGCTTTTTTCTGGAACAGTTCTGATGGCAATAGGAGGTGTCACTGGGTGAATTGGGCTACTATCCAGCGGCCTTTGATTGAGGGAGGACTGGGAATTTGCAACATCAAGCAGGTCCAGCTAGCTTTAGCAGTTAATACTATCTGGAATATCTATCATGGCACATATTTCTGGTCTGAATATGCTAAGAAGAGGCTATTATCTGGTACAAACTCTACTTTTAAGGGTATGCCTTCTAAACTTTGGAATATGGCTATGCATCTTATTCAAAATAATACAAGATGGATTCATGGAAACGGTAAGGATATTGATATTTTATCTGATGTCTGGATTGGTGAAACGCCGCTAGTAGAGCTTCTATCTTCTCCTTATGAGGGGGAAAGTATTGCCCTCAAAGATGTTATCCTTAATAATAACCACCCTATCAGATCCCTCCTTCCTAATGGTATCCTCCAGGGTGTGGTGCTGAATGATGATAAGGATAAGTATGTTTGGCGGCCTGCAACTGAAGGGATTTTTTCTGTGAGATCGGTATATAATCTTGTTCGGTCACGTGGAATCAAGAGATATAATTTGAACAAAATTTGGCACAATGGTTTCAACAAAAGAGCCTCCTTGTTTTGTTGGAAAATTCTTAACCGAGCGGTCCCAGTTGATCAAAGAATCGCAGATAGCGATATTCCCTTGGTTTCCTGCTATTCTTGTTGTAGGTCTCCCAACATTGAAGATGATAATCATCTGTTTCTAGGTGGGGAGCTTGCTGTCTCTTTATGGAACTGGTTTATTCCACTTTCTAGCTCTAAAGTTCACCTTCATAGCCACATCACCATGAGAATTTGGAGTTTCCTTACTGTTACTAATATATCTACTCCTATGGGGTTTGTCTCCATCCACTGTCTTATTCTAATTCTATGGGAGATCTGGAAGGCAAGATGTGCATGCAGATTTGAAGATAAGAAAACTTCAGCAGGGGCGGTGATCAGAAAAATCAAATTCCATGTAGCTCATTTGCTTGAGTCAATCAAGTTTAAAGCTGCGCCTTCTTCACAAGACATGCAGCTTCTTTTGCAGTATGGCTTCTACATCAGTTGGCTCCCCAAAAGCTTCAAGTTTATTCGCTAGATCCCCCCTATAAAATTATACTCTTTAAATGTGGATGGTGCAAGTAAGGGAAACCCAGGTGTTTGTGGGGGAGGAGGTTGCATTCGTGACAAGAAGGGTGCTGTTGTGGTGGCTTTTGCTTACCATTATGGTTATGGTAATAGTTTGATTGCAGAATCTAGAGCGCTATGTGATGGAATTCGTCTGGCTGGCTTCCTTGGTATTCAACTAGAGATGGTTAGCTCTGATTCTCTTATATTGGTGAACTCCTTTAAAGTGGGGATCTGTCCTTCTTGGCAGGTGTACTACTGGTGGAGGGAAGCTCGGTCTGTGATTCTCCAGAAGAATCTTTCCATTTTCCATGTGTATCGTGAGGCTAATCAAGTGGCAGATGGTCTGGCTAATGTAGGATGCTTATCTAATGTAAATCAAGTGTTTTGGGGGCTTGAAAATTTACCTCAAGCTTGTAAAGGGCCGCTACTTTTAGACAGAACCGGTCTCCCTCATGTCAGACTTATGTAACCGGTCTGTCCCTTTGTACTATAAATTTTTATTATATTTCCAGGCCCAGGTTCTTTCTGGTGGAGTGGGTTTTCTCTTCCCCTCTGGGGAAGGGTGCACTCTCCTAGACTAGATCCTGAGGACCTCTTAACCAAAAGAAAAAAAAAAACTCCTCCTTCGGCCCTCTTTTCTCACCTCCGAAACAATGGAAAAACCCTTTCCTAAAGGCCAAATCGAGGTCTTATAAGGACTCCTATGGTTTGTCTAAGCTCCAATCCTGACCCTTGAACCAAAAACATCCTGATCCATTGATTAAATGCCATGAAAACGGCCGATCTTTTCTCCCCGGAATGGTAACAATAAAACTTGGCAAGTCAGGTTAACATCAACCTATGTTGTCGTCGACTATGAAGTAGACGTCCATCGATCTTGCCGTCAAAAGATTGCCCGAAAAACCAAATATTCCAGAAAAAATATAAACGGCACATTCTCATGTCGCTAACAGACAGTAGACGGCAATCGATCATGCCGTCAATTGTAGTCAACATCAATAAAGCTTGACGTCGAGTTCAACAAATTTTACAGTTCAATGTTAGATGCAGCAAACACACACAATTGCATAATTCAATCCAGCAAAAGATCTAGGGTACTACACATGATGCGGGACAACAAAGAGAAGGTGGAGAAGGAGGAAGAGAAGCCGGCATCCACCAGGAGAGAAGAGAGAAAACCGGAATCCACCAGGGAAAGGAGGAGCTACATCGCTCTCTGGTTCACAATTTCTGCATTCAATCATTCATTGCCCTCAAAAGAGAGACTGCAAGATTATTTATAGGAGTTAGACTAATCCTAACCGTACTTTGATTCCTTTTTTGACTAAAATACCCTTAGACCTAAAAATGGGGCAAAATTCGCACCCGAAAATGACAAGAAAATAGGAAATGCACTATTGGGCCTCATTTTGGCCTTATTCTTACAATCAAATACTCAAATAACTAAAGTAAATACATTAATAATGTGGGAACTCTTCGCCAAGCCATAAAGATGTCGTTATCGCCGAATTTACGTTGTCTGTAGTCCCATTTCTGCATCATTCTCCCCCTCTTCGAAAAAATTCGTCCTCGAATTTTGAAGTGTCGAAGTAGGAGGAAAACGAACACCAGAGTGCACATGTAGAACTCCACACAAACACTCATATCAAGGACCTCAAATTGGTGCACTATAGACGGATCACATAATGTCAGCCACATCAGATCAACTAAGGGTTGCTTCCACTTGATCACATCAATAGTTTGATAAATTGGTAGCACATCAACTAGACCAGGTCCATCAACTGGAGTAAGTACAGATAGAGGAGCTGCAAATATATTAGAAGATATATGACTCAACCCGGATCGCACAAATAATGTCTGATCCCACACATCAACTGCGAGTAGTGGATCCTCCTCAAACATTGTATCCTCAAACAAATCAAATCTAGCCTCTGCAATCAATCTATGATCCCATCTAAGAGCTAATGATGCTTCCGCTATAGCTGAAAATACTAAGCATGTCTTTATAAGCTTTTGCAGTGCAATATAATATGAATCGTACACTCGAAAAGGCTTGTTGTAACCCTCTGGATGTATAAGACAAAATTTTGCTTGGTAATCAATCACAACTCGACGCTCATCCATCCATACTCGACCCAAAGATATTCCTGATCCATGGGGTATAATAGTACACCAAGCATCATCATAATATCTGTAGGATTTTGATGTCTTGGTGCATTTGAAGCGATGAAAGAATGGTATATATACTTGATCCCCATAAAATTTAATATAATCTGAATTAGACAAAGAATCAATAATAGATTGAGAAACAGAATTACCCCAAGAGCTTCTCGTAAGTGTCACCGTAATCTGTAAATATTCGGGCAACTCGACCTCAAATGCAATACTCATGTTGAAGGTGACGAAGTACGGATCGCAAGTGTGTCACCCTTTATTGAAATAGTGCACTTGAACAGGGTTCGCGGGTTGCATACAGACACAGTTGATAGAATCGCAGACGGCACATACATAAAAGGCATGACCCTCTCCCGCGAGAAGACAAGGCGGCGTGCACTGGCATCTATAGGGGTGCGGGCTTGGTGGTGGCGACCTGTGCACCGCACGTGGGCGTGGTGGGGCGTGCCGCGCACGGGTGGGGAGGCAGTTCCTGGGTGAGGCGAGACCTGTGGCGATGCGACGTGGCACCGTGGCATGGTCGGGGACGTGGTGCGGCGCCCGTGTGGGGGCCAGCGATGGTCTCACGAAGGTGGGAAGCGTGGGGTTGCGGTGTGGTGACCGCGTGGCACGGATTCTGAACCCGCGAAGGCGGGAGGCGCGGGGGGACGACATGGCAAGTGGCGGCTCGTGTGGGCACGGGCGACGAGGCCCCGTGCAACGTAGAGCGCGATCAACATGGGGAAGGAGACCACAGCGGCGCAGCAGGGTCCGGAGGGAGGCGTGGAAAGGGGCGCATGGTGCGGGGGGTGGGGGGAGGACCAGATGGCCTTGCCCTGTTGCACAGATGATGAGAGTACGGCAGACACTGCGGTGGGCTCCGATCGCATGGGAGAGCGTGTGAAGACACAGGGCGTCTGCCCGTGTGGGACAAGGGTGGAGCGATCTCGTGCCTTGGCACAGGCGGCGAAGCCGATGGGTGGGGCGATCTCGTGCCTTGGTGCGGGCGATGAGACAAGGTGCATAGTCACAGTAGGCGACCAAAACCTTTGTGTGCGGTCGACGAGGCAAATTGTCATGGTGGGGAACAAGTTCTCAACGCACTAAGGGAGATTTGCACGGATGACAATGTAGGAACTTCAGCTCTGATACCAAAATTGATGCGGGACATCAAAGAGGAGGTGGGGAAGGAGGAAGAGAAGCCGGAATCCACCGGGGGGAGGGAAGAGAGAGAACCAGAATCCACATGCCGGAGAAAGGAGGAGCTACATCACTCTGGGGTTCACAATTTCTGTATTCAATCATTAATTGCCTTCAAAAGAGAGACTACAAGATTATTTATAGGAGTTAGACTAACCCTAACCCTACTTTGATTCCTTTTTATACCCTTAGACCTAAAAATGGGGCAAAATTTGCACCCAAAAATTACCAAAAAATAGGAAATGCACTATTGGGCCTCATTTGGGCCTTATTCTTACAATCAAATACTCAAATAACTAAAGTAAATATATCAATAATGTGAGAACTCTTCGCCAAGCCATAAAGATGTCGTTATCGCCAAATTTATGTTGTCCGTAGTCCCACTTCCGCATCAACACATGTCTAGGTGGACTCATGGTAGGTCAACACCTGCATATACCAGACCACAAATAGGTGGACTCATGCATGTCGACACTATCCCTACAGAGTCTCAACACACTCCTACAGTCTTGCTAGATCTGGTCAGTCTGAATATTCTAAGAGGTCTAGCTATCAGAATAATTCTTGGTTTCATCAAAGAAAAACTGGTGGGAAGACTGAAAGAAGTTTCATGAAAATGAAAAGAAACAATAGTTCAAAAATTCCTAGAAATAATAGAAAAAAATAAAAAACAACATGAAACCAAAAACACCATTAAATCCACAGTAAAAAGGCAAGCTTGGATTCCAAAAGTTTGCTTTCTTATGTTCTTGAATTGGGTGATGTGCAGGGACCCAAATGTACTTGGGTTCCAAAGATCTTTCTTTAAATGTGTTACATGTATGTCTTATAGCCAAAAACAACAAATGGTATCTTGATAGTGGTTGTTCAAGACATATGACGGGAGACAAAGACAAATTCAATTTATTATCTGAGAAGAAAGTTGGTCATGTAACTTTTGGAGGCAACAACAAAGGTAAGATTGTCAGTTCACGTAAAATGGGTAGAAATCCTTCAAACTCAATTGATGATGTACTTTTGGTGGAAGGATTAGAATACAACCTTCTGAACATAAGTCAACTCTGTGACAAGGGTCACAAGGTAATTTTTTATTCCCTTGGTTGTACAATTTTTGAACCGAATTCAAACAATGTAAAACTTTCTGGAAAAAGAATCAATAATGTCTACATGGTTGACTTGGATAAACATGAAAACAACAATCTTTGTCTTACGGCCAATAAAAATGATCTTCCATGTTTATGGCATCGTAGACTAGGTCATGCTAGCTACAAAATGTTACATAAATTAGTTAAATTCAACATGGTGAAAGGCTTGCCAGAAATTTCCTTCAAACAAAACTTCAAAATCTGTGAAGCATGCACTCAAGGTAAGCAAACAAGAAAATCTTTTAAAAGTAGATCTAAAAGTCAATCTTCCAAACCTTTTAAACTTATTCATATGGATCTGTTTGGACCCATAAGAACAAACAGTCTAAATGGAAAAAGGTTTGGATATGTACTTGTTGATGATTTTTCAAGATTTACTTGGGTATTCTTTCTTGCTCACAAGAGTGATGCCTTCATGGAATTTTATGAATTCTATAAGAAAATTCTTCAGGAAGGAAAGTTCAAAATAATTTCAATCATGTCTGATCATGGAGGTGAATTTAAAAATACTGATTTTGAAAAACTTTGCAGGGAAGAAGGAATTTCCCACAGATTCTCATCAACCAAGACCCTTGAACAAAACGGAGTAGTAGAGAGACGAAATCGAACACTGGTTAAAATGGCAAAAACAATGGTAATTGAAAGTGGATTGCCTAGAAAATTTTGGGCAGAAGCAGTAAACACTTCCTGCTATATCATAAATCGTGCAATGGTAAGGCCTCTTAGCAAAAAGACTCCTTATGAACTTTTGAAAGGTAAGAAACCTTCCATTGCTCATTTCAAAGTGTTTGGTGCAAAATGTTTCATCTTGAATAACAATAAAAGTGATTTGGATAAATTTGAACCCAAAAATGATTTGAGATTTTTCTTGGCTATTCTGACCATTCCAGAGCATATAGAGTTTTTAATGTGAAAGATCAAATTGTTGAAGAATCCCCTCATATAACATTTGATGAACTTCATGATGGTTTGTGCAGAGAAAAGGAAGACGGAGAATTTCTGGAAAAAGAAGAATCAAATGACCAGCAAGGAAAAGAATCTGCAGCAAGTAAAATTTCAGATGATGAAAATGGGCAAGAGATAGCAACTGCAAATGAGAATAGAGATCAGCTGAACATCAAAATGTTAAGAGATCATCCTCAAGAGAGCATCATTGGTAATCTACTTGATCCACCTAGGACTAGATCTCATTTCAAACTCATTTTAGAACTGGATCAAATGGCACTTGTCTCACAAATTGAACCTAAAAATATTGAAGATGTATTAAAAGATGCTTTTTGGATAAATGCCATGCAAGAAGAATTGAATCAGTTTGAAAGAAATAAGGTTTGGCATTTGGTTCCAAGACCTTCTTCCCAAAGTGTCATTAAAACTAAATAGGTGTTCAGAAATAAAACAAGTGAAGAAGGTAAAATAATCAAAAATAAGGCTAGGCTTGTAGCAAAAGGTTATAATCAATAATTTGGAATTAAATTCGAAGAATCTTTTGCTCCTGTAGCTAGGCTTAAAACAATTAGAATTTTGCTTTCATTTTCATGTGCTCACTGTATCAAATTACAGTAAATGGATGTTAAGAGTGCATTTTTGAATGGCTTAATAAAAGAGGAGGTTTATGTTGGACAACCTCCTGGATTTGAATGTACTGATTTTCCTAACCATGTTTTTAAGCTTGACAAAGCTCTCTATGGATTAAAGCAAGCTCTCAGGGCTTGGTATGACCGGTTGAGCTCATTCCTTACAGGTAAAGGGTATTCTAAAGGTAAGGTAGATCAAACCCTTTTTACAAAAGTGCAGGAAAATGATATCTTGGTGGTCCAAATTTATGTTGATGACAATATATTTGGATCAACAAAATCTTCACTGTGTAAGGAATTTGCTGATTTGATGACAAGCGAATTTGAAATGAGCTTAATGGAAGAACTGAAATTTTTCCTTGGATTGCAGGTTGTTCAAACTAAGGAAGGAACCTTCATCAATAAGTCAAAGTACATACAATATTTTCTAAAGAAGTACAAAATGGAGAATACCAAAGCCATGGCAACACCAATGAGCACAACATTGAGTTTGGATGCTGATTTGAAAGGTAACTTGGTAGATCCAAAGACCTACAGAGGTATGATCGGATCCTTGCTTTATTTGACAGCATCTAGACCTGATATATAGTTTTATGTATGCATGTGTGCTAGATTTCAGGCTGGTCCTAGAGAATCCCACATGAGTGCTGTAAAAAGAATTTTTAGATATCTTGCAGGAACTCATGAATTGGGATTGTGGTATCCTACATCTAGTGAGTATAATTTGATATCTTATTCAGATGTAGATTATGTTGGTTGCATATTGGACAGAAAGAGCACTAGTGGTCATTGCCAATTTTTGGCAGGGTGTTTAGTCTCTTGGGCCTCCAAGAAACAACACTCGGTTGCTCTCTCTACTGTAGAGGCAGAATATGTAGCTGTAGGGAGTTGTGGCACTCAAGTGTTATGGATTAAACATCAACACCAAGACTACCAAGTAGATCTTGGATGTGTCCCAATCATGTGTAATAACACTAGTGCAATAAATTTGGCCAAAAATCCAATCCAGCATTCTAGGACTAAGCACATAGAAATCAAACATCATTTTCTAAGAGATGAAGTCAGCAAAAATTCATTTGAATTGCATTTCATTGAAACAACAAAGCAAATTACATATATTTTTACAAAACCATTGTGTAATGAAAGATTTTCACTTCAAAGAAGATAACTTGGTTTGTGCTTGCTTGATTCATGACTAATTGCTCTGATAAATTGCATGCAAATGATTGCTTGTGTGATTGCTTGTCATATGATGTGATAATGCTTGTTGTTTGTTCACTTTAATTCAATATCTAGTGCATATGGTGAGGGGGAGTGTAACATCTCGTTCCCTTTAAGGGTTTGCCCTCTCGGCTGAGGTCGCGACAGAGCGACCCGTCGCCTTCTGAAGGCGACAGAGGTGACCGTCACGTTCTGATTATGAAAGCGTCGGCCGCCCCTGTCGTGATAGGACTCTGATAGCAGACAGTTCTTTTGTCATCTTACTGTCGGAGAGGTGGTGACACCGGTGGCTTTGCATGCATGAACGCGACGCTCTGGTCTGTCGCGATCAGATGTCAGCGTTGCATGCATGCCACGTGGTGGCTTTGACCGTTAGGGTCGCAGATGTTAAGATCGCGACGTAGTAGGGCGTCGCGTTAGCTTTACTAACGCAAGGACCAGGGCCGTCGCATTCTCAACGTCTATGCTTAAGTTGCTCAGGCTAAGAACAGAACCCCCATTTGGCCCTTTTGCTTTGGTTCTCCCTCTCCGGCGATCTCCTTGGTGTAGTGCTCTATGGGGAGCTTGGGAAGGAGATTGGTAGCTTGGATTTGGATAAGTATTATGTGCATGCTCTTGTATGTGTGAATTGGGTATGAAACCTGTGTTTTCTCCCTCTCACTGTCTGCCTTCTCCCTCTTCTTGTGCACCATGGTGTGGATCCTCTTCCTCGGCTCAAGAAGGAGGACGTGCTCGGCTCGTGGGAGGTGGCTCTTGGAGCATTGGAGATCAGAGGTGGAGGGGTGCTAGCCTACGAGAAGGCCCCTCTAGGGTGGTTCTTCATTTGGAGGTAGGGACCCCCCCAAACCATCCCCTAGTTCTACCATGCTAGGGCCAACCCCCCCCCCCTTCTAAGCCTAGAATCATGATAGGTGTTTCTTGGTTTCTTATGATTCATGTATGAGGTTTGCATGCTGAGGTTTGCATGTTTTCATGTTTGGAATGGGGTGTTCATGAAGAGTGCTTCATGTGGTGCATGTGAGGATTTTAGAGTGTAGATCTCTTTCATAGCATGCATGGGGTTTCCTAAGGATGGTTTGGTGTTATTAAAGTAGTTTCCATCATCTTCTAGCCTCCCCTCCCCATGTTGTATAGTTTTATGGCTTTTGGGGTGTGTGGATTTTCTCTTTTGAGCACTCGGCTGTGGTCACGACAGGTTTCCCAGTTGCGACCAGGTCACGATGTATCGGCATGTCGCGTTCTCTTGAACGTGGCCTAGACCCACCGCGTCTTGCTAATGCGACGGGTACGTGGTCAGCGTTCAGGAGTTCGGGGTCTCGCTGGATCACGACCGTCGCCGCCGTCGCGATGAGATCGCGACGGGATGCGTGTCGGGTTCAAGAGACCAGGGCTTGTTGCGGCACCCATAGCCGTTGCGATCTTATTGCGACGGGCACAAGGGTCACCTTCGTGTTTCCTTGTCGCGACAGGCAGAACCGTCGCGTTCTGGTCACAAAGGGTCGATACGTCGCCTCTCTGACCGAGAGCTGACTGTTGACCTGTTGTGTTTCTGTTTCTGCTGCGACTCTGGTTTTTTGGCACCTGTGTCTTTCCTAGTGCAGTGCTACTCTAGTCTTTTCGCCCGGTGCTAGGCACTTGAGGGCTTGTCTACGAGACAGGTTGTTACCATTACCTGGGACCCCCAGCTCCGCGCGTCTGTTAGAGGGAGTTCTCCGGGCAGTGGGTGTGCTCAAGTCACGGACTTGGAGCAGAAGGGGAAAACGGTGGGGACAGTGGTGTGGAGTCGTTGTAGAGCTCTCTTAGCTGGTCGGGGTCTCCGAGGTGGTTGTGGTGCTCTTACGGTGTGGACCAGCTAGTCCTTTCTTACCGCCTCACTCTACGTGGTTCCGGAACCATTTAGAGGGGTCAAGCGTGGGACCATAGTCCGGCCAGACTACGGCAGTTGTGTTTGTTCTTAGATCCGCGTCTCACTCCAACGGGAGGTGCTAGACATGGACCGTTGGTCGAGGGTAAGGCGCGTGGCGCACCTGACTGGCTGACTAGTGTAGCGTTCTGTAGCTAGTGTGTTTGTCTAGGCAGTGTCTACTGTCTGTGTTTACAGCTGGGTTCTTGTGGTGCCTTGGTTTACACGGGTTTTCGGTCCCGCTGTGTAGCCTAGACCGACTACCGTGTAGTTTCTTTCACGCTTCTGCACTTGACTCTGTTTAATAGAATAGACTTTACTGGTTTATTTATTTATTTATTGCACTTAGTTCTATTCTGTTGTTAGAACCAGTGGGAGATTGGTAGTCCCTACTGGGCTTCTTCGTGAAGCTCACTCCCTGTTTTATAGGTGAGACTTCACAGCAGTTCCCTCCGCGACGAACTGAGGAGACGGGCCCGTAGTAGTCGACGTCTCTAGTGAGCAGTGTTTCCCCCAGCAATTGTACTTCACCCTCGGGGTATGCCCCTAAGGGATCTATCTTTCCGTTTTTTATTCAGCACTTGTACTTTATTTACTTTGGGACTATACTAGACTGTTACTTAGTGTTGGACACTCTTTCGTTCACTTGTGGTGCACTTTAGTACGTTTGTTGTTATTTATCTCTATTACATATCTTGTTAGACCGATCCGTTAGCCTTTCTGGATCTCCAGATCCGTGGGCGGCGGTCCCGATGTTCATATTCTTGGTGGGAGCTGGGGATCCGGGCGCCGGAGTCGTTACAGTGGTATCAGAGCAAGGGGTCTATCAAGACTTGTAGTGGAAATAAGTAATAACGTAAAGTCCCTTAGGAAGTACAAGTAACACTGCTAAGCCGCTGGAGTTTATCTGTTAACTTCTTATTGTGTCTATTTTTCAGAACATGCCTCCACGCACTCGCAGCCAGGTTCGTGAGCTAGTGGAGCGTCAGGAGTTTGAGTCGGACGGGTTGGTTGTAGCCGAGCACGTGTCGATCGACGCTCAGCCCCAGCAATTTGAGCAGCCTAGGGACCCGTTTCCGCAGGGCGTTCCATTGCGGCAGGGAGAGCCATAGCAGCAATAGCAGTGGTTTCCGCCCCAGCCCCTGCCATCTGTCATGGAGCAGTGGTGGAGAGCGATGTTCCAGGGTCCTTGGCAGTACCCGCAATGCCAATAGTACCCTCAGTACTAGCTGTACCAGTAGATGTCGGCAGGAGGTCAGCAGTTTGCAGAGATGGCAGCAGAGGAGCAGCCACCACCAACCCCGCAGGCAGCACCGGTTCAGCCAGAGGTACCCCCAGTGGTACGGCAGCAGACTCCAGTTGCAGCGACAGCACCCGAGGACCGCACGGCGCTTCTGGATAGGTTTCTTCGTCTTCGGCCTCCAACTTTTTTTGGTGACCGTGATCCAGACAGGGCAGAAAGTTAGGTCCATGAGCTCGAGCGCACCTTCGAGACCATGGACTGTGCAGAGCTGGATCAGGTCAGGTTAGCAGTGTATCAGCTGAAGGGGTTAGCCCACGAGTGGTGGAGAGCAGTGAGGCAGACCAGTTTTCAGGGCAAGAGGTTGGACCAGATCACTTGGGCAGAGTTCCTAGTGGCTTTTCACGGTGAGTTCCTCCCCGACTACGTTTGCCGTGAGAGGAGGGACCTCTTCCACGAGTTGGTGCAGGGAGACTTGACCGTGGGACAGTTCCACCAGAGGTTTCTACAGCTATTTCGACAAGTTCCCCACATGGCAGCTAGTGAGCAGGCTCGTACCGAGCGGTTCATTAGCAGGCTACGTTCAGACTTGAGGTGGGCCATGGCTGGTCACCTCTATGACACCTTGGCAGTGGCAGTGGCGAGAGCTACGGCCCTAAAGAGGGAGTGTCAATTTCAGCCGCAGCAGAGTTTGGACTCAGGGAGGTCTTCTCCGTACCAGCGCCCTTCGGGCAGTCGAGGGAGTGTTTCCTCTTCTTCTTCTTCGGGGACAGGCGGTGCTGGCCTGACCTCGAAGTTGAAGAGGTTGTTCGCTCGTGGAGGCAGGCGTCAGTACAGGCAGCAGCAGCAGCGACGTCAGTTAGAGCAGCAGCCAGGGGAGCAGTCGGTGCAGTAGGGAGCAGAGCAGAGCCAGCAGGACTCGGGTTGTTACCACTGTGGGCAGCTGGGTCACTACAGGCGAGAGTGTCCATTGAGGCAGCAGCAGGAGCAGCAGCAGCAGGCACCTCAGGTTCAGTACCATCCACCCCAGCCAGCGCAGCGCCAGCAGCAGCACCAGGGTCAGTACCAGCAGCAGCGCCAGCAGCAGCACCAGGGTCAATACCAGCAGCCGCAGCAGCAGCGCTAGTAGCAGCAGCCTCAGCGAGGACGTGGTCGCGGTCGGGTGATGAACATCACCAGAGAGGAGGCGGAGGCCTCTAATCTAGTCGTCGGTACGGTTCCCATCCTTGGTAGAGCTGCTAGAGTTTTGATTGATCCGGGTGCCACACATTGTTTTGCTTCTGAGGAGTTCTTTGCTTCTTGTCTGAGTTTGCTCCGGATTGGGCCTGTGACCTTGCAGTTGAGCTGCCGACGGGTGACTTTGTGCGTACCCTTGGTTACTTGGAGGGTGTCACCGTCGAGGTACAGGGCCACCAGCTACCAGCCAGACTGTTTGCCTTGCAGCTCCACGACTTTGATGCCATTCTTGGCATGGACTGGTTGGAGGCGCACTCTACACTGGTAGATTGTCAGTGGAACACCGTGAGGTTCGAGATACCTGGAGCACCTGTGCTTTGCTTCCGAGGTACCCGGTCTGTCTGCCGACCCTTTGTCTCCTTCTGTAGAGCTCGGCGCCTCATCTGAGATGGTTGTGTTGCTTTCTTGGCCTCTGTGTGTGTCTCGGATTCTAGTGAGGTTTCTGTTTCAGACGTGCCTGTGGTTTGTGAGTTTGCCGACGTGTTTCTGGAGAATCTACCTGGCTTGCCGCCTGAGCGGGAGGTAGACTTCTCCATTGAGTTGCTTCTGGGGACGATGCCTGCATCGAAGGCACCGTACCGGATGGCGCCGGCGGAGCTGCGGGAGTTGAAGTGCCAACTAGAGGAGTTGCTTGCATTGGGCTTCATTCGTCCTATCCGTTCACCGTCGGGAGCGCATGTTCTATTTGTGAGGAAGAAGGATGGTAGCCTCATAATGTGTATTGATTATCGGCAGCTGAATCAGGTGATCGTGAAGAACAAGTATCCTTTGCCCAGGATCAATGACTTGTTCAACTAGTTGCAGTCAGTTTCAGTGTTCTCGAAGATTGACTTGAGGTCGGGTTACAACTAGTTGCGGATCCGCGAGTCAGACATTGCCAGATCAGCTTTTCGCACCCGCTACGGCCACTTCGAGTTTGTCGTGATGCCTTTTGGGCTCACGAATGCACCTGCAGCATTCATGGAGCTATTGCACAGTGTTTTCTGAGAGTACTTGGACCGGTTCATGGTGGTGTTCGTCGACGACATCCTGGTGTACTCAGCGACGGCGGAGGAGCACGAGGTCTACTTGAGGCTGGTGTTGCAGGTTTTGAGAAGTCACCAACTTTATGCCAAATTCAGCAAGTGTGAATTTTGGCTAAAGGAGGTGCACTTCTTGGGTCACATTGTTTCTGGTGCAGGTTGGCGTTGATCCCACCAAGGTTGAGTTGCAGCCCACTACAGTTGCAGAGGTTCGTAGTTTTCTGGGGCTGGCCGGCTACCAGGAGGTTTGTGCAGGACTCGGTTTGTGTGGACAGCAGAGTGCGAGCGCAATTTTCAGAAGCTGAAGAGCCGACTGACTTCAGCTCCGATCCTTGTGGTACCTTCTGGCAGCGGCGGCTTTGTTGTCTACACAGACGCGTCAGGTACTGGTTTGGGTGCTGTGTTGATGTAGCACGGTCGAGTAGTTGCTTATGCTTCTCATCAGCTGAAGAAGCATGATCAGCACTACCTGACACACGACCTGGAGCTTGCAGCGGTCGTGTTCGCCTTGAGGTTGTGGAGACACTACTTGTACGGTGAGGTGTTCGAGGTTTTCACAGATCACCGTAGCTTACAGTACATCTTCACACAGAGAAATTTCAACCTCAGGCAGCGCAGGTGGCTCGAGTACTTAAAGGGCTATGACTTTACCCTTTCCTATCACCCGGGAAGGCTAATGTCATAGTAGACACTTTGAGTAGGAGAGCCCACTTGAGTTCTTTGTTGGTTAGACAATGGAGACTTCTGGAGGATGCCACTCAGGGTGTGTTCATGTCTTCTAGCCTCTGGGAGAGAGCAGTGTTGGCCAGCATGACAGTTTGTTTGTTGATATACCAGCAGGTGCTTGAGGCGCAAAGTGCAGACACAGACTTGGCAGACGTGTTGCTGTTGCCTGAGGTGGTGCTGTACGAGGATAGCGAGGTTCGGTTCAGAGACAAACTCTACATTCCAGAGGACGTCAGGGAGGAGATACTTGCTGAGGTGCACCGGTCGCGATACTCTATTCATCTTGGCTCCACCAAGATGTACCATGACTTGAGGGTACTCTTTTGGTGGCCTGGGATGAAGAGAGATATCGCTGAGTTTGTTTTGTGCTGCCTTACCTGTCAGCAGGTGAAGGCAGAGCACCAGCGTCCTGGTGGTGAGCTGCAGTCGCTTCCCATTCCTGTGTGGAAGTGGGAGCACGTCACCATGGACTTTGTTTCTGGCTTACCTCGCACTTCTCAAGGGCACGATAGTGTTTGGGTCATCGTCGACAGTCTGAGAAGACTGCTCGCTTCCTACCAGTCAGAGCAGCGTGGTCAGTGGACAGACTGGCTCAGTTGTTTGTGAACAGAGTGGCACCCTTGCACAGGACCCCGGTATCTATTGTCTCAGATAGAGATCCGAGGTTCACTTCTTATTTCTGGCACAGCTTTCAGCGGGCACTTGCACTGAGCTGAGGCTGAGTTCGGCCTACCACCCACAGACAGACGGGCAGTCGGAGCGGACCATACAGACCCTCGAGGACTTGTTGAGAGCATGTTGCCTAGACTGGGGCGGCACGTGGGAGTCGCACCTTCCCATGGTGGAGTTTTCATATAATAATAGCTATCACTCCAGCATCGGGATGGCGCCCTACGAGGCTCTGTATGGTCGACCATACAGGACACCGTTACACTGGCACGAGGTTGGCGAGAGGAAGTTGTTGGGTCCAGAGTTGGTGCAGCAGTGTGCAGACACCGTGAGGCTGATCAGACAGAGGTTGCAGACAGCACAGAGTAGGTAGAAGAGCTACGCCGACATTCTCAGGAGGCCACTTGAGTTTGAGGTCGGCGACAGTGTGTTCCTTCGGATCTCGCCCACCAAGGGCGTTCTCAGGTTTGGGAAGAGGGGTAAGCTCATCTTGAGGTTTGTTGGCCCCTTTCCCATCCTGGAGCGGGTTGGCGAGGTCGCTTACAGATTGGCTCTTCTGTCTGAGTTGGCAGGTGTCCACGACGTCTTCCACGTGTCGCAGCTGAGGAAGTACATGCTAGATCCATCGCATGTACTCGACTACTCGCAGCTAGAGGTCGCCCCCGACCTGTCCGTGCCAGAGTACCCAGTCAGCGTGGTGGACCGCAGGGTGCAGCAGCTTCGCAGGAAGCAGATCCCGCTCATCAAGGTGGTTTGGGAGCACCACGCCGGTGGCGAGGCCACTTGGGAGCGTGAGGACGAGATGCGGGAGCAGTTTCCCTACTTATTCGAGTGATAGGTACCTTGTTTACTCTTTGTTCCCCTAGTTTTGCCCTTAATTTTGAGGACGAAATTATTTTTTTGTTGGTTAGATTGTAACATCCCGTTCCCTTTGTGGGTTTGCCCTCTCGGATGAGGTCGCAACAGAGCGACCCGTCGCCTTCTGAAGGTGACGGAGGTGACTGTCGGGTTCTGATTATGAATGCGCCGGCTGCCCCTGTCGCGACAGGACTCTGATAGTAGACAGTTCTTTTGTCATCTTGCTGTCGGAGAGGTGGTGACACCTGTGGCTTTGCACGCATGAACACGACGCTCTGGTCCGTCACGATTAGATGTCAGCATTGCATGCATGCCACGTGGTGGCTTTGACCGTCAAGGTCGTAGATGTTAAGATTGCGACGTAGTAGGGTGTCAAGTTAGCTTTGCTAACGTGATGACCAGGGCTGTCGCGTTCTCAACGTCTATGCTTAAGTTTCTCAGGCCGAGAACAGAACCCCCATTTGGCCCTTTTGCTTGGGTTCTCCCTCTCTGGTGATCTCCTTGGTGTAGTGCTCCGTGGGGAGCTTGGGAAGGAGATTGGTAGCTTAGATTTGGGTAAGTATTATGTGCATGCTCTTGTATGTGTGGATTGGGTGTGAAATCTATGTTTTCTCCCTCTTACTGTCTGCCTTCTTCCTCTTCTTGTGCACCATGGTGTGGATCCTCTTCCTCGGCTCAAGAAGGAGGACGTGCTCGGCTCGTGGGAGGCGGCTCTTGGAGCATTGGAGCTCAGAGGTGGAGGGGTGCTAGCCTACAAGAAGGCCCCTCCAGGGTGGTTCTTCATTTGGAGGTAGGGACCCCCCCAAACCATCCCCTAGTTCCACCATGCTAGGGCCAACCCCCCCACCCCTTCTAAGCCTAGAATCATGATAGGTGTTCCTTGGTTTCTTATGATTCATGTATGAGGTTTGCATGTTTTCATGCTTGGAATGGGGTGTTCATGAAGAGTGCTTCATGTGGTGCATGTGAGAATTTTAGAGTGTAGATCTCTTTCATAGCATGCATGGGGTTTCCTAAGGGTGGTTTGGTGTTATTAAAGTAGTTTACATCGTCTTCTAGCCTCCCCTTCCCATGTTGTACAGTTTTATGGGTTTTGGGGTGTGTGGAGTTGCTCTCTTGAACGTGCCCTGGACCCGCCACGTCTTGCTAACACGATGGGTACATGGTCAGCGTTCAAGAGTTCGGGGTCTCGCTGGATCGCGACTGCCGCCACCGTCGCCATGAGATCGCGACAGGGTGCATGTCGGGTTTAGAAGACCAGGGCTTGTTGCGGCGCCCATAGCCGTCCCAATCTTATCGCGTCAGGCTCAAGGGTTGCCTTCATGTTTCCTTGTCGCGACAGGCAGAACCGTCGCGTTCTGGTCGCGACGGGTCGATACGTCACCTCTCTGACCGAGAGCTGACTGTCGACCTGTTGTGTTTCCATTTCTACTGCGACTCTAGTTTCTTGGCACCTGTGTTGTTCCTAGTACAGTGCTACTCTAGTCTTTTCGCTCGGTGCTAGGCACTTGAGGGCTTGTCCTCGAGACAGGTTGTTACCGTTACCTGGGACCCCCAGCCCCGCGCATCTGTTAGAGGGAGTTCTTTGGGCGGCGGGCGTGCTCAAGTCACGGACTTGGAGCAGAAGGGGAAAATGGTGGGGACAGCGGCGTGGAGTCGTTTGTAGAGCTCTCTTAGCTGGTCTGGGTCTCCGAGGTGGTTGTGGTGCTCTTACGGTGCGGACCAGCTAGTCCTTTCTCACTGCCTCACTCTACGTGGTTCCGAAACCATTTAGAGGGGTTAGGCGTGGGACCGTAGTCCCGCCAGATTATAACAGTTGTGTTTGTTCTTAGTTTCGCGTCTCACTCCAACGGGAGGTACTAGACATGGACCGTTGGTCGAGGGTAAGGCGTGTGGAGCACCTGACCGGCTGACTAGTGTAGCGTTCTGTAGCTAGTGTGTTTGTTCAGGCAGTGTCTACTATCTGTGTTTACAGCTGGGTTCTTGTGGTGCCTTGGTTTACACGGGTTTTTCGGTCCCGCTGTGTAGCCTGGACCGACGACCGTGTAGTTTCTTTCACACTTCCGCACTTGACTCTGTTTAGTAGAATAGACTTTACTGCTTTCTTTATTTATTTATTGCACTTAGTTCTATTCTGCTGTTAGAACCAGTGGGAGATTGGCAGTCCCTACTAGGCTTCTTCGTGAAGCTCACTCTCTGTTTTGTAGGTGAGACTTCACAGTAGTTCCCTCCACGGCGGACTGAGGAGACGAGCCCGTAGTAGTCGACATCTCTAGTGAGCAGTGTTTCCCCCAGCAGTTGTACTTCACCCTCGGGGTATGCCCCTAAGGGATCTGTCTTTCCCTTTTTTATTCAGCACTTGTACTTTATTTACTTTGGGACTGTACTACATTGTTACTTAGTGTTGGACACTCTTTCGTTCACTTGTGGTGAACTTTAGTACGTTTGTTGTTATTTATCTCTATTACATATCTTGTTAGACCGATCCGTTAGCCCTTCCCAGGTCTCCGGACACATGGGCGGCGGTCCCGATGTTCGGATTCTTGGTGGGAGTCGGGGATCCAAGTGTCGGGGTTGTTACAAGGAGGTTGGTTGAAGAACTCAGTGTTTGGAAAGATGAGGTTTAGTGATTCAAGATGGTCAGTAATGTTGGAAGTATTGAATTCAGTGTGTTTGCAGTTTGTGAAGAATGATTCCTTCAGAATGTCTGAGTTTTGGCTTGACTTAGGTCGACTCTACTGGCAAGAGAGTCGACACTATCTTCTTGGATCTTGAATTCCTTTCATCCTTCTTGTCCAGTTTCTGTTCATTCTCCTCTTTTCTCATAAAGATCTATTTTCTGAGGGGGAGTAATTCAACTGTGAATATTTTATTTTGGGTAATTTCTCAGGGGGTGTTAAAATTGTTATACTCTTAAACTTCATTATCTTTGAAAGTAAAAGAAAATGGTTTGTTAATTATAAACTTCTAAGTTTAACTTTGTTACTCAAAAAGGTTAAATAACAACTGTTGAAAATAATGTATAAGTGAAAATTGCATTTTATTTATTTCTAAAATTTCCATGTATCTTGGTCCCTCTGGCTATATTTTAAAAACATCTGAGCTGTTTTGTTTTAAAAGTCATCTTGAGGAAGAAAAGATGTTCAAGAACCTTCATAGATAAAATTCCTTTTGATGGCAGAACAATGACTAGGCTCTGAGAAACTGCAACTTCTGATAAAAATCAGTTGAAGAAATTGTATGTCATGATGAGCTAGTTAATTCTGTTCAGGGTTGTTAAAAATTCTAGTTGTGCTTACTGAGTAAGTGGGGATTCTTGTGTCTAACCAACATGTTTCCTCTCATGAAAAGTTGCACACAACCCTTGAGACAAGATGATTACTTTACTTGAGTAATCAGGAGCTCTGGTGTGTAAAAAGCATGAGCTCTTGCATGAAAAAGAAAGGGCAAATCTGATTGTTCATCTTTTTATAAAAATGCTAACTGCCAGTCAAATTGAAATTCAAAATTCTGAAAAATCTCAAGATAGATGTTTTGTCTCAATACATCTTGGTTTGCTTTTTTATCTTTCCAGGGTTACCATTTTACTTGTATTGAGTAAGAATTAATAAGACTGCAATTTCACCTGAAAGATTTTTTCTCTCCTATTATTTTTTCTTCCGAATCTTTTAGTGTCTTTTAATTGGATAAAGTAAAGTTTATAAATTTCAAACCATTAAATTTCACTAAGATGAGTATATAGTGAGGAAAGAGCATAAATTTTTTAACTTTCTCAAGATTGCCCAAAAATATAGTTAATCATGGTATATTACTCCTTTCTCAAATGTTGTCTGAACAATTCATTGAATTCTTCTTGATAGAGTCAACACTTGGATGGTTAGATTCGACTCTTCTTGTTCATCACTTTCTTCGAAACATGATACCTTTCGCTATTCCGCAATGGTCTATGTATCACCTAGGGCAGGTCGACACTTGATGCGTTGCGTCCCTACATAGTCTTACCTCTAATGCCCATTCGACATCTTTTGAACCTAACTGTCTTCTTCTTCCTCGCCTATCCTAAAAACCCCCATTCCGCGCCTGCAACCCTTCTCTTCCAACTCTCGATTCTCTATCATGGAACCCAAAATGAGAGCACGACGGGGAGGCAAGCGCAAGGAGGCTAGACCGGATTCTCTAGAATGGCGCACAAAGGCTAGAAATGATCAAGGAAAGAACACAGATTCTCTAGAGAAGAAGCCTTCTGTTCCTTCTTTCTCGAGCTGACGTTTCTCTCATCCTTGTTCGGCCAAGGAGAAGACCTTCTCAAAGTGAAAAAAGAAGACAGAATATGTGGACCTAAGCAGTTCTAGTGAAGAAGATAGTGTGCAAGCATCTGTGGCCGAGTACCCCACAGATTCCCACGAAGAAAACCCTAATGTCTAGGGTTCGGTTCACTCCTCTGATGATCAGATATCTACAGGACAAGGAAGTTCACAATCGAAAGATCCTAGTGCCAGCACTTCAGTCAATTCAGATGATTTCGAAGAGGAAAGTACTCAAAAAGTTAGGGATGATGGTGAAAAAGAGCCGAAAATAGCAACTAGCACAGATTCGAAAGGACAGAGTTTTGATCACCCTTCTG
The DNA here is from genome assembly GCA_014218235.1 of Colocasia esculenta. NCBI lineage: Eukaryota > Viridiplantae > Streptophyta > Magnoliopsida > Alismatales > Araceae > Colocasia > Colocasia esculenta. The sequence continues at coordinate 25,057,856 of CM024759.1, forward strand.
AGTTGAACATTGGGGGAACTGAATCGGACAATGAAACTATTTAGGCACAGAAGTCATCTCACCTCACAGCTGAGAATAAACAAATTTTGCATCCAAGAACAGTGGACGTTCTTGATGAAGGTATGAATATTGTCTTTCCTGAGTTGCTAGAAATGATAGAATTCCAGGGATGGACAAGTTTTATCATTGAGCATAGGATTTTTTATCCTATTCTAGTTCAGAAGTTTTACGAAAACTTGGTGGCAAAGAACATACTCTAGAGTCTAGAGTTAGAGGGGTATCAATTGTACTCACCACAGACATTGTGAGTCAAATTCTGAATATTCCCAATGAAGGCCACAATCCTCAAGAGTACACATTTTGTGTTCAGGAAGCATATACCCTTATGACAGGACTGCAGCATGATAAAGAGAATATAGTCCAGACTAGGGTATCCAGTTTGAATGCGAACAAATTCCCTCCAATGAACAGATTACTACACCATATATGCACTACCATTCCCCTCAAGGAGAAGGTAGGCATAGGATTACTAGTCTTCAAAGGTTCCTAATGTATTGCTTGATCAGAAGAGAGAAGGTCAATTTGTCTACTATTTTTTGTCAACTGCTTCATGAATCAACAAGACCTGAACTGAGAAAAAGCCTGCCTTATGCTGCACACCTGTCAAGTATTTTTCAGAAGGCCAATGTTCCACTAGACAACACAAAGACCATGAAAATTCCAAAGTACAACATATATAGTATGGTTCATATTGTCAAGTTTATGAAACTCAACTTGGAACCTCAGTTGCTGAAAGAACCAGTTGCTTCTCAAGTTAATGAGAATGAAAATATTAATGTGGAACAACCACAACAAGACAAGGATGTGCAGAGGGATGAGTTTGCATCTCAAGGTTTTCAAATGGCTAAAGACAATCCATCACCTACACCCTCTTATGCTACTAGATCTTTCTCTCCATTTCCTAGATTTGATGATTTGGGTATGGATCCTCCACAGCACTCCCATGTTCCTCACACTCATCAGGAGACATTCACTTCTGAGCAGGCTCATCCTAAAACTTCATCAGCTGAAGTTGTTGTACCACCATACCTCTTGCAGCTCCTTCAAGACTAGTTTGCATCATTACATGATTCTGTTAGCTAGTTATCTGTGAAAGTTGAAGAATAGTCTCTACAATTTAAGAGTCGATTAGAAGAAATTGAAAAGAAGCTCAGTGAGAACATAGACATGTAGGATAAATCAGCTAGATTTGTAGCCTTAAGATCTAACAAGCTCATAGAAAGAATTGGAGAGGTTTTCAACAGTGCAGCCTATACTCAAGCACAATTTTTGACAAGTTACAATCAGTTGAAGAGGCAATGCAAAAAGGATCAGAGAAGCTAGCTGATCTTCCAGCTCTGTGAAAGTCTTATACACAAATGACTGGGAACATGAACATTCTGAGAGAATATCATACAGAAATGGCTCATCATATCAGATCCATGAATTTGATTTTGAACAAGTTTGGAAGCCTCATGGAGACTCTGAAATTGCTGAGAGCCATCATGTAACTTCTTCTACTGTTGCACCTCCTATGCCACATGTGGCAGATCCGATACCAGTTGTTGTCTCTACCAAGCTGGGTGAAATGCAAAGCTTTCTGGACACAAGGCTGAATGCTATCTAGATCTATCTTCGAGAGAATTATGATGATCTGGAAGTTAGACTGGCAAGGATTGAGAGCAGACTCATTCAGCAGTTACCTCCACCACCTCCATCTCCTTAGTGATTCTCTTGTTTTAATTATGTCAAAGGGGGAGAGCATCTCATAGACTTTTGACTTGGCTATACTTTGATGTATTTTTCTGTTTCTGCTTGTAACACTTTCATCTGCAATGAACTCATCAAAGTGCTTGTGTGAATTGTTATGGTGTGGACTTGTGTGGATTGCTTGTGTTTGTATGGTGACTTGATTATACATGAAATACATCCAATAGTCAAAACTTCTATGAATTATTGTTGTCATCATCAAAAAGGAAGAGATTGTTGTGTCCCTGGTTTTGATGATGTCATAAGTCAAGAAAAAATGTCATAAATATCTAACACAAGTCTTTTAGCCCACCTAAAAAGATTCCATGATGCTGATCAAAAAGGGTGTGTCATCCTCTGCAGAAGATAACACACACAGAGAGAAAAAGTACAGAGCATCTGAGAAGCGAAAAAAGTACAGAGAGAGTAGAGAGCTTGAGTTCAAAGAGAAGAGCAGGCTTTGGAGCAGTCAACTCATCAAGAGGAAAAGATGTTGGATCGTGTCTTCTTCCCCTATGAAGACCTGCTGCTGATCAATTGAAGCAAGGTAGAGCATCAGATATCAACCCAATTCAGAGACAATTGATCCTTAAGCTGTGGCCAGGAGAGGAATCTGATGAGCTCAAGCCTGAAGAAGATGCAATTGGGAGTTCGAGGAGAAATTTTGATCAGATCTCAACTCCTGTGGAACTGCACACAAAGCATTTGAAATATTTCTGCAATTCTTCAGAAACTTCTCTCGTTTGTTTTTTCCTATTTCTTCTATACTCCAATCTGTTTGGTTGTCTGCTCCAGTTGGAGTAGACAAATTGATTCTACACTTTGTGTGTAAGGATTGTAAGATTGAAACAATCTTGAAGCTGTGAATCAGTAGACTGTAAGAATATGTAAATCAGCAGTTGTGTGAGTGTTTCACACATTCGAGTTGTTAGAGAAGCCTCACTTGGTTTAGTGAGGGGTGGACGTAGGTCTCCACACTGGAGCCGAACCACCTTAAAATTTTTGCTTGCATTGTGTGGTTTGCTGTGTATTGGCTAAATTGCTTCGTCTGATTTGATCATAGTCTCGAGTTCTTAATTTTTAAGTGGTCAATATCTATTCACCCCCCCCTCTAGATATTCATTCTTACACAATAGATGCCACAGGCTTCCTACTAAGCACATCAGCCACAACATTACCATTTCTAGGGTGATATTGAATATTGAAGTCGAAGTCCTTAAGATACTCCAACCATCTTCTCTGTCTCATGTTGAGCTCCTTTTGAGAGAATAGATACTTCAGGCTTTTGCGATCGGAGTAGACAGTAAATTTTTCTCCGTAGAGATAGTGTCTCCAGATCTTGAGTGCAAAGACTATAGCGACCAACTCTAGATCATGTATGGGATAGTTGACCTCATGAGTCTTCAACTGTCTTGACAAATAGACTATCACTCTTTCCTTCTGCATCAATACACAGCCTAGACCGATTCCAGATGCATCGGTATAAACTGAGAAACTTTCCCCCTCTATAGGAAGAGTGAGAATTGGGGCAGAGGTTAAACATTCTTTTAATGTTTGAAAGCTTTTCTCACACTCCTTACTCCAAACATAGGGATTCTTCTTTCGAGTAAGGCGAGTGAGAGGTACAACGATCTTTGAGAAATCATTTATGAACTACTTGTAATACCCAGCCAGTCCCAAAAAACTTATGATCTCAGTGACATTGGTCGGTCTCCCCCAGTTAAGCACCGCTTCAACTTTGGAGGGATCAATAGAGATGCCATCCTTGGAGATGACATGGCCCAAAAAGGACACTTCTTCAAGCCAAAACTCGCACTTGCTCAGCTTGGCATAGAGCTTGTTATCGCATAAGATCTGTAGAGCAATCCTCAAATGCTCCTCATGTTCCTCTTTAGTTTTGGAATATATAAGGATATCATTAATAAATACCATGATGAACTTGTCGAGGTAGGGCCAATAGATACTATTCATTAACTGCATGAAAGATGCAAGAGCATTTGTTAGACCAAAAGGCATAACGATAAACTCGTAATGTCCATACCTACTCCTGAAAGCCATCTTATAAATATCTTCATCCTTGATTCTCATCTGATGATATCCAAACCTAAGGTAAATCTTGGAGAAATATTTAGCTCCAGATATGTGCTCAAAGAGTTCATCAACTTGAGGCAATTGGTACTTGTTCTTGATTGTCAATTGGTTCAATTGCATGTAGTCGATGCATAGCCTCATGGATCCATCCTTCTTCTTGACTGGAGAAGTGCTTGGTCTAGTGAACCCTTTTTCTAATAACTCCAACAGTTGTGCCTTAGTTCTTTCAACTCGGCAAGTGACATCCTATATGGTTGACGTGACACCAGTGCAGCTCCAAGAATTAAATCGAAAGAGAAATTTACATCTCGTTCAGAGAGAATTCCTGGTAGCTCATCGGGTAAGACGTCAAGAAAATCTTGGACAATGTGCATGTCTTCTATCTTGGACCTTTCCTTTTCAACTACTACGGCCACAAAGAAAGAAATACAACATTTCCTTATCATGTTGTGGGCTTGTATGGCAGAGACTAGCGACATCCGTCTCTTGTGTCTAATCCCTGTGAATGTTACCTTAGGGAATTCACTAAAGGTAATCTTCCCTTTTCTACAGTCAACACTTGCTCCATAAGTGGATAGCCAGTCGGCTCCCAAAATCACATCATAGCCTTCCATTGGCATACACATCAGGTCGGCTCTTAGATTGAGTTCTCCTATCATCACATCAGCTAATGGGAAATATTTATTCAGTTTTGCTTTCTCCCCCAGTGGTGTTGTGACAGGGAATTCAAAACCCATTGATGCAGGTTTAATATTCAAAGTGTCAGCAAAGTTTTGAGATATTAATGAATGTGTAGCACCAGTATCGAAAAAAATAAATGTTGATTGAGAGAAAACTGGTAATGTACCTTCTACTACTCCTCCTTCTTTAGTGGTTTCCTCATCTTGCAGGGCTTGCAACCGGCCTTGCCTCCTCGGCACAGTTGTGCGTTTCTCATGGTCTTTGAGTAGTAGGTATTCTGGGATGCAATGCTCACGGCTACCGCAGCGAAGACATGTGCCTATCTTCTTCTAGCACTCCTCAGCAGTGTGGCCAGGTTTGTCATAGTGTTTGCAATTGCCCTTTGCTAGAGTAGTGGGGACAATCACCCTTGGCTTCTTTTTCAAACTTGACCCTTATGTGATGTTGAAGGGTCGCTTCTTGACATTAGTTTGGCTTAGTATTAGAAGAGCCATCTGTCAGCTCCTTCTTGATAAACCTCCCATTGATGCGTTCAGTGAAATCAGTAGCATCCTCCAGGAGTTGAGCCCTTTTAACCATCTCAGCATAAGTTTGGATGTCGATAGGGGCCAATTGTGTTATATACTGGGGTTTAAGGCTATTGAGAAATCGCTTGGCATTCATTCGTTCTGTGTTAATGACAGGATTGGCGTAGCGAGCAAATCTGGAGAACTGTAATTCATATTCAGCCACAGAGAGGCTTCTTTGTTTAAGAGTGGTGAACTCTGTAGCCTTCCTTTCTTGGACTCGTTCATAGAAATATTGTCACGTCCTACTCATATACTATTTTCAGAGGTGACAGAAAGATCGAGACAATACAAGCAGGGACGGTCTTGCATATACGTAGAAAGTTGGAGCTGAATGATATATTACATGTGCCAATAGTTTAGAGTTAAAATATACAACAACTTAAGTGACAGAGTCAAAAAAAGAAGTAAGGTTTGCTAATTTATAGATCACTCGGCGCACAATCCCTTGGCGAGTCAGACCCATCTGAGATGCCTGAAAGGAAAGTAGGATTTATGAGCAATTGTGCTCAGTAGGAAATTACCATTTATAATAACAATAAGTGTAACGACCCTGAGAACCCGACCCTCGGCCCACACCGAGAACCCAATTTTTGTGGTCGCCGCCCATGGATCCGGACACCCGAAAGGGTTACAATATAAGTCTAACAGAATATGTAAAGGAAATAAACGTCAACTGCTAACTAGGAGCACACACACAGAAGCAGAAAGAAGAGCGAGATCGCTACGTATCGCTCTAGGTACAGTCCCAACACACACACAACTAGTACAAGTAAAGACAGGGGAAGAACAAGTCTCTTAGGGGCATACCTCTAGGGTGACGTACACTAAAAAGGGGGAACCACTGCTAGCTATAGGGACCACGACTACCGCCCCGTCTCCTCCACCTGGCGCGTGCCCTACTGCTGTTGAGAAGTCTCACAACAGAAGCTCAGTAGGGACTACAAATCTCCTACTGGCTCTAACAGGCAAAAGAATATATAAATAATTAAATAACAGCAATTATATCTTCTACCCTACAAAAGAAGGTGTAGAAGCGAAGCTACTAACTAGCAATGGTACGGAGAACACCATGGTCGGAAACTCCGTAGAACCTGTATGTCATGACCACCACACGGCTGGCTACGCAGACAGGGGGAACCCTACCTGGACAAGAGACACTAGCTACGGAAAGCACTACCACTAGTCAACCAGTCAGGTGCGTCAACTGACGTCTTATCCTCGACCCAGGTCCATGTTGTGTTGAGTGTGTATTTGAAACCTTTTAATGATGATTTTAATCATGACTATTTGACATCACTCATAATTTGATTTAGATGGTGACATTTTGTATATTTTGTAAATATTAAAATGATGACTAAATGACATGTTAATATTTCATATGTTGATAATAATGACTTATATTAATGGTTCACACTTCATATTTTCAGGTTTACCATAACTTTGTCACAGTGGTGTCAACACAGTCTGCATGTGTGTCGACACAGTATGCTAGTGGTGTCGACATAGTCTGTCTGTGTGTCGACACTCACTGTCCCTCCCAGAAGCCTGTTCTGAAGCAGTAGCCAGTGGTGTCGACACAGTCTGCCTGTGTGTCGACACACTTCGACTGAAGCTCAAAAACGGGAATTTTTATGGACACGTGGCTGCTTAGGAATCAAGGGATTTGACCTAGATTTTTGTGCCCATGCACCTCAAGGCACATCATGGACATATGGAGCTATAAATACCCATGATCCTCGTACTCCAAAGAAAACCAACCCCATACAATTCCCAGAAGAAGCATTTTGGTGGCAAAAGGGGTTTTTCCAGATCTTGCTCCATCTCCAGAAGCTGCAGACCATCCTTTCAAGAGGAAGGACGTGGTAATCAAGGCCAATCTCTGGAGAGAAGTGTGATGTGCTGAGAAAGGGAGCAGATCTAACTGAAGAGCAGCAACAAAAGAAGAATTTCTGGCAATTCAGATGCCATTGGAGTAGAGCATCACAAATTGAAGGGGATCTTCATCAAATTCTTTGAAGTCTCTTCAATTCGAGCTTCTGCAAGACCTCTTCACCAAGGAACATCCAATTTACATTTATTTTACTTATTTCTTGGAGTGTTCTTCTCACTTTCGTCTGTTATATCTGTGCATGTAGTTCTGTTCAGATTTCTGTGTTCGATTGAGTCTGTGAATCAGATCATTGCTAGAGGATCTGATTTCTTTTGTCTTTGATCTAGCTCTAGTTTGTGAGCCGTCGAGCTCTAGTTTGTGAGTCGTCACACTCACTGTGTGGTTGAGCCATCGTGCTCTGTTTTGGAGTAGGAGTGCTCCAGGTTGTGTGTTTTGAGCCATCGAGCTCAAGGGTGTTGGAGTCATCGTGCTCCACTGTGTGTAGTACTCAGGTTTGAGTAGTGTGGCCTCACTGTGTGAGCAGTGGATGTAGGAATCACTGGTGTGATTTCTGAACCACCTAAAAATCCTTTGTGCAATGGTTTGATTTGCTTGTCTGCGCTAGATGCTTGCATAGGATTTCGCTTTCACACTAAGTGTTTAATTGCTTCACACATCATCTACACACACCCACACTTCAGATCAATAAATTGTTTGTCTGAATTGATCTCTAATTCGAAGTAATTTTGAATTGCTTAAGCTTTCGCATTAATTGGTGTCAGATCTATTCAACCCCCCCCCTTCTAGATCTGATCCATCCACCTATTCGATCCTTCAATTGGTATCAGAGTGGGTTAATATCTGTTTCTGATCTAATTTGACTGCTTCTGTTTGATCTCTATGTTAATTGCTTGAATTGTTTGCTTGCTCTTTCACTATCTCATTTTGATTGATGGATTCTCGAGGATTTGTAGCTGAGGGCCATTCTATTAATAGACCACCATTTTTTAATGGGTCTGATTAGTCTTATTGAAAAATTCGCATGCAAGTTTTTCTTAGGGCTCAAAACTATGAAATCTGGAGGATAGTTGAAGTGGGTCCTTATGAAAATCATGGAGATGAGGAGAATTGAATTAGAGATTAGATTAGGAAAGCTACTCTTAATTACAGTGCCATGAATATGCTTCAGTGTGTTGTCCACCCTAAAGAATATTCAAGAATATCCATGTGTAAATCTGCTAAAGAAATGTGGGATAAACTTGAATTAATGTATGAAGGAACATCTCAAGTTAGGGAAACCAAAGCAAACATACTTGTCTCTGAATATGAATTGTTTATGATGAAATCTGACGAATCAATTTCTGAAATGTTTGCTAGGTTTATGATAATTGTCAATGGACTGAAGGCACTAGGTAAGGAATACACTGATGTTGATCTGGTAAGAAAAATCTTGCGCTCTCTATCATCTATCTGGCACACAAAGGCTACTGTGATTGAAGATTCTAAGGATCTATCCAAAATTTCTTTGGATGAACTCATAGGATCTTTAATGACTTATGAAATAAATCTGAAAAGAAGTGAAGAACATATGCTTAAAGCTAAACCAGTAGCACTTAAGGCTTCATCAGGCAACAAAGAGAAAAGTCAAGTAAAATCAAGTTCTGAGGAGTCTGAGTCTGATGAGGATGAACTTGCCCTCATGACTAGGCAATTCAGAAAATTTTTAAAGTCAAGAAGAGGAAAATTCAATGGAAAGAAAAAATATTCTTCTGGTAAAAGGAATGCTTCTTCTTCAAATTTTAATGCTGGTAGAAATAAAAAAACTGATGAATGTATTATTTTCTACATGTGTAATAAGGAAGGACACATGAAGGGTGAGTGTCCTGAAATTAAAAAGGACAAATACAAGAAGAACAACAAAATGAAGAAGCCAAAAGCCATGATAGCAACTTGGTCAGATGAAGACCAAAGTGAAGATGAAGAAGAGAACTCCTCAAGTTCTGTAAATGAGGAGTTATGCTTTATGGCCAACAGTGAACGCGGCATTGTTGACTGTGCACTTTTGTTATCTAGAGTTCCTTGCACACGTCAATATGCTCACCTTCTCTAAACTCTCTCACAAATTTAAAATAGCAAAGATGAACTAGCAAAGTGGTGAGAACAAGTCATTTCCACAGGGAGACTGAATGAAGTTTGACTTAAGAAACTACTTGTTGAAACTATTCTAACAAACACTTGTTCACCAAAATCATATTGCATTAAAATCAATTCTATAAACAACTCCAATCAGATCTCTCACAACTCCGATAGATCAAACATAATGAAAGAACAAGCAGAATTGAAGTTAAGGAAACTTGGTATCACTGTACCCTCTCAATTGAGGGATTAAACAGATAAACAAAAAGCTTAACTAGAAATTAACGAACCAATTTACCCCTACAATCAGTAAAATAGCTCTCCACAAACACTGAATCACTGCCCTCACAGCTCAAGAATCGAACAGAAAATAAGAACAGGAGTTTATTGTTACCAAATCTGAATTCTCGTGCTATGAAGAACAGGAAGAAGAACAAATTAATGACTGGAAAACAAAACTAGAAAGACTCAGAAATCTTCACGAAATCAGCTCAATTCTCTACTATAACAGAAACATAGACTTAACAAACTCAACTCTAGATCTGGACTCTGTAGGTGTCTGGAAGCCGTCTGGATGCAGTTGTCCTCCCAGAAGCCAGCCAGTCCCAGAATGTGCCAAGAAATGAGATGTTCTTGGTCGCCCTGTGCAGCGCACACCTCCGGGATCCCTCTGGATACAGTCGCCCTTCCAGAAGTAAAGAAGAAGAACATTGAACTCCTCACAGCAACCCTCAATCTCTCAACAATTTCCACAGAAGAAAGTAAAGAACAGTTGATCTCAACAATTTTACACAGAAGAAATCTATCTTAGAAATTTTGCAAAGAAGAAAATAAAGAACAGTTGATCTCAGCAAATTGCACAGAAGAAAGGAAGAACTATTGAACTAAGAAAATTACACAGAAGAAAGTAAAGAATAGTTGATCTCAGCAATTTTGCACAGAAGAAATCGATCTCAAAAATTTTGCACAGAAGAAAATAAAGAACAATTGATCTCAGCAAATTGCACAGAAGAAAGGAAGATCGAACTCAGAAAATTGCACAGAAGAAAGGAAGAAACTCTAGATGAAGATCAAAGAACAAAGCCAAAAACCCGAACCCCAAAACCCTCTGGAATCTCTCACAGCCCTTCTCAAATGTCAAACCCCTTACAGAAGGAAGGAAATATGGAAGCACTCGATCTCTCACATAGCAGCTCTCACAGAAAAGTAAAATTCAAATGTCTACCACTACCACCCAACTATCTGAATCCAAACGAAGCAATCGCTCAACCCTTACAGATGAAATGGAAAAAAAAAAAAACTTGAATTCTCTCCCATACAGCTGAACTAGAAGAAAGGAAAGAAAAGCTAAAAACCCCAAAAATCGAACCAGCCAAGCATCTCAACCACCCTTTGATTTGAGGACCTTGGGGTCCTTTTATAGGTTCCTCGAATCTTCCAGGCACAGGCTCCTCTTCCTGCCACTGCAGCTCCTACACCGCCCCTGGATCGCACACCTCAGCAGCCCCAGCTCCGGCCACCTCAGTAGATCCGCATGCCCCCGCAGCCCCAGGTCCCACCACCTCCAGCGCTGCCCCTCCAGCATGCCACAGATTGCCACTGCCTCCATCGCGCCACAACTGCTGCGCACGGGCTCCGCCAAATCCCGCGCCCTAGGTCCAAAGTGCACGGCCCAGCTGGCATCCAGCTCAGCACCACCCCATCTGGGCACCGCCTCAGCTGCTCTACTTCCCAGCTGCTTCGCACCGCCTCGCCTGTGCTCCAGCAGGCCGCCTCAGCATCGCACAGCACCCCGGGCTCCACCAGCTCAGCACACCCAAATCGCCAGCACACCTGGCCGCCTCCAGCTTCGCCAGCGCCATCGCCAGAGCTTCGCCAAATCGCCAGAGCTCCTCTACCCCAAATCGCTTCCAGCTTTTCTTAGCACTCTAGGACTCCTTAACCTGATGGGGAAGAAAGAAAAGGGTAAGGGTACGTGGCAAAAGATGTGGTGGGGTGTTAAAAACAATATTTATTTATTTAATGGGATTGGGTGGGGTATTAAAACTACTTTTAAAAATTCTATTTATTTACAAACTCATACCTATTTACTACTAAAAATATTTACAAAGATATTATTGTAACAAGAATTTATTTATTTACAAATATCTTTTATTTTCCAAAGTGAACCTAATGACTTATTAAATGGAAATCTAACATGTGTATTCTAACCCATTATCAATTAATATGTTCAAAAACTTATTTCTCGATGAAATAGAAATTAAAATCAAAATACACATTATTTATAGACAAAGACTGTCTAAAATTAACTATATGTATGAAATTTAACACGAAAAAAATTGTAGTTATCACTCCCCCCTACTTGAATATTGCCAGTCCCTTAGCAATAAAAATTACCTCAAATGTAGGACTAGAAGATGTAATGTCTCATGCTAAACAGCTATCATGTAAAAGATTAATGTAGAGATATGTATTTCCTAATTGTAAGGGCTTATGACAAAAAATTAGTGCACAAATGATAGCTCACTTAAGAGTTCACATCAGCCCTTCTGGAGCTTCTCTGCCTCAGCTAGTATTTGAGATTAGATTAATTCAAGGGAGAAGAAAAGAATTGTGGAATAAGATCCTTGCTCAGTCAAATTGGGTTGTTTCTCTCAGTTCCATTCTGCCCAACTTCCTTGAGGATTATTTCTCTGAGTTGAGGACTTTACCTCTTTATTTGCACTTTGTGCACTTAGAATTTTTTTCTTTCTTTTTCATCCACAATGCTGCACAACCCATCACTTTTCAAGAGTATCGAGTCCAGCTTTACTCAGATCCGGGGCATTTTTCATGGAATTTTTTTTTTTTTTTTGCTTATTCTTTTCTTTTATTTTCCTCTTAAAGGAATGGTGGGCAGTCAGGTTCCTTGATCACATGCCTTCACTTCCTTCACAATTCACTTAAGGAGAAGGGAGAAAACCAATCACCTCTCTCCTACTAGCCTTAACAAATTTGCTACACTTGGGTTTAGCTAGTCTAAGTGGCTATGTAGTGTGTGTATGAAAACTTCTTGCCATAAATCTTTACATAAGGTAGACATGGGATACCTGTAATCTTTTACTAGAGGCTACCTAACATGGATGTTTGCAAAGGAATGTGACAACTTCAAAATTTTAATGGTTAAAGATCAGACACATAGTCTATGTTTTGCAATGCCAAGCATTTTTTTATTCAAAGATGAAACATTGTGATTTTTTTTTTATTTGCACATGCTCAATATAAAGAAAGAAAACGAAGCATTGGTTAGGATGAGGACTATGAATGCACGTTTATTCTACCTTTCCCCCTACTTATTTACAGGAAAAGAAAGTAAGATAAAGAATTATCTGATAAAAGAAATCTGTACACATGGGTTGCCTCCCAAGAGCGCTAAGTTTATCGTCTTCAGCCGAACGCAATTAGGCTCCATTTGGCTCAGCTAGCTTGGTAGACTCAATTTTTAAGAAAAGTGGGCTTTCAAAGAAATGCTTTAACCTTTGCCCATTAACAGTGAATGATTGTCCAGTTTTAGGATCAAGAATAATGACAACACCTTTGTCACAAGCTTTGACAATAGTGTAAGGACCATCCCATCGGGACTTCAATTTTCCCGAAAACAGATGAAGCCTAGAATATAGGCAGACCTTATCATGTACTTGAAAAAAAAATTTATGAATGTGTTTATCATGGAATGTTTTGGCTTTGGCTTTATAGATCTTTGGCTTTGGCTTTGGCTTTACAAGATTGCTAGCAATTATGATGGGCCAAGTCTCATTCTCTCCTAAAAAGATGTACTTTAAACTAGCAGGGAGTGGTTTTAGCTCAACCTTAGGAGGACACTCTAATGGAAATGAAGGATCATTATTTTGAAATAAGGAATTAAATTGTCCTTCCTCTCCCTCAAACCCTAGAGCACAGGGTTGGTCTACTGCTTCTTCCACACAAGATTCTTCCAAGGAGTCTACCACTAGACAACTCTCTCCTTGATCATGATGCCTAGATGCCTTAAAAATATTGATACTAACCCGCCTATCTCCAAATGATATATCCATTATCCCAGTAGCACAATCAATGTTAGCTCTAGTTGTGGCCAAAAAAGGTCTACCAAAGATGATGGTGGACTGAGTTAAATCTTGAGGAGTGTTTATGTCCAGAATGATGAAATCGGCAGGAAAGTAACAATCATTAATTTTCACAATAACATCCTCAACTAAGCCTTTAGGAGTGGTGACAGAACGATCGACTAGTTGAAGGACAACAGAAGTGGGTTTTAATTCTCCTAACTTGAATTTCTCAAAAATAGCAGAAGGTAGGAGATTGACACTGGCTCCCAAATCCAAAAGGCCGCTTTCAAAAGTGACTCCACCGATGGTGCAAGGAATTAATGGAGTGCCTAGATCTTTAAGCTTTTTAGGGAGTTGGTTCAAGACAATGACACTCACAGTTTTTTGAAGAATCATTGTTTCAGTTTTATTTCTCATTTCACGTTTTGGAGTGCACATTTCTTTTAACAATTTGGCATAAGTAGGCACATGCTTAATGGCATCAAGGAGAGGAATGTTGATGTGAACTTGCTTAAAAAGTTCCAAGAGTTCTTCATTACTAGTTGGTTTGTTTTTGGATTTTGGCTTTAAAGCTTTAGGAAACGGGACTCTTGGAATGTAGCAGCTTGGGTCTTCATTCATTTTGATTTTGTCTAAAGATTCTTCAGTCATTTTCTCTTTTCCCTTGGATTTTTCTTTTTCAACATTTTCTTCAATTTCAATTTCACTTTCATTTTCTTTATCCTTATGCAATGTTGACATGTGTGGGTGAAGATTTATCCTGATTTTTTCACTTCTTAAAGTAGACACAGTTTTAATATTTTCTACTTGGGGGCCCCTACCTTGGGCAGGAGAAGGGTCCTGTTGTATAGATTGATTCTGGCTTTGTGGTGCTGGAATGTTCTGGACAAAAGATTGTTGTGTGTTTGATGGTGGAGGTGCATTTTGGCGAGCAGGTGGTCTATACCCCTGGGTTTGATGGTATTGCTGGTTCTGATAAAATCCGGGAGGGTTGTTCCTTGGGTTTGCTATAGCTTGACTTGGCAGCTGACCTGATTCCCTCCTATGACATACATCAGCAATCTGGAACTCTATCCTTGCCAAATTTTGTTGAAAAGTTTGGTTTTGATATTGATATTGACTTTGTTGTTCTTGCACAGTTTGGCATAGAGTCGCCATCATGTTTTAGAGTTGATTTATTTTATCTTCCCAATTGGGCTGAGGAGGTGGTGGTTGATTATATAAAGGTTGCTGGAAATTGGTATGAGCAAATTGATTGGAGTTTTGATTTCCTTGGACTTGTGGAGGTTTGGAGTAAGAAGATTGGCCAAATCCTGAATTTTGATTGGGATAGGATTGACCATACATGGATTGCTTAAAAGAAGGTTGAGACACTTGTTCAGATTAATTTTTTGGGTGATTTCTCCAACCAGGATTGTATGTATTAGAATATGGATCATAGGAGGGTTTGTAGAAACCTTGGGCAGCTTGGACTTGTTCTTGAATAAAAGGGGGCAATTGGGCAGTAGTGGGACAAGAATTAGTGGAGTGTGCTGAGCTAGCACACATAGAGCAAGTTTCAGGTGGTTAAGAAAATTTGGGTGTGGCTTGCCCAGTTAGAGACAGTAATTGATTGAATTTTTGTTCCAACTTCTGCTCCAATCTCTGATCAAGTCTAGCTAATAGATCTTCTACCCTAGAATCTGATTCTTCTCTCCCTCTTAATTCATACAATCCTACCTTCTTTGATGGTCCTAGTGCCCTCTCATAAGAGTGGAGTGAGGCATGATTGATAGAATTCTCACTCAATGTTTCAAACAGATTATATGCCTCATCCTCGCTCTTAGTCATGAATGCTCCTCCACACGAGGCATCAACCATCTACCTATTTGATTCTGTTAGACCTTCATAAAAAGCTTGGACTATTTGCCACCTCGACAGACCATGGTGGGGACATTTTTTAAGCAACTCTTTCAATCTCTCCCATGATTCATGCATTAACTCTCCCGGGTGTTGGGAGAATCCAGTTATTGCCCTTCTTATGGTGTTAGTACGGCCAGTGGGGTAAAACTTTTTCAAAAACTCCTACTGCATTTCTGGCCATGTTCTAATGGTTCTCCCTATGGTTCCTAACCAATGTTTGGCCATATCTTTTAAAGAGAATGGAAATAGGGTCAATCTTAAGGCATTTTCAGTGAAATTTTGGATCCTGACAGTGGAACAAATCTCTAGAAACTCATCTACATGCTTATAGGGGTCTTCATTGGGATTGCCACAGAAGGATGGCAACATCTGAATGGTTCCTGGCTTGATTTCAAAATGATTTGCAGGAATTTCTGGCCTAATGCAAGTAGCAGGTTGTTAATTAGAAGGAATAAAGTACTCCTTCATTTGTCTGGGTACGACCTCCTCTACATTCCTAGCAACTTGATTTTGGTCTTGGTTGGCCATCCTATGAAAGAATCTTTCAATCTCGTCTATAGGTGAGCCAAATCTATGTTCAGGGAGCGTCTACCAAGCATGCACAGTTGAAAAGCCTTCTATTTATGATTTTTGAACTTTTAAAATTTTTATTGATTTTTGATGAATTCTTATAAACAAACACAAACAAACAAACACTTTCAAAACAAATTAACCTAAGCACTAAGTGTTCCTTGGACCTATGTTATTTTTCTCAAAATCGGATTTATACTTGCTTAAACCTAATCCTGGCTCTTCTTGTACCGACCAGGTAAGAGGTGGAGTAGAGGGAGGCCCCCCTTGCTTTCGCAAGGACCCAATTAAGTAACCTCTAGCTCACTTAAGCATAATCCTTTTAACCTCTAATCCTAGACACCAGACTTAAAGAGAAGTTTTGAAATTAAGAAAGAATAAATCTAATTATGAACCCTAGGGCCACGTCTACTGATTTTTATTGAAAGTTTAGGCAAATGCAAGAATGTGAAAAAAAATTTTTGTGATTTTTGGGCAAAGGAAAGGGTAATGAAATCCCTCACCTTATCTTTATTTTTTCTAAAGGGTGATGCCCTTAAGCAGTCCCTTTTACAAATATGAAATGCAGCAAATCAAGTTCAAACAATAGTTTTTTAATGCTAAGTCTAATGCATGAAACAAGCGATGGAAGTCTTACCTTTCCCCTGCACTCTTCAATGCAGAAAAAGAAATGGAATTCAAATGACAATTAAAATGATGAATGACCTAAAACAAGTGATTCTAATCTTAGGAAGATGAAATTTTTAATTGTAAAATAAAACGGCTTACATGAAGGAGCAATTTGGGAAAAAAAATTAAATTTTAGATTTTTTTATTTTTATTTGGTTTTGAACTAAATGAAATGAAACTTAACTAAGAAAATATAAAGTGATACTATAAACTAATTCTAAACCATTCAAACCACCAAAAGGCCAATTATTACATGCCAACGAAAAAGAAATCTATGTACATGCACAGAGAGTACATGAAATCCTCACTACAAGTTTCACTCACACTCTTCTATCCAAAATTCTGAATTAAAGAAAAATGCGAAAAGAAATCAGCAAGCTCTCCTTCTCCAATGGGCTCAAATGTCAAGCCCAATCTCCATGTTCCACTTCTTGTGCAAATCTGAAATGAAAAGCCCAATAACAAGTCAATAAGAAGCTCAATGCAAATGAAATAAAGTGAAAACAGATTTAAATCAAACTCTAACGCCTCCCCAGCAACGGCGCCAAGATGAACGCGGCATTGTTGACTGTGCACTTTCGTTGTCCAGAGTTCCTTACACACGTCAATATGCTCACCTTCTCTAAACTGTCTCACAAATTTAAAATAGCGAAGATGACCTAGCAAAGTGGTGAGAACAGGTCATTTCCACAAAGAGACTGAATAAAGGTTGACTTAAGAAACTACTTGTTGAAACTATTCTAACAAACACTTGTTCACCAAAATCATATTGCATTAAAATCAATTCAATAAACAACTCCAACCAGATCCCTCACAACTCTGATAGATCAAACATAATGAAAGAACATGTAGAATTGAAGTTAAAGAAACTTGGTATCATTGTACCCTCTCAATTGAGGGATTAAATAGATAAACAGACAGCTTAACTAGAAATTAACGAACCAATTTACCCCTACAATCAGTAAAATAGCTCTCCACAAACACCGAATCACTGCCCTCACAGCTCAAGAATCGAATAGAAAATAAGAACAGGAGTTTATTGTTACCAAATCTGAATTCTCATGCTATGAAGAACAGGAAAAAGAACAAATTAATGACTGGAAAACAAAACTAGAAAGACTCGAAAATCTTCACGAAATCAGCTCAATTCTCCTCTATAACAGAATCATAGACTTAACAAACTAAACTTTGGATCTGGACTCTGTAGGTAGCCCTGTCAACGGTACGGATCCGAGTCGGATCCTTAGAGATCCGGATCCGGATCCGAATTTAGAATATCCGGATCTGACCCGGATCCGAATTTAGGCATATTTTCAGATCCGGTTTCAGGTTGAGATCCAACATCAATTTCGGATCCGGATCAGGATCCGAATATGGTAAAAAAATATGAAAAAATACAAAAAATTACTGAAATTGTGCTGGACGGCTGGTTATTAGAATATACAAAAAAACTTCTGATTAAACATACATAAAAGTTTTGGAAAATCTGAAAAAATAAATAAATAAAGCCAAATATGTGCTGACCATAGCAAGAACATTCATAAAATCCAATTAAATGTACAGAAAAATCTAAAAAAATCTGAAAAATATAAAAAAAATCACCCATATCTATGATGGTTATAGCAACTAGCAAGAACAACACAAAATTTGGTTTAAACATACATAACAAATCTGAAAATTCTGAAGGAAAAAAAAATACGCAAATCTGAGTTGGCTATACAAAATCAAATAATTTAAGAACTCTTAACTAGATAGACATCCATTCCATACATAAAATCAAATGTATACATTAAATCCCAACTATGTAGTAATACAAGTTCTCTTTTCTCTTTGACTCAGATCATCTACAGGTTCTCTTTGGTGGCTTTCACCGAGTGGGTACTAGCTGGCTTTCACTGCAAAAATTGGCGTCTTCCATCTCTTGATATACCTGTAAAACAAATCACCACTATAACCAATGTTTCTTTACTTCATTTTATTCATAGAGCAAATAGTCAGAGTTGCTTAAACAAGATTTGAAAATCTTAAAAAATCTTATTTGTGATAGAAAATTTTAAAAAATTATAAAAGGTTCTTTAAAAATCTTAAAAATATAATAGAAAATCCTTAAAAAATCTTAAAATTTTAGGTACACTCACCACAATATTTTGGATCCAGATCTGGATCCCACAGCTACTTAATTGCATCTAAAATACAATAAAAAAATAAAAAAAAATCAAATACAATAAGCATATTCAGAATGGATGCGATTTATTTTAAGAAAGCAAGTTTTAGAGATCTTATCAAGTCTCATTGGCCCACTGGTTCCTCAATACAAGCTAATTATGGGATGAAAATGAGACATTTTCAGATCCATATTCTCAAATGGAAAAAGAAGAATTGTCCTAACCCTCAAGGTCGCATCCAAGAACTTCAGGGATAGCTTGAGGAGATTAGCAAGAAGTCTGTTGATGATGAAAGAATAACACAATGGTGATTTTAATAATGGTGATTTTATAGGTTTCAAAATTAATGCCCAAGCACCTACTGTCAAATATCTGATTTTCAAAGGCTAAATTATGACACTACCTATCTGGGTACCCCCCTATACTTGGGAAGGAACAAGAAGGAGCAGCTATGTTTCTTGGAAAAGAAATGCAGAAAAAGACTTAATCTCTGGAAAGCCAATACCTTAACTCAAGCAGGGAAAGCAGTCTTGATTAAATCCACTTTAAGTGTCATTCCTGTTCATGTTATGAACGCTACTATCATTCCTGTCCAAAAAAAAAAAAAAAAGAAAGAAAACCATCTACCTTGCAAGAGGAAGTAGCAAGCTTTCTTCATGCTATCTGAAGCCATGTTTGAAGCTGAACATGTAGAAAAATAAAAGCATCTATAAAAATGTATTCCATATAATAATAAGCATAAATAATGAGAAAATGCATATTGGAGGCAAAGACAAGAGTTTAATCTATTACGATAAGTGAACACGCATTAGGCAAAGGATATAAATATATGAACCCAAGGAGTTAAATAAGCTGTCTTGGCCTACCCCTGTTCTGCACAGATTAGAATAGCCAGTCAGATAGGAAGTCCATTGGATTTTCGAATTCTCTTCATAAGCTACAGCCTACAGACAATGTATATTAAGTATGTCAGTGATGAACCTATTTGAAATATAGACATAAATATAGACATAAACCATCTTTCAACAATGGACCAATTCAAAGATAATGAAGATGAAACATTATAAAGGCTAAAAAAGATCTCAACCTTGCCTGCATATTTGCTCTATATTTGCTGGGGCCAAAACATCCTTGATTTCGGTACCCTCATTTATATCTTCCAGATATGGAACAATGGATTTAGTGCAGAATAGAAGAAGGAAATGAAGATAAGATGTGTTTATGTGAATTTTGAAATTCTGCATACTTAGTCATGCCATTGTTGATTTCCTAAATGTTGATGTGGAATGATGTACCTATACTATTCCACTCAATGGTGAGCAACTGAAAGGTCTCTGAAAGCTCATTGTGGGGGGGGGGGGACTCTTAAATTCATACTAAAACTCTCTAGTCTCAGATTCTAAATTCCCATACCCCAGCTGCAAGCACAAGCTGATCAGGAATGGGCCACACCCTAAACATTAATGGCCCATTGCATGAGGTGCACAGGGACCACCAGCAGTAGCAAACAAACAAACTGCTCTCAAAACAGAGCAAGTGTACAGGGAAGAAGAAGAAGAGAGGAAGAACCCAAAAAGGCCAGCATCAACAACGACAACAGTGTAAAAATAAAAAATCAAATTTGCAGCAACCTTCATGAAAGCAAACTTCTACAAAATAAACTCCAGAGTGACAAGAGAAAGGGAAGCCACAATTAATGTAAAATAAACACTGTTGCCTGGGAAATGATGTGAGCTGGTTCAAGAAAAATGAGATAACTATAAAGAAAACATAGCTCACATACCGAATATATAACATTAATTGGCTCAAAACAATCTTGTCTCCTTCACAAACAAAAAATATTAATTAGTCATTGACACTTTGATAGCATTATATATTTAGATGAAAGAAAATATAAAAAAGATAACAAAAAGAGAACAATAAATATAAAGAAGCACTTGCCATGTTACCTAGTTTGCTGGAGAGATTAAAATCAAGCAAAAGGCAAACAAGACGTTGATAGGATCATCATGTTCATTCCAAATGCAATATATTCTGAACAAAAATACCAAAGCATCAACTGCAGGGATCAACGAGAAATAAGCAAAAATTAGCAAACAATTCATAGCAACATAATATCCTATGTCTAGTTATCTAATATGCATGTTTGTATCCATAATGTTGCCTCAGTCATCCGGTTAAAGCAAACGTATATTACCCAGATATGATGGAATCCCAAAAATTAGTCTTCAGAGGAGAAACTTTTGTTATTCTTTTCCCTGAAACAAAAAAGGAGTAACATAAGCTGGCAAAACTATCTACAAGAGAGGGGAAAAAAAACCTCTGTCGCTTGGAAAAAGAGACTCACCTGCCAACAACCTCACATATGAATTTGGAGGAACCACGAAATGGCAAGCGATGCAGCGAATTTTAGTAGAAGCCCACAAAGGCACCAGTGGAGGAACATGGGTGGACCCCAGGCATGGAAAGACCAGCCTTTTTTGAGGACTTCTCCGGCCGTCATGTGGCTGCTGTGATACCTAGGTAGGAGAGATACCCCAAGAGAAAGATCGAGATAGATATATAGATTTAGAGATAGAGAGAGAGAGATAGAGAGAGAGAGGCTTCCAATAGAAAAAAAAATGGTGAATAAAGAAGTTGAAACCAAGGACAAGCTTGGGGCGTTTCTGCCTTCCTCCCCACGCCGCCCACAAGACCCGGGCACGACGTACGGATCAGCCGGTGGGCGAGGGGGGAGACGGCGGAGTAGAGGACGGCTTTCCAGTGAGTTCCGTAAAGTACTTCTCTTATTCATTCTGCTGCCTGGCTAATCTTGCTGTACCGTTTATACTATAAATCTTTCTGGTATTTAATCATCCTTCTTTAAAATATAGCAAAAACTCAAATTTAAATACCAATTTCTTTAAATACAATAACTTGCTCTGCCTGCTTCCCTCATTCCATTAAATGCTCTTTTCTCAAAGAACATAAATATTACAGTCTGCCTTGCTGTTTTTCTCAACTCAATATTTATTAACTGCTTCTCCATTAATGCACTTCTTTACATTCTATTTCATTTGCCTTGAACTCATTCTAACATACTTAACTTTAATTTTGATTTTCCTCGAACTGCTCATAGTTACTAACTTTCACTGCTCTTATCTTTAGCACAGCCATCTTTACTAACTCTCTCTGAAGAATTCCTCATAACCTGTCATTCATCAACTAAATATTTCTCTTATGCAATTCTTAGAAAAATCTCTTTGCACACTAATTCTTCTTTTCTCTCTTTCTTTATTCAACTAATCCTTTCTGTACATATTTGTACAAATCCTCATATCAAATTTCATATTACCATCACTATTCATAACAACGCTTTTCTCAAATTTTTGATCTCAGGTACACTTAATCATCACTATTCTTTTAAGTACCAGTACCTCTTTTAAAGCTGATCTGCTTTACTAAATCATGTCAAACTCTTCATAACACTAATCACATTCTCATCCACACTATTTCTTGATATCATCTGACTCAGATTTCTAATGCCACAATACCTTTGTTGAGGTTCTCAACTATACTTTGCACATTTAATCATTTTTGGACACACCCTGAGCTGTTCCTCATCATCTCGTTACCATATACCTATCTCTGTTAACTATGTATTCTTACTGAATTCCATATCCAAACTTATTAATTTCCTCAATTCCTTTAACTGCGAATCTTTAACCAAACCATTCTATCACAAACTAACACACTGGTATAATCACACAGATTATACCACCTCTAATCACATCAACTTTCAACAACTGCTAACGGCTGCCAAATTCTCAACTCAAAAACACATTTTTTAGAACAAAAACTCAGATAAATACTATATTAATCAACACAAAACCATAGACTTACTACCAGCATTGGACATTAATTCATGTATTGGGACATTGTAACTTCAATGTCTTTTCATATTCTAACTGGACATTGCTCTGATACCAACTGTGACGGCCCTGGATATTTATCCCATTAAGGCTCCATATCCAGATCCGCCTCCCGCGAACGGACCGAAGTCTCGCAAGGGATAGCTCACACAACTGTCCAGTAATAATATAAAAGACAAACCAAAAGAATATAAGACACAAGAAAGTACATGTGCTCATATCTGTTCACAAATTTGTACAACTATCCCATTACATTAATACATGTCCAATTAAAAAGTACAACTACCTGGGGTATACCCCGAGGGAGCACAAGCTCACACAACACTATTACTACACAACTGTTGGTGGTATAAGTCTGACACAACGCCGCTGCAAGCCAAACACTCGGCAAGCCCTGAAAAGAACTGTAGGGGAGTGAGCCTCAACAAGTCACTGGCTCAGTAGGGGCTACCCAAAACAACACCGTAACCACGGACACCTCAACCCCAATGGGTCTTACTGGCAACACCAATAGCCAAACCATTTCATGCTCACAACATTTATATTTAAATAACAGCTTAAACAGTAATTGATAAACAAAATCATATTCCTTATAAAGAAAAAGGAATCACAGGCTAGTCCGCTCAACAACTGAAATGCCTAGGCCGCAAGCCTCACATGCGCGTCTCAAGTTACGAGGGTAATAGGACTGCTAACAAAAAGCTGGTTCTGCATACCTCAAATCATAATATGTCGGAAACCACATACACTAAGTAACATGATCGGCTACTGTAGGCCAATCCAACACACATGAAAACCATATACGGTAGCTTACCCGAAGGAGGGTTAAGCACATTGTGTGGAAGGTCACACCACAAGACCTCCAAAAAACACAATTCCACGTCAACACCAGAACAGACTGGTACACGACGTAGCACCACAAAACCATTACCCATATGGGGTACAGGTACCTATTACCACAAGGCACCAGCACGGAAACCGCAAGTAAACTAGTGCCATAACAGGGCACACCATAGCAAACTAAACCACATTTGTGGTGAGTCAACACTCACCAACCACAACCAAAATTGTGCCACCACTCGGGCACACCACAGGCCACGACCACAGTCACAATTGTGCCAACACCAGGGCACACCTCGAACGAGTCAAACCTCAACTATGAGTCACAAACTCACGAACCACAACCAGTGGCAAAGCACGAGTCAGAAAGGAACGACGCCACCACACGGGAACGGACTACTGGCTGATCAGGCCAATATCCAACCCGGACAACACAACACAAGAACAACCTCTCAGCCTCGCAGTCACGGACGAAAGGTCCAACTGCTGCTCCACGAGAAAGAAGTCAAACAACTGTGGAGACCAACCAACACCACACCTGCAGACACACAGCTGCAGGTCCATGCCTGGAACCTCTAGGGTCTCTGGCCGGAGCACCCTAAAGTGAGGCACTGGAAAACAGGACTAGCTGGGGACCAGTGTTGACTACTGGTGTCCGAACCCCCAACTACGAGCGCGCTACAAGCGACTGCACACCCACCAACACAAGCCGCTGCCCTACTGTCGTATTTCCCTCAGCCGGACGTACAACTCAAACACAGGAGTGAGGGTGTCCAGGAAGACGACACAGACCTCAACAGTACAACACAAGTACCGGGACAAACCCCGAGCACAACAAACACACGTGCTTGGCTCACAAAGAACCTGGGGTACCCGACTAGAGAGGCATTCCGGAATAGGCGTCGGACCACCACACTCGGCAATACACAAACCACATCACTTACACATTTATTACAAATCATGATATACGTGTGAGGAATAGCTTGTCCTAGTCACTCGTGACCTACAAGCTATCCTACACAAACACATACATGAACCATATTAAAAATAATGCCACGATCTGTCATTGGTCACATAGTAACCTTTACTGCCATACTAGGCACAATACACACTAACACTCATACTTTATTACTTATCCATTTAGGATGTTTGCAAGAGATCCTAAAGGATCACGACTAGGTTCCAACGTGAACCTCATCGCCACAACACCACGGATTAATCATAATAATTAAGACATAATAAACACAATGATATACGATATGCCATGCACATACAAACTACATGCACGACATCTAAATCACGTAGACCCCACGTGTATAATACACCATGACTGGTGTACTACACATTATCCATGTAAAAAATATATCCAACTCATGGACAACATGCACACATATATATATCACACATTAATCATGTAAAGCATGCCCATCTCGTAAGCAACACGCTCTATGAGCGTAACAAGTGTATTGGCTCTCATCTGTCATTGCCATGCACACACAACCACGTAACATGTACAATAAGAAAAACCTCATGAAACACACTGTGCTAATACCTGCACAGGTTGGCGGCAGCATCGATTGCCGTCCATAGGTTATAAACGACAGCATCCCCTGCCGTTAATACTAAGTAAACTCGATATTAATGGCTAGATATCTGGCCGTTAATCTCCAACTGAAGAACCTGACGTCAATCGATGTTGACGCTAAGATCTTCAGCTCCCAGGTATACAAAACACATAGACCGGACAGACCGGCCCAAGGCCAATCATACGGGCAACTTAGCCCTATAAACAATAAGAAAACAAGGGAAAACACTTCCCCTTACATCTGAATTCTATAATTAAACTAAAGAAACAAGATCCAACGCTTGGATCGATCAAACCACCCAATTTCCCCGGCATGAAAAATCCTTTCCCAAAAACTCAATTAGCATACGATCTATGCAACAAAACATGGCAAATCAGCCAAGAGAGATCAAAGGGTCCAGTCCCTACCTCAGAAACACAATTAAACCTTAATAGAACCTCAAATTACACCGAACCCCCAAGAGCTTCGCGCGAATACCGCCCTCCAATCCGTCATTCCCCACCTGATCTGCCGCTGCTGCGCGCATCACGGCCTTCCCACGTGCTCCCGTCGACCACCAGAAGTAGTGAAGAGGCACAAAGGTGAAGGTGGGGGAAGAGGAGAGGAGAAAATGGGGAAAGAAGAAGGCTCGG
Source organism: Colocasia esculenta (assembly GCA_014218235.1). Classification (NCBI taxonomy): domain Eukaryota; kingdom Viridiplantae; phylum Streptophyta; class Magnoliopsida; order Alismatales; family Araceae; genus Colocasia; species Colocasia esculenta. Next base: position 25,083,351 of record CM024759.1, read on the forward strand.
GTTACCCCTAAAAACACAGGCGCCTCAGGTTAACGTCAACCTCTGCGCCGCTAACCAAACCGCCCCAACTAGGTGTCCACAACGCTCGCCGGCAAGTTCAACGGTCGACATCTACATCGATGGATGCCAAGAACTGTTAACGGCAACACCATTGCCACCAACACATAGTAGACGTCACACACCTGGACGCCAACCCACTGTTGATGTCCAGCACACTGAACACCAACACAGATCCATAACCAACTCCGGTAAGGATCCAATAAGAAACACACAACACAAGTCGCACTGGTCAAGGTATGACCACCCCCATACGCTAAACCGAGGATCCACGAAGATCCGAAAAACGCGCGACGTTACAAAAAGTGATAAAGGTATTTTTCTTGGATACTCAGAACACTCTAGAGCATATAGGGTATTTAACAATAAGAATAAAATTGTGGAAGAAACTCCACATGTCGTCTTTGATGAGTATCATGCAAAAACTAACAATTCAAATCTTCACAGGACTCAAGATGAAGATGATGGAACAATACTTGAAGACCAACCTCACGAAAAGGCAAAAATAGATTTTCAATCAGCACCAAGAACTAAAAGTGGATATTCTCGCAGGTACAATGAGGATGATGATGAAATATTTTTCAAAAACCAAGATAAAGAACCTGAAGAAGATCCACAAGAGGAAGAGCCTCAAGATGAAACTCCTCAAGCACACCCTCCTCAAGAACAACCTCCACAAGATCACCTTCCTCAAGTACAAGATCAACCCGATCCTTCAACAATCACAAATGTGAGGTATTCTAAAGCTCAACCACTTGATAACGTAATAGGAAATATAAGTGATAAAGTTCAAACTAGGTCTCAGGTAAGACAAATAGTTGAACAAGATCATTTAGCCTTTGTCTCTCAAGTGGAACCTAAAAATGTTGAAGAGGCCCTAAAAGAAAATTCATGGATTGATGCTATGCATGAAGAACTTGGTCAGTTTCAAAGAAATAATGTCTGGAGTTTAGTTCCTAGAACCCCTGAAATTTCTGTCATTGGGACAAGATGGGTGTTTAGGAATAAATTAAATGAAGAGGGTAGAGTGGTGAGAAATAAGGCTAGACTAGTAGCCAAAGGATACAATCAAGAATTTGGTATAGATTTTGAAGAATCCTTTGCTCCTGTAGCTAGGCTAGAAGCAGTTAGGATCTTGTTAGCATATGCATGCTCAAACAAGTTCAAACTTTTTCAAATGGATGTTAAAACTACTTTCTTGAATGGCTACATCAAAGAGGAAGTCTATGTCTCTCAATCACCTGGCTTTGAGGATCATGAAAAGCCTAACCATGTTTATAAACAGCACAAAGCTCTCTATGGTTTGAAACAGGCACCCCGAGCTTGGTACGACAGACTGAGCAACTTTTTGGTGAGTAAAAACTACTCAAGATGTAAAGTGGACCAAACTCTTTTCACTAAGAAAGTTCGTCAACACATAATTATTGTTCAAGTTTATGTGGACGATATCATCTTTGGTTCCACTAACCCATCACTGTGTGAAGAATTTTCAAAACACATGCACAGTGAATTTGAGATGAGTTTAATGGGGGAGCTTCAATTTTTCCTTGGTTTGCAAGTTAAACAACATGAAGATGGCTTCTTCATCAACCAAGAAGAATATGTTAAGGAGCTTCTAAAAAGATTTCAGTTTGAACAAGCTAAGCATGCTTCAACACCAATGAGCACGAGCACGAAACTGGAAAATGATGAGAAAGGTAAACCGGTAGATCCAAAGCACTTCCGATGTATGATTGGCTCACTCCTTTATCTTACTGCAAGTAGACCAGATATACAATTCAGTGTTTGCCTTTGTGCTAGATATCAATCTAGTCCAAAGGAAAGCCATATGGTTGCAGTTAAGAGAATATTTAGATATCTCTCAGGTACGCATGATTTGGGTTTTTGGTATCCAGCAGGAAGTAGCTTTGATTTGATATCATATTCTGATGCTGACTATGCTGGATGTAAAATTGACAGAAAAAGCACTAGTGGCTACTGCCAATTTCTTAGCGGTTGCATGGTTTCGTGGGCATCCAAGAAGCAACACTCAGTTGCACTCTCCACTACAGAGGCAGAATATGTTGTTGTAGGGAGTTGTGCAGCTCAAGTGTTGTGGATCAAAAGTCAACACTGTGACTACAACATTGACATTGGATGCACACATATTCTATGTGACAACACTAGTGCCATCAACCTATCAAAGAACCCAGTCCAACACTCTAGAACAAAACACATAGAGATTAGACATCACTTCTTAAGAGATGAAGTAGCCAACAAATCCTTGGAGCTTAGGTTCATACCCACTGATCAACAATTAGCTGATATTTTCACAAAACCATTGGCAGAGGATAGATTCACTACATTGAGAAGAGAATTGGGATTGTGCAAAATGTAATGAAACTCATATCCAATCTTGGAGTACATGCTCTTTGTGTGTAATGACTATGAGGTATTAAATGGTGAAATGTGGAAAAACAAGTCATGCTTGTTTGGAAACTATCATTATGCGTGAGAAAACATTCTCCGCCATGTATCTATGGTTAATTTGCATATAAAGGTCACTTACTTCAAATGAGGTATATGGTTTCTCTACAATTTGCCCATTTACTCTTGCAATCATTTGGATCCTTGTGATGGTATGCTCTCTTTTCATGAATTCTTGTGCAAATGCTTGTTATACATGCAAAAACTTGAATTGAATTGCTTGACTCTTGGGTATTCATATGCACACACTAGGGAGGAGTGAGGTCAGGTTAGATGAGTGAATTATTGAGGAAAATCTTTTGTTATATACTCAAATCTCCCTTTCATGAAGTTCTGCTCATATCTCTCATCTTAGCCTTCAAGCTGAATTGTACAAGCTCCTGTCGACAGATCAAAACCTTCCTGTCGACAGCCATGCCTCCACAGAACTCAAATTGTGAACCCTGTGTCCATCTGTCGACAGGCTGAATTCCATCTGTCAAAAGCCTGGCACAGTTTGGCATCTCCCCAAACTCTAGAACATCTATCTGTGTTCATCTGTCGACAGCACTGATCAGTCTGAACTGCACATATTTCAGCTGTGTATGTCTATCGATAGGCTCCATCTGGCTGTCGACAGATACACATTCTTCAAGCAATTTCTCATTCCTTGAATATTTAGTATGAGCTTGTTCATCCCCTTAATGTAAGGTGCAATTTGGGTATCTACCCATGTTTTAAACTTTCATCTCCACAAAATATTAAAGCTATTATCTCTATCACAATGATTTTGACATACTTTTCATGTGTGAGTCTAGGTCGCATCATTCGGAGAACATTGGACGAATCTAATGGGTCTAACCTAACTCACTTGAATAACTCTCTTGTGGAAAAACATTCTTCTCAAGTGACTTTCTACGTCCTATGGTTTTTGAACTTTATGTCTTGCAATGTGTGTTAACCATCAATACTCTTCGACCTTGATTTTTAACTCAAAAAAAAAATTGATAATGGAGAAAAGCTACCTATTTCTATCCATAACAATAAGTACCATAAATCACAGGAAAAAAGACAGAGCAATGTTGTGTTGTGATGAGTAACCGGGGACATAGGCATCACAAATGTCTGTCTTCGCGTCAAAAATCTTACTCAATATCTCTGTAAAATGGTCTGAAGGGCGCTTCCACTGAGTAACTGGGGGTACGGGCATTCATCATGTCTATCCTCACGTCAAAAGGTGTCAATGATCCTAATTACCACTTTTTCAAAGATGAAATATAGTGAAGCCTCCAAATGTTGATTAATCACAGGCTTGTTGATGTTTATGGTTACTTGCACTTGTAGACATCTTTTGCATAAACCATTTGATCATCACACACTAGGAACTATGTCTTTTTACAATGGTTTATATACAACGGGGTTATCTTACTTTCATCAGCTTTGGTACAATGTCATCTTTATGTTCCAACCTGAGTCTCCTAGAGAATTATGTTTTAAACCATTGAGATTTTTAATTGCCTTAATATTAGTGGATATGGTAGTTTTAACATGTGTGTCTACATATTTTACACCTTATCTACACATTGGCCACTCATTACCCGAAAACTTTCTGTCCAAATCTCATTCTGGCACATTTCTGTGTGTGCCTGTCGACAGATGACAAGGTATCTGTCGATAGCCGACGGCAGGGTCTCTTTGGAAGCCCAACGGGCGCCTCTTCCGGGACGGATTTGTGGGTCCCTTTCCGTTTCAAACACTTCCCTAACTTCTTTAAAAGGGAACCCACGCCCCTTTCCTTCTTTATCCCTTCCAAAAATCCCTCCTCCTTCCTTCTCCACGAAACCCTTCTTCCTCCAGGGAGCCAGAGCAAAGTCTGCCTCTCCCTGGTGTCTCCTCCTTCTCGTGTCTCCTTCCTTCTTCCGAGTTCTTCTCTACTCCGGGATCCTTTCTTCTCATGGCTCCCAAGGGCAAGAAGCTTGCATCCCGTCACCGTCCTCATTCTCCACAAGCCGGCGAGGGTTCCAGGGCTCATAACGAACGCCGAACAAAGCATCGAGATGATCGTTTGCCGGAGCTCTTTGTTCCTCCAAATCTAGAGTTTCTTCCTGTCCATGGAACCTTCACTAAGTTTGTTCAACCCAGATACGTCGACTTCGTGTCACTGGAAAACATGTTTCCAGGGTTGCAGCCACTATTTGACACCCATGGCTAGTCTCCCTTCTGCTATTCTCACAAGCGGTACTCTTCAGCCGCTGTGACGGAGTTCTACATCAACCTCTGGGAAACTGCTCTCGGTGATCTTTATACTAAGGTGAAGGGAACTTCGTTTCAGATCACTCCTAATCTTCTTTCCGTTGCACTTCAACTTCCTAATACTGGCATTGACATCATGCAACATCACCCATTGGCATATGAATACTACCCACTCATCACTCTACAGCCACATGATTCATCTACAGATCGTGTGCACATGAATGCCAACTCCTTCCCTCCTCTTCATCGTCTAATCCACCATATCTTTACCACAATCATTGTCCCAAAGGATGGTAGTCGGGAACTTGTGACTGCCATTCACAAATCCCTTTTTCACGCATTTCTTAACTGTGAACAAGTCAACCTACCACTCCTTATGGTGTCTCTCATTCGGCTATGCCTTCGCACTTCCAAGAGGTCTATGCCTTATGCATACCCACTCACATCTCTTTTCTTATTCCTTGATATTCATATTTCCAAGGAAGAGATGACTGTTCTCAAATCTCGCAGTGCCTTTGATCTTACTGCTACTCATCAGATGGGCTATAAGATGCTTGACGGGGTTGTCACAAGGGTCCTCAAGGGTAAGGCACAGGCAGATGAGGAAGATGAAGCTGATGAAGTTGAAGCTAATGAAGATGATGCTGATGAAGACTCCCAGTCCGAGCCAATGGATGCTCAGGGAGATGAAGCTGATGTTGCTGCTGATGAACAAGCACCTGATGAGCCCTCTCTTAGAGATTTCATCACTGCTCAAATGGAGCAAATGCAGCTCCATATGACCACTGGTTTGGACCATCTCAATGCTCGATTGGATAATGTTGATAGCAGCTTGGATGCAATGGCTGACACCCAAGTCCAGTTATAGATATGGCTTACCAGGCTCTCCACAGAGCTTCATGGTCTCTGTCAGGCCTCTGCACCACCGGGGAATGACGATGTCTAGAGAGTCTTGGCGTCTGTTATGTGGTCTTTACTTTGATTTGGTCAGGGTCTTGTCACTGTTCTCGTCATTTGCTATGACACTACTGTTGTTTCCTTCCCTTGCACTTATTTTGTCATGTTCTCACTCCATTTTGTAACTATGTGTACTGAATGCCACTTCAATGAAATACACAGTTCTTTGCTTATGTACTTTTCATGTGTGCATGTCGTGCCATTCTGCTTATGTCTTTTTGGATGTTGCCAAAAGGGGGAGAACATCAATCAAATCAATCATGCATCAATTGAAAATTTTGTCATCATCAAAAAGAGGAAGAATGTTGGGTTTACATTTGATATGTTTGTTTTTGATAATGAGGAATTTATGAATAGCCAAACTGATGTGATGTGATTGTGTGAATCATGCTAAAATTGACAAACTCAAGAAGTGCTAATCAAGTAAAAACATGTCTTCATTAATCATTTATATGATCATACTATCTCACTAATAATGTTCTTAAATGTAGGTGAGATTGTGTGCAAGACAATGTACCAAAACAAGATTAAAAAGATCAAGAATAGCACTAAAAGCAAATGCTTGTCGACAGCCCCAGAGAAGCCTGTCGACAGCCCAACACAGACAGAACAGATGGGTTCCTGGAGAGGTTCACCTGTCAACAGAACCAAGTCTCATGTCGATAGATCAACACAGGAAACTGTCTCCCGGGAAGCCCAGTCTTCTGCCTTTTGCATGTTTGTCTGCATCTGTCGACAGATGCATATCTTGCTGTCGACAGACGAAGAGAAAATCTCAATACGAGATCTCCATATGTTTCCGACTTGGGTGTTTCCTTTTACCACGACTATCCATACTTGAACACCCATATAAAAGGAACTCTTTGGAGTTATTTTCGTACAGAAGCAGCCACCATACAATACCCTAAGAAAATCCAAGAGAAAAAGTTTCTCTCTGCTGCTCTGCTTCAACCTGCCATCCAGGGAAAGGAAGATCCATCTTCCAAACGGAGGTGAAGCCAGTTCGTCTATGATTCAAGCTTCTCCATCAACTTATACTTGTCAAGACGAAGTTTGAAGTTCATCTAGATGACATCTTGAAGAGTTCTACATCAGGATTTGATTCTTCAACTCAGAACTCTTCTATATCTCTATTTCTCATACCTTGCGTGTGTGTTTGTGGATCAAGTGTCTCTTGTGCTTGATCTACGTGGTTTGTGTTGTTCTGATCGTGGTTTTACATCAGACAACGTGGGTGTGTGTGTTGCAGAGTGGACTCGCTAATAAGCAGTGGTTTCTGCGTGTGTGTGTGGACGATGGACGTAGGATACACAAGTTGTGTACTCTGAACCACCTTAAATCATCGTGTCTGTGGTTTGAACATTTCACACTAGATGTTTGGTAGGCACGTTGATCTTTCACACGATAGATAAATTGCTACTCTATCTACTTACAATTAACACACATCTTAGTTTGATTTAAACTCTGTTTGAAATATCAAAAGTCTGTGTTTCCATCGAAAAGAAGGTCATAGTATATTTAATTGATAGTAATCTATTCAACCCCCCTTCTAGATTACCATATTGGATAATTCCGCACATCTTTCAGTTCTCACTTCTAAGCCACTGGAATTACTTTATATAGACCTTTTTGGGTTAACAAGAATTCTCAGTCTTAGTGGCAAAAGATATGGATTTGTAATCATTGATGATTTCACTAGATACACTTGGGTAATCTTTCTATCCCACAAAAGTGATGCTTGTCAGGAATTCAGAAAATTCTGTACCACTGCCTTAATGGATTTTTCACATCAAATCAAATCCATTTTGACTGATCATGGGGGAGAATTTGAAAACAAAGCTTTTCTTGATTTATGTGCTGAACTGAACATTTTCCACAGATTCTCTTCTCCAAGAACTCCAGAACAAAATGGAGTTGTGGAAAGGAAGAATAGAACTCTGGTGGAAGTGGCTAGATCTATGCTCTTAGAAAGTAAATTGCCCAAATCCTTCTGGGCTGAAGCTGTGAACACAGCAAATCACATCTTGAACAGAGCATTAGTCAGACCAAAAATCAGAAAAACCCCCTATGAACTTTTGAAAAACAAAAAGCCAACTCTATCTTATTTTAAAATCTTTGGTTGCAAGTGTTTTGTACATAACAACAATAAAGAAAATCTTGATAAATTTGATGCTAAAAGTCTTGAAGCCATTTTCCTTGGTTATTCTGAGATTTCAAGAGCTTATAAAGTTTACATTCTCAAGAATAAAATGTGGAAGAATCTCCACATGTAGTTTTTGATGTCAAACTGATGACTCTACATCTTGTAGGGTTCCTCAAAGTAATGAAGAAGATGACATCATTGTCGAATCTTCACCAACTGCTGAAGATGATGAAGATCCATTTGAAAATCTGGACAATCAAACACCTACCACAAGTGGATCAGGTAATATTGTTCCAGGATTGAATGAACCTCAAGAGGTAATTCTTAAAAACAGATTTTTAAGAGATCATCCAATTGAGAATGTAGTTGGTAATGTGTATGATAGAGTTAGAACTAGATCATCTTTTCTGAATGCAATAAATGAAGACCCATTGGCACTAATTTCCCAAATTGAACCTATGTCTATTGATGAAGCTATAACTAGTAAGGATTGAATCAATGCAATGCATGATGAACTTCATCAATTTGACAGAAATCAAGTGTGGGAATTAGTACCTAGACCTAGTGATCAATTTGTTATAATTGGCACTTGATGGGTGTTCAGAAATAAATTAAATGAAAATGGACAGGTTGTTAGGAATAAAGCTAGACTAGTTGCCAAGGGGTACAATCAGGAGTTTGGAATTTATTTTGAAGAATCATATGCCCCTGTAGCTGACTAGAAGCTGTGAGAATATTTCTTGCTTTTGCATCATCCCTGAAATTTAAAGTTTATCAAATGGATGTGAAAAGCGCTTTCTTGAATGGATACATCAAAGAAAATATTTTTGTAGAACAATCTCTCAGATTTGAAAATAAAAAATATCCTGATCATGTTTTCAAACTCAATAAGGCTCTTTATGGTCTTAAGCAAGCTCCAAGAGCTTGGTATGACTGTTTGAGCTCATTTTTGTTGAATAAAGGTTACACAAGAGGTAATGTAGACCAGACATTGTTTACTAAAGTTGTTAATAATCAAATCATTGTTGTCCAAATCTATGTTGATGACATAATTTTTGGGTCTACAAATAAAGTTCTTTGCACTGAATTTACTGATCTTATGAAAACTGAGTTTGAAATGAGTTTGATGGGAGACTTACAATTCTTTTTGGGATTGCAGGTACATCAAACCAGTGAAGGGATTTTCATAAGTTCAACAAAGAATGTGAAAGAACTTCTGAAAAGGTTTGACTTTCAGCACCTCAAGCACTCAAGCGCACCAATGGCAATAAATGTAAGACTAAAGGAAGATTCATTTGGTAAGTCAGTAGATCCAAAGACCTACAGAGGTATGATTGGTTCTCTACTTTACCTCACAACCTCTAGACCAGATATTCAGTATAGTGTGTGCATGTGTGCTAGGTTTCAAGCCAATCCTAAAGAAAGTCACATGTTAGCTATCAAAAGGATTTTTAAATATATTGTTGGAACATGTGAACTTGGAATTTGGTATCCTGCTGGTTGCAAGTTAGATTTAATTGCATACTGTAATGCTGATTATGCTGGTTGTAAGCTTGATAGAAAAAGTACTAGTGGCTTGTGTTTATATCTAAGTGGATGCCTAATTTCATGGGCTTCTAAAAAGCAACATTCAGTAGCTCTATCCACTGCAGAGGCTGAATATGTTGCAGCTGGTTGTTGTGGCACTCAAGTTCTTTAGGTGAAACATCAGCTCCTAGACTATAATCACAAATTGGGTTGTATTCCTATTTTGTGTGATAACACTAGTGCTATTAATTTGTCTAAAAAACTAATTCAGCATTCACGAACAAAGCATATTGAAATAAGGCACCATTTTCTAAGGGATGAGGTCGCTAAGAAATCTTTTGAACTTCACTTCATTGAAATTGAAAAACAAATTGCAGATATTTTCACTAAGCCTCTTCCAGAAAATAAATTCTCATCTTTAAGAAGAGAGCTTGGTTTGTGCAAATTTCCACATTCTTGATATCTTCTATCTCTTTTAGCAAATAAAAGTTTTTCCTATTATTGCCAATAATTTCCTCACTCTCACATTGTATTGGCATTCTTGGTATATCAAATGGTGATTTGAAGAAAGACAAGTCAGGCTTGTCTGGACACTTTCACTATGCGTGAGTATATGTCTCCGCCAAGTATAAAGAGCATTGTATGCAGTTGTTGAGGGGGAGTCCTTGTCTTTCAATAAAACATTCTTGTTCATTCTATTTTCACTTCATTTCATTCATATTTCTTCAATAATCTTCATGTTGACCTTATGAGGGGGAGATACATGAAATGGGGAGTCATTGTCACATTCCTTAACCTTACTTTTCTATTTTGAGCCCCAAAATTATCAGAATTTTTGAGTCCTTGTGCTGCTTTCTTATGAGAGACTTAAGACATTAAAAATAAACTCATTATGCAGTTAGTTTAATTTCAAAGATTCATTATCATTTCAAGGTTAAGCAATCTTAATACTGAATGTCTTTAAAATGACTTGCAAAACACTTGTAGGCACATGAGTAGCTTTATTATTTAACATGTGCATGTTTAAGCTTCATTTTTACCACATGTTAAGAATACTTTTTCTAAATTCGTAGTCATGACTTTTCTAGTCAAAGCAAACATATTCCTGCAAAACATCAAAAGAAAATGATCAACAATCTGGAAAGATACAAACAGAGTAATGCAAATTCTTGAACCACTGAGTAACTGGGCCATTTCACCTAAAAAGTGATTTGTTTCGCGTCAAAAAGTGGAAATCAAAATTTTCAACTCTGTATCAGATAATGAAAGTTAAACCACTTAGTAATCAGGAGGTCTTGCATCTGATCAATGTGATCTCTTGCATTGAAAAGTGAGATTAAACTAATTTATTCTTGTATTCTTTCCCAGTTCGAAATGAAAGAAAATCAACTTGACAAGATGGAAAAGCTTAAGACCTTAATAAAGTTCATGTATACTGAGTTTAGACCTATTATTCTACATTGTGTTAAAATTAAAACTCCTAACATCCTTGTTAAATACTTCTGCTCACTCATATAGGTCACTTCACTTCACATTTGTATCATTATTTTAACTACATTCATATCATTATATCGTGCTATACCTTGTGTTGAGTGTGTCTTTATGATTAAACTTTATTGCACAATACCAAACACATAATAACTTCTCTCATATATCAATATCACTTTGCCTCACTTATTTTGATCATTCCTGAACCTACATTTCTACAACTGTATTTCTTGATCCCCTACCATTCTTTGTTCTCTTTCATGAATATCTTTTTGATGTTGTCAAAAAGGGGAAGAAATTGCAAAGATTTAAGAGGGAGAAATTACAGACATGGAAGAAAATTGCATTTATTTTGTCAACATCAAAAAGGGGGAGAATGTTGTGTTGAGTGTGTATTTGAAACCTTTTAATGATGATTTTAATCATGACTATTTGACATCACTCATAATTTGATTTTGATGATGACATTTTGTACATATTAAAATGATGACTAAATGACATGTTAATATTTCATATGTTGATGATAATGACTTATGTTAATGGTTCATACTTCATATTTTCAGGTTTACATAACTTTGTCACAGTGGTGTCGACACGGTCTGCCTGTGTGCCGACACTCACTATCCCTCCCAGAAGCTTGTTCTGAAGCAGTCGCCAGTGGTGTCGACACAGTCTGCCTGTGTGTCGACACACTTCGTGTAACACCCCAGGAAATATTATGTGCTAGAAAATATAAGTAATATGATTATTACACTTGATTATTATTAGGAGATTGAAATAATTAATATCTAGGATTAATTAGTGTTAATAAATGATACCCCGGTGTCGTACTCCGAGGTGTGCGCTCTATCAGGACGACACCGGAAAACTGTAACGAAAAATAAATCTGAGAACATCATAATTCTCAGAAAAATGTGGAGATAATATAAATATCTGGATTTATTGACATGCGGACTTTGAGGATAAGCCGCCGCGACTATTTTTCGGGTGAATTTTCACCCTGTGTAAAATAAATTCTAAAAATTAAATAAAAATCACCATAATTTGTAAAACCATTACATTAGTTTATGGCTGAAATTTCAACACAAATAGACTTCATTTGGATATGTTTACAAGAGGATATTTAGATCAGCTGATTTATGGGCTAATTACGGGAAGGATTTTTCTGGAAATTCTTGTATGCTTACGTACCATGGGCAACGTAAGCCTATGTCATGGTGGGTTAGATCCCTTACACGTTTTTACCCATGTGCTAATCCTAGGGTGATGCTTGGACCATGTGGCTGTGGGTAACTATTTGGGGATTTTTACCCCAACACCTGTAAGCCTACGTGCCTTGCACCTGAAGCTTTGGGTGATAAAAATCTTCCTGTGCGCAGCATTCCGACCTTCCCAGGAGAGCTTCTCCTAGACGTTCTCCCTATCTATCACTTTCTTCGGTTTTTCTCCTAGTGCTTCCTGCTGCTACTTCTGAGAAAAAGGGGCTGCAGATCTTAGGGTTGGAGCTACTTGTTGTGTGTTGCTCTTGCTTCGGTTGATATAGATCAGATCTCTCCAACTGCTGCAAGCTTTCTCTTCTTTTCCCTATTTCTGGGAAGTTCTGTGTTGAGGGAAACTTACTCCAAATCAGTAAGGTAGAATTATTTTCCTTTCTCTCTCAATCTTACTCACTTTACGTGCTATGAAATCTCCTGTGTAGGATTCAAACATCCTTCTTCTTTCTGTTCATCCTTGGACAAGGTATTATGCTACTGTTTGACCCTCCATGATTATTCTAGGAATGTCTCATACCATGATTGTGATCACTTCTAAAGTAATAAAAGTCTTCCTGTGTCATACTGTAAGCTTAACTTAGTTAGGATCATCCCTACAACCAGTATGTGTACACCCCTGTACACACACTTGTTCATGCTATACACTGCGAGACCATCCAACCCCCTGCTAAAAAGTTTCTAAGTACCAGACTGTGAGTAATATACATGAATCGAATGCTACAGTAATATACATGAATCGACTCACCCTTTATACATGATTCGACTCACCCCTTTATACATGAATCGACTCACCCTTTATACATGATTCGACTCACCCCTTTATACATGAATCGACTGACCCTTTATACATGAATCGACTGACCCTTTATACATGATTCGACTCACCCATTTGTACATGATTCGACTCACATATATATAGTAGACTTAGCCAGATTTCTGCGTTTCTGTCAGGACTGCTTCCTTCAGAAGTGTCAGCAGAACCTCTGCAAGACTGCAAACTGATACCTTATTTACATTCCATATCATTTAAGTAAATGTTTCATTTACTTAAGATATTACATGTAAATAAGGAAGTACCCCCCATTTGAATCCAATAAAAATGTCAGAAAAATCATATCTCTTACCAATAAAAAGTCAACTCTCCCACCGAAGAAGAAAAACACGATTTTAGCGATTCCATAAAAATAGCGTCTTTCTAATTTCTCATAATTTGGCCTACCTAAAAATCTCATAATTCGAGTAAACCTAGTAGAATGATAAAAATGCAAGGCCCGGTGAAAAATGATAAACACACATATGACTTCTCCAATGGAGCCCTCTCCTACTGAAGGAAAGTCAAACCTGTTCATCCCTTAAATTACATCCATATGGCTTTCACCTTGACATGTTATTATCTCCAACTCTGAATTAGAATTAGTAAATGAATAGTTCAATCAATCATATAGATTTCATGACTATTCTCATGATATATTCTTTCGTTGACTTTTCTATTTTCTTGGATTCTAAACTATTATACTACTTGATGAGTCATTTAAATGTCATTTCCATCCATCTTTGGATCATTCTTGGACATCCTAAACTAATGTGATTCTTGTACCTATTGAATATCTCTGAACTTGAACTTTCCAACTACCTCTGATCTATGTAAAAATATCAATTGTGAAATCAGTGAAAGTAACCCCAAATCCTTGTTGTGTGAGACATGATGAGTACATGTGTACCCTTGAGCCATTACCAGAGTGAGTGTGTTATGATGACAAGTTGTGAGTCTTTGGACTCGTTTGATAATTATGCCTGTGCAAGGGGCTGGTTCAGTCCCGGGAGGAGCACCCGAATTTGTCAGTGGCCGCGCGGGGACAATGAGGACACCAGGATGTTGGCATACATCATTTCCTGCTTGATTAGTCATCATCTCATACATATCCGTGTGAATACCTGACTGATACTGAACTTAAGTATCTTCCTGAGTTATTGATCATGTTCTATACTGTTTCGTTCTACATATGTTATTGGTTTGACTTAGTGTTTTGACCACTCAGTGTTTACCGTAGACATGTTCCTATTCTTGATTGTATACATGTGAATCCTTTCTATTTCAAGGAATTGAATTCTACTGGGCTAGTTAGCTCACCAAATTCTACTTTTTCAGGTTATCTACGGTTCTAAGGCAGGATATCGGGATTTGTGGGCAGAGAGATCAATCCTTGCAGCATTTAAGTTTGAGTTGTAAATGGAGAGTCATGTAATACATATAGAATGTCAATGAATAAATATTCTTTTTATTTAATAAAGCCCGAGCAATTTTCTGCTCATTTAATTAGAGTTCTACTCTTGATTCCTCGTTCGCTCACGTTCCGGCATTTAGAGCTATATTAAATGACGGGACGTGACACTTCGATTGAAGCTCAAAAATGGGAATTTTTCTGGACACATGGCTGCTTAGGAATCAAGGGATTTGACCTAGATTTTTGTACCCACGTACCCCAAGGCACCTCATGGACATATGGGGCTATAAATACCCATGATCCTCGTACTCCAAAGAAAACCAACCCCATACAATTCCCAGAAGAAGCTTTTTGGCGGCAAAAGGGGTTTTTCCAAATCTTGCTCCATCTCCAGAAGCTGCAGACCATCCTTTCAAGAGGAAGGACATGGTAATCAAGGTCAATCTCTGGTGAGAAGTGTGATGTGCTGAGAAAGGGAGCAGATCCAACTGAAGAGCAGCAGCAGAAGAAGAATTTCTGGCAATTCAGATGCCATTGGAGCAAAGCATTGCAAATTGAAGGGGATCTTCATCGAATTCTTTCAAGTCTCTTCAATTCGAGCTTCTGCAAGACCTCTTCACCAAGGAACATCCAATTTATATTTATTTTACTCATTTCTTGGAGTGTTCTTCTCACTTTCGTCTGTGAGATATGTGCATGTAGTTCTGTGCAGATTTCTGTGTTCGATTGAGTCTGTGAATCATATCATTGCTAGAGGATCTGATTTCTTTTGTCTTTGATCTAGCTCTAGTTTGTGAGCCGTCGAGCTCTAGTTTGTGAGTCGTCACACTCACTGTGTGGTTGAGCCATCGTGCTCCGTTTTGGAGTAGGTGTGCTCCAGGTTGTGTGTTTTGAGCCGTCGAGCTCAAGGGTGTTGGAGTCGTCGTGCTCCAGTGTGCGTTGTACTCAGGTTTGAGTAGTGTGGCCTCACTGTGTGAGGGGTGGATGTAGGAATCACTGGTGTGATTTCCGAACCACCTAAAAATCCTTTATGCAATGGTTTAATCTGCTTGTCTGCACTAGATGCTTGCATAGGATTTCACTTTCACACTAAGTGTTTAATTGCTTCACACATCATCTACACACACCCACACTTCAGATCAGTAAATTGTTTATCTGAATTGATCTCTGATTCGAAGTAATTTTGAATTGCTTAAACTTCTGCATTAGTTGGTGTCAGATCTATTCAACCCCCCCCCCCTTCTAGATCTGATCCATCCACCTATTCGATCCTTCAGTCCAAACCTCCATGTCTCGTCAAAGCAAGGCAGAACACGAAGTACACAATAGTAACCGCCGTAGTCTAGCTGGACTACGGTCCCACGCCTGGCCTCTCTAGGCGGTTCTGGGCCCACAAAGATCCAAGTAGTGAGAAAAGGACTGATAGGCCTGCACCAGGAAGGACTCCAAATGACCTCGGCATCCCAGACCAACCACGAGAGCTCTACAAACGACTCAACGCCGCTGCCCTAATCACCGTTTTCCCCTCCGCTTCAGAGTCTGTGACTCGAGCACGCTCGCTGCTTGGAGTACTCCCTCAACAGGCGTGCGAGGACGGGGGTCCCAGGCAATGGTAACAATCTCTCTCACGGGACAAGCCCTCAAGTGTCGAGCACTGGGCGAACGACTAGTGTAAGACCGTACTAGGGAACTAGCACTGGTGCCACAGGTACAATAAGAAGCGGAAATGACAAAGACTCCACAGAAAATGAAACTTCGCAAGACCTTACCTATCTCTGCTATAGTCGTGACACATCGGGTCTTCGTGACCTTGTCGCGACGCCACAGGTTGTCTCGACATCGTCGCGGCAGCCCAAGCCGTCGCGACCATGTCGCGACACACAAGGCCGTCGCGACCACATTGCGACGCCTAAGAGCGTCGCGATGATGTCGCAGCGGCCTTGCCGGTCGCGACATCATCGCGACCTCCATACAGGTCGCGTTCTCAGCCGAGGGGGGTTATGGGACGATCCTCTCAGAGACCACCCCAAAAACCATACATACACAACCACAAGGGGGAGGGGAGCATGGTAAACATGTTGGAAAGCCTTTAATCATGCCAAACCACCCTTAAAGCCCCATAAAACATGAATCACAATGAATCTATGCTCGATGAAATCCTCACTCAATGCGAGCATGATTCACACACTCCCACAACCCCAAACCATGAGAAACCACAATCTCAAGGGGGAAGGGAGCATGCTAGGGCGAGAGGAGTCGAGGGTCCCTACCTTCAAGAGTAGAGACGACCCATTAGGGCCTTCACGTCAGAATGGCCACCTCCTCCTCGCTCCAAGCTCCACGATCACGCCGCTTGCACGAATAGGGCGTCACCTTCCACCACGAGCACCTCAAGCACGCCGAGAAACCACCGGAGAGGGGAGAACTCGGAGGAGGAAGAAGAAGGGGGAAGAAGAAGAAGGGAAGGGCGAGAGGGGGAAATGGGGCACAGCCCTCAGTTTTAACGACTACAGCTCACCATCAGGACACTGATGCTCAGCCTTCACCTGCTGACAGGTAAGGCACCGAGCGACAAACTCTGCCACGCCCCTCTTCATCCCTGGCCACCAGAAGAAGCTCCTCAAGTTATGATACATCTTGGTGGAACCAGGATGAACAACATACCTCGACCGGTGTGCCTCTGACAACAGCGCCTGGCACGCATCACCGGGAATATACATTCTGCCTCTAAACCTGACCTCACTGTCCTCGTCCAGCTCAACATCTAGCATCTGCAAAATATCTGCCAACTCTGAGTCTGCCTACTGTGCCTGCAACACCTGATGGTACACTGACGGACAAACTGACAAACTGGTCATCACTGCATGGTCTCTGTGCCTCGAAGGGTAGAAAACTCTCTGAGACAAATCCTCAAACAGCCTCCACTCTCTGACCATCAACAAACTCAGGTGAACACGCCTGCTCAAAGCATCTGCCATGACGTTAGCCCTTCCTGGGTGATAGGAGAGGGTAAGGTTGTAGTCCTTCAAATACTCATTCCATCTGCGCTGCCTCAAGTTCAAATTCCTCTGAGTGAAAATATACTGCAAACTCTAATGGTGGGTGAAGATCTCGAATGCCTCGCCGTACAAATAGTGCCTCCACAACTTCAGAGCGAACACCAGTGCTGCCAGCGCTAAGTCATGGGTAGGGTAGTTCTCCTCATGCCTCTTCAGTGGATGAGAAGCATAGGCAACGACCCCACCATGCTGCATCAGCACTGCACCCAATCCTAACCTCGACGCGTCAGTGTAGACCACAAAACCTCCGCTACCTGATGGCAAGACCAACACTGGTGCGGAAGTCAACCTCGTCTTCAGCTCCTGGAAACTCTGCTCACAGTCCTCAGTCCAAACAAATCTGGCCTCAAGTCTGGTCAATCTGGTCAACGGCTCTGCAATCTTGGAAAAATCCTAGATGAACCTCCTGTAATAGCCTGCCAAACACAGAAAGCTGCAAACCTCTGACATTGAAGTGGGCTGCTCCCAAGACAACACTGCCTCAACCTTGGCAGGGTCCACTGCCACACCTAAACTTGAGATCACGTGCCCGAGAAAGTGCACCTCCCTCAGCCAAAATTCACACGTGTTGAACTTGGCATAAAGTTGGTGACTTCGCAACGTCGCTAGCATGATCCTCAGATGCTCCTCGTGCTCCTCCTAAGAATCCGAGTAGACCAAGATGTCATCTACAAAGATGACCACAAACTAATCCAGGTACTCACTGAACACCCTATGCATCAAATCCATAAAAGCTACGGGTGTGTTCGTGAGCCCAAATGGCATCACGACGAACTCAAAGTGACCGTACCTCGAACAGAAAGTTGTCATGCCAACATCTGACTCTCTGATCCTCAACTGATAGTAGCCTGATCTCAAGTCGATCTTTGAAAACACCTTGGCTGACTACAACTGATCAAACAAGTCATTGATCCTCGGCAACGGATACTTGTTCTTCACTGTTACCTGGTTCAGCTGCCTATAATCGATGCACAACCTCAAACTGCCATTCTTCTTCCTCACAAACAGCACTGGCGCTCCCCACGGCGAACGACTTTGACGGATGAAGCCCAGCTCAAGTAACTCCTACAACTGGTGCTTCAACTCGCGCAACTCAGTCGGAGCCATCCGGTAAAGTGCCTTAGACAAAGGCATCGTACCAAGCAAAAGCTCAATGGAGAACTCTGCCTTCCGCTTAGGCGGTAACCCAGGTAGACCCTCCGGGAAAACATCAGAGAACTTATAAACAACAGGCATATCAAAAACCAATGACCTGCTAGGCTCCAAGGAACAAACAGAAGCAAGATACGCTATGCAACCATCGCTGATCAGACGACGAGCTCTACAAAAGGAAATAAAAGGTCGATAGGTAGACCGAATATCTCGGAACCAGAGAACAAGCACTTCAGGTATCTCAAACCGAACGGTCTTCCGTTGACAATCCACCACAACTGAGTGAGCCTCCAACCAGTCCATGCCCAGGATGACGTCAAAATCACGAAGCTGCAATGCGTACAACCTGGCCGGCAACTGGTGTCCC
This sequence comes from Colocasia esculenta, assembly GCA_014218235.1. Taxonomy (NCBI): domain Eukaryota; kingdom Viridiplantae; phylum Streptophyta; class Magnoliopsida; order Alismatales; family Araceae; genus Colocasia; species Colocasia esculenta. The sequence continues at coordinate 25,102,298 of CM024759.1, forward strand.
TGGACCTCAATTGTGACGCCCTCCAGGTAACCGAAAGAACGCATGTAATCACCAGACGGGAGATCGACCATCACATCACACTGCCTCTCAGGTGTGTGACGAACCAGAGAATCGTAAAACTCCTCGGAAGCAAAACAAAGGGAAGCACTGAGATCAACCAAAACACGGGCAGCTCTACCAAGGATAGGTAAGGTACCTATAACCAGGTTCGACGCCTCGGCCTGCTCCCAGGTAAGAGCCATCACACGACCATGTCCACGCCCACGCTGCGGCACCTGCTGGGGCTGCTGCTGCTGCGGCGACTACTGGTGCTGCAGAAACAGTTGTTGCTGCTGGTATGGCTGGAACTGCTGAGGCTGCTGGTACTGCTGAGGCTGTTGCTGGTACTGCCCCTGCTGCTGCTGACGGGGTGCCTGCTGCTGAGGAGGGAACTGGTACTGCGGTAGCTGCTGTGCGTGTTGTACTGGCTGCTGCGGCTGCTGGACTTGCCCCCATCAGGCAATCCCTCCTAAAGTGGCCTGGCAAAACCACAAGTGTAACAGACTGCCTTCTGCCTGCCCTGCTCAGCTCCCTGTTGGACTGACTGCTCCGCAAACCTCGACTGATGCTTCTACTGCCAGCTCAGTCCACCCCCGCGAGTGTTCATCTGCCTGAACTTCGAGCACAAACCAGAACTGCCTTAACTGCCAGAGCCTGAAGAGGAAGAAGTCGCACTACCGCGACTACCTGCAAGATGCTGGTACAGTGAGGACCTCGAAGAAACTCCTCCCTGCTGCTGCTGGGGCTGCCAGGTCTCTCTCTCCAAGGCGGTGGCTTTAGCCATGACCTCTCCCAAGGTGGCACACATATGAGCAGCCACGCCCCACCTCAAATCTAGCCTCAGTCCTGCAATAAACCTCTCTGCACAAGCCTGCTCGCTGCTGGTAACATGAGGAACATGCCTCAACAACTAAACGAACCTCTGATGGTACTGAGTAACTGTGAGATCACCCTGGACCAACTCATGAAACTGATCTCGCCTCTCACGTCGAGCATAGTCAGGGAAATACTCGCCATGAAAGACCCTTAGTAGGAAATTGCCATTTATAATAACAATAAGTGTAACGACCCCGAGAACCCGACCCTCGGCCCACGCCGAGGACCCGATTTTCGCGGTCGGCACCCACGGATCCAGAGACCCGGAAGGGCTATAATATAAGTCTAACAGAATATGTAAAGGAAATAAACATCAACTGCTACCTAGAAGCACACACGCGGAAGCAGAAAGAAGAGCGAGACTACTGCGTATCGCTCTAGGTACAGTCCCAACACACACACAACTAGTACAAGTAAAGACAGAGGAAGAACAAGTCCCTTAGGGGCATACCTCGAGGGTGACGTACACTGAAAAGGGGGAACCACTGCTAGCTATAGGGACCACGACTACCGCCCCGTCTCCTCCGCCGGTGCGCGCCCTGCCACTGCTGAGAAGTCTCACCTGGAAAAGGAAGGGATGAGCTTCACAACAGAAGCTCAGTAGGGACTACCAATCTCCTACTGGCAGAAGAATATATAAATAATTAAATAACAGCAGTTATATCTTCTACCCTACAAAAGAAGGTGCGTAAGTGAAGCTACTAACTAGCAACAGTACAGAGAACACCACAGTCGGAAACTCCGTAGAACCTACACATCATGACCACCACATGGCTGGCTACGCAGACAGGGGGAAGCCTGCCTAGATAAGAGACACTAGCTATGGAAAACGCTACCACTAGTCAGCTGGTCAGGTGCGTCCACTGACGTCTTATCCTCGACTCCATTCAAACGTCGACTTCGGTCCAACATCGATTTCCTTTAGAACATCGATTTCACTTAAACATCGACTCCATTCATACATCAACTTCGGTCCAACATCGATTTCATTTAAAACATCGATTTCACTTAAACATCGACTCCATTCAAACATCGACTTTGGTTCAACATCGACTTCCTTTAGAACATCGATTTCACTCAAACATCGACTTCATTCAACATCGATTACTATTATACTTAAACATCGATTTCCTCTTTAGTTTATACATGTTGTTCCAGCTTGCTTCTTTCCCATATTTCTTATATAGCTTTATATTATTTAAACTTGGACCAACTTAATTAGCTAGCCTTACTTTGGCTTGCTATCACTGTACTCTCACATTGAACTTGCTTTAATATTAATGTTACTTCAAGATCTGCCCAAACTATATTAAAAGACTGATCAAATGAAAATTGTGACACCTTGGGTCTTTGGACTCTACTGAACCAATGGTTGTGCAATGGGGCTGATCTAGTCCCGGGAGGAGCACCCGAACTCGGCCATATTTAAGTGAAATCGATGTTCTAAAGGAAATCGATGTTGGACCGAAGTCAATGTTTGAATGGAGTCAATGTTTAAGTAAAATCGATGTTCTAAAGGAAATCGATGTTGGACCGAAGTCGATGTTTAAATGGAGTCGATGTTTAAGTGAAATTGATGTTCTAAAGGAAATCGATGTTGGACCGAAGTCGATGTTTGAATGGAGTTGGTGTTTAAGTAAATTGTAATCGATGTGTTTGTATAGTAATCGATGTGGACTTTAAAAATAGTAATCGATGTTTCACTTAGTCAGTAATCGATATGCATTGAACAGCAATCGATTTAGCGTTTTAGTGCAAATCATGAAATGATAGTGCCATAGTATCTTGTATTTACGAGGAAAGCATGATATTAAATATATTCATGATATTTAAGTTAATCATGAGTTTTGTTATCCCAAAAATAAAGGATAAAATATAAGAGTGGTTTAAACGGTGGGTTGAGGGTATAATGTCAAGACTCTCTCTGACACTAACAAGTCCTTAGAGCAGTGATGTTTGGGGAATAACAATTGAAAAGGGAGAAGAGGAAACGAGATTTCCTACGTTGTTCCAGAAGAGGTTGAGGTTTAAGTGGGAGTAACATGTTGTTTCCAGAAGAGGTTGATTTCCTACCTCTGCCAGAAGAAGATGAGAGTATTTCTTAAGAAATAAAAGCTTCCGAAGCTCCTTCCTTCTTCTTCTTCCTCAGGCTTCAGAGAAGCAGCAGCAGCAGTGGCAGCAGTAGTATCAGCAGCAGCAGTAGTAGCGGACAAAGCAGCAGCAGACAAGGTAGCAGACGGGTTGGATAAAGATCACTGGGGATGGGGGTATATGTAGGGCTCATCAACTGAGGCATGCGTGAAATCGTGGGCGTTGGGGATGAAATCGCCGGGGAGATTTCACCGGGCTTAGACACGTAGGTGGGGTTAATACGTAACCCATGTTACGTAGGGTAAATAGTGACTACCCTACGTATATATATATATATATATATATATATATATATATATATATATATATATATATATATATATATATATATATATATATCAATTATTTTTATAAATAAAAATCAAGGTGTTACAGCATCGAAGTGTGAGTGATGATGAGGAGCAATCCTTATCACCTTCCTTCCATCCACCTTCCGTCACGGATCATCAAAGGATAAGGATCACCTAATTAGAGATGAGGCCTTCCCAGCTTAGCCCCCAAGTTTCTTACGTAAGGGAGCTTACGTAATTCCATTTAATTAGTTTAGGTTGATAATTTTCTATTTAGATGATGTCCAATTGAGATGAAATTTTAGACATAAGCTTATTAAGAGGTGATACAAATTATAGTGATTTTAGTTTAATTTTTTGGATTAGTTTTCCATCGGGTGGAAATTGCTCCCAAAATCATTATGTCGGCTTAATCTGGATATCTGTGCATCAACAAATTAAGATATTTATATTTTTGAGATCAGTACATTTTTCTGATAATTATGGTGTTGTTAGATTTTACTTTTGTTACCGAATTCTGATGACGCTCTGTCAGGGTGCGCACATCTAAAGATAGTACCGAAATCACATAAATTATGTAAAACGTTTCTAGATTCAACTGTAATCGTGTTCTTGTATCTTTTATGGTAATCAATATTTTTATTATGTTCAATATTTTATTATTATTTAATTCTGAGTGTTACAAATCCTCCCCCACTAAAAGAAGTTTGGCCCTCCAAACTTTATGACTAGTTTGGGTGGATCACAAGGTTCAGTCTATTAAGTTTTATTTGGTTTAGGTTAATCTTACCAACTCTGTCATGGTTATCGAGTCATACGGTATGTGCACCTACCATATGCCTCGTAACTCTGACATCAATGGAAAGTTTGGTATTTAACATGATTCACGAAGGTTTAAGAGTCAAGCTTGCAGTTCCGGGTTCAATTAATGCAACTTGGTTAGATTCTTCATAATATAGTGAGTGTTTCGCAAGTTCTTAACAATATCTTATTATTGTTACGGTCTCCCCCACTAAAGGTCAATCTAGATCCTCAAAATCTCTATTGATGTTGTTGACAAGCATGACATGAAAGATTGGCATAATAAATAAAAGTAACTTTTATAGGATTTCACAACATTACATGGATTTCTCTTTAACCAGATTCAGCTTTTACAAGTTTGTAATCCCAACATCCTTGCTGTCTAGGTATAATGGTTGCCTACTTCTTGATGGCTGTGGAAGGATGTCGAGCCCTTCTTCTTATTCTTTGCTTTATTTCTCATTCAGTTTGCTATCTCAGTTGCACCCTCTAGGGCTAATGCCCTCTTAACCATATTGGTATAGAATGTGATCAGCATGGGTGCGAAGTGAGTAATACAATTGGGCTTCAACCCATTCAGAAATCTTTTAGCCCTTAATTTCTCAGTGCAGATCAACTGTGGGGTGTATCGAGACAATCTAGCGAACTGATCTTCATACTCTACTACAGACATATCTCTTTGTCTCTAGTTGATAAACTCCATTTCTTCTCTTGGATTACTTCTGAGAAATATTGATTATTGTAGAGATCTACAAATTCCTTCCATGTAATATCTTTCTTAGTCAGTGTGGCTTCAGTGGCCTTTCACCCGATTCTCGCATCTTTCTCTAATCGGCATATAGGTAGCCTAACCTTATCCTCTTCTAGACATTGGGTTACTAAAAATAATGTCACTTCCCGAGGATTACACAGTGGATATTAATAATGCGGAATATAATTCGAGTCGATATCCCGAGACGTGAACAGTCGGAAAATAAGCCTCTAGCTAGCACGCACTAAATGTATAACATACATCATCATAGGGCCCAAATATTGAACTCAACTAATCTTGTATTCAAATCTCAACTCATTGTATTTCAAATGGAAACTATTACAGGACTAAGACTCAATAAAAAGAAAAGTACATAATACATCACTTCCTACTAAGACTCAATAAAAAGAAAAGTACATAATACATCACTTCCTACTAAGACTCAATAAAAAGAAAAGTACATAATACATCACTTCCTACTACATGAATCTAACACTCAAAGCAAACTAACTATAGCTAGACACATAGTTGGAACGCTCATCACTCGGACACATTCCCATCCTCGACTTGCTCCTCCTCTTGAACTTCATAGTCACCTAGATTGGGTAAAAGTAGGGAATGAGCAAACTAGCCCAGTAGGATTTATATCTCAATGTGCGGGCAATGATATAAGTGATTAGCAATTTAGAACTAGGTAAGCACGATAAATGTCATGATATGCATATACGAATAAAACTCATTAAAACATGATACATGAACAAGCTAGATAGAGTGATCATGATAGAACAAGATTTTTGAACAAGATGACAAGATAGAACTAGCAATAGATCACTTTGTACAAGCACGCAAGATTTCACTTGATGTCAAGAACGCAAGATATCACTAATTGCATTAAATGCAGGATGGCCATATCACGCAAGCAAGCACGCACGAGCACGAACTTTTAACGCGATTCACTTAATCAGGCACGAAGACACTAATGTACACCAAGAAAAGATCCATCAAGAATGTACACTAGGACACGTGTATGTGGTTATTGTATCTATCATTTAACATGACACGCACGACTCCCAGTGCAGATGCAACGCCAGTAATCATTATACCCCATGGCTAACAGTATATTTATGACTCTCCATCATTGGGGCTAGACTGGAGCCCTTGGACACTCGCCGTGCCCAGTCAGCATCTCACTTAAATTTTAAATGTAGATACCCACAGTCATTAATAATGGCCAATGAGAGTTTCAATAAGTAAGCATGTGTAATGTCATGTTCATGATGATGATGAGAACAAGTAATAAGTAAATTGAACATGATTTTCATGATAACAATGGTCAAGAGATAAATTTGGCAGCATAACGGCACAATTTACACCTTAATTCAATCTTTACATTAATGGCTTTAGTCTAGATTGTAAATCACACTCACGAGAACAAGATGAGAGAGGAAGTGCACGCTATCTCCAGGGAACTTCAATGGTATAACCAACTCGTCTGCCATGTGGGAATCCATGGTCAGAGGAGATTTACGTACGCCTTGGAGAAAAGGTCGCTAGTCTACCGATACGGAATGACCGGTAGAGAGCTTCCAATTTCCCAAGAAAGGGCTGTCTAGTAGTGCAAGTGTGTAGTGATGTACGCGTCTCAATCCACAGTCCATCGGACTCAAATTCACGGAAAGCACTTAACATGATGGCATGTAATTACCAATGCATTTAACTACACATGGGTTTGCAAGATTTTAAGATAATAATTATCATTTAAATAAGCTAGAACAGTACAAAGAGTGAATCAAAAGTTACATGAATGGTCACGTCATTAAGAAAGTAATTAGAATAATGTTTGTGTACTTAAAGCTTTTTAAATGAGTTAAACACTTTTAAGACATTAAACAAATATCATGAGATGATTAGAATCAAGACATGCAATTTATACACTAGCTACCACATTAAACAGACCTTGGGTAGACCTTGAATATGTGTCCAACACAGTGGATGCACTTCAGTACACATTGCACAGTGAAAACCAAAAAAATTGGAAAAAGTCAAAATCGTGTCCAAGAGGGTGGCCGCCTTCATGCTTGAAACGTGTCGGGGGTCATGGACGCATATACAGAAAAACCATTAAAAAAAACGTGGGCGGAAAAACCCTCTGAAACGCGTCGGGGTCAGACGTCGCGTTTTAGAGCGGTCCGGACTCCCAGCGTGCGTGGTCCCACGCGGGGTGTGGACTGGTCAACATTCAAATCACGTCCGGGGATGCAGATGCCTTTCATGGGATCGCGTCACCCTGGGCAGCACGATACTAGGCCCTTGAATCGTGTCCACCTGCCTGGACGCGGTTCAAGGTCAGACCGAAAACCCAAAAAAAACCTGCACTCAGGGGGTTCGATCATGCAACACTTATATCTCCTCAACTAGGGCTCTTCGGACAAAAGTCTCAACATTAAAGTTGTTGGAAACATGAAATAAGTGCGAACTATGATTTTTAAATAATTTTAAATGGTCTCGAGATACGTGATAAATCAACTTCAATAGGAAAAGACCCTAACATGCGCGACTTTGGCAAAACGCTTATAATTCAAAATCTACTCATTGGAATTCGATGAAACCAAATAGACATGAAACTAGACTTGATGCTCTACACATTGGTATAAGATTTGTTAAGGTTTGGCTCGAGAAAACCTACCTTTTGGGTTGATGAAGTCACGTTCTTCAGAAATCTTTTGTTCATACCACTATTTGAAGAACACTTAATACTCCGTGTATACTGCATGGAAATTGGGCATTCCACTTGGGTTAGAACATAGACTTGACCCTCTTTCCAGGGGTATAAGCCTTGCATGATGGGATTTAGGTTTGACCTACCTTTGGTCGACTCCAAGGGGACGGTTTGCACAGGTCGAAGCAGACGAAAAGGGGAAGAAGATGGCCTTCTTGTGGTCGATCCACAGCTCCCCAGCCGCCCAGCACACCTCCACACGACCCCAACAAGTTGTAAAACTCGTCCCTAGGGTTTAATGGAGAGTATTTAAGCAACCATGGTGTTTAGGAGTCCTATTGTGACAAGGAAAGCCAAGTTGCAGTTTTGGCTTATTAGTTTCCTATTTTGATGAGTGTGTAAGGCTTTAAACCTCCCACCATAGTTATGCATGAATTTAGGTTGCCAAGAGTGCAAGATCTTTTCCCAATTCAACTCTAATTGCCTCTTTCTAATTTCAGCTTATTTAAGCTACGAATTTCCATGCATTTTCTTGATTTATTTGATTTTTGGGTCATATGTGGTCCATTGGCCCAATTAAGATATTGGGTCATTAATATATAATGTTGGGAGTCTCTCCAACACTTTTATTTAATTTTTGGTTGCGTCGTATTTCCGTATTAATGGTTTTCCGACTTGTTTCCTAATTTGGATAATCGGTCACCATGTGATATACACTTGGTTAATCGGTTTTTTTGTCGCATGAATTTATTCGTGGAACACTTAGGAATAATGTGTGGGGTTGATTTATAATTTTTACGGATTTTTCTGATGTGTTTTAGCACATACGATAATGATACGTATGTTTTAAATACTATTATATTATGGAAATTATTTATGTCCATTTATTTGAATTTTATGCAATTAAAATTTCCGGGGTGCTACACCCTCCCCCACTTAAGAGAATTTGGTCCCCAAATTCATGTACAGAAAGTTATTGTACAAGTGAGGTGTACTTGTGAATAGCTCTGGGTATCTTTTGCGCATTGCTTCCTCGGTTTCCCACGTGTCGTCTTCATCCATGCGTTGATTCCATCTAACCCTTACCAGTGGATGACCTTGTTCCTTATTTGGCGCAGTTCTCGGTCCACGATCTTAACTGGCTTCTCTTGATATGTTCCGTCTTTGTTGAATTCCAAGAGTTCATATTCTATGATATGCCACGGATCTCGTACATACTTTTTCAACATGGATATGTGGAACACATTGTGTATTCCATCCATTTGTGGTGGTAAAGCGAGACGATATGCCACCTTGCCGACTCTTTCAAGGATTTCGAAAGGCCCGACAAACCTTGGTGACAACTTGCTTTTAATGCCAGAACGCCTCATCCCACGGCCTGGAGACACTTTCAAGAATACATGTTCACCTTCCTGAAACTCTAGGTCTCTTCTTCTATTATCTGCATATGCCTTTTGTCTTTGCTGCACCACTGCCATTCTTTCTTTAATAAGCTTTACCTTCTCTGTGGTTTCCCTTATCATCTCTGGTCCTAGCATTTGTTTTTCGCCAACTTCATACCAGCATATTGGAGATCGGCAACTCCTGCCATAAAGTGCTTCAAATGGTGCCATTTGAATGCTAGCTTGATAGCTATTATTGTAGGCGAACTCCACAAGAGGTAAGTGTTCATGCCAGCTACCTCCAAAATCTAGGACATATGCTCTAAGCATATCTTCAATCACCTGGTTGGTTCTCTCCGTCTGACCATCAGTATGTGGATGGAAAGCTGTGCTAAAGTTTAGTTTAGATCCCAAGGAGTAGTGCAGTCCTTTCCAAAAGTGGGATGTAAACCTAGGGTCTCTATCAGACACGATAGACACCGGTACTCCATGTAATCTGACTATTTCCTTCACATACAATGCAGCCAGAACATCTACTGACCACTTATTCTTTACTGGCAAGAATTGAGTTGACGTAGTTAAGTGGTCGACTATAACTGAAATACCATCGAATCCACCTCTAGATTTGGGTAGTCCGAAAATAAAGTCCATCCCTATACCTTCCCATTTCCATGCTGGGATTTCTAGGGGTTTGCGTTTTCCTGCGGGTCACAAGTGTTCTGCCATGACCTTTTGACATGTCAAGCATCGGGCAACATATTCCGCCACCTCTCTCTTCATATTAGGCCACCAAAAGCTTCTTTTCAAATCTTGATACATTTTGGTAGTTCCAGGATGAATGGTATACCTGGTCTTGTGGGCCTCATCCATAATCATTTTCTTTGTCTCCGCATGGCCGGGTACATAGACTCGATCCCGGAACAATAGTCTTCCATCTTCAGCTAAAGAGAAATCCGGCCTCTGGTCTAGATTAGTTTTAATCTCCACAAGTACCGGGTCGTTGTCTTGGAGTGCTATGATGCCCTCCAATAGTGTAGGTTGTGCTCTAACACTAGCAACAAGGCATCCCTTCTCTTTGACGTCATCATCAATATTTAATTTGGCAAAGTCTTCTAATAACTTCCATTCGCCCACCATTAAACTTGACAATGTGATCATTGTGCATCTGCCACAGCATTTGCTTTTCCTGGATGATATTGGATCGTGAAGTCGAAGTCTTTGAGATACTCCAACCACCTCCGCTGTCTCATATTCAAGTCCTGCTGAGAAAACATATACTTCAAGCTTTTATAGTCAGAAAACACAATGAATTTCTCACCATATAGAAAATGACGCCATATCTTCAAGGCGAAGACTACAGCAGCTAGCTCCAGATCATGTATAGGATAATTGTCCTCGTGCTTCTTCAGTTGTCTGGATGTGTAGCATATAACTTTCCCATTTTGCATCAGCACACAGCCTAGGCCGATCCCGGATGCATTGGTGTATACTTCAAAACTACCCCCAATAATTGGCAGTGTCAGTACGGGTGCTGAGGTAAGGTGCTCTTTCAATGCCCTAAAACTTTCTTCACATTCATCAGTCCATGCAAATGGATTCTCCTTCCTGGTAAGCCTGGTCAATGGTACAGCTATCTTTGAGAAATCTTTAATGAAGCGGCGATAATAACTGGCTAAACCCAGAAAGCTTCTAATCTCTGACAGTTGTCGGCCTTGCCCAGTTCTTTACTGCCTCCACCTTAGATGGATCTACAAAGATTCCCTCCTTGGATATGATGTGGCCAAGGAAAGACACTTCTTCCATCCAGAATTCACACTTACTAAGTTTGGCATAAAGTTGATTGTCTCTAAGCACTTGCAGAGCAATCTTCAAGTGTTCTTCATGTTCTTCTTTGGATTTGGAGTAAATAAGGATGTCATCAATGAACACCACTATAAACTGGTCCAAGTACGGCCTATAAATATTGTTCATAAGTTGCATGAAAGCCGCTGGAGCATTTGTTAAACCAAACGGCATGACCACAAACTCATAATGACCATATCTACTCCGGAATGCCGACTTGTGAATATCCTCTTCCTTTATTCTTAGTTGATGGTAGCCTGATCTTAGATCTATCTTGGAGAAATATTGTGTACCGGAGATCTGGTCAAACAGCTCATTGATGCGGGGCAGTGGATACTTATTCTTTATTGTCAACTGGTTTAACTGACGGTAATCAATGCATAGCCTCATTGTCCCATCCTTCTTCCTAACAAATAGCACTGGCACTCCCCACGGGGAGTTCTAGGCCTGATAAAACCCTGATCTAGCAATTCTTGGATCTGTCTCTTCAACTCCTGCAATTCAATAGGGGACATGCGATACGGGGCTTTTGAAACAGGGGCTGCCCCAGGGAGTAACTCAATGGTAAAGTTTACCTCCCACTCAGGTGGTATACCAGGTAATTCCTCTGGAAATACATCAGAATAGTCCTTGGCTATTGGAATGTCATCTAGGGTTGGTTTCTTTTTTTCAGTTGCCAAGACTGAAACTAGGAAAGCATCACAACCCTGGTCGATCAGCTTAGAAGCCTTTAAGGAGTACATCAAGATAGGGTGTTTGTGATAACGGGTGCCAAGTAGTGATAGAGTTGGAAGGTTTGGTCTTTTGAAAGTGACCCTCCTATGGCGACAGTTTATATCGGCATCATATTCAATTAGCCAATCGACACCCAAAATGGCATCATAACCCTTCATGTCTAACCAGATAAGGTCGGCAGGGAGATTGTGTCCTCCAATTATAGTTTCACATTTCGGCAAGTAGTGAGTGAGTTCAGATTCTGAGCCTAGTGGAGAGGCTACAGTGATCTTGGATTCCAAGGGTACAGGTTTGACAAGTAGAGTCACAGCAAATGTGGTGGAAATAAATGAATATGCAGTTCCAGTATCAATAAGCACAAATGCAGGTTGAGAGTGTATGGAAATGGTACCTTCTGCCATACCCGCTTCCTCGGGTAGGTTAGCTTCTATGACAGCATTAAGGCATCCCTGACGTCGTGGTACATTCTGAGCTCGTCATGGCTGATACTTCAGCATAGGATAGTCAGGAATACGGTGGTCACAACCCCCGCATTTCAAGCACGCCCCAAGCTTCTTCCAGCATTCTTCAGCTCGGTGCCTCGGTTTATCACAGAATTTGTAGTTTTCAGTCAACTGCCTACCTTCCACTTTGACTCTCTTGTCTCCAGCAACATCTCTTCCGACATTCGGCCTCTTGTTGTTGTTGTTGACGATGTTGTTATGAAAAGTTGGAGCAATATTAGGTGCTCCCTTCTTGATGAAGACCGGCTTGGAGTTGTCCTTGCCCCTCATGCCCTCCACTTTGGCCATGGTGTCTTCTACCAGCTGAGCTCTTTGGACCATCTCGGTGTAAGTTTGAATGTTGTGAGGTCCGAGCTTCTCGATGAACATGGGCCTGAGCCCATCCATGAACCGATTTGCCTTCAGTCTTTCCGTTCCCACTAGGTGTGGGGCATACACAGCAAGATGCGCGAACTGAGCCTCATACTCAGCCACGGACATTCCTTTTTGTTTCAGTGCGGCAAATTTTGTCACCTTCTTTTCCTTAACTCTTTCAGAGAAGTATTTTCCTCAGAAGATCTCTAGGAATCCTACCCACTCTAGCTCAGCTACATTTGGCAGGTGGGCCGATGTGGCCTTCCACCATGCTCGTGCATCCTTAGTGAATTGAAAAGTGGCCAGTACCTCCTTCTCCCTGTTAGTGCATTGCATGACTTGGAAGATCCTTTCTATCTCTTCCTGCCAATTTTCTGCCTCGTCTGGGTCAGGGGATCCAGAGAAACGAGGAGGGTTTAAAGTCCTAAAATTGCAGTGTAAATCACCCGCTCCATTCCTAGCAACAGCAGCAGCTTGATTTCCAGCCTAAACCACATTTTGTAAAGCCTGAGTCAATCTAGCCACGGTTTCTTGCATAGCTTGCCACTGGTTGCGAGCCATTGCAGTTGAGTGTAAGAGTTATGAAGGTTCCTGAGAAAAGGATGGAAACCGATTAATGTCTCTAGATACATTATAAGAGTCAATGGGTAGGAGTGTTTTGTTTATTCTATCATATTCCCAATCTCTACCCATCCTCACTAGGTACTATATTTAATTTCCATGACCTAGGTTCCATAGGTATCTCCTAATCCTAAGACATATATCCTATTTGGTATTCCTAGGCTCTGATACCACTAAACTGTCACGTCTCAAGAATTACGCAGTGGATATTAATAATGTGGAATATAATTCGAGTCGATATCCCGAGACGTGAATAGTCAGCAAATAAGCCTCTAGCTAGCATGCACTAAATGTATAACATACATCATCATAGGGCCCAAATATTGAACTCAACTAATCTTGTATTCAAATCTCAACTCATTGTATTTCAAATGGAAACTATTACAGGACTAAGACTCAATAAAAAGAAAAGTACATAATACCTCACTTCCTACTACATGAATCTAATGCTCAAAGCAAACTAACTATAGCTAGACACATAGTTGGAATGCTCATCACTCGGACGCATTCCCATCCTCGACTTGCTCCTCCTCTTGAACTTCATAGTCACCTAGATTGGGTAAAAGTAGGGAATGAGCAAACTAGCCCAGTAGGATTTATATCTCAATGTGCAGGCAATGATATAAGTGATTAGCAATTTAGAACTAGGTAAGCACGATGAATGTCATGATATGCATGTACGAATAAAACTCATTAAATCATGATACATGAACAAGCTAGATAGAGTGATCATGATAGAACAAGATTTTTGAACAAGATGACAAGATAGAACTAGCAATAGATCACTTTGTACAAGCACGCAAGATTTCACTTGATGTCAAGAACGCAAGATATCACTAATTGCATTAAATGCAGGATGGCCATATCATGCATGCAAGCACGCACGAGCATGAACTTTTAACACGATTCACTTAATCAGGCATGAAGACACTAAAGTACACCAAGAAAAGATCCATCAAGAATGTACACGTGTATGTGGTTATTGTATCTATCATTCAACACGACACGCACGACTCTCAGCGCAGATGCAACGCCAGTAATCATTATACCCCATGGTTAACAGTATATTTATGACTCTCCGTCATTGGGACTAGACTGGAGCCCATGGACACTCGCCATGCCCGTTCAGCATCTCACTTAAATTTTAAATGTAGATACCCACAGTCATTAATAATGGCCAATGAGAGTTTCAATAAGTAAGCATGTGTAATGTCATGTTCATGATGATGATGAGAACAAGTAATAAGTAAATTGAACATGATTTCATGATAACAATGGTCAAGAGATAAATTTGGCAGCATAACGGCATGATTTACACTTTAATTCAATCTTTACATTAATGGCTTTAGTCTAGATTGTAAATCACACTCACACGCTATCTCCAGGGAACTTCAATGGTACAACCAACTCGTCTGCCATGTGGGAATCCATGGTCAGAGGAGATTTACGGAGGCCTTGGAGAAAAGGTCGCTAGTCTACCGATTCGGAATGACCGGTAGAGAGCTTCCAATTTCCCAAGAAAGGGCTGCCTAGTAGTGCAAGTGTGTAGTGATGTACGCGTCTTAATCCACAGTCCATCGGTCTCAAATTTGCAAAAAGCACTTAACATTATGGCATGTAATGACCAATGCATTTAACTACATATGGGTTTGCAAGATTTTAAGATAATAATTATCATTTAAATAAGTTAGAACAGTACAAAGAGTGAATCAAAAGTTAAATGAATGGTCACGTCATTAAGAAAGCAATTAGAATAATGTTTGTGGACTTAAAGTTTTTTAAATGAGTTAAACACTTTTAAGACATTAAACAGATATCATGAGATGATTAGAATCAAGACATGCAATTTATACACTAGCTACCACGTTAAACAGACCTCGAGTAGACCTTGAATATGCGTCCAACACAGTGGACGCACTTCGGTACACATTGCACAGTGAAAACCAACGAAATGGGGAAAAGTCAAAATCACGTCCAAGAGGTGGTCGCCTTCATGCTTGAAATACGTCGGGGGTCATGGACGCATCTATAGAAAAATCATTAAAAATGTGGGCGGGAAAACCCTCTGAAATGCGTCGAGGTCGGACGCCGCGTTTTAGAGCGGCCCGGACTCCCAAGCGGCGCGTGGTCCCACGCAGGGCGTGGACTGGTCAACATTCAAATCACATCCGGGGATGCAGATGCCTTTCATGGGATCGCATCGCCCCTGGGTGGCGCGATACCAGGCCCTTGAATCGCGTCCACCTGCCTGGACGCGGTTCAGGGTCAGACCGAAAACCCAAAAAAAACCTGCACTCAGGGGGTTCGATCATGCAACACTTATATCTCCTAAACTAGAGCTTTTCAGACAAAAGTCTCAACATGAAAGTTGTTGCTAACATGAAATAGGTGCAAACTATGATTTTTAAACAATTTTAAACAGTCTCAAGATACATGATAAATCGACTTGAACAGGAAAAGACCCTAACATGTGCGACTTTGGCAAAATGCTTATAATTCAAAATCTACTCATTGGAATTCGATGAAACCAATTATACATGAAACTAGACTTGATGCTCTACACATTGGTATAAGATTTTTTAAGGTTGGACCCAAGAAAACATACCTTTTGGGTTGATGAAGTCTCATTCTTCAGAAATCCGTTGTTCAGACCACTGTTTGAAGAACGCTTAATACTCCGTGTATACTGCATGGAAATTGGGAATTCCACTTGGGTTAGAACATAGACTTGACCCTCTTTCTAGGGGTACAAGCATTGCATGATGGGATTTAGGTTTGACCTACCTTTGGTCGACTCCAAGGGGACGGTTTGCACAGGTCGAAGCAGACGAAAAGGAGAAGAAGATGGCCTTCTTGTGGTCGATCCACAGCTCCCCAGCCGCCCAACACACCTCCACATGACCCCAACACGTTGTAAAACTCATCCCTAGGGTTTAATGGAGAGTATTTAAGCAACCATGGTGTTTAGGAGTCTTATTGTGACAAGGAAAGCCAAGTTGCGGTTTTGGCTTATTAGTTCCTATTTTGAGGATTTCCTCCTCCATTTGAGTGTGTGATGTTGGGTTGAGTGTGTTTTGGATCTTCCTAAAGTTGTAATTTAATGATATCCAATGAACATCACTCATACCTTGATTTTGATGATGACATACTGTGATATTGATGATGACATATCATGATGTTAATGATGAGATATTATGATCTTAATGAAGACATGTTGTGATTTTAATAATGATATATTGTGATTTTGATGATGACATATTGTGATTTTGATGATGACCTATTGTGATTTTGATGATGATATGTTGAACATGTTATACATTTTATACATATCATAATAATGCTTAAACAACATGTTTTTGATGTTTAATATCTCATATTTTAATGATAATATCTTGTACTAATAGTTTATGTGTTAAATTTTCAGGTTCACACATTTTTGTCTTGGCAGTGTCGACACTAGCTCAGGGCAGGTCGACACTAGTCCCAGATTCCAGAAGACCCAGTTGCCAGAAAAGGGAGGGTAGGTCGACACTAGTCCTAGATTTCGGAAGACCCAGTTGCCAGAAAAGGGAGGGCAGGTCGACACTAGCTCAGGGCAGGTTGACACTAGCTTAGGGTAGGTTGACACTAGCTCAGGGCAGGTCGACACTAGACCTAGTTTCCAGCAGACCAGTTTGCCTAACTGGGAGAGCAGGTCGACACTAGATCAGGGCAGGTCGACACACTCCGGCTGAAAGTCAAAATCGTGAATTTCTCTGTACACGTGGATGATTGGGATTTAGGGGATTTGACCTAGGGTTCCATGCCCATGCACCCCAAAGCACTTTATGGACATATGGGGCTATAAATACCCATGTTCCTTGTACTCCAAAGGTGAGAGAGCCCATACACTTCCTGAAGAACCTTTTTGGCGGCTGAAAGGGGCTTTCCAGATCTGTCTCCATCTCCAGAAGCTTCAAGCCATCCTTTCAAGAGGAAGGACAAGGGAATCAAGGGGAATCCCTGGAGAGAAGGTTGTTGTGCAAGGCAAGGGAGCAGATCCAACTGAAGAGGCAAAGGAGAAGAAGGATTTCTGGCATTTCAGATGCCATCAAAGCAGAGCATCGCCATTTGAGGAGAATCTCCATCGAATTCCATCAAGCCTCCTCAATTGAAGCGTCTCCAAGACCTCTTCATCGAAGAACACTCTTTCTACATCTATTTCCCTCATCTCAGAGTTTGTTCTTCCTCATTTCGTCTGTGAGATTTGTGCATGAAGTTCTGCATAAATTTTCTGTGTACAAATCTGTTTTGAATCAGATCATTGCTAGAGGATCTGATCTCTTTTGTGTTTGATCTAGCTTTTGTACTCTGAGCCGTCGAGCTCTGGGTTGTGAGTCGTTGTACTCACTGTGTGGTTTGAGCCGTCGTGCTCAATTTGGAGTCGTCGTACTCCGGTTGTTGTTTGAGCCGTCGTGCTCAGTTTGGAGTCGTCGTGCTCCAGGTGTTTTTGAGTTGTCGTGCTCAAGGGTGTTTGGAGTCGTCGTACTCCTGTGTGAGTTGTACTCAAGGTTTTTGAGTAGTGTGGCCTCACTGTGTGAGGGGTGGACGTAGGAGTCACTGGAGGTGATTTCCGAACCACCTAAAGATCCTCTGTGCAATGGTTTGAATTGTGGTTTATTTGTGTATCTCGCTAGATGCATGCATAGGGATTTCGTACTAATCACACCTCAGATCAGTAAATTGTTTGGGTGATTTGATCTCTGATTCAAAGTAATTTTAAATTGCTTAAGCTTCCGCGTTAATTGGTGTTAGATCTATTCAACCCCCCCTTCTAGATCTGATCCATCCACCCATCCGATCCCCAACAATTGGTATCAGAGCGGGTTAACGTCTATCTTTGATCTAATTTGATTGCTTCTGTTTGATCTCTGAGTTAATTGCTTGAATTGTGTGTTTAATCGCTCTGATTCCTCCATTTGGCATTAGAGCAGGTTAACCACTCTAATTGTTAGATCTAATTCCTTGTTACATTGATTTGCTGTGATTAGATCTAATAGTCTTTTGTGAGTCTTGGTATAATGGCAAATCTATTTAATCTGCATGAATTTCCTATTATAATTTCAGAGAAATCACCAGTCTCACCTTCATCAAGTTTTTCAAAGGAAGCACAAAGAAAAAGAGCAAAAGAGATTCACAAGTACTTTATGGCAAAGAGGAGCCTCAATGAATCCAGAAAATCAACAGTTCATAAGGTTTTGGCTCTAACAGCACATTCTAAGAGCTCAGAACACTCTTCATCCTCTTCAGAACACAAGAGTTCAAATGGATTTAAAAGGTCAGGTAAATCAACTCCAGATCCATTTGTGTATTTCAATTCTGATTCTGATGAAGATGAGGGCATGTCTTATGCTGAATTGATTAAATTCTGTGAAAAGATACAAAGTCTTAATGTACATCTGAACACTAAAAATAAAGACTTGAAAAAGACTTTAAAACAATGTCATAAAGAAAGTGAAAACTTAAAAAATACACTTGAATTGCTCCAGAAAAATGACAAAGATCCTTCAGAAGAAATTGAGAATTTGAAAAATGAAATTGAAAAATTAAATTCTGAAAAAGAGAATTTGGAAGATGAAGTCCAAATCTGTGAAACTAAATTGAATGGATTGAAAGAAAACCATGAGCTATTGAAATCAAAAGTCATTGATCTGGAAAATGAAAAAGAAGAATTGATTGATCTCAATAACAATTTCAAATTTGATCATGATCAATTAAACAAACAAATCTTGTAAGACCCTCGAATTTTCGTCGTATTTTTCGTATTTATGTGTGTATATTGTGTTGAGTATGTATGTACGTATTTTACGTGGATATTTAAAATAGTATAAATACGTGTGCATGTGTTTATATTGAACATAAATAATGTATGTATTGCATGATGATAGTGTGAATATGGTACCATGTACATATTGCATGTATAGAAGCTTGGTATGCATGGTTTTCTGCATAAATTAGGGTTCTGGCCGAAGGCCCTATTGGCGTCAATCCCCAGGCCGTTGAGGTGGTGTTAGCGTCCAGCCCTGGACGCCAACCCTAGCTCCGGCGTCCAGCGATCTAGACGTCGACTTCTCTGGCCTGCATGCGCAGCAGAGCTGCTATCTTCTGAAGCAAGGCATGGCAACCATTGGGGGGATGTCCCCCAACGGCTCTGAACATGTCTAATCGGTATGGTGAGTGGGTGAGGGGTTCTCCTACATCCTGAACCCGAATTGGCCTCTCCCCACTTCTCACTTTCACCCTTGCAAGAGGAGAAAAGAGGAGAGAAAACCCTAGAACTTTCTGTGAGAAAACCCCATTTGTGAACCCCCAAATCCGACCCCTTGGAGGTTCATTTGGAGATCTTCTGCAACAAGGAGGAAGCTGAAGCATAAGGGAAGGCCTCCCCATCATCCCCTCGGCGTGGAGATCAACCAGAAGCCCGGAGGAAGGCGATCTTGGAGGTGCTTCTGCAACTTCTTGGGACTGCCCAAGGAGGTCTTCACCAAGCCCTAAATCCCCTAGAAGAATTTTTGAAAGGCAAGTGACCTATCTATGGTATCCCCGTATGAGTCTAGGAGTTTTTTATAATTTTTATGGAATTTCCCTCGAGTCCTAGACCCTCCATTTCACCCAAATTTCAGAGCTCGGGTCTGTGTTTCTGCACAGACCTGAGTAAACGGCAAGGTCCCTGGACGCCCAGTTCCTCCTTGGCGTCCATTGACCCTGCCGCTGACTCTGAGTCAGCGGCCAGAGACCGCCGTCTAGTTCTTCAGGACAGAACAGTGAGCTGTTCTGTCCCTTCTATACGTTAATTTCGTTATGATTTTCGTGATGAGGATATATGGTATTTCTATAAGCTATGTATATTGTGCATTGTGGTTGTGGATTGAATGTGGTGTGATGGTGAATGTGGGGCAATAATGTCTTGTAGACATGTGAGCATAACTTGTGGAAAAATTTTGCGAATCAATGTTCCATGATTAAGATTAGTTGAATATCTTGTCTTCAGTCTATTCATGAAGATTTGTGGGGCATGTATGTAGATTCTGAAATTTTGGAAATTATGCATGCTTGTGGAATCGTAAATAAAGTTCGGTTCGGTAAAGTTAAAAACATGCAAAAGCGGTTGTGGTAATTGATTTATAGATGTATGAATTAGGATGAAGTTGTATTCTGAAATCATGCAATAGTATTTTCTGTGCAAAACAGTAAGTGGATGAATTTCAAATGTGTTAGACCCATGTTAGCTTAAATTGTGAATAATATGCTAATTAGGTATTTGATTTTCTGTAAATCTTATTTAGCTCAGAAAAATCTGAAAAATTGAGGGTATGATTTTGAACCTGAAAACAGCATGTGGTTAAAATTTCAAATTATTTGGAACAGTAAATAAAAAGTTATGTGTTTTCATGTGAATTGTGAATAATTCGTACATATGATAGTAATGTGATTTTATTTTGTTTAAACCAGCATGATTGGTGTGTTTACTACATGTTGAAACTTGAAAACTCTGTAGTACCATGTTAGGAAAACAGAGGTGTTCATGTGAGTAAGAAAGTGTGAATGAAATGAAGAGTGCCAAGTGTAAAACCATGTGTAAAACGTTAAATGTGTAAAAGTGTAAACTGTGCCAATGTGATACTGCTTCCGAGAAGGCAGTGGAGCTGTATCAGGGAAAAGTCCCCCTGAGAAAGTTCATTGTGTTAAGTGACCCTAAGGGCATTAGGGGGAAATCCTGGAGGTGGACAAGTACCACTGGTTAGGGTGGAGACTTGTTCTCCCGGTCTGCGCAGTCCAAGAGTCACCATTGCATTGCCTAGATGGTGCCTATGTGTTATGTGATGTGAATGTGTCCTTTGGTGGTTTGGACTATGTGTCACGGCACTAAAATATGTGTAAAGTGTAATGTGTAATGTGTATGTGACCATGTGTAAATGTGTAAGTGACATGTGAATGTGTATGTGTAAAGTGTAACCATGTGAAAAGAGGAAATTGTGAAAAAGGAAAAATGTGAAAATCTAGATGTGCAATGTGTTATTGAAACCATGAGAGGCTAAATCTGAAACCATGTGAATTCAGAAAATGCATGTTATCCTTCTTGTGTTTATGTGTGCAAAGTGTTTAGAATCCATGATTAGGAACAATTAATGAGTATGTGTGCAAAGTGGCATGATGGATTGTTCATGTGTTATGTTCTAAGCCACATTGTAGCTTTCATGTGTATGTTTATAGTCTTTGAACCATGTGAAATCAGCAACCTAAAGCATGTGAAAAAGTTATGTAGGTACTTAAGAACATGTAGATTCCATGCTAACTATGTTCCCCGTTCATATATGTAAATTGTCCATGTGGATAACTCTCATGTTTGGTTCTTTATAAGATTAAAGTTCATAAGTGAATGGATTAGAGACCATGTGATAGGTGAATGTTATATTTTGAAATCTGAAAGCATGCGTTATGTATAAAATTGTAGAACTTTCATGATAGGTTGAAACCTTGAATGAACTAGCATGCTATGTGTTGCTAATTGTATGTGCATGTAGAAACCACTAGGACTTGTACGTGCATATCATGTATAGCGTTACTTGCTGAGTCCCTGGACTCACTCCTTGCTTCGGCGTACAGGTGTAGTTGGTGACACGACACCGTTGGAGGAGACGGTGGAGACGGACTCCGAGCGCGGAGACTAGTTACTTGGAGCTTCTTGTGATTGTGTAATTCGTCGTATGTACTTGAACATTGTATTAGGATTATCATGAAAAGAATGTAATATGTGGACATTTGTATTTCTATTTCAGCAAATTAAATCATGTGAATTTTAGTTCCTTTCTGCAAATTGTAGACTGCATGTATGTTTAATGTGGATGATGAATGAATGGAGATAGTTCTCTTTTACTTCCGCTACTCTGTTATATATATTCGCGTGTATCTCAGCTGTTTGTATCGTTGGGTAAATGTCCCACTGTGAGGACTCTCGCTATATCGACGTGGGTCGGTATGACCGTACCGGTATACTGAGGGCCGTCACAAATCTCTAATATGGCTCATGATCATCAAATAAATGAGAGATGCAAACAACTTGTTGAAGAAAATTGTCACTTAAAAAGGAAGATTGAAGGCTTGTTCCATGACAGACCATTGGAGAATGAATGTAGCAATTTGAGTAATAAAATTTCTGACTTGGAAAAACAAATTGCTCAATTTGAAAATGAAAAGAACAAGATGAAAAATGGTTTGGATGTCATGCTAAACAAGCTTCAAACTTCAGAAAAAGAAGTTGTTGCTTTAAAAGCTGAAAAACATAAGATTGAAAATGAATTGAAGAACACAAGTCTTGCTTCTGTTAGAACTAAGAAAAATGAAAAGAAAAGCACAATAACATTTGTGAAATCTGTTGTGAACAAGAACCCTGATATCTCTAATGGAAAACTAGTGAAAGTTCTTGTTCAGAAACAGAAAGAGAAAAAGGAGAATGCCACTGTCAAGAAGATTCATCTACCTTCTCCATCAATTCAAAAAGTTCCAAGGCAAGTTCAAAATTCACATCATGCCAAGAGCCACCAAAAGGTACCTCCTTCTCCTCATGGTAAGCCTCCTCACATGAAAAGGAGATTTCAGCAAATGCATACATGCCAAGGTAAGTACCAGGTAAAAAATGATCTCATTTGCTTTAATTGTAATAAACATAGTCATCTTGCCAAACATTGCTGGAATATAAATCAAAATTTCAATAAACATGCCAAATTAGTCCAATGCTTTCATTGTCATAAAATTGGTCATATTTCTAGGGACTGTTGGTACAGAAATGATTTTGTTGTGCATGCTCAGAAATTCTAGTCTAATGCACATGCTCATACACATAGGAATAAACATCATGTTCATACTGAAAATGTTCAGAAATTCCATTTGTATAGGCATAGAAATGTTGCACAAAATCATTTTGTTTCTGCTCATATTAAAAATCCAAAAAATAGAAAACTTCATGAAAACATAGATGCATTGATCAAGGCAAAAAGAAAATCTAGAACTAATTCTGCTCATAGTTCTATCAATGAAAGAAATGCATCTATACAAAAATTAAAAGCATTTTGGATTCAGAAATCTTTGTTGCAATCTAACATTGATTTCATTGCAAGACCCAAACAAGTGTGGGTCCCAAAACTAGCTTGATCAGCAAGCTGAGGAGTCTTGCAGCCATATATTGTAAATGGATTCAAGATATTGGCTGTGCAAGACTAGAAATGATTGGAGAACACGGGTAAAATCTTTGAGAAAGAAATGAAGACTATTCAGGTAAAATTTCTTTATCATTTCAAACTTGAATTGCTTGAATTGGAATGAATGTTTAATTTTTATCTGAACAATAAGAAATGTGTTTCAATGCTACTCCCAACAATGAACTTTATGTCATAATAATTGGAATCATGTTTGTGTTATCATGCATGCTTAACTGTTCCCATGAGTCTGTGTGCATACTAACTGCTTTGACTTCTTGGTATATCAAATGATGACATGTGGAAAAACAAGTTATGCTTGTTTGGAAACTATCATTATGCGTAAGTAAAATACTCCGCCAAGTACCAAAAGTCATGTTATGCTTAAAGCTAATTGTGCTCATAATCATGTGTGAATTGTTTGCTAGCTTTTTCATTCCATGCACATATTAAGGGGGAGTAAATTTGAAAAAGTGCAAAAATGTTTTTCAATAAATGCAATGAATTTCATGCTAAAAATAAAGTGTAACTGACCCTTTTTGCAGTAACTATGTGGTATATCAAATGGTGAAATGTGAAAGGACAAGTCAGGCTTGTCTGGAAACTATCATCATGCGTGAGAAAAATTCTCTGCCAAGTATTAATAGTCTTTTCTGCATAAAGGTCATCAAGCAAAATGAAAATCTCAAAACTTTATTTTGAGTCTTTGCAAAATTCTTCTCCTTCAATAAATTGTCTGTTGATATATGCTTGATCATGTTCATACTCTTTCTGTGCAAATTGCTTGAAATGAACATATCTTTGTTGCTTAAATGATCATTTCATATCATGCATATCTTATGGGGGAGTGAATTCGAAAGAATCTTTGAGTGAAATGGTGGAGAAATTTGCTGGAAAAATATTTTGTCATATCTGATTCATCATCAACTCCCATTCAATTGTTGACAAATGTTCTTGCAACTAAATTCCTCACTCTCACATTGCATTGGCATTCTTGGTATATCAAATGGTGATTTGAAGAAAGACAAGTCAGACTTGTCTGGACACTTTCACTATGTGTGAGTATATGTCTCCACCAAGTATCAAGTGCCTTGTATGCAATTGTTGAGGGGGAGTCATTGTCTTTCAATAAAAATATTCATGTTCATTCTGCCTTCATGTCATTCCATTTCTATTCCTCCTATAATCCTCATGTTCACCTTGTGAGGGGGAGTTACATGAAAAGGGGAAGTCATTGTTACATTTCTTGACCTTACTTGTCTATTTTGAACCCCAAAATCATCAGAATTTTTGAGTCCTTGTACTATTTTTTTATGAGAGAACTAAACCATTGAAACTAAACTCATTGTGCATTTAGTTTAATTTCAAAGATTCAGTATCATTTCAAGGTTAAGCAATCATAATATTGAATGTTTTTAAAATGATTTGCAAAACACTATTATAGGCACATGAATGGTTTTAATATTTCACATGTGTATGTTTAAGCCTTATTTTTACCACATGTTAAGAATAATCTTTCTAAATTCATAGTCTTGACTTCTCTGGTCAAAGCAAACATATTCCTGCAAAATATCAAAAGAAAAATGA
This sequence comes from Colocasia esculenta, assembly GCA_014218235.1. Lineage (NCBI taxonomy): Eukaryota > Viridiplantae > Streptophyta > Magnoliopsida > Alismatales > Araceae > Colocasia > Colocasia esculenta. The sequence continues at coordinate 25,127,184 of CM024759.1, forward strand.
TCAATCTGGAAAGATACAAACAGAGCAATGCAAATGCTTGAACCACTGAGTAACCGGGCCATTTCACCTGACAAGTGATTTGTTTCGCGTCAAAAAGTGGAAATCAAAATTTTCAACTCTGTATAAGATAATGAAAGTTAAACCACTGAGTAATCAGGAGGTCTTGCATCTGATCAATGTGATCTCTTGCACTGAAAAGTGAGATTTAACTAATTTATTCTTGTATTCTTTCCCAGTTAAAATTGAAAGAAAATAAAAAGACAGGATAGAAAAGCTTAAGACCTTAATTAAGTTCATGTCTACTGAGTTTTGATCTATTATTTTACATTGTGTTAAACTTAAAGCTCCTAACATCCTTGTTAAATATTTCTGCTCATTCATTTAGGTCACTTTATTTCACATTTGCATCTTTATTTTAACCACATTCAGCTCATTATAATTTGCTACTCTTTGTGTTGAGTGTGTCTTTGTGATTAAACTTTATTGCACAATAACAAAAACACAATAATGTCTCTCATATGTCAATATCATTTTGCCTCATTTATTTTGATCATTTCTGCACATTCCTTTCCCACATTTCATCTCTTGGTCTCCAACCATCTTTGTCTCTCTCTCTTGTCTATCCTTTTGATGCTGTCAAAAAGGGGGAGAAAAGGGCACATCTCAAAAAGGACATCTCAAAAAGGACATCAAAAAGGGGGAGAAATTGGCACTTCCAAAAAGGGGGAGAAAAGGCCTTCAAAGGGGGAGAAAGTTCTTTAAAGGAGAAAGGTCAAAGTGTGTATATGTCAAAGGGGGAATTATTGCAGTCAAGGGAGTCAAGATATTGGGAGATTGTGCATATGTTTTGTCATCATCAAAAAGGGGGAGATTGTTGGGTTGAGTGTGTTTTGGATCTTCCTAAAGTTGTAATTTAATGATATCCAATGAACATCACTCATACCTTGATTTTGATGATGACATACTGTGATATTGATGATGACATATCATGATGTTAATGATGAGATATTATGATCTTAATGAAGACATGTTGTGATTTTAATAATGATATATTGTGATTTTGATGATGACATATTATGATTTTGATGATGACCTGTTGTGATTTTGATGATGATATGTTGAACATGTTATACATTTTATACATATCATAATAATACTTAAACAACATGTTTTTGATGTTTAATATCTCATATTTTAATGATAATATCTTGTACTAATAGTTTATGTGTTAAATTTTCAGGTTCACACATTTTTGTCTTGGCAGTGTCGACACTAGCTCAGGACAGGTCGACACTAGTCCCAGATTCCAGAAGACCCAGTTGCCAGCAAAGGGAGGGCAGGTCGACACTAGCTCAGGGCAGGTCGACACTAGACCCAGTTTCCAGCAGACCAGTTTGCCTAACTGGGAGAGCAGGTCGACACTAGATCAGGGCAGGTCCACACACTCCGGCTGAAAGTCAAAATCGTGAATTTCTCTGTACACGTGGATGATTGGGATTTAGGGGATTTGACCTAGGGTTCCGTGCCCATGCACCCCAAAGCACTTTATGGACATATGGGGCTATAAATACCCATGTTCCTTGTACCCCAAAGGTGAGAGAGCCCATACACTTCCTGAAGAACCTTTTTGGCGGCTGAAAGGGGCTTTCCAGATCTGTCTCCATCTCCAGAAGCTTCAAGCCATCCTTTCAAGAGGAAGGATAAGGGAATCAAGGGGAATCCCTAGAGAGAAGGTTGCTGTGCAAGGCAAGGGAGCAGATCCAACTGAAGAGGCGGAGGAGAAGAAGGATTTCTGGCATTTCAGATGCCATCAAAGCAGAGCATCGCCTTTTGAGGAGAATCTCCATTGAATTCCATCAAGCCTCCTCAATTGAAGCGTCTCCAAGACCTCTTCATCGAAGAACACTCTTTCTACATCTATTTCCCTCATATCAGAGTTTGTTCTTCCTCATTTCATCTGTGAGATTTGTGCATGAAGTTCTGCACAAATTTTCTGTGTACGAATCTATTTTGAATCAGATCATTGCTAGAGGATCTGATCTCTTTTGTGTTTGATCTAGCTTTTGTACTCTAAGCCGTCGAGCTCTGGGTTGTGAGTCGTCGTACTCGCTGTGTGGTTTGAGCCGTCGTGCTCAATTTGGAGTCGTTATACTCCGGTTGTTGTTTGAGCCGTCGTGCTCAGTTTGGAGTCGTCGTGCTCCAGGTGTTTTTGAGTCGTCGTGCTCAAGGGTGTTTGGAGTCGTCGTACCCCTGTGTGAGTTGTACTCAAGGTTTTTGAGTAGTGTGGCCTCACTGTGTGAGGGGTGGACGTAGGAGTCACTGGAGGTGATTTCCGAACCACCTAAAGATCCTCTGTGCAATGGTTTGAATTGTGGTTTGTTTGTGTATCTCGCTAGATGCATGCATAGGGATTTTGTTCACGCTACTAATTGATTTGCTCACACACACTAATCACACCTCAGATCAGTAAATTGTTTGGGTGATTTGATCTCTGATTCAAAGTAATTTTAAATTGCTTAAGCTTCCGCGTTAATTGGTGTTAGATCTATTCAACCCCCCCTTCTAGATCTGATCCATCCACCCATCCGATCCCCAACATGTGAGGCTTTAGGCAACCTCCCACCATAGTTAAGCATGAATTTGGGTTGTCAAGAGTGCAAGATCTCTTTCCAATTCAACTCTAATTGCCTCTTTCTAATTTCAGCTTATTTATGTTACGAATTTCCATGCATTTTCTTGCTTTATTTGAATTTTGGGTCATATGTGGTCCATTGGCCCAATTAAGATATTGGGTCATTAATATATAATGTTGGGAGACTCTCCAACACTTTTATTTAATTTTTGGTTGCGTCGTATTTCCGTATTAACGGTTTTCGGACTTGTTTCCAAATTTGGATAATCGGTCACCATGTGATATACACTTGGTTAATCGAATTTTTTGTCGCATGAATTTCTTCGTGGAACACTTAGGAATAATGTGTGGGGTTGATTTATAATTTTTACGGATTGTTTCGATGTGTTTTAGCACATACGATAATGATACGTATGTTTTAAATACTCATATTATGGAAATTATTTATGTTCATTTATTTGAATTTTTATGCAATTAAAATTTCCGGGGTGCTACAAATAAAGTCAGTTCTATTTTCTTAACCCAATTTCTACATCATCAGGATCAGCAAACCTAGGTGGTTCCATGCTCTAAGAATTCTTACACATATGAGTTACTTCCAATAACCTCAATCAATTCTCCTCATAGCACAGGGTCTTCATGCATCCTTGCCTAACCATGTAGTGATACTAACGAACTGGGGACATTTTGATATGTGGTGCTTCTAACTTCCACATTTGAAACATGCTCCAGTCTTTTCCTAACACTCATCTATTCCATGCCCATATTTCTGACAATATGTGCAGACTTCTTTCTTCTTTTTGGATTCGATAATGCTTTGACCATCTTCTATCTTTCCTTTGACATTCTGGGGCCCTTCATCAGATGTTGAGTTATTTTGCTGAGCAGATGGGCTCTCGAAACATTCTGAAATTCGATGATCTAAATTTCCGCACCTCAAACATGCTCCAGTTTTTCTCCAACACTTATCTTCCTCATGTCCACATTTTTGACAGTATACACATGCTTCCTTCTTCTTCTTGGAATTATTATCGTTGATCTGACCGTCTCTATCTTCAATCTTTCTTTTAATATTCCTTGGCCTTTTATCCATCGCTGAGCTACTTTGTCGATTAGATTGTGTCTTGGGACATTCTGAGATTCGATGGTTTAAGATTTCACATTGCAAACAAGCTCCTTGATTTCTCCAGAAATTCTCCTTGGTATGACCTGGTTTATGACAACGTGTACAGGCTTTCCTAAGTTGCCTCTTGATTTTTTCTTGGTTTCCTTCTTTCTTCTCATCATCTTGTTGCCAATTGTTCTTTTACTGCTCGAGGTGAATGCTTCCTTCTAATGTATTTCTTCTTCCATCACGTTAGACTGAACAATTAAGTTTAAGTTGATTAATTGACATGTAGTTTAGAAGTTAGCTCGATGTGTTTGTATAGTAATCGATATGGACTTTAAAAATAGCAATCGATGTTGCACTTAGTCAGTAATCGATACGCATTGAACAACAATCGATTGAGTTTTTTAGTGCAAATCATGAAACGATAGTGCCATAGTATCTTGTATTTACAAGGAAAGTATGATATTAAATATATTCATGATATTTAAGTTAATCATGAGTTTTGTTATCCCCAAAATAAAGGATAAAATATAAGAGTGGTTCAAACGGTGGGTTGAGGGTATAATGTCAAGACTCTCCCTGACACTGACAAGTCCTTAGAGCAGTGATGTTTGGGGAATAAAAATTGAAAAGGGAGAAGAGGAAACGAGATTTCCTACATTGTTAAGTGGGAGTAACATGTTGTTTCCAGAAGAAGTTGATTTCCTACCTCTGCCAAAAGAAGATGAGAGTATTTCTTAAGCAACCAAAGCTTCCGGAGCTTCTTCCTTCTTCTTCTTCCTCAGGCTTCAGTGAAGCAGTAGCAGCAGACAAAGCAGTAGCAGCAGCAGTAGCGGACAAAGCAGTAGCAGACAAGGTAGCAGACGGGTTGGATAAAGATCACTGGGGATGGGGGTATATGTAGGGCTCATCAACTGAGGCATGCGTGAAATCATGGGCGATGGGGATGAAATCACCGGGGAGATTTCACCAGGTTTAGACACGTAGATGGGGTTAATACGAAACCCATGTTACGTAGGGTGAACAGTGACTACCCTACGTAATCACTGTGCCATAAATCATATATATATATATATATATATATAAGTGTGTGTGTGTGTGTGTATAATTTCCATATATTTCTTTAATATAATATAATTCTGGTTAACTCCTTTTTCTCTTAATGAAATTTTATTTATTTAGGTTATTAATTTATGTGGTCTCATGTGTGTTTAACTCTAATAAGTATTTTTTGGAATTGGCAGAGTGCGATATAATTTAAACAATTCAGAACGTCAACATGTATTATACACAAATGGCCAATTATTTTTATAAATAAAAATCGAGGTGTTACAGCCATGAAGTGCGAGTGATGATGAGGAGCAATCCTTATCACCTTCCTTCCATCCACCTTCCGCCACGGCTCATCAAAGGATAAGGATCACCCAATTAGAGACGAGGCCTTCCTAGCTTAGCCCCCAAGTTTCTTACGTAAGGGAGCTTACGTAATGCCATTACGTAATTCCATTTAATTAGTTTAGGTTGATAATTTTTTATCTAGATATTGTCCAATTGAGATGAAATTTCAGACACAAGCTTATTAAGAGGAGATACAAATTATAGTGATTTTAGTTTAATTTTTTGGATTAGTTTTTCGTCGGTGAAAATTACTCCCAAAATTATTATGTTGACTTAATCTGGATATTTGTGCATCAATAAATTAAGATATTTATATTTTTCAGATTAGTATATTTCTCTGATAATTATGGTGTTGTTAGATTTTACTTTTGTTACCGAATTTCGATGACGCCCTGTCAGGGTGTGCACATCTGAAGACAATATCGGAATCACATAAATTATGTGAAAAGTTTCTATATTCAACTATAATCATGTTCTTATATCTTTTATGGTAATCAATATCTTTTATAATGTTCAATATTTATTATTATTTAAATTCTGGGTGTTACAAATATTTAGCATTAAATGCTTCCTTGAACTCATTCCATGTAAACTGACCATCAACTCTGGTCGCTTCCACAGACTCCCACCAGGTGCGGGCGTCTCTCTCTAGTTGAAAAGTAGCCAACAACAACTTATCTCTTGCCGTGCATTGCATGACATGAAAAATATTTTCGTTTCATTAAGCCAGTGTTCGGCTTCATCTAGATCAGTAGTACCGCTGAACTTGGGTGGATTCATGCTTCTGAAATTGCGATGCAGTTCACATGCTCCGCATTTCCCCCTCCCTGAGCAGCTTGCAGGAGGGCATTTGTAAGTTCCTGGATGGTTTGTTGCATGCCTCTTAATTGAGCACGTTCGGCAGCCATCTTAGAACCGAAGTGCCTACAATAATAACCTTACGTTAAGGTATTATTGTGGAACTAATAATGGCATGCCCAAAGCTTCTTCTCATTCTCAGGAAAGAAGTTCATAAACTTACCAAAGTCTATCCTATAGGTAGGACCTATGGAGGGAATTTTTCTATAGGACTTTACATGCCTCTTATGGAACGAGGTAAGTTTCTTCTGAAAATTACTAGGGCGCAGAAGGATCTTAAGAGGGACAAACTTCTTAGTGGCTGCTAAATGAAGAAAGTCATGAACAGTAATGTTCCAGTGCAGACCCTGATGAATTGCAGCTTCCTTGGCTTGGTAGTAGACTAGGTACCTCTGCTTCCACTTATGAGCAATAGACTTCTAAAGAGTCTCATATCCTTTGCAGAGATAGTCACTAACAAAGATCTTCAACTTCTCACAATCTGTATGATCTTCAGGGTAAGCAACTGCCCATTGATCTTCAGATAACCTCTCAGACTCAGCAAAACAGATCTGAAAATCTAACATGTGCTGGGAGTTCTAAGGAGCTTGCATGAGGGCAAATCTGTAACGCCCCGACGTGGAATATCGGAGCGATATTACAGTTATTAAATAGTACAGAGCGAGAAATAAATAACAAACCATTGCACAAATGGGAATAATATCAAATAACTCCAACATCATTAATATTCCATCAAACACCACGACATAACTATTACATCAACTGATCAAAGCCAAAACTAGGGCCCAGAGCACTTTATTGAAATCCAAACTAATACATACTGACTGATTGACTACTAAACTAACTAACTACTACGCCATGATAGCTGATCGAGTCACTCTTGAGCAACGTCCTCATCAGTCCCATCCTCGTGAGTGTGGTCATATCCATCCGACTCACCTGAACACATGTAATAAAATACGCAGGATGAGCGAATAACGCCCAGTAGGACTTAATATCTCATGAGAACAAGCATGCTTTAAATAATTAATGTCTTAAATGGCAGGGTAACGAAAGAGTATAGTCATGTAGAGCATGTAACGATAGCAAGAGAGCAATAGCACTGGTATAGTGAAAATAGCACAACGATAACAATCATAGAATGGCCATGTAACGATAATAGCACTTGTATAGCTCTTGAATAGATAGCACTTGAATAGATAGCACTTTCATTGTCAATGATTAATTGTTATAGTATTAAATGGCACTGGATGCATGCCGTACACATCCTGATCATGTAACCCTTGCAAGGAAATGGCACTCTTCGGGCGCTCGCCCCAGGACCAGATCGGGCCCTATTGCACTGGCATATAGCACTTGTTTGTTATTATTGACAATCAATGGTATGGCCAAATAGAGTACCAAGAAGAGATGAGAGTAATAGACGAACTAGATGAGAGTACAGAGTGAAAGTGAACATATTAGAGTAACGAGATAGTAGATGAGATAGGGGTATAATCGTAAAACGTCGTTAAACCACGATAGTAACAGTTGCACAGCACCAGGTTGGGTACCGACAGTCTGGTAGAAGTCACAACCGCCCACTAGCCGTGCTATGAACACAGACTAAATGGTCTGGCGTGATCCCAAGATAAGAGAGAACTCACTAAGGCCGTTTGGATCGTACTGATCCCTAGGGGTGTAACGGGTTTTAACGTACAACCAGCTCGTCGGCTAAGGACGTGCGCCAAAGCCAAGAAGACTTACAGAGGCCTTGACAAGAATTCCCTGGTCCATTCAGGAGTCGTCCCGGTGGAGAGGTGGTCCATGCCAAGAGAGTGTGTAGAAAACTAGGGTACGTCGTGCCTCGAGTGCTCGAAGGCCAAGGGAAGCTGTAACGGTGTATAAAGCGCACGAGAAAACAAAGACAAGTGTAATTATTTAAAATAGGGAATTTAAGTGAAGTGTTACACTCATTTACCAGATATATTATTGAATATTTTATAAAGGTCTCATGGCAATCATTAATGTTTAGTGTGTGCAAGTGTATAGAAATCAAGAGAACATGTATGATTGTGCAAATACTTTTTAAATTAATAAATTTCATGGAGATTTATCCATTCACGTTTAACAAGTCGAAATTTATCATGACAATACTTAATTGGGGTTAATCAGCACTTATATGTCATTAATAGTAGGGTTATAATGGTAATTTAGGGTTTTGGCCGCAACAGTCAGGTTGCGACGCAGGTTACTGTCGCGATCAGGTCGCGACACCAGAGACTGGCATGATCAGAGAGTTCAGGTCACGACGGCTAAATCCGGCGCGTTAAGGTCGCGACGCACAGATAGGCCGCGACAAGCTGAACCAGCCGTTGGGGTGAACCGGGGTCAGATCACGACACGTCCACCCGTCACAATCAGATAACGACATTTCTCCTTGTTGTGACCCCCTCCTGAGGTCGCGACGCATCAGGCTGTCGCGATCTCAGAGGGTGGCCCGAGCCCAGAAAAAGGGTTTGCCCTTTGTTCCAGGTGGGGCTCCTTCGATACTAGTCACTTCAAAAATCCGTATCAAATCACAAAAATCTCAAAAAAACATGAGATCAATTTTAAATGAAACTAGACATAGAGATCTATCACTGAGAATGGTTAATTAGAAAACAGACATATATAAGTCATGCTTTGAATAGGGTATTTCTCAATAACCTAATTATGCACAGTCAAGGATCAAGGATTTAATTCGCCAAGAATACATGATGAAAATTAGGGAAACTAGGGGCGTTAGAAAGCTAGGATCATGTAGTATTTATGAGAATTATATCAGGACACGGGATCATGTACAAATGAGGATTGAACACAAACATGATGGTTCGGGCACAACATGTTAACAGAAGTTTGGGCATTTAATTCACCCACATGGAAGAACGAAATAGAGCGAAATCGACTTTCAAAGGGGATCATGAAGACTACCTAGGGTAATTTTTACATGATTTAGGCTTGAGAGATTGCCTACCTTTCGTTGAAGTAAAGAAAAACCCTAGTTGGTGACGAAAATGAGAAATCCCACTCTTAGATCCAAGTCCTCCTTCCTTGTTTCTTCGTCCTCCAGCCTTCTTCTCAACCTCCAAAGTCTCAGCAATGATCTAGGGTTTGGTTGGGGACGATTTGAGAGAGTTTTGATGGGTTTAAGAGTCCTTAACACCTAAAACTCCTCTCTTCTCCTCCAACTCCGAAAATTCATATTTATCACCTATTTTTCCACCATTTATCCACCTAATGGGTAAGGAAGAGAGCTAAATTCGTGGCCAAAGGGTTAGGATGGGATAAGGGCTCCTTATTTGGATAAATATGGGTTATTAGTATTTATCTTAACCCTTTACTATTTAACATTTATTTTTAATGCGAATTTCACCTAATTAGCTCCCATCTCATGATGGGCTCTCCACATTTAGGCCCCCTCTATCATGTTTGGGCCATTAATATAACTCATTCCTAATTTTGGTTAATGGGCATTCATTTAATTCACTTAAATTCTATTTATTCCCTTTTTATTCTAATTAAATCTATTTATCTCATTTATTAAATTGAAATTTTTATTTTATTTTGAATTTAAAAATCAAGGTTGCTACATCCTCCCCCTCTTAAAAATAATTTGGTCCCCAAATTCATATGATCGTAAGAGGAAGAGAGACTTACTGAATAATTCTAGATAATTTCGTCGCATTAATGCTTTGGGCTCCCACGTGGCCTCTTCAACTTCATGATTTCTCCACAGTATCTTGACCACGGGTAAAGATCAATTCTGAAGCTGTTGCATCTTCTTGTCCAAGATCTTCACTGGTCTTTCCTCATAGGTGATGTCTTTGTTCAAAATAATGTCATCATAGCTGATTACGTGTGACGGATCATACACGTACTTCCTCAGCATTGACACATGGAAAACATTATGGACTATTGAGAACTGAGGAGGTAGTGCCAAGTGGTACGCCACCTCACCAACTCTATCCAACACTTCAAATGGACCTATGAATCTTGGTCTTAGCTTGCCTTTCATCCCAAACCTTTGAAATCCACGGGTCGGGGATACTTTCAACATCACATGATCTCCAGTTTGAAATTCTAAGTCCCTTCTTCTCTTGTCTGCATAACTTTTCTACCTAGACTGGGCTATCTTAATTCTGTCTCTGATAATTTGTATATCCCTGCTAGTGTTCTGTACCATGTCTAGTCCCAGCCATTGTTGTTCACCTACTTCATTCCAACAGACTGGCGATCTGCAGCTTCTTCCGTACAGCACTTCAAATGGTGCCATCTTAATGCTCGCCTGATAGCTGTTGTTGTAGGAAAATTCTATCAGAGATAGCTGCTCATTCCAATAGCCTTCAAAATCTATAGTGCAGGCACGTAGCATGTCTTCCACTATTTGGTTTGTCCTTTCTGTCTGTCCATCCGTCTATGGGTGGAAGGCAGTACTGAAATTGAGTTTCGTGCCCAACGCAGTCTGAAGTCCCTTCCAAAACCTAGATGTGAACCTAGGGTCACGATCTGAGACTATGGATACGGGGACTCCATGTAGTCTTACTATCTCCTTCACATATAAAGCTGCAAACACATCAACACTCCAGGTGCTCTTAATGGCAAGGAAATGTGCAGACTTAGTCAAACGGTCCACAATGACCCAAACAGCATCAAGTCCACCACGAGTTCGGGGTAAACCGATGATGAAATCCATGCCAATACTTTCCCACTTCTATTCGGGTATGTCCAGAGTACACCTGCAGGACGTCGGTGTTTAGCCTTTACCTGTTGGCATGTGAGGCAGTGCGCGGCATGCTCAGCCACCTCACGCTTCATGTTTGGCCACCAAAATGACCTTTTCATGTCCTGGTACATCTTGGTTGTACCTGGGTATACTTGGTCTTGTGGGCTTCATACATTAGCTTTCTCTTCATCGTCAGGCACACATGTCCTGGCTTGGAATAATATTCTTCCATCCTCAGCGATGGAGAAATCTGGCTTGTCAGCTATGGTCTCCCTGACTCTGACTAGAAATGGATCATTAGCGTGTTGCTCTCTGATCTCGACAAAAATGTCAGGCTGTGCTCTAAGATTAGCCACTATCATCTTATCACTTCTCTTCTCAATGTTCAAATCCAGACTGGCGAATTGCTCAAGTAATTACATCTCGCCCATGACTAAACAAGATAACGAAGCTACTGGCTTCCTACTGAGTGCATCAGCTACTACATTACCTTTGCCTGGGTGATATTGAATATTGAAATCAAAATCCTTCAAATACTCCAGCCATCTCCTTTGTCTCATATTAAGCTCTTTCTGAGAAAATAAGTACTTCAGACTCTTGTGGTCGGAGTAGACAATGAATTGCTCACCATATAGGTAATGCCTCCAGATTTTGAGTGCAAATACCACCGTGGCTAGCTCTATGTCATGGATAGGATAATTGACTTCATGTGGCTTCAATTGTCTTGATGAATATGCTATCACCTTCTCATTCTGCATTAGCACACAGCCTATACCGATTCCAGATGCATCAGTGTAGACTGAGAATCCTTCGCCCTCGACTGGTAACGTGAGGACAGGTCAGAAGTCAACAATTGCTTAAGTGTCTGAAAGCTCTTCTCGCACTCCTTGCTCCAGACATAGGGGTTCTCTTTCTGTGTAAGGCACGTAAGAGGTACAGCTATCTTGGAGAAGTCTTTTATGAATCGTATGTAGTAACCAACCAGTCCAAGAAAACTTCTGATCTAGGTAACATTAGTCGGCCTTTCCCAGTTGAGCACAGCTTCTACCTTGGAAGGATCGACAGCGATACCATCCTTGGAAATAACATGGCCCAGGAATGATACCTCCTCGATCCAGAATTCACACTTGCTCAATTTGGCGTAGAGCTTGTTGTCCCGCAAGATCTGCAGAGCGATCCTCAAATGCTCCTCATGCTCTTCCTTGGTCTTGGAGTATATGAGAATATCATCAATGAATACCACGACGAATTTATCGAGGTAGGGCCAATATATGTTGTTCATCAGTTGCATAAAAACTGCAGGAGCATTGGTTAGTCCAAAAGGCATGACTACAAATTCGTAATGACCGTACCTACTCCTAAAAGCTATTTTGTAAATGTCTGCATCTTTAATCCTCATCTGATGATATCCCGATCTATGGTTAATCTTAGAAAAATACTTTGCTCCTGATATCTGATCAAACAATTCATCAACACATGGCAGAGGGTACTTGTTCTTGATAGTTAGATTATTCAACTGCCTATAGTCGATGCATAATCTCATGGATTCGTCCTTCTTCTTGATGAACAGTACTGGTGCTCCCCAAGGAGAAGTACTTGGTCGGATAAATCCTTTTTCCAGTAGCTCCATTAATTGTTCCTTCAACTCTTTCAATTCAGCAGGGGACATCCTATAGGGTTGGCGTGATACCGGTGCAGCTCCAGGTATTAGATCAATGGAGAAATTCACATCTCTTTTAGGTGGAATGCCTGACAGCTCATCGAGGAACACATCGGGATATTCTTGCACTATATGGATGTCTGATATCTTAGATGATTTCTTCTCTACCACAATTGTGGCAAGAAATGCCACATAGCCCTTTCTTATCATGTTCTGTGCTTTAATGGCGGAGACGAGAGACAAGTGCCTCTTGTGTCTATGTCCCGTGAAGGTCAACTTAGGGAATTCACTAAAGGAAATTTTCCCTCTTCTACAATCCATGATAGCCCCATACGTGGATAGCTAATCGGCTCCCAATATGACATCGTAGCCCTCCATGGGCATATAGATTAGATCGGCTCTCAGATTGAGGTCACCAATCTTAACATCAGCTAATGGAAAATACTTATTAATTGAGCTTTTTCTGCCAATGGTGCAGTGACAGGCAATTCAAATTCCATGGATGTAGGTTTTTCAGTTAATATATCAGCAAATGCTTGTGATATAAATGAATGTGTTGCACCAGTGTCAAACAAAACAAATGCTGATTTAGAAAAGACTGGTAGAGTACCTTCCACAACTCCACCTTCCTCGGTGGTTTCAACCTCTTGCAGAGCCTACAGTCGGCCGGGCTTCTTTTGTCCCACAGGATGCTTCTCATTCTCCTTAAGTAGGGGACATTCAGGAATACGATGATCACGGTTCCCGCAATGTAGGCATGCGCCTACCTTCCTCCAGCATTCTTCTGTTGTGTGACCTAGCTTGTCACAATGCTTGCATCTCGGTTTGTTGTTTGGAGTAATAGGAGTGGGGACTTTGGGCTTCCGTTCCTGGCTTGGCCCGTCGGTGATGCTTAACGGTCTTTTCTTGCTATTAGTGGGCTTGCTCGGTGCTCCGGATGTTTGTTCCTTCCTGACCATCCTGCCCTTGATGTGATCAGTGAGATCAGTCGCATCCTCTAGTAACTGTGCTTTCTTGACCATCTCTGGATAGGTCTGAATGTCCATAGGTGCTAGCTGTGTGATGTATGCGGGTCTGAGCCCATTAAGAAAGCGTTTGGCCTTCATCCTTTCCGTGCCGACCAAATGATTGGTATAGCGCGCCAACCGAGATAACTGAGCCTCATACTCAGCAACAGTCAAGTTCCTCTGTCTTAATGCAGCAAATTCAGATGCCTTCCTCTCTTGGACTCGTTCTGAGAAGTACTTGGAGTTAAAGTGCTCCTTGAACTCCTCCCATGTAAATTGTGCATCGGCTCTTGTCGCCTCTACGGACTCCCACCATGCACGAGCGTCCCTCTCGAGCTGGAATGTTGCAAGTAAAAACTTGTCCCCATCCGTGCACTGCATAACGCGGAAGATACGCTCAATCTCCTTGAGCCAATTTTCTGCCTCATCAGGGTCAGTGGTCCCATTGAATCGAGGTAGGTTCAAGTTGTGGAAGTTCCTGTGTAATTCACCAGCTCCTCGATTTTTGTTATTATTCACTCCAACAGCCTGGAGTAATGCCTACGTGAGCTGCTGAATTGTGTGTTGCATGTCACGGAGTTGAACACGCTCCGCTGCCATTGCTAGTGTTTAAGTTCCTTCAAAAGAGAATTTAAATGTAAGATATTTGAGTTTGCACTAAGTTTGTGCGTGTGTGAGTTCATTTTTATCTTAATTACCCTTGGTTCTACCCATCTCACATAGGTATGGACTTAGACTCTAAGTCAGGGTAGGTCAAACCTAGATCATCCTATACTTAAGAATAACCTAGGCTCTGATACCACAAAACTGTAACGCCCCGACGTGGAATATCGGAGTGATATCACAGTTATTAAATAGTACAGAGTGAGAAATAAATAACAAACCATTGCACAAATGGGAATAATATCAAATAACTCCAACATCATTAATATGCCATCAAACACCACGACATAACTATTACATCAACTGATCAGAGCCAAAACTAGAGCCCAGAGTACTTTATTGAAATCCAAACTAATACATACTGACTGATTGACTACTAAACTAACTAACTACTACGCCATGATAGCTGATCGGGTCACTCCTGAGCAACGTCCTCATCAATCCCATCCTTGTGAGTGTGGTCACATCCATCCGACACACCTTAACACATGTAATAAAATACGCAGGATGAGCGAATAACGCCCAGTAGGACTTAATATCTCATGAGAACAAGCATGCTTTAAATAATTAATGTCTTAAATGGCAGGGTAACGAAAGAGTATAGTCATGTAGAGCATGTAACGATAGCAAGAGAGCAATAGCACTGGTATAGTGAAAATAGCACAATGATAACGATCATAGAATGGCCATGTAACGATAATAGCACTTGAATAGATAGCACTTTGATTGTCAACGATTAATTTTTATAGTATTAAATGGCACTGGATGCATGTCGTACACATCCTGATCATGTAACCCTTGCAAGGAAATGGCACTCTTCGGGCGCTCGTCCCAGGACAAGACCGGGCCCTATTGCACTGGCATATAGCACTTGTTTGTTATTCTTGACAATCAATGGTATGGCCAAATAGAGTACCAAGAAGAGATGAGAGTAATAGACGAACTAGATGAGAGTATAGAGTGAAAGTGAACAGATGAGAGTAACGAGATAGTAGATGAGATAGGGGTATAATGGTAAAATGTCGTTAAACCACGATAGTAACAGTTGCACAACACCAGGTCGGGTACCGACAGTCTAGTAGAAGTCACAATCGCCCACTTTCCGTGCTATGAACACAGACTAAATGGTCCGGCGTGATCCCAAGATAAGAGAGAACTCACTAAGGCCGTTTGGTTCATACTGATCCCTAGGGGTGTAACAGGTTTTAAGGTATAACCAGCTCATCGGCTAAGGATGTGCGCCAAAGACAAGAAGACTTACGGAGGCCTTGACAAGGATTCCCTGGTCCAATCAGGAGTCTTTCCGGTGGAGAGGTGGTTCATGCCAAGAGAGTGTGTAGAAAACTAGGGTCCGTCATGCCTCGAGTGCTCGAAGGCCGAGGGAAGCGGTAACGGTGTATAAAGCACGCGAGAAAACGAAGACAAGTGTAATTATTTAAAATAGGGAATTTAAGTGAAGTGTTACACTCATTTACTAGATATATTATTGAATATTTTATAAAGATCTCATGGCAATCATTAATGTTTAGTGTGTGCAAGTGTATAGACATCAAGAGAACATGTATGATTGTGCAAATACTTTTTAAATTAATAAATTTCATGGGGAGTTATCCATTCACGTTTAACAAGTCGAAATTTATCATGACAATACTTAATTGGGGTTAATTAGGGCTTATATGTCATTAATAGTAGGGTTATAATGGTAATTTAGGGTTCTGGCCGCAACAGTCAGGTCACGACACAGGTTACTATCGCGATCAGGTCACGACACCAGAGACTGGCGCGATCAAAGAGTTCAGGTCGCGACGACTAAATCCGGTGCGTTAAGGTCGCGACGCACGGATAGGCCGCGACAAGCTGAACCGGCTGTTGGGGTGAACCAGGGTCAGATCGCGACACGTCGACCCGTCGCGATCAGATCGCGACAGTTCTCCTTGTCGTGACCCCTTCCTGAGGTCGTGACGCATCGGGCTGTCGCAATCTCAGAGGGTGGCCCGAGCCCAGAAAAAGGGTTTGCCCTTTGTTTCAGGTGGGGCTCCTTCGATACTAGTCACTTCAAACATCCGTATCAAATCACAGAAATCTCAAAAAAACACAAGATCAATTTTAAATGAAACTAGACATAGAGATCTATCACTGAGCATGGTTAATTAGAAAATAGACATATATAAGTCATGCTTTGAATAGGGTATTTCTCGATAACCTAATTATGCACAGTCAAGGATCAAGGATTTAATTCGCCAAGAATACATGATGAAATTAGGGAAACTATGGGCGTTAGAAAGCTAGGATCATGTAGTATTTATGAGAATTATATCAAGACACGGGATCATGTACAAACGAGAATTGAACACAAACATGATGGTTCGGGCACAACATGTTAACAGAAGTTTGGACATTTAATTCGCCCTCATGGAAGAACGAAATAGAGTGAAATCAAAGGGATTTCAAAGGGGATCATGAAGACTACCTAGGGTAATTTTTACACGATTTAAGCTTGAGAGATTGCCTACCTTTCGTTGAAGTAAAGAAAAACCCTAGTTGGTGATGAAAATGAGAAATCGCTCTCTTAGATCCAAGTCCTCCTTCCTTGTTTCTTCGTCCTCCAGCCTTCTTCTCAACCTCCAAAGTCTCAGCAATGATCTAGGGTTTGGTTGGGGATGCGTTGAGAGAGTTTTGATGGGTTTAAGAGTCCTTAACACCTAAAACTCCTCTCTTCTCCTCCAACTCCGAAAATTCATATTTATCACCTATGTTTCCACCATTTATCCACCTAATGGATAAGGAAGAGCGCTAAATTCATGGCCAAAGGGTTAGGATGGGATAAGGGCTCCTTATTTGTATAAATATGGGTTATTAGTATTTATCTTAACCCATTACTATTTAACATTTATTTTTAATGCGAATTTCACCTAATTAGCTCCCATCTCATGATGGGCTCTCCACATTTAGGCCCACTCTATCATGTTTGGGCCATTAATATAACCCATTCCTAATTTTAGTTAATGGGCATTCATTTAATTCACTTAAATTCTATTTATTCCCTTTTTATTCTAATTACATCTATTTATCTCATTTATTAAATTGAAAATTTTATTTTATTTTGAATTTAAAAATTAAGGTTGCTACAAAATCTATGGAATGATAAATTCAAGTTGTACTTGATTCTAAACCTGGTGGTTATGTGGATGTGCCTATTGAACACAACCTGAGCAAAATCTTTTCTAGCAGAAATGGCACCAACCATGCTAGGATACAATCTAGAAGATAGTCCAATGGACATGGAAGGGGAAATCTGCCTCTGACCTCTGATACTATTCTCCCATTGTCCCTTGTTAACATCAGGCAATCCCAATCTGAACCTAGCTACATTGAAGTCCTTCATCCTTGTGTACTTGGTCTACGACTCTCTAAGGAAGGTACCAAACAGGTCATAAAATCTAAGATTCAGGTGAAAGGTAATGTCCATGAATTGGTTTCTAGGCAAAGTCTGTTGGAATTTGGTGGCTTCACCAGGATAGAGTTCAAGAAAAGCTTTGGGAGAGAGACAGTGGCTTTTCTGAGTAATTAAATTCAGATCTGCCAACTGGACTTGAGATGCATGGAGGAGAGAGGGAAGCCAGTCCTCAAAAGTAAAACCTGGCATTTCATGGACTTCAAGGAATGCCTTAATAGACAGGAACACCCTGAACAGGTCCATATGATGTTGAGAATGGTAGACAAAAGCATACCAAAAAGGAGGGAGGAGTTTGGCTTGATTCTCTTTTAATTGGCGGCCACTAGTCGATGAAAGTACCACACTAGGTACAATCTCTCGGAGGGAAAGAGTGAATCTGCCAGCCAATGGTGTGGAGACTGTAGGAAGACAAGAAAAGAAGTGAGGAGCTGAAGTATGGAGAGTGGGTATGCTTGCCTTGGAGGGTTTGAAATAGTATTTCAAAGGATATATGGTAAAATTAACTTTGTCAAATGCAAGGGGCTGATCCTCTGGTAAAGGTGCAGAGGGAGGAGGATCAGATGAGGTAAAAGGAGGAGGTGGAGGTGGTGGTTGTTTCTCATCAGCAGAGAGAGCTGGAGGTGTAGGAGCAGTGGGGGCAGTGGGATGAGATGAGGATATAGGTGGTTCCAATTCAGGAGGGGCAGGAGCAGTGGAAGTAGTAGGAGCAGGAGGTGTTGGTCCAGTAGGAGGAGAGGAAGTGGTTAAAGGTGGAGGAGGAAAGACAGGCTGACCAATCCTATGGAGCTTCCTTCTAACCTTCCTCTTAAATGTTTTGACCTTGGACCTGGCATCTACCTCCAAATCTTGAGACTCTAGAGGTCGTTTAGGCCTAGAATCCTGAGGGGGCTCCTGTTGCTACTGCTCAGGCTCAACTGCCACTGATGACTGTTGTTGCTGCTCATACTTCTGCTGCTCTTCCTCAACTACTGCTGAAGATTGCTCTGGATCTTGCTGCTACTCTTCTTGTTGCTGCTGAACTTCTTACTGCTTCTGAACTTCTTGTTGCTGCTGAACTTCTTGCTGCTACTGAACTTCTTGCTGCTGCTCAGGCTGCTGCACAGTTTCTTCATGTTCTTTATGCTGCTGTTGTTGTGGTTGCTGTTCTTCTTGAAGAGTAGAGGGAGGAACAGATGGCTGACTACTGCCTTGTTGGCACACTAACTGAAGCAAAAGATCTTTCATCTGTCGGACCTCCTCAGCCAAGTAATCAAACTTAACATCCACTTGCTAGACTTACATCTGAAGAACTGACAAACCTTCTTGTTGTTGCATCAAAATGTCCATCATCATGCTGGTACTGCTGCTACTCTTCCCCTGAGTCCTTGGCCTGGTCTCAAAATGAGGAGGGGAGGAGTGATGCTCTACTTCTTCAAATGTTTCTTGCACAAGTGGAGTAGTCCTTGGAATGTCTTCTTCTTGTACTACTCCCTTGCCCCTCAGGTCTCTGAGCACTTGATTGATGGTCTCTTCAGGTGCGTTATGCTCAGGAGATGGGGCAGTTACTTGCTCTTGCTGAAATGGTTCTTGCTCTTGCTGAATACCCTATTGCTCTTCTTCTTGTTGTGGTTCCTGTTGGTCTTGAGTAGGGGCTTCAACTCTTTCTTCTCTGGCTTCTTCATGCTGAATGGTTGGAATAGATGAGGAATCATGTGCCTCATCAGGGAAAACTGGGGCACAGAATCCTTAACCTATAAATTTTGAGCTTTGATTTCCAAAGTGTAGTGGCTTCTTCTTAAAGTGGATAACCCAATCTTTTCTTTCACACCAACTGAAATTTCTCCACTGAGATCTACTGAGGACCTTTTAAATATCAGGGTCAGCAGTGGTCCATAGGGGAGGGACTCCTGTAGATTCCTAGATGCTACCATCTTTTCCAAAATAACTGAGGGCAGGTTCACCCTATGTCTTTGGATAGCCCAAAAAAGTAGACTGCCATCTCTGGCAGTTATGGAGGAGTAGGTGCCAGCGCTGGGTGTTATGATGTTGGTGATGATAGAGTGAATAATCTTTTTCTCTGCAGATAACTCATTTACTAACAAACCTTTCTTGCTAACTGTCCCTAGGCTTCCAATAATACCCATCTTCTACTTATCCAGAGGCACAATCTCACTGAGTCTATGGCTGGAGTTGGGACAGTCCAAAAGTTCAACTAAAAGCTCTTCAGAAACTGTGACCTTGGTGCCTTTTACAAACTCTGTTACTGAACCTTCTGCAGAAACTTAAAGTGACACAAAGAAAGCCTTAAGGGCGCTTTCAAAAGTTGGTTCTGATATCTGGCATATTCTGGACCAGCCCATAGCCGCTGGGGTTTCTTCTACCCAACCTAGACTACCATGCAACTGGTTGAAATCTACAACCTTTCCTGAACATATGGAAAACTTGGCAGAGGAAATGTGTTGGAGTTGTTCAGGGGTGAGCATAGTTCCTTCAGGAACCCTAGAGGAGGCCATCTAGATAGAGAGGGACGGAGAAGATTCAGAGAACTATCAAAGGAGTCAAAGAAATGAAGTTTAGAGATCAAGAAACCTACCTTTCTTCAGAGGAGATGAGAGGTTTGCAGTTTCTCTGAAGGCGGTTCCGGAGGAGATGAACAGTACGCGCGGGAAGAGTTAGAAGATGACAGAAGAGTCGGAGAGAGAGTTCAAACAGGTGCTTTGGGAAAAGGAAGGGGTGGTCCTAATATAATAGATGAAAAGTAACGGACCAAAGATGAGGAGATGAACGGTTGTGATTAAAAGAATGAACTGTTATTGTAATAAATACCTCTTTAAATTTAAAAATTATTATCATTTATTATTTTAAATTAATGTGAATTCCTTCTCATAGACTCCGACTCTAAGGAGTCAAATTTCCTTCTCCGACTTCCAAGAGTCGTAATGTGCACTTCCTACTTCATGAGTCACAGAAGACTCCGACTATGAGAAGTCACAGTATGATCTCTGACTTCCAACAGTCGCAGTACTGGGACTTAGAGAAATTTGCAATGAGTTTTCAACATATACTTGCAGAAATTCAAACATGGATTTATCATAGTGATTCAGGGTTACACATACCTATTTCTCTTCTAATAGATGTGAATCTATCTTCAGGAAGAGGTTTAGTAAAGATATCAGCCAGTTGATTTTCTATAGAGACAAAATCAAGTAAAATGTCACCATTACTTACATGGTCCCTGATGAAATGATGTCTAACCTCAATATGTTTTGTTCTTGAATGTTGAATGGGATTTTTGGTCAAGTTGATTGCCCTTGTATTGTCACACAGCATTGGAATCTCTTGACCATAGTCTTTCAGTTGATGTTTGATCCACAATAGTTGAGTGCAGCAACTTCCAGCTACAATGTACTTTGCTTCTGTTGTGGACAATGCTACTGAATTATGCTTTCTAGAAGACCAAGAAATCAAGCATCCTGCAAGAATTTGACATGTGTCACTGGTGCTTTTTCTATCTATTTTGCATCCAGCATAGTCAGCATCACTATATCCAATTAATTTGAAATCAGAACATCTAGGATACCATAAACCCAATTTACTTGTGTTTATAAGATATCTAAAAAAATTTTAACAGCATTAACATGTGATTCTTTAGGATCAGCTTGAAATCTTGCACACAAACATATACTGAACATTATATCTGGTCTACTGGCAGTAAGATAGAGTAATGATCCAAGCATACCTCTATAGATCTTTTGATCTACTTTCTTGCCAAGAGGATCACTATCTAACTTAATTCGTAAGCTCATGGGTGTTCCTAAGGGCTTACACTTGTCAAAACCATATTTTGAAAGTAAATCTGAAATGTATTTGGTTTGACAAATGTGAGTACCTTCCTTGGTCTGCTTGATTTGTAACCCAAGAAAGTAATTAAGCTCACCCATCATACTCATTTCAAACTCACTTTGCATGAGGTTTTCAAATAATTTACAAAGTGATTCATCAGTAGAACCAAAAATAATATCATCAACATATATTTGCAATATTAAGATTCCTTCTAAAAATTTCTTAATAAATAAGGTGCTATCTACTTTACCTCTTATGAAATCATGTAATATAAGATAAGCACTTAATCTTTCATACCAAGCTCTTGAAGCTTGTTTCAGACCATATAGTGCTTTCCTTAAATGGAAAACATGATTTGGATATTTAGTATCTTCAAAACCAGGTGGTTGCTCAACATAAACTTCTTCTTTTATGATACCATTCAGAAAAGCACTTTTAACATCTATTTGAAATAAATTGATGTTGAGGGAGCATGCATATGCTAATAAAATTTTAATTGCCTCTAATCTAGCTACTGGGGCATAAGTTTCATCAAAATCAATTCCTTCCTCTTGGGAATATCCTTGTGCTACAAGTCTACCCTTGTTCCTGGTGATTACTCTTGATTCATCTATTTTGTTTCTGAAGACCCATCTGGTCCCAATAACCGGATGGTCAGAAGGTCTAGGGACAAGAGTCCAAACCTGGCTACATTGAAACTGATTAAGTTCCTCTTGCATAGCAAGAATCCAAGATTCATCAACTAGTGCATCATTGATTGTCCTAGACTCAAATTGAGACATAAATGTAGAAAATTCACAAGGAATGTTCATACCTCTTGTTCTTACCCTATCTTGAGGATCACCTATAATGTTTTCTTTTGGATGATCTCTGTGATACCTCAATTCTCTAGGCAGTCCTTCTTGTGCTTCTTCTTGTTGTTGAAGTTCCTCTAGTGGTGGATCTTCTTTTTCTTCTTCTTTCTCTCCTTATTCAAGAGATGTCTATTCTAGATCTCTGCACAGATCTTCAACACAATCTTCTTCTTCTTCTATTCTCTTAATAGAAAGGTTAGTCTCATCAAATAAAATATGCACTGTTTGCTCTACAGTTAAAGTTCTCCTATTAAACACTTTATATCCTCTAAGTTTTGAAATATATCCTAACAAAAAACCTTCATCACTTTTAGCATCTAACTTTCCTAAGTTATCTTTACCATTATTCAAAATAAAGCACTTATAACCAAAAGGTCGAAGATGACTGATGTTGGGCTTTTTTTCCTTGTATAGCTCATAAGGTGTCTTCTTTAGGATTGGTCTGATCATGCACCTGTTGATGATGTAGCAGGCTGTGTTGACTGCTTCTGCCCAGAAGTATCTTGGTAAATTGTACTCTGTAAGCATAGTTCTGGCCATGTCTAGCAATGTTCTATTTTTCCTTTCTGCTACTCCATTTTGTTGAGGTGTTCTTAGTGTAGAGAAGTTGTGTTCTATTCCATTTTCTTCACAGAACTTCACAAAATCTTCATTCTTGAATTCCCCGCCATGATCAGATCTGATATTGATTATCTGAAACTTCTGGTTCTTCTATACTAATTTGCTGAATTTCAGAAAAGCTGAAAAGGTTTCTGATTTGACTTCCAAAAAGGATACCCAAGTGTACCTTGAGTAGTCATCTACAATTACATAGCCATACATTTTTCCTCCAAGACTAACTGTTCTTATAGGTCCAAATAAGTCCATATGAATAAGCTCTAAAGGCTTGGATGTTGCAACCACTGTTTTGGACTGAAATGATGTCTTGGTTTGCTTTCCCTTTGCACAGGCTGTACAGATTCTAGACTTCTTTAATTTCATCTTCAGAAGACCTTCAACTAGATCATGCTTGATTAATTTCTTGATTACTGAAGTGCTTGCATGTCCTAGTCTTCTGTGCCACAAGTCAGTTTCTTCACTCTTGGTGGTTGTAAGACACAAATTTACTTCTTTTAGTTCTGCTAACTGTAAGGTGTACAGATTCTTGACTCTTTGAGCTTCAAAGACTATTTTTCCATCCTTTTGAATAATACATTTGTCATTCTGAAATTTTACTAGGTGACCCTTGTCACACAATTGACTGATGCTAATTAGGTTGTGCTTCAATTCTTCTACATACATGACATCCTCTATCAGATTCTTTTCTTTTGTTCCTATTGTTCCACATCCTAAGACCTTTCCTTTTCCATTGTCTCCATAAGTGACCTGACCACTTTCATCTCTAAAGCTTATAAATAACTTCCTGTCACCTGTCATGCCTTGAGCACCCACTATCCAAATACCATTTGGATGCTCTCAGGCGACCCTGCAAACAAACTTAAGTTGTAACTTTTGGTACCCAAACTTTCTTGGGTCCTTGATGGTTAGTCTTAGGGATCCAGCGCAAATGTCTAGTTGTACATGTGCTAACAATGTGTCCTAGCTGGTTACAGTGACTACAGCATAAATCAAAGGTGTGTAGTGTTGTTAAATTTCTTTTTTTGTTTGTAAGCATTTTGGTTAACCTTTCTAGGATTTTTAATTCTTTTTTCTTAACAAATTGTGGAGTTGGATACTTTTCAGGATACACAATATCTTCTTCATTATGTGGAGGTGTATATCCTACTCCATATTTCTTCTTACCTATCTTAGAACCTTTTAATCTAACAAACAAAGATGTTTTGCGGTTTGATATTTTCTCTATGGTAGCTCTTAGATAGTTGTTTTCTTCTTTTAATTTTTCTTCATCTTTAAGTTCTTTTAAATTTGATTCTATTTCCATGATTTTACTGTTTTTATTTTTTAAGTCTTCACACAGTAATTCATTTACTCTTTTAGTTTCATTTAAACTTTGTCCTAACCTTTTTGCTTCATTTTTCAGGAAGGTGTTGGCCTTTTCTTGATTTAGAAAATTTAGCTTAACTGTTTTTATTTACTTAACTACTGTTTTATATTTTTCATATAATTCGTTGAAGGCATCCTCAAGGCTATCAGAATCAGATTCAGAACATGATGTGAAGGAGGTTTCAGAATTTACCTGATCCAGTCTTGCCATGAGGACTAGATTTGCCTTTTCTTCTTCTTCAGATTCTGAACTTGAAGAGTCTGAACTGGTGGTGTCTTCATTATCCCATGCTACTGCCATTGCCTTTTTCTTGTACTTTCTAAATTTCTTTTCTTTCCCTTTCTTCTTTTCAGATCTTTCTACTTGATCCTTCTTCTTCAGCTTAGGACATTCAGACTTGTAATGTCCTAGTTGATTGCACTCGTAGCATGTTGGTTCTTTCTTCTTGTCCTTCTTGAAGAACCTCTTTGAACCAAACTTCTTTTTTGCAAGGATCCTTTGCAGTTTCCTTGATAGCATAGCTTCATCATCACTGTCATCTGATTTCTCCTTTGAATCTTCAGAGGGGGAAGAATATGCAACCTTCAAAGCATTTGGCATTTTCTTTTTCGATGAATTTTTAGAAAATCTTTCCATGTTAATTTCATGAGCCATTAAGGATCCGATTAACTTATCAATGGAAAGCTGAGTTAGATCATGTGCTTCCTCAATGGCAGTGACCTTAGGGGTCCAAACATTTGTTAATGATCTTAGGATTTTTCTTACAGTTTCTTCATTTATAAGAACTTTTCCTAGAGAACTCAGTCCTACTATTATGTTTGAAAAATGATTGTACATCTGAGTTATGTTTTCATTAGGAAGCATTTTAAATTGTTCATATTGAGAAGCAATAATATCTATCCTAGTTTGTTTTAATCTATCAGTTCCTTCATATGTAACTTGTAGTTTATCCTACATTTCTTTAGCAGTTCTACAAGTAGATAGTCTATGAATTCTCTTTTAGATAGAGCACAGCATAGATAATTTTTAGCCTTATAATTCAAGGACATATTCCTCTTATCAGCTATGGAGAGAGTAGAGGTAGATTCACCAAGAATATCAAAATCACCTTGTTCTATTACCTGCCACAAATCAAAATTTGTGCCTCTGATGAAGCATTCCATCCGCATCTTCCAGTACTGATAATCCTCACCATCAAAGAATGGTGGCCTTGTAACAGACTAGCCTTCATAGTTGTGACTTTTAGCTGCCATCTCTTCTCAAATCTTTCGATTCTTCTGAGAAGACCTCGCTCTGATACCACTTGTTGGATCGAGATGGCACTAATGATGTCTTGGAGGGGGGTGAATAGGACTTCTTGACCTTTTAAAATTTTATCTGAAATTAGGCAACACTAAATATAGCTGTTAGAATTTAGTGTAGTGTGTGATTCAAGTGTAAATTGGTGGAAACAATCACACAAATGCACAAGGAATTTTATCCTAGTTCGGCCCTTCCCACATGGAAGTCCTACGTCTAGTCCTCAAGTAAACCACTTGAGATTTCACTAACTACCAAGAGAACTTGGCCTTCTCTCACCCTTGAGAGGAATTACAAGCCCACTTGCTCCCAAGCAAGTCTTCCCTCAACAGGGGTACAATACTACCTTTCACAAGGTCTTCCCTACATAGGAGGGGTACAGTAAGAACAAACCTCCTACAGAATTACACAGACAGAATTGTAAAAAATACTTGTGTGTTTGCTCCAAAGAGTGAACAAACACAGGAAATTCAGAAAGGAATAAGAAATAAGAACTATAGTTGTGATCCTTTCTGAATCCGGAAGGGTGGACTAAAAGATATCTAATTACAAATTCCACCCAACAACAAGACTTCTGTGAAGAGGAGAGCTTGGAGATTTTCTGATTGAAGAGGCTCTCAATTGTTGCAGCTCAAGAGAAGGCTTGTAGAAGCTCTTGCTAGCAGAAAGCAGGAGAAAGAGTTGAATGAATTGCTAGCTGGTCACACACACACTTGGTGTCTCCTCTTGTTCAAACTTCGGCTTCTATATATGCTTCAGAGGATGTATCCGTTTGAAACTATCCACTGAAGATCTAGCCATTTGAGGAGAGGTCTTGATCCTTTGGGTGAAAATGAGATCTTGATTATCCATTAGTTCTTCAGCTTTTCAGCTTTCCAATGGCTTCAGACCATGCTCGTAGCTTCTCAACTTAGAGGTCAATCTTCATTTAATGTTCTGTGAAAGCTCCATGCTGAATATGTTCATAATAAATGATCTGCAACAAGGACAAGACAAAAGCAAAGATACCTCCATACTTTCTGAGGTAGGTGAGTCAGAGATATATATAAAAGTATAGAAACCTCAGACAGACACAAGTTCATAGCAAAATAAATATAGACAGACAATTGCAACAGAATGTAAGGTGAGGTTCTGACAGTGGTAGGTGAGCCTCTGTCAGATACACCATGTGCCTGAAGGCATTAATTTGCAAGACATCTACTGAACGAAAAGAAAGCCTGAACTTTTGACATAAAGCAAGAGACCAATTTGAATAAATGTTTCAGACATTTTTATAGATACTTTTCTGTGGTTGTTTTGAGTACATAATATCCTATCTGTTAGAATATATATTAAATAATAATATCAAGACAAGATATAATTTTTGAATGATATACAGATGTTATGTGTTCTATAAAGGATATCATTAAGCAAATGTAATACCAAACAATCAACATTTCATGAAATTATCAAAAAGTATTTGCATGAAAAAGTTGAAGTACAGAAGTTGTCAGGGAAGTCAGAGATAAAAAGGAGATGCAATTCGACTTTCTGAAGTCGGAGTCTAGGACATGAGAAATAGATTAAACATTCGACTCAACAGAAGTCCTAGAGGGAATTCGACTTCATAAAGTTGGAGTGAACTCATTCGACTTCCTGGAGTTGGATATCAATGAAGAGATTTTGACTTTTGGAAGTTGGAGTGAGGACTTCAAATTCGATACCCTACTTTGACTTTTCAAAGTCAGAGTCTTAGGATTCGACTTCTCAGGAGAAAGAGTCCATACTTCGATTTCCAAGGATAGTTCACTTCGATTTTCCAAAGTCGGAAACAGTATGATACATAGTGTATTCTGTGGATTTAGAAAATTTCCAAGATAGAGTTGATACCGTTTTGTTCAAAATATGTTTTCTATGATATATTCTAGTAGATTGATTTGTAGAAAGTCTTTAAAAGGTTTTGTCATAGCAAAATCACCATGTTAAAATAATTTAAAGTCTTAAATTATTTTGTTAGGGGATAGTTGCTCAACATCCTCGTCATCAGCATACTCACCTGAAGTCATGTCACAAATACGCAGGGTGAGCGATAAAGCTCAATAGAACTTAATATCTCATAATACATGCATGCTTTAAGTGATTATTTGAATAAAAGGGCAGAGAACTTATGATGGAGAAAGCCGAGCAACGTAACGAAGGTAATAACATAATAGCATGGTAAAGATAGCACTTGTTTCTGGTATAGTACAAGAACAAGATAACCACAGCACAATAGCACAACATAGTTCATGATAGCAAATAGCACAACGAGTCAAGTATAGTATAGCACTTTGATTGTCAATAGATAGTCGAGATAGGTAGCACTTGAGTGTAATGCTAAACACTCTGGTCAATAAACTCCCATGGGCACTAGCACTTTCGGGCGCACCTTCCAGGACTAGACCGGGCCCTTATAATATTGCCAAGCATTGATCATGTTTTTTTTATCTTTAGACAATCAGTCGAAGGCCAATAGAGTATTAAAAAATAGATAAAAGTAAGAAGAAACATATGATAGTATAGCAAGAACTTGAATAGATGGGATCCAAGAGAGATTGGGATGAGAACTATAGGTTATACATGTAAAACGACGAGTAAACCAACAATAGTATCTAGTGCACACCACACAGACGGTACTGGCAAAAGGTTTGGATTCTTTTCCTTTTGTTTGGTGTGCGTTCGTGACGAAAAATCAAAGTATAGTGATATAAGATCATGAACATGACTTTTGGATAGAGAATTAACATAGTTTAACATTAATATCTCTTTATAGTATTTACAAGAACATAACGACAGACTCACCAGGGTAGTATAGCATGGTGGTTCAAAACTTAGGGGTTTTAAGGCTAGAGGAAAAACGCAGAGATAAATTATGGAACTAGTTTAAAGCAAAGCTCACACGATTCCTAACAAGGTATATTCAAAAGAAATGAAGGATTAATCAAGGATTTTATGGTGTATAAGAGCAAACAAGAGGTCACGATTACAAGAAATAATGGAACTTGAACAAGAAAAACATCGCAACTTGGTGGGAGAATTCTGGGAAAAACATAGACTCTTGTTACTAGTTTCATGAACTATCTATAGATGTGATTTATTTAGATTTTTTCTTGAGAGATTGCCTACCTTTGAACACTCCCAAGAAGTATTTCTGCAAAATGAAGTAGCTCGTGGTTTGGTGAAGAAGCTTCTGTTAGGTGTAGACACCCATTTCTGACCCATAAGTCGAGCAAAATCCCTTGTCGTATCATTGACGCCCCACTTTGGCTCATCATCGTCAAGCTGGCTTTTTCCGATCATGACATCATTTCCATTAGTTCATCGCCCTGGAGGACTCTTCCTGGTCAAATCAATCTCTTTCATTAAAAAACTCTCTGAGTATAAGATCCGATATTTCATCCCGAAGGCTGTGCATGGCTGATTGGACGCATTACATGCCAAAATGCAGAAAAGACCAAAAGGCGACAGGCCCTAGGTCGCCTTTCTGAAAACGACAGCCCCTATGTCGCCATCATAATTCCACATTTTAAATCCTCATATAATCGCAAAATGACTCAAGTCAGCCTTCCATATGAGGAAGGCGACATATCGGGCAGTCGCATTCAGAAGGCGACACCTAGGCCGTCGCGTTCAGGGCCTTAAACAGGAAACTCAATCCGAAGTCAATTTGGACCCATGCTATTGATGGTAATTGCTTCATTTGGACGTCTAAATCACGTCCAAATCCTCTCAAATTCGGAGCAGACCTTCCTAACATGTTCCTTTCCGAGTTCCAATAGCCCTTGCACTGTAACGCCCCAGAAATTTAAAATATTAAGAAAATAGAAGTAATTTGGTTAAAATACCTTAGGGTTATTAATAAATTATGATAATTAGATGATAGACTTAAATAGTGGTAATGACGTTATTCCAGTATCGTACCTCGAAGTGCGTGCCTCCACAGGGTGATACCGGAAAACGACATCGAAATAAAATCCGAGAACATCATAATTTCCAGAAAAATGTGGAGAAATTAAATATGCAATTATCTGAATTTTTCGACGTACGGATTTTGAGATTAAGTCGACGCGACCATTTTCCGGGTGATTTTTCACCTACTGTAAACTAAATTCCAAAAATTAATTAAAAATCACCACAATTAGTAAAACCATCATATTAGTCTATGGTTAAAATTTCAGGACAAACAGATGTCGTTTGATCACATTTACGCAAGGATTATCGGGCCAGCTGAATTATAGCCTAATTACGGGAAGGATTTTTAGGAATTTGTCTTGCTGACGTATCCTGGGCTACGCAAGCCCATGTCATGATAGGTTAAGGTTCTTACACGTTGAAGGCTGATGTGTGGGTGTGTGATTGCATGCATGAGTTAGGTGTCAGTGGGTTGTTAAATGGGGTTTTACCCCAACACCTGGAAACCAACGTGCCGTTGTGCATGGCAAGATCAAAAGGCTATAAATACACCCCCTCCTTCTTCGTTCCTATCTTTCTGACTCCTTCCCTCTTATGCTGCTGCTGGGATTCACGAGACTTCAGTGTGGATGTGTAGCTGGAGTTGTTAGCTACACCTTGTGCATCTCTTGGTCCTGCTTGAACTACTATTGGAGCTGCTACTGGGTGTTGCTGGAAGACAGTAAAGCAGACTTCAGTAGTTGTTACTGCTTCAACTGCTTCCTTCTTTGCTTTTGGCCATCTCCCCATCTACTATTCGTGGTGAATTGTGGATTTCTATATCAAGGAAGAATTCAAATCAGGTAGGATTCGATCCTCATCTCTCCTCTTCTAACTCATGTCCTTGAATAAACTTTAGAACCTACTGTTTGGATGTTCCAGTTTCTGTTCTAGTGTCATGAACCCTCTAGCACTTTATGTGTGTTTTGTATTTCTATAGAAGCTACTCCTTGAGTTCACATAATCTCTGGTTGGAAAGGATATTCCTCCAGTAGCATGTGGTAGTAGGTTCCTAGCTATCCATGTGTAGAATTCATCTCCTTTTCCTTAATCTTGTTCTCCACACATGATAAATAACTCGTGTTGAGTAGCCAAGTTGATATAACTGTAATCTTACTAGTTTTCGTCTAGTTTTGATGAATATTATTACGTTAGGGAGGAAGAGATACTTATTTTACCTCCAGATCATCTCTTCTTCTTCTTCCACCTTTGATTCAAGTTCATGATATAGAGTTCTGGTAGAAGTAAACATATCCTTAGAACAGTGTGAGGATTTTGGTTTAGATGGTTGATAATTCGAACATTGACTTGGATTCATGAAATACCTTGAGTTTTAGTGTCCATCTTATAGGAATTTTCCAATAAACCATTGCTATCAAGTTCATGCTTCCAATACTACACTACATTAGTTTATAGCCACCAAGTTCGAATTATCAATCTCTTGTTGCATCTCGACTGTTTAGTTTATAAACCACTGTGAAAACTCTATTTAGACTCTTCCATTTGATATCAATCATGCCTTGAATTATAAGATCTATAATTAGGGTGCTTAGAATGGATTTAAACATACTTACGGAAGTTCTGCTGCTTCCTGTCGACAGCCAGCCCAAGAGCTGTCGACAGGCGCATGTTTCCAGAACTCCAGGTTTCTGGACTGTGTGGATCTGTCGACAGATCCCTTGCATCTGTCGACAGATACCCACAGAGCCAGCAAACCTGAGCTCTGTCTGTGCCATTTGTCGACAGATCCTTCCTTCCTGTCGACAGCTACTGTCCTGCCTTGGATTTCAGCACTCTTACATGTGTAAATCCTTGTTCAAAGTTCATCCTAATAGCCTACCAAATTACCCTCTTATTTACTTTGATATTTTCTGTCATTCTACCATAAAGATTACCCACTTTGGATACCTTACTCATTATTGAATTATCCTTGAAACCGTCAACTCCAAATGGTACTCCGTTGAGTCCATTCTCCTGTATTCGACACTAAGTTTATATTACTTGATGACTTGAGAGTTCAAAGGCTTGAACACCTTGTGAGATATGATAAACTTATGATGATGACATTTATTGGGTCCTTGGACCCCACCTAACTGATATGCCTGTGCAAATAGGGCTGGTCCAGTCCTGGGAGGAGCACCCGAATTCATTACGGCCGTACGGGAGTGATAAGGATACCGGGATGTTTGGCATTGCATCACTATTTCCTGATTATGGTCATCATACTTCCTGTATTGTGTGAACTGATATATGAACCAATTCGTGAGCTATATACTTGAGCATGACCTGAGTTTTACTATCATTGTATCAAGCTACTATTCTGAGATCTGGTATTGCTTCTTTGATATCCGTTCATCCTATTACCTGTCCTGTGTGAATATTTATATGACTCCGAACCTGAGCCTTAATATGAATTTCTGAGTATGCCTATGTTTTCATACTACTGTTATACATTCACTGACATGTTATCTTGGTTAACTGCCTGTTCTTGATACCATTCATGTTCTTACCTAAATTATCATGTGTTCCTGATCCTTTGATTTAAGGATTTGAATTCTACTGGGCTAGTTAGCTCACCCATCCTTCCTTTTCAGGTAATCAAGATGAGGGAGAAGTGTAAAATGGGCTGTGTGCAGAGTGGACACCGATGACGAGTCAACCAACCATTTACTGCTTTAGTTGCGTACTTGTAAAGTGTTATGAGTAGTAGCTACTCATCCTTACTCCTCACTTAGTGTGTAATGAGGAGCTTTATGTAATAAGACTTCCGCAGACTGCGTTATAATGAATAAATATAATGTTATTACTTTGTGCCTGTTTTCTGTCATTTCCCAATAAATAGCCTTTTATTAGGACGTGACATGCACAGCCATACTTGCCCAAGTCGGACTCTTGCCCATTATTCCTCTCAGATCCGAGTTGGGAATAATCACCCATAAGTACCTCGTCTCTGCATCTTTTTGGGCAAGGCCGGATTCTTTAGTTCGCTGAGCAAGAGAGCTTCATCTTTCTCCCTTCTGGAGGCGTCCCACAGGCTACACAATTCTTCTTCCCTTCTTCCCTTTATTTCTTCGATTTCATGCATGCATAGCTTCGTTTTCTTCTAGTTTAGCATTAGATCACGACACACACCTATTCTAACACCCACAGGGGTTGAAAGCCCCAATCCTGTGAGTTCCCCCCATAATAGTTCATGTTCATGTGTTTTTCATTGAATAGATCTTCTACACACGAGTTCTAATGGGTGTTTTGTTTGTTTAAATCACTTTGGCAGTGTTTAGAGGTCAGAGCAAGGTGAGGCTCTTGCCCCTCGGCCGGCTGAGCAGCAGGAAGACGAAGACCCAAGTCTCCATCCACTGAAGAAGAAGGCGACGACCGCTGTGTTGCGATCAAGAAGGCGTCGTTGCCTACGTCGCGTTCACGTTAAAGCATCGCGACGCCCACTCGGTTGCGTTATCAGGTACGCCTTCTCCTTCATCCTTCCTTTCCAAGGTAGTCAGTCCTCCATCTGAACATCAAGAGGCGACTGCATTGGTGGCGATCACGGTCAGTTCTTAATCCCTACACCTTTACAATCAATTTCAAAAGGGGATACAAATCCCGTGATTACATTAGGGTGATCTCCTCCTCCTCTGGTACTTTAACTAGTCTCTCACAAGTACTTCACCGAGTTGGTAACTCTCCCCTAAGGGCTTATGACAAGTATTTATATATTAGGATTGTTAGGAGTCCTATTGTAACTAGAGATGATGTTGTAGTTTTAGCTTGATCCCTTCCATGGCTAGAGGATTCCCATCCCAATTGGAGTGGGAAACCTTTAGAAAAACTCCTTTTAATGGTGCATGAACTTAGATTAATATGGAAGTCTAATGATGTTTAAATTTCTGAGTTTGTAGTTTCCTAACTCCTGGTAGAAGTCCTATCCGGTTCAGAACTTCCATATAAGTCATTTTTGTAATAGATCTTCCTATTTAGTTTAGTTCTAGAGATCAGGTTCGGAATCCACTATTGGATTCAGTCACGTTTTATGGTCCATACTTTCCATGTTTATCTTAACTACTCCTTTTTATTATTGGGTATAAAAATTAACAAGTGTTTTATAGTTTAAAAATGATCGGTAACTTCGTCATATACAATGTCCACTTCGTTTTGATCGTGATCAGTCGAAGTTCACTTCAACTGGTGACATTATATCTTGGTCAATCGATTGGATATATCGATTTCCCTTAAACATTGATTGCGGACCAACATCGATTGTCCTTTAAACATCGATTGCGGACCAATATCAATTGCTTCTTTAAACATTGATTGCGGACCAACATCGATTGCCCTTAAACATCGATTGTGAACCAACATCGATTGTCCTTTAAATATCGATTGCAGACCAACATCGATTGCTTCTTTAAACATCGATTGCGGACCAACATCGATTAGTTATTTAAACATCGACATCAATTACTCCTTTAAACATTAATTGCTAGCTAACATCGATTGTTCATTAACATCGATTGCCATTTTGCACATCGATTGCCTTAAGCAAACATCGATTGTTGTTATATTCCTACCGATTGTTGTTAAAAACATAGTTCTATATCGATTGATGACCAGCCCATACCAATTGTTGACTGTTTTATCCATTGCCCTACTGATTGGTGTGTTTTTAATCAAACTTTTCTACAATTTATTAAATTTATTTATTTTTTATTATTCCTTTTCATTTAGGATTTTAAAAATTCAGGTTGTTACAAGTCTTCAACAATATCTTCTTCTTCTTCTATCTCTTCTTCTTCTATTCTCTTAATAGAAGGGTTATAGGGTGTTTGGTTGCAATTTGTTACCTCTTTTTTCTCTAAAATTAAAATATATATATATTCACTAACACATGTTTGGTAAGACAATTTTTTTTTTAGAGAAAGAATTCCACCTGTCTAAAACTCTCTTCAGAAAAAAACAACTCTTCACCATTTTTTTTTTAACTCTCGCACCCCGCACCCCGCACCCCGTGCCCCTCCTCCTCCTCCACCCCCCCTGCGTCGTGCCCTCCCACCCCCCGCCCTCCCTGCGCCCTCCTCCTCCTCACCCCCGCATGTGCCTCCTCCTCCTCCTCCTACCCCCCCCCCCCCCCCCCCGTCAGCGCCCTCCCCGCCCCCTGTGCCCCCTCCTCCTCCTCCACCCCCCCTGCATCACCCCCTCCCCCCCCCCCGCGCCCTCCTCCACCTCCCCCCTCCCCCCCCCCCAATGGCGCACCCCTACGCCTGCCTCCTCCTCCTCCCCCCAACGCCCTCCTGCCCTCTGTGCACCCTCCTCCTCCACCCCCCCCCCCCCCCCCCCGCGTTGCTCCCTCCCCCCCCCCCTCAGCGCCCCCTGCGCCTCCCTCCTCCTCCTCCCCCCTGTCGGCACCCTCCCCGCCCCCTATGCCCCCTCATCCTCCTCCCCCCCCCCTACCGGTGCCCTCCTGCACCTCCCTCCTCCTCCTCCTCCCCCCCCACCGCCGGAGCCCCCCTGCGCCTCCTTCCTCCTCCTCCTCCCCTCTGTCGGCGCCCTCCCTACCCCCTGTGCCCCACCTCCTCCTCCCCCCCCCCCATGGCTGGCACCCCCCTGCGCCTCCCTCCTCCTCCTCCTCCCCCCCCGCTGGCGCCCTCCCCGCCCCCTGTGCCCCCTCCTCCTCCTCCCCCCTATCGGTGCCCCCCCTGTGCCTACCTCCTCCTCCTCCACCCCCCACCGGCGCCCCCCCCCCCCCACCCCACCGCGCCAGTGACCCTATGCACCCCCCCTCCTCCTCATCATCATTTTTATTATAAAAAAATAATAGTGAAAAGTGTCTACCAAACGTGTCTTTACAAATTTTAAAAATTATACTAATTTTACCAAACAAATAATAACAGATTTTCTCGATTTCAAAATTTTAGTCAAAAATTGGCACACTATAATTTTTTATTTAGAAATAGTTTTTTTTTAAATTGCAACCAAACACCCTATTAGTTTCATCAAATAAAACATGAACTCTTTGTTCAATAATTGAAGTTTTTCTATTGAACACCCTATATCCTCTAGGTTTTGAAATGTATCCTAATAGAAAACCTTCATCACTATTAGCATATAATTTTCCTAGATTATCTTTACCATTGTTCAAAATGAAACACTTACAACCAAAAGGTCGAAGGTGACTGACGTTTGGATTTTTCTCCTTGTACAACTCATAAGGTGTCTTCTTCAGTATTGGTCTAATCATGCATCTATTGATAATGTAGCAAGTTGTGTTGACTGCTTCTGCCCAAAAGTATCTTGGTAGATTATATTTTGTAAGCATTGTTCGGGCCATGTCTAGCAGTGTTCTGTTCTTTCTTTCTGCTACATCATTTTGTTGAGGTGTTCTTGGTGTAGAGAAGTTATGTTCAATGCCATTTTCTTCACAGCATTTGACAATTCTTCATTTTTGAATTCTCCACCTTGATCAGATATGATACTGATTATTTGATATTTCTTGTTCTTCTGTACTAACCTACTGAACGTCAGGAAGACTGAGAAGGTTTCTGATTTAGCTTCCAAAAATGATACCTATGTGTATCTTGAGTAATCATCCACAATTACATAGTCATAGACCTTTCCTCCAAGACTTACTGTTCTTTTACGTCCAAATAAATTCATATGAATGAGTTCCAATGGTTTAGAAGTAGTTACCATCTTTTTGGATTGAAAAGATGTCTTGGTCTGCTTCCCTTTTGCACAAGTTGTACAAATTCCAGATTTCTTTAATTTCAACTTCGGAAGACCTTCATCCAGATCATGCTTGATTAATTTTTTGATCACTGAGGTGCTAGCATGTCCTAGTCTTATATGCCATAAATCATTCTCTTCACTTTCAATTCTACCAACTAAAGAGTGTACAAATTCTTGACTCTAAGTGCTTCGAAGACTATTTTTCCATCCATTAGAATAATGCACTTGTCATTATGAAATTTTATTAAGTGACCTTTATCACATAATTGACTGATACTAATGAGGTTATGCTTCAATCCCTCAACACACATAACATCTTCTATTAGATTTTTTCCTTTTGTTCCTATTGTTCCACATCCTATCACTTTTCCTTTTCCATTGTCACCATATGTAACTTGACCAATTTCACTTCTGAAACTTGTGAATAATTTTCTGTCACCTGTCATATGCCTTGAGCATCCACTATCTAAGTACCATTTGGATGCTTTCACGCGCCCCTGCAAGCAAAGTTATGTTGAGACTTTTGATACCCAAACTTTCTTGGGTCCTTGAAGGTTAGTTTTCGGAATCCAATGCCATTGTCTAGTGGTGCATGTGCTAACAATGTGTCCTAATCGATTGCAATGACTACAACACAAATCATATGTATGTTTTGACTTTATAGTGTTGTTAGTCTTAACTTTCTGTTTGTGAATATATTGATTAACCTTTTTGGGATTTTTAATTAATTTTTCTTTTACAAACTTATGAGTTAGATATTGTTCAGGATAAACAATTTTCTCTTCATCTATTGGTGGTTTATATCTTACTCTATACTTCTTTTTGCATGTTCTAGCACCTTTTAATTTTACCACTAAGGATGTTTTACAGTTTGTTTTTTTGTCTATGAAAGCTCTTAAATAATCATTTTCTTCTCTTAATTTTTCTTCATCTTTTAATTTATTTAGATTAGTTTCAAGTTCCATAATTTTACCATTTCTTAGTTTTTAAATCTTCACATAATAATTCATTTGTTCTTTTAGTTTCAACTAGATGTTGTCCTAATCTTTCCATTTCAGTTTTTAGAAAAGTATTGGATTTTTCTTGGTTTATCAGATTTAGCTTAACTACTTTCATTTATTTAACTACTGTTTTATATTTATCATACAATTCATTAAATGCATCTTCTAGACTATCGGAATAAGACTCTGAACATGAAGAAAATGAGGTTTCATAGGTTACTTGATCTAGTCCTGCCATGAATACTAGATTTACTTGTTCTTCTTCTAATTCTAAGCTTGATGTGTCTGAACTTGTCACTTCCTCATTATCACAAGCTGCTGCCATTGCCTTCTTCTTGTATCCTTCGCATTTCTTTTCTTTCTCCTTCTTTTTCTCACGCTTGTCAGCCTGATCTTTTCTTTTGAGCTTTGGACATTCAGATCTGAAGTGTCATGGCTGCTTGCATTCATAACATGTTGGTTCTTTGCTCTTCTTGTCCTTCTTGAAGTATCTCTTGGATCCATACTTCTTCTTCTTAGCAAGAATTCTTTGAAGTCTTCTAGACAGCATTGCTTCATTATCACTATTTTCAGATTTTTCCTTAAGAG
This sequence comes from Colocasia esculenta, assembly GCA_014218235.1. Classification (NCBI taxonomy): domain Eukaryota; kingdom Viridiplantae; phylum Streptophyta; class Magnoliopsida; order Alismatales; family Araceae; genus Colocasia; species Colocasia esculenta. The sequence continues at coordinate 25,164,951 of CM024759.1, forward strand.
TCTTCAGAAGATGAAGAGGAGGAATCTGCAACTTTTAAGGCATTTGGCATTTTCTTTTTCCAAGAACTCTCTGAAAATCTTTCCATGTTAATCTCATGAGCCATGAGAGAGCCAATCAGTTTATCAATAGAAAGTTCTATAAAGTCATGTGCTTCTTCAATCGTAGTTACTTTGGGAGTCTAAGAATGAGTTAGTGATCTAAGAATTTTTCTGACTGTCTCTTCATTTGTAAGATTCTTACCTAATGAACTTAAACCAACTATTATATTAGTAAATCTATTATACATTTGAGTAATATTTTTGTTAGGTAACATTTTAAACTGTTCATACTAAGAGACAAGAATATCTATTCTAGTTTGTTTAACTTTATCAGTTCCTTCATATGTTACATGTAATTTATCCCACATTTTCTTGGCAGTTCTACATGCAGATAACCTATTGAATTTTTTCTTAGATAATACGCAACATATATAGTTTTTAGCCTTATAATTTAGGGACATATTTCGTTTATCAACTATTGATAATGTTGAAATACCATCAGCAAGGATAACATAATCACCTTGTTCTATTACCTGCCACAGATCAAAGTATGTGCCTCGAATGTCCATTCGCATCTTTCAATATTGGTAATCTTCGCCATCAAAGAATGGTGGTCGTGTTACACACTATCCTTCATAGTTGTAAGCTTTTGCTGTCATCTTTTCTCAAATCTTTCAATTCTTCTGAGAAGACCTCTCTCTGATACCACTTGTTGGTATCAGAAGATTGGAGGAACTTGGCTCTAATACCACTTGTTGGATCGAGATGGAGCTTTAGATGTCCTAGAGGGGGGGTGAATAGAACTGCCAAGAACACTTGGCCTTCTCTACACTGAGAGGTATTGCACCCACTTGCTCCCCAAGCAAGTCTTCCCTTCATAGAGGGGTATTACAACCTCCTACTGCAGTAGGCCCTCCCTTCTACAAAAGGGGAACTACGGGGATCAAACCCCCAGCTGGTTTCTACACTGAAATGAACGCAGTGTCTCTGCTCAGAAAATGAGCAAACATAGAAGAGCAGAAAGATATTACAAATATGAATGAAAGCTCTAACTCTTTCTGACTATGAGGGTAGATAAAAGAAAATCTAGAACACTAAACACCACCTAAAAGCTACTGAGTAAGAGAGCATGGAAGTCGCAACATGAACAGATGGCTCTCTTGAGATCTTGTGCGTTGCCTTCTTTCTTTCTGAGTGTAGTATGTGGTGATCTCACTGTGTACTTCTGCTTGTTCTTGTAATTGTGTACACTCATGCATGTATATATTGTATTTCAAACTTCAGCTCCTTATATAACCTTCAGAGTTTTCAGCTTCCCGTTTGAATGTAGTTGTTTTGAATTCTAGACGTTGTGTCTTGAGAATTTCGACTTCTTGAGAGATCCTATCATCAGATCATCAGATCTTTGAGTCTCAATGGATTCCAAGCTATATAGGTAGCTGCATGGTTCTATTTAGACAACTTTAATAGATACCTGCAAGCACCATACCATGCCAGGTCTTTTCTCTATCTTGGGGTTAGACTTGTGAGATATATAATAATAATAGAAAGTAAGAGACAAGTCGTTTGTAAGAGATATCTATTAGTTTCAAAGAGAAAGTCTGTCCTTTGAATAGTACTAGGTTAGGTGAGTATTAAAAGAGGAATGGACACCTGCTTGGAGCACAGTACAACTGCAAATGAGCTTTTCCTTAAAATCTAGAAACTTGACATTCTGAAGGACGCTTACAGATGTCTTTGTAAGACACGTAGCAGTCTTGAAAACATACTATGAATCTGAACTTCAGATATGTTAGTAATAGGAAATATTAAATAAAAGAATAGAGAAGTACAATCTTCATTAGATAAATTATCGTTCAGATAATAGAGAGAATAACACTGTGTAAATCATATATTAATCTTGTTCATTAAATGATAAAATAACGATTAAAAAGTTAATCGAAATAATGATACATTAATCACTTTGTAAATATAACAACATTCGTTACAAAAATCAAGTATAGTTGATAACAGAAGTCGATACCTTACTTCAACTTTTCAGGAGTCGGAGTAGGTCAACAATCGATATGAAGATAACATTTAAATCACCGATCAGTACAGATATAAATTATTTGTTCATTAATCGATAGAAAGATAACATTTAAATCACCAATCGGTATAGATATAAATCATTTGTTCATCAATCGATAGAAAAATAACATTTAAATCACCAATCGGTACAGATATAAATTATTTGTTCATCAACTGATAGAAAGATAACATTTAAATCACCAATCAATACATATATAAATTATTTGTTCATCAATCGATAGAAACTTGGTCACCAATCGGAAGGAGTAAATGTCAATCGATATAATAAAATAAAGCAATCGATATGAAACAATCGATTGGTCAAGAAAACAACATAAATGGTCAAAGTGAGATATTCGACTGGCCAGAATATAACGCAATCGGTTGAAATGAAACATCGGATACGAAAAAGTGTAAGACGAAGTTAGCTTCGGATATGATGAAGTGAACTTCGTACATGACAAAGTGAACTTCGTATAAAACAGAAAACAACGTTGTCGATTGAAGCTAAAGATCGTATAGAACTTCGGATAAGACGAAGTTAGCTTCGTATATGACGAAGTGAACTTCATATAAAATATATCATAACATTGTCGGTCGAAGTGAAACTTCGGATATGACGAAGTTAGCTTCGTATAAGACAAAGTTGAACTTCGACTGATCACAACCAAAAACATGCATGGCGAAGTGTAGCTTCGTATATGACGAAGTAGACTTCGGATATGACGAAGCTAGCCTTGTATATGACGAAGTAAGCTTCGACTGATCATCATAAAAACATGCATGATGAAGTTGAATTTCAAATGACTAAGTTACAAATCAGTGTAAATCTTTATGAAGCGATGGAAAATACAATATTCATGAGATAAAGAATGATATTGAAATATATTAAGGATAATTATGATAAGCATGAGTTTTGTTATCACCAAAATAAAAGGATAATATATAAGAGTTGTAGCACCCTGGAAAATTTAATAAGTAAAAAAAATAAATAAATGGAAATAAATAATTTCCATAATATCAGATTATTTAAAACATATGTACCTCTATCGTATGTGCTAAAACACATCGAACAATTTCGTAACAATTATAAATCGACCCCAAACATTATTACTAAATGTTTCACAAAGAAATTTGTGCCAAGAAAAATCGGATTAGCCAAGTTTAAAGTGTTTCGCGACTTAATTCATGAATAAGTCTAAAAATCATTATCACACGTACTTGGATGAGTCAGAAAATTAAATAAAAATCATATACGGACTTCAAATAATATCCTCTAATGACCCATCAGGAAATTTGGGTCAATAAAAATTATTTGGGCTAGGTTTAAGAGTTATTGTGACCGATTATCCAAATTAGGAAACAAGTCGGAAAACCGTTAACACGGAAATATGACACAACCATAAATTAAATAAAAATGTTGGGGAGACTTCCAACATTATATATTAATGACCTAATATTATAATTGGGCCAATGGATAACATTTGGCCCAAAAATCAAATGAAGCAAGAAAATGCATGGAAATTCGTAGCTTAAATAAGCTGAAATTAGAAAGAGGTAATTAGAGTTGAATTGGGAAGAGATCTTGCATTCTTGGCAACCCAAATTCGTGCTTAACTATGGTGGGAGGTTTCCTAAAGCCTTGCAGACTCAAATGGAGGAAGAAATCTTCAAAATAGGAAACTAATAAGCCAAAACTGCAACCCTAGTTTCCTTGTCACAATAGGACTCCTAAACACCATGGTTGCTTAAATACTCTCCACCAAACCCTAGGGAATGAAAATATACATTGTTGGGGTCGTGGGAGGCTGGTCTTGAGCACCCAAAGGACGAGGAAACTGCCCCAACTCGGAGCTTCTTCCCTGTTGCGTTCTGCTTCAACCTGTGCAGACAACCCTTCTTGTGGTCGACCAAAGGTGAGTCAAACCATAACCAAACCTTGCAAGGCTTATACCCCTGGAAAGAGGGTCACATCTACTTCCTAACCCAACTAGAATGCCCAATTTTTGTGCAGTATACATGGAGTATTAAATGTTCTTCAAACAGTGGTCTGAACAAGGGATTTCTGAAGAATGAGACTTCATCAACCCAGAAGGTAGGTTTTATCAGGTAAAACCTTAAAAAATCTATATCAATGTGTAGAGCATCAAGTTAACTTTCGTTTCCCACTGATTTCATTGAATTCCAATGAGTACATGTAGAGCTATAGGCGTTTTGCCAAAGTCGCGCACGTTTGAGACTTTTTACATTCGTGTTGATTTATCATGCATCTCAAAGCTGTTTAAAATTATTTAAAAATAATAATTATCTCCTCTATCATGTTCCCAACAACTTTCATGTTGAGACTTTTGTCTGAAAAGCCCTAGTTTAGAAGATATAAGCATTGTATGGATCGAACCCCCTTGAGTGCAGTTTTTCTGCATTTTCGGTTTGAACCTTGAACCGCGTCCGATTCAGAGGACGCGTTTCAAGAGTCTGGTATCGCGACGCTGCTGGGTGACGCGATCCTCTGAAAGGAATCTACACCACCCGACGCATTTAAGGTGTTGACCCGTCAATGCTGCGTGGGTCTTCGCGCTCGCCTGGGAGTCAACGCCGGTCTGAACCACGACGACAAACCCCAACGCGCTTCAGGCAGTTTTCTTGCCCAATGATTTCCTTAATACATTTTCATGAACGCGTCGCTTCACCCCGACATGATTTGATCATTAACGTGGCCAGGCCTGTGGACGCGATTTGGCTTCTTCGCTGTTTCGACTATTTTGACTGTACACTACGTTTTTAAATGTGTCTACTGTATAGGACGTGTATGTACATGCTTACCCGAGGTCTGTTTAACATGGTATCTAGTGAGTAATTTGCATGTCTTGGGTCTGATCATTTCATGATGTCTGTTTAACGTCTTAAAAGTGATTAACCTATTTAAAAGCTTTAATTACATAAATGTTATTCTAATTGATCCTTAAATGTTATGATCCATTCATGCAACTTGTGATTTAATCTTCCTACTGTTCTACCATGTTTAAATGATAATTGTTATCATAAAACCTTGCAATCCATGATCCTTTAAATGCATAGTTCCATCTCATGTTATATTGTTCAGTGCTTTTCGCGAGTTTGAAACCGGTGGTTTGTGGATTGACACGCGTACATCACTATACACTTGCACATCTAGGCAGCCTTTTCTTGGGGATTTGGAAGCTCTCTATCAGTCATTCCGAATCGGTAGACTAGCGACCTTTTCTCTAAGACCTCCGTAAATCTCTGTTCTTCATGGATTCCCACATGAAGACCAAGTTGGTTGTACCATTGAAGTTTCCTAGAGATAGTGTGCACTTCCTCTCTCATCTTGTTCTCGTGAGTGTGATTTACAATCTAGACTAAAGCCATTAATGTAAAGATTGAACTAAAGTATAAATCATACCGTTATGCTGCCAAATTTATTTCTTGATCATTGTTATCATGAAATCATATTCAATTTACTTATTACTCGTTCTCATCATCATCATGAACATGACATTACACATGCTTACTTATTGAAACTCTCATTGGCCATTATTAATGACTGTGGGTACCTACATTTAAATTTTAAGTGAGATGCTGACCGGGCACGGCGAGTGTCCAAGGGCTCAAGTCTAGCCCCAATGACGGAAAGTCATAAATATATTGTTAACCATGGGGTAAAATGATTACTGGCGTTGCATCTGCGCTGGGAGTCGTGCGTGCGTGTTGAATGATAGATACAATAACCACATACACGTGTCCTAGTTTGGATTTCAAGATGAATCTTTTCTTGGTGTACATTAGTGTCTTCGTGCCTGATTATGTGAATCGTGTTAAAAGCTCGTGCTCGCACGTGCTTGCTTGCGTGATATGGTCATCCTACATTTAATGCAATTAGTGATATCTTGCGTTCTTGACATCAAGTGAAATCTTGCGTGCTTGTATAAAGTGAAATTTTGCTAGTTCTATCTTGTTATATCCTTCTAGATCTTGTTCTATCATGATCACTCTATCTAGCTCGTTCACGTATCATGTTTCAATGAGTTTTATTCGTACATGCATATCATGACATTCAGCGTGCTTACCTAGTTCTAAATTGCTAATCACTTATATCATTGCCCGCACATTGAGATATAAATCCTACTAGGCTAGTTTGCTCATTCCCTACTTTTACCCAATCTAGGTGACTATGATGTCCAAGAGAAAGAGCAAGTCGAGGATGGGAATGTGTCTGAGTGATGAGCATTCCAAATATGAGTTTATCTATAGTTAGTTTATTTTGAGTGTTAGAACGTGTAGTAGGAAGTGAGGAATAAAATATACTTTTCTATTTATTGAGTCTTAGGCCTGTAATAGTTTCCATTTGGAATACAATGAGTTGAGATTTAAATACAAGATTAGTTGAGTTCAATATTTGGGCCCTATGATGATGTATGTTGTTATACATTTAGTGCGTGCTAGCTAGAGGCTTATTTGTCGACTGTTCACGTCTGGGGCTATCGACTCGAATTATTCTGAATAATTTATATCCGCTGTGTAACGCTCGGGACGTGACAGTTTAGTGGTATCAGAGCTTAGGAATTGCTAAATAGGATATATGTCTCAGGGTTAGGAGATACCTATGGAACCTAGGTCATGGAAATTAAATATAGTACCTAGTGAGGATGGGTAGAGACTGGGATTATGTTAGAATGAACAAAACACTCCTTACCTATTGACTCTTGTAACGTATCTAGAGACATTAATTAGTTTCCATCCTTTTCTCAGGAACCCTCATAACTTTTACACTCAACTACAATGGCTCACTGTAAGACCCCGGATTTTTTACTCTCTTTATATATCTGTATGTATGTGAATGGTGTGTTGGGTGTTCGGTTGTTGTGTGCTTAGCATGCGTAGTTCATTGTGCCTACTATAAGTTTTATCCTTCTTTTGAATATGAGCATGTGCGTATATCTGTATTTATATATATATATATAGATACGGGTGTATGGTAATTAATGCGGAAGTGAACAACTAAACAACTAGAGGTGTATTATGAATACCAAGAATCTCTGACTTAGGATACTTGAGTAACACTATGCACGTGCTATCTAATTATTGAAGAATATCCTATACTACCTATTTTATGGAACTTTGTATGGAAGTGTATGAAGTACATATGTGTAAGTACGTATGTATGTTATCTTATATGTGTGACAATTGTATACTTAATTCTACATGCATAACACCTTGGTGTATTTGCGTATGCATATGTATATTTGGTTGTAAATGTTGTTATTGCATGGTTTAGTTAATGTGTACATTGTACTTCGTGCATTTCATGTACGTAAAGAGTTCAAGCATAGTAGGTGTAATTAGTGGTCATATTGGGATTCTATACTCCTCATGAATAACATGCATATATCTTTATGATGATTAGGCGAGAATAGTCAATTGGATCAATTATGCATATAGTATATATTAAGAAATCCTATACATGTAATACTTAAGCAATGTTAGGTAAAGTTGTGTAAGTTAATCAAATTACCGGTGCGCATATTGTACCCATCTGTTTCAATCATAATGTACATAAGTATGCTATACCAGTGTGTGTATACTATATATATATGTCAAACCAAGTGTGTGTATGCGAGGACTATTTTATCGAATGGATTATTCCTAACTAGCATAAATCATATCATCTCCTAATGATTTGCGAAGCCCTCATAATTCTCGTCATTTAAATTGCCGTGTGTTGAGTCGTACATGTGTAAAATATCACGTACGTACAGGTAGGTGTCTACGTACATTTTATCTTAGTATGTTTATGTATGCTTGTGTATGTATATAGATATTTATGTATATATTAATTGGTATAATTAATGTGCATATGGTTATACTAAATGTAAATAATTTGTGTAATGAATGGTGATAGTATGTATACCCTACTATATACATAATGCATGTATACATGCATTACATGCATAGTTTCTGCATAACTTAGGGTTCTGGCCGAAGGCACATTGGCGTCAAGCCCAGGCCATTGATCTAGTGTCAGTGTCCAGACATGGACGCCAACACTAACTCCGGCGTCCAGCGATATGGACGTCAATCTCTCTGGCCTGCATGCGCAGCAGAGCTGCAAGTTTCTGAAGCAAGGCAAGCCAACCATTGGGGGATGTCCCCCAACGGCTCTGAAGGGTGTCCTATCACCCTAGTGAGTGGGAGAGAGACTCCCTTAAGTCTGAACCTGAAATGGCTCTCCCCACTCTTTCCCTTCACCTTGCAAGAGGAGAAATAGAGAAAGAAAAACCCTAGAGAAAAGTCTGTGAGAAAAAAACCCCTTTTAGCACCCCCAAATCCGACCCCCTGGAGGTTGATCCGGCCATCTACGGCGACAAGAAGGAAGCTGGAGCAAAGGAGAAGGCCTACCCATCATCCCCTTGCTGTGGAACTCACCCAGGAGCCCGGAGGAAGGCGATCTAGAGGGCGTTTCTGCAACTTCTTGGGACTGCCCAAGGAGGTCTTCACCAAGCCATAAATCCCTTGGAGGAATTTGTGAAAGGCAAGTGACCTATCTATGGTGTCCCCGTATGAGTCTAGGTGGGTTTTGCTATTTTTATGGATTTTTCCTCGAGTCCTAGACCCTCCTATTCACCCAAGATTCAGAGCTCGGGTCTGTGTTTCTGCACAGACCTGGTTCGACGGCAAGGTCCCTGGACGCCTGTGATGAGCTTGGCGTCCATCGACCATGCCGCTGACCCTGAGTCAGCGGCCAGAGACCGCCGTCTAGTTCCTCTGGACAGAACAGTGAGCTGTTCTGTCCTCCTTATGCATTAATTTCGGTATGTTTTCCGTGATGAGGATATATGGTAAACCTTATACTCTATGTATATCGTTAGTTGTGATGTGTGGATGAATGTGGTGTGATGGTGAATGTGGGATAATGGTATCTTTTAAACTTGTGAGCATGACTTATAGATAATGTTGCAAATCCTTGTTCATGATTTGAGTTAGTATGAATGCCTTGGTTTTAGCCTAATCATGAAGATCAGTGGGTCAGCATCTGTGTTTATAAATTTTGGTAACTTATCCATGCTTGTGCAATTTGTAAATAAGCTCGGTTCGGTGGAAATAGAAGCATGCAAGAATGGTTTGTAGGGTTCAATCCATAGATGTATGAATTAGGGTAATTTTGTATCCTAAATTCCTGCATATGTTAGTAGCTTATATTTAAACAGCAAGTGGCTAAATTACAAGATGTGCTAGACCCCATGTTAACTTAAGTTGTTAATAGCATGCTAATTAGGTATTTTATTTTCTGTAAATCCTATTTAGCTCAGAAAAATCTGAAAATTTGAATGTATGATCTTGAACCCGAAAACAGCGTGTGGTTAAAATTTCAGGTCATTTAGATCAGTAAATAAAAAGTTATGTATTTTCATGTGAATTGTGATAATCTACGTATACTATCGAAATGTGCTTAGTTAGTGTCTAAAACCAACTTGATCGGTAAACTTCCTGTGTTAAACTCCCGAAATCTGTAGTAGCATGATTAGGAGAAAAACGAAGACACAATGTGCATGAGAAAAATGAAGGAGATGTGAGTGTTATGTGTAAAATACATGTTAAAACTCGGTATGGGTAAAGTGTAAAAGTTGTGCCTATGTGACACTGCTACCCTAGAGGCACCGGGAGCCGTATATAGAAAAGTCCCTATAGAAGGCTCCATGTGATATAAGTTTGTCCCAAAGGCATTGGGAAAACCCCGGAGGTGGACAAGTACCACTGGATAGGGTGGAGAGGGCTTCTCCCGGTCTGCGCAGTTACCAAGATTCACCGCTGTATTGCATAGGTGGTGAGTATGTGTATAAGTTGTGTAAGTGTTGTGTCATGTGTTGTGTTATGAGTTGTGTTGAGAGCTGTGCTAAGGAATGAGCACGAGCTATGAGACATTGTTAGTGTCCTCTACTGGTGGTTAGGACTATGTGTCATGGCAAATCGCTTAAGTAATGAAAAATGAGTAAAATGTGAAATATGTGAATATGGCACGTGGTAAGTGCCCAAGATGCACGTGGTAAGTACAAACGATGTGATATGTGAAAGTGAAAGAGAAAATGATGTAGAAATGAGTAAATTGTATAAGTGTGAACATGTGTACGTGTCAAATGTGTAAAAGTGAACAACGTGAATGAGTAAGTATGAAATCATGTGAAACCGAGAATGTGAGAATGTGTTATTGGAAACCATGTGAAATCAGTAAACTAATGTTGTCATTATCATGCTTATGTGTGCATAAATGCCTAGAATCCATGTTAGGGATAATTAGTGAAAATGAGTGCAAGATAGCTTGATTACTTGTTCACATGATGTGTTTTATGTATTATTGTAGCTCTCATGTGTAGATTTATAGTCATTGAATCATATGAAATCAGCAATCTAAAGCATGTGAAAAGGTTCGTGTATGTGTTTAAAACTATGTGAAATCCATGCTAGTTGTGTTCCCTTTCATGTGCGTAAATTGTTCATGTTGATAGCTTTCATGTTTTAGCTCTTTAAAAGACTAAAGTTCCTGAGCAAATGGAATAGAGATCATGTGATAGGTGAATTTCATTTTTCAAATCTGAAAGCATGAGTTATGTATAAAATTGTAGAACTTTCATGATAGGTAGAAAACTTGAATTGACTAGCATGCTATGTGTTGTTAATTGTAAAAGTGCATGTAGAAACCACTAAGAATTGTATGTGTATATCATGAGTAGTGTCGCTTGCTGAGTCTTTGGAGTCACTCTTGCTTCGGCGTACAGGTTGACAGGTATCGTGCACTAGAAGGTAGCGTGGCGAGGATCATCATTAGAAGACTATTTTTTGGAGCTGTTACCAGTTGTACTTTTCTTTTGCACAAAAAGGACTGTTGTATGGACAATATTTTGGACATTGTAACTCTCTCTTTATTTTGTATTAATGTGGACATTGTCCTTCTATCTCGCTATTTAGATTATGGAATGTGTGTTGGTGACGGATTAAGAGTTGAGTTGTTTATTTTATTCCGCTGTACTCTATTGCTATCCAGGTACATATCAACCTATCGACCAGTGTTGGGTAAATGTCCCACTGTGACGACGCCCTTTATACCGATGGGGATTGGTATAATCGTACCGGTATGAAGAGGGTCGTTACACTCACAATCAGTGGCAAGCTATGCAAGAAATTGTGGCAGGACTCACACAGGCCCTACAAAATGTGGTTCAGATTGGAAATCAGGCTGCTGTAGCTAGGAATGGAGCCGGTGATCTACACCGTAATTTTAGGAGTTTAAACCCTCCTCGTTTCTTTGGATCTCCTGACCTAGACGAGGAAGAGAATTGGCAAGAGGAGATAGAACAAATTTTCCAAGTGATGCAATGCATAACAGGGAGAAGGTGGTACTGGCTACTTTTCAATTCACTAAGGATGCCCGAGCATGGTGGAAGGCCACATCGGCCCACCTGCCTAATGTTGGCGAACTGGAATGGGCAGGTTTCCTGGAGATTTTTCGAGGAAAGTACTTCTCGGAGAGGGTCAAGGAGAAGAAGGCAGCGGAGTTTGCCGCACTGAAGCAGAAAGGAATGTTCGTGCGCCTGGCTGTGTATGCCCCACATCTGGTGGGAACAGAAAGATTAAAGGCTAACCATTTCATGGATGGGCTCAGGCCCATGTTCATTGAAAAGCTCGGACCACACAACATCCAAACCTACACTGAGATGGTCCAAAGAGCTCAACTGGTAGAAGACACTATGGCTAAGGTGGAAGGCATAAAGGGAAAAGACATCTCAAAGCCGACCTTTATAAAAAGGGGAGCAGTCGATACAACTGGAACTTTCCCCAATAACAACAACTACAACAACAACAAAAGGCCAACCACTGGGAAGGACTATGGCATAGAGAAAAAGATCAAAGTAGAAGAAACAACGACAGTGGAGCATTGTAAATTTTGCGACAAGCCTGGGCACCAAGCGGACAAGTGCTGGAAGAAGGCCGGGGATGCCTACGATGTGGGAGTCAGGAACATCGTATACCAAACCGTCCCATGCTAAAAGACCAAGTTGGAAGGAACCAGGGAGTGGTAAAGAGTCAAGGACGCGTGAATGCAATAATGCAAGCGGAGCTCCCGGAAGGAGGTATGATTGTTAAACCCCTAGACTGATCTTATGATGTTTTTCTTATTAGTACATTTCTAAGTGGGGGAGATTACTAAGGAGAGATTAGAAAGGAATAATCTAGTAATTATACCATAGTTCATCTGGAGGATTAAGATGGAGTTATGTCAACTGTGGAAGGAAAATAGGAGTGGAAGGAACCAAATGAATAGTACGGGTGGCTATAGGTGTAGATGTTGGACTAGCATCCACGATGTTGAAACAAGTTAGAGGAATTAAATCTGAAACGACCTCAAGGATCATAACTATCAAAGCCAATTAATGATCTATGAATTTGAAGACCAAATTCTCTTAAGTGGGGAAGGGTGTAGCACCCCGGAAAAAAATTGAATAAATAGAAATAAATAATTTCCATAATATCATATTATTTAAAACATACGTACCTTTATCGTATGTGCTAAAACACAATGGAATATTCCGTAAAAATTATAAATCGACCCCAAACATTATTACTAAATGTTTCACAAAGAAATTTGTGCCAAGAAAAATCGGATTAGCCAAGTTTAAAGTGTTTCGCGACTTAATTCATGAATAAGTCGAAAAATCATTATCACACGTACTTGGATGAGTCAGAAAATTAATAAAAAATTATATACGAACTTCAAATAATATCCTCTAATGACCCATCAAGAAATTTGGGTCAATAAAAATTATTTGGGCTAGGGTTAAGAGTTATTGTGACTGATTATCTAAATTAGGAAACAAGTCGAAAAACTGTTAACACGGAAATACGACCCAACCATAAATTAAATAAAAATGTTGGGGAGACTTCCAACATTATATATTAATGACCCAATATTATAATTGGGCCAATGGATAACATTTGGCCCAAAAATCAAATGAAGCAAGAAAATGCATGGAAATTCGTAGCTTAAATAAGTTGAAATTAGAAAGATGTAATTAGAGTTGAATTGGGAAGAGATCTTGCATTCTTGGCAACCCAAATTCATGCTTAACTATGGTGGGAGGTTTCCTAAAGCCTCACACACTCAAATTGAGGAAGAAATCCTCAAAATAGGAAACTAATAAGCCAAAACTGCAACCCTAGTTTCCTTGTCACAATAGGACTCCTAAACACCATGGTTGCTTAAATACTCTCCACCAAACCCTAGGGGACGAAAATATACATTGTTGGGGTCGTGGGAGGCTGGTCTTGAGCACCCAAGGGAGGAGAAAACCGCCCCAACTTAGAGCTTCTTCCCTACTGCGTTCTGCTTCAACCTGTTCAGACAACCCTTCTTGTGGTCGTGGGAGGCTGGTCTTGAGCACCCAAGGGAGGAGGAAACTGCCCCAACTCAGAGCTTCTTCCCTGCTGCGTTCTACTTCAACCTGTGCAGACAACCCTTCTTGTGGTCGACCAAAGGTGAGTCAAACCATAACCAAACCTTGCAAGGCTTATACCCATGGAAAGAGGGTCAAGTCTACTTCCTAACCCAACTGGAATGCCCAATTTGCGTGCAGTATACACGGAGTATTAAGCGTTCTTCAAACAGTGATCTGAACAAGGGATTTCAGAAGAACGAGACTTCATCAACCTAGAAGGTAGGTTTTCTCGGGCCAAACCTTAACAAATCCAATACCAATGTGTAGAGCATCAAGTTAACTTTTGTTTCCCACCGATTTCATTGAATTCCAATGAGTACATGTAGAGTTATAGGCGTTTTTCCAAAGTCGCGCATGTTTGAGACTTTTTTACGTTCGTGTTGATTTATCATGCATCTCAAGGCCGTTTAAAATTATTTAAAAATCATATTCTCTCCTCTGTCATGTTCCCAACAACTTTCATGTTGAGACATTTGTCCGAAAAGCCCTAGTTTAGAAGATATAAGCGTTGCATGGATCGAACCCCCCTGAGTGCAGTTTTTCTGCGTTTTCGGTTTGAACCTTGAACCGTGTCCGGTTCAGAGGACGCGTTTCAAGTGTCTAGTATCACGACGCTGCTGGGAGATGCGATCCTCTGAAAGGCGTCTGCACCACCCGACGCGTTTAAGGCGTTGACCCGTCACGCTACGTGGGTCTTTGCGCTCGCCTGGGAGTTAGCGCCGGTCTGAACCGCGGCGGCAGACACCGACGCGTTTCAGGCGGTTTTCCTGCCCAACGATTTCTTTAATACATTTTCATGAACGCGTCCCTTCACCCCGACACGATTTGATCATTAACACGGCCAGGCCTGTGGACGCGATTTGGCTTCTTCACTGTTTCGACTGTTTTGACTGTACACTACGTTTTTAAATGCGTCTACTGTATAGGACGCGTATTTATATGCTTACCCGAGGTATGTTTAACATGGTATCTAGTGAGTAATTTGCATGTCTTGGGTCTGATCATTTCATGATGTCTGTTTAATAGCTTAAAAGTGATTAACCCATTTAAAAGCTTTAATTACATAAATGTTATTCTAATTGCTCCTTAAATGTTATGATCCATTCATGCAACTTGTGATTTAATCTTCCTACTGTTCTACCATGTTTAAATGATAATTGTTATCCTAAAACCTTGCAATCTATGATCCTTTAAATGCATAGTTCTATCTCATGTTATATTGTTAAAGTGCTTTCCGCGAGTTTGAAACCGGTGGTTTGTGGATTGACACGCGTACATCACTATACACTTGCACATCTAGGCAGCCCTTTCTTGGGGATTTGGAAGCTCTCTATCGGTCATTTCGAATCGGTAAACTAGCGACCTTTTCTCTAAGACCTCTGTAAATCTCCGTTCTTCATGGATTCCCACATGAAGACCGAGTTGGTTGTACCATTGAAGTTCCCTGGAGATAGTGTGCACTTCCTCTCTCATCTTGTTCTCGTGAGTGTGATTTACAATCTAGACTAAAGCCATTAATGTAAAAATTGAACTAAAGTATAAATCGTACCGTTATGCTGCCACATTTATCTCTTGATCATTGTTATCATGAAATCATATTCAATTTACTTATTACTCGTTCTCATCATCATCATGAACATGACATTACACATGCTTACTTATTGAAACTCTCATTGGCCATTATTAATGACTGTGGGTATCTACATTTAAAATTTAAGTGAGATGTTGACCGGGCACGGCGAGTGTCCAAGGGCTCCAGTCTAGCCCCAATGACAGAGAGTCATAAATATATTGTTAACCATGGGGTATAATGATTACTAGCGTTGCATCTGCACTGGGAGTCGTGCGTGCGTGTTGAATGATAGATACAATAACCACATACACGTGTCCTAGTATGAATTTCAAGATGGATCTTTTCTTGGTGTACATTAGTGTCTTCGTGCCTGATTATGTGAATCGTGTTAAAAATTCGTGCTCGTGCGTGCTTGCTTGCGTGATATGGCCATCTTGCATTTAATGCAATTAGTGATATCTTGCGTTCTTGACATCAAATGAAATCTTGCGTGCTTGTACAAAGCGAAATATTACTAGTTCTATCTTGTTATATCCTTCTAGATCTTGTTCTATCATGATCACTCTATCTAGCTCATTCATGTATCATGTTTCAATGAGTTTTATTCGTATATGCATATCATGACATTCATCGTGCTTACCTAGTTCTAAACTGCTAATCACTTATATCATTGCCCGCACATTAAGATATAAATCCTACTGGGCTAGTTTTCTCATTCCCTACTTTTACCCAATCTAGGTGATTATAATGTCCAAGAGGAAGAGCAAGTCGAGGATGGGAATGCGTCCGAGTGATGAGCGTTCCAAATATGAGTCTATCTATAGTTAGTTCATTTTGAGTGTTAGAACGTGTAGTAGGAAGTGGGGAATAAAATGTACTTTTCTTTTTATTGAGTCTTACTCCTGTAATAGTTTCCATTTGGAATACAATGTGTTGAGATTTAAATACAAGATTAGTTGAGTTCAATTTTTGGGCCCTATGATGATGTATGTTGTTATACATTTAGTGCGTGCTAGCTAGAGGCTTATTTGTCGACTGTTCACGTCTCGAGATATTGACTCGAATTATTCCAAATAATTTATATCCGCTGCATAACGCTCGGGACGTGACAAGAGTGGTTCAACACGATGTTCCCCCAACGGCTATCGTGGCTCCTCCAATGGCTTCCCAAAATGTTCCCCCAGTTGCTCTCATTGGCCCCCCATGGCTCAGAAGAGGAGGCTCAGGAACTTGACCCAATGGCGAGTTTATACAATAGACTTAGCAAGTAAAAGAAAATCTAAAACAACAATCTACAATATAGTAAACATTGAAATCAACTAGATAATTCATATATCACATGGCATTCACATGGTATCATATATAAAGCTTTAAAACACATAGCTAATCAAGTACAATTCAAAATACCATCAATCTTTAATGACAATTATCATAGTTAACACATCATGTAACACTTAAACATGTAATTTAATCTAATCAATGTAACAATGATGAACATTACTTAACATGAGATGCATTAATAGTAATTTAACATGTATAGTTATAAAGCAGTAAGCAGTAAGCAATAATAGTAAACAATACAGTAAGCAGTAAGCAATAATAGTAAACAATACAGTAAGCAGTAGCAGTAGCAGTAGCTAGACACGGTGTCCAAATTACCACTAGAAGGTTAGTATAGTTAGTCATTGCCCAATAACCTAGGCAACATAGTGATGAGTCTTGGTTAGCGCGCATAACTGAGAGAAGCTCTATCTACTCTAATCAGCGAACAATGCAAGCGCTGGACACCTCCAAGATTTCAAACTCGTTGCCGTTGAGGCCAGTAGATAGTAAATAATAACGAACTTTCCCATATAGGCATTTCTATAGTACGGCTCCAATATATCTCCCTGTGGTGGTAGTGTCTTTATGGCACATAATAACATGCAAGCACATAAACATATACATACCACACATGCAAGTACAAACTTAAAACAAGAATTTTACTATTTCAGATTAGCAATATATATAAGTTTCAGTAACCTAAATTGTGTTGCTAATTACTGTAATTACATTGATTTAACTTACTTTAACACTTAGTATATAACTAACTTAAACAAAATAGAAATATCTACAATGCTAAATTTTTTTAAAAAGTAACACAATGTAAAACCTATGCAGTAGATCAAATCATATTTTTTCTTAAATTTCTAACGAACCCATAATTTATTGTAATTTATAAACCACTGACATACATATAAAATTCATTATGAAAAATACTTAGCATGTACAAAAAATTCTCATAATAGAACCATATGACAAAAATACTATGAGGGGTATCTACATAAAATATTAAGATTTATCTCAACATAAACAAAGCATACAAGAATTAACTCTATTTTCTATCTAATTTCTTATAAACCAAGTAAAATAAAATATGATTATAATATTAAAAAATTATCTATGTATTACATGATGGCATAGTAACATGGAATAACCAAAATCACATGTTGAAGAAATCCACAAACTTATCTTTTATAGGGACATCGAAATTTACATTAAACATGGATAAACTAGAGTTTGGGAACAAGAACCTAACGACAATATCAACTACCCTTAAGGGGAGGTTGACGGCACAATCCTGTGCCGCCAAGAAGGTCTCGATGTCACAATATGGCGTCGTTGGGATATCTTGACCATAGTAAATCATGTCGCCAATTTCCAACATATAGAAAAACCACTCTTACAACTGGCGATTCAAACCCAAAATCCACTTAACTTAAGCCAAAAGAAAATACAGACAAATTAAACTGTATAGAGAATATGATCATGGATTATGCTCAAACCACCACGAATTAATTCGAGGAAGCTAAATCAAACCCTAAGTCTTCTCTTCATGATATCTCACAAACGAACACTCCTCTGGTCAATCCTCTTGCACAGTAACGTCTTATGGAGTCGAGGAAGAAGAGCCCTCACTTGAAGCACCACAAACGAGCCAATGACGATGATCTCCCTCTTCCAAAAGACTTCTCTCTCCCCTCTCAGGGTAACTCAAGTTAAGCAAAAGACCCTAACTCAAAGGTTTAACCCCTATTTATAGAGGCTAGTCTAGCTACGATGTAGAAATCCTACTAGGAACACGATTTCTACGGATTAAGATTGACCAGAACCCCTCAATCTAACCTTTATGGAGTCCTATCAGGAAACAGAACAGAAGCTTGACGGCAATAGAGGCTGCAGTTAAGAAAGGGTAAACGACAGGATATTCTGCCATCAGGTTTAGCCTAACGGCATACTATCATACTGTCAATATCCTCCGACTAGAAACCTAGAAAATATAGCAAAATAAGGATTTAAATCTATGGAAAATAGAAAACTCATAGTAGAAGTGCTAATGAAAAAAAAAATTGTAGGACATTACAAAAACAATATCTTTAGAACATGGTTAGATCAACCTAAAAATAGGTTTCGGTCAACTGATTTTCAAAACCTAAAACTCTACTCTCTAAAATGAAATCGGTCAACTTAAAATCAGCTTTCGGTAAACTTGACATATTCAGTCAACCTAAAATCAGATTTCGATCGTGTAACGACCCTCCTTATACTTGTACGATTATACCAATCCACATCGATATAAAGGGCGTCATTACAGTGGGACATTTATCCAACACAACACAATAGGTTGAAATGTACATGAATAACAAATGAGTACAGCGGAAATAAAAGAGAAGTCTTATTCCATCATCATTCTCATAATTCCACAGTCTATATAGCAATGAAAGAAATAACAAATGCCTACAATATTACAAGTCCCTATGAAATACATTGTCATTGTTCACATACTAATGAAAATAAAGTGTCAACTATGTAGCAATCTCCACAAGCAGCTACTCCTTTCGCTTGGAGTCGCTCCTCACTAAGTCCTCCTCAAGAACGGGGACACCTGTCTCACCTGTATATCAAAGCAAGTATGAGTCTTTCAACAAGACCCAGCAAGCAACCTAAGGTACATCCTTACACTTATCACACACATATGCTAGTTTTTTAGAAAATGGAAGAAGTACATGGTACATGCTTCATGTTATTTAAGTAAATACACATGAACAACCTACACATGCTTTCTACACACAAAATGTAACATGATTCATGGTTTCAAATTCTATTCATATCATTTCACAATTCTACACGACTAGATCATGGAATTATGCACATAGTAACTAGCAATCCTAGCATGATATCTAATCATTTTCACATACTTTTAAGACACATATACACATCTTTAGCTTGTTGTTTTAATATAAAAATATCACATTCACATGGTTTCATATCTTTTCACATGCTATCACATTCACATAACACTATCACATATTCACATTTCACATATTCACTTTTTTCACACTGAAGAGACGTGATTTAAGTGTGCCTCCCAAAAGGTATTGTCCCCATACTTGGGGTTTTGTCCTTTAAAAGGGCCCTCTTGGGAGAAGAGGTGAGGCTCTTGCTGATAAGCACACACTTGTTCCCACTATCTTTCAATGTGGGACTAAAGAATACCTCTACACACACTTTTACACTTATTTGCCGTGACACATAGTCCGAACAACCATAAAGAAGGACACACATTTACATAACACATACCCGTCACCTAGGCAATACAGTGAAGAATTTTGGTAACTGCGCAGAACCGGGAGAAGCACTCTCCACCCTAACCAGTGGTACTTGTCCACCTCCAGGATTTCATCCTAATACCCATAGGATATCATATACACAATGAGCCTTCCCATAGGGACTTTACTACAGTACGGCTCCACGACCTTCTATGGTAGCTGTGTCAATGTCGGCACACATTACACATTTACACTTAATCACATGGCTTTATTCACTTACATACACAATTTAATCTCTTTCACATGCACTTTAAATAAATATTCATATCTCAGGTTACAGAACTTAACACTATTGTTTCACAGTGATAAACAAATCATAACATAGCCCTAACATGCTGCTAAACACTGAAATTCACATGATTTAAGTTAAACATACTTACCATGGCTTAAATAACCTTTTAAAAGACAACAGTACTCACAGTTGTCAAAACAATATCAAATTTTTATCCCAGGCTTCATACAAGTAATATGTCACATGTCTAATTTTTTAGATTTTTCACTACTGTAAATCTATTTTTAAAAATTTAAACAGATTCCATGCCAATTTAACAAGAAATTCACTTTAACATGCTCCACAGCAAAACAGTCAATTCCAACAGTTCTAAAACCTGAAAACAGTAACCCTAATATCATGGAAATTTTTTGAAACCCTAACATGCAACAAAACTAATTATTTTGAATTAAACACTGCCAAATCATGCTTATTTCATCAATACAGAATTTATACTAAATAATATCATGCTCAGAAAATTGACAGAACCTCATGATATGACCTACAGACCATACTTGACAAACCCTAATTTTTACAGCATGTACAGATAAACAAGAGTCCGAAATTCACAGCATAGAGATCAAATCACAGTTCTGAAAATCCTGAAGAACTTGGCGTCAAGGGTCTTGCCGCCAACATGGGTTAACGGCACATGATGTTGTCGTCAACTCAGGAACTTGGCAGCAACAAGGTTCCCATCAACCTCCTGTCTGCAGAAGTGCAGACCGAACTCAAATGAAAGGGAGAATTAGGGGTTCCAGGACACGATTAAAAATCCAGAAAATTACCTAAGACCTAAAGGACATGTCTAGGGATAATACCCCTCAATTACTTGCCTGAAATAAAATCTAGAAAGATCAAATCTTGTCGAAGAAGCCCTTCTCGGCCAAGCCAAAAAGGTGAGATTTCCTCCCTAACTCCTGTCTTTTTTCTGATGCAGATGGATCTCTTGGAGTCAGGGAAGATTCCTCAATAGTTGGAGCACCTCCCAGTCGAAGTAGATCGTCGGAAGAACCCCACACATGTCGGATCAAGCTTGCAAAAGTTCTGGTTTTTCTCCCCACAAACCCTAGTTTTTCCCTTAGAGCCAAAAGGACCTAATCTCGCCGAAAACTATAGGTTTTATAAGGCTAATGGGTCGGGGTACGATTAGCATTAGGTTTCCTACCGTTGGGGATAGTTTCCTAATCAAGAACTGGAGAAAATGCAGTCATTTTCAGATCTGGAATCGCAACATAACTAGAGAAGTAAACGGTCACTTTGCTGCCGTTAACAGGAAGTCAGTGTCCATCGATCTGGACGTCAATCTCCCTTGCCCATGAAGTCAATGGCACACAGGTTGCCGTCAACCTGCCCTTAACGTCAAGGGATGTTGACGTTAACAGGGATTTCGGCAGAAAACAAAATATCAAATTACATACATACACATAATAAGTACATACAATATGCACAACATTATTTAAATACAATATGCACATAATTATATAAATACAATATGTACAAAAATAAAATGTATATACATATGCACATAAGTAATTAAATAATTATAATATGTACAAAATCAAATAAGCATAATGTGAACAAATTTCGAGGGCCTTACACCCTCTCCCCTAAAAGAAAACTTCGTCCTCGAAGTTAGAACGAAAAATACTAACCAAATAAATGGGGATACTTCTTCTTCATGGCATCCTCAAGCTCCCATGTAGCCTCCTCCCGCGAGAAATTCCTCCATAGCACCTTCACAGATGCAATACTCTTGTTCCTGAGGTGCTGAACCTTCCGGTCTAGGATAGCTTTTGGTTGCTCTACATACGACAAACCTGACAACGCTGGGGGTAAAGCTAGCTCATATGCCACGCTGCCCATCCGTCTGAGAATCTCAAACGGGCCAATGAATCTCGGACTCAACTTACTATGCCTGCCAAACCTAACAACACCTCAGGTAGGCAAAACCTTAAGAAATACATGCTCGCCAACCTCGAACTCCAAATCCTTCCTCCTGTTGTCGGCATAGCTCTTCTGCCTATCCTGCGCCGCAACCAACCTCTGCCTGATAAGCTGAATCTTATCCGAAGTCTCCTGCACCAACTTCAGACAACCTAACTGCCTATCACCTATCTCCTCCCAGCACAAAGGAGATCTACAGGGTCTCCCATACAAAGCCTCAAACAGAGCCATGCCAATGCTCGCATGAAAACTGCTGTTGTAGGCGAACTCCACAAGAGGTAAATGATGCTCCCAATCACCCTTCCAATCAAGCACGCACGCTCTAAACATATCCTCGAGCATCTGGATAGTCCTCTCAGACTGGCCATCTGTCTGGGGATGGAACGCCGAGCTAAGCTTCAACTGAGAACCCAAAGCATCCTGAAGACCCTGAGTATCGGTCAGAAATAATAGACTTCGGCACACCATGCAACCTCACAATGCTGCCGACATACATCCTAGCCAAACTCTCCACAGACTGCTTCTTCTTCATAGGCAAGAAATGCACCATCTTGGGGAAACGATCTACAATCACCCAAATCGAGTCATTGCCCTTGGCTGATCTGGGAAAACTTGTCACAAAATCCATGGTGATTGCTTCCCACTTCCACACTGGTATCTCCATCTTCTGCATAAGGCCCGATGGTCGCTAACGCTCGGCCTTCACCTGCTGGCATACCAAACATCTGGACACGAACTCGGCCACATCCTTCTTTATGCCAGACCACCAGAAAGATCTCTTCAAATCCTGGTACATCTTGGTGTTGCCTGGATGAATAGAGAACCTCGACTTCCACAACATTAGGGACACAAACTCGGTGCTGGAATCTAATGGCATCGTCCTCATCTCGAGCAATGCTTGCCTTGCCCACCATCTCCTGAAGCCTAGGACTCTCTGCTACTCGATTACCTCATCCAAAACTATGGATCGGATAGATAACTGAGCCACAAAAGCCTGCCATAACTATGGCTCTAACTCAATCATCGCACAGGCTGCATCTTCAAGCATCTTCCAATCCTGCCTAAGCAAAGACCTCTTCCTGCTGAGTGCATCCACCACGAAATTCGCCTTCCTTGGATGATACTAAAGCTCGAAGTCGTAGTCCTTGAGAAACTCAATCCACCGTCTCTGCCACAAGTTCAACTCCTTCTGAGAGAAAAGATACCTCAGACTCTTGTGGTCAGTGAACACCTTGAACTTGACACCATAAAGATAGTGTTTCCAGATCTTCAGTGCATGAACCACAGCCGCTAACTCCAAATCATGGGTTGGATAGTTACGCTCATGCTCCTTTAACTGGCGAGAAGCATATGCAACTACCTTACCATGCTGCATCAACACACAGCCAAGACCTATCTGAGAAGCATCAAAGTAGATGGCAAAACCCTCTGCACCACTAGGCAAGATCAACACTGGTGCAGATGTAAGCCTCTCCGAAAGCAACTGGAAACTACTCTCGCAATCATCAGACCACACAAACTTCACACCCTTCCTGGTTAGCTTAGTCAAAGGTGCGGCGATAGATGCAAAGCCTTCAATGAATTTCCTGTAATAGCCTGCTAACCCAAGAAAACTCTGAATCTCCGATGGGGTCCTTGGAATCTCCCAATCTAACACCGCCTGGACCTTCGTCGGATCAACTGCAACTCCAGCGCCTGAAATAACATGCCCAAGGAAATGAACCTCGCGCATCCAGAAATCGCACTTGCTGAACTTAGCATACAACTTACCTCCAGAACAACCCTCAAATGCTCACGGTGTATAGCCTCATTAGGAGAATAGACTAACACATCGTCAATGAACACCACAACAAAGCTATCCAGATATGGCCTAAACACCCTGTTCATGAGATCCATGACCGTTGCAGGGGCGTTAGTCAGACCAAATGGAAGCACAAGAAACTCATAGTGTCCATAACAAGTCCTGAAAGCTGTCTTGGACACATCTTCATTCTTGATCCTCAACTGATGGTAGCTGGACCGCAGATCAATCTTAGAAAACATCGATGCATTCTGCAGTTGATCGAACAAATCATCAATATGTGGAAAGGGATACATGTTCTTCATTGTCACCTGTTTGAGCTTCCTGTAATCAATACACAGCCTGAGAGATCCATCCTTCTTCTTCACGAACAATACAGGTGCGCCCCATGGTGACACACTAGGGCCATCCAGCAAATCCTGCAACTGCTTCCTCTGCTCGACTAATTCCGCAGGTGCCATCCGATATGGAGCCTTAGAGATAGGAGAGGTGCCTGGAAGCAACTCTATAGTGAACTCTATCTCCCTAGCCGGTGGCAATCCAGACAAATCATCAGGAAACACGTCTGGAAACTCCTGCACTACTTCAATCTCCTCAAGGGTCAGTGACTAATCAGCCTTAGGGACTAAGACCACACTGGAAAGAAATGCATCACACCCTTGTTCACCATCCTCATCGCCTTCATGGCGGAGATCACAAACCTTCCCACTAAGTTCCTTGGCAATGGATGTGAGAACTCATCCTCACCAGGAATACGGAAAGTAATCTTCTTCCCTCTACAATCCACCAAGTCATAGTGCTCCTCAAGCTAATCCAGACCAAGAATGGCATCATAATCCTTCCTCTTGAGCAAATAGAAGCACCCAAACAAGCCTCGGTCCTCAATGCACATAGGTAAAGACAGAATACACTTTCTAGTCGATACCGTACCTACTGGTGTGTGCACAGACAAAGGGACTTCTAACTCCTCTGCCTCAACACCAGACTCTGCTGCTAACTGCTCGGAAACGAACGAGTGTGTGGCACCCGTATCAAACAATACCCGAGCATGCACACCCATGACTAGAACTGTACCTTCTGTGACGTTTTCGGCTTGCTCTGCATCCTCTCGTGCTAGCGCAAACACTCAAGTTTGGGCTCACGGCCTTCCTGGTCTCCCTGTCACTGGCGATGCTGTCGCTACCGCTGCTGGGGTTGGCGCTCCTCACTGCACACCCTGCTGAAGTCTGGGACAATCCCGGATCTGGTGCTCAGTACTGCCTCACTTGAGACACTTCCCTGCCAACTTCCAACACTTGGTGACACCGTGTGCCCTACCACAATGAGGACACACCTTCTTGTCGTTGGGCCTGAAGCTGGGGGACTGCAGTGTAACTGCCTGCTGACTCGTAGCTGCCACTGAATGCTGGGGTGACTAGTACACTGCCTTCTTCCTGTCCTGCCACTGGAAAGGTGGCGCGGAGCTCTTCTGAGCTGCCTTCTTTTCCTCCAGGTACTAATCCATCTTGCTCTCCTGCCTGCACGCTGCGCTGAGAGCCTCATCTAGAGTGCGGTGGTCAAAAGCCACTAACCTCGATCTCAGTGATGGTTTGAGCCCCATCACGAACTTCTTAGCCTTTCTACGCTCATCAGCAACTATATGGGGAGCATATTTAGATAGCTCGGAAAACCTGGCCTCATAATCCAGAACCGTCATGGAGCCCTGAGTAAGCGAGAGAAACTCCTGCTCCATCTTGTCCTGGATGTGCTCGGGGATGAACTTGGCCAGAAAACGTCTCGTGAACTCGGCCCAAGTTACCTCAATTGCACCATCCTCATACTTGGTGCGAAGTACGGAGGCCCACCAAACATCATCTCTATCTTGCAAAACGCAACCCATAAGCACCAATCTAAACAAAACCCTAACCTTACACAAGTACATATACTTTAAGTACATGTAGCATGTAGGTAGCCAGGCTGACTTTATCTTCCTCAGCACACCTAATGGCTCGGAATATCTTCTCAACTTCCCTCATCCAGCTCTCCTCCAAGAGTGGCTAACTCTCCCCCTTAAAAGAAGGCGGAGCCATCCTCTTGAACCTCTCCATGATGGATGGACTACCATGGCCATGCTCCTAGGGAACTGGAGCTGAAGCCTGAGCCAGATACAACAAGCAACATATAAGCAATACATAACAATCATGCATTTAACAAAACATGCTACTCCTATTGAACAATTCTAACCTGAGCCTGCAGCTGAGCCTGCAGTGCCGCCTGAGTCTGTGCCTGGGTCTGCATTGCCTGAACCAGACCTTGCATGAACACTCCATAATCCACAGGTGGTGGTGGAGGAAGTACCGTGGGACCCTGGGGTGCTAGGGCCTGCTGCTCACCCCTCTCCTCACACCTTTGCTCGTCATCCCGAGCCTGAGCACCACGCCTACCACGGCTCGCCATAGCCTGTAAAACAATTAATCTAGTTAGAATCTAAGTTACTTAGTCCTAACCATTTCTTAACTATCTTTAATTCTTTATTACATATTTTCCACATATATGGACTAATTCTAAAAGACTTTAATATTGTGAAGATGATGGCATATTCATGTACTATCTCAACCATGTTTCTCTGATACCAATCTCTGTAACGACCCTCCTTATACTGGTATGATTATACCAATCCACATCGATATAAAGGGCGTCATTACAGTGAGACATTTACCCAACACAACACAATAGGTTGAAATGTACATGAATAACAAATGAGTACAACGGAAATAAAAGAGAAGTCTTATTCCATCATCATTCACATAATTCCACAGTCTATATAGCAATGAAAGAAATAACAAATGTCCACAATATTACAAGTCCATATGAAATACATTGTCATTGTTCACATACTAATAAAAATAAAGTGTCAACTATGTAGCAATCTTCACAAGCAGCTACTCCTCTCGCTCGGAGTCGCTCCTCACTAAGTCCTCCTCAAGAACGGGGACACCTATCTCACCTGTTGTCACGCCCCGATGCGGAATATCGGAACGTGAGGCAGTTGCAAGTAAATGGGTATAGAGCAAGTACTAGACACCAAACCATTGGACAAGAATAAATACTAAAGTAAACTCATTTCATTAATAATCTTTCCAATGTCTAGTTACAACCACTAATATCATAGCCAATCTATAGGGCCCAATTACATTGAAATAAAGCAAAAGACTAAACTATGACTCTAATCATAGTACTAGGACGCTAGGGTACTCGTGACGTCACTCCTGGTCGTTCCCGTCCTCTTGAGTGTATAGTTCATCCTCGGTCTCTCCTGAGAACACAACGACAAATAACGCAGGGTGAGCGATAACGCCCAGTAAGACTTAAATCTCAATAGTCAAGCAGGCTTTAAATGATTAATGTATTAAAGGCAGAGTAACTAATGATAGAGCGAGAGAGTCAAGTAATAGATAGCAGAATAGCACGTGAACAAAATAGTACAACTTTCCAAATATAGTACGAGAGTCGAGTATAGCACAAATAGCAAGATGGCCATAGCACAAATAGCACAAAGTATAGCAATAGCACAACGAGTATAGCATAGCACTTTGTTGTCAATAGATAACGAGAGAATATAGCACTTTTTATTGTCATTTAGATAGTCGAGATAGATAGCACTCGAGTGTAATGCCAAACACTCTGATCATTTAACTCCCATGGGCACTAGCACTTTCAAGCACACATCCCAAGACCAGATTGGGCTCTTTATATATTGTTAGGCATTGGTTATATTGTTTATCTTTAGACAATCAGTCAATGGCCAATATAGAGTACCAAGAGATAGATGAGAGCACTAGATGAATAGACGAGATAGTAGAGAGATCGTGAATAGATGAGTGAATAGAGCATAGATGAGAGCTAGTGGACATTGCACGTAACACTTCGACTAAACAAGCGATAGTAACAGTTGCACAACACGCGCACGTGGTGTTGGCAGTCAGGTGGAACTCACAACCTTTCTGCTGGCCATGTTATGCACAGGTCCAGAGGTCTAGCGTGATTCAAGATAAGAGCGAACTTCTAATAGCCATTTGGATCATGTTGATCCCTAAAGGGTATCATAGGTGTTAGGGTACAACCGGCTCGTCGACCATGTGGGAATCCATGGACAGAGGAGACTTACGGAGGCCTTGAACAAAGACTCACTAGTTCCGCAGATGGAGTATCTGACGGAGAGCTTGTCCAAGTCAAGAAAGTGTGTAGATAGAAACAAGTGCTCGACGTTCTAGAGGAGTTCTAGAACAGTGGAGCGTCGATAACGGTGTTCCAAAACATCGCGAGAAAATGTACGCAAGTATATTTAAGAATGAGGCAATTTAATGACATAAATTACCAGATAAATTATGTAACATGTTCATGCCAATTAAGCCATATTTGGATGGTTCAAAGTGTGTGTGTAGGTGAATAAGAAAATCATGGACAAGATAGATCATGTGATTGACTTAAATTAATTAAAATATATTCCTTATTTACAACTTCATTTTTCAGTGTTTAAAACAGTTAACAAGATATGGGAATAGCTGAAGAACAACAAGACTTGCAAAAAGATGGGTTTTCCTGCAAAAAGTCAGATCACGACACACCCTAATGAGAGTCGTGACAGGGTCCACTGAGATCGCGATAGGGTCTTGTACAGGTCGCGACGGGCTTGTCGGTTCAGGCATGCAGGTCGTGACGGGGTCATATAAGGGTCGCGACGAGCTCAGGCAGACCGGGCAGCAGATCGCGACGACAGGCCCTGTCTTAATCAGATCGTGATAGAGGGCACTATCACGACAGCCCTTGTGAACGTGGCCTATCGGGCCGTCGTGTTCACAGGGTCTGTGCCCGAGTCCGACAGGGAGAGTACAGTGCATTGGATTGCGGACCTGACTTACCTTATTTTGACACAGGGTGATTCATAAAAACATATCTAATTGTACAGGCGATGAAAAATTGTGAAGTCAATTGCAAATTGTTCTAGACATGCATAGGTACTTACAGTAAATAGGAATTTGAAAACAAACAGGGTTTCGACATGCTTTGGTCATGGTATTCATGAAGAACTTAGAACAGTACACATATGAGATCAACAAATTAATTCGCATGATAGGATGGATGGAAATTAGGGCTTTTAGAGGCAAAAGAAGCCTAACGACCATCAGAATATCTAATAAAAATTTCGTGGCATGAGATCAAGTGTACAAGGAGAACAAGATTTAACAAGGGGGTTCGGGGTCAGGATGAGTGCAGAACTTTGAAAGTAAGAAGTAATTATTGACTCGATGATAAATCATGAAACTTGAGGGTATTGTTCCTGGTACAAGGAACAATCTATAGTAAAAATCTCATTAGTTTTGCTCATGAGAATGCCTACCTTTAATGGTTTTTCTCTTCTAGGGTTTGAACTTGAAGAACTCGGGGAAGAACTTGAGGGATCCTTCTTCTCCACGAATTCTCCTTCCCTTTGGCTCCTTCCCACATCCATCAAACCCTTGGCATGAGCTAGGGCCGGCCATGAGGGTTTTAGAGGAGTATTAAGCATCTCCCCATTCAATTTCCTATTATGACTCTAATTCTTATTTATTCCAAATTTCCTATTTCCCTCTCCCCTTTTTAGGCATGAGATCTCCTAATTGGGTTAGGATGGGAGCTAATTTCGTGGGCAACCTATTTGGGTAGGTTTAGGAATCTCAATATAACTCAAATTGCTAATTTAATACATTAAATACCTCTTTTATTATTAAGTATTATTTTAGTTACGAATTTATGGTATTTTCCATTATTCCCCTTTTAAAAATTCCTATTTTGGCCCACTAAATTCTATTGGGTCAATTTAATAAAGCCCATCACTTCTTTTCTTTTAATGGGTTTTAGTAAATTCTCTTTCCATTAATTTCCTATTTAATTTATTTTTGTTTATTTTATTTTCTAATAAATTTAATTAGTTTTCTTTTTATATTATTAAATTTTTATTTTTTGAAAAAATCCAGGTTGCTACACCTGTATATCAAAGCAAGTATGAGTCTTTCAATAAGATCCAGCAAGCAACCTAAGGTACATCCTTACACATATCACACACATATGCTAGTCTTTTAGAAAATGGAAGAAGTACATGTTACATGCTTCATGTTATTTAAGTAAATACACATGCTTTCTACACATAAAACGTAACACGATTCATGGTTTCAAATTCTATTCATATCATTTCACAATTCTACACAACTAGATCATGGGATTATGCACATAGTAACTAGCAATCTTAGCATGATATCTAATCATTTTCACATGCTTTTAAGACACATATACACATCTTTAGCTTGTTGTTTTAATATAAAAATATCACATTCACATGGTTTCATATCTTTTCACATGCTATCACATTCACATAACACTATCACATATTCACATATTCATATTTTTCACACTTTTACACTTATTTGTCGTGACACATAGTCCGAACCACCATAAAGAAGGACACACATTCACATAACACATACCCGTCACCTAGGCAATACAGTGACGAATCTTGGTAACTGCGCAGAACTGGGAGAAGCCCTCTCCACCCTAACCAGTGGTACTTGTTCACCTCCAGGATTTCATCCTAATGCCCATAGGATATCACATACACAATGAGCCTTCCCATAGGGACTTTACTACAGTACGGCTCCACAGCCTTCTATGGTAGCAGTGTCAATGTCGGCACACATTACACATTTACACTTAATCACATGGTTTTATTCAATTACATACACAATTTAATCTCTTTCACATGCACTTTAAACAAATATTCATATATCAGGTTACAGAACTTAACACTACTGTTCCACAGCGATAAACAAATCATAACATAGCCCTAACATGCTGCTAAACACTGAAATTCACATGATTTAAGTTAAACATACTTATCATGACTTAAATACCCTTTAAAAGACAACAGTACTTACGGTTGTCAAAATAATAACAAATTTTTATCATAGGCTTCATACAAATAATATGTCACATGTCTAATTTTTCAGATTTTTCACAACTGTATATCTATTTTTAACAATTTAAATAGATTCCATGCCAATTTAACAAGAAATAACCTTAACATGGTCCACAACAAAACAGTCAATTCCAACATTCTAAAACCTGAAAACAGTAACCCTAATATCATGGAAATTTTTTGAAACCCTAACATGCAACAAAACTAATTATTCTGAATTAAGCACAGCCAAATCATGCTTATTTCATCAATACAGAATTTATACTAAATAATATCATGCTCAGAAAATTGACAGAACCTCATGATATGACCTACAGACCATACTTGACAAACCCTAATTTTTACAGCATGTACAGATAAACAAGAGTCTGAAATTCACAGCACAGAGATCAAATCACAGTTCTGAAAATCCTGAAGAACTTGGCGTCAAGGGTCTTGCTGCCAACATGGGTTAACGACACACGATGCTGCCGTCAACTCAGAAACTTGGCGGCAACAAGGTTGCCGTCAACCTCCTATCTGTAGAAGTGCAGACCGAACTCAAATGAAAGGGAGAATTGGGGGTTTCAGGACACGATTAAAAATCTAGAAAAATACCTAAGACCTAAAGGACATGTCTAGGGATAATACCCCTCAATTACTTGCCTGAAATAAAATCTACAAATATCAAATCTTGTCGAAGAAGCCCTCCTCGGCCAAGCCAAGAAGGTGAGATTTCCTCCCTAACTCCGGTCTTTTTACTGATGCAGATGGATCTCTTGGAGTCGGGGAAGATTCCTCAAAGTTGGAGCACCTCCCAATCGAAGTAGATCACCGGAAGACACCAAGAACACCACACGTCGGATCAAGCTGCAAAAGTTCTGGTTTTTATCTCCACAAACCCTAGTTTTTCCCTTAGAGCCAAAAGGACCAAATCTCGCGAAAATTATAGGTTTAAAAGGCTAATGGGTCGGGGTACGATTAGCATTAGGTTCCTACCGTAGGGATAGTTTCCTAATCAAGAACCAGAGAAAATGCAGTCGTTTTCAGATCTAGTATCGCAACATAACCGGAGAAGTAAACTGCCACTTATCGTTAACAAGAAGTCAGCATCCATCGATCTGGACGTCAATCTCCCCTGCCCATGAAGTCAAAGGCACACAGGTTGCCGTCAACCTGCCCTTAACGTCAAAGGATGTTGACGTTAACAGGGATTTCAGCAGAAAACGGAATATCAAATAAAATACATACACATAATAAGTACATACAATATGCACAACATTATTTAAATACAATATGCACAGAATTATATAAATATAATATGTACAGAAATAAACATGTATATACATATGCACATAAGTAATTAAATAATTATAATATGCATAAAATCAAATAAGTATAATATGAACAAAATTCGAGGGCCTTACAGATCGACCTAAACCTACACCGACAACATAGGTCATAATGTTAGTATGCACATAAAAATGGTTGTAAAAATGAGATTTACCTTGAGATAAAATCTGCCATTTTGAGGGCATATTCAGGCCTCTGAAATATATCTAAGAACATAATTTAGGCCCTTAAATAGTCATGTAAAAATATGAATAAGAATGCACAATATGAGCATAAGGGTCTACAACAACAAGTCTTTTAGATGTGTCTCTATGCCATTATTACAACACATTTCAAGATCATAAAAAACAAATTTTTTGCACACATAACACACATGTTAGACCTTCAACTTCAATATAAAAACATTAAACTCACTAGTCATAAGCATCAAATCCATCTAAATGAATCCATCAGCCCCCATCAACTCAATATAGTGTTTTGTGATCATTAAAATCTACATTATACAATTCAAATGCATAGTCTACTTTGGTGGCAACGGGGTTGTGGAGGGCAGCATAAGTGAGAGTAGGATTGCGATGGCGACAGCGGCGGTGGAGTGGGCAATGAAAGAGGCTTTTGGGGAGTAGGTGACGATGTGGGACATGGTGAAGCTAGTGCTCATACCTTGCTACGTCCTACGTAATGGCACACCCTTCCTCTTCTCGTAGGTTGATCCCCTCGAGGCTGATGGCTTTGACTTCCGGTTGTGGGAGGTGGACTAGGTGACATGGGTAGAAGCAAGGTGATTCGAGCTCGTGGACATGCGGTCCATCAACGACGTCATTTGGAACAAGTAGAATGAGCTACGGAGGGGCGTGGAGTACTGCTCGTGTTGTCCTTGGGGTGCGGTTGTAGCAACCCGCTATTTTGGATAACTTTAAATAAAAAGGAAGGCATCTTTTGCTACAAGCAGTTCGGGTCTCAAGAATGCTGGGGCGACTATTAGTGGGTAAACAATTAGTACTAATAAATAATATGATAAAACATCTGTAGTGCAGTCTAATAGAAATATTGGGCCAATAATAGGTCAAGCCAAGAGAAATAATATTTAAAATTCATATTAACCCAATACCCATTAGTAATATGGGTTATTTAAACCTAAATATGAGTAAATTGAGCCATAAAATGTGTTTAAACCTAATCCCATTATGAGAGCACAAATTTGCTCTCTCTTATACTCCTATTAGGGATAGGTTTGATAAGGAAATAGCCTTCAAGGGAAGTTCTAACCATGGTAGGACCATGAGATTAGGAAACAATAACTAGAAATTAATCACCCCTAGCCTTGTTAGACCACCATACACCCTCTTTGGATGACCCAAAGCCTCTCTCTTCATTGTTGGATGCGAGAGGAACACCCAGGAATAAAAAGGATGATCCAAAGGCTTGGATTTGTGAAGTTCTTCTTCCATATTTCCTCTACATCAACCTATAGGAACTTGAACTTGGAAGCGATCAAAGGTAAGTGATCTCGAGCTTAAACCTAATGAGACATATACCATCTTGTTCTTCATCGAGTCTAGATTGTTTTACATGTCTTTTGCCCAATTTTCATGCAGTAGATCATGAGTGTTAAGAGTTTTGTGTCTATGGTGTATTTTTAGGGTTTTCTGTTCATTCCATGATTCACACATCCCTAGACTGATCTGAGTCAGTCCAAAGCCATAGGATATTTCTAGTTCAAGTTTTCAACAAGTTTCATGTTGAGAGTTTTATCCAAAAAACCCTAGAACCCCAAGTTATATCACATCTTTGATCATTGTCGGTTTTCTTAAGTTTTCGATTTTTGCTTTGAATCGCGTCTAGACCAGTGGACGCGATTAAGGATGACCTTGTTGTGTCCTCCTGATCAGATGCAACTCCTATTGAAATACGTCGTCCTATGCTGATGCGATTCACATCCTGATTTGACCGTGTCTTGTCCCAAGTACACGTGAAACTGTGTGCCTCTTGTTTTCAGAGCCTTAAGTAAATTGCGTCCGGCACAACAAACGCGATTTAGAATCATTTCTCGTCCTTTGTTTGAGTGCCCAGTTCGAAGTTAGAGTCAATTGATGAACGTGTCATAGGACCCTGATGTGATTTGGGTAAGAACACGTCGCTTGACCCTGATGCAATTTGAACACATCGACATGGCCTGATGTGATTCAAACAGTGACCTATTTTCTTTCCCTAGAATGGTTTCCACTGTTTAGCATTGTTAAAGTGCATCATCTGTGTATGTCGAGATTTAGATGCATTATAGAGCCTTCGTTTTTTGTTATTTTCAAGGTACTTAGTGATGTTTAAGTCTTGTTAGCATGTTGTTAGTGTATGTCTTGTTGGATCGATTATAGGAGGTGAACAAATATAAAAGGGGGTTGAATAGATCTGACACAAGTTGCAGCGGAACTTAAGCAATTTAAAAATTACTTTTAGATTAAAAGCTATCCGAACGAAATCTTACACATCTGATGAACTTATGTGAGTGTTAGATATTAAGTCAAAATCCCTATGTAAAATCTAGCACAATACAACATTAATCAAACCACATTGCACAGGGATTTTTAGGTGGTTCGAACTACACACAAGTTCATCATACATCCACCCCTCACACAGGAAGATAAACAACACACTATCCCAAATGAGATACAAACACACACACATGAGCACACAGCTCAGTCCACACACACACGAGCACTAAGGCTCAATCCACGCACACAAAAACACCTTGATCTACATAGAACACTTATACAAATCAAAAACACACATAAAACTAAATTTGTATGAATAATCCAATAGAAAATAATGTTTAATAAAGATGATTGGATGCTCTTTGATTGGAGAAGTCTATTGGGAGCTTGGATTGACTGCTCTACGAAGAACGGATGAAGTCTTCTTCAAATTCCGCTTCACTGTTGCAGATTAAACTCCTCTGATGACCGCCGATCAGATGTGATCCTCTCTGGACTGCTCCCACTAAGGTTCCTCCTCCACACCTCTAAGAATAGACATCTTTTGGCCTCCAAGGGCTCCCTCATGCCTCTTTTCAACTCTTTATATTTCGTCTCTGGTGGCTCCTATGGAAGATGGGAGATAGAGGTGCATTTATAGCCTACAACACCCTTCTTTGTACCTTGGGACACGTGTGCACAAAAATCTATGGCTTTGAAGGTGACGTGTCCTACACACAACAATTATTAAGGTTAATAGACTGTTCATTGAAGAAATATAATAATGTCACTTAAACTTAACCAATCTATGCACAATATAGTCAATCGATTACTTAACAAGACAACCAATTGGTTACAAATCAACAGCCAATCGATATGAAGCTTGAGGCAATCAATTCTTGAACACAACAATAAAGGTAATCGATTGGAGAACAAATAAACATAAGACATCAAGTCAGCTATCGATTACAGTGAAAATAGCATGTGAACAGAAGAAACATAGGTATGTGTCAACCTGATAACTCAAGTCAGGAAGTCTCAAAGATATGTAGACAAAAGGGTATCAGCACACATTCTTCATAGGTCGACATTTGCAAAGTATTTATGTAACCAAAGCATCACAAGTCAACATTTGTAGTTTACAAATCGACATCTGTGAGCCATGTGTCGACATGTGAGCCTTGCGTGTCGGCACATCAAGAGAAAGCAAATAAGCAGAACAGATCAGCAAGTCGACTTTTGTCTTTTGACAAGTCGACTTGTTTGTTCACAAAAGTCGATTCTTGTCTTTACAAAAGTCAACTTCCTGAAACAAAACCTTCACAAACATGTTATAAAAAGTGCATGAGTTCACAAGTTGACTTTTTAGGCAAAACAAGTCGGCTTCTGTGAACTCCAACTTCTTCACAGAACATGTTGTAAGAAGGTTGAAACACAAGTCAATTTCTGTCAGTTGACAAGTCGACTTGCTAACACATATAAGCATGTTCAGACAATTGAGTTTAGTTATCAATGTGTCATCATCAAAACACATTATGCCATCATCAAAACACCCATATTATGCCATCATCAAAACACAAACACAACATGTTTAGTTCCGTCCAGTGCCTTTAAAAGTAATCAACCACAAGTTAAAAAGTGTTAATTACATGAATATGATTCTAATGTTCTATATGAAAGTGATTAATCATGATCTTCATTTGATTATGCTCTGTTTGTCCTTATGTTCCATCTTAATGTTAAAATATCATGATATAAATTGTGCAATAATCATGCTTGATGAGAACATATGCTATGTTTAGAGATGAGCCTACTTTGTTTAAAGCTTTTCCTTAAATGATACTTACTATTCTGTGACTTTCCGAATTTGGACTTTCCTTATTTGATATACTTTCTAATATTTACATTATCGACTGCTATTCGCACGCACGAATAGGAAAGTTTTCGAGTCACGACACTTACACATTTGCACGATAGGCACACCCTTCTTAATGATTCGGAACCTCTCTTGTTGGATATTCTTTCTGGCGGACTAGGGACTTCATTACTAAGACCTCTATAAATTTCTATACTTTGTGGATTCTCTCACAGAGATCTAGCTGGTTGTACCATGAAGTTCTCTAGAGATAGATAGCACTATATTCCGTGTACAATCTATCATTCACCTATACTTTTGTCAAGACACTAAATGTTTATGAAACTTAAAAATAAGTTGTTATGTTGTTCGAATAAACTCTTAAACTATCATCATACCTTTGAACTTCATGAACGATCATGTCCTTGTTACTATGTGCTTTTTTTGAAAATCTGTAGCATATTATATATATATATATAATATATATATATATATATATGTTGATTGGCACAATATGGGACTTCGGTCCAATGACTAATGTCTGTGCAATAAGGGCCCTTTCTGTCCTAGGAGGAGAGCCCCAATGTATTTGTTAACCACGGGAGTATGGACTTATGGGTGTGGCATGAAACCAGTATGTGTGTAATATTTGAATGTGCTATTGTCTTGATATGATATGTTTGATTATGTGAGTAAGTAAAATTGTGAATATGGCCCGTTCTTATTCATATGATACATTCTCATTTTTGAAATCTATGTTCATTGCTTATGAAAGTCACTACATGATTTGCTACTGTAAGGCCCTTGAATTTTCTCTCTTATATAGGTGTTTGATTGTGTGAGGAATTGTGCTTGTGTGTGTAGATGTATAAATATTATTTGATGTATTGTTATAGATATATGTATATATAATTGTATTGTGCATATAATCTATTTACATTGCATGAATAATATTAATTAATGTATGTATTGTAAATTATATATATATATGGTTTCTGTAGTCTTAAGTTATGTGCAGACGACCTGTTGGCGTCAACATGAGTTGACGTTAATGGTGAGTCAGCGGCCACATCGATGGACGCCAACTCCATATTGGCGGCCAATGATGTTGATGTTAGTCTCCCAGATCTTTTGCGACTTCAGATCCGAAAATGCCCCCGAAAATGTCACCCCTGGTTTAGGAAACCGTTCCCCAACGGTAACCTAGCCTACCCTAAACGCGTCTTCAACCCTAACTCTATAAAAGACTCAGTTTGGGGCGTTGTTGGGTCCTTTTGGCTCTTTTGTCAAAAACCCTAACTTTCATGTGCGAAACCTAAACTTCGGACCCATAGATCCGGCGATTGGAGGCTTCTTCCGGTGTTCTTCTTCGACTGGGAGGAAGGCTGGACATTGAGGATCGTCTTCCCAACCCCGGTGGACCTTAAAGACCATCTCAGAACCTGAATTTGGAGGATTTCGGAGACTCTTTGCTCAGGCCGAGGAGGACTTCTCCGACTTGATTCACTATTTGTAGATTTGTTTGAAGGCAAGTAAAACCTCTACATTGACCATACGTATGTCTAGTAGGTCCTAGGAAATTTTTTAGAATTTTATTCGTGTCCTTGAACCCCCTTTTCCTTTGTTTTTGGCGAGTTCTATCTGTTTTCGGCAGACAGGAACTTAACGGCATTATTTGATGCCGTTAAGATCTGAGGTTAGCGGCCACCTATGTTGCCGTTAACTGGGTAAACGGCCACCCCCTTGCCGCTGAGTTCTTCAGGCAAGAACAGTGGACTGTTTGCCCCTTTATAATCTATTTTTCAGATTTCTGCGTATGAGGATATACAGTAAAACTTATATGCTATGTAATACCTTAAGTGTATGATGTTGTGAATTTTGGTGGAATTTTGTTAAACATTTTGTTTATTCCAAATTAACTGTCAGACAGGTTTTGATCTTGTAAATTTCTGTTTATGTGATCTACGT
Organism: Colocasia esculenta; assembly: GCA_014218235.1. Classification (NCBI taxonomy): domain Eukaryota; kingdom Viridiplantae; phylum Streptophyta; class Magnoliopsida; order Alismatales; family Araceae; genus Colocasia; species Colocasia esculenta. The sequence goes on from CM024759.1 coordinate 25,203,425, forward strand.
GGAAATTAAGTGTCATAGAATTTATGTACAATGTTGCTAGATGTCAGTACATGCCATAAAATTTGGGAATTTTCTGCTGTCTATGTAAATGAATATATTTGAATTGTAAAACAGTAAACATGTATTATTAGTGTAAATTCTCAAACAATTTGTATGAAACCAGTTAAATTCCCAGAAATTTTGTATGAATACATGACTATATATATATATATATATATATATATATATGTATAGGATGATTTATGTACCTATAACAAGGTAAATCATGCAAATTTAATTGTTGATAAATTATACAGTATCATGTTCTAATCTTCATAATTAATGTGTACTTCCAAAAAATATGAAATTTTACATGTGGGATGAATGATCAATAAACAGTCTGCCATTAAAATTTCAGGTGAATTGGACAATAGTAGGTATTGAATTCATTATTTCATCATGAAAAGGTCAATTAGAGCATGTTGAGAGTAATTAATGATAACCTAGTTAGTTGCAGCATGATTTGAATCAAAATGTGATTGTTTAACTCTGTAAACAGTAGTACCATGTTAGGTAAACCTGAAATATGTGATTTTGTGTGAGCATGGAACATGTGTTTAAAATAGTGTATTAAGTGTGTGTTTTAAAATGAGAAAAATGTGTAAATGTGCCATGGGTGACACTGCTACCTTAGAGGACTGAGGAGTTGTACCGTAGTAAAGTCCCTACGGGAAGGTTCATATGAGTAAGTGAAATCCCATGGGCATTGGGATAAAATCCTGGAGACGGACAAGTACCGCTGGTTAGGGTGGAGAGTGCTTCTTCCGGTCCTGCGCAGTAACTAAGATTTATCACTGTAATGCTAGGTGATAGATATGTGTGTGATGTGATAAGTGTGTGTCCTTCTAGAGGTGGTTCAGACTATGTGTCACGGCATATAATGATAACAATGTGAATTTGTGTTTATGTGAAAAGTGAATGTATAAATGTGTAAATGAGTAAGTAAGCATATGGATATGAATTAGTGTGTTGAAACTGTAAATATGTTCATAAATGTGCTAAAATTTTGTCAAAACAGCAAGCTTATTATGTTCATAAAAGTGATATGCATGTGGAAAAGTACATAGAATCCATGTTAGGAATATTCTTCCTTTATGTGTAAAACTCCATGTTTAATTACCATTATGATACAACATGAATGTGAATCTAGATAATATGTTAGAAATTGTGTAGGAAGCATGTTATAGGTTTATTATTGTGATATGAACATAAACCATGTACTATGTGTCATGAAATTGATAGAAGTATCATGTTAGGTTTTTCTTAAAGATTGTTTAAGTCTACGTTCATGTACCTGTGAAATTGTTAAAGAGTAAAATGCCATGTGATGTATGTATGCTTAATGTATGGGAAATTACTTGCTGAGTCTCGTAGACTCATTCTTGCTTCGGCGTATAGGTGCAGGTGTCTCTACTTCATCGAGAAGTTAATTCGGAGTGACTCGGAGCGAGAGTAGGAGATTGCTTGCAGAGATTACTTTATTGTATTTCCTTTTCATAGTATGTAATAAAGGAGAACTTGTACTACGTTGAATTCATGTAATTTATTTAGCTGCAAGTTGTGGATGATGTACTTCATTTAATTTCTCAGTTATGAAATAGTTAGTTTCTTTTGTACTATATAGACTTTGGATAAATGTGGATGGTGGAATAAGATATTTATTTCCAGTTCTTTTATCCGCTGTTATGTGTTCATATTTATGTACATCTCGACCTAAGAATGTGATGGGTAAATGTCCCACTATGGCAACGCTCTCTATATCGACGGGTGGGTTGGTATAATCGTACCGGTACAAGGAGGGTCGTCACAGAGAAATGGTATCAGATACTGGTTGAGATAGTACATGAGTATGCATATACCATCATCCTCATTATATGCTAAGTCTTTATAGATTGTCCACATAGCTAAAGGACATAGTTAGAAATTGATAGTGTGGTTCTAAATTGTGATTAAATCATTTTGCAGGCTATGGCTTCACGTGGTAGGTGTGGTGTTCCTGCTCGTGAGGATGAGCAGAGGAGAGAAGAGAGAGTTGAGCTAGGCGTGAGGATCAGGGTGAGCAGCATGCCCCAGCACCCCAGGGTCCTGAGCTTCCCCCACCGCCACCAGTAGACTATGGAGTGTTCATGCAGGGTTTAGTGCAGGCCATGCAGACGTAGGCCCACACCCAAGCTGCACTCCAGGCTCAGGTTAGAACGATAGATAGAGCAATCTATTTTACTTGATGATGTTCATTATGTTGCTATGCTATATATGTGTGGCTTATGTTGTTTGCTGTAGCAGGCTTAGGTGCCAGTCCCAGACTCAGAACCATGGTGGACCCTCCATCATGGAACGGTTCAAGAGGATGTCGGCACCCTCTTTTAAGGGGGAGAGAGACCCATTGCTAGCTGAGAGCTGGATGAGGGAGATCGAGAAGATCTTCCGGGCTATTAGGTGTGCTGATGATGACAAGGTCACTTTAGCACACCTACATGCATAGGTATGCGTAAGTTATTTTGTAGTTATTTCTTAAGCCTAGATGATTTTAGTTTGGCTCTTATAGAATGTTTTGGCAGGAGCGAGCCGACGTTTGTTGTGGTCCTCGTTGTTACGTACCCGATTCGAGGACGGTGCTGTAGAGGGGTCTTGGGACGAGTTCGTGAGGCTCTTCCAAGCCAAGTTCATTCCGGAGCACGTCCAGAACAAGATGGAGCAGAAGTTTCTCTCGTTGATCAGGGCTCCATGACCATACTGGAGTACGAGGCCAGGCTTGCCGAGATATCCAAATTTTCACCCATATTGTGACTGATGAGCGCAGGAAGGCGAAGAAGTTCGTGATGGGTCTGAGGCCATCACTGAGGACGAGGTTGGTGGCGTTTGACCATCGTACCCTCGATGAGGCGCTTAGTGCGGCATGTCGGCAGGAGGGAGAAATGGAGCAGTACTTGAGGAGAAGAAGGCTCGCAGAAGAGGCCAGCAGCTCAATTCCAGAGGCAGGAGAGAAAGAAGGCAGCCATCAGTCACCGCAGCGTCCCGCGGCATCGGGAAGTCGTCAGGTACCTTCTCAGCATTCCCCCAGTGGCAAGAAGGAGTGTCTCATTGCAGGAGGGCATGGTGGTATGAAATGTGGAAGTTAGTGGGGAAGTGCCTGAAGTGCGAGAGCAGTGAGCATAGGATCAAGGATTGCCCCAGGCTTCAGCAGGGAACACAGCGTGGAGCGGCACCAGCCCCAGCAGCAGCAGTAGCAGCAGCGCCAGCGATAGGACGACCAGGGAGACCTCGAGCCCCAGCTCGAGTGTTTGCATTAGCTCGTGAGGACGCCGAGCAGGCGGAGCATGTCACCGAAGGTACGGTTTTGTTTTTAGGTGTGTACGCTCGGGTTTTGTTCGATACGGGTGCTACCCACTCATTCATTTCCCAGCGTTTTGCTAGGCAGTTAGCTTTAGAGTCAGGGTTAGAGTTTGAAGAGTTAGAAGTCCCTCTGTCTGTGCACACACCTGCGGGTACGGTATCGATAGGAAGTGTATTCCGTCTTAACCCGGTGTGTATTGACCGGTGTGTATTGAGGATAGAGTCTTAGAAGGTGTTTCTTCTTGCTTAAGATGAAGGACTATGATGCTATTATTGGTCTGATTGGCTAGAGGAGCACTATGCATTAGTAGTTTGATCTTTAGATCGAAGAGATGCGTCTGAGATGAGCGATTCAGTAGTGATTGTCGTGGAAAGAAGATTTGTTTCCGAATTTCCTGGTGAGGATGAATTTTCTCATCCGTTGCCAAGAACTTGGTTGGGAAGTTTGTCATCTCTGCCATGAAGGCGATGAGAATGGTGACAAGGGTTGTGACGCTTTCCTTGCCAGTGTGGTATTAGTACCCAAGGCTGATGAGTCACCTACTCTTTGCGGAGATTTGATGTAGTGCAAGGATATTTCCAGATGTCTTTCCCGAGGATTGTCTGGATTGCCACCGGCTAGAGAGATAGAGTTCATGCTAGAGTTGCTTCCTGGCACCTCTCCTATCTTGAAGGCCCCTTATCGGATGGCACATGCAGAGTTAGTGGAGCTAAGGAAGCAGTTGCAAGATTTGTTAGATAAGGGATTCATACGCCCTAGCGTTTCCCCTTGGGGCGCACCTGTCTTATTCGTGAAGAGAAGGATGGGTTATGTAACGTCGCTTATTTCGGATCCTTTTAGATCATGTGTGTTGTGGTTGTGATGGCTGTTGTAAGGCCATGTGGTGTAGACGCGTGGTGTGTGTAGGTGTGGTGCAGGTTAGTCCCGAAATGAAATAGGACATGCTGCAGTTGAGTAGGAGTGGCGGCCAGGGGTGGTCGTTGACTTGTGCGTCCAGGTAAGTTGCCGTTGACTGCATGATCTTGGCGGAAGGGGATATGGACGTTTAGGGGCGTTGTCTTTGGCGGCAGAGGGTTGACGCCAACCTGAGAATTCTGCAGGTTATAGGGTCACCCGAGAGCAGGTTTCCCACCTGTCTTCTCTCTTCCCTTGCCCTAGCTTCGCGTCCCCGTGTTTCTAAAGCTTCCAAAGGTACTGAAGGGTGGTTGGAGGATCATGGAGCGTGTGGCGTTGTCGAATCGGACGAGGAAACGCCGTGGCGTGGTGCAATTCCCGTGGGAGCTCGCGGAGGGTTTGGTGTGAACCGGGAGAATTCGGAGGGTTTGAGCGTGTTCTGAGGTAGGGAACGACCCTTGTAGTTCTTATAGGTTGTAATAGAATAATTAGAAAGCATGAAACTGCATGAAAATGGCAACTTCGGTCATGGTATTCATGCGGGGTTCTAAGGGTGGTTTGATGGAATTTAATGGTTTAATTCATGTAGTTTAAATCTTAAATGATGCTGTTTGGCTTGGAAACTAGTTTCCTCATGTTTTCTCGTTGCTTTGATGATTGTAAAACCTGTAGAATCAGTTAGGGTTTCTGCAGGAACTGGGGTTGAAGAGCTTAGCGTCAACATCGATTGACACCCAGGTTCATCAGCCGGATCTAGACTCCCAGATTCATTGCCGTCTACTTCCTATAAGCGCAGTCGATGTTGCCGCCAACTTGTGCATGTAACCATGCAGTGTGGTTTTCGTAGCTTTTCTGGTTATGAATATTGTGTGTTTGTATGTGCATGGGCGATGACCGGTGTGAGCCAGTGCATTTGATATGCTCTTGGAGCATACTGATCATGTAATGGGCATGTTTTACGTGAATGATGTGTGATGTACGTAATTGCTTACGCAGTATGTGGTGCGTTGACACCCGTGGCACTCTTGGAGTGTGTTGTCCATGTGTTGGACATGTGGTTCACGTGGTAGACGTGTGGTAACACCAACCAGGGTGTAATATACGCGTGTTGTTTACGTGGTTTGAGTGTGTGTATACTACACACTTTGTTGTAATGTAATTCTTATGATTTGTTGTAGTAACTGGGCAGTGAGGTTCCTGTGTGAGCCTAGCCATGACTTTGTGGTGTTTGGGCAGTGAAGGTCCACACCGACCTAGCCTGGTCCGTTGTTGTCTTTCGAATAATATTAATATGGATTTACGTATTAATGTGTTGTGTGTTGCCACGGAGTCACCTCATGACCAATGATAGGCAAGTTTGTGGTTCAGGTATGTGTGGTGTGGGATAGCTTTGGGGTCATATGGTGACCGATGTTAAGCTAATCCTAACACTGTATAAGTGACACTTATATCGTAAGTAAATGCATATGTGTAATATCGTGGTTCGTGCTAGCCGAGTGTGGTGGTCCTCCGCCTATTCCGGAATGCCTCTCTAGTCGGGTACCCCAGGTTCTTTGTGAGCCAGGCACGTGTGTTGTTGTGCTCGTGGTTTGTCCCGGTACTGGTGTTGTACCGTTGAGGTCTGTGTCGTCTTCTTGGACACCCCACTTCTGTGTTTGAGTTGTACGTCCGGCTGAGGGAAGAAGGCAGTAGGGCAGCGACTTCACAGAGTTTGTTCTTTAGTCGCTTGTAGCGCGCTCGTAGTTGGGGGTACGACACCAGTAGTCGACACTGGTCCCCAGCTAGTCCTATTTCAAGTGCCTCACTTTAGGGTGCTCCGGCCAGAGACCCTAGAGGTGCCAGGCATGGGCCTGCAGTTGTGTGTCCTGCAGGTGTGGTGTTGGTTGGTCTCCACAGTTGTTTGCTTCTTCCTTGTGGAGCGGCAGTTGGACCTTTCGTTCGTGACTGCGAGGCTGAGAGGTTGTTCTTGTGTTGTGTTGTCTGGGTTGGATACTGGCCTGATCAGCTAGTAGTCTGTTCCCATGTGGTGGCGTCGTTCTTTCTGACTCGTGCTTAGTTAGCTTCAGTGTAGTTGTGGTAACGTCGTCCTTCGCGACTCGTGCTTTGCCAAGCTCTAGTTGTGGCTTGACTCGTGCTTTGCCCACAGGCTGTAGTTTTTGAATTTGTGATTTGTGGTCGAGGTTTGACCATTTCGAGGTGTGCCCTGGTGTTGGCACAGCTGTGACGAGTTGTGGTTTGTGTGACTCGTCGATTAAGGTTTCACTTGTAATGTTGCGTCTAAGTGAGGGCCAATATAATCGTGGTTCAGTGTGGTGTTTATCACCTACTTATACCCTTGTTCGGTGTTTGTGTTGTGGTACCTCAGAGTAGCGGTACCTATTTCCTTTGTGGGTTACTTTGTAGTTTTGTGATGGTACATTGTGTCCAACCTTTCGGGTACTTGTGTTACGGAGGTCTTGTGGTTTGACCTGCCACTTGTTGTATCCTAACTATTTTAGTAGATCTTTGTTTATATTTTTATTGTGAATTAGTTTGTGATAATTAATTATGTTACCCTTTGTGGGTATTTTGCCGATGAGGCTTGTAGCTTAGGCATATTGGGTTTAGTAGAGCTATGCTCCGTAGAGGCCGTGTGAGACCTTCCACTTGTTGAGTTTTACCCTTCTTAAGCATGGTTCCGATTATGGATTTAGTGTGTGATGGACTAGCTAGCTGTAGCCAGTCCTACCATTTATGTGTGGCTCTCGACGTAGTGTGATTTGGAGTATAAAGGACTAGCTCTTTGTTAGTAGTCCTGTTACATAATGTTTCGAGATTTTCTTGTGAAGCTGGCAGCTTAGGCAGTGACCTGCCTGTGTGGCTTATAGTTTAGGCAACCAGTTGTTGTAGCAGTGTGCCAGTGAGACTGTGTTTAGGCACTTTAGTAGTTGGGCTGACTAATTATATTATGTTAGTCCTGTAGTCCTACTTTCCTTCTGAGGACTTTGTGTTTATTGCATGATTATGTTTAATTGTTATTTATTGTCATGATGTGAGCATGAAATGGTTTGGCTATGGTGTTTCCAGTGAGACCCTTTGGGGTTGAGGAGTATTGTGGTCTCGGTGTTGTTTTGGGTAGCCCCCACTGAGCCAGTGACTTGTTGAGGCTCACTTCCCACATTTCTTTTCAAGGCTTTCCGTGTGTTTGGCTTGCAGCAGCGTTGTGTCAAACTTGTACCACCAGCAGTTGTTTAGTAGTTAGGTTGTGTGAGCTTGTGCTCCCTCGGGTATGCCCCAGGCAGTTGTACTCTTTTATTGGACATGTATTAATGTAATGGACAATTGTACCATTTGGAGCAGATATGAGCACATGTACTTTCTTGTGTCTTATATTCTTGTGGTTTGTCTTTTATACTCTTACTGGACACGTGTGTGAGATATCCCTTGCGAGACTTCGGTCTGTTCGCGAGAGGCGGATCTGGATATGGAGCCTTAATGGGCATAAATACCCCCCGGTCCGTCACAGGTTACTTAGGTTATGCATTGATTATAGGAAGCTAAACCAAGTGACGGTGAAGAACATGTATCCCTTACCTCGGATTGATGATTTGTTTGACCAGCTGCAGAATGTATCGTTCTTTTCTAAGATTGACCTGCGTCTGTTTATCATCATTTGATGATTAGGAGCGAGATGTGTCCAAGACGGCATTTACCGTTATGGACATTATGATTTTTTGGTTCTTCCGTTTGGTCTGACCAACGCCCCTGCAGCATTCATGGATCTCATGAACAGGGTATTTAGACCATATTTAGATAGTTTTTGTAGTAGTTTTTATCGATGATGTGTTGGTCTATTCTCTGGATGAGGCCACACCCGTCAGCATTTGAGGGTAGTGTTGGAAGTTCTCCGTGAGCACAAGCTGTATGCAAAGTTCAGCAAGTGCAATTTTTGGATGCGCGAGGTTCATTTCCTTGGGCATGTTATCTCCGGTGCGGGTGTAGCAGTTGATCCAGTGAAGGTCCAAGCTGTTATGGATTGGGAGATTCCCAAGACCCCTTCGGAGATTCGGAGTTTCCTTGGTTTGGCGGGTTATTATTGGCGATTTATTGAGGGATTTTCATCCATCGCCTCCCCATTGATCAGCTGACCAGGAAGGGAGTGAAGTTTGTTTGGCCGAGGAGTGTGAGAGTAGTTTTCAATTATTGAAGACTAAGCTCACTTCGGCTCTTGTGTTAGTTTTACCGAGTGGTGTAGAGAGTTTTGCTATCTACACGGATGCATCTCGGATTGGCCTTGGCTGTGTATTGATGCAGCAAGGAAGGGTAGTAGCATATGCTTCTCGTCAATTGAAGGAGCATAAGCGTAACTATCCGACTCATGATTTGGAGCTGCGCAGTGGTGCATGCACTGAAGATCTGGAGACATTATCTTTATGGTGTCAGATTTGAGGTGTTCACTGACCATAAGAGTCTGAACCTTAGTAGGAAGATCATCTCTCCAGCAGATTGGAAGATATTAGAGATTGCGGCGTGTGCGATGACTGAGTTAGAGCCATCTTTATGCCAAGCTTTTGTAGCTCAGTTGTCCATTAGATCTTCGGTGTTGGATGAGGTCGAGCACAGAAAGCCGACCCTAGACTCCAAGATTAGTGGGCAAGGCAGGCATTGCTCGAGATAAGGATGTGCGTGATTAGATTCCATCACCGTGTGTGTGTTCCCAATATTGTAGATGTCTGTGAGCATGTCTTAGCAGAGGCTCATAGGTCGAGATTCTCTATTCATTCGGGTAACACTAATATGCCCGGATTTGAAGAGATCTTTTGGTGGTCTGGTATGAAGAGGATGTAGCGGAGTATGTGTCTAGATGTCTTGTATGCCAGCAAGTGAAGGCCGAGCGGCAGCGACCTCTGTCTTATGCAGAAGATGGAGATCCAGTATAGAAGTGGGAAGCTGTCACTATAGATTTGTTACGGGTTTGCTTCGATCTAGGGGGTAATGATTCGATTTGGGTTGTGGTAGATAGATTCTCGAGACGCGCATTCTTACCTATGAAGAAGAAGCAACATAGAGAGTTTAGCTAGATTGTATATTGGTAGTATTTTAGATTGCATGGTGTTCAAAGTCAATCATTTTGGATCGAGATCCGAGTTTACTTCAAGGTTGTGGAAGGGTCTTCAGGATGAATTAGGTTCAGAGCTGAAGCTCAGTTCGGCGTTTCATCCCAGACAGATGGACATCAAGAGGACTATTCGGACTGTGACGACCCTCATTATACCGGTACGGTTTACCAACCTACGTCGGTATAGTGACGTTATCACAGTGGGCCATTTACCCAAACGCTATCACATGATTGAGATACACACAAATATAGATACAGAGTAGCGGAAGAAAAGAACCACTGTCTTCATTTCATTCATCTCATCATCCACATTTAACATACATGATTCATGTAACAATTTAAAGACCTAAAGTCCACATAATCCACATAAAAGAAGTGCTAAAATAAAATACATAGTTTGTCCATGATTACATGATAATTCTAATACTGCCTTACAATACATACTATGAAATCACAAAATGTCACAAGTGAACTCCAAAGAGTTAGTCTCCACACTCGGAGTCGCTCTCCACTGCCTCCTCTAACGGTGTAGCGTCACCAACTAAACTGTACGCTGAAGCAATAATGAGTCTAAAAGACTCAACAAATACACCACACATATCATACATGCATATATCATAGCAGGTTTTCATCCCAAGTCACAAGACAAACATGTAGCATGCTTGACATCAATAAAGACAACCTATCATGGTAATTCTACCAAATTAAACACATGGTTCATGATTTCAGATTTTCCAAAAAAAACGTCCTATCACATGCTTTCTACTTATTCCATCACGTAAAGGTTTTACCTCCAATTAAGCAAAACATGAGAGCAACCAAACATGGTGTGCTTACATACATGAAGGGAGACCTTCCTATCATGATTTCTACACATTCTTGCACATGCACATTGTCGTTTTATACACTTTTAGCTTGCTGTTTTGACATGAATTAACTCACAACCAATACATGAGAGCTACAATCTCAATTACTATATCATGGTGGCGCTTAAACATGGAAATGTTTACACATAAGCAAGAAATGCTACTAGCATGGATTCTACGCATTGTACACATGTAAAATATTTCATAACTACAATTAGGTGCTGTTATGACACAGTTTAACATTAACATATCATGGATCACCATTTCATCATCTAACACATTAGTTTCACATGTTTGCACAATTTCCTCATTCACATAGTTCACTTTTTACATTGCACATTTACACATGTCACATTACACGACTCACATGTACACATTCACATTTTTCACACTTTAGTGCCGTGACACATAGTCCAAACCCATTAGAAGGACACATACACATCACATACACATAGACGCCACCTAGGTAATACAGTGATGACTCTTGGACTGCGCAGACCGGGAGAACAAGTCTCCACCCTAACCAGTGGTACTTGTCCACCTCCAGGATTTCATCCTAATGCCCAGGATTTAACACATTGAACCTCTCATGGGGACTTTTCCATGATACGGTTCCACGGCCCTCTATGGAAGCAGTGTCACACTTGGCACAGTCTTACACATACACATACCGATTTTAGTACACATTACACAAGACATCCTCATACCTTTTCATTCTCTCTCACACACACACATGGCTCTGTTTTTCCTAGCATGATGCTACTGATAACAGGGATTAACATTCACTAACTTGCATTAATCAGGTTGGAAAAACCATCATTAAGTCATATCATGATAACAGTATTTATCACATTTTTCACATGAAATTTTCATAACACACTTTGCAGTCATCAGAATAGCATGAAAATTAACCACATACTCATTTAGGTTTATAATCTTACATGAAATTTTCCAGATTTTCAGAGTTAACATATATTTTCAGAAATTGAAACATTCAGCCTCATATTATCCATAATTCAATTCCACACCGAAATGAGCAGATTCAACAGACCTCAACCCTGAACCCAACATATACCTTATCACAGGAATTTCCCCCGATTTATTACACAACACACAATTTACTGGAAATTTCACAAACCCTACGCATATTTTCTATTTTCAGAACAGAAATTTACAGTAAATCATACGAGCATGGAGAAATTTCAGAAATTGCAGGGCACAACTGACCCCACACATGGTTCATAAAATTTAGGGCACCCAAATTCCTCACGAGTTGCACAAACAGAAACTAACATGATCTAAGATTTTTATCATACATGCATTTTTCATAAATGACACCCTTCATACCAATTTCAGAAATTGTAAGGACCTCACCACACATACCACCATTCATAATACATATCATAGTACGGTTACCATATATCCTCATGTGAGAACCTCGAAAAATTATCATATAGAAGGAGAGACAGCTCACTGTTCTGTCCTGACGATCTTAACGGCATAGTCTGGCTTAATGGAGCTTAACGGCAACATCGTTGGCCGTTAATGAAGAACTCGACGGCAAGGGCTTGCCGTCAAGTTCAGGTCTGTGCAGAAATACAGACCCGAGCTCCAAATACAAGAAGAATGGGGGATCCAGGACTCGATTTAAATCTGTAAAAAACAAACCCTACTAGACATCTACATGGACGAAATGTGAGGTTACTTGCCTTTAAACAAGTCTCCAAAGGGATTAAGATGGTGGTGAAGCTTCCTTGGGCAGTCCCAAGAAGCCTCCACAAATGCTCTCCTCCGGGTTCTAGGTTGGTGTAGAAGCTAAACCGCGGTTGGGGAAGTCTTCCCCGATGTTCCAGCTACCCTCCTGATGCAGTAGGTCGCCGGATGAAGCCTTGAATCGCCGGATTGAAGCCTCCAAAGTTCAGTCTTTATGCAGTCCGAGCTAGGGTTTTCTCTATCTCTTGAAAGAGGTCAAGGGGTTGTCTGGTGTAGAAGGGGTGTGGTTTATAGAAAGGGGTTTGGGGAACCCCGAGAGGTGATGTGAAAGCCTGCTAGCCGTTGGGGACATCTCCAATGGCTGGTTGCTTGCCCCGGAGTTTCGGGTCTGCAACGCATGCAGGTCAGAGCTTAACGTCCACATCCATGGACGTTGGCTTAAGTATTGGCGTCCATCGAGGTGGATGCTGACTCAGCATGGGCGTCCATCCATGTGGACGCCAATTGGGTCCTTCGGCCAAACTCAAACATGCAGAAACCATGCTTAACTTATACTATGTACATGCCATACATATGTATTATCATGTACACACTACCACCATGCAATTCATACATTATTTACAACTAATTATACACATGCACACATAAGTATAACTAGTTAATACATACGTAGATATGTACATCTATGCATACACAAACATGAATTATTTACACGAATAAAATAATACAACAAAATTCGAGGCCTTACACCCTCTCCCCCTTAAAAACTTTGTCCTAAAGTTTAAACAAACTACTCAAACAAACGGGGATACTTCTTCTTCATCGCATCCTCAAGCTCCCAGTAGCCTCTCTCGCGAGAAGTTCCGCCATAGAACTTTCACGATGCAATACCCTTGTTCCGGAGATGCTGAACCTTCCGGTCAAGAATAGCTACTGGTTGCTCCACATACGACAAATCTGGCTGAATCTCCACTGGCTCATGACTGATCACATGAGATGGATCTCGGACATACTTCCTGAGCATAGAAACGTGGAAAACAGGATGAACACTAGCTAAAGCTGGGGGTAAAGCTAGCTCATATGCCACGCTGCCAATCGTCTGAGAATCTCATACGGGCCAATGAATCTAGGCTCAACTTACTATGCCTGCCAAATCTGACGACACCACGAGTAGGTGATATCTTCAAGAAGACATGTTCACCCACCTCGAACTCCAAATCCTTCCTTCTGTTGTCGCGTAGCTCTTCTGCCTATCCTGCGCCGCAACAAGCCTCTTCCTGATAAGCTGAACTTATCTGAAGTCTCCTGAACTAACTCGGACCGATCAGCTGCCTATCACCGGTCTCCTCCCAACATAAAGGAGATCTGCAAGGCCTACCATACAACGCCTCAAATGGCCATACCAATACTCGCATGAAAGTGTTGTTGTATGCGAACTCCACTAGAGGTAATGACGCTCCCAATCATCCTTCCAATCCAGTACACACGCTCTCAACATATCCTCGAGCGTCTATAGTCCTCTCGGACTGTCCATCAGTCTGGGGATGAAACGCCGAACTGAGCTTCAGCTCCGAACCTAACGCATGCTGAAGACCCTTCCACAACCTCGAAGTAAATCTCGGATCTCGATCCGAAATGATCGACTTCGGCACACCATGCAATCTAACCACACTACTAACATACAATCTAGCTAAGCTCTCAACCGACTGCTTCTTCTTCATAGGTAAGAAATGCGCAGTCTTCGAGAATCTATCTACAACTACCCAAATCGAGTCATTTCCCCTTCTAGATCGAGGCAAACCCGAAACAAAATCCATAGTGACAGCTTCCTTCCACACTGGGATCTCCATCCTTTGCATAAGGCCGGAGGTCGCTGTCGCTCGGCTTTCTTGCTGGCATACTAAACCCAAATACATAATCCACTACATCCCTCTTCATGCCAGACCACCAAAAGGACCTCTTCAAATCCTGGTACATTTTCGTGTTACCCGGATGAATAGAGAATCTCGACCTGTGAGCTTCCGCTAACACATGCTCACGACATCTACCAAATCAGGGACACAAACACGGTGATGGAATCTAATCACACCATCCTCATCACGAGCTGCTGCCTTGCCCACTAACTCTAAGAGTCTAGGGTCGGCTTTTTGTTGCTCGATCACCTCATCCAAAACGAGGACCTAAGGGATAACTGAGCTACAAATCCTGCATAGCGATGGCTCTAACTCAGTCAAGCGCAAGCCGCATCCTCCAACATCTTCCAATCCTGCTGGAGAGATGGCCTCTTCTACTCAGAGCATCCGCTACGACATTCGCCTTCCCAGGGTGATACTGAAGGTCGAAGTCATAGTCCTTCAAGAACTCAATCCATCTTCTCTGCCTCAGGTTTAATTCCTTTTGGGAGAAAAGATACTTCAAGCTCTTGTGGTCGGTAAACACCTCAAATCTGACACCATAAAGATAGTGCCTCTAGATCTTTAGTGCATGAACCACTGCTGCGAGCTCCAAATCATGAGTCGGATAGTTCTTCTCATGCTCCTTCAACTGACGAGAAGCAAACCACTACCCTTCCTTGCTGCATTAGCACACAGCCTAAGCCAATCCGAGACGCATCCGTGTAGATAGCAAAAACCCTCTACACCGCTCGGTAAGACTAACACCGGAGCTGACGTGAGCTTAGTCTTCAATAATTGAAAACTACTCTCACACTTCTCGGACCAGACAAACTTCACTCCCTTTCTGGTGAGCTGAGTCAATGGGGCGGCGATGGATGAAAATCCCTCAATAAATCGCCGATAGTAACCAGCCAAACCCAGAAAACTACGAATCTCCGAAGGGGTCTTGGGAGTCTCCAATCCATAACTGCCTGGACCTTTGCTGGATCAACTGCAACACCAGCACGGAGATAACATGCCCGAGGAAATGAACCTCGCGCAACCAGAAATCGCACTTGCTGAACTTAGCATACAGCTTGTGCTCATGGAGGACCTCTAATACTACCCTCAAATGCTGACGGTTGTGTGCCTCGTCCGAAGAGTAGACCAGCACATCATCAATAAACACCACAACAAAGCTATCTAGATACGGCCTAAACACCCTGTTCATGAGATCCATGAACGCTGCAGGGGCGTTGGTCAATCCGAAAGGAAGAACCAAAAATCATAATGTCCATAACGGGATCTGAATGCCGTCTTGGACACATCCTCACTCCGAATCCTCAACTGATGATAACCAGATCGCAAATCAATCTTAGAAAAGACTGATGCATCTTGCAACTGGTCAAACAAATCATCAATACGAGGTAAGGGATACCTGTTCTTCACAGTCACTTGGTTCAGCTTTCTGTAGTCAATAACCTAAGTGACCTGTCTTTCTTCTTGACGAATAATACAGGTGCGCCCCAAGGGGAAACACTAGGGCGAATAAATCCCTTATCTAGCAACTCTTGCAACTGCCTCCTTAACTCGGCTAACTCCGCAGGTGCCATCCGATATGGAGCCTTCGAGATAGGAGAGGTGCCCGAAGCAACTGGTGAACTCTATCTCTCTATCCGGTGGCAAACAGACAAATCATCAGGAAAGACATCTGGAAAGTCCTGCACCACATCAATCTCTGCAAGAGTAGGTGACTCATCAGCCTCTAGTACTAATACCACGCTGGCAAGAAAAGCGTCACAACCCTTGTTTACCATGCGCATCGCCTTCATGGCAGAGATGACAACTTTCCTGCCAAGTTCCTTGGCAAGGGATGAGAGAACTCGTCCTCACCAGGAATGCGAAAAAACAATCCTCTTTCCACGACAATCTACTAACGCATAGTGCTCCTCTAGCCAATCCAGACCAAGAATAGCATCATAGTCCTTCATCTTTAGCAAGAAGAAACACCCTTCTAGAACTATCCTCAATGCACACAGGTAACGACGGAATGCACTTCCTAGTCGATACCGTACCCGCAGGGGTGTGCACAGACAAAGGGACCTCTAAATCCTCAGACTCTATGCCTGACTCTAGGGCTAACTGCCTAGCGAACCGCTCGGAATGAACGAGTGAGTAGCACCCGCATCAAACAAACCCGAGCGTGCACACTAGAAGTAAAACTGTACCTTCGGTGACATGCTCCGCCTGCTCGGCGTCCTCGCGCAAAGCAAACACTCAAGCTGGGGCTCGAGGCCTTCCTGGTCTTCCTGTAGCTGGCGCTGCTGCCGCTACCGCTGCTGGGGCTGGCGCTCTGCGCTGGACTCCCTGCTGAAGTCTCGGACAATCCTTGATCTTGTGGTCGCTACTTCCGCACTTCAAGCACTTTCCCGTAATCATCCAACATTCGGAACCACCATGTGTCTTCCCACAGTGGGGACACTCTTTCATCACACCAGGGGAACGTACAGAGAGTACCTGAGCATTGCCGACTGCTATTGATCGCTGCTGTGTCTGGTACACCGCTTTCTTCTTGTCATGCCGCTGAAACGTAGCTGCAGGCCTCTTCTGCGAAGCCTTCTTCTCTTCAAGGTATTGCTCCATCTCATCCTCCTGTCTGCAAGCAGCACTAAGTGCCTCGTCCTGTTGCCCAGCTAACTAGCCCAGAGGGGGGGGTGTGAATGGGTTAATAAAACTTCGATCTCTAATTAAAATCTGTTCACTGAAAGGATTGCACAACTTGATAACAAGGTTAGAGTTAGAGCAAATAAGACAACAATCACACAAAAAAAAAACACACTCACAAGACACAAGGATTTTTATCCTGGTTCGAACTCCTCTCCACAGGAGACCTACGTCCAGTCCATGAGCAATATCTCAGGATTTCACTACCAAGGGTACAATCCCTTAAGGATCCTTACACCCAGCCTCAACTGGTCTTCCTTCAGCCTGAAGGGAACAACAACCACCCTGGATACCACCAGGTCTTCCTTCGTCCAGAAGGGAACACAACCTAATAAGAAAAAGGGTGTGGAAACAGGCTTCAGACTCTAGCTTGACCAGCTACACACTGAAGCTTCTAAGCCCCCGAGAGAGAAAGAGATTTAACAAGGTTTTTCTCCAAGGACTACACAAGCTCTCACAAAATGAGAAAATGTTTTGAGCACAGAGAGCTAAGAGCTTAGAACAAGGTTGGAGAGGTAGCTTCGCTCTTCTTCAATATTCTAAAGACTCGAAGAGATGGATTTCTTTCTTCTTCTGAAATCAAGCGATGTTTCTTACTTCTCACTCTTCTCTTTTCTGTCTTGAGTCTTCTATTTAAACTGCTGATTCAAATTCGAACGTTGAAGTGTCCGTTGTCTCTTATCCTTGTATACGTTAGACTGGTCACTGAGGAAGCTTCTGATCGTCAGTCTTTTATCCTTGTGTACACGCCAAAGAGATGTCATAGAACTTTGTATCTTGTGTCCAACGTTGTCCAGATGAGTCTTGTCAGATATCTGTAAGCATATCATCAATAAATAGAGGACAGCTAAGACTGCTGTCTATTGTTAGTTGAGATGGAACAGATATTGCAGTATATAGCAAAGCTCCTTTCTGTCTAAAAAAGTACGTAGACAGAGTAGCATAGAAATGGAAGATATTGTCTGCATGCATGGGAGATACGATCAGAGAGCATTTAAGCATAGCAGTCAACGACAAGATATGACTTTGACTTTTCAACGCTATTAAAAGGCATTATACTGATGCATCAAGAAATTCGATAAAAAGAATCTTGCTGACTTCATAACTTATGAAATCGTTATGAATTATAGCAAGTCGTTATGAACTGTAAGGAAATCGTTATACGAAACGTTATGACTATCAAGTTGTAACGAAATCGTTATACGAAATCGTTATGACTATCAAGTGTAAGGAAATCGTTACACGAAATCGTATGACTATCAAGTTGTAGGAAATCGTTATACGAAATCGTTATGACTATCAAGTTGTAAGGAAATCGTTACACGAAATCGTTATGACTATCAAGTTGTAAAAGGAAATCGTATACGAAATCGTTATGACTATCAAGTTGTAAGGAAATCGTTACACGAAATTGTTATGACTATCAAGTTGTAAGGAAATCGTTTGAACTCTAAGAAATCGTTATGACTATAGAGTCGTTGCGAGTTCTAAAGAAATCGTTACGAGGTCTAAAGAAATCGTTACGAGGTCTTAAAGAAATCGTTACGAGGTCTAAAGAAATCGTTACGACTAGAGAGTCGTTGCGAGTTCTAAAGAAATCGTTGCGAGCTCTAAAGAAATCGTTACGAGGTCTAAAGAAATCGTTACGAGGTCTAAAGAAATCGTTACGAGGTCTAAAGAAATCGTTACGGCTAGAGAGTCGTTGCGAGTTCTAAAGAAATCGTTGCGAGGTCTAAAGAAATCGTTACGAGGTCTAAAGAATCGTTACAAGGTCTAAAGAAATCGTTACGAGGTCTAAAGAAATCGTTACGGCTAGAGAGTCGCATGAGTTCTAAGAAATCGTTGCGAGGTCTAAAGAAATCGTTCGAGGTCTAAAGAATCGTTGCGATATCGATTTGTTTTGGTTTTCCGATCAAAGAGGAAATCGTTTGCTTATAAAATAGTCGATGCGATATCGATTTGTTTTGAGTTTTCCGGTCAAAGAGGAAATCGTTCTGCTTATCAGGAAGTCGATACAAAGACTTGGATAGAAGTGTGATGAGACTTACCAGATTGTCTTGAACTTTCATTTTCTTTTATTTCCTGTTCTCAAGGCTCAAGTAATCCATTAGGGTTATTTTGTTAATCATCAAAATTAATATATAAATAAATGGAAATATTTATTATGGGGACAGTTTGGTCATCAATCTCCCCCTTTTTGATGATGACAAAATATACTAAACATCATACAAAAAATGAAATATGTTTTCAGATTTACTTTAGTTGTCTCCCCATTTTGTCACTAAGCAAAAAGATAAGCTGTGAGACAAAGAAGAGAGAGATTATATTAGGATGGAGAAAGATAATACAGAGGAGATAACAAGGAGGCATGCTGTGAGACAACAGCCCATGCCTTGATCTCAAGATCCTCAAAATTTGCAGAAAAACGCCAGAGGCAACTGAGAAGGAGGGTCCCATGGAAGGGATGTTCCTCTGAATGTAGAGTTGCCTTTGCTGCTCTAAGAATTCTCCATACTGAGTTTTGTCCAAGAAGAATCTGTAGTAAGTACTCTTACCGAACTGGCCCTATGGAGAAATCTGTCCAAGGAAATTGGATAGTGGATCTTTTGATTTAATAGATCCTGCTTTAAGCATAGAAAGCAGAATATCTGGATGCCATACAGCATAGATCTCTGGTATGGGTGCGATGGAATTTAGATCCATAAAGGCTTCTGCAGAAAGAGCAGGCTTCCTCTGACTAACAGATCTTGATTGATAGCTGTCCAATTGCTGATAAGAGGCCTGATAGAGAAGCTCCCATTCTGATGAGGTGAGTCTTTCACACTTAGAAATGAGTGGAGCTAAGATCTGAGAAGACATGCGGCCAGAGTGGTATTCTCTGAAGATGAACCGCAAAAAGGAAGGAGATCTGCCCTGCTTGGCTGACATCCTGCCCATCTGTCTTGCAAACATATCTAGAGCATGTGACCCAGCATCGGAATCAAATACTAAAGAGTGCAGCTTCGGCAGAAGAACTGGAAAATCAACCTTGAAAGAGACAAAGTCTACCTTAAGAGGAAGGTTGAGAGGGATTTCTGATTTCAGCACAGTAATCTGCGATTGGAACTGGCAAAACTGAACTTCTGGAATTTTGTTCAAGTAACAGAAGTCACTGTACAGCTGAAAAGGCTGGCAATGCGAATTCCTTCAAAATGAAGGATCCCCAAGAGTTCTTGTGCTGATGATAAACCACTCAGAGAAGGTGAGAGGGTGAGCTCTGTGAGTGAGGGATTCGGCCCTTGCAGTCAGGTATTTTCATACTGAGCCTTATTTCCTTTGATAGTGCCCACTGATCTTCAGTCTTGAACTCAGTGCCCTCAAGATTTTGGATTTGAAAGCTTGGATATCTGAGTAAAAGGAAGAACAATGTCCAGGTGTTCGGATAGGTTGAGAAAAGGAATACCATAAATGGTAGAAAGAATGCATTTTTGGAGGTATTCTTTGTAGATAGGTCTTCTCTAGGATCAAGGGTAAGAGAATACCATAAAGGAGGGTATAGAGGAACAGAGGAAGTGCTTAGAGATGAGGAGGATTTCTCTTTTCCTGGCAGGACTGGGAGGGTCAGTCCTGTGAATGTGAGAGGCTGTGGAAAGAATGGTGAGGAGGGTGTTTCTTTCAAAATTGTCTGGAACATTGGTGTCAAAGACACCAAGAGGCAGAGGTTTATCTGGAGGAAAGATAACAGAATTTGGAGGAGTAGGAGGATAGAAGAGATGTTTAGGATTAAAGGAAGAGGTTGGTTGAAGAGGAGGTGTTTGAATTTTAATAGGTAAAGGTTTGGGAGTTAATGAGGATTGATCTGAGATGTGAGCTGGAGTAGGAGAGAAGGAGGGTTGAGATGAAGTAGAGGATGAGGAAGGTTGGGTGCGAGGCATGGGATGATTTATGGTTGGTGGAGCAGGAGGTGCAGTAGAAGGAGATGAAGGTGTGGAGAGGGTTGGAGTGGCAAGAGATGAAGTATCAGGGGCCTTGGAGACTGACACTGGCTCTTTCCCTTTGGCCTGACTCTCTCTGACTGCTGAAGAGGGTCCTGAAGACCCTGAGGCTGCCACTGGTCCTGGTGACCCACTACAGATGGCCCTGATGGCCCTGACCCTTGAGCAGTGGCCCTGCTGGCCCTGGTGGCGAGGAGCAGCAGCTGTCTGCCGGAGACATCCCACTGGACTTAGACAAAACACCCAGCATAGACTTCATGTCAGACAATTCTTTTGAAGTACCTCATTGCATTTCTTATTGAAGATACGTGAGGAAGTTGAGGCTTGATTTGTAACAATGCCTTGAATACTAGACTGAACTGATGCTAAGATCTCTCCTTGGGCTTTTAACAAGGCCATAACATGCTTCAACTTCACTTTTCTATGGCCCTTTCTTGACCTCCTGTGAACAACTCTTTCTGCTTACCTTGTTGAGAGACAGGCTCCTCTAGATTTATATTGCTTGCACTTGGGCCTCTCTAACATCAACCTTGGCTGGAGCTGGGATTTCCTGAGTAGGTGTAGCTTTCTCAGGAATATCTTCATTCACAGGCTTTCAATCTCAGCTTGCTCCCCCTGAATGGGAGCAGGGACTTCAATATTTAAATGCTCCCCCGAGCAGGAGCTTCTTCCCAACAGATCTTGTTGAGTACCTGCTTGTATCTCAACATCAGCAACTTGTTCAGACTGAACTGTCGAATGACTAGGTGCCACAGCTTCTTCTTCAACAATCACCTCTTTAGGTGGCTAAGGTGGAGGGAATGGAGTCCAATACCTCTTAAGATAGAGGCAACTAAGGTGGTGGGCAAGGAGTCTGCACACCAGCTGCACCTACTTCCATTGAGCTTCGGATGGACATTCCATAACTGGTACTTCTACTGCAGCTGATTCTACTGGTTCTTGTTCGCTGCTGCTACTTGCTCTGTGCTACTACTTCTTCTGCTGCTGCTGCTTGCTCTGCTGCTGCTCTGGATATCTTCAATGACTGCTTCTCCTTCAGCCACAGAGGACTTTGACCAAACTCCTTCTTGCACTGAAAAACCGCTTTTCTTTAGATTTCTGGACCTTATTGACTGGCCCATTTTTCAGCTACGCTCCTGACAAATCTACTCCAAAGTGCTTGAAAACCTTGGTCAGTAGATGAGCGTACGGAAGGGAAACTTCAACTTGCTCTTTGTTTCCCATAACTGATCATGTGCAAACATCATTCGCTCAAACATCACTGCGGCCAGGTTATCTCTTTGTTCTGGATTGCCCAGAACATTATATCCGAATCTGCCCTAGTGCATGAGAAAAGGTAGCACTACGAGGTACTAAGATTTGGCAGACTAGACTATAAAGTGAAGCAATATGAATGCGGACATCTGATTAATATCAAGCTTCCATCCTTCAACTTAAATCCTGGACCGATAATCCCGAGACCTTTGACTTCATCATTCACAGAGTGAATGCCACTAAATCCAGAGGTCTTCACTCCAAACAAATCACGCAAAAGCTCATGGGTATTCTGATTTGGATGCCCTTGACAGAGGAAACAAGGGACCCATCTGCTTCTGACTTCAGACAAATGTAGAAGGCTTTCACCAAGTCCGGGTAGCTTACCTCACTGAAGGTGACCACATCCATCCACTGCAATCTTCTTAGAGAATCAACTAGCCTGGCCATGCCACTCTTCTCAAGATTCTGAACATCTACTGCCTTATTTCCGCAAATCTTCGTCTTCACAAAGTAAATCTTTCTTGCTCCCTTGGGGATAAATACTCAGCACTGTAGCCCCAACACTTCCGGAGATCAACGGAGCGGCCATGGGTGCAGAGAAGAAAAGATTCTGGAAGGGAGAATGATGGAAGGGATGGAAGTTTTCGAAGGAATTCTTCGCGGGGGAAGAGAAGAAGGCTTCGAAAGTTGCAGAGAGTCGATCCCAAAATCGTTAGGGCATCGGCTTTGGGTGAACAGATAGAGGATAAAAAGGGTAAAGGTAGAAGACGAGTCGATCCCAGAGCGATTTGGATAAAATAATATTACTTTATTGAAAGGAGGAGCGCCAAAGGCGGTAAAGATAGAAGGCGACAAAAGGGTTGACAAGTCAAACAACTTTTTACACAGAAGCGGTCAAAGCATATAGATAACTGAGTTTTGCTTAACTTTAACGGAGAGAGAGCTTTCATTTAATCTGAAAAATTTATATGTCAATAAAATCACAGAAATTCTTTCACAAATTGCACATCCCTAGTTCCCTTCTAAGAGATGAATCTCTCTTCAGGTAGGGCTTTTGTGAAGATATCTGCCAATTGACCATTTGTATCTATAAACGAAATTTCTAAATTACCATTAGCTACATGGTCTCGAATAAAATGGTATCTTACCTCAATGGCTTCGTCCTTGAGTGTTGAACTGGATTTTGGTGAGGTTGATGGCACTTGTATTATCAACAATAGAGGAATGATTGATGTGAATGCCGAATCTTCAAGTTGTTGCTTTATCCAAAGAATGTTGTGACAGCAAACTTCCAGCAGCAAAGTATTCTGCTTCGCTGTGATAGAGCTACTGAATTTTGTTTCTTGGATGTCCATGATATAAGGCATCCTGCCAAGAAACTGACAAATCCACTGGTGCTCTTCTATCTACTTTGCTGATATCTAGCACACATGCATACACTGAACAAAATGTCTGGTCTACTGGCAGTTAAGTAAAGTAATGATCCTATCATACCTCGATAATTCTTTTGATCTACCTTTTACCTTTTTGATCACTGTCCATTCTGGTTGATGTGCTCATTGGAGTTGATAATGGCTTTGCATCTTCAAATCCAAATTTCTTTAACAGCTCTTTGGTGTACTTTGCTTGACAGATATGAGTGCCATCCTTCCCTTGCTTGATTTGCAATCCAAGGAAGTAGCTTACTCCCCCATCAAGCTCATTTCGAATTCTCCCTGCATAAGCTTTTCAAAGTACTTGCAAAGAGATTCATCAGTAGATCCAAAAATAATATCATCTACATAGATTTGTACAAGAAGTATATGTTTAACCTTAGATTTTATAAATAATGTACTATCTACTTTACCTCTAGTGAAACCATGATTTAATAAGAAAGTACTGAGCCTTTCATACCAGGCTCTAGGAGCTTGCTTTAAACCATATAAAGCCTTATGTAGTTTAAATACATGATTTGGAAATTCAGTGTCATCAAAACCTGGAGGTTGTTCAACATAAACTTCCTCCTTGATGAAACCATTTAAAAAGGCTGATTTGACATCCATTTGAAAAAGTTTTAAATCAATGCAGATGCATAAGCAAGTAAAATCCTAATGGCCTCAAGTCTAGCTACAGGTGCATAAGTTTCATCGAAATCTATGCCTTCCTCTTGGGAGTAGCCTTGAGCCACCAATCTGGCTTTGTTCCTTAAGATTATTCCAGACTCATCCAGTTTATTTCTGAACACCCACTTGGTGCCAATAACTGAATGATTGGATGGTCTAGGAACAAGTGACCATACTTGGTTTCTCTTGAACTGATTTAGTTCATCTTGCATGGCTAATATCCAAGATTCATCAGATAAAGCTTCATTGACTGTCTTAGGCTCTATTTGAGAAACAAATGCTAAATAATCGCATGGAATTACATTACCTCTAGTTCTTACCCTACAGATGGATCACCAATGATGTTTTCAGGAGGGTGATCTTTCTGATATCTCCATTCCTTTGGAAGATCTTCATGTTGGATTTCTGTTTGCTGCAGTTCTTCCAGAGTTGGATCCTCTTTGTCCTTAATTGAAGTATTCTTTAATTTTCGGACAAGTCATGCATCATCAATGTCACTAATTTCTTCCTTTTTCAAGGAAGGGTTAGATTCATCAAAAATAACATGTACTGATTGTTCAATCAATAAGGAACGTTTATTGAAAACTCTATAACCTTTGGGTTTAGAAGAGTACCCCATGAAGATGCCTTCATCTGATTTGGCATCCAACTTACCAATGTCCCTTTTTCCATTGTTATGGATGAAGCAAGGACATCCAAATATTCTGAAATGGCTAATCTTTGGCTTCTTTCTTTGTAGAGTTCATAAGCAGTCTTTTTCAGAATTGGCCTGATCATCACTCTATATGATATAACATGCAGTGTTGATAGCTTCGGCCCAGAAATATCTTGGCAGATCATATTCTGACAACATGGTTCTTGCCATATCCAAAAGAGTTCTGTTTTCCTCTCAGCAATTCCATTCTGTTGAGGTGTCCTTGGAGCTGAGAAGTTGTGCTCAATTCCTTGATCATCACAGAACTTCGTAAACTTTTCATTCTGAAACTCACCACCATGATCTGATCGAATAGAGACAATTGAGAATTTCTGATCTTTCTGAACTTTCTTACTGAAGCTGACAAAATTTTCAAATGTGTCATCTTTGTGCTCTAAAAAGGATACCCAAGTGAATCTTGAATAATCATCAACTATTACAAATCCAAAATTCTTTCCTCCCAAACTGGTAGTCCTCATTGGCCCAAATAAATCCATGTGAAGTAGTTCTAAGGGCTTTGAGGTGGTTACTACAGTCTTTGATTTGAAGGAGCTCTTGGTGTGCTTTCCTCTTGCACAAGGTCTGCAAATGCTATCCAATCTGAAATTTACCTTTGGCAGTCCTTCAACTAGTTTTCTCTTTCTGCTTGTTCAACCCATCCAAGCTGCAGTGGCCCAATCTTCTGTGCCACAACTCAGTTGATTGATCTTTACTAGCTGCCAAACACACATCTTGATCCTTGAGTTCCTCGAGATATAGAACATACAAATTTCTTTCTCTGTAGGCTTCAAATATGACTGCACCATCCTTTAAGATACTGCATTTTGATTCTTGAAACTGAATTTGATGGCCTTTGTCACACACTGGCTGATGCTGATGAGATTGTGCTTTAACCCTTTGACCAGCATTACATCTTCTATGACTGATTTTCCTTTGATGTTCACAGACCCGCTTCCTATCACAGTCTCCTTTTCCATTATCTCCATAGGTGACTGTACCTTCTTCAGCTTGGAGATCAACAAATATCTTCTTGTTGCCTGACATATGCCTTGAGCACCCACTATCCAAATACCATTTGGATGCTCGAGGGTTAACCTGAAATGAGAACATCAAGCTTTAGGTACCCAAATTCTTTTGGGTCCTGATTGGTTAGTATCATCAACTTTACCTTTTAATATCCATTTTTTATGTCTTGTTGGGCATGTAATTTTAATATGTCCTAACTTGTTGCAGTGACTGCAGCAGGATAACTTAGTCACTTTTTCTATATTTGAAATCAGCTTTGTATGCTATATCTTGTTCGGGTACAAATTTTGGTGTGGATATGTTTTAGGGTATATTATGGTTTCTTCATTGTCTGGGGGTGTATATCCTAATCCATTTTTCTTTTTACCCGATCTCCTAGCACCTTTTAATATTAAAGAGTTTTACCATTGGTAAATTTTTCTAGTGTACTTGATAGATTATCATTTTCTTTATTTAGTCTTTCTTTCTATTTTAAGTTCACCTAAGTCTTCTTGTTTTTCTAGATGATTTATTTTCTTATTTTCTCTTTTAAATCTTCACATAATAATTCATTTCTTCTTTTATGTTCAGTAATTGTTTTTCAAGTTCTTCATTTTCTGTTCTTAGGTCTGAGTTTGTATTTCTAAACAGATTATATTTTTCTTACTAGTTTTAAGTAATTTGCATACTTCTTTGTATTTTTCATAAAGTTCATTAAAAGCATTTTCCAAATTATCAGAATCTGAATCATTGCATGAATCAAAAGAAGAGTCAGAAGTTACCTTGTCTTCGGTGTTGGCCATGAGAGCCAAGTTGGCTTCTTCACCTTCACTGCTCGAGCTTGACTCACTGTCTGAGTCACTGCTGTTCTCCCAAGCAGCTGCCATTGCTTTCTTTTTGTACTTCTTAAATCTTCTGAAGTTGTCCTTCTTCTTGTGATCACTCTTTTGATCATGGGACAATCTGCCTTGATGTGTCCAGGCTTCTTGCATTCATAACAGATCACTTCTCCTTTCTTTGATCCTTACTTCTGGTTTTCTAAAGTCTTTGTTTTTCTTAAAAAATTTCTTCCGGACTGATATTTCTTTTTCTTTGCTAGAATCCTTTGAAGTCTTCGAGACAGCATGGCTTCTTCATCATCACTGTCTTTACTACTCTCACTATTATCCAAGGATTCTTCTGAATTATCTTCACTTGCTTTGAGAGCATTTGATTGTTTCCTTCTGCTGGAGGATTCTCCTAATCTCTCCATGTTTATCTCGTGAGCCATGAGAGATCCTATTAGCTTTTCCAATGACATTAATTTTAAATCATTGGCTTCTTCAATGGCTGTTACCTTCGGAGTCCATGAAGATGGTAAAGATCTGAGGACTTTTCTAACCATATCTGGTACATCATAAACCTTTCCCAAACCAGCTAATCCATTTGTGATGTCAGTGAATCTGCTGAACATCTGAGTTATTGATTCACCTGTCTGCATCTGAAATCTTTCATATTGAGCTACTAGAATATCTATTCTTGTCTCCTTTACCTTGTCTGTCCCTTCATAGGTAATTCTGAGCTTTTCCCACATCTCCATTGCGGATTTGCAGGCTGAGACTCTATTGAACTCTTTCTTGCTTAGGGCACAGCATAATATGCTCTTGGCTTTGCAGTTTAAGGATATTCTTTTCCTATCATCATCTGTCCACTGAGCCTTAGCGTTTGTGACCAAAAGATCACCTTCTTCTACAATGGACCAGATTGTGTAATCATGACCTTGTAGAAAATATTCCATTCTAGTCTTCCAGTATGTGTAATCTTCTCCATCGAACAAGGGAGGCCTGTTGACTGACTGACCTTCGAAGTTGCTTTGGGCTGCCATTGATCTTTGCTCTTCAGATCGTTGGATCTTCTTCTTTGTCGAAGAGACGGGCTCTGATACCACTTGTTGCCCAGCTAGCTAGCCCAGAGGGGGGGTGAATGGGTTAATAAAACTTCGATCTCTAATTAAAATCTGTTCACTGAAAGGATTGCACAACTTAATAACAAGGTTAGAGTTAGAGCAAATAAGACAACAATCACACAAAAAACACACCACAAGACACAAGGATTTTTATCCTGGTTCGGAACTCCTCTCCACAGGAGACCTACGTCCAGTCCCTGAGCAATATCTCAGGATTTCACTACCAAGGGTACAATCCCCTTAAGGATCCTTACACCCAGCCTCAACTGGTCTTCCTTCAGCCTGAAGGGAACAACAACCACCCTGGATACCACCAGGTCTTCCTTCGTCCAGAAGGGAACACAACCTAATAAGAAAAAGGGTGTGGAAACAGGCTTCAGACTCTAGCTTGACCAGCTACACACTGAAGCTTCTAAGCCCCCGAGAGAGAAAGAGATTTAACAAGGTTTTTCTCTCCAAGGACTACACAAGCTCTCACAAATGAGAAAATTTTTTGAGCACAGAGAGCTAAGAGCTTAGAACAAGGTTGGAGTGGAAGCTTCGCTCTTCTTCAATATTCTAAAGACTCGAAGAGATGGATTTCTTTCTTCTTCTGAAATCAAGCGTTGTTTACTTCTCACTCTTCTCTTTTCCGTCTTGAGTCTTCTATTTAAACTGCTGATTCAAATTCGAACGTTGAAGTGTCCGTTGTCTCTTATCCTTGTGTACGTTAGACTGGTCACAAAGGAAGCTTCTGATCGTCAGTCTTTTATCCTTGTGTACACGCCAAAGAGATGTCATAGAACTTTGTATCTTGTGTCCAACGTTGTCCAGATGAGTCTTGTCAGATATCTGTAAGCATATCATCAATAAATAGAGGACAGCTAAGACTGCTGTCTATTGTTAGTTGAGATGGAACAGATATTGCAGTATATAGCAAAGCTCCTTTCTGTCTAAAAAAGTACGTAGACAGAGTAGCATAGAAATGGAAGATATTGTCTGCATGCATGGGAGATACGATCAGAGAGCATTTAATGCATAGCAGTCAACGGACAAGATATGACTTTGACTTTTCAACGCTATTAAAAGGCATTATACTGATGCATCAAGAAATTCGATAAAAAGAATCTTGCTGACTTCATAACTTATGAAATCGTTATGAATTATAGCAAGTCGTTATGAACTGTAAGGAAATCGTTATACGAATCGTTATGACTATCAAGTTGTAAGGAAATCGTTACGAAATCGTTATGACTATCAAGTTGTAAGGAAATCGTTACACGAAATCGTTATGACTATCAAGTTGTAAGGAAATCGTTACACGAAATCGTTATGACTATCAAGTTGTAAGGAAATCGTTACACGAAATCGTTATGACTATCAAGTTGTAAGGAAATCGTTATACGAAATCGTTATGACTATCAAGTTGTAAGGAAATCGTTACACGAAATCGTTATGACTATCAAGTTGTAAGGAAATCGTTATGAACTCTAAAGAAATCGTTATGACTATAGAGTCGTTGCGAGTTCTAAAGAAATCGTTACGAGGTCTAAAGAAATCGTTACGAGTCTAAAGAAATCGTTACGAGGTCTAAAGAAATCGTTACGACTAGAGAGTCGTTGCGAGTTCTAAAGAAATCGTTACGAGGTCTAAAGAAATCGTTACGAGGTCTAAAGAAATCGTTGCGAGTTCTAAAGAAATCGTTACGAGGTCTAAAGAAATCGTTACGGCTAGAGAGTCGTTGCGAGTTCTAAAGAAATCGTTACGAGGTCTAAAGAAATCGTTACGAGGTCTAAAGAGTCGTTGCGAGGTCTAAAGAAATCGTTACGAGGTCTAAAGAAATCGTTACGGCTAGAGAGTCGTTGCGAGTTCTAAAGAAATCGTTGCGAGGTCTAAAGAAATCGTTACGAGGTCTAAAGAATCGTTGCGATATCGATTTGTTTTGAGTTTTCCGATCAAAGAGGAAATCGTTCTGCTTATCAAAAAGTCGATGCGATATCGATTTGTTTTGAGTTTTCCGGTCAAAGAGGAAATCGTTCTGCTTATCAAGGAAGTCGATACAAAGACTTGGATAGAAGTGTGATGAGACTTACCAGATTGTCTTGAACTTTCATATTTCTTTTATTTCCTGTTCTCAAGGCTCAAGTAATCCATTAGTGTTATTTTGTTAATCATCAAAATTAATATATAAATAAATGGAAATATTTATTATGGGGACAGTTTGGTCATCAATCTCCCCCTTTTTGATGATGACAAAATATACTAAACATCATACAAAAAATGAAATATGTTTTTCAGATTTACTTTAGTTGTCTCCCCCATTTTGTCACTAAGCAAAAAGATAAGCTGTGAGACAAAGAAGAGAGAGATTTATATTAGGATGGAGAAAGATAATACAGAGGAGATAACAAGGAGGCATGCTGTGAGACAACAGCCCATGCCTTGATCTCAAGATCCTCAAAAATTTGCAGAAAAACGCCAGAGGCAACTGAGAAGGAGGGTCCCATGGAAGGGATGTTCCTCTGAATGTAGAGTTGCCTTTGCTGCTCTAAGAATTCTCCATACTGAGTTTTGTCCAAGAAGAATCTGTAGTAAGTACTCTTACCGAAACTGGCCCTATGGAGAAATCTGTCCAAGGAAATTGGATAGTGGATCTTTTGATTTAACAGATCCTGCTTTAAAGCATAGAAAGCAGAATATCTGGATGCCCATACAGCATAGATCTCTGGTATGGGTGCGATGGAATTTAGATCCATAAAGGCTTCTGCAGAAAGAGCAGGCTTCCTCTGACTAACTAGATCTTGATTGATAGCTTGCAATTGCTGATAAGAGGCCTGATAGAGAAGCTCCCATTCTGATGAGGTGAGTCTTTCACACTTAGAAATGAGTGGAGCTAAGATCTGAGAAGACATGCGGCCAGAGTGGTATTCTCTGAAGATGAACCGCAAAAAGGAAGGAGATCTGCCCTGCTTGGCTGACATCCTGCCCATCTGTCTTGCAAACATATCTAGAGCATGTGACCCAGCATCGGAATCAAATACTAAAGAGTGCAGCTTCGGCAGAAGAACTGGAAAATCAACCTTGAAAGAGACAAAGTCTACCTTAAGAGGAAGGTTGAGAGGGATTTCTGATTTCAGCACAGTAATCTGCGAATGGAACTGGCAAAACTGAACTTCTGGAATTTTGTTCAAGTAACAGAAGTCACTGTACAGCTGAAAAGCTCTGGCAATGCGAATTTCCTTCAAAATGAAGGATCCCCAAGAGTTCTTGTGCTGGATGATAAACCACTCAGAGAAGGTGAGTGGGTGAGCTCTGTGAGTGAGGGATTCGGCCCTTGCAGTCAGGTATTTTTCATACTGAGCCTTATTTCCTTTGATAGCTGCCCACTGATCTTCAGTCTTGAACTCAGTGCCCTCAAAGATTTTGGATTTGAAAGCTTGGGATATCTGAGTAAAAGGAAGAACAATGTCCAGGTGTTCGGATAGGTTGAGAAAAGGAATACCATAAATGGTAGAAAGAATGCATTTTTGGAGGTATTCTTTGTAGATAGGTCTTCTCTTAGGATCAAGGGTAAGAGAATACCATAAAGGAGGGTATAGAGGAACAGAGGAGTGCTTAGAGATGAGGAGGTTTTCTCTTTTTCTGGCAGGACTGGGAGGGTCAGTCCTGTGAATGTGAGAGGCTGTGGAAAGAATGGTGAGGAGGGTGTTTCTTTCAAAATTGTCTGGAACATTGGTGTCAAAGACACCAAGAGGCAGAGGTTTATCTGGAGGAAAGATAACAGAATTAGGAGGAGTAGGAGGATAGAAAAGATGTTTAGGATTAAAGGAAGAGGTTGGTTGAAGAGGAGGTGTTTGAATTTTAATAGGTGAAGGTTTGGGAGTTAATGAGGATGGAGCTGAGATGTGAGCTGGAGTAGGAGAGAAGGAGGGTTGAGATGAAGTAGAGGATGAGGAAGGTTGGGTGCGAGGCATGGGATGTTTATGGTTGGTGGAGCAGGAGGTGCAGTAGAAGGAGATGAAGGTGTGGAGAGGGTTGGAGTGGCAAGAGATGAAGTATCAGGGGCCTTGGAGACTGACACTGGCTCTTTCCCTTTGGCCTGACTCTCTCTGACTGCTGAAGAGGGTCCTGAAGACCCTGAGGCTGCCACTGGTCCTGGTGACCTCACTACAGATGGCCCTGATGGCCCTGACCCTTGAGCAGATGGCCCTGCTGGCCCTGGTGGCCGAGGAGCAGCTGGTCTGCCCGGAGACATCCCACTGGACTTAGACAAAACACCCAGCATAGACTTCATGTCAGACAATTCTTTATTGAAGTACCTCATTGCATTTCTTATTGAAGATACGTCTGAGGAAGTTGAGGCTTGATTTGTAACAATGCCTTGAATACTAGACTGAACTGATGCTAAGATCTCTCCTTGGGCTTTTAGCAAGGCCATAACATGCTTCAACTTCACTTTTCTATGGCCCTTTCTTGACCTCCTGTGAACAACTCTTTTCTGCTTACCTTGTTGAGAGACAGGCTCCTCTAGATTTATATTGCTTGCACTTGGGCCATCTCTAACATCAACCTTGGCTGGAGCTGGGATTTCCTGAGTAGGTGTAGCATTCTCAGGAATATCTTCATTCACAGGCTTCTCAATCTCAGCTTGCTCCCCCTGAATGGGAGCAGGGACTTCAATATTTAAATGCTCCCCTCGAGCAGGAGCTTCTTCCAAAACAGCATCTTGTTGAGTACCTGCTTGTATCTCAACATCAGCAACTTGTTCAGACTGAACTGTCGAATGACTAGGTGCCACAGCTTCTTCTTCAACACATCCACCTTCTTTAGAAGTGGCTAAGGTGGAGGGAATGGAGTCCAATACCTCTTTTAAGATAGAGGCAACTAAGGTGGTGGGCAAGGAGTCTGCCACACCAGCTGCACCTACTTCCACTTGAGCTTCGGATTGACATTCCATAACTGGTACTTCTACTGCAGCTGATTCTACTGGTTCTTGTTCTGCTGCTGCTACTTGCTCTGCTGCTACTACTTCTTCTTCTGCTGCTGCTTGCTCTGCTGCTGCTTCTGGAATATCTTCAATGACTGCTTCTCCTTCAGCCACAGAGGACTTTGACCAAACTCCTTCTTGCACTGAAAAACCGCTTTTCTTTAGATTTCTGGACCTTATTGACTGGCCCATTTTTTCAGCTACTGCTCCTGACAAATCTACTCCAAAGTGCTTGAAAACCTTGGTCAGTAGATGAGCGTACGGAAGGGAAACATTCAACTTGCTCTTTGTTTCCCATAACTGATCATGTGCAAACATCATTCGCTCAAACATCACTGCGGCCAGGTTTATCTCTTTGTTCTGGATTGCCCAGAACATTATATCCGAATCTGCCCTAGTGCATGAGGAAAAGGTAGCACTACGAGGTACTAAGATTTGGCAGACTATAAAGTGAAGCAATCTATTGAATGCGGACATCTGATTAATATCAAGCTTCCCATCCTTCAACTTAAATCCTGGACCGATAATCCCGAGACCTTTGACTTCATCATTCACAGAGTGAATGCCACTAAATCCAGAGGTCTTCACTCCAAACAAATCACGCAAAAGCTCATGGGTTATTCTGATTTGGATGCCCTTGACAGAGGAAACAAGGGACCCATCTGCTTCTGACTTCAGACAAATGTAGAAGGCTTTCACCAAGTCCGGGTAGCTTACCTCACTGAAGGTGACCACATCCATCCACTGCAATCTTCTTAGAGTATCAACTAGCCTGGCCATGCCACTCTTCTCAAGATTCTGAACATCTACTGCCTTATTTCCGCAAATCTTCGTCTTCACAAACGTAAATCTTTCTTGCTCCCTTGGGGATAAATACTCAGCACTGTAGCCCCCAACACTTCCGGAGATCAACGGAGCGGCCATGGGTGCAGAGAAGAAAAGATTCTGGAAGGGAGGATGATGGAAGGGACGGAAGTTCTCGAAGGAATTCTTCGCGGGAAGAGAAGAAGGCTTCGAAAGTTGCAGAGAGTCGATCCCAAAATCGTTAGGGCATCGGCTTTGGGTGAACAGATAGAGGATAAAAAGGGTAAAGGTAGAAGACGAGTCGATCCCAGAGCGATTTGGATAAAATAATATTACTTTATTGAAAGGAGGAGCGCCAAAGGCGGTAAAGATAGAAAGCGACAAAAAGGTTTGACAAGTCAAACAACTTTCTACACAGAAGCGGTCAAAGCATATAGATAACTGAGTTTTGCTTAACTTTAACGGAGAGAGAACTTTCATTTAATCTGAAAAATTTATATGTCAATAAAATCACAGAAATTCTTTCACAAATTGCACATCCCTAGTTCCCTTCTAAGAGATGTAAATCTCTCTTCAGGTAGGGCTTTTGTGAAGATATCTGCCAATTGACCATTTGTATCTATAAACGAAATTTCTAAATTACCACTAGCTACATGGTCTCGAATAAAATGGTATCTTACCTCAATGTGCTTCGTCCTTGAGTGTTGAACTGGATTTTTGGTGAGGTTGATGGCACTTGTATTATCACACAATAGAGGAATTGATTTGATGTGAATGCCGAAATCTTCAAGTTGTTGCTTTATCCAAAGAAGTTGTGTACAGCAACTTCCAGCAGCAACATATTCTGCCTCAGCTGTTGATAGAGCTACTGAATTTTGTTTCTTGGATGTCCATGATATTAAGCATCCTGCAAGAAACTGACAACATCCACTGGTGCTCTTTCTATCTACTTTGCAACCAGCATAATCAGCATCTGAATATCCTATTAGATTTATCTCACAAGATCTAGGATACCAGAGACCTAAGTCATGAGTTCTAGCTAAATATCTAAATATTCTTTTTACAGAAATTAAGTGAGACTCTCTAGGGTCTGCCTGATATCTAGCACACATGCATACACTGAACAAAATGTCTGGTCTACTGGCAGTTAAGTAAAGTAATGATCCTATCATACCTCGATAATTCTTTTGATCTACCTTTTTACCTTTTTGATCACTGTCCATTCTGGTTGATGTGCTCATTGGAGTTGATAATGGCTTTGCATCTTCAAATCCAAATTTCTTTAACAGCTCTTTGGTGTACTTTGCTTGACAGATATGAGTGCCATCCTTCCCTTGCTTGATTTGCAATCCAAGGAAGTAGCTTAGCTCCCCCATCAAGCTCATTTCGAATTCTCCCTGCATAAGCTTTTCAAAGTACTTGCAAAGAGATTCATCAGTAGATCCAAAAATAATATCATCTACATAGATTTGTACAAGAAGTATATGTTTAACCTTAGATTTTATAAATAATGTACTATCTACTTTACCTCTAGTGAAACCATGATTTAATAAGAAAGTACTGAGCCTTTCATACCAGGCTCTAGGAGCTTGCTTTAAACCATATAAAGCCTTATGTAGTTTAAATACATGATTTGGAAATTCAGTGTCATCAAAACCTGGAGGTTGTTCAACATAAACTTCCTCCTTGATGAAACCATTTAAAAAGGCTGATTTGACATCCATTTGAAAAAGTTTTAAATCAAATGCAGATGCATAAGCAAGTAAAATCCTAATGGCCTCAAGTCTAGCTACAGGTGCATAAGTTTCATCGAAATCTATGCCTTCCTCTTGGGAGTAGCCTTGAGCCACCAATCTGGCTTTGTTCCTTAAGATTATTCCAGACTCATCCAGTTTATTTCTGAACACCCACTTGGTGCCAATAACTGAATGATTGGATGGTCTAG
The DNA here is from genome assembly GCA_014218235.1 of Colocasia esculenta. Lineage (NCBI taxonomy): Eukaryota > Viridiplantae > Streptophyta > Magnoliopsida > Alismatales > Araceae > Colocasia > Colocasia esculenta. The sequence goes on from CM024759.1 coordinate 25,238,659, forward strand.
GAACAAGTGACCATACTTGGTTTCTCTTGAACTGATTTAGTTCATCTTGCATGGCTAATATCCAAGATTCATCAGATAAAGCTTCATTGACTGTCTTAGGCTCTATTTGAGAAACAAATGCTAAATAATCGCATGGAATTACATTACCTCTAGTTCTTACCCCTACAGATGGATCACCAATGATGTTTTCAGGAGGGTGATCTTTCTGATGTCTCCATTCCTTTGGAAGATCTTCATGTTGGATTTCTGTTTGCTGCAGTTCTTCCAGAGTTGGATCCTCTTTGTCCTTAATTGAAGTATTCTTTAATTTTTCGGACAAGTCATCTGCATCATCAATGTCACTAATTTCTTCCTTTTTCAAGGAAGGGTTAGATTCATCAAAAATAACATGTACTGATTGTTCAATCAATAAGGAACGTTTATTGAAAACTCTATAACCTTTGGGTTTAGAAGAGTACCCCATGAAGATGCCTTCATCTGATTTGGCATCCAACTTACCAATGTCCCTTTTTCCATTGTTATGGATGAAGCAAGGACATCCAAATATTCTGAAATGGCTAATCTTTGGCTTCTTTTCTTTGTAGAGTTCATAAGCAGTCTTCTTCAGAATTGGCCTGATCATCACTCTATTTATGATATAACATGCAGTGTTGATAGCTTCGGCCCAGAAATATCTTGGCAGATCATATTCTGACAACATGGTTCTTGCCATATCCAAAAGAGTTCTGTTTTTCCTCTCAGCAATTCCATTCTGTTGAGGTGTCCTTGGAGCTGAGAAGTTGTGCTCAATTCCTTGATCATCACAGAATTTCGTAAACTTTTCATTCTGAAACTCACCACCATGATCTGATCGAATAGAGACAATTGAGAATTTCTGATCTTTCTGAACTTTCTTACTGAAGCTGACAAAATTTTCAAATGTGTCATCTTTGTGCTCTAAAAAGGATACCCAAGTGAATCTTGAATAATCATCAACTATTACAAATCCAAAATTCTTTCCTCCCAAACTGGTAGTCCTCATTGGCCCAAATAAATCCATGTGAAGTAGTTCTAAGGGCTTTGAGGTGGTTACTACAGTCTTTGATTTGAAGGAGCTCTTGGTGTGCTTTCCTCTTGCACAAGGTCTGCAAATGCTATCCAATCTGAAATTTACCTTTGGCAGTCCTTCAACTAGTTTTCTCTTTCTGAGCTTGTTCAACCCATCCAAGCTGCAGTGGCCCAATCTTCTGTGCCACAACTCAGTTGATTGATCTTTACTAGCTGCCAAACACACATCTTGATCCTTGAGTTCCTCGAGATATAGAACATACAAATTTCTTTCTCTGTAGGCTTCAAATATGACTGCACCATCCTTTAAGATACTGCATTTTGATTCTTGAAACTGAATTTGATGGCCTTTGTCACACAACTGGCTGATGCTGATGAGATTGTGCTTTAACCCTTTGACCAGCATAACATCTTCAATTACTGATTTTCCTTTGATGTTCACGGATCCACTTCCTATTACAACTCCTTTTCCATTGTCTCCATATGTGACTGTACCTTCTTCAGCTTGGAGATCGATAAATATCTTCTTGTTGCCTGACATATGCCTTGAGCACCCACTATCCAAATACCATTTGGATGCTCGAGGGTTAACCTGAAATGAGAACATCAAGCTTTAGGTACCCAAATTCTTTTGGGTCCTGATTGGTTAGTATCATCAACTTTACCTTTTAATATCCATTTTTTATGTCTTGTTGGGCATGTAATTTTAATATGTCCTAACTTGTTGCAGTGACTGCAGCAGGATAACTTAGTTACTTTTTCTATATATTTGAAATCAGCTTTGTATGCTATATCTTGTTCGGGTACAAATTTTGGTGTTGGATATGTTTTAGGGTATATTATGGTTTCTTCATTGTCTGGGGTGTATATCCTAATCCATTTTTCTTTTTACCCGATCTCCTAGCACCTTTTAATATTAAAGAGTTTTTACCATTGGTAAATTTTTCTAGTGTACTTGATAGATTATCATTTTCTTTATTTAGTCTTTCTATTTCTATTTTAAGTTCACCTAAGTCTTCTTGTTTTTCTAGATGATTTATTTTCTTATTTTTCTCTTTTAAATCTTCACATAATAATTCATTTCTTCTTTTATGTTCAGTAATTTGTTTTTCAAGTTCTTCATTTTCTGTTCTTAGGTCTGAGTTTGTATTTTCTAAACAGATTATATTTTTCTTACTAGTTTTAAGTAATTTGCATACTTCTTTGTATTTTTCATAAAGTTCATTAAAAGCATTTTCCAAATTATCAGAATCTGAATCATTGCATGAATCAAAAGAAGAGTCAGAAGTTACCTTGTCTTCGGTGTTGGCCATGAGAGCCAAGTTGGCTTCTTCACCTTCACTGCTCGAGCTTGACTCACTGTCTGAGTCACTGCTGTTCTCCCAAGCAGCTGCCATTGCTTTCTTTTTGTACTTCTTAAATCTTCTGAAGTTGTCCTTCTTCTTGTGATCACTCTTTTTGATCATGGGACAATCTGCCTTGATGTGTCCAGGCTTCTTGCATTCATAACAGATCACTTCTCCTTTCTTTTGATCCTTTACTTCTGGTTTTCTAAAGTCTTTGTTTTTCTTAAAAAATTTCTTCCGGACTGATATTTCTTTTTCTTTGCTAGAATCCTTTGAAGTCTTCGAGACAGCATGGCTTCTTCATCATCACTGTCTTTACTACTCTCACTATTATCCAAGGATTCTTCTGAATTATCTTCACTTGCTTTGAGAGCATTTGATTGTTTCCTTCTGCTGGAGGATTCTCCTAATCTCTCCATGTTTATCTCGTGAGCCATGAGAGATCCTATTAGCTTTTCCAATGACATTAATTTTAAATCATTGGCTTCTTCAATGGCTGTTACCTTCGGAGTCCATGAAGATGGTAAAGATCTGAGGACTTTTCTAACCATATCTGGTACATCATAAACCTTTCCCAAACCAGCTAATCCATTTGTGATGTCTGTGAATCTGCTGAACATCTGAGTTATTGATTCACCTGTCTGCATCTGAAATCTTTCATATTGAGCTACTAGAATATCTATTCTTGTCTCCTTTACCTTGTCTGTCCCTTCATAGGTAATTCTGAGCTTTTCCCACATCTCCATTGCGGATTTGCAGGCTGAGACTCTATTGAACTCTTTCTTGCTTAGGGCACAGCATAATATGCTCTTGGCTTTGCAGTTTAAGGATATTCTTTTCCTATCATCATCTGTCCACTGAGCCTTAGCGTTTGTGACCAAAAGATCACCTTCTTCTACAATGGACCAGATTGTGTAATCATGACCTTGTAGAAAATATTCCATTCTAGTCTTCCAGTATGTGTAATCTTCTCCATCGAACAAGGGAGGCCTGTTGACTGACTGACCTTCGAAGTTGCTTTGGGCTGCCATTGATCTTTGCTCTTCAGATCGTTGGATCTTCTTCTTTGTCGAAGAGACGGGCTCTGATACCACTTGTTGCCCAGCTAACTAGCCCAGAGGGGGGGGTGAATGGGTTAATAAAACTTCGATCTCTAATTAAAATCTGTTCACTGAAAGGATTGCACAACTTGATAACAAGGTTAGAGTTAGGGCAAATAAGACAACAATCACACAAAAAAAAACACACTCACAAGACACAAGGATTTTTATCCTGGTTCGGAACTCCTCTCCACAGGAGACCTACGTCCAGTCCCTGAGCAATATCTCAGGATTTCACTACCAAGGGTACAATCCCCCTTAAGGATCCTTACACCCAGCCTCAACTGGTCTTCCTTCAGCCTGAAGGGAACAACAACCACCCTGGATACCACCAGGTCTTCCTTCGTCCAGAAGGGAACACAACCTAATAAGAAAAAGGGTGTGGAAACAGGCTTCAGACTCTAGCTTGACCAGCTACACACTGAAGCTTCTAAGCCCCCGAGAGAGAAAGAGATTTAACAAGGTTTTTCTCTCCAAGGACTACACAAGCTCTCACAAAATGAGAAAATTTTTTGAGCACAGAGAGCTAAGAGCTTAGAACAAGGTTGGAGTGGAGCTTCGCTCTTCTTCAATATTCTAAAGACTCGAAGAGATGGATTTCTTTCTTCTTCTGAAATCAAGCGTTGTTTCTTACTTCTCACTCTTCTCTTTTGTCTTGAGTCTTCTATTTAAACTGCTGATTCAAATTCGAACGTTGAAGTGTCCGTTGTCTCTTATCCTTGTGTACGTTAGACTGGTCACTGAGGAAGCTTCTGATCGTCAGTCTTTTATCCTTGTGTACACGCCAAAGAGATGTCATAGAACTTTGTATCTTGTGTCCAACGTTGTCCAGATGAGTCTTGTCAGATATCTGTAAGCATATCATCAATAAATAGAGGACAGCTAAGACTGCTGTCTATTGTTAGTTGAGATGGAACAGATATTGCAGTATATAGCAAAGCTCCTTTCTGTCTAAAAAAGTACGTAGACAGAGTAGCATAGAAATGGAAGATATTGTCTGCATGCATGGGAGATACGATCAGAGAGCATTTAATGCATAGCAGTCAACGGACAAGATATGACTTTGACTTTTCAACGCTATTAAAAGGCATTATACTGATGCATCAAGAAATTCGATAAAAAGAATCTTGCTGACTTCATAACTTATGAAATCGTTATGAATTATAGCAAGTCGTTATGAACTGTAAGGAAATCGTTATACGAAATCGTTATGACTATCAAGTTGTAAGGAAATCGTTATACGAAATCGTTATGACTATCAAGTTGTAAGGAAATCGTTACACGAAATCGTTATGACTATCAAGTTGTAAGGAAATCGTTATACGAAATCGTTATGACTATCAAGTTGTAAGGAAATCGTTACACGAAATCGTTATGACTATCAAGTTGTAAGGAAATCGTTATACGAAATCGTTATGACTATCAAGTTGTAAGGAAATCGTTACACGAAATTGTTATGACTATCAAGTTGTAAGGAAATCGTTATGAACTCTAAAGAAATCGTTATGACTATAGAGTCGTTGCGAGTTCTAAAGAAATCGTTACGAGGTCTAAAGAAATCGTTACGAGGTCTTAAAGAAATCGTTACGAGGTCTAAAGAAATTGTTACGACTAGAGAGTCGTTGCGAGTTCTAAAGAAATCGTTGCGAGGTCTAAAGAAATCGTTACGAGGTTTAAAGAAATCGTTACGAGGTCTAAAGAAATCGTTACGAGGTCTAAAGAAATCGTTACGGCTAGAGAGTCGTTGTGAGTTCTAAAGAAATCGTTGCGAGGTCTAAAGAAATCGTTACGAGGTCTAAAGAATCGTTACGAGGTCTAAAGAAATCGTTACGAGGTCTAAAGAAATCGTTACGGCTAGAGAGTCGTTGTGAGTTCTAAAGAAATCGTTGCGAGGTCTAAAGAAATCGTTACGAGGTCTAAAGAATCGTTGCGATATCGATTTGTTTTGAGTTTTCCGATCAAAGAGGAAATCGTTCTGCTTATCAAATAAGTCGATGCGATATCGATTTGTTTTGAGTTTTCCGGTCAAAGAGGAAATCGTTCTGCTTATCAAGGAAGTCGATACAAAGACTTGGATAGAAGTGTGATGAGACTTACCAGATTGTCTTGAACTTTCATATTTCTTTTATTTCCTGTTCTCAAGGCTCAAGTAATCCATTAGTGTTATTTTGTTAATCATCAAAATTAATATATAAATAAATGGAAATATTTATTATGGGGACAGTTTGGTCATCACGTCCAAGGTGCGATGATCGAACGCCACTAGCCTCGTCCTCAGTGACGGCTTGAGTCCCATCACAAACTTCTTTGCTTTCCTGTGCTCATCTGCCACGATATAAGGTGCATACTTAGATAGTTCTGCAAACCTTGCCTCATACTCTAGCACGGTCATGGAGCCTTGAGTCAAAGAGAGGAACTCCTGCTCCATCCGATCTTGAATATGCTCAGGTACGAACTTGGCCCGAAAGAGCCTCATGAACGCGTCCCAAGCAACATCAACCGCGCCGTCTTCAAACCGGGTACGCAGCAATGAAGCCCACCATACATCAGCTCTTTCCTGCAGTACACCGTTCATAAGCACCATCTAAACAAATCTAACTTAACAGAACATACAAGCATATAAACTAAAGCATACATGTAGCATGTAGGTGGCTAATGTGACCTTATCCTCATCTGCACACCTGATGTCTCGGAAGATCTTTTCTATCTCCCTCATTCAGCTTTCTGCCAACAATGGATCGCTCTCCCCCTTGAAAGAGGGTGGTAGCATCCTCTTAAATCTCTCCATGATGGAAGGTCCACCATGGTCCTGAGTTGGAACTTGAGCCTGCTACATCAAACAACGAGCAATTTCTTATTCAACACAACATCATGAAATTTTAAATAACACAGACTACTAGTTGTTTTATTAGTCTAACCTGAGCCTCCAACTGTGCCTGGAGTGCTGCCTGAGTATGAGCCTGCGTCTGCATGGCTTGCACCAGACCTTGCATGAATACTCCATAATCCACAGGCGGCGGTGGGGGAAGTACAGGACCCTGAGGTGTCGGGACCTGCTGCTCCGCCCCCTCCTCACGTCTCGACTCGTCCTCAAGGGCCGGCGCTCCGCCACGCCTACCTCTCGAAGCCATGGCTGCAATAAATTTCAGCCACTATTAGAGCTACGTTAATTTATTTCCTAACCATTTTCTTATCTATTCTCATTCATTATTAATCAATTCTACACATGTGGACATTCCTATGTAGACTTAGCATGTAATGAAGATGATGATGCATGTATATTTATGTATAATCTCAATCGGTCGCTCTGATACCAATCCCTGTGACGACCCTCATTATACCGGTACAGTTATACCAACCCACGTCGGTATAGTGAACGTTATCACAGTGGGGCATTTACCCAAACGCTATCACATGATTGAGATACACAAAAATATAGATACAGAGTAGCGGAAGAAAAGAACCACTGTCTTCATTTCATTCATCTCATCATCCACATTTAACATACATGATTCATGTAACAATTTAAAGACCTAAAGTCCACATAATCCACATAAAAGAAGTGCTAAAATAAAATACATAGTTTGTCCATGATTACATGATAATTCTAATACACTACCTTACAATACATACTATGCAATCACAAAATGTCACAAGTGAACTCCAAAGAGCTAGTCTCCACGCTCGGAGTCGCTCTCCACTGCCTCCTCTAACGGTGTAGCGTCACCAACTAAACCTGTACGCCGAAGCAAGTAATGAGTCTAAAAGACTCAGCAAATACCACACATATCATACATGCATATATCATAGCAGGTTTTCATCCCAAGTCACAAGACAAAACATGTAGCATGCTTGACATCAATAAGAGACAACCTATCATGGTAATTCTACCAAATTAAACACATGGTTCATGATTTCAGATTTTCCAAAATAAAACGTCCTATCACATGCTTTCTACTTATTCCATCACATAAAGGTTTTACCTCCAATTAAGCAAAACATGATAGCAACCAAACATGGTGTGCTTACATACATGAAGGGAGACCTTCCTATCATGATTTCTACACATTCTTGCACATGCACATTGTCGTTTTATACACTTTTAGCTTGCTATTTTGACATGAATTAGAAACTCACAACCAATCACATGAGAGCTACAATCTCAATTAACTATATCGCGGTGGCGCTTAAACATGGAAATGTTTACACATAAGCAAGAAATGCTACTAGCATGGATTCTATGCATTTGTACACATGTAAAACATTTTCATAACTACAATTAGGTTGCTGTTATGACACAAGTTTAACATTTACATATCATGGATCACCATTTCATCATCTAACACATTAGTTTCACATGTTTGCACAATTTCCTCATTCACATAGTTCACTTTTTACACATTGCACATTTACACATGTTCACATTACACGACTCACACATGTACACATTCACATTTTTCACACTTTAGTGCCGTGACACATAGTCCAAACCACCATTAGAAGGACATATACACATCACATACACATAGATGCCACCTAGGCAAAATAGTGACGACTCTTGTACTGCGCAGACCGGGAGAACAAGTCTCCACCCAAACCAGTGGTACTTGTCCACCTCTAGGATTTCATCCTAGTGCCCATAGGATTTAACACATTGAACCTTCTCATGGGGATTTTTCCATGATACAGTTCCACGGCCCTCTATGGAAGCAGTGTCACACTTGGCACAGTCTTACACATTACACATACCGATTTTAGTACACATTTACATAAGACATCCTCATACCTTTTCATTCTCTCACACACACACATGGCTCTATTTTTCCTAGCATGATGCTACTGATAACAGGGATTAACATTCACTAACTTGCATTAATCAGGTTGGAAAAACACATCATTAAGTCATATTCATGATAACATGCATTTATCACATTTTTCACATGAAATTTTCATAACACACTTTGTAGTCATCATAATAGCATGAAAATTTAACCACATACTCATTTCATGTTTATAATTTTACATGAAATTTTCCAGATTTTTCAGAGTTAACATATATTTTCAGAAATTGAAACATTCAGCCTCATATTATCCATAATTCAATTCCACACCGAACACAACATGAATAGCATATTCAACAGACCTCAACCCTGAACCCAACATATACCTTATCACAAGAATTTCCCCCGGATTTATTACACAACACATAATTTACTGGAAATTTCACAAACCCTACGCATGTTTTCTATTTTCAGAACAGAAATTTACAGTAAATCATACGAGCATGGAGAAATTTCAGAAATTGCAGGGCACAAACTGACCCCTACACACATGGTTCATAAAATTTAGGGCACCCAAATTCCTCACGAGTTGCGCAAATAGAAACTAACATGATCTAGGATTTTTATCATACATGCATTTTTCATAAATGACACCCTTCATACCAATTTCAGAAATTGTAAGGACCTCACCACACATACCACCATTCATAATACATATCATAGTACGGTTACCATATAACCTCATGCGAGAACCTCGAAAAATTATCATATAGAAGGAGAGAACAACTCACTTTTCTGTCCTCACAATCTTAACGGCATAGTATGGCCGTTAATGGAGCTTAACGGCAACATCGTTGGCCGTTAATGAAGAACTCGACGGCAAGGGCTCTTGCCGTCAAGTTCAGGTCTGTGCAGAAATACAGACCCGAGCTCCAAATACAAGAAGAATGGGGGATCCAGGACTCGATTTAAAATCTGTAAAAATAACAAAACCCTACTAGACATCTACATGGACGAAATTTGAGGGTTACTTGCCTTTAAACAAGTCTCCAAAGGGATTAGGATGGTAGTGAAGCTCTCCTTGGGCAGTCCCAAGAAGCCTCCACAAATGCTCTCCTTCGGGTTCTAGGTTGGTGTAGAAGCTAAACTGCGGTTGGGGAAGTCTTCCCTGATGTTCCAGCTACCCTCCTGATGCAGTAGGTCGCCAGATGAAGCCTTGAATCGCCGGATTGAAGCCTCCAAAGTTCAGTCTTTATGCAGCTCCGAGCTAGGGTTTTCTCTATCTCTTGAAAGAGGTCAAGAGGGGTTGTCTTGTGTAGAAGGGGGTGTGGTTTATAGCAAAGGGGTTTGGGGAACCCTGGAGAGGTGATGTGAAAGCCTGCTAGCCGTTGGGGACATCTCCCCAATGGCTGGGCTTGCTTGCCCCCGGAGTTTCGGGGTCTGCAACGCATGCAGGTCAGAGATCTTAACGTCCACATCCATGGACGTTAGCTTAAGTATTGGCGTCCATCGAGGTGGACGCTGACTCAGCATGGGCGTCCATCCATGTGGACGCCAATTGGGTCCTTCGGCCAGAACTCAAAACATGCAAAAACCATGCTTAACTTATACCTATGTACATGCCATACATATGTATTATCATGTACACACTACCACCATACAATTCATACATTATTTACAACTAATTATATACATGCACACATAAGTATAACTAGTTAATACATACGTAGATATGTACATCTATGCATACACAAACATGAATTATTTACACGAAATAAAATAATGCAACAAAATTCGAGGCCTTACACGGACGCTCGAGGATATGTTGAGAGCATGTGTACTGGATTGGAAGGATGATTGGGAGCGCCATTTACCTCTTGTGGAGTTCACATACAACAACAGTTTCCATGCGAGTATTGGTATGGCTCCATTTGAGGCGTTGTACGGTAGGCCTTGCAGATCTCCTTTATGTTGGGAGGAGACTGGGGATGGGCAGTTGATTGGTCCGGAGTTAGTTCAGGAGACTTCGGATAAGGTCCAGTTGATTAGGAAGAGGCTCGTTGCGGCACAGAATAGGCAGAAGAGTTATGCCGACAACAGGAGGAAGGATTTGGAGTTCGAGGTAGGTGAGCATGTCTTTTTGAAGATTTCGCCTACTCGAGGTGTAGTTAGATTTGGCAAGCATAGTAAGCTAAGTCCTAGATTCATTGGCCCGTATGAGATTCTCAGACGATTGGGCAACGTGGCATATGAACTAGCTTTACCCCCGGCTTTAGCTAGCGTTCATCCTGTTTTCTACGTATCTATGCTCAGAAGGTATGTAAGAGATCCATCTCATGTTATTAGCCAAGAGCCAGTGGAGATCTAGCCAGATCTTTCTTATGTGGAGCAACTAGTAGCTATTCTTTACTGGAAGGTTCAGCATCTTCGGAACAAGAGCATTGCGTCGGTGAAAGTGTTATGGCGCAACTTCTCACGAGAGGAGGCTACTTGGGAGCTTGAGGATGCAATGAAGAAGAAGTATACTCAGTTGTTTGAGTAGTGTCGATCTAACTTCGAGGACGAAGTTTCTTTAAGGGGGAGAGGGTGTAAGGCCCTTGAATTTTCTCTCTTATATAGGTGTTTGATTGTGTGAGGAATTGTGCTTGTGTGTGTAGATGTATAAATATTATTTAATGTATTGTTATAGATATATGTATATATAATTGTATTGTGCATATAATCTATTTACATTGCATGAATAGTATTAATTAATATATGTATTGTAAATTATACATATATTTGTCTTGTATATATATATGGTTTCTGTAGTTTTAAGTTCTGTGCAGACGACCTGTTGGCATCAACATGAGTTGACGTTAATGGTGAGTCAGCGGCCACATCGATGGACGCCAACTCCATATTGGCGGCCAGTGATGTTGACGTTAGTCTCCCAGATCTGTTGCGACTTCAGATCCAGAAACGCCCCCGAAAATGTCGCCCTTGGTTTAGGAAGCCGTTCCCCAACGGTAACCTAGCCTACCCTAAACGCGTCTTCGACCCTAACTCTATAAAAGACTCAGTTTTGGGCGTTGTTGGGTCCTTTTGGCTCTTTTGTCAAAAACCCTAACTTTCATGTGCGAAACCTGAACTTCGGACCCGTAGATCCGGCGATTGGAGGCTTCTTCCGGCATTCTTCTTCGACTGGGGGGAAGGCTGGACATTGAGGATCGTCTTCCCAACCCCGGTGGACCTTAAAGACCATCTCAAAACCCGGATTTGGAGGATTTTGGGGACTCTTTGGCTCAGGCCGAGGAGGGCTTCTCTGACTTGATTCACTGTTTGTAGATTTGTTTGAAGGCAAGTAAACCCTCTACATTGACCATACTTATGTCTAGTAGGTCTTAGGAAATTTTTCAGAATTTTATTCGTGTCCTGGAACCCCCTTTTCCTTTGTTTTTGGAGAGTTCTATCTGTTTTCGGCAAACAGGAACTTAATGGCATTCTTTGATGCCGTTAAGATCCGAGGTTAGCGGCCACCTATGTTGCCGTTAACTGGGTAAGCGGCCACCCCCTTGCCGCTGAGTTCTTCAGGCAAGAACAGTGGACTGTTTGCCCCTTTATAATCTATTTTTCGGATTTTTGCGCATGAGGATATACTGTAAAATTTATATGCTATGTAATATCTTAAGTGTATGATGTTGTGAAATTTTGTGGAATTTTCGTTAAACATTTTATTTATTCCAAATTAACTGTCAGACAGGTTTTGATCTTCTAAATTTCTGTTTATGTGATCTACATGGAAATATAGTGTCATAGAATTTATGTACGATGTTGCTAGATGTCAGTACATGCCATAAAATTTTGGGAATTTTCTGCTATCCGTGTAAATGAATATATTTTCTGAATTGTAAAATAGTAAACCTGTATTATTAGTGTAAATTCTCAAAAAAATTGTATGAAACCAGTTAAATTCCCATAGATTTTGTATGAATACATGACTATTATATATATGTGTAGGATGATTTATGTACCTGTAACAAGGTAAATCATGCAAATTTAACTGTTGATAAATTATGCAGTCTCACTATTCTAATCTTCATAATTAATGTGTACTTCCGAAAAATATGAAATTTTACATGTGGGATGAATGATCTATAAACAATCTGCCATTAAAATTTTAGGTGAATTGGACAACAGTAGGTACTGAATTCATTATTTCATCATGAAAATGTCAATTAGAGCATGTTGAGAGTAATTAACAATAACCTAGTTAGTTGCAGCATGATTTGAATCAAATTGTGATTGTTTAACTATGTAAACAGTAGTACCATGTTAGGTAAACCTGAAATATGTGATTTTGGGTGAGCATGGAACATGTGTTTAAAATGAGTGTATTAAGTGTGTGTTTAAAATGAGAAAAATGTGTAAATGTGCCATGGGTGACACTGCTACCTTAGAGGGCTGAGGAGCTGTACCGTAGTTAAGTCCCTATGGGAAGGTTCATATGAGTAAGTGAAATCCCATGGGCATTGGGTTAAATCCTGGAGGCGGACAAGTACCGCTGGTTAGGGTGGAGAGTGCTTCTCCCGGTTCTGCGCAGTAACTAAGATTTATCACTGTAATGCCTAGGTGATAGATATGTGTGTGATGTGATAAGTGTGTGTCCTTCTAGAGGTGGTTCGGACTATGTGTCACGGCATATAATGATAACAATGTGAATTTGTGTTTAGGTGAAAAGTGAATGTATAAATTGTGTAAATGAGTAAGTAAGTATATAGATATGTGAATTAGTGTGTTGACATGTGAAACTGTAAATATGTTCATAAATGTGCTAAACTTTTGTCAAAACAGCAAGCTTATTATGTTTATAAAAGTGATATGCATGTGGAAAAGTACATAGAATCCATGTTAGGAACATTCTTCCTTTATGTGTAAAACTCCATGTTTAATTACCATTATGATACAACATGAATGTGAATCTAGATAATATGTTAGAAATTGTGTAGGAAGCATGTGATATGTTTATTATTGTGATATGAACATAAACCATGTACTATGTGTCATGAAATTGATAGAAGTATCATGTTAGGTTTTTCTTAAAGATTGTTTAAGTCCACGTTCATGTACCTGTGAAATTGTTAAAGAGCAAAATGCCATGTGATGTATGTATGCTTAATGTATGGGAAATTACTTGCTGAGTCTCGTAGACTCATTCTTGCTTCGGCATACAGGTGCAGGTGTCTCTACCTCATCCGAGGAGTTAATTCGGAGTGACTCGGAGCGAGAGTAGGAGATTGCTTGCGGAGATTTACTTTATTGTATTTCCTTTTCATAGTATGTAATAAAGGAGGACTTGTACTACGTTGAATTCATGTAATTTATTTAGCTGCAAGTTGTGAACGATGTACTTCATTTTAATTTCTCAGTTATGAAATAGTTAGTTTCTTTTTGTACTATATAGACTGTGGATAAATGTGGATGATGGAATAAGATATTTATTTCCAGTTCTTTTATTTCGCTGTTATGTGTTCATATTTATGTACATCTCGACCTAATGAATGTGATGGGTAAATGTCTCACTGTGGCAACGCTCTCTATATCGACGTGGGTTGGTATAACAGTACCAGTATAAGGAGGGTCATCACAGCTACCCAATCCGTTGAGTATTCTACTATGTTCAGCCATTTGTACTCATTAGATACGTCATGCATATTCTGTCATCTTGTTCTTGTAGAAACTCTACTTATTAAAATATTAATCACTTATATCATTGCCCACACATTGAGATATAAATCCTACTGGGCGTAAGCTCATTACATTAATATTTTTCAGGTAGTGAAGATGAGCTATTGAAAAAGGAAGGGGATGAACAAGAGTGATTGAGCATCCCAATCTTTCTGAAGAGCTATATAGAGTCTTATGTTATGTAGTTATTTTCCCTTTGAGTCTATCATGTTATGTTAAGTTATGTTACATTAACAATGGGCCCTATATTTGGCTCTGACAATTAATGGTTGTAATAGAACCAGGTTATTTGGAAGTAATAATAGTACTCACTTGATGGTGTCATTATTTCTTTATTTGCTCCGATTATTTTGTTTGATACAACTACACGTTTCGATATTCTGAGTTGGGACGTGACATGCGGGGGCACTGTGTCGGTAGCCACTCTGTCGGCGGCTTCAACAGAGGAAGGGTAAACAAGTTGTGGTGGCAAAAGAGGGCCACAGATATGACGTTATGATGTGAGTCAGTGGAGGTTTGCCCCAGGGATAGGTTAGAGGTTTTACCTTTTTAACCCAATTTCATTTTACCATAACAACGATTGGATCATGGAAGGGGTATACTAGCACCTTCTTAATGACTTCACACATATTATGATAAATTTTATAAATGTAAGAGTATAATGGTAATTTGACAATATTTTAGGAATATACAAGTAATTTTCCTTAAAAGATCAAAGTGTGTTAAAAAATGTAATTGACAAATGTAATAAATATTTTTTCATTGGTTAAATACATCACAACCCCCTCTTTTAAAGTTTATGAGTTTCTTTCAGAACAAGATGATGTGGCACATTTTTATTAGTTGAAGTCAAATGAGATGTAAGAAGTTAAGAGAAATGATTAGTTCACATAAAAAAATTGTGCATTAAGTCATTTATCTTTGGAGGATTTTAATATCTCCGTCAAGTCTATTTTTTTAAGTAAAACTCTTGGTGCAAACCGGGGTTTGCAAATGAGCGTTGTCAATTTGCGAACTCCGAATAATATTGGGCCATTTGGCAGCTGACATGGAGGGGTAGAGAGAGAAGGAAAGGGGCGAATTAAAGTTTGATTTGAAATATTTAAAATTCATATTTTACCCCATGTCATTTTTCCTCTCCCCATTCCGCCAACGAAGACCTTGGGCGTCACTCCTACCCCTGTCTGACTGTAAGCCCGTGTGAAACTCCACTGTCGTTGCTCCTTCCCCTGTGCGATTGGAATACCTCTACCGTACAATAAGCTCTAACTTGTCCACCGTCAGTCCTCCCATCTCTAGATCAACTCCTCCGTCGTTGCTACTCCCTTTGTGCTATTGGAAGACCTTCGACATCGCGCTAAGTCCTATGCGACTAGAAGACCTTCAATGTCGCTCCTCCCCCTGTGCGACTAGAAGACCTTCGCTGTCGGCACCAAGCTCTAACCCATCCGCTGTCAATCCTCCAACACATACCCGGCTCGTGAGTTTCCCACAACTGGCACTCCCCCCAACTTACACCCATGTCGTCGCCTTAGGGCTCGAATGGTTCCGGCCACAACTAGAAGACCCCCTCCCCACTGAGTATTCTCCACCCAAGTACATGACCACCATCATACATCTTAACCCCTACTGCCGTTAGGGTTCGAAGGGCCAATGAAGTTTAAGGCTGATAGCATTCTGTCCCCATCTTCCCCTCCGTGTGAGAACATTGTAAACCCATCGGCATCCACCTTGCTACCTGCTCTAGTACCTCCACCTAAACGATGGTCAAAACATTGTGTCAGAATTCAATTTAACATGTTGGAAGTTGAGCAAGTACGTGAATTGGGAGCTTCCAGAAAAAAGAGGGCTTGTGTGAAGTCAAACGAAAAATCAGGTGAGAATTCAGTGCATCTTTTATATACATATATTCAGCACATATATTTTACATTTGACCACATATATATATCTTCAACACAGGCAATGTAGACCATTAGCATACAATATTTAGTAGCTAAATTGAGTTTTTTTTCTTTTACCAGCAAAGAAGAGAGTAAAGAAAGGGCCAGTGCACCCACTAATAAGCCGATGTTCAATGAATATCTACTGCAGTGATGGAGATGGTTTGGAATTTCGGCAATGTCATACATAATTAATGAGGAGAACCCCTTTTTTCCCGCATGTCAATAATGTTCTAGGACGAGCATTCAACATTAGTTTTTTAGAAGAGATAATCCTTGCATGGGAAGGGGGAGATCTATTCAAGTTTGGGACAACAATTATTCCTTTCATAGTCGATGACATTGCATTGATACTTGGAGTTCCTTCTGTCGAGCGAGATGTGCCCATTAGCGGTCCAGTGAGAAAATATGTTCCACATAGTCGATTCTCAAGTACCCAAAAGTGATAGAGAATGTATCAAAAATTTGATTCGTGGAATAATAAAGTCCAATGAGACGGATGAAGTGGCCAATACTGTTCGGCTTTGGATTCTTCCTTTTTTGAGCACCTTTCTTGCGCCAAGGACCAACTTTACATGTCCTCCACAAATGCTTCATTACTTAGATGATCTAGATAGAGTTAAAGTCTTTGCATGGGCCGATGGTTTTCAGAAACTCATTCTAAACAAGATAAATGATGCCCATGAATCAGCCAAAAATAAGATATCTGGTGTGAAGACGCTTGCCAAGCGGAATAATAAATCAGATTTGGAGGGCAAGCGCTTTATATATGGTTGTTCTACAGCCTTCTATGTAAGTTAAACTAAGTTTTTTTTGTAAATACATTTTAATATTATGCTGAGATGACTCCTAACATTTTTTGTGCACAAGTTTGGTTGTTGGAACACACAAGGTTGCAAATGTTGACTAATAAAATAGTTTTCCCCTACATCCTGCAGTGGGAAGCTCCAAAAAAGAGGAAAGTCCAAGTTCATGCCAAAAATCGAAAAGGTGAGCAAGTATGATCTTGTTTCATTGTATTGCTTTTATAGTTTTATTTAATGCTCAATGTTTATGTAATGTGACTTTGCTTGATATTTTGTAGTTTTTGGTAAACTTGATTCCTCACTCTGAAGAGGAATGATTGCTTAGTGGGCTAGAGAGCTTCACTAAGGTGGATGATGAGGAGGAGCAGGAGCAGGAGGAGAGGCAGGAGAACAAGAAAGAGAAGGACAAGGAGGAGAGTGAGGAGACAAGGGAGATGTCTCCATCAACGTGGACTAAAGTCATGTCAGAAATGTGCAACGAGCTAACAGCTATAGTGTGTAGGATTGAGGAAAGAGATAGGCAAACAAGGAGAGAGTTAGAAGAATTTGGAACAAATCTTAGCTCCCTTTTTAAGCAGATGAAGAGCTACATGGCTGAAAGATAATCCTCCACTACTGGACCTGCTAATGAAGCCAAAAACATGACAAATATGGGCCAAACTGAAGAAGGAAGAAGCTCATCAACCTCCCCGGCCCCCATGGATGTGGATGAATTAAGCAAAGTGGTAGAGATGGCCAGGAACATGGATATTCTGAAGGAGGAGGAGAACAAGGAAGAATATAAGGTGATTAACATGAATGAGGAGGAGGATCCTGAAGCTACCAATTCAATAAAACATGGCCAGGCAATTTACTATTTTTGTAATATACTTGCTTAGAAGCTACGATTCCAGTTAATATAATTCATGGAACCAATTCTTGTTGTAGCCATTCCTTGAATCTAGGAGAGACTTTTATGGGCATGATTTATTGCCTGAGGAGCAAAAATAAATTTGTCCACACATTTCTTTGTAATTGTCTATTATGCAAGTGTATAGTGAAAATTATAACTTAAACAACTTTTGTTTGTTGAATAGGACAAAAGTCGTGAACAACAGGTGGGATGGTTATGTAACTCGAGAACATGTTCATGCCATTCTTTTTGGAAAGGTCATTGTTGATGATGTAAGTTTCTATATATTAATGTAATGTCAAGTATTGAATTTGAGGTATTTAGATTCACTGTGACTTTAATTTCAGGCAATTTATATTGGTTTCCAATTCCTCATTGACGAGATGGAGAAATCATCAAATGAGTATCATATATGCACGTACACGCCTGCCCTTTTAGTGCGTAACTTTCAAAGCAATAGGTCAAAAATTTTAGAGAGGGTAAAAATGATGAAAAGCTCCCTTCCTAACATGGCCACTAAAGGCAATATTGAGAAAGTGGATCTCTTATTCTTCGTCTTATTTACAAGCAACCACTGGCACCTATTAGTGGTCGATGTGAAGAAGAAGAGAGCCACATCATATAATTCAATCAAAGGGTGTAAAAGGTACAAGGCTACGACAAAAAAATGGGTAAGTACCAAATACTTGCAACTTCTCCATATGTTGGTCCATAGGAAAAATATGCTAACTAGTGTATGTGTTTGTAGGTTACTCTGCTAAATGCATTTTTTAAATTTTGTGGCATTATGGATGACCCACTAGAGCTCATATACGATGATCAGTGCCCAGACCAGCCCTCTGATAGTGTAGACTATGCGCTATTTGTGATAAAGTTCATGGAAACCATCTCCAGGAAGGGTAAGATAGAGTGGAGGTTCACTCAGAAAGACATGCCATTAATAAGGGTGCAATTTGCAGCAGAAATATTGAC
This sequence comes from Colocasia esculenta, assembly GCA_014218235.1. NCBI lineage: Eukaryota > Viridiplantae > Streptophyta > Magnoliopsida > Alismatales > Araceae > Colocasia > Colocasia esculenta. Next base: position 25,257,270 of record CM024759.1, read on the forward strand.
ATATGCAAGTGCTAAAAGCTTGACATGTTAATGTAAATCTTCTTTGTGTATTCGACAATGTAAATCTTCTTTGTGTATTCTACAGTTTGTATGTAAATCTTTTTTGTGTATACAACAATTTGTATGTAAATTTTCTTGGTGTATATGACAGTGTTGGTGATATATTACAGTTTATTTGTAAATCTTCTTTATGTAAACTGTTATATTTGGTGATATGTTACAGTTTGTATGTAAATCTTTTTGGTGTATACGATAGTGTTGGTGATATGTACAGTTTGAATGTGTACAATAGCTTGTGTATATGACATGTTTATATTGGTAGAAATTGGCATATGTTGGTGCAAAATAACATATGTTGGTGATAAACTGTCATTTATGAGTGCAAACAGTCATATGGTGGTGTAAAATAACATATGTCGGTGCTAACTGTCATATGTTGGGGTAAACTGCCATATGTTGGTGTAAACTGGCATATGATAGTGCAAACTGGCATATGTTGGTGCAAAACTGGCATATGTTGGTGTAAACTGGCATATGTTGGTGTAAACTGACATATGTTGGTGCAAAATTGTCATATGTTGGTGCAAACTGGCATATATTAGTGCAAACTGTCATATGTTGGTGCAAAATTGGCATATGTTGGTGTAAACTAACATATGTTGGTGCAAACTGGCATATGTTGGTGTAAATTGTCATATGTTGGTGCAAACTGACATATGTTGGTGTAAAACTGTCATATGTTGATGTAAAGTGACATATGTTGGTGCAAATTGGCATATGTTGGTGTAAACTAATATATGTTGGTGCAAAGTGACATATGTTGGTATAAACTGGCATATGTTGGTGCAAACTGACATGTGTTGGTGTAATTGATATATGTTGGTGCAAATTGGCATATGTTAGTGCAAACTGGCATATGTTGGTGCAAAATTGGCATATGTTGGTGCTAGGGCTGTTCACGGTCTGGTTCAGTCCGGTTCAGCCCAATTTTTGGGCTGAACCGAACCGAACATGGGTTCAAACCGAACCGAACCGGTTCGGTTCGGTTTGAACCGAAATAGAAAAAAAACAAACAAACAAACAAACTTAGGCAGTGTTAGGTTTCAAACCCAGCACTTGCCCATATATATGGGAGACACTAACCCACTGCACCATGTTTTCAATTGTGAAAATAGATATATTTATTTATTTATTATTATATGTTCGATTTAATTCGGTTTCCAAAAAAAAAAAACCGAACTGAATTGACCACTCTCTCAACCCGAACTAAACCGGTCGGTTCGGTTCGATTTTTTAGGTTAACCCGAATAATGAACAGCCCTAGTTGGTGAAAAATGACATATGTTGGTGCAAACTGACATATGTTGGTGTAAAATTGTCATATGTTGGTGTAAACTAACATATGTTGGTGCAAACTGGCATATGTTAGTGCAAACTAGCATATATTGGTACAAACTGGCATATGTTGGTGCAAAACTGCCATATGTTGGTGCAAACTGACATATGTTAGTGCAAACTGACATATGTTAGTGCAAAACTGACATATGTTGGTGTAAAACCAACATATGTTGGTGCAATGTTACATATGTTGGTGTAAACTGCCATCTGTTGGTGGAAACTGGCATATTTTGGTGCAAAATTGTCATATGTTGGTGCAACCTGGCATATGTTGGTAATTTGATAATATTTTAGAAATATACAAGTAATTTTCCTTAAAATATCAAAGTGTGTTAAAAAATGTAATTGACAAATGTGATAAATATTTTTTCATTGGTTAAATTCATCACAACCCCCTCTTTTAATGTTATGAGTTTCTTTCGAAACAAGATGATGTGGCACATTTTTATTGGTTGAAGTCAAATTAGATGTAAAAAGTTAAGAGAAATGATTAGTGCACATAAAAAAAATGTTCATTAAGTCATTTATCTTTGGAGGATTTTAATATCTCCGTCAAGTCTATTTTTTTTAAGGAAAACTCTTGGGGCAAATCGGGGTTTGCAAATGAGCGTTGTCAATTTGCGAACTCCAAATAATATTGGGCCATTTGGCAACTGACATGGAGGGGTAGAGAGAGAAGGAAAGGGGCAAATTAAAGTTTGATTTGAAATATTTAAAATTCATATTTTACCCCCTGTCGTTTTCCCTCTTCCCACTCTGCCAACGAAGACCTTGGGCGTCACTCTTCCCCCTATGCGACTATAAGCCCGTGCGAAACTCCACTGTCGTTGCTCCTTCCCCTGTGCGATTGGAAGACCTCTACCGTACAACAAGCTCTAACTTGTCCACCATCGGTCCTCCCGTCTCTAGATCAACTCCTCTGTCGTTGCTCCTCCCTTTGTGCTATTGGAAGACCTTTGGCATCGCGCCAAGTCCTGTGCGACTAGAAGACCTTCGACCTCGCTCCTCCCCCTGTGCGACTAAAAGACCTTCGCCATCGGCACCAATCTCTAACCCATCCGTTGTCGGTCCTCTAGCACTGACGCGGCTCGTGAGTCTCCCACAACTGGTACTCCCCTCACCTTCCACCCCCATCGTCGCCTTAGGGCTCGAACAGCTCCGGCCACAACTAGAAGACCCCCTCCCCACTGAGTATTCTCCACCCAAGTACACGACCACCATCATACGTCTTAACTCCTAGTGTTGTTAGGGGTTCGAAGGGCCAATAGAGTCTAGGGCTGATAACATTATGTCCCCATCTTCCCCTCTGTGTGAGAACATTGTAAACCCACCGGCATCCACCTTGTTACCTGCTCCAATACCTCCAAGAAAACGAAGGTCAAAACATTGTGTCAAAATTCAACTTAACATGTTGGAAGCTGAGCAAGTACGTGAATTGGGAGCTTCCAGAAGAAAGAGGGCTTGTGTAAAGTCAAACGAAAATTCATGTGAGAATTCAGTGCGTCTTTTATATGAATATCAGTTCATCTCCATATAAAATTTATTATGAATAATATATGTAATTTTTGGTGATTAACAAAACCTTGAAAAGTGTTTTCTAACAATTGTTTCTAAAGTTTATCCACAGGAAATAAATCTAGCAAAACTGTAAGTTATCCTCACACACTGCTATCTGAAAGTTCCATGCATATGTTTTTGTCTAAGTACACACAGATTTCTTTTATAGAAACAACGATTCGATCGCCATAATGATTATGTAAGTCACTTAAATAATGATTTCCGTCTCACAACGATTTCATAAGTAAAACAACAATTTTGGTCTCACAACGATTTCATAAGTAAAATAACTATTTCCATCTCATAACGATTTCATAAATAAAACGACGATTCGATCGCAAACAACGATTTCGGTCTCACAACGATTTCATAATAAAACAACGATTTGCTTTCACTTAAAGAACGATTTGATCGCAACAACGATTTGCTTTCACTTAAAGAACGATTTGATCGAAACAACGATTTGCTTTCACTTAAAGAACAATTTGATCCAAACAACGATTTGCTTTCACTTAAAGAACGATTTGATCGCAACAACGACTTGCTTTCACTTAAAGATCAATTTGATCGCAACAACGATTTGCCTACTTAAACAACGATTAGTCATTACTTAAACAACGATTTGAGCACAACAACGATTTCTTCTTTAAAACAATGATTTCATGATCGATTTCACTTAAACAATGATTTTTTTATCGATTTCATTAAAACAATGATTTCATGATCGATTTCACTTAAATAACGATTTCATCATTGAAACAACGATTTCATCATTAAAACAACGATTTCATCATAGAAACAATGATTTGGTCGATACAACGACTTCTCTTTCTCTCAAACAACGATTTGGTCACTACAACAATTATGTTTCTCTCAAACAATGATTTGGTCGCTACAACGATTCGGTTGCTACAATGATTTCATCTCTACAACGACCTCCTATGAAAAAACGATTCTATTGAAACAACGATTTCATCTGCTCATCGATTTCTGTTAAGTAACGACTTTGTACAGAACATCGATTTCATTATATTAATACATGGATTATGTTCACATCAACTTGGTCTCAACATGGATTACATTCTCACATGATTGTATCATCGATTTGATATCAATATCATTTCTATACAGAATGTTCTTTACTCTCAAATAAATTTATATAGCTCTTGAATAGTCTTACTTTATCTTCTTATTTAAGAATCATTCCTTATAATATTTAAATATGCATATGCTCGAAACTTTATGGATTTCAAAAAGCCTTCCCGCGCATCATACTGTATCCTAAGATCTTGATCATTTATTGTGTTAGTACAATATTTCCACACGATATATCCTTGCTTACCTCACTTGTCACAAAGTCTTGCTTTATGTGATGACAGAATAACATTTTCTTTTTGGTGTATCTTCATACTTCACGACTACTAATGTTGACTGACAATTTAGACAAAGAAAAGTTGTCTAGGTGTCAGCATTTATTGCATGCAGGACTTTTGTAGAAACGCACGTCAAAGATGGAGTTGTCAACCTGATAAAAGGATAGAAGATTCAAACAATCTTTCCTTGAAGGTATATGTGTCAATCCAAGCATTAATGGCTGCAGGCTCACCTGCTCCTTGCTTCGGACCAATCTCTCTAACATACATGAAGCTGTGAGACAACGGATATTTCAACGGATACTACAACGGTCAAAATTATTTCAAAGAAGATAAATAGAAGACTAGTGACTCCATGCAAAGCAGTTAGATAGTTCGAACTCTTGAACCTTTGAGAAGCTCAAAACTCCAGTCACCTGAAGAACAACAAGAGCCAGCTCGTCCAATCCAACCTTTTTGTAGCTCTTAGCTCTCTGTGAGAATAGTGCATTGCCTTTTGAGAGCTTGCGCAGATCTGAGAGAGAGTCCACTTTGTAATCACCTTGTGCCTCTCAGACTTTGCCTCAGATCAAGAAAGTGATTATAAGCTTGGTCTTGGGGCCTTCCTCATACAACTCATTCCTTGTGGTTGATCCTCTTCTAGTGTGAAGAGAAGACCTGTTGGTACAGGTGGTGTTCTTCCTCTTCTGGTTGAGAAGAGAAGGCCAGCTGCGGCTGGATGTGTAAGTGTCCTTATGGGGGACTATACTCTTGTATAGTGGAATCTCAAGTGGTTGCTTGGGGACTGGACGTAGGACTCCTTGGGATAGAAGATCCGAACTAGGATAAAATTTCCTATTGTTTGTGTGATTGTTCACTTTGTGTTGATTAACACTAACTCTAACTATCGATCTTAGTGTTGTCTGTCTAGTGTTTTATTTACAAGAATTATTACATGAAAGAATTTTAAGCAATCCATTCACCCCCCCCCCTCTGGGCTTGCTATCTAGGCAACATTATATACATATCTTCAGCACATATATTTGACATTTGACCACATATATATATCTTCAACACACACAATGTAGACCATTAGCATACAATATTTAGTAGCTAAATTGAGTTTTTTTTCTTTTACCAGCAAAGAAGAGAGTAAAGAAATGGCCAGTACACCCACTAATAAGCCGATGTTCAATGAATATCTACTGCAGTGACAGATGGTTTGGAATTTCGGCAATGTCATACATAATTAATGAGGAGAACCCCTTTTTTCCAGTATGTCAATAATGTTCCAGGGCATTCAACATTAGTTTTTTAGAAGAGATAATCCTTGCATGGGAAGGGGAAGATCTATTCAAGTTTGGGACAATAATTATTCCTTTCACAGCCGATGATATTGCATTGATACTTGGAGTTCCTTCTGTCGGGCAAGATGTGCCCATCAGCGGTCCAGTGCAGAAATATGTTCTACATAGTCGATTCTCAAATACACAAAAGTTTGATAGAGAATGTATCGAAAATTTGATTCATGGAATAATAAAGTCCAATGAGACGGATGAAGTGGCCAATACCGTTCGACTTTGGATTCTTCTTTTTTTTAGCACCTTTCTTGCGCCAAGGACCAACTTTACATGTCCTCCACAAATGCTTCATTACTTAGATGATCTAGATAGAGTTAAAGACTTTGCATGGGCCAATGGTTTTCATAAACTCATTCTAAACAAGATAAATGATGCCCATGAAGCAGCCAAAAATAAGATATCTGGTGTGAAGACACTTGCTAAGCGAAATAATAAATCATATTTGGAGGGCAAGCTTATTATATATGGTTGTTCTACAGCCTTATGTGTAAGTTAAACTAAGTTTTTTTTTGTAAATATATTTTAATATTATGCTGAGATGACTCCTAACATTTTTTGTGCACAGGTTTGGTTGTTGGAACACACAAGGTTGCAAAGGTTGACTAATAAAATAGTTTTCCCCTGCATCCTGCGGTAGGAAGCTCCAAAAAAGAGGAAAGTCCAAGTTTAGGCCAAAAATCTAAAAGTTGAGCAAGTATGATCCCATTTCATTATATTGCTTTTATAGTTTTATTTAATGCTCAATGTTTATGTAATGTGGTTTTGCTTGATATTTTGTAGATTTTGGTAAACTTGATTCCTCACTCTGAAGAGGAATGATTGCTTAGTGGGCTAGAGAGCTTCACTAAGGTGGATGATGGGGAGGAGGAGGAGCAGGAGCAGGAGCAGGAGGAGAGGCAGGAGAACAAGAAAGAGAAGGACAGGGAGGAGAGTGAGGAGACAGAGGAGATGTCTCCATCAAAGTGGACTAAAGTCATGTCAGAAATGTGCAACGAGCTAACAGCTGTAGTGTGTAGGATTGAGGAAAGTGATAGGCAAACAAGGAGAGAGTTAGAAGAATTTGGAACAAATCTTGGCTCCCTTTTTAAGCAGATGAAGAGCTACATGGCTGAAAGATAATCCTCCACTACTGGACCTGCTAATGAAGCCAAAAACATGACAAAAATGGGCCAAACTGAAGAAGGAAGAGGCTCATCAACCTCCCCGGCCCCCATGGATGTGGATGAATTAGACAAAGTGGTAGAGATGGCTAGGAATGTGGATACTCTGAAGAAGGAGGAGAACGAGGAAGAATATAAGGTGATTGCCATGAATGAGGAGGAGGACCCTGAAGCTACCAATTCAATAAAACATGGCCGGGCAATTTACTATTTTTGTAATATACTTGCTTAGAAGCTACCATTCCAGGTAATATAATTTGTGGAACCAACTCTTGTTGTAGCCATTCCTTGAATCTAGGAGAGATTTTTATGGGCATGATTTATTACCTGAGGAGCAAAAAAAAATTTGTCCACACGTTTCGTTGCCAAACTATTGACAGGTAAGCTTCACTAATTGTCTATTATTCAAGTGTATAGTGAAAAATATAACTTAAACAACTTTTGTTTGTTGAATAGGACAAAAGTCGTGAACAACAGGTGGGATGGTTATGTAACTCGAGAACACGTTTATGCCATTCTTTTTGGAAAGGTCTTTGTTGACGATATAAGTTCTTATATATTAATGTAATGTCAAGTATTGAATTTGAGGTATTTAGACTCACTGCGACTTTAATTTCAGGCAATTGATATTGGTTTCCAATTCCTCATTGACGAGATGGAGAAATCATCAAATGAGTATCATATATGCACGTACACGCCTGCCCTTTTAGTGCACAACTTTCAAAGCAACAGGTCAAAAATTTTGGAGAGGGTAAAAATGATGAAAAGCTCCCTTCCTAACATGACCACTAAAGGAGATATTGAGAAAGTGGATCTCTTATTCTTCGTCTTATTTACAAGCAACCAATGGCACCTATTTGTGGTTGATGTGAAGAAGAAGACAGCCACATCATATAATTCAATCAAAGGGAGTAAAAGGTACATGGCTGCGGCAAAAAGATGGGTAAGTACCAAATAATTACAACTTCTCCATATGTTGGTCCATAGGAAAAATATGCTAACTAGTGTATGTGTTTGTAGATTACTCTGTTGGATGCATTTTTTAAATTTTGTGGCATTATGGATGACCCACTAGAGCTCATATACGATGATCAATGCCCAGACCAGCCCTCTGATAGTGTAGACTATGTGCTATTTGTGATAAAGTTCATGGAAACCATCTCCAGGAAGGGTAAGATAGAGTGGAGGTTCACTCAGAACGACATGCCATTAATAAGGGCGCAATTTGCAGCAAAAATATTGGCATATGTTGGTGCAAAATAACATATGTTGGTGATAAACTATCATTTGTGAGTGCAAACAGTCATATGGTGGTGTAAAATAACATATGTCGGTACTAACTGCCATATATTGGGGTAAATTGCCATATGTTGGTGGAAACTAGCATATGTTAATGCAAACTGGCATATGATAGTGCAAACTGGCATATGATAGTGCAAACTGGCATATGTTGGTGCAAAACTGGTATATGTTGGTGCAAATTGGCATATATTGGTGCAAACTGACATATGTTAGTGTAAAATTGGCATACGTTGGTGTAAACTAACATATGTTGGTGCAAACTATCATATGTTGGTGTAAACTGGCATATATTGGTGCAAACTGGCATATGTTGGTGCAAAATTGTCATATGTTGGTGCAAACTGGCATATATTAGTGCAAACTGGCATATGTTGGTGCAAAACTGGCATATGTTGGTGCAAACTGGCATATGTTTGTGTAAATTGTCATATGTTGATGCAAACTGACATATGTTGGTGTAAAACTACCACATGTTGATGTAAAGTGGCATATGTTGGTGTAAATTGGCATATGTTGGTGTAAAATTAACATATGTTGGTGTAAACTAATATATGTTGGTGCAAAGTGGCATATGTTGGTATAAACTGACATATGTTGGTGCAAACTGACATGTGTTGGTGTAACTGACATATGTTGGTGCAAACTGGCATATGTTAGTGCAAATTGGCATATGTTGGTGCAAAATTGGCATATGTTGGTGCTAGGGCTATTCACGGTCCGGTTCGGTCCGGTTCAGCCCAATTTTTGCGCTAAACCGAACCGAACATGGGTTCAAATCGAACCGAACCAAACCGGTTCTGTTCAGTTTGAACCGAAATAGAAAAAAAAAAAACAAACTTAGGCAGTACTAGGTTTCAAACCCAGCACTTGCCCATATATATAGGAGACACTAACCCACTGCACCATGGTTTCAATTGTGAAAAAATATATATTTATCTATTTTTATTATATGTTCAGTTCAATTCGGTTTCAAAAAAAAAAAAACGAACTGAACTGACCACTCTCTCAACCCGAACCGAACCGGCCAGTTCTGTAACGGCCCTGGATATTTATACCCAATAGGGGTCCATATCCAGATTCGTCTCCCACGAACGGACCAAAGTCTCGCAAGGGATATCTCACACACATGTCCAGGAAGAATATAAAAGACAAACCACAACAGTAAGAGACACAAGAATGTATATGTGCTCATATCTACATATAACAATTTACAACTGTCCCATTACATTATTACATGTCCAAATTAAAAAGAGTACAACTACTTGGGGGATACCCCGAGGGAGCACAAGCTCACACAACTCTACTAACACTACTGCTGGTGGTACAAGTCTGTCACGACACCTCCGCAAGCCACACCAACGGTAAACCCTGAAAAGAACTGTAAGGGAGTGAGCCTCAACTGGTCACTGACTCAGTAGGGGACCACCCAAAACAGCACACAACATGGAAGGACCTCAACCCCAACGGGTCTCACTGGCAACACCGGATGCCAAACCATAACATGCTCACAATAAAGCATAATTAACCACCAATAAACATAATTACCTCCAACAACTACAAAACTCGGAAAGAAGAAGAGACAACAGGACTAGTACAGCATCACTAGTCCGCTCAATAACTGTGAAGCGTAGGCCACAACACCTCACAGGTACACCACCTCAACAGCGGGTCGCCTAAGTTGTAAACCACACAGGAAAAGCATTGCCTAAGCTACTAGCTTCACTGGCAAGCCTCCAACACATGGGTAACAGGACTGCTAACCAAGATCTAATCCCTTATACCCTTAAACCACGATATATCAAATGTCACACTTAAGTAACAGAACTGGCTACCACGATGTCAATCCATCGCACACTAAATCATATTCGGAAACTTACCCAAGGAAGGGTAAAACACAACGAGTGGAAGGTCTCACCACACGACCTCCACTTCACCACCTGAAAAGACTAGTACTCTGCGTACAACGAGAAATCAATACCCACAAGAGGTACAGGCACCTACCACCACGAGGTACCACCACTGAAACACAAACACAATTGTGCCACCACCAGAGCACACCACAACCTGTCAAACTACAACCAGTGAGTGACAGCTCACCAACCACAACGTCAACTGTGCCAACACCATGGCACACTTCATCGGGTAAAATCACAACTAACACACGCTACAACCGGTAGCAAAGCACGAGTCGGAAAGCACGACGCCACCACACGGGACAGACTACTGGTTCATGACGCCAGTATCCAACTCGGACAACACAACACAAGAACTACCTCTCAGTCTCGCAGTCACGGACGTAAGTTCCAACTTCCGGTCCACAACATAAGTAAAGCCAAAGAACTATGGAGACCAACCAAACCACCACAACCTACAGGTCACACACCCTGCAGGCCCATGCCTGGCACCTTTAGAGACTCTGGCCCGAGCTCCCTAAAGTGAGGCACTAGTAACAGGACTAGCTGGGGTCCAGCGACGTCTACTAGTGTCCGTACCCCCAACTACGAGCGCGCTACAAGTGACTAAACACAAACTCTCTCAAGTCACTATCCCACTGTCGTCTTTCCCTCAGCCAAAAATACTACTCAAACACAAGAGTGAGGGTGTCCAGGAAGACGACAAAATCTCAACGGTACAACTGCACCGGGACAAGCCCCGAGCACACACAGGTGCCTGGCTCACACAAAACCAGGGGCACCCAACTGAAGAGGTATTCCGGAATAGGCGCCGGACCACCACACTCGGCTAGCACAAACCACGTCAGTCACTTAGTACCACGGTATAACGTATATTAAAATACACTAAGCATAACTGGCTTGTCATCGATCACCATGTGACCTCCAAACCAATCTACTCTAATACATACTTGTATCACGACAGTGCAACACAACCTTGCCTGTCATCGGTCACTCTGTGACCTCTATGGCAACACACACTATTTAGCACATATATCATTATAATACTTTTTAAAAGACAATCATAGACTAGGGCTAGGCTCATATCCAACCCTCATTGCCCCGTCACCTCATACTAGCTATATTAGTTATAAAACAATAATCATAATATCAAACCGCTAGCCATGCGTATTCATGCACGGCACTCAAACCGTGTAAACGTCACGTAAAAGCATGCTCACTTCGTGAGCACCAGCCTTATCACGTATACCACACACAAATGACACACTAACCACACTCACTGAGCGCTACAAGTGCCAATGCATCATTAACATTGCCATGCACAATAATTAAACGATAATCGGACAATCGTACTGTTAAAACAAACACCACAAGCACACTCGGCTGTGGTCACGACATGGGGTTCAGTCGCAATCAGGTCACGACACCCCGATAAACCGCGATCAGAAACACTAACGCAGCAGGACCCAACGACGCCATGAGATCGCGCCACCCCGACATGTCGCGATAGGAAACCTTGTCGTGACAGGTCGGCCTGTCGCAACCTGGTCGCGACAGCAGGGTCCGTCGCCTTCTCAGGCGAAAACCCTAATCCAGGAACCATCTCTGGATTTTCCATGCAAACCACCCCACATGATGTTTCAACCCGATTTTCATGCTCATTTCACCTCCTAGGCATGGTATCTACTGTTTTTAAAGCAGTAAACAAACCGATATGCAATCCACATAACATATCAAGGTAGAACTCCCTACCTTAATGAAGAACACGCAATCCACGCATGACGCGGCGTTTCCCCCACACCTCGCGACGTCCTTGCATCGAGAGTGCGTCGAACACCACGTCGAAACGCCAAATCGCCTCGAAATCCGCCACAGCACCTCCCCTGGGTCGAGCAGAGCTTGTGAAAGCTCTGTTCGGCCAAACCTTCTTAAAAAACACACAGTGGTTGGGAACGCGACGTAGGCCTGTGTTGCGACCTGATCGCGACCTAGGTGACCGTCACCTTACCACACCTGACGTCAGCAGGCCGCTTCAGCGTGCGACATGCGGAGCACATGCATACGTTGACCCCAAGCAGCGGCAACCAGAACGCGACCCCCACTACCGTCGCGTTCAGAATGCGACCTATACCTTCGTCGCGTTCACATCCAGTGAACCAACGGGCACTACATGCCTAACCTACCAGCCCACTAAGCTCCACACAACACGCGAAAACCTCGACCAAGGCCCAATGACCCCACATTGGTCATGAGCACCACACCATAGCCAATAAACATGGATCTAAACTACCACTAAGCAACGATCCACGAAGATCCGAAAAACACGCTACGTTACATTACTATCACCTAAAAAGGAATGTCATCCTCGACATTCAAAACGAGCGACAATAAACCACACTATCACCTAAAAAGAAACAAAGCCATATATAGAGCTTCCTCTACATCTTCTTTCAAACCAACTATTCATTTCCATACTTACTCTACCTTCCCTTTCTCTTTAATTTATTCCACAACTACCTTATTCTCTGAATCTATTCTGCCATTCCTTATCTTTTCAACTATAGGCGATTCTACCCTGCTATTAGCACTTTATCTTCTTGGACTGAACCTACTTCCACATTTTCCGGATAATTCTGCCTAGCCAATGGCACTTTATCTGCTTGGGCTCGATCTATTTCCACATTTTTCCTGGTTATGTTTGCAACATTTCTTTCTGGGCCATTTTCTTGCTTAAATCTTTTCACTTTACATTCTTAAAATTTCAAATTTCCTGATGTTATTCCACCATTTACTTATCACCATTAACCATCACTTGGCTCAATTGCATATAAATCTTTAAATTCTCTTTTAATTACTTAAACTTCATATAACCTATGAATATTAAATCTTCCACGCTTCCGCTGCGCTACTCTGATCATACTAAACCTTTCACCAAATATTTCATGAATTCTGGATTCCCTTAATCCATCAATAACTTATCTCGCCTTAAATTATACTTTCCAACTAACTTTACATTTCTCTTATCATATATCAATACCACTTAATTGACTCCATTCATATTCTATCTTCTGTTATATCTGCTTCACACTGAATTCTGAATCTTGGCATATATCAATATTGATATACTTTTCCCTTTATATATTTTCCTTGCTTTAAACAATATTCTCTAACTGATTTAACAAACCCAATTCATATCTTTTCACATCTATTGTTCTCATTACTACACATACCCGAAGATTTACCTTTACCTTTATTCAGGCCTTGCTCAATTATATGATATTAAATCTCAAAATTTATTTACCATTAAACTGATTACAGTGCTCCTCCCCTTTTTCTGTTTCTCGTCACTATACTTTAATCTGCTCACTATTCTTTAATTGAGTATTATAACCTCACCTCAAATTCTAGAAATATTCTTATAACAAAATTCATTTATTTAATCAAATCACCTTACTGCATATTATTACACAAATTCTTATTGCACATTTCCTGAATCATTAAATTATCACTATTCTATAATTTATCATTCTTTTTCTTCATATGATCGTTAATACTAAACTTTATCTTTGCTATCAATAGCATAACACCATTTCTACAAAATATTTCTCTTGACTAGTCTACTAGCTGACTAATCTCCAGGTGTCATTTATGCTACAATCCTTCTTACTTTCCACCATAACTATAAACTATCTGCCAAATATAAACAACTTCACTATTACGACTTATTCACAAATATCCATTCACAATTTACCCTGTACTTCCCCATTACTTCTCAATGGACTTAACCTTGTCCATTCTAACTTACATGGCTTCAACTTACGTTAATTATTTAGCTTTAACTTCAATTTGCTTCTGCCACCAATTTCCCTTCTCTACTTCCACAATCTACACACAAATGCTAACATCACTACTCTTATCTTTAGCACTACAACAACCTTATACAAATTTCTCCATGAAATCTTTATCCACTGCCTTTTATTAAATAAGCATCTTTCTCTCTTAAATCAACTGGTCACCTCTACACACACTTACATGAGTTTCTATATCAAATTTTCTATTCTTCTCATTATTCATATCCACACTACCCTTAAACTCTTTGTTGCAATTATTCTTAATCAGATATTACACTTATGGACTATCTTCACCATTGCTCCTCTACTCACCAACATCTCATCTTAAGCTAGATTACCTCATTTAATCACTTCAAACCTAACATGCCATTAACCATATTATTAGCCAAGCAACTCCTTAACACTTTATTGACATAAATTTCAAACACAATAACTGACTTTGCTACAGTTCTCAACAACAATTCACCCATTTAGCAGTTCTTATCACAAAGTCCTATTCCTTATTATAATATAATTCCCTCTGTTATTCCATCACATCACTACCTTATATGTTTCTCTATCAATTCTGATTCTCATTAAAACACTTTTTACTGAATTTCATAACTAAATTCACTAATTCTTTCAATTTCTATAACCGAAAACCTTTAATTAACTATACTTTAATCACAACTGACTTTCCAATAACTACTCACACTACACCACCAACCATACCCTTTCTCTGCGATTACCCACAACTATTAACCTAACCAATTATACACACAATTCATATACCAAAACTCATGTGAAAACCATACTAAAAAACACAAAAAACCACAGACCTACTACCAGCAGTGGACATTAAATCATATATTGGGACATTGTAATCTTAATGTCTTTTCATATTCTAACTGGACAATTGCTCTGATACCAACTGTAACGGCCCTGGATATTCAAACCCAATAAGGGTCCATATCTAGATACGTCTCCCGCGAACGGACCGAAGTCTCGCAAGGGATATCTCACACACGTGTCCAGGAAGAATATAAAAGACAAACCACAACAGTAAGAGACACAAGAATGTATATGTGCTCATATCTGCATATAACAATTTACAGCTGTCCCATTACATTATTACATGTCCAAATTAAAAAGAGTACAACTACCTGGGGGATACCCCGAGGGAGCACAAGCTCACACAACTCTACTAACACTACTGCTGGTGGTACAAGTCTGTCACGACACCTCCGCAAGCCACACCAACGGTAAACCCTTAAAAGAACTGTAAGGGAGTGAGCCTCAACAGGTCACTGGCTCAGTAGGGGACCACCCAAAACAGCACACAACACGGAAGGACCTCAACCCCAACGGGTCTTACTGGAAACACTGGATGCCAAACCATAACATGCTCACAGTAAAGCATAATTAACCACCAATAAACATAATTACCTCCAACAGCTACAAAACTCGGAAAGAAGAAGAGACAATAGGACTAGTACAGCATCACTAGTCCGTTCAATAACTGTGAAGCCTAGGCCACAACACCTCACAGGCACACCACCTCAACAGCGGGTCGCCTAAGTTTTAAACCACACAGGCAAAGCATTGCCTAAGCTACTAGCTTCACTGGCAAGCCTCCAACACATGGGTAACAGGACTGCTAACCAAGAGCTAATCCCTTATACCCTTAAACCACAATATATCAAATGTCACATTTAAGTAACAGAACTGGCTACCATGATGCCAATCCATTGCACACTAAATCATATTCGGAAACTTACCCAAGGAAGGGTAAAACACAACGAGTGGAAGGTCTCACCACACGACCTCCACTTCACCACCTGAAAAGACTAGTACTCAGTGTACAACGAGAAACCAGTACCCACAAGAGGTACAGGCACCTACCACCATGAGGTACCACCACTAAAACACAAACACAATTGTGCCACCACCAGGGCACATCATAAACAGTCAAACCACAACCAGTGAGTCACTGCTCACCAACCACAACGTCAACCGTGACAACACCATGGCACACTTCGTCGGGTAAAATCACAACTAACACACGCTACAACCGGTAGCAAAGCACGATTCGGAAAGCACGACGCCACCACACGGGACAGACTACTGGTTCATGACGCCAGTATCCAACCCGGACAACACAGCACAAGAACTACCTCTCAGTCTCGCAGTAACGGACGTAAGGTCCAACTGTCGCTCCACAACACAAGTAAAGCCAAAGAACTGTGGAGACAAACCAAACCACCACAACCTACAGGTCACACACCCTGTAGGCCCATGCCTGGCACCTTTAGAGACTCTGGCCCGAGCTCCCTAAAGTGAGTCACTGGTAACAGGACTAGCTGGGGTCCAGCGACGTCTACTGGTGTCCGTACCCCCAACTACGAGCGCGCTACAAGTGACTAAACACAAACTCTCTCAAGTCACTGTCCCACTGTCGTCATTACCTCAGCCGAACATACTACTCAAACACAAGAGTGAGGGTGTCCAGGAAGACGACAAAACCTCGATGGTACTACTACATCGGGACAAGCCCCGAGCACACACAGGTGCCTGGCTCACAAAAAACCTGGGGCACCCAACTGAAGAGGTATTCCGGAATAGGCGCCGGACCACCACACTCGGCTAGCACAAACCACGTCAGTCACTTAGTACCATGTTATAACATATATTAAAATACACTAAGCATAACTGGCTTGTCATCGATCACCATGTGACCTCCAAACCAATCTACTCTAATACATACTTGTATCACGACAGTGCAACACAACCTTGCCTGTCATCGGTCACTCTGTGACCTCTATGGCAACACACACTATTTAGCACATATATCATTATAATACTCTTTAAAAGACAATCATAGACTAGGGCTAGGCTCATATTCAACCTGCATTGCCCCGTCACCTCATACTAGCTATATCAGTTATAAAATAATAATCATAATATCAAACCCCTAGCCATGCGTACTCATACACGACACTCAAACCGTGTAAATGTCAAGTAAAAGCATGCTCACTTCGTGAGCACCAGCCTTATCACGTATACCACACACAAACGACACACTAACCACACTCACTGAGTGCTACAAGTGCCAATGCATCATTAACATTGCCATGCACAATAATTAAACGATAATCGGACAATCGTACCGTTAAAACAAACACCACAAGCACACTCGGTTGTGGTCGCAAGATGGGGTTCAGTCGTAATCAGGTCGCGACACCCCGATAAACCGCAATCAGAAACACTAACGCGACAGGACCCAACGGCGCCATGAGATCACGCCACCCTGACATGTCGTGATAGAAAACCTTGTCGCGACGGGTCGGCCTGTCGCTACTTGGTCGCGACAGCAGGGTCCGTCGCCTTCTCAGGCAAAAACCCTAATCTGGGAACCATCTCCGGATTTTCCATGCAAACCACCCCACATGATGTTTCAACCCGGTTTTCATGCTCATTTCACCTCCTAGGCATGGTATCTACTGTTTTTTAAGAAGTAAACAAACCGATATGCAATCCACATAACAAATCAAGGTAGAACTCCCTACCTTCACGAAGAACATGCAATCCACGCATGGCGTGACATTTCCCCCACACATTGCGACGTCCTCGCGTCGAGAGCGCATTGAACACCATGCCGGAACGCCAAATCGCCTCGAAATCCGCCACAACACCTCCCCTGGGTCGAGCAGAGCTTGTGAAAGCTCTGTTCGGACAAACCTTCTTAAAAACCACATAGCGTTTGGGAACGCGACGTAGGCCTGCGTCGCGACCTGATCGCGACCTAGGTGACCGTCGCCTTCCCACACCTGACGTCAGCAGGCCGCTCCAGCGTGCGACACGCGGCGCACATGCAGACGTCAACCCCAAGCAGCGGCAACCAGAACGCAACCCCCACTACCGTCGCGTTCAGAACGCGACATATACCTCTATCACGTTCACATCCAGTAAACCAACGGGCACTACGGGCCTAACCTGCCGGCCCACTAAGCTCCACACAACACGCGGAAACCTCGACCAAGGCCCAATGACCCCACATTGGTCATGAGCACCACACCAAAGCCAATAAACACGGATCTAAACTACCACTAAGCAACGACCCACGAAGATCCGAAAAATGCGCTACGTTACAAGTTCGGTTCAGTTTTTCGGGTTAACCCGAATAATGAACAGCCCTAGTTGGTGCAAAATGACATATGTTGGTGCAAACTTTACATATGTTGGTGTAAAATTGCCATATGTTGGTGTAAACTAACATATATTGGTGCAAACTGACATATGTTAGTGCAAACTAGCATATGTTGGTGCAAAGTGGCATATGTTAGTGCAAAACTGTCATATGTTGGTGCAAACTGGCATATGTTAGTGCTAATTGGCATATGTTGGTTCAAAACTGACATATGTTGGTGTGAACTAACATATGTTGGTGCAAACTGGCATATGTTGGTGTAAACTGCCATTTGTTGGTGAAATCTAGCATATGTTGGTGTAAAACTGTCATATGTTGGTGCAAACTAGCGTATGTTGGTGCATTGACAGCAAGCTATGTTGTCGTCAACCCCGGTTGGTACCATCCAAGCTCCTGTTGATACCAACATATGGCATTTTGCCACCAACATATGCCAGTTTGCACTAACATATACCAGTTTTCCACCAATATATGCCAGTTTGCACCAACATATGATAGTTTTCCACCAACATATGACAGTTTGCACCAACGTAAGTGTCATCGATATGGAAACGTACGTATGATTGTTGAAGTCCTTGGTGGACAAGTTGTAGTTGGTGACTTCATACACCTTTTTTTAAGTTGAAATGTAACGACCCTCTTTATACCGGTACAATTATACCAATCCACATCGATACAAAGGGCACCGTCACAGTGGGACATTTACCCAACACAACACAATAGGTCGAGATGTACATAAATAACAAAGAAAGTATAGCGGAAATATAAGACATTCTTATTCCATCATCATTCACATATTCCACAATCTATATAGCAACAATGTAAATAAAAAATGTCCACAATTATACAAAGTCCATAATATAATGACATTGTTCACATACTAGTAAAATAAAAAGTAGTCTAAACAGTGATCTCCTCAAGTACAACTACTCCTCACTATGTCCTCCTCTAGCATGGGGACACATGTCTCACCTGTATGTTTAAACAAGTATGAGTCTTCCAAAAAAAACACAGTAAGCAACCTAAAGGCACATCCTTACACATATCACATACACGCTATTCTTTTAAACAATGAAAGAAATACATTGCACATGATTTATGTCAAATATGCAAATACACATAAATAACCTATACATGTTTTCTACACATGATAATTAACTTGATTCATGGTGCCAACATCAATTCATATCATTCATATTTCCAAACCAAATAGATCATGGAAATTAGCACAAGGTAACTAACAATCCTAGCATGATTTCTAACATTTTTCACATGCTTTTATAACACATATTCACACCTTTTACTTGCTGTTTTAACATAAACATATCACATTCAGATGGTTTCACATCTTTTCATATGGTATCATATTTACACAATACTATCACATGATCACATTGCACATTTACACACTTTTCACACTTTTACACTTTAATTGTCGTGACACATAGTTCGAACCACCATAAAGAAGGACACACATTCACATAACACATACCCATCACCTAGGCAATACAGTGACGAATCTTGGTAACTGCGCAGAACCAGGAGAAGCCCTCTCCACCCTAACCAGTGGTACTTGTCCACCTCCAGGATTTCATCCTGATGCCCACAGGATATCACATACACAATGAGCCTTCCCATAGTGACTTTTCTACAGTATGGCTCCACAGACTTCTATAGTAGCAGTGTCATTTTCAGCACATGATACACTTAAACACATTTTTCTCACTTATCCACATGATTTACATTATTTACATGCACTATTTGATCCATTCACATGCACTTCATTTAATCATACATACTTCAGGTTACAGATCTTAACATGACTATTTCATAGAGATAATTTAAATCATAATAGTACCTAAACATGCTGCTAATCATTGAAATTTACAATATCTAAATCAAACATGCTTAACATGGTTTAATTGCCCTTTTTAAATACAAACAGTACCTCCAGATATCAAAACAGTATCAAATTTTAACAACAATCTCTATACATGTAATATAGCTTTCATGTAATTTTAGTAAAATATTCACTTAACATGGTAGATAGTAAAAACAGTCAGTTCTCATAGGTTTAAATCATGCAAATAGTAACCCTAAGTCCATGAAAATTTTATGTATCCATACTATGCAGTAAAACTATTTGTTCAGAATTAAACCCTGTCAAATCATGCATATTTCATCATAACATAAATTATATTAAATAAAATCATGCTCAGAAATTCGACAGAAACTCATGATCTGACCTAAAGGCCATACCTGACCAACTCTAATTTTTACAGCATGTATAAACATCCAGAAGTTTGAAAATCACAGCACAGAGATCAAGATCATAATTCTGTAAAACCTGAAGAACTTGGCGGCAAGGGCCTTGCCGTCAACATAGGTTAAGGGCAAAATATGTTGCCGTTAACTCATGAACTTGGCGGCAACGAGGTTGCCGTCAACCTCCTGTCTGCAGAAAGTGCAGACCAAACTCCATAAAAAGAGAGAATTGGGGGTTCCAGGACACGAAATAAAATTCGTAAAAATACCTAGAACCTAGGGAACTTGTCTAGGGATGATACCCCTCAGTTATTTGCCTGGAATAAAATCTCTAAAGATTGAATTTGGTGATGAAGGCCTCCTCAGCCAAGCCAAGAAGGTGTCTCTTCCAACTCCAAATCCGATCTTCCTGTTTGTGCAGATGGTTCTCTGGAGTCAGGGAAGCTTCTTCACCACCAAGAGTACCTTCCAGTCGAAGAAGATCGCCGGAACAACCACCCACACGCCGGATCAAGCCACACAAAGCTCTGACTTTCTCTCAAATGAACCCTAGTTTTTTTCCACTTAATCAAAGGACCTAACCTAGCCGAAATCTATAAGTTTTATAGGGTTAAGAGTCGGGGTGCGCCTAGCATTAAGATTCCTAACCGTTGGGATTGGGTTTCCTAATTAGATCGCGGAGAAAACGTAGCCATTTCAGATCTGGAATCCCAAACACAGCCGGAGAAGTAAACGGCCACTTTGCTACCGTTAACAGGAAGTAGACGTCAATCGATCTAGACATCTATATCCTCTGGCCATGCAGTCAATGGCACACATGTTGTCGTCAACCTGATGTTAACGTCAGGTGATGTTGACGTTAACCAGGGATTTCAGACAGAAATTAAAACATCAACAAGCACACATGCCTAGAAATAAATAAACATACTATGTACAGAAAATAAGTAAATACCATATGTACAGAATTAAATAAACATAACATGAATAGAATTCGAGGGCCTTACATGAAATTTTAGAACTTCAGTAAAAAAAAATATGGAACAAAACATTTTGTTTATGCATATAAAGAAATATATGGAATAAAACAATTTCATCTTCTCCCTTCTATACCTCATTTACATCAAAATAGTATTTGTTGGTTCAACCATACTATATGTAGTTTTCACTAACATATGTTTGTACAAATGTCACCTTCCTCCTATAATTCATTTACATCAAAATGGTATATGTCGGTTCAATCGTACCATATGTTGTTGCATACTAACATATGTTTGTACAAATTTCACCTTCCTCCTATAATTCATTTACATCAAAATGGTATATGTTGGTGCAACCATACATATCCTCATTTGCAAGGTGTCAAAAAAGGAACCACATTGGCTGCATTGGTGCTTGCATTGGTGCCTGCATTGGCGCCATCATTGGTGTCTGCATTGCTACCTGCACTGTTAGCTAAAACATTAGGTGCATTTATTGTTGCAAGGGTGGTTGCATTGCTAGCTTCATACTTTCTTTTTTAGTTATGTTCTTCTTTCTTCACTTCTCAACATAACTTTGAATTCTCTTCTCCCTTGGTCGTCCTTTCCTCGATGCTTGAGGAGGATCACAAACTTGAATCTCCTCACTAGGTTGCTCAACTATATTTGCATCAGCAACTTCCAACATCCTTTTAAGTAGCACAGGTATTACCTCTTTTGCCACATTAAATGCAACATTTGAAGATGCACCAATCTCAGTAATTTTAATTATTTGATGAACTAGGTAGCTGTAACGAGAACTTTCATCAAGAAGACTGTTGCCATCCATGTTGTATTCATCAAGACTATGTCTATACCGCATCTCTTTTGTCCATCTTTTTAAAATATACCTCTGTGGAATGCAACTTATACCAACAAGCTGAAAAGCAATTAATGCATGTCTACATAGATATCCTCTAAATTCAAAACACTGGCAACCACATATAACCACCCTAGTTTTATCACATGTCACTGTAAATTCTCTCTCAAACATCCTTTCGACTCCTTTTACTTTAATCTTATCAATAGATTTCTCTCTTAGGCTCAAACTATTTTTATTAGCAACTAATATTGTAGGTTGACATGACGTCATCTCAAAAACCTCTTTTTGAAATTTTTGAAAGATGCCCATTGTGTAAATTTCAGCTGTTTGCCTCTCAAATGTACTTGAAGTTTTCAAGAATGCTATAGTCTCTAATGTCTTAACACTGGCCTCTTCTTCGACATCCCATCTTTTCTCAAGTGCGGTCCTATATTGAAATATGAACTCTTCAAATGTTGTCTTAGATTGAACAAATTCATCAAAGAAATGGTCAATGCTCTCACTTCTTTCCCAGTTCCTTTGTATTTACACGGACCTCGCTCTGATACCAACTGTGACGGACCACGTCGTTCAAACCCGTTAACCCACTAACGAGCTTGACCTGACTCCGCCTCCAACGAACAAGTCGTAACCTCGCAAGGGATATCATACACATGTCCATGGAAACACAAAAGAACACACTGATATATATATATAAGATTCACAATCTCATACATATTCACATTATATTTACATAGCCAAATTTCAACAAAAGTCAAAGGAAAATACACAAGCCTAGGGCATACCCCGAGGTACAACAGAAGAAAATCTACACTGTTGGAGGCGTCGGCCCAACACTACTGCGACGTGGCTCTGAACTGGAAGACGGTAGGGAAACCTCCTGCTCTCCTTCACCTGTAGGGAGTAGGGGTGAGCCTCCCAAGTCACTGGCTCAGTAGGGAAATTCCCCCAAAAACTGAGTAAACTAAACTCAAGTACGTAAGTAGGACGCTACGCTAGCAATTTATAGAGTAAACTAAGCAGGATATCAAAGCTGTAAGTACCACTTACCACTTGTCCTCAACACAAACCAATTTAAATAAGTAAACGGCAAAACCACAACTTGGTGTACGAGGGTAACGTAGAGACCGCCACACTCGAGCCACGTAGACTGGTTTGCGACACCAGCAACTGACCCGGACAAACCACATAGATCTACCTCTCAGCCTCGCAGCCACGGATGTAAGGTCCAGCTGTCGCTCCACGAGAATAAGTCAAACAACTGTGGATACCAACCAACACCACAACCGCGGACCACACTGCCGCGGGCCTATGCCTGGCACCTTTAGGGACTCTGGGCAGAGCTCCCTAGAGTAAGGCACTGGTAACAGGACTAGTTGGGGACCAGTGACGTCTACTGGTGTTCGTACCCCCAACTATGAGCGCGCTACAAGCGACAAAACAACAAACTCTCACAAGTCGTTGTCCTACTGTCGTCTTTCCATCAGCCGGACGTACAACTCAAGCTAAGGAGTGAGGGTGTCCAGGACAGATGACACAGACCTTGACGGTACAACACAAGTACCGGGATAAGCTCCGAGCACAAGCCTGGCTCACACAGAACCTGGGGCACCGAACTGAAGAGGTAACCACGGTAGGCGTCGTACTATTCGCCATGCACACACAAACCACGTGCACACCGCACAAACCATGTGAAACCTCGTCAACCACGTGAACACCATACATTGACCGCGTGAACAACACGCCAGTCACGTGTACCACTTGCTAACCTTGAAAACAACACGTCCCCAGAGCGCAATAGGTGCCAATGCACTGCATATACTCACCATGCACACAAATTATCAATAACAAGATAATTCTACCATTAAAACCATATACAACAAGACCTCTTGGCTGAGGTCGGGACACAGGGTAGCGTCGCCTTCAGAACGTGACACCCCGATATGTCGCGTTCATATTCAGAACGCGACAGGGGGCTCTGTCGCCTTCACAGATGAAAACCCTAATCCGGGAGGAACTCCACGGATCACCAGCCCAAGCTATGCCAACCACGCTTAATTCACGTTTTTCATGCTTTAATGGATACCCAAACATGGTATCTACCGTTCTAAACACCAAAAACCAAACATACATGCATCCCACACAATCACACGGTGTAAAACAGGGCGAACTCCCCTACCTTCGCGAAGAACGCGAAGAACAATGCTATCCCGGCGTTTCCCCCGCTCCACGCAGGATCCTTGCAGCGAGAACACGCCAAACACACCTCAAAACAGTCGAATCGTCCAGCAAAAATGCCACAGCACCCTCCTCTGGCCGAGCAGAACTGGTTAAAACTCTGCTTGGCCATAGTAGGTTAAAAATGCACAGCGGTTGGGAACGCGACATGCCCCCCTGTTGCGACCTGAACGCGACGGACTAGGGCGTCGCCTTCCCAAAACTGACGTATGCATGCCGCCCAGCGCGCGACATGCGGCGTGCATGCAAACGACAATCACCCAACGGCGGTCACAATAACGCGACATGCAGGACCGTCACGTTCAGAATGTGACGTCCCTCACTGTCGTGTTCACAGATAGTGAACAGGCTGGTGTTTTGGGCCATGCCACATTGGCCACGCATTGGCCACCACAAACTCTAAACAAAGGATCCGCAGAGATCTGACAAAGGTTCCACAAGGATCCGAAAAATACGCGACGTTACATTACTATCATCTAAAAAGAAATTTTGACCTCGAAATTCAGAACATAATTCATGAATTTAAAACTTAAACACCACAATAAGTACTATCATCTAAAAAGATTTAAAAACTTACTCAAACAAATAAGGATACGCTTTAACCATTTCCTCAGCTAACTCCCAGGTATCCTCTCCTCCATGCCTATTCTCCCACCTAACTTTCACTAAATCAATTTCTTTGTTTCTTAACTTCTGCGTTTTGTGGCCTGTGATCTGTACTGGGTACTCTAGCATAGACATATCCAGTTTCAAATCATCCCGCTGATAACTTGCCACGCGCCTCCAATTTAGCAGTGGAATAAATCGGAGGAGAACGTGAACAACGAGTATGGTAACGTGTATTGTGCATACAGATGCAAACATCAGAGCATCTAACGAACAATAATTGAAATAAATTCTTCATTTCATTATAAAATCACTAATACTATTACAACCACTAATTCGGAGCCAATACCTAGGGCTCAATGACATCATTACATTGAAAAGAAATCTAAAGCAATAACTATTAGACTCCATAGTACTAGAGCAACTTCATCAACTGACTCCAGGTCGCTCATCACATTGGTCCCGTCCCATTGGTGTGTGTGACGTCATTGTCTGACTTACCTGAGACACAACAACAAATAACGAAGGGTGAGCGATAACGCCCAGTAGGACTTAAATCTCAGGATCAAGCAGGCTTTAAATAATTAATGCATTAAATGGCAGAGTAACTAATGATAGAGCGAGTCATGTAAAGTTGAGAAAGTAATAGCACAAGTAACATGGTTCAGATAGCAGATGAATCAAGTATAGCACGATGATAAAGTCAAGTCACGAAAGAAACGATAACAATGCAACAACATGTAGCGACAATGGCAAGCAATAGCAAGCGACAGGTATAGCAAGGAGAGATAGTAGTTGGTCATGTAAAGAGTAAATTGCACTTTGATTGATTTTCATCAATCGAGATAGTATAGCACTTTTGATTAACTTTTGTCAATCGAAATAGTAATGGCACTTTGGTTATTCGTAGATAGCCGAGAGAGTATAGCACTTTTATTGTCATTAGACAATGAGAGAGTAGAGCACTTTGAATGCGATTAAGTCACGATAGTACGCAATAACTCAAGATAGCAAGTATCAAGTAGAGCAAGTAGAGTGTATGACAAAATAGCGTGTAACGAGATAGCATGTATGGTTGCACAACGGTGCACTAGTAGAATACGGCAATAGTCACTTCTAGGACAGTAGTCGTTCAGTAACAGTCTGCAATAGAATAGTAATCGCACAGTACGTCTGAACTCTTCAGACTAATAGTATAACAGATTGTGATAGCACAGTAATATCACAGTACTTCTGAACTCCTCAGACTAAAAGGATAGTAGTCAGATGTCTAGCCAATACAGTATAGTCAGAACCGGTGCAATGCAGAACACTGTCTATAGCCCCTGCAGGTATTTTCGGGTGGCTCTCTGCCCCCAGGACTAGATTGGAGCCCCTCGGACACTCTTCGTGCCCTGCACAGTATGCATTGGATACAGTATAGTCACAAGACCCATATTATAGCGCTAGACAGTCATGAACAGTACAAAACAGTAGGAGCCACACAGCTCAAAGAGTACCAAGAGAGTACTAGATGAATAGACGAGAGAGACGATATAGTAGAGTGACCATGAATAGACGAGCGAGTAGAGTATAGATGAGATCTTATGGTCATTACACAAGAAACGTCGAGTAACGAGCGATAGTAACAGTTGCACAACACACGCGTACGGCGTTGGCAGTCAGGTGGAATACACAACCCTTCCGCTGGCCTCGTTATGCACAGTTCCAGAGGTCTGGCGTGATTCAAGATAAGAGCGAGAGCAACTAAGGTCGTTTGAATCTTGTCGATCCCTAAAGGGTATCATAGGTGTTAGGGTACAACCAGCTCGTCAACCATGTGGGAACCCATGGACAGAGGAGACTTACGGAGGCCTTGGTCAAGGGGTCACTTGTCCGGTGCAAGGAATATCCGACGGAGAGTTCACCACAAGCCAAGAAGGGGCTTTTCTATCGTGCTAGAGTGTATGCGCATGCCGCGCGTGAGAATCGCTCAAGTGCGTATGTGAATCCGATTATGGAAACTCTAGTTATAAAAACTCCGTTTATGGAAACTTTATTTTTGGAAACTCTATATATGGCAAGTATCATGAGTACTAAAACATGCATGACCAATTTTAGCAAGTAACTATGCGTTTTTAGCAAGTTCGTTAACAAGGAAAGAAGTGAATAATCGGTAGGTAGAGAGCATGATCATGAACTTAGATCAATTAAAAATCATGTGAACATGTTTTAACTTTCATATGGGTTGTTAATTGCATGATAATACTTTCTAGAACCTTCCTAGAATAGATCAAACTCACACATGCAAGGAACGACACAAAACGTTGGAAACCAAGACGTATGCCTTTTAGAAGGCCAATGCAGTCCCATCCCTTCACTTCCTTAGGTCATAACTCATTTATTTTTTATTCAAATCTCACATATGAATATACCATATTGAAGCCCTTTGAATGAAGAAACCAGCAAATAAAATGGCTCGTCAATCCAAGGTCTATATAAAAAGTTATGGCCAATTAAGTGGACATAGGCAGAACGCGACACATTGCATGTCGCCTTCTAAAAGTGAAGGCGACCATCATCTTGTCCCTTCTGAAGAAGACCACAAAACTGTCTGATTTTTGGTATGGGTCGCGACATGATGTTGTCGCTTTATGGTAGCGACGTGTCGACCTGTCGCTACCTGAAAATGACGTTTGGGTTGCTTTTTCTACCTATTTCCAACTCCGACTTGGATTAGGTTTGACACCTATGGGTTTGAAAAATCAAAACAAATGCTAGGGTGATCCAAATTGGGTGAAACCACCTTTGTTAGTTAGAGTACTTCTAATACTTTGTACAGTAGCAAATAATCAAGAAACAAAGGTCCTTTGTCTATGTAATAAGACGTATTGGGACTGACTACATGAATCTAACATAGTGTTCATTTTTGGATTAATACTCTCAGCACGGTCAACGAAAATTGGAGAAATCAGTGCCAAATGAAAATAGACTTATAGAGTAACAAGTTCTATGTTGAACACTTGGTCTTAAAATGACTCCACAAAGAGGTATGGAACTTGTAACACAAGTCAAGGTTAGATCACGATAGTACATCATCAAGATGATGCAAGATTTAATTCGTGACAAAGGATGGATGAAAATTAGGGCTTCTAGGGGAAAAATATGCCTAACATCCATCAGTAACTCCAGTTAAAATTTGAGAGCACGAGGTTGAGTATACGTGGAGATCAAGAATAAAGAAGAAGGGTCGGGTTCATGGTGTTTGCAGAACTTCAAAAATCAACCATGAAAGATTGGCTCAATGGAAAAATATGAAACTTGAGGGTTTTGTTCCTAGTACATGGAACAATCTACAGACGAAATTAATTAGGTTTTGCTCGTGAGAAATGCCTACTTTAGTCGTTTTACTCGTCTAGGGCTAGAACTTGAAGAACTCGAGATAAAGCTTGATGAGCCTTCTCCCCATGAATTCCTCCTCTCCTTGGCTTCTTCTCCACCTTCAGCAAGTCCCAGCAACAAGCTAGGCCGGCCTTGGGCGATTAAGAGGTATTTATGCTTCTTTGCTTTCTATTTCCTAATAGGACTCTAACTCCTATTTAATTCCGAATTTTTTATTTCCTCTTCCCTTTCTAAGTATTAGAACGTCTATTTGGGTTGGGAAGGGAGCTAAATTCGTGGCCAAGCAACTACGGTAGGTTTAGGAATCCAATTCCAACCAAATTGCTTATTTAATGCATTAAATGCCTCTTTTCTATTTAAGTAATATTTAAGTTGCGAATTTAGGATATTTTCCCATTATTCTTCTTTTTAAAATTCTTATTTTGGCCCACTAATTTCTAATGGGTCCATTTAACCAAGCCCATTATTTATTGGAATTTATCTTATAGGTTTTCCCTTTTTAATTAGGGAGTAATAGAGTTATGAATTTTATTGTATTTTCTTATTTGAATTTATTCATGGGCTATGAGAGGTACATTGGTCCAAACTCGATAATGGTTAATCATCACATGCTGTTGCAAGTCTCTCCGACATGTTCATTTAATTTATGGGCGCGTTATCTTTCCGTGTTAACGGTTTTCCGACTTAGTTTCCTAATTTGGATAATTTTCACATTGCAACGTACACTTGGCCAGTTGGATTTTCCGTTGCGTGAATTTCTTCGTGGAACACGTAGAAATATGTTTGGGTTTATTATCATTTTAAGAATTTTTTTAAATGTATTCTTGCACATATGATAGTGATACGTTGTTTCTATTATTTCGTTTTAAAGAAATTATTATTTCAGATTTTTTTTAAGTATTAAATTTTTTTTCCGGATTGCTACATCCTCCCCCACTTAAAAGAATTGGCCCCAAATTCATATGATATGATAAACTACCAATTTACTATGCATATTTCATTCCATCACCTCCCCCACTTAGGGCTTTGCTATCGCGAAAATAATATGAAAACAAACTAAGGGTTTAGTGATGGTACCTTTGTCCACCTTCATTGGCATGATTCCTATCTACGAGGGCTTGTAATCGTCATTGACGTGGATTTGGTTCTTCTTTGTTGGACATCGATGACTCGATGTTGTTGACTTCCACATCGCAAGCATCTGCCCAATTTCTTCCAACAGTTATCAATCTGATGCTTTGGGTTCTTACAAAATTTACAGAATTCCTTCTGCTTCACTTCCCTTTCATTCTCTTGCTATCTATGGTTTCTTTCTTTATTATCATTGGATGAGTAGCACATTGCCTTTTCAACACCTTCTTCTTATGAATCTTTTCAAGAAGTTCCATGGTGTCTTCTACTAATTGAGCTCTCAATACCATGACTAAATATACTTCAATGTCTAGTGGAGCCAATTTTCCAGAACACAGGTCTCACTCTTCTAGGAATCTCTTCGCCTTCATCTTCCCCTACTCACCAAATGTGGTGCGTACTATGCTAGTCTTTCAAATTGCACTTCATATTCTGCTATAGACATCATTCGTTTTTTAAATTGGCAATTCATTTGCCTTCTTCTCACGAATCCTCTCGGAAAAGTATTTGGTGTTGAAGAGTTCTAAAAATTTATCCCCTCGTTGATGTTGGGTATTGTCGACTGGAAGCTTCCCACCAGGTTCTAGCATCGTGGTCTAACTGGAAGGTGCCAGAAGGACTTTCTCCTGCTCTGAACATTGCATAACCCTAAAGATCTGTTCCATTGCCTTCACCCAATTTTCAGCTTCATCGGGATCCGGAGTTCCATTAAACCTAGGGGGATTTATTCGTTGAAAGTTCCCATATAAGTCTCCTGCCCCATTTCTTGCTCTTGCTTGAATTACGTTGTTAAGGGCTTGAGTTAACCCTGTACGGTCTGTTATAATTCATGCATTGGTGCATGCTCGCCAGCCATCTCCTCTAGTTCCTGCGAGCAATAATACTTATTTATTTCCTTCTTAAACTTAGGGTACTTATACATATAGTTAAGCTCCTAGCATAACCCCAAGTTTTACCCAATCTCTCACATAGGTATGGTGGTTGACTTAGACACTTTATGGCAGTTCACCTAGAACACCCCTAGACTTAAAATATCCTATACGGACTCCTAGGATCTGATACCAACTGTCATGCCCCTCCAATTTAGCAGCGGAATAAATCGGATGAGAACGTGACAACGAGTATGGGTAACGTGTATTGCGCATACAGATGCAAACATCAGAGCATCAACGAACAATAATTGAAATAAATTCTTCATTTCATAACGCCCAGTAGGACTTAAATCTCAGGATCAAGCAGGCTATAAATAATTAATGCATTAAATGGCAGAATAACTAATGATAGAGCGAGTCATGTAAAGTTGAGAAAGTAATAGCACAAGTAACATGGTTCAGATAGCAGATGAATCACGTATAGCACGATGATAAAGTCAAGTCACGATAGAAACGATAACACGCAACAACATGTAGCGACAATGGCAAGTGACAGGTATACAAGGAGAGATAGTAGTTGTCATGTAAAGAGTAAATTGCACTTTGATTGATTTTCATCAATCGAGATAGTATAGAATTTTGATTAACTTTTGTCAATCGAAATAGTATGGCACTTTGGTTATCCGTAGATAGCCGAGAGAGTATAGCACTTTTATTGTCATTAGACAACGAGAGAGTAGAGCACTTTGAATGCGATTAAGTCACGATAGTATGCAATAACTCAAGATAGCAAGTATCAAGTAGAGCAAGTAGAGCGTATGACAAGATAGCGTGTAACGAGATAGCGTGTATGGTTGCACAACGGTGCACTAGTAGAATACGACAATAGTTACTTCTAGGACAGTAGTCATTCAGTAACATTCTGCGATAGCATAGTAATCGCACAGTACGTCTGAACTCTTCAGACTAATAGTATAACAGTTTGTGATAGCACAGTAATATCACAATACGTCTGAACTCCTCAGAATAAAAGGATAGTAGTCAGATGTCTAGCCAATACAGTATAGTCAGAACCGGTGCAATGCAGAACACGTCTATAGCCCCTGTAGGTATTTTCGGGTGGCTCTCTGCCCCCAGGACTAGATTGGAGCCCCTCGGACCACTCTCCGTGCCCTGCACAGTATGCATTAGATACAGTAGAGTCAACAAGACCCATATTATAGCGCTAGACAGTCATGAACAGTACAAAACAGTAGGAGCACACAGCTCAAAGAGTACCAAGAGAGTACTAGATGAATAGACGAGAGAGACGATGATAGTAGAGTGAAAGTGAATAGACGAGGCGAGTGAGTATAAATGAGATCTTATGGTCATTGCACAAGAAACGTCGAGTAACGAGCGATAGTAACAGTTGCACAACACACGCGTACGGCGTTGGCAGTCAGGTGGAATACACACCCTTCGCTGGCCTCGTTATGCACAAGTCAGAGGTCCGGCGTGATTCAAGATAAGAGCGAGCAACCTAAGGCCGTTTGAATCTTGTCGATCCCTAAGGGTATCATAGGTGTTAGGGTACAACCAGCTCGTCGACCATGTGGGAAACCCATGGACAGAGGAGACTTACGGAGGCCTTGGTCAAGGGGTCACTAGTCCGGCGAAAGGAATATCTGACGAGAGTTCACCACAAGCCAAGAAGGGGCTTTTCTATCGTGCTAGAGTGTATTGCATGCCGCGCGTGAGAATTGCTCAAGTGCGTATGTGGAATCCGATTATGGAATCTTAGTTTAAAAACTCCATTTATGGAAACATTTTTGGAAACTATATATGGCAAGTATCATGAGTACTAAAACATGCATGACCAATTTTAGCAAGAAACTATGAGTTTTTAGCAAGTTCGTTAACAAGGCAAGAAGTGATAATCGGTAGGGTAGAGAGCATGATCATGAACTTAAGATCAATTAAAAATCATGTGAACATGTTTTAACTTCATATGGTTGTTAATTGCATGATTATATTTCTAGAACCTTCCTAGAATAGATCAAACTCACACATGCAAGGAACGACACAAAACGATGAAAACCAAGACGTATGCCTTTAGAAGGCCAATTGTAGTCACATCCCTTCACTTCTTAGGTCATACTCATTTATTTTTTATTCAAATCTCAACATGAATATACCATATGCCTTTTAGAAGGCCAATGTAGTCACATCCCTTCACTTCCTTAGGTCATAACTCATTATTTTTATTCAAATCTCAACATGAATATACCATATTGAAGCCCTTTGAATGAAGAAACCAGCAAAGAAAATGGCTCGTCAATCCGAGGTCTATATAAAGTTATGGCCGATTAAGGGACATAGGCAGAGCGCGACACATTGCATGTCGCCTTCTGAAAGTGAAGGCGACCATCATCTTGTCGCCTTCTGAAGAAGACCACAAAACTGTCTGATTTTTGGTATGGGTCACGACCATGATGTTGTCTCTTTATGGTAGCGACGTTCGTGTCCTGTCACTACCTGAAAATGACGTTTGGGTTGCTTTTCCTACCTATTTCCAACTCCCGACTTAGATTAGTTTGACACCTATGGGTTTGAAAAATCAAAACAAATGCTAGGTGATCCAAATGGGTGAAACCACCTTTGTTAGTTAGAGTACTTCTAATACTTTGTACAGTAGCAAATAATCGAGAAACAAAGGTCGTTTGTCTATGTAATAAGATGTATTGGGACTGACTACATAAATCTGACATAGTGTTCATGTTTGGATTAATACTATCAGCACGGTCAACGAAAATTGGAGAAATCAGTGCCAAATGAAAATAGGCTTATAGAGTAACAAGTTCTATGTTGAACACTTGGTGTCAAAATGACTCCACAAAGAGGTATGGAACTTGTAACACAAGTCAAGGTTAAATCATGACAGTACATCATCAAGATGATGCAAGATTTAATTCATGACAAAGGATGGATGAAAATTAGGGCTTCTAGGAGCAAAAGATGCCTAACATCCAACAGTAACTCCAGTTAAAATTTGAGAGCACGAGGTTGAGTATACATGGAGATCAAGAATAAAGAAAAAGGGTCAGGTTCACGGTGTTTGCAGAACTTCAAAAATCAACCATAAAAGATTGGCTCGATGGAAAAATATGAAACTTGAGGGTTTTGTTCCTAGTACATGGAACAATCTACAGACGAAATTAATTAGGTTTTGCTTGTGAGAATGCCTACTTTAGTGTTTTACTCTTCTAGGGCTAGAACTTGAAGAACTCGGGATAAAGCTTGATGAAGCCTTCTCCCCATGAATTCCTCCTCTCCTTGGCTTCTTCCACCTTCAGCAAGTCCCAGCAATGAGCTAGGGCGGCCTTGGGCGATTAAGAGAGTATTTATGCTTCTTTGCTTTCTATTTCCTAATAGGACTCTAACTCCTATTTAATTCTGAATTTTCTATTTCCTCTTCCCTTTCTAAGTATTAGAACGTCTATTGGGTTGGGAAGGGAGCTAAATTCGTGGTCAAGCAACTAGGGTAGGTTTAGGAATCCAATTCCAACCCAAATTACTTATTTAATGCATTAAATGTCTCTTTTCTATTTAAGTAAATTTAAGTTACGAATTTAGGATATTTTCCCATTATTCTTATTTTAAAATCCTTATTTTGGCCCACTAATTTCTAATGGGTCCATTAACCAAGCCCATTATTTATTGGAATTTATCTTATAGGTTTTCCCTTTTTAATTAGGGAATAATAGAGTTATGAATTTATTACTTTTCTTATTTGAATTATTCATGGGCTATGAGAGGTCCATTGGTCCAAACCCGATAATGGTTAATCATCACATGCTGTTGGAAGTCTCTCCGACATGTTCATTTAATTTATGGGCGCGTTATCTTTCTGTGTTAACGGTTTTCCGACTTAGTTTCCTAATTTGGATAATTCGTCACATTGCAACGTACACTGGCCAGTCGGATTTTCGTTGCGTGATTTCTACGTGGAACACGTAGAAATAATGTTTGGGGTTGATTTATCATTTTAAGAAATTGTTTTTGATGTATTCTTGCACATATGATAGTGATACGTATGTTTCTATTATTTTGTTTTAAAGAAATTATTATTCGGATTTTTTTAAAGTATTAAATTTTTTCTGGGTTGCTACATAACTGACTATTTATGTTGGATTTTCAATACATTTTCTCAACATAGATACATGGAACACATCCTGGGCATCAGTGAAATTAGCTAGCAAATCAATTCTGTAGGTTGTCTCCCCAATTCTTTCTAGCACTTGCAAGGGCCCCACATACCTTGGGCTCAACTTCCCCTTCTTACTAAACCTCAAAACACCTTAAGTAAGAGAAATCCTCAGAAAGACAAAGTCTCCAACTTCAAACTGAAGTGGCCTGCGACGATTATCTGCATAACTTTTCTGTCGGCTCTGGACTGTCTGCAATTTTTCTTTGATAAATCTGACCATTTCTGTTGTTTACTGAATCAATTTAGGACCCATTAACTGCCTCTCTCCCACTTCATGCCAATTTAATGGAGTTCTACACGGCCTGCCATAGAATGCCTCCATTGGCGCCATTCCAATACTGGTGTGATAACTATTGTTGTAAGTAAACTTGACCGTGCCCAGATGGTGCTCCCAACTGCCTCCCCACACTAAGCAACATGCTCGCAACATCTCTTCAATTGTTTGTATTGTTCTTTCTGTTTGACCATCCGTCTGTGAGTGATAGGATGAACTATATCTTAATTCTGTACCAATGACTCTCTGTAAGCTCCTCCAGAAACCAGAAGTAAGTCATGGATCCCTATCAGAAACAATTGTTTTTAGGATGCCATGCAATGGAACAATCCTATCAACATAAATCCTTGCTAATATGTCTACTGTCCAGGACATACTCTGTGACAGCCCTGGATATTTATGTCCATTAAGGCTCTATATCCAGATCCGCCTCCCACGAACGGACTAAAGCCTTGCAAGAGATAGCTCACACAAGTGTCCAGTAAGAATATAAAAGACAACTACACAGTATAAAACACAAGAAAGTACATGTGCTCATACCTGTATATAACAATTTACAACTGTCCCATTACATTATTACATGTCCAATTAAAAAGTACAACTACTTGGGGCATACTCCGAGGAAGCACAAGCTCACACAAACTAACTACTACACTACTGCTGGTGGTACAAGTCTGCCACAACCTCTCCACACGCCACACAAACGGCAAGCCCTAAAAATATTTGTAGGGAAGTGAGCCTCAACAAGTCACAGGCTCAGCAGGGGCTACCCAAAACAACAACAAACTAAGGACACCTCAACCCCAAAGGGTCTCACTGGCAGCACCAATCGCCAAACCATTTCATGCTTACAACAATTGAATTTAAATTGCAATTAACTATAAACACATCAACTATTCACAACCTCGGAAAGTAAGAGGGAACAACAGGACTAGCTCCGTACCACTAGTTCGCTCAACAACAGTAACGCCTAGGCCTCAAGCCTCACAGGCAAACAGTCACAACCAATCATTTAAGCTATAAGCCGCACAAGCAAATCACTGCCTAGGCTATAAGCTTCACAGGCGAGTCTCAAATACGTGGGTAACAGGACTGCTAACCAAAAGCTGGCCCTTTATACCCCAAACCACAATATGTCGAAAGCCACACACAGTATGGCAGGGCTGGCTACAACGGCCAATCCATCACACACGAAAACCATATACAGAAGCTTACTCGAGGAAGGGTAAAGCACATTGAGTGGAAGGTCACACCACACGACCTCCACGAAACACAGTTCCACGTCAACACCAGAAAAGACTGGTATACGACGTACCACCACAAACCATTACCTACACGGGGTACAGGTACCTACTACCACAAGGTACCAGCACGGAAACCGCAAGTAAACCAGTGCCATAACACGGCACACCATAGCGAGCTAAACCACATTTGGTGAGTCAACACTCACCAACCATAACCAAAACTGTGCAACCACTCGGGCACACCACAAGCCACAACCACAGTCACAATTGTGCCAACACCAGGGCACACCTCGAACGGGTCAAACCTCGACTACGAGTCACAAACTCACGAGCCACAACCAGTGGCAAAGCACGAGTCGGAAAGGAACGACGCCACCACACGGGAATGAACTACTGGCTGATCAGGCTAGTATCCAACCTGGACAACACAACACAAGAACAACCTCTCAGTCTCGCAGTCACGGACGAAAGGTCCGACTGCCACTCCACGAGAACAAGTCAAACAACTGTGGAGACCAACCAACACCACACCTACAGACACAGCTGCAGGTCCATGCCTGGCACCCTTAGGGACTCAGGCCTGAGCTCCCTAAAGTGAGGCATTGGAACAGGACTAGCTGGGGCCCAGTACGTCTACTGGTATCCGTACCCCCAACCACGAGCGCGCTACAAGCGACTGCACACCCACAAACACAAGCCGCTGCCCTACTGTCGTCTTTCCTTCAGCCGGACGTACAACTCAAACACAGGAGTGAGGGTGTCCAGGACAGACGACACAGACCTCGACGGTACAACACAAGTACCGGGACAAACCCCGAGCACAACAAACACAACGTGTCTGGCTCACAAAGAACCTGGGGTACCCGACTAGAGAGGCATTCCGGAATAGGCGCCGGACCACCACACTCGGCAAGCTCAAACCACGTTATATACACAAACACTTTCTATTACCAAGTACGGTACATATGTTAGGAATAGCTTGTTCCAGTCACTTTGTGACTTACAAGCTAACCTACACAATCACACACATAAACCATATTAATAATAATACCACAGCCTGTCATCGGTCACCTTGTGACCTCCACTGCCACACTAAACACAGTACACGATAATCACGTAATAACCATACTTATACTTTACTAATTATTCATCTAGGATAATCTATAAAAGGTCTTAAAGGATTAAGGCTAGGTTCAAATGTGAACCACACTGCCACAACACCACGGACCAACACAATAATTAAGATACAATAAACACAATGACGTACGATGTGCCATGCACACACAAATCACATGCACGACATCCAAACCACGTAGACACTACGTGTATAATACACCAGCCAGGTGCACCACATGTCATTCACGTAAACAACATGTCCAACACATGGACAGCACACTCCAAGAGCGCTACAAGTATCAACGCACCACACATACTACGTAAACACCAAGCCGATTACGTACATAACACATTAACCACATAAAACATACCCACCTTGTGAGCCACACGCTTCGTGAGCGTAACAAATGCACTGGCTCTACCTGTCATTGCCATGCACAACAAATACGACTAATCGTTTAACCACAACACTGGAAGCATGCATGTCCAGACCTCTCAGCTGAGGTCGCGACAAAGGGCCAGGTCGCCTTCAGAACGCAACGCCCCAACATGCTTCCACAGAAAACCACAACGCGACGGGTAAGGCTGTCACAACCTTGTCGCGACAGAACCCTTGGTCGCCATCCAGTCGCGACCCTTTAATGTGTTGCTTTCCAAACCGGAATGCGACGCATCGGGCTGTCGCGTTAAAAATGCGACGCCCAGGGTCGTCGCCTTAGCAGGCGCAAACCCTAATCCGGAAGCAACTCCACGGACCACCATTTCGGACCATTCAAACCATACTTAATTCACATTTTACATGCTTTAATGGATACCCTAGCATGGTATCTACTGTTTACAAAGTGGTGAACAACCTAACATGCAATTCACAATACACGCGAAAACTGGAGATCCCTCGGCGTTTCCCCCGCTCCACACAACGTCCTCGCCGCTCGGAGGAACCCCGCAGCAGCTCCCCCTGGTCGAGCAGAGCCTGTGAAAGCTCTGTTCAGCCAGGGTTCTTTAAAAACGCACTGCGGTTAAGAACGCAACGTTGATCTACGTCGCTACCTAAATGCGACGTAGAAGGTTGTCGCCTTCTCACACCTGACGTCAGCAGGCCGCCCAACGCACGACACGTGGTGCGCATGCAGACGTCGCCGCTCAACGGCGGTAACAAGAACGCGACCCCCAGGGCCGCCGCGTTCAGAACGCGACACACACCCCTGTCGCGTTAACAGCCACAAGACCTGTGAGCACTTTGGGCCCAACGGCCAGCCCACCAAGCCTCACGACTCGCGCGAACGCCTGAAACACAAGCTAATAGGCCACACATTGGCCACCAAACCCGCTAAACCTGGATCTACGGGGATCCGGAAAATGCGCGACGTTACATTATTATCGCCTAAAAAAAAGAATGTCGTCCTCGTCATGCAAAGCAAATCACAACAAACCGGATTATCACCTACAAAACAAAACAAAACCATATATAGAGCAAGTAGGATACGCTTCCTTTGTATCTTTCTCTTCAATCATCTGCGCTGACTGATCCATCTGTTCATTCTCATGTTTGTTCTGCCTTTCCTTTCTTTTCAATTCAGTCCACAACTGCCTTATTTTGTAATTTCAATCTGCTATTTCCTTATCTTTTATCCGTAGGCGACTCTACCTTGCTGGTGGCGCTTTATCTCCTTGGACTGAACATACTTTCACTTTTTTTTTCCGGCTGTGTTTGCAACATTTCTTTCGGGACCGCTTTACCTTTCTCGAGTATCTTACACTGTAATAGTTTACCATGCTATAATCTTTCCAAATTCTTGAATTTTTCGGTGCCATTTTCTTTTTCTATTTATCATTGCTTACTGTTACCCTGCCTTATCTGTATCTACATTCACAACTGCCATTTTTTTTCAAAGAAAACCAATCACCATCTTTGAATTTCCTGCCCTTTTCATATTATTCTGCCCATACTGCTTTAAATCATTCTGATTAAAAACCATAGTAACCTCTGTTCCTTTATTCGCTACACAAAACTTTATGCTTTCTCCTTATTCAAGCAAACCTTGAACAACCTGTGAATATTAAATCTTTCTTGCTTCCGCTTCCGCTGCACTACTCTGATCACACTGAACACTTTTGCAAAATATTCCACAATTTCTGTTCTCATTATTACTTTCAATTACTTTCTCCTGGCTTCAACTTTATTCATTTCTAACTTTAACTGCTTCTCAAATCATCTTATTCAATTAATTCATGCTGAGAATATTACTACAATTTCTGACCTGCCAAACCGCTATTGACATGTTATACTCTTCATATACCTTTCTTGCTTTACTGGTCAATTCTCTGGCTAATCTCATAATTTTGTTGCATAACCTTTCCAAATATTCTTTAATTAGTCTGTTCCTGCTCCTGCATGAAACTCTGGAATATCTTAATAACAGTCCATTTCTGCTCTATTGAATCATTTCTTTGCACCGATATACAAACTCTAACTGACATTTCCTAACTCATCTAATTTTATTCACTTCATCATTTGCTAAATTCTTCTTTTCTCTGGTCCATATTTCTTTTTTATCTAAACTACCAATCATTCTAATCATAACATCTTTTCCGCAAAACACTTCTCTTATTCATTCTACTGCCTGGCTAATCTTGTTGTACCGTTCATACTATAAATCTTTCTGGTATCTAATCATCCTTCTTTAAAATACAGCAAAAACTCAAATTTGAATACCAATTTCTTTAAATACGACAACTCGCTCTGTCTGCTTCCCTTATTCCATTAAATGCTCTTTTCTCAAATAACATAAATATCACAATCTGCCTTGCTGTTTCTCTTAACTCAATATTTCTTAACTGTTTCTCCATTAATACACTTCTTTCCATTCTATTTCATTTGCCTTAAACTCATTCCAATATACTTAACTTTAATTTTGATTTTCCTCAAACTACTCATAGTTACTAACTTTTACTGCTCTTATCTTTAGCACAACAATCTTCGCTAACTCTTTCTGAAGAATTCCTCATAATCTGTCATTCACCAACTAAATATTTTTCTTGTGCAATTCTCAAAAAAAAAAAATCGTTATACACTGATTCTTCTTTTATCTCTCTCTCTTTATTTAACTGATCCTTTCTGTACATATTTATACAAATCCTCATATCAAACTTCATATTACCATCATTATTCATAACAACACTTTTTCTCAAATTTCTGATCTCAGACATATTTAATCTATCTACCATAAACCACTGCTCCCTTCTGTACCAGTAATTTTTTTTTTAAAGTTGATCTACCTTACTTAATCATGCCAAATTTTTCATAACACAAATCACATTCTCATTCATACTATTTCTTGATATCATCTGACTCAGATCTCTGATGCCACAATACCTCTGCTGAGGTTCTCAACTATATTTTGCACATTTAATCACTTCTAACACACACACTGACCTGTTCCTCATCACCTTATTACCATATACATGTCTCTGCTAACTTTGTATCTCATTATAACTTACTGACTGAATTCCATATCCAAACTTGTTAATCTCCTCAATTCCTTTAACTGCGAATCTTTAACAACCAAACTGACCTATCACAAACCAGCATGTAGGTATAATCACATAGATTATACCACCTCTAATCACATCAACTTTCAATAACTGCTAACAATTAAATTTATCAACACAAAAATACGTTTTATAGAACAAAAACTCAGATAAATACTATCTTAACCAACACAAAACCGCAGACTTACTACCAGCAGTGGACATTAATCCATGTATTGGGACATTGTACTCTCAATGTCTTTTCATATTCTAACTGGACATTGCTCTGATACCAACTGTGACGGCCCTGGATATTTATTGTAACGTCGCGTGTTTTTCGGATCTTCGTGGATCCTGTATTTAATGGTTGTGATGGCTATCGTGAGGCCAATGTGGTTTGTGTATGGTACGTGTGCGTGTTTCAAGGGCTTATAGGGTCGATAGTCTGTGTGACGGACCGGGGTATTTATGCCCATTAAGGTTCCATATCCAGATCCGCCTCCCGCGAACGGACCGAAGTCTCGCAAGGGATATCTCACACACGTGTCCAGTAAGAGTATAAAAGACAAACCACAAGAATATAAGACACAAGAAAGTACATGTGCTCATATCTGTTCACAAATTTGTACAACTGTCCCATTACAATAATACATGTCCAATTAAAAGAGTACAACTACCTGGGGCATACCCCGAGGGAGCACAGGCTCACAGAGACGCTAACTACTACTCAACTGCTGGTGGTACAAGTCTGTCACAACACCGCTACAAGCCAAACACACGGCAAGCCCTGAAAAGAACTGTAGGGGAGTGAGCCTCAACAAGTCACTGGCTCAGTAGGGGCTACCCAAAACAACACTGTAACCACAGACACCTCGACCCCAATGGGTCTCACTGGCAACAACAATAGCCAAACCATTTCATGCTCACATTATTACAATAAATAACAATTAAACATGCTTATGATAATAAACATAACGTCCTCAGAAGAAAAGTAGGACCACAGAACTAACAAAATATCATTAATCAGCCTAACTACTAAAGTGCCTAAACCACAGTCTCACTGGCACACTGCCACGACAACTAGTTGCCTAAGCTAAAAGTCACACAGGCAAGTCACTGCCCAGGCTACAAGCTTTACAGGCGAACCTCAAACACTTGAGTAACAGGACTGCTAAGAAAGAGCTGGTCCTTTATACTCCAAACCTCACTACGTCGGAAACTACACACCAAGCAATAGGACTAGCTACCACGAAGCCAATCCATAACACACTAAAATTATAATTGGAATCATATCCAAGAAGAATAAAACTCAACAAGTGGAAGGTTTCACACGGCCTCCACGGAACATAGCTTAACTAAACCACAATATGCCTAGGCCATAAGCCTCATCGGCAAATTACCCACAAAGGTAACATAATTAATAATCACAAACTAATCCACAATAAATTATAAACAAAGATTTACCTAAAACAGTTAGGATACAACAAGTGGCAGGTCAAACCACAAGACCTCCTCAACTCACAAGTACCCGGAAAGGTTGGTACACAATGTACCACCACAAAACTATAAAGTAACCCACGAAGGAAAATAGGTACCTGCTACTCTGAGGTACCACAACACAAACACCCGAACAAGGGTATAAGTAGGTGATAAACACCACACTGAACCACGATTATATTGTGCCCTCACTTAGACACAACATTACAAGTGAAACCTTAATCGACGAGTCACACAAACCACAACTCAGTCACAGTTGTGCCAACACCAGGGCACACCTCGAACTGGTCAAACCTCGACCACGAGTCATAAACTCACAAACTACGACAAGTAGCAAAGCACGAGTCGGAAGGGAACAACGCCACCACAACCACAACTAGAGCTAACTAAGCACGAGTCAGAAAGAACAGCGCCACCACACGGGAACGGACTACTGGCTGATCAGGCCAGTATCCAGCCTGGACAACACAACACAAGAACTACCTCTCAGCCTCGCAGTCACGGACGAAAGGTCCAACTGCCGCTCCACTAGGAAGAAGTCAAACAACTGTGGAGACCAACCAACACCACACCTGCAGACACAGAACTGCAGGCCCATGCCTGGCACCTCTAGAGTCTCTGGCTGGAGCACTCTAAAGTGAGGCACTGGAAAACAGGACTAGCTTGGGACCAGTGTCGACTACTGGTGTCCGTACCCCCAACTACGAGCGCGCTACAAGCGACAAAAGAACAAACTCTGGGAAGTCGCTGCCCCACTGCCGTCTTTCCCTCAGCCAGATGTACAACTCAAATTCAGGAGTGATGGTGTCCAGGAAGACGACACAGACCTCGACGGTACAACACAAGTACCGGGACAAAACCCCGAGCACAACAAACACACGTGCCTTGTAACGCCCCAGAAATTCAAAGAATTAAGAAAATAGGAATAATTCGGTTAAAATACCTTAGGGTTGTTATTAAATTGTGATAATTAGATGATAGACTTAATTAGTTGTAATGAACGTTATCCCAGTATTATACCTCGAAGTGCGTGCCTCCACAGGGCGATACCGGAAAATGACAACAAAATAAAAATCCGAGAACATCATAATTTCCAAAAAAATGTGGAGAAATCAAATATGTAATTATCCGAATTTTTCGACGTACGGATTTCAAGGTACGTCGACGCGACTATTTTTTGGGTGATTTTTCACCTACTGTAAAATAAATTCTAAAAATAAAACTAAAATCACCATAATTTGTAAAACTATCAAATTAGTCTATGGTTGAAATTTTAGGACAAATGGATACTATTTGAATGTGTTTATACCAAGCTTAATGGACCAGCCGAATTATTGGTCAATTACGGTGATGAATTTTCTGGGAATTTTTGTTTGGTTACGTGGAAGAAGCTGGGCTGGCCACAACACATGGGTAGAAGCTTCTACGCTTATGCCTTATGTGTAAGGCCTTGGGGCTTGCATGGGAAACGTGTTGCTCATGGAAACCAAATGGTTTCTACAAGTGACACATCAAGGGGCTACGTGCCGTTGTGCATACAAAGGCCTTGGGGTATAAAGATACCCTGCTATGCTTCATAACCATCTTCCTGAACACTTCTCCTCCCTCCTATTGTGCTGCTGCTGTGTATCCAAGGCTCTATAGCTGGGAGTAGCTGAAGCTGCAGCCTCCACTAGTCGTGCCTGAGGAGCTACAGGTTGTAGCCGTTCGTGGACTGCAGAAATTGCACCCCAGTGCTATCTTCTTACTATTGGCTGTGAACCCTTCGAAGGGAAGGCCTCATCTTCTGCAAGTTTGGTAGGATTCTCTTCCTTTCTCACTCTTTTCTAAATTCTTGTTTCCTACATTTTCTAAAGAATTCATGACCACCTACATATCTGCCTTTGAACTTGGGAATTCTTAAGAGAACTATGTGTCCCTCTCTTGTAATCATGTTTTAGTTGTGCTTGTAGGATTCAATTATTTCCTTCCTCTCTTACTCTTACCCTTGATCTAGCAATAGAACTTATTGCTAAGTGTACAAGCTCTCAATTCTTGTTTGAGATCCGTAAGTACCTCTAGAAGCTTGTGTGCATCATGTGTGGTTGTAGAACCCTCTCCCTATCTCTTCTCTGTTCTAAGTCTTTGATTTCCACTCATGTTAAAGAAGTCATGATCACCCTTACTTGTCTTACACTTGTGGATTCTCTTTTGAAACAATGTATTTATCCCTTATAAGCATGTTTTAGTTGTGCCTGTAGGATTCAATTCCTTCTATCCTTCTCTTCACTAGTGGATTACTAGCTTGAAGGG
Organism: Colocasia esculenta; assembly: GCA_014218235.1. Lineage (NCBI taxonomy): Eukaryota > Viridiplantae > Streptophyta > Magnoliopsida > Alismatales > Araceae > Colocasia > Colocasia esculenta. The sequence continues at coordinate 25,301,885 of CM024759.1, forward strand.
GATCTCACCTTGTATGTCATCCTGTAGTTCTCATCCTATAATTCTGAAAGTATGTTCTTTACAGGACTACATTTTCCATCATGTTTTAGTTAATTGTCATGTTTAAGTTAATGGTCATCCATGAGAGTTTATAGATAATTTCTTCTTTCTTAACTTGATTCATAACTCTGGAGTGTTATCGATATTCTTGCGTAATGTAGACCGATCCATGATGGATCATTCTTGTCGTGAAACTGATTTCTTGAGAGATCATGGAGATCTTAAGTGTGTAAACTTGACAAGTTTTAAGTGAAAAAGAAAAGAAAGTTTAAGAGTTGACTTCCCATTTCAATTTCCTTGAACTCCCTTTCAATGTGTCTTCTTGAAAAAAATCAGCCATATGACCACATTCCATGTGTATATCTTCTATTCTTATGCTTTGATATTTTCATGAGTGAGGTTAAGATTATGTTTTAATTAAGTCCTAATCATGTTAGGAATGATAGAAGAGGTTGTTAGTACCATTTATAGCTGGTTTAGAAGCATTTCAGAAAGTTTGATCAAGTTCTGTCGACAGACGAACCCATTACTGTCGACAGGAACCCACAGACAGAAGTCTGATTTCTTCACCTGTGTGTTGCTGTCGACAGCACCACTGCTTGCTGTCGACAGATGCACACAGACCTGAAGATATGCTCATTGGTTAGCCAGTCCTGTCGACAGTAACCTTGTGCCTGTCGACAAGTGGCAACAGTGCATGTTTTCAGCCATTATTTTACTCCATTTCTTGATGCAAATCCTACCCAATTGTCCCAACTAATAGTCCACCTAAATCTTATGGTTTTGACTACCTAAAAACTTACTAAAACCAGTCATGTACCCTTCTTTGTACCATGAATTATTTCTCCGAAGTTTCGAACAACATTGACCTCGAAAGGCTACCAATCTTTGAAATCAGTAAGAAAGCATAGTTTCTTCACTCTTGTGTGTAAACTTTGAATGAACCCTTGTGTGTTCTTGACTCATTAAAATGATAAGTGTGTGATGATGACAAGTTGTGAGTCTTTGAGACTCATTCGAGAAATATGCCTAGCAAATAAAGGGCTGGTTCAGTCCTGGGGGGAGCGCCCGAATTCGTCAGTGGCCGTACGGGGGCAAAATTTGTCAGTGGTCGTGCGGGGGCGATGAGGACATCGTGGATGTTGGCATACATCAATTCGTGCTTGATTAGTCATCATATCATACTTGTGTGCGTGAAAATATGTATGATTGTCAGTGGCCGTACGGGGGCAAATTTGTCAGTGGCCGTGCGGGGGCATTGAGGACATCGGGATATTTGACATTACATTAATTCGTACTTGATTAGTTATCCTGTCATGCTTGTGTGTGTGATTTTGTATTTGATTATGAACTCAAGTATCATCCTGAACTATTGATTCTAATTCCAACATTGTACTTGTTCAACACATGTTATTGACTGATCTCGTGTTTTCGTTCTTGGAACACACCATGTTAATGATCTTTGCTCATTCTACCTTGGATATATATATATATATTTACATTTGAATCCTTTTAGAGAAGTTCAATCCTACTGGGCTAGTTAGCTCACCAAATCCTATTTTTCAGGTATCTACCGTTCTTGAAGGAGGGAACTTCGGGATATGTGTGTGGAGAGACCAACCATGGCGACATTTGATTTTTTTTTTAAGATTGTAAATCAGGAACCTTGTAACATCTATTGAATGATGAATAATAATTTTTATTTAGTGAAGCCTCTGAGCAAATTTTCTATTCAGTTAGTTCAATTGTACTCTTGATTTCTCGTTCGTTCACGTTCTGGCATTTATGGGCATATTAAATGTCGTGACGTGACAGAATGGTATCAGAGCCTTAGTTCGATAAATCTAGGGATAACCTGTGAGGATGGGTAGAAAGCCTAAGGTTAAGCTAGATAAGTATAGTTTGATATAAATTCTATTGAGTATGAAATGAAAATTTGGAGGTTGGTTTTTCCCTATGATTCTTCTTCACTTCCAAAACTTCATGCTTGTAGTTCCTTTATCCGTATAAACCCATGTTTACATTTGTCCTTGATTCTGAAAGCGTCATTAGGGTTGTTTTCTTATCCATTATGATCATGTTTTAGCTAGAGTTGTGTTATGACTCAAGCATACTATGAAACTCATCCCATTAGAAGCAAGAAAAGATTGTTAGGAAGTGTTGCACTTCTAGTTATCATCTTGCTTTTAGATTTCCATGCCATAGTGTATCCATATTGTCCTACTTGTCTCCCTCGTAAAATATGGTGTTAGAACTGGAAATAAGACCATTTTAATGTGACCAATCATGTAAGGACTCATAGAAACACTTAGTAGAATTTTATGTGGTAGTTTTATCACATTTCTGAAAGTTTAGATCTCACCTGTCGACAGCCAGAAATCACTTGTCGACAGGGACCATGCTTCCAGAACCCAGAAATGCAAAACTGTTAGTAACTGTCGACAGATAACCTTGATCTGTCGACAGATGTCCTTCACCTGTCGACAGCCGACTCTGGTCTGTCGACAGATACCCTCAGAACCAGAAAAACCTTGCTCTGTCTGTTGTCATCTGTCGACAGCCATTTTCTAGCTGTCGACAGACACCAGTTTGTGTTGAACTGATCCTTCTTTAGTTAGATGTGTCAGCAGGTTCAGTCAGAAGCGTCAGCAAGACCCTTGTAAGACTGAACTCATACCTTATTTACATTCCATATCATTTAAGTAAATGTTTCATTTACTTAAGATATTACATGTAAATAAGGAAGTACCCCCCATTTGAATCCAATAAAAATATCAGAAAAATTATATCTCTTACCAATAAAAAGTCAACTCGCCCACCGAAGAAGAAAAACGCGATTTTGGCGATTCCATCAAAATAGCGTCTTTCTAATTTCTCACAATTTGACCTACCTAAAAATTTCATAATTCGAATAAACCTACTAGAATGTTAAAAATCCAAGGTCCGGTGAAAAATGGTTAACACCCATATGACTTCTCCAAGGGAGCCCTCTCCTACTGAAGGAAAAGTCAAACCTGCTAATTTCTTAATTTACCTTAATATGACTTGTACATTGATATGTTATTATCTTCGATTCTAAATAAGAATTAGTAAATGAATTGTTCAACCAATCATATATATTTCATGACCATCCTCGTGATATATTTTTCCGTTGACTTTCCAAACACCACAAAGTCATGGCTAGGCTCACACAGGAACCTCACTGCCCAATTGCTACGATAAATCATAAGAATTACATTACAACAAAGTGTGTAGTAAACACACACTCAAACCATGTAGACAATACGTGTATATTACACCCTGGATGGTGTACCACACGTCTTCCACGTAAACCACATGCCCAACATATGGACAACGCACTCCAAGAGTGCCACGGGTGCCAACGCACCACACATACCACGTAAAGCGATTACATACATCACACATCATTCATGTAAAACTTGCCCATTACATGAGCAGTATAGAGCATACCAAGTGCACTGGCTCACACCGGTCATCGCCATTCACACACAATCACACATTATTCATAACCAGGAAGGCTACGTAAACAACACTGCATGGATACATTCACAGGTTGGCGGCGACATCGACTGCCGCTTGAAGGAAGTAAACGGCAAGCGATCTAGCCGTTTATATCTCGGCTGGTGAGCTTGGAGACAAGAGATCTTGACGCCAAGTTCTCCGACCTAAAACCCTACAGAAACCCTAATCCAGCTCTACAGGTTTTCCAACCGTTAAAATTACAAGAAAATGTACTGAAACGGTTCTTTAAACATACTTGAACCCAAAACAACCCAACACAGCATGCTCCGTTCACTAAATTACTCAAACCACCCATTAACCCCACATGGTGCAACTTAATCCGAAAATACGATAAAAATGCTGGTTCAAGTGATTAGGTCGTGTTTTAATGTTTCTAACAAGCTAACAGGGCTCGACCCCTACCTCAGAAACGCAATTAAACTCCCGAAGAACCTCGAATCACGCCGAAACCCGAGAAACATCCCACGAACACCGCGCTCCAATCCATCATTCCCCGCCCGATCTGCCGCTACCACGCGCACCACGGCCTTCCCACGAGCTCCCGCCGACCGTCAGAACTCGCGAAGAAGCTCAAGGGTAAAGGTGGGGGGAAGAGGAAGGGAGAAGGAGGAGAAAGAACAGAGCTCGGGTCTGCCATAAAAACACAGGCATGCCAGGTTAACGTCAACCCTTTGGCCGTTTAACCAGACCGCCACAACTAAACGTCCACAAAGCTTGACGCCAAGTTCAATAGTCGACGTCCTCATCGATGGACGCCAACACACTGCTGGTGTCCAGCAAGCTGAACACCAACACGGACCCAAACCAAACCCGGTAAGGATCTAGCAAGAAACACACAACACTAATGGGCCTCACATTGGCCACCAAACCCGCTAAACCTGGATCCACGGGGATCCAGAAAATGCGCGACGTTACAGTCTGGGCATGCAGCACCCCAATGTCCTCAGCCTGTCATCGCGACAGGAAGGAGTGTCGCGTTCTGAACTCGACCAAGGTGGCCGACGCATTCTTGTTGCTCCTTTGTGGCACTGATCGTTTGTATGTGCGCCATGTGTCGAGAGCTGGACGACCTGCAGACGTCAGCCTTGGGAAGGCGACGCCTATGTCCGTCGCGATCATGTCGCGACGCGACGATACGTCGCATTCCAAACCGCTGGGTGTTTTTAAGAAACCCCAACCGGACAGAACTGCAGTGAGTTCTGCTCGGCCAGGGGAAGGGGAGCTGCGGCAATTTTTAGTGGAAATCTGTGTTTTCGGCGTGCTCGTGCTGTGGGAAGCTCACGTGCAGCGAGAGAAACGCCGGGGGAGCATCGTATCGTGTGTTCTTCACGAGGTAGGGTGACTCCTCCCATTTTCGAGGCGAGAATCACGTGGAATGCAGGGTTTGATCAGTTTAACGCTTTCTACACAATAGATATCATGCCTAGGAACCCATTAAAGCATGAAAAACACTGATTAAGGGTGGTTTGCATGGTGTGGATTGGTAATTTGTGGAGGGGATCCTGGATTAGGGTTTTTGTCTGCTAAGGCGACGGATTCCCCTGTCGCGATCAGGTGGCGACAGGCCGACCCGTCGCGTTTAGGTTGTGAACATGACTTGTTTGTACGTTGCGTTAGTATGTTGAAGGCGACCTATCAGGTTTTCGCGTTATAAAGGCGACACAGGCCCATGTCGCGACCACAGCCGAGTGGTCTGAATGTGCATGATTTATGTGATGTGATTATCCGATTATTATTATTCGATGTATTTGGTAATGTCGAGTAGTGCATTGGCACCTGTAGCGCTCTGGGAGTGCATATTTTCGAAGCTAGCATGTTAGTTTCGTAGCTAGCAAGTGGTTTGTGTGTTAGCGTGGTATGCACGCGAGTTGCACTATGTTCACGTGTTGTGGATAGTTGTTACTTGAGATTTATGTGATGTTTCACGTGGTTTGTGTGTGACGTGCACGTGGTTCTGTGTGTGTGGCAAGTAGTATGACGCCTACCGTGGTTACCTCTCTAGTTGGGTGCCCCAGGTTCTCTGTGAGCCAGGCTGTTAGCTCGGGGCTTTGTCCTGGTACTTGTGTTGTACCATTGAGATCTGTGTCGTCTGTCCTGGACACCCTCACTCCTTTGTTTGAGTTGTACGTCCGACTGAGGGAAAGAAGACAGTGGGACAGTGACTCTTGAGTTTGTTTTTAGTCACTTATAGCGCGCTCTTAGTTGGGGGTACGGACACCGGTTGTCGACACTGGTCCCCGACTAGTCTTTTTCCAGTGCCTCACTTTAGGGTGCTCCAACCAGAAACCCTAAAGGTGCCAGGCATGGGCCTGCAATTGTGTGTCCGCAGGAGTGGTGTTTAGTTGGTCTCCACAGTTGTTTGACTTTTCCACGTGGAGCGGCAGTTGAACCTTTCGTTCGTGGCTGCGAGACTGAGAGGTAGACCTATGTTAGTTTGTTCGAGTCAGTCACTGGTGTCGCGAACCAGTTCACGTGGCTCGTGTGTGGTAGTCTCTACTGTAGCTCGTACACCTGTTTGGGTTTGTCGTTTATTTATTACAATTGCTTTACGTAGTCGGAAAATGATGAGTACATTTATAGCTTTAATATCATGCTTAGTTGTTCTATAAATTGCTAGCGCAATTTACTGCTTCCGTACCTGTGTTTTAGGTTTGCTCGGTGTTGGGGGAGTTCCCTACTGAGCCAGTGACTAGAGAGGCTCACCCCTACCCCCACAAGTGAGGGCGAGGAGGACGTTTCGTTACCATCGTCCAGTTCGGAACCGCGTCGCAGCGGTGTTGGACCAGCACCTCCAGCAGTGTAGTTTCTTTTCTCAGTTGTTCTAGTTTACCTCGGGGTATGCCTCAGGCTCCTATACTTTCTTGTACTTTTGTTGAAATTTGGCTATGTAAATCTTGTACATTATATATGAGTTGGTGAATCATATATGTGATCAGGTGTGTTCCTTTGTGTTTTCACGAATGTGTGTATGATATCCCTTGCGAGGCTTCGGCCCGTTCGCGGGAGGCGGACTCGGATCAGGTTCGTTAGTGGTTTAACGGGCTTGAACGAGGCGTTCCATCACAACTGACTAATTATGATATTATTTTGGGTATGGATTGGCTTGAGGCCTATGGAGCTATGCTAGATTGTAGGAAGAAAAAGATCTGGTTTTGTCACCCCAATGGCTCTGTATTTGAATTAGTCAAGGTGAGATGGGAGAATAGGTTGGGTGGTGAGGATACCTGGGAATTAGCTGAGGAAATGGCTAAAGGGTATCCTTACTTATTTGAGTAAGGATTTGCATTTCTTTTTAGATGATAGTACTTGTAAATATGTGTGATGAAACTTCTTGTATTTGAGTTATGAATTTCGAGGTCGAAATTTCTTTTTAGATGATAGTAATGTAACGTCGTGTGCTTTTCGGATCTTCGTGGATCCTGCATTTAGTGGTTGTGATGGCTATCGTGAGGCCAATGTGGTTTGTGTATGGTACGTGTGCGTGTTTCAAGGGCTTATAGGGCCGATAGTCTGGGCCTGCAGCACCCCAGTGTCCTCAGCCTGTCATCGTGACAGGAAGGAGTGTCGCGTTCTGAACGCAACCAAGGTGGCCGACACGTTCTTGTTGCTCCTTTGTGGTGCTGATCATCTGCATGTGCGCCATGTGTCGAGAGCTGGACGACCTGCGGACGTCAGCCTTGGGAAGGCGACGCCTATGTCCGTCGCGATCATGTCGCGACGCGACGATACGTCGCGTTCCAAACCACTGGGTGTTTTTAAGAAACCCCAACCGGACAGAACTGCAGTGAGTTCTGCTCGGCCAGGGGAAGGGGAGCTGTGGCAATTTTTAGTGGAAATCTGTGTTTTCGGCGTGCTCGTGCTGTGGGAAGCTCATGTGCAGCGAGAGAAACGCCGGGGGAGCATCGTATCGTGTGTTCTTCAAGAGGTAGGGTGACTCCTCCCGTTTCCGGGGCGAGAATCACGTGGAATGCAGGGTTTGATCAGTTTAACGCTTTCTACACAATAGATAGCATGCCTTGGAACCCATTAAAGCATGAAAAAACACTGATTAAGGGTGGTTTGCATGGTGTGGATTGGTAATTTGTGGAGGGGATCCCGCATTAGGGTTTCCGTCTGCTAAGGCGACGGATTCCCCTGTCGCGATCAGGTGGCGACAGGCTGACTCGTCGCGTTTAGGTTGTGAACGTGACTTGTTTGTATGTCGCGTTAATATGTTGAAGGCGACCTATCAGGTTGTCGCGTTATAAAGGCGACACAGGCCCATGTCGCGACCACAGCCGAGTGGTCTGAATGTGCATGATTTATGTGATATGATTATCTGATTATTATTATTCGTTGTATTTGGTAATGTCGAGTAGTGCATTGGCACCTGTAGCGCTCTGAGAGCGCATGTTTTCAAGGCTAGCATGTTGGTTTCGTAGCTAGCAAGTGGTTTGTGTGTTAGCGTGGTATGCACGCGAGTTGCACTGTGTTCACGTGTTGTGGACAGTTGTTACTTGAGATTTATGTGACGTTTCACATGGTTTGTGTGTGACGTGCACATGGTTCTATGTGCGTGGCAAGTAGTATGACGCCTATCGTGGTTACCTCTCTAGTTGGGTGCCCCAGGTTCTCTGTGAGCTAGGCTGTTAGCTCGGGGCTTTGTCCCGGTACTTGTGTTGTACCGTCGAGGTCTGTGTCGTCTGTCCTGGACACCCTCACTCCTTTGTTTGAGTTGTACGTCCGGCTGAGGGAAAGACGACAGTGGGACAGTGACTCTTGAGTTTGTTTTTAGTCACTTGTAGTGCGCTCTTAGTTGGAGGTACGGACACCGGTTGTCGACACTGGTCCCCGACTAGTCCTTTTCCAGTGCCTTACTTTAGGGTGCTCCAGCCAGAGACCCTAAAGGTGCCAGGCATGGGCCTGTAGTTGTGTGTCCGCAGGAGTGGTGTTTAGTTGGTCTCCACAGTTGTTTGACTTTTCCACGTTGAGCGGCAGCTGAACCTTTCGTTCGTGGCTACGAGACTGAGAGGTAGACCTGTGTTAGTTTGTCTGAGTTAGTCACTGGTGTCGCGAACCAGTTCACGTGGCTCGTGTGTGGCAGTCTCTATTGTAGCTCGTACACCTGTTTGGGTTTGTCGTTTATTTATTACAATTGCTTTATGTAGTCGGAAAACGGTGAGTACATTTACAGCTTTAATATTCTGCTTAGTTGTTCTATAAATTGCTAGTGCAGTTTACTGCTTCCGTACCTTTGTTTTTGGTTTGCTCGATGTTGGGGGAGTTCCCTACTGAGCCAGTGACTAGAGAGGCTCACCCCTACCCCCACAGGTGAGGGCGAGGAGGACTTTTCGTTACCATCGTCCAGTTCGGAGCCGCATCGCAGCGGTGTAGGACCAGCACCTCCAGCAGTGTAGTTTCTTTTCTCAGTTGTTCTAGTTTACCTCGGGGTATGCCCCAGGCTCCTGTACTTTCTTGTACTTTTGTTGAAATTTGGCTATGTAAATCTTGTACATTATATATGAGTTGGTGAATCATATATGTGATCAGGTGTGTTCCATTGTGTTTTCACGGACGTGTGTATGATATCCCTTGCGAGGCTTCGGCCCGTTCGCGGGAGGCGGACTCGGATCAGGTTCGTTAGTGGTTTAACGGGCTTGAACGAGGCATTCCGTCACATTTATGCCCATTAAGGCTCTATATCCAGATCCACCTCTCACGAACGGACCGAAGTCTCGCAAGGGATAGCTCACACAAGTGTCCAATAAGAATATAAAAGACAACTACACAGTATAAAACACAAGAAAGTACATGTGCTCATACCTGTATATAACAATTTACAACTGTCCCATTACATTATTACATGTCCAATTAAAAAGTACAACTACCTGGGGCATACCCCGAGGGAGCACAAGCTCACACAAACTAACTACTACACTACTGCTGGTGGTACAAGTCTGCCCCAACCTCTCCACACGCCACACAAACGGCAAGCCCTAAAAAGAACTGTAGGGAAGTGAGCCTCAACAAGTCATAGGCTCAGCAGGGGCTACCCAAAACAACAACAAACTACGGACACTTCAACCCCAAAGGGTCTCACTGGCAGCACCAATAGTCAAACCATTTCATGCTCACAACAATTGAATTTAAATTGCAATTAAATATAAACACATCAACTATTCACAACCTTCGAAAGTAAAAGGGAACAACAGGACTAGCTCCACACCACTAGTTCGCTCAACAACAGTAACGCCTAGGCCTCAAGCCTCACAGGCAAATAGTCACAACCAATCATTTAAGCTATAAGCCGCACAAGCAAATCACTGCCTAGGCTATAAGCTTCATAGGCGAGTCTCAAATACGTGGGTAACAGGACTGCTAACCAAAAGCTGGCCCTTTATACCCCAAACCACAATATGTCGAAAGCCACACACAGAATGGCAGGGCTGGCTACAACGGCCAATCCATCACACACGAAAACCATATACGGAAGCTTACTCGAGGAAGGGTAAAGCACATTGAGTGGAAGGTAACACCACACGACCTCCACGAAACACAGTTCCACGTCAACACCAGAAAAAACTGGTATACGACGTACCACCACAAACCATTACCCACACGGGGTACATGTACTTACTACCACAAGGTACCAGCACGGAAACTGTAACATCGCACGTTTTTCGGATCTTTATGGATCCCTGCTTAGTGGGTTTGGTGGCCAATGTGTGGCCCATTAGTGCGTGTTTCAGGTGTTTACGCGCGTTGTGAGGCTTGGTGGGCCGCCAGATTGGGCCCAAAGCGTTCACAGGTTTTCTGCCTGTGAACGCGACAGGGGTGTGCGTCACGTTCTGAACGCGATAGCCCTGGTGGTCGCGTTCTTGTTACCACTGTTGAGCGGCGACGTCTGCATGCGCGCCAAGTGTTGTGCACTGGGTGGCCTGCTGACGTCAGGCTTGAGAAGGCAACGGTCGCCTATGTCGCGTTCAGGTAGCGACGTAGGGCTGCGTCGCGTTCTCAACTACTGAGTGTTTTTAAGGAACCTGTCACGTCCTAGTAAAAATCTATTTACTGAAAACGACAGATATTAAGCACGAGAATTAACACAAAAGTTTATTTATACACAACTCTCTTAGCGGAAGCTTTTTACATGATACTCCTCACTATAGTCTAAATGAGGAGCAGATAAAAGTAAATTGTAACATTATTACCTTCCAACTAACTATAAGAGAAATAAAAGATAACGACTTGTTGGACGACGGGTAGTCCACTTAGCACACATATCCCCCTTAGACTTCATTCCCATCTTGATCACCTGAAAAGGGTAGGAGGAATGAGCTAAATAGCCCAGTAGAATTCAATTCCTTTAAACAAAAGGACTCAAGTATATAATCACAGGACAAGAATCTGAACATTGCTAATATTGAGTATTAAAAGGAGGGACAAACGTGTCCACTGATTAATACATGTAGAATATTGGAAATGTAGAAGCATAATCACGCATTCAAGATAACACATAAGTTCTGGTTCAGATACCCATTCACACACACATGTATGATATGATGACCAATCAAGCATGAAATGATGTATGCCAACATCCACTTGTCCTTATCGTTCCCGCGCGGCCACTAACGAATTCGGGTGCTCCTCCTAGGACTGAACCAGCCCTATTTGCCCAGGCATAATTTCTCATTGAGTCTAAAGACCCACAACTTTGTCATCATAACACACTCACTCTTGTAATGGTTCAATTGGGGTACACATGTACTCAAGATTTTACATGAAACAAAGGTTTAAAGATTAATACCAATGATTCCAAAAGGTTATAACCATGTAGGAACAAGCAAACTGATATTTAGGAATAATCCATGGCTAAAAGAATGATCCCTCACATTGGTGCATGATGTACTGAAGACAAGTTGACACTACTGGATAGACAAGTTACTGCTATGTCAATACAAGTCACTGTGGTGTCAACACAGTTCACTGTGGTGTTGACACAGTCTAGGGGTGTGTCGACACAGTCCAGGGGTGGTGTCGACACTAGTTCAGGTTTCCAGCAAACAGTCAGAACAGTCCAGGAGTGGTGTCGACACAGTCCAGGGGTGGTGTCGACACTAGTGTTGTTTTCCAGGAAACAATCAGAACAGTCCAGGAGTGGTGTCGACACAGTCCAGGGGTGGTGTCGACACTAGTGTTGTTTTTCAGAAAACAGTCAGAACAGTCCAGGAGTGGTGTCGACACAGTCCAGGGGTGGTGTCGACACTAGTGCTGTTTCCAGGAAACAGTCAGAACAAAGGTAGAAGAGAAAGAAAAAGATTTCTACAACATGGATGGTATGAAATACTTATGAAATAAAGATTAAAGTATATGCAATCCTTCTAAGAGATTTTTTCCTTGCATCTAACAAGAATTTCTTCACAAGTATATTTTGCCCAAAACATGAGCATTAGTTAAAGTATGAACACAATGGAAAGAAGAGAAAACCTATTGATCTTTTCAGAACACAAATCAAGATGTGGATATAGTATACACTCATACTTAGAGATTCTAATAAAGAATGAAAGATAATAGAGAAAATCCTACAATATGGACACTCAATTCCAGGAGTACTTAAGAACTCAAATCTGAAATTAGAAGATATACACCTTTAAACAGAGAACAACCTCACTGCACTAAAGATGTTTGTGACTTCAAAATAAGACTCCAGAACTAAGGATGGAAGAAGAAGAAAATAGGAGATGGATCCTACCCAATTTCAAGAGCATTTAAGGAGTCAAATCCAAAGTCTGAGAGAATAAACACTTAAACAGGAAGGAGCACACTATTCTAAAGATCTTTATGGCTCCAAAACAAGATTCTATAGCAAGTATAATGCTAAGGATGGAAGAAGAAGGAATAGATCAAGACTCTTCTTCTTCCCAACATAAAATTTACAACAACCGGAGGAGTAACCGGTGAACTTAAACACTTAAACACTTAGCAAAAGCCTTTTTAGCATGTATAAAAGACAGGAGTGAGAAAGGAGGGAATGAATCCTACATGAGGGAGAACAGGTTCTTCTTTTCCTCAACGTGGAGGTTGGTTACAACAGAAAGGAACAAGTGCAGCGGGTGCAGGGGTAGTGCAGCACTACAGCAGGGCAGCAGTTGCAGCTCCTCCCGGCAATGGTAGCCGCACCACAGCAGCAAAAGAAAGGAGTAGCTTCAGCAATAACACACACACACACACAAGCAGGAGTGGAAAGGTGTGTGCGATGGCTGTGGGAGGGTTTTTATAAACCCAGCAGGTTCCTCATGCAAATGGAACATTGGCCTTTGAGGTGTCATGGTAAAAACTATTTGGTTTTTACCACAACACGTAGCCCATGTGAGTCTTCCCATGCTTACACGTTAGTAACCAACGTGTTAACTTCTCACTTAGGTGTGCTGGCCTCTCTAATGCCTCACACGTGGGCATAGCAATAATCCACAAAAATCACTTCCGTAATTCGCCCTTAAATCAGCAGGTTCAATAATCCACATGTAAACATGTTCAAATGGTGTCCATTTGTCTTGAAATTTTAACCATAATCTAATGTAATGGTTTTACAAATTATGGTGATTTTTATGTATTTTTTAGAATTTATTTTACACTGGGTGAAAAATCACCCGAAAAATAGTCGCGTCGGCTTATCCTTGAAGTCCGTACGCCGAAAAATTCAGACATTTATATTTCTGAGGTCTCCACATTTTTTTGGAAATTATGGTGTTCTCAGATTTTTATTTTGTTGTCATTTTCCAGTGTTGCCCTGTGGGAGCGCACACCTCTGTGTACGACACTGGGGTAACGTATGTTACCATTAATTAAACTCACATTCTAATTATTTTAATTTAATGACCATACTAATGTATAATAACCACATTCCTTATATTTTCCTAACAAGTAAAATTTTTGGGGCGTTACAGAACCCCAGCCGAACAGAGCTTTGAGAAGCTCAGCTCGGCCGGGGGAGGCTGCTGCACTGGTTTCTTGGCAATTCGAGGTCCTGGTGGAGTTCTCGGTGCGTTCTCGTAGCGAGGACATCGTGTGGAGCGGGGGAAACGCCAAGGGATCTCCGGTTTTCACGTTCTTCGCGAAGGTAGGGTGTTCTACCTTGTTTCGTGTTGTGGATTGCATGTTAGTTCGTTTATTGCTTTGAAAACTGTAGATACCATGTTAGGGTATCCATTAAAGCATGTAAAATGTGAATTAAGTATGGTTTGAATGGTCCGGAATGGTGGTCCGTGGAGTTGCTTCCGGATTAGGGTTTGCGCCTGCTAAGGCGACGACCCTGGGCGTCGCGTTCTTAACGTGACAGCCCGATCCGTCGCGTCTCGATTTGGAAAGCGACACATTAAAGGGTCGCGACCGGATGGCGACCAAGGGTTCTGTCGCGACAAGGTTGCGACAACCTTACCCGTCGCGTTGTGGTTTTTTGTGGCGGCATGTCAGGGCATCGCGTTCTAAAGGCGACCTGGCCCCTTGTCGCGACCTCAGCTAAGAGGTCCAGTTATGCATGTTTTCTGTATTTTTATTATCTGGTTAGTGGTATTTGTTGTGCATGGCAATGATAGGTGGAGCCAGCGCACTTGTCATGTTCACAGAGCGTGTTGCTCACGAGGTGGGCATGTTTTACGTGGTTAATGTGTTATGTGTGGTGCGTTGGCACCCGTAGCACTCTTGGAGCGTGTTGTCCATGTGTTGGACATGTTGTTTACATGTATGACGTGTGGTGCACCTGGCTGGTGTATTATACATGTGGTGTCTATGTGGTTTGGATGCCGTGCATGAGGTTTGTGGGTGCATGACACATCGTACGTTATTGTGTTTATTGTATCTTAATTATTGTGTTAGTCTGTGGTATTGTGGCAGTGAGGTTCACGTTTGAACCTAGCCTTGATCCTTTAGGATCTTTTATAAGTTATCCTCGATGGAAAATTAGTAAAGTATAAGTATGATTATTACGTGATTATCGTGTATTGTGTTTAGTGTGGCAGTGGAGGTCACAAGGTGATCGATGACAGGCTGTGGTGTTATTATTAATATGGTTTATGTGTATGATTGTGTAGGTTAGCTTGTAAGTCACAAGGTGACTGGAACAAGCTATTCCTAACATATGTACCGTAATTGGTAGTAGAAAGTGTTTCTGTATATACCGTGATTTGAGCTTGCTGAGTGTGGTGGTCCGGCGCCTATTCCGGAATGCCTCTCTCGTCAGGTACCCCATGTTCTTTGTGAGCCAGGCACATGCGTTTGTTGTGCTCAAGGTTTGTCCCGGTACAGTGTGGCACTGTCAAGGTCTATGTCGTCTGTCCTGGACACCCTCACTCCTGTGTTTGAGTTGTACATCCAGCTGAGGTAAAGACGATAGTTGGGTAGCGGCTTGTGTTTGTGGGTGTGCAGTCACTTGTAGCACGCTCGTGGTTGGGGGTACGGACACCAGTAGACGTCACTGGTCCCCAGCTAGTCCTATTTTCCAGTGCCTCATTATAGGGTGCTCCGGCCAGAGACCCTAGAGGTGCTAGGCATGGACTTGCAGCTGTGTGTCTGCAGGTGTGGTGTTGGTTGGCCTCCACAGTTGTTTGACTTGTTCTCGTGGAGTAGCAGTTGGACCTTTCATCCGTGACTGCGAGACTGAGAGGTTGTTCTTGTGTTGTGTTGTCCGGGTTGGATAATGGCCTGATCAGCCAGTAGTTCATTCCCGTGTGGTGGCATCGTTCCTTTCCGACTCGTGCTTTGCCACTGGCTGTGGCTCGTGAGTTTGTGACTCTTAGTCGAGGTTTAACCCGTTCGAAGTGTGCCCTGGTGTTGGCACAGTTGTGATTGCGGTTGTGGCTTGTGGTGTGCCCGAGTGATGGCACAGTTTTGGTTATGGTTGGTGAGTGTTGACTCACCAAATGTGGTTTAACTCGCTATGGTGTGCCCTGTTACGGCACTGGTTTACTTGCAGTTTCCATGCTGGTACCTTGTGGTAATAGGTACCTGTACCCCGTGTGGGTAATGGTTTGTGGTGGTACGTCGTATACCAGTCTTTTCTGGTGTTGACGTGGAACTGTGTTTCGTGGAGGTCGTGTGGTGTGACCTTCCACTCAATGTACTTTACCCTTCCTCGAGAAAGCTTCCGTATATGGTTTTCGTGTGTGAAGGATTGGCCGTTGTAGCCAACCCTGCCATTTTGTGTGTGGCTTCCGACATAATGTGGTTTGGGGTATAAAGGGCCAGCTTTTAGTTAGCAGTCCTGTTACCCACGTACTTGAGACTCGCTTGTGAAGCTTATAGCCTAGGCAATGGTTTGCTTGTGCGGCTTATAGCTTAAATGATTGGTTGTGACTGTGGTTTGCCTGTGAGGCTTGAGGCCTAGGCGTTATAGTTGTTGAGCGGACTAGTGGTGTGGAGCTAGTCCTGTTGTTCCCTTTTACTTTCCGAGGTTGTGAATAGTTAATGTGTTTATATTTAATTGCAGTTTAAATTCAATTGTTGTGAGCATGAAATGGTCTGGCTATTAGTGCTGCCAGTGAGACCCTTTGGGGTTGAGGTGTCCGTGGTTACGGTGTTGTTTTGGGTAGCCCCTACTGAGCCTGTGACTTGTTGAGGCTCACTTCCCTACAGTTCTTTTCAGGGCTTGCCGTTTGTGTAGCTTCAGGAGGCGTCGTGACAGACTTGTACCACCAGCAGTTGAGTTGTAGTTAGTAGTGTTGTGTGAGCTTGTGCTCCCTCAGGGTATGCCCCAGGTAGTTGTACTTTTTAATTGGACATGTAATAATGTAATGGGACAGTTGTAAATTGTTATATGCAGGTATGAGCACATGCACTTTCTTGTGTCTTATACTGTGTAGTTGTCTTTTATGTTCTTACTAGACACTTGTGTGAGATATCCCTTGTGAGACTTCGGTCCGTTCGCGGGAGGCGGATCTGGATATGGAGCCTTAATGGGCATAAATATCCAGGGCCGTCACAGTTGGTATCAGAGCAATGTCCAGTTAGAATATGAAATGACATTGAGAGTACAATGTCCCAATACATGGATTGATGTCCACTTCTGGTAGTAAGTCTGCGGTTTTGTGTTGGTTTAGGTAGTATTTATTTGAGTTTTTGTTCTATAAAATGTGTTTTTGTGTTGAGAAATTTAATTGTTAGCAGTTATTGAAAGTTGATGTGATTAGAGGTGGTATAATCTATGTGATTATACCAGCGTGCTGGTTTATGATAGATCAGTTTGGTTGTTAAATATTCGCAGTTAAAAGAATTGAGGAGATTAACAAGTTTGGATATGGAATTCAGTAAGTTATAATGAAATACAGAGTTAGCAGAGACAGGTATATGGTAACAAGGTGATGAGGAGCAGGCCAGTGTGTGTGTTAGAAGTGATTAAATATGCAAAATATAGTTGAGAACCTCAGCAGAGGTATTGTGGCATCAGAGATCTGAGTCAGATGATATCAAGAAATAGTATGAATGAGAATGTGATTTGTGTTATGAAAAATTTGGCATGATTAAGTAAGGCAGATCAGCTTTAAAAAAAAGTACTGGTACAGATGGGAGCAGTGATTTATGGCAAATAGATTAAATATGCCTGAGATCAGAAATTTGAAAAAAAAATGTTGTTATGAATAATGATGGTAATATGAAGTTTGATATGAGGATTTGTATAAATATGTATAGAAAGAATCAGTTGAATAAAGAGAGAGAAAAGAAGAATCAGTGTGTAAAGAGATTTTCTAAGAATCGCATAAGAGAAATATTTAGTTGGTGAATGGTAGATTATGAGGAATTCTTCAGAGAGAGTTAGTAAAGATTGTTGTGCTAAAGATAAGAGCAGTAAAAGTTAGTAACTATGAGCAGTTTGAGGAAAATCAAAATTAAAGTTAAGTATATTGGAATGAGTTTAAGGCAAATGAAATAGAATGGAAAGAAGCGCATTAATGGAGAAGCAGTTAATAAATATTGAGTTGAGAGAAACAGCAAGGCAGATTGTGATATTTATGTTATTTAAGATAGAGCATTTAATGGAATAAGGGAAGCAGATAGAGCAAGTTGATATATTTAAAGAAATTGGTATTCAAATTTGAGTTTTTGCTGTATTTTAAAGAAGGATGATTAGATACCAGAAAGATTTATAGTATGAATGGTACAGCAAGATTAGCCAGGCAGCAGAATGAATAAGAGAAGTATTTTGCGGAAAAGATGTTATGATTAGAATGATTGGCAGTTTAGATAAAAAAGAAATATGGACCAGAGAAAAGAAGAATTTAGCAAATGATGAAGTGAATAAAATTAGATGAGTTAGGAAATGTCAGTTAGAGTTTGTATATCGGTGCAAAGAAATGATTCAATAGAGCAGAAATTGACTATTATTAAGATATTCTAGAGTTTCATGCAGGAGCAGGAGCAAACTAATTAAAGAATATTTGGAAAGGTTATGCAACAAAATTATGAGATTAGCCAGAGAATGTCAGTAAAGTAAGAAAGGTATATGAAGAGTATAACATGTCAATAGCGGTTTGGCAGGTCAGAAATTGCAGTAATATTTTCAGCATGAATTAATTGAATAAGATGATTTGAGAAGCAGTTAAAGTTAGAAATAAATGCAGTTGAAGCCAGAAGAAAGTAATTGAAAGTAATAATGAGAACAGAAATTGTGGAATATTTTGCAAAAGTGTTCAGTGTGATCAGAGTAGCGCAGCGGAAGCTGAAGCAAGAAAGATTTAATATTCACAGATTGTTCAAGGTTTGCTTGAATAAGGAGGAAGTATAAAGTTTTGTGTAGCGAATAAAGAAACAGATGTTATTATGGTTTTTAATCAGAAATGATTTAAAGCGGTGTGGGCAGAATAATATGAAAAGGGCAGAAAATTCAAAGATGGTGACTGATTTTCTTTGAAAAAAAAAATGACAGTTGTGAATGTAAATACAGATAAGGCAGGGTAACAGTAAGCAATGATAAATAGAAAAAGAAAATGGCACTGGAAAATTCAAGAATTTGGAAAGATTATAGCATGGTAAAGTATTACAGTGTAAGATACTCGAGAAAGGTAAAGCGGTCCCGAAAGAAATGTTGCAAACATAGTCAGAAAAATGTGAAAGTAGGTTTAGTCCAAGGAGATAAAGCACCACCAGCAAGGTAGAATCGCCTACGGATAAAAGGTAAGGAAATAGCAGATTAAAATTACAAAATAAGGCAGTTGTGGAATGAATTGAAAAGAAAGGAAAGACAGAACAAACATGGGAATGAACAGATGGATCAATCATCGCAAATGATTAAAGAGAAAGATACAAAGGAAGCGTATCCTACTTGCTCTATATACAGTTTTGTTTTGTTTTTTAGGTGATAATCCGGTTTGTTGTGATTTGCTTTACATGATGAGGACGACATTCTTTTTTTTAGGCGATAATAATGTAACGTCGCGCATTTTTCGGATCTTTGCGGATCCTTGCTTAGTGGGTTTGGTGGCCAATGTGTGGCCTATTAGTGCGTGTTTCAGGTGTTGACGCGCGTTGTGAGGCTTGGTGGGCCGCCAGATTGGGCCCAAAGCGCTCACAGGTTTTTTGCCTGTGAACGCGACAGGGGTGTGTGTCGCGTTCTGAACGTGATAGCCCTGGTGGTCGCGTTCTTGTTACCGCTGTTGAGCGGCGACGTCTGTATGCGCGCCAAGTGTTGTGCACTGGGTGGCCTGCTGACGTCGGGCTTGAGAAGGCGACGGTCGCCTATGTCGCGTTCAGGTAGTGACGTAGGGCTGCGTCGCATTCTCAATTGCTGAGCGTTTTTAAGGAACCCTATCCAAATAGAGCTTTGAGAAGCTCAGCTCGGCCGGGGGAGGCTGCTGCGCGGGTTTCTTGGCGATTCGAGGTCCTGGTGGAGTTCTCGGCGCATTCTCGTAGCGAGGACGTCGTGTGGAGTGGGGGAAATGCCAAGGGATCTCCGATTTTCACGTTCTTCGCGAAGGTAGGGTGTTCTACCTTGTTTCGTGTTGTGGATTGCATGTTAGTTCATTTATTGCTTTGAAAACTGTAGATACCATGTTAGGGTATCCATTAAAGCATGTAAAATGTGAATTAAGTATGGTTTGAATGGTCCGGAATGGTGGTCCGTGGGGTTGCTTCCGGATTAGGGTTCGCGCCTGCTAAGGCGACAACCCTGGGCGTCGCGTTCTTAACGCGACAGCCCGATGCGTCACGTCCCAGTTTGGAAAGCGACACATTAAAGGGTCGCGACCAGATGGTGACCAAGGGTTTTGTCGCGACAAGGTTGCGACAGCCTTACCCGTCGCGTTGTGGTTTTCTGTGGCGGCATGTCGGGGCATCGCGTTCTGAAGGCGACCTTTCCCCTTGTCGCGACCTCAGCTGAGAGGTCCAGTTATGCATGTTTTCTGTATTTTGATTATCTGGTTAGTGGTATTTGTTGTGCATGGCAATGATAGGTGGAGCCAGTGCACTTGTCATGTTCACGGAGCGTGTTGCTCACGAGGTGGGCATGTTTTACGTGGTTAATGTGTTATGTGTGGTGCGTTGGCACCCGTAGCGCTCTTGGAGCGTGTTGTCCACGTGTTGGACATGTTGTTTACATGTATGACATGTGGTGCACCTGGCTTGTGTATTATACACGTGGTGTCTACGTGGTTTGGATGACGTGCATGAGGTTTGCGAGTGCATGACACATTGTACGTTATTGTGTTTATTGTATCTTAATTATTGTGTTAGTCCGTGGTGTTGTGGTAGTGAGGTTCACGTTTGAACCTAGCCTTGATCCTTTAGGATCTTTTATAAGTTATCCTTGATGAAAAATTAGTAAAGTATAAGTATGATTATTACGTGATTATCGTGTATTGTGTTTAGTGTGGCAGTGGAGGTCACAAGGTGATCGATGACAGGCTGTGGTGTTATTATTAATATGGTTTATGTGTGTGATTGTGTAGGTTAGCTTGTAAGTCACAAGGTGACTGGAACAAGCTATTTCTAACATATGTACCATAATTGGTAATAGAAAGTGTTTGTGTATATACTGTGATTTGAGCTTGCCGAGTGTGGTGGTCCGGCGCCTATTCTAAAATGCCTCTCTAGTCTGGTACCCCAGGTTCTTTGTGAGTGAGGCACATGTGTTTGTTGTGCTCGGGGTTTGTCCCAGTACAGTGTGATACTGTCGAGGTCTGTGTAACGTCGCATGCTTTTCGGATCCTTGCGGATCATGTGTGTAATGGTTGTGATGGCCGTTGTGAGGCCAGTGTGAGTTGGTTGTGTGGAATGTGTGGTTTGGATGTGTGGCTTGTTCAGGTGAGGTGCAGGTTTGGTCCTGAAATGAAATAGGACCTGCTGTAGTTGAGTTGGAGTTGGCGGCCAGGGGTGGCCGTTGACTTGTTGGCGTCCAGGTAAGGTGTCGTTGACTGCATGAACTTGGAGGCATAAGATGTGGACGTTGATAGTGGCGGTTGCCTTAAACGGTAGATGGGTTGACGCCAACCTGTGAATTCTGCAGGTTATAGGGTCACCCGAGGGCAGGTTCTTCACCTGGTTCTCTCTCCCTCTTGCCCCGCTTCACGCCCTTGTGTCCCTAAAGCTTCCAACAGGTATAGAAGGGTGGTTGGAGGATCGTGGAACGTGTGGCATTGCCGAATCGCGCGAGGAAACGTCGTGGCATGGTGCAATTCCCGTGGGAGCTCGCAGAGGGTTCGGTGTGAACCGGGAGATTTCAGGAGGTTTAAGCGTGTTCTGAGGTAGGGAATGACCCTTGTAGTTCCTGTAGGTCGTGATAATGTAATTAGATAACATGAATCTGCATGAAAATGGTGATTTCGGGTCATGGTATCCATGCGGGGATAATGGGTGGTTTAATGAATTCAAGTAGTAAAGCATGCTGTTATAGTTTAATTATAGTGTATGGATGTTAGAGGAACTGTTTCTGTATGTCTTTCCGTTGTTTTAACGGTTGTAAAACCTGTAGGATCGGTTTAGGGTTTCTGCAGGGATAGAGGCTGAAGATCTTGGCGTCAAGATCGATTGACGCCAGGTTCATCAGCCAGGATATAAACGGCCAGAGCCATTGCCGTCTACTTCTTGTAAGCGGCAGTCGATGTGGCCGCTAACTTGTGTATAAGCAGAAATGATCGTTTATGGTATTTATCGATAATAAATAGTGCGTTGGCACCTGAGGTGCACTGAGTGCACATGGCTTCTGTGTTTAGCATACAGAGTATGCAGTTAGTTACTCACCTTCGAGGTTGCGTGTTGTTCACGCGAGACCAGTTGGGTTCACGTGTAGTGGACCATTGTTACTTGAGGTTTACATGAGGTTTCACGTGTTTTGTGTGTGATGGGCACGTGGTTTTGTGTACGTGGCGAGTAGTACGACGCCTACCGTGGTTACCTCTCCAGTTGGGTGCCCCAGGTTCTTTGTGAGCCAGGCTGTTAGCTCGGGGCTTTGTCCCGGTACTTGTGTTGTACCATCGAGGTCTGTGTCGTCTGACCTGGACACCCTCACTCTTGTGCTTGAGTTGTACGTCCGGCTGAGGGAAAGATGACAGTGGGACAGTGACACTTGTGTTTGTCTTTAGTCACTTGTAGCGCGCTCGTAGTTGGGGGTACGGACACCAGTAGACGTACTGGACCCCATCTAGTCCTTTTCCAGTACCTCACTCCAGAGAGTTCCGGGCCAGGATCTCTAGAGGTGTCAGGCATGGGCCTGTGACCGTGTGGTTCGCAGGTGGTGGTGTTTAGTTGGTCTCCACAGTTGCTTGACCTTTTCACGTGGAGCGGCAGCTGGACCCTTCGTCCGTGGCTGCGAGACTGAGAGGTAGACCTGTGTTAGCTTGTCCGAGTCAGTTTCTGGTGTTGCAAACCAGTTCACGTGGCTCGTGTTTGGCTGTCTCTACTTTAGCTTGTACACCTGTACTGGTTTGCCGTTTAATTGTTACAGTTGTTTCTCGTAGTCGGCAGACGGTGAGTACTTTTACAGCTTTTATATCCTGCTTAGCTGTTCTATAAATTGTTGGTACTGTTTACTGCTTTCGTACCTGTGGTTTTGGTTTGCTCGGTGTTGGGGGAGTTCCCTACTGAGCCAGTGACTAGAGAGGCTCACCCCTACCCCCCACAGGTGAGAGAGAGGAGGACGTTTCACGACCGACGTCCAATTCAGAGCCGTGCCGTAGCGGTGCAGGGTCGGTACCTCCAGCTGTGTAGTAGCAGCTCCAGCAGTGTAGAGTAGATAGTTGTTTATTCTCTTCAGTTGTACCTCGGGGTATGCCCCAGACTCTTGTACTTCTTTTCAGTTTTGTGGAAATTTGGCTATGTAACTTGTGAAATATATATAAAATGTGGTGTGTTCCTTTGTGTTTACACGGACTGTGGTTTGGTATCCCTTGCGAGGCTTCGGCCCGTTCGCGGGAGGCGGACTCTGATCAAGTACGTTATCAGTTTAACGGGCTTGGCCGAGGCGTTCCGTCACAGTCTGTGTCGTCTATCCTGGACACCCTCACTCATGTGTTTGAGTTGTACGTCCGGCTGAGGGAAAGACGACAGTAGGGCAGCGGCTTGTGTTTATGGGTGTGCAGTCGCTTGTAGCGCGCTCGTGGTTGGGGGTACGGACACCAGTATACATCACTGGTCCCTAGCTAGTCCTGTTTTCCAGTGCCTCACTTTAGGGTGCTCCGGCCAGAGACCCTAGAGGTGCCAGGCATGGACCTGCAGCTGTGTGTCTGTAGGTGTGTTGTTGGTTGGTCTCCACAGTTGTTTGACTTGTTCTCGTGGAGCGACAATTGGACCTTTCGTCCGTGATTGTGAGACTAAGAGGTTGTTCTTGTGTTGTGTTGTCCGGGTTGGATACTGGCCTGATCAGCCAGTAGTCTGTTCCCGTGTGGTGGCGTCGTTCCTTTCTGACTCGTGCTTTGCCACTAGCTGTGGTTCGTAAGTTTGTGACTCGTAGTCGAGGTTTGACCCATTCGAGGTGTGCCCTGGTGTTGGCACAGTTGTGACTGCGGTTGTGGCTTGTGGTGTGCCCGAGTGGTGGCACAGTTTTGGTTATGGTTGGTGAGTGTTGACTCACCAAATGTGGTTTAACTCGCTATGGTGTGCCCTGTTACGACACTGGTTTACTTGCGGTTTCTGTGCTAGTACCCTGTGGTAATAGGTACTATACCCCGTGTGGGTAATGGTTTGTGGTGGTACGTCGTATACCAGTCTTTTCTGGTGTTGACGTGGAACTGTGTTTCGTGGAGGTCGTGTGGTGTGACCTTCCACTCAATGTACTTTACCCTTCCTCGAGAAAGCTTCCGTATATGGTTTTCGTGTGTGAAGGATTGGCCGTTGTAGCCAACCCTGCCATTTTGTGTGTGGCTTCCGACATAATGTGGTTTGGGGTATAAAGGGCAAGCTTTTAGTTAGCAGTCCTGTTACCCACGTACTTGAGACTCGCTTGTGAAGCTTATAGCCTAGGCAGTG
The DNA here is from genome assembly GCA_014218235.1 of Colocasia esculenta. Classification (NCBI taxonomy): domain Eukaryota; kingdom Viridiplantae; phylum Streptophyta; class Magnoliopsida; order Alismatales; family Araceae; genus Colocasia; species Colocasia esculenta. Next base: position 25,325,891 of record CM024759.1, read on the forward strand.
GTTTGCTTGTGCGGCTTACAGCTTAAATGATTGGTTGTGACTGTGGTTTGCCTGTGAGGCTTGAGGCCTAGGCGTTACAGTGGTTGAGCAGACTAGTGGTGTGGAGCTAGTCCTGTTGTTCCCTTTTACTTTCCGAGGTTGTGAATAGTTAATGTGTTTATATTTAATTGTAGTTTAAATTCAATTGTTGTGAGCATGAAATGGTTTGGCTATTGGTGCTGCCAGTGAGACCCTTTGGGGTTGAGGTGTCCGTGGTTACGGTGTTGTTTTGGGTAGCCCCTACTGAGCCTGTGACTTGTTGAGGCTCACTTCTCTACAGTTCTTTTCAGGGCTTGTCATTTGTGTAGCTTCAGGAGGCGTCGTGACAAACTTATACCACCAGCAGTTGAGTTGTAATTAGTAGTGTTGTGTGAGCTTGTGCTCCCTCGGGATATGCCCCAGGTAGTTGTACTTTTTAATTGGACATGTAATAATATAATGGGACAGTTGTAAATTGTTATAAGCAGGTATGAGCACATGCACTTTCTTGTGTCTTATACTATGTATTTGTCTTTTATGTTCTTACTGGACACTTGTGTGAGATATCCCTTGCAAGACTTCGGTCCGTTCGCGGAAGGCGGATCTGGATATGGAGCCTTAATGGGCATAAATATCCAGGGTCGTCACATAAACCGCAAGTAAACCAGTGTCGTAACAGGGCACACCATAGCGAGCTAAACCACATTTGGTGAGTCAACACTCACCAACCATAACCAAAACTGTGCCACCACTCGGGCACACCACAAGCCACAACCGCAATCACAACTGTGCCAACACCAGGGCACACTTCGAACGGGTTAAACCTCGACTAAGAGTCACAAACTCACGAGCCACAGCCAGTGGCAAAGCACGAGTCGGAAAGGAACGATGCCACTACACGGGAATGAACTACTGGCTGATCAGGCCAGTATCCAACCCGGACAACACAACACAAGAACAACCTCTCAGTCTCGCAGTCACGGACGAAAGGTCCAACTGCCGCTCCATGAGAACAAGTCAAACAACTGTGAAGACCAACCAACACCACACCTGCAGACACACAGCTGCAGGTCCATGCCTGGCACCCTTAGGGACTCAGGCCCAAGCTCCCTAAAGTGAGGCACTGGAACAGGACTAGCTTGGGCCCAGTACGTCTACTGGTGTCCGTACCCCCAACCACAAGCGCGCTACAAGTGACTGCACACCCACAAACACAAGCCGCTGCCCTACTGTCGTCTTTCCCTCAGCCGGACGTACAACTCAAACACAGAAGTGAGAGTGTCCAAGACAGATGACACAAACCTCGACGGTACAACACAAGTACCGGGACAAACCCCGAGCACAACAAACACAACGTGCCTGGCTCACAAAGAACCTGGGGTACCCGACTAGAGAGGCATTCCGGAATAGGCGCCGGACCACCACACTCGGCAAGCTCAAACCACGGTATATACACAAACACTTTATATTACCAATTACGGTACATATGTTAGGAATAGCTTGTTCCAGTCACCTTCTAACTTACAAGCTAACCTACACAATCACACACATAAACCATATTAATAATAACACCACAGCCTGTCATCGGTCACCTTGTGACCTCCACTGCCACACTAAACACAGTACACGATAATCACGTAATATCCATACTTATACTTTACTAATTATCCATCTAGGATAATCTATAAAAGATCTTAAAGGATCAAGGCTAGGTTCAAATGTGAACCTCACTGCCACAACACCACGGACCAATACAATAATTAAGATACAATAAACACAATGACGTACGATGTGCCATGCACACACAAATCACATGCACGACATCCAAACCACGTAGACACTACGTGTATAATACACCAGCCAGGTGCACCACATGTCATTCACGTAAACAACATGTCCAACACATATACAGCACGCTCCAAGAGCACTACAAGTATCAACGCACCACACATACTACATAAACACCAAGCCGATTACGTACATAACATATTAACCACATAAAACATGCCCACCTTGTGAGCAACACGCTTCGTGAGCGTAACAAGTGCACTGGCTCTACCTATCATTGCCATGCACAAAAAATATGACTAATCGTTTAACCACAACACTGAAAGCATGCATGTCTAGACCTCTCAGCTGAGATCGCGACAAAGGGCCAGGTCGCCTTTAGAACACGACGCCCCGACATGCCACCATAAAAAACCACAACGCGACAGGTAAGGCTGTCGAAACCTTGTCGCGATAGAACCCTTGGTCGCCATCCGGTCGCGACCCTTTAATGTGTCGCTTTCCAAACCGGAACGCGATGCATCGAACTGTCGCGTTAAAAATGCGACGCCCAGGGTCGTCGCCTTAGCAGGCGCGAACCCTAATCCGGAAGCAACTCCACGGACCACCATTCCGGACCATTCAAACCATACTTAATTCACATTTTACATGCTTTAATGGATACCCTAGCATGGTATCTACTGTTTACAAAGCAGTAAACAACCTAACATGCAATTCACAATACAAATCGAGGTAGAACACCCTACCTTCGCGAAGAATGCGAAAACCGGAGATCCCTCAGCATTTCCCCCTCTCCACACGATGTCCTCATGGTGAGAACATGCCCCACGCACCTCCAGAACCTCGAACCGCTCGGAGGAACCCCGCAGCAGCTCCCCCTGGTCGAGCAGAGCCTGTGAAAGCTCTGTTCAGCCAGGGTTCTTTAAAAACGCACTGCGGTTGAGAACGCGACGTTGATCTACGTCGCTACCTAAACGCGACGTAGAAGGCTGTCGCCTTCTCACACCTGACGTCAGCAGGCCGCCCAACGCACGACACGTGGCGCGCATGCAGATGCCGCCGCTCAACGGCAGTAACAAGAACGCGACCCCCAGGGCCGTCGCATTTAGAACGCGACGCACACCCCTGTCACGTTCACAGCCTTAAGACCTGTGAGCACTTTGGGCCCAACGGCCGGCCCACCAAGCCTCACGACCCGCGCGAACGCCTGAAACACAAGCTAATGGGCCACACATTGGCCACCAAACCCGCTAAACCTAGATCCACGGGGATCCGGAAAACGCGCGACGTTACATACTCAGTGCTATTAATCTGTATACTTTAGTCAATCTATCAACAAATACCCAGATTCCATTATGCTCTGTAGTTGTCCTCAGTAACCCTGCCACAAAATCCATAGCAATGTCATCCCATTTCCACTGTGGAATGGGTAACGGCTGTAGTAGACCTCCATGCTTCTGATGTTCTGCCTTTTATTTGCTGACAAACTATACATCTTGCAATGAATTCTGCTATTTCTCTTTTCATGTGCGGCCACCAAAAGTACTTTCTCAGATCTTGATACATTTTAGTGCTGCTTGGATGAATTGTATATCTTGATTTGTGAGCTTCTTTCAGTACCCTCTGCTTTACCTCTCTTTCTGCTGGCACATATAACCTGCCTCTAAGCCTGATTACATAATTATCATCAATGGTAATACCTTCTAATTTTACAATCTCTGCTAAATTCACATCTGTTCTTTGGGCTTCAACAATCTGCCAATATAAAGATGGCTCTACAGCACTACTGGCTAGTATTGCTCGTCGCTGACTGCTTGAAACATACAAAGAAGTTCCTGCTACTTCTTCATATAATTTCCATTCTTTAATCATCATGCGACTCAAGTATGCTTTTCTGCTCAATGCATCAGCTACCACATTGGCCTTACCCGGATGGTAAGCCAAACTGAAATCATAATCTTTCAAATATTCTACCCATCTACGCTGATGGAGATTCAAATCTTTCTGAGAAAAAATATACTTCAACCTCTTATGATCTGTAAATATTTCAAATCTCTCACCATAAAGATAATGCCTCCACATTTTTAAAGCAAAAACAACTACTGCTAACTCCAAATCATGTGTTGGGTAGTTCTCCTTTGCTTGCTTTAATTGTCTAGATGCATAAGCTATTACTTTACCATGTTGCATTAATACTACTCCAAGCCCTCTTCTCCATGCATCTGTATAGATCACAAAACCACCACTGCCTACTGGTAATATCAATATTGGTGTTGTTGTAAGCCTCTTTTTCAATTCCATGAAACTTTTCTGGCATTCATTTGACCACACAAACGGCACATCTTTTCTGGTTAATCTAGTTATGGGTGCTGCAATTCTGAAGAAATCTTGTATAAAACGCCTATAATAACCTACTAACCCCAGAAAACTTCTGATTTCTGTGATTGTCTTCGGTGCCTCCCACTTCATAACTGCTTCTACCTTAATTGGATCTACTGCAACTCCTTCTGCTGAAATAACATGACCCAGAAATTGAATTTCCTTTAACCAAAATTCACATTTACTAAACTTGGAATATAGTTGATTATCCCGCAAAAGCTGCAATGCTAATCTCAGATGTGCTGCATGCTCCTCTTTCGATGCTGAATAAATCAAGATATCATCTATAAAAACCACTATGAACTGATCCAGATAGGGGTGAAAGATTCTGTTCATCAAATTCATGAATGCTGCTGGTGCATTGGTTAGCCCAAATGGCATAACCACAAACTCGTAATGCCCATACCTGGTTCTAAATGTTGTTTTATCAATATCTTCCTCTCTTCTTCTTAACTGATGATACCCTGACCTCAAGTCAATTTTGGAGAACACTTTAGCTGACTGGAGCTGATCAAATAGATCATCAATTCTTGGCAATGGATACTTGTTCTTTATAGTGACATCATTCAATTTTCTGTAATCAATGCACATTCTGAAGCTGCCATCCTTCTTTCTTACAAATACCACCGGAGCTCCCCACGGAGAATGATTTAGCCTGATGAACCCTTTTTCCAACAATTCTTGTAACTGCTTCTTTAGCTCTTTCAATTCTGCTGGGGCCATTCTATATGGGGCCTTAGAAATGGGCATAGTTCTTGGTTGCAATTCAATCGTAAATTCCACCTCTCTTTATGGAGCTAAACCTAGAAAATCATCTGGAAATACATCCGCAAATTCCCTGACTACTGGAACTGCCTCTACTGATTTACCAGTCTCAACCAAACTCATAGAAGCTAAGTAAGCTACACATCTCGCATTTAACAATTTTCTAGCTCTAATTGCTGAAATTATAATCTTGGAGGTATAGAAAGGCATACCTTGAAATTCAAACACTACTCCACTGGGATGACAAAACATGATTCTCTTCTTTCTGCAATCTACCATAGCTCCATAGGCCTCGAGCCAATCCATACCCAGGATAATATCATAATCTCTCAATTGCAAAGCATATAATCTACCTGGCATCTGATTTCCTTGAATCACAATAGGAACCTCATCTACATAACAGGAGGTGAGCATAAACTCACCTGAGGGAATCTCTACTACCAACTCACACAATTTCTCTTCTAATGGATGCACCATACAATCCAAAAACTCCTTGGAAATAAAAGAATGAGAAGCACCCGGATCAAATAAAACTCTTTTTGAAAAATCATAGATAGGTAATATACCTTCTATCAAATTTGATGCCTCTGCCTGGGCTAGGGTGATAGCCATAACCCGGCTTCTACCTTGCTGATGCGGTGCTCCCCTACCACGACCTGATGGTGGCTGTTGGGGCTACTGCTGCTGCTGTTGAACTTCTCTGTCGTACCCATACTCTTGAGGATAGGGGCAATTGCAAATCAAATGCCCCAGCTGATCACAATTATAACACATGTACCCTGGTGGAACAGTAGGCTGCCTAGCGGTACTCTGTTGCGACTCCTCCACCTCTGGCCTGTAGCCACGCCTCTGCTGAAACATTTTTTGGTGACCTCCTCTTCCTCCTCGACCTTGGAATACCTTCTTCAACTTTTGTCCCCACTTACTGAAACCTGAGGAAGATGCTCCCGCTGGCGCCTTTCCTTTGCTAATCTCCGTGGATTACTGTGGTAGTCGAAAACTACCTGAACCTGACTCTCCTTCCTGTCGAGTTCGAACGGACCTCCCTGATGATCAGTCCATCCCCATATAATTTTATTTAATTTTGGTGATTAACAATATCCTAACAATTAGTGTCTAACAAGTTCTATGAAGCTAAGATACATGAACAAGTCAGGCGAAATCAAGGAAATATGTAAGTATTTACTATACTGTAGCATTTCAAGTTCAGAGCATGAAATTTATCCAAGTACATATCGACTTTCCATAAGTTACAATGATTTCATAAGTGTTGCATTGATTTCAATAGTCATAATGATTTCCTTACCTTTATCGCTTTCATATTCATAAGGATTTGGTAAGTGACATACCAATTTTGGACTCACAACGATTTCATAAGCATCGCATCGATTTCGATCTCAGAACGATTCGCTAAGTGATCGCATTGACTTCGATCTCAGAACGATTCGCTAAGTGATCGCATCGACTTCGATCTTAGAATGATTCGCTAAGTGATCGCATCGATTTTGATCTCAGAACGATTCGCTAAGAAATCGCATCGATTTCGATATCACAACGATTTGATAAATGAGAACAACGATTTGCTCTCACATCGATTTTGTTTCGCATCGATTTGATAAGTGAGAACAATGATTTGCTCTCACAACGATTTTGTTTCACATCGATTTGATAAGTGAGAACAACGATTTGCTCTCACAACGACTTTGTTTCACATCGATTTGATAAGTGAGAACAACGATTTGCTCTCATAATGATTCGATTTCGCATCGATTTGGTAAGTGAGAACAACGACTTGGTCTCACAATGATTTGTCTCTCATAACGACTCGATAAGTTACACAACGATTTGCTTACTGTAACAATTCGATAAGTCACAACAATGACTTGGTCTATGTAACGATTCGATAAAACAAAACAACGATTTGATTATAACGATTTGCTTGTAATGATTCGTTCTCAAATGATTCACTCATACAACGATTTCATAAGTGATTCTCACAACGATTTCATGAAATATAACGTCTTGATATTCAAATATCTTGACAAGTCAAAGTCATCCCGCGTATTTCGCTTTTATCCATGCATTAAATATAACAGTACATTTCTCAGCATAAGGATGACACGTTTGACAGTTTTGTAAGCTTCAGTAAGAAGGTTCAGAAAGACAGGAAGTACAACATCATCAGCATCCGATCAGATCATGGAGGAGAGTTTCAAAATGAAAGATTCGCCAAGTTCTGTAATGACCAAGGGATAGAGCACAACTTCTCAGCACCAAGGACACCACAGCAAAATGGAGTTTCTAAGAGAAAGAATCGAACCTTATTGGACATGGCTAGAACAATGTTGTCAGAGTATGAATTACCAAGATACTTTTGGGCTGAAGCCATTAACATAGCATGCTACATAATCAACAGAGTGATGATCAGGCCAATCCTGAAGAAGACTGTATACAAATTATTCAAACAGAAGAAGCCAAAAATCAGTCACTTCAGAATCTTCGGGTGTCCATGCTTCATCCACAACAACGGAAAAAGGGACATTGGTAAGTTAGATTCAAAATCAGACGAAGGTATATTCATGGGGTATGCTTCTAAACCCAAAGGATATAGAGTATTTAATAAGCATACTTTAACTTTATTGATTGAACAATCAGTGCATGTTATTTTTGATGAAACTAACTCTTCCTTGAGAAAGGAAGTCGATAGTAATGATGATGATACAGATGAATTGTCCAAGAAGCTAAAGAACACATCCATTGAGGACAAGGAAGATCCACCCTTGGAAGATCTACAATAAAAAGACACATCACATAGCAATCTTCCAAAGGAATGGAGGTACAAAATGGATCACCCTCTGGACAACATAATTGGAGATCCATCTGTTGGGGTAAGAACAAGAGGTAATGTAATCCCTTGTGATTATTTAGCCTTTGTATCACAAATAGAGCCTAAGATAGTCAATGAAGCACTGTCTGATGAATCTTGGATATTAGCCATACAAGATGAACTTAATCAGTTCAAGAGAAACCATGTATGGTCACTTGTTCCAAGATCATCAGATCATCCTGTGATTGGCACCAAATAGGTGTTCAGGAACAAACTGGATGAAGCTGGTGTGATCACAAGAAATAAGGCCAGATTGGTAGCTCAAGGCTATTCCCAAGAGGAAGGCATAGATTTTGATGAAACCTATGCACCAGTAGCTAGACTTGAGGCAATTAAGATTTTACTTGCATATACTTCTGCATTAAATTTAAAACTCTTTCAAATGGATGTAAAATCTGCTTTTCTAAATGGTTTCATAAAGGAGGAAGTTTATGTAGAACAACCTCTCGGTTTTGATGATATTGATTTTCCAAATCATGTATTTAAGTTGCATAAAGCTTTATATGGTTTGAAACAAGCACCAAGAGCCTAGTATGAAAGGCTAAGTGCATTTTTGTTAGAACATGGTTTCATTAGAGGTCAAGTAGACAGTACTTTATTTATTAAGTCCAAAGTCAAAAATATACTGATTGTGCAAATATATGTTGATGATATAATCTTTGGTTCTACTGATGAATCTCTTTGCAAGTATTTTGAAAAGCTTATGCAGGGAGAATTTGAAATGAGCATGATGGGGGAGCTCAATTACTTCCTCGGACTGTAAATCAAGCAAGGAAAATAAGGATCATATATCTATCAAGCTAAATATACCAAAGAACAACTAAAGAAGTTTGGATTTGAAAATGACAAGCCACTGTCAACACCAATGAGCACATCAACAAGGCTAGACAGTGATAAAGATGGTAAGAAAGTAGATCAGAAGCTTTATAGAGGTATGATAGGTTCATTACTTTATTTAACAGCAAGTAGACCTGATATATTGTTTAATATATGCATGTGTGCTAGGTATCAGGGAGATCCTAGAGAGTCTCATTTAATTAGTGTCAAACGGATTTTTAGATACTTAGCTAAAACTCATGATCTAGGATTATGGTATCCAAATTCATGTGAAATTAATTTAGTAGGATATTCTGATGCTGACTACGCTGGATGCAAGATAGATAGAAAAAGCACCAGTGGTTGTTGTCAATTTCTTGCAGGGTGTCTAATTTCGTGGTCCTCAAAGAAACAAAATTCAGTAGCACTGTCAACAGCTGAAGCTTAGTACGTGGCTGTTGGAAGCTGTTGTACACAACTCTTATGGATTAAACAGCAACTTGAGGATTATGGACTTCAAATCAAGACAATTCCCTTGCTGTGCGACAACACCAGTGCTATAAATCTAACCAAGAATCCAGTTCAGCACTCAAGGACAAAGCATATAGAGGTTAGGTATCATTTTATTCGTGATCATGTAGCTAATGGTAATATAGACATTTCTTTTATTGATACACAAAATCAGTTAGCAGACATCTTTACAAAGGCCCTACCAGAAGAGAGGTTCACATCTCTTAGAAGGGAACTAGGCATGTGCAAATTGTGAATGATTTATCTGCATATAACTAAAATACTGATTATTTCAGAATATCAATAATTCTCTCCCCTGAAATTAAGTAAAATTTCTTTAAAAATTTATTTGCGTCATACTTATCTGCGATGGGTTGTTTATTTTAAAGCATTTATTCGTCTCGAAATCATTTCTGTTTGTCGTTTTCTGCCTTTATGGCGTCAGCATCTCAAAAGTCACTTTATCCTTACTCTATATATATCCCGAAGTCTGTGTTGCAATGATTCATCTCTTTCGACTTGCGTGAGACGATAACCCTATCGACTCCGGCATCGACTCCTTGCCATTTCAAATCTTCCACCTCTTTCCGCGAGAAATTTCTTGAGGGCTTTTGCTCCAATCTTCCTTCCAACTTCTAGAACCTTTTCCCTCTCAAAACCATGGCCGTTTCTAGAACTTCCAGCACCGTCGGGGGCTATGGGGGTGTGTTCTTCACCGCCAAGCAACAGGAAAGGTTTACAATTGTGAAGACCAAGCTATGCGGGCACAAGGCAGTGGATGTGGCTGATTTTGAAAAGAACGGGATGCACAGCATTGTGGCAGCAATGGAAAGAATGAAATGGACGAAGATAGCTACTCTATCAGAGGTGAGTTATCCAGACCTTGTCAAGGCATTTTATGTTTGCTTGAAGACTGAGGAAGACGGGTCCTTGACTTCCATGGTCAAGGGAATCCATATTAGGATCACTTATGATCTGTTGGAATCGTTGTTTGGTGTGTCTACCTCCGGTCATAATGGAGTACACACCGTTGATGTTCAGGCAAAGGGTTTAGGGATTGTTGGTTCCGAGTTCAAGCTAAAAGACGGAAAGATAGATATTAATCAGTTGAATGCATTCAATCGTATTTTACATTTCATAGTTTGTCAGATATTGGTCCCAAGGAGTGCCACCTTCTCTACATGCACCAAGGCGGACTCCGATATGATGTTATGGGCTATCCAGAACCAGAGTATAAACATGGCATAGGTGATTCTGGAAAGGATGAAGTTTGCTTCCGCTCAGATTTGGGATAAGAAGAGCAAGCTAAATGTGTCTCTACCATATGCCCATTTGCTAACCACAATTTTCCAACATTATGGGATCAGTGTGGTTGGAGCAGTTTCTGAGAAAATGGGCCAAGCCATTCGAAGCAAAAATTTGAAGAAGAGTGGATTTTCATTGGTAGCTAGGGTATGGACCAAAATCTCAGTAGCTGAGGGTGAAGCCATCATTAGTGAAGCCCAAGAAGCTCAAATTGCAGAAGCAGAAGTGGCTGTAACAGTTGAAGCCCCTAGAGTTTCAATGATTCAAGAAGAGGTAGCTCAGGCAGAGGCAGTAGCAGCAGAACCAACAGTTCAGCAGGAAGTTATAAGAGAAGAGACGTCAGCAGTTCAAGAAGAGCACTTTGCAGCAACTCCAGTCGTGCAAGAGGAAGTCAGGGCAGAGATTTCATCTGTACTCGAAGAACAAGCAATAGATCTTCAGGAAAATGAAGTAGAGGACAGCTTTGTGGCACTAGTGGGTAGCTCAAGAAGGATTGAGGATATTCCTGTAGAGAACATTGAGCCCGTTGGGGATCCAGTTGAAGAAATTGTAAACCCCACCTCAGTTGTGGCTTCAATTCTCAAGAATGTGCTGGATTCCATAACTAGCACCCAAGGGGGGCATGAGCCAGAGATTGTGTGTGAAGATGTGGCAGCAGGCCACAGTGAGAATGCTCAGTTGGAAGAGGCTCCCAGTCAGGGGGAGCAAGAAATAGTTGCTGAAGATAATGTTCCAGAGGTCGTGGCATCAGGCCACAATGAAGAAACTATTATGCAAGTTGCTTCTATTCAGGGGGAGCATGAAGAAGAAATTCCCATTACTGTTGCTCCTATTGAGGGGGAGCTTGTAGTCAAGCAGGCAACACCAACTTAGGGGGAAGGCACAACCACCAACCCCCAGGTGGACTCATTTCAAGAAGGCCTCACTGCCAGTTCCTCAGAATCTGAAGATCAAGGATCTATTGAGCCAGATTCCAGATCAATTGAGAAAGGCAAAAATGTGGTCCCTGAAGTTCCCCTCCTTACCAGTAGGGCACATCTTAGCTCAAGGAAAAAGAAGCTAAGGGTAAATTTGAAGCCTGTTACAGACAGATTAGATGTTCATGGAGAGATCCTATGGTCAGTCCAACATGGCATTTCTTCCATTTTTATGAGCCAAAGTTCTGGAGCCAATCAAGTTGGAGCCTTGGCCACTGAGCTCCAAGGTGTAAAAGAAGAATTAAGGATATACAAGAATGTGCTAAGATGGATGAAGAATGAATTTGGAAGTATGAAGGCATCCATATCAGAGTTATCAACTCTTGTGAAAGCTCAACATCCCCCACAGCAGTGTGAGCCTCCTGTTGAAGAAGAGGCAGCCATTGCTGGGCCATCAAGGCCACGGGTAGTTGAAGCAGAATCTACAAAGATTGTGGAAGATTCAGGGCCATCAGGGCCAAATATTGTTGAAGAAGTGGCAGCCTCAAGGTCAGAAGATGCAGAGCTGTCTGGGCCATCAGGGCCAGCAGAGGATGTGTCAGGGCCACCTGGGCCAATGGATTTCGACGCTGCACAGTCCAGAGTAGAAGAAGAGCCAGTAGCTTCTGAGCCCCCTAGCTCATCTCCTCTTCCCACTCTAGCACCCCCTTCTCCACCATCATCCTCCACAGCTCTACCAGCTCCTACTACCTTCAAACAACCTATTCTTAGAAATATTTCCTCACCTACCCCTTTTCCCTCTCAATCATCCTCATCACCTGCTTCCTCCACATTCATTCTTCCTCCTCCTTCTGAGGCACCTCCAGCCTCCTCCTCAGTTGGAGCTTCCTCTTCAGGTCCCTCATTTGCAGAACCATCTCTACCATATCCTTCTAATGCAAACTCCTGCCTTCACCCTCCCACTCCTCCCTCTTGTGTGACCATCATTCCTAAAGGTGCACAAATTGCCCATGTCACCGTTCAGGACATCAAGGATGAGTTCGAAGAAGCAATTCTTCGATCAGTCCTATCCCTTGGCACTCATGTTTATGGGACAGGTTCTTCCCGCCCTGTACCCAAAAAGATAAAAACTTCTTCCTCCACCTCTAGTTCTTCTGAGCCTCACTTTCCACCTCTCTGGTTTTCCTTTATTGAAACTTGAAGGAGGTTTCTTTATGAAGAATACCTTATGAAATGTGTTTTCGCACACATTTTCAACCTTCCTCACCTTAATCCTACCGACCACTTCACCTTTGTTCTCCCTCTCTCTTCTCTCTCTAAGGCTGAACAGTCAAAAAATTTCTCCCTGACTGAAGCCAAGACTGAAGAACAGTAGGCTAGGGGCCATCAGTCCCTCTACAGGCAGTTTCCCTCTACTTGTGCTGCTCGATATCCTCCCAGGGATCACCCTCTCACCCTCTTAGAGTGGTTCCTAATTCACCACAGGAATACCTTTGCTCCTTTCATTCAAAAGGAGATCAAGCTTATCCGCCACTACAAGATGTACAGTGACTACTGCTATCTCCACAATCAACCTGAAGTTCAACTTGGTCAGTTCAAGAAGGCCATTTCTCTTCTACATTCAACGGTTGCTCACACCCACTCTATTGCAGTTGATTTCACTACCTTAGAGATTCATGATGTGGTGTTTCTACCTCCCATCCACTCCCTTGTCATGGAATCCTCTGTGGGCACCTTAATCTTTGAAAGATATGCAAGGGTCATGGCCAGAGTCTCAGTTCAGTTAGGCAAGTCCTTGCCATTCCACCGGTTTGTCTTCAGAGAATATTTTAGGGGCCACATCAAGTCTGATATCCTTGCCCCCATTTTGTCTGAATGCGAGAGGTTATCCCCGTCTGAGTGGGAAAGCTGCTACCCCCTTACTGCTCAGCAGCTAGTTGCCCTCAATGCCTCTCAGGCTAGTTCTCATCAGTCTCCTCTATCAGTTGCATCATTTCTAGACCTGAATTCCATTCATTTGGTTCAGGATCCTTATGAGTCTTGGATGGAAATATACAAGGTATATGAAGCTCTAAGGAAGGACTTGCAGCAGTAACAGATTTTTTACCCTATCACCATTGACCAATTTCTGCAGCATGCCAGTTTTGGTACCACCACCTTTTTAAAGATGTCTCTTGGTCGTGATGAGTATGTTGATCTTCTGGAAACTAAAAGGCAACTACACCTCAAGAGGATGGCTCCTATCATGGGACCCTCCTACTCTGTAGTTCCTGGAGTTCTCCAAATTCATTTTGAAAGAGCAGGAACACAAGGCTTGGCCCATCATTACTCGCCATGCCTCCCTTCTGTCTCCTGTTCATTACATACCTGTACCTTCCAAAGAATGAAATCAAATGCAATCTATCTCTTTCTACCTCCATTTCTCTTTCTCTTGTGTCTTTTTGCTTAATGACAAAAAGGGGGAGAAATTAAAACATTCTGAAATATATGTCAATACTTTATTTTTGCAAGTTTATTTCAGCTCAATACATGTCATGTCTTATTGTTATATTTTGTCATCACCAAAAAGGGGGAGATTGATGATCAGTCCATCCCCATATAATTTTATTTAATTTTGGTGATTAACAATATCCTAACAATTAGTGTCTAACAAGTTATATGAAGCTAAGATACAGGAACAAGTCAGGCGAAATCAAGGAAATATGTAAGTATTTACTATACTATAGCATTTCAAGTTCAGAGCATGAAATTTATCCAAGTACATATCGACTTTCCATAATTTACAACGATTTCATAAGTGTTGCATCGATTTCAATAGTCATAACGATTTCCTTACCTCTATCGCTTTCATATTCATAAGGATTTGGTAAGTGACATACCGATTTTGGACTCACAGTGATTTCATAAGCATCGCATTGATTTCGATCTCAGAACGATTCACTAAGTGATCGCATCGACTTCAATCTTAGAACGATTCGCTAAGTGATCGCATTGACTTCGATCTCAGAACGATTCGCTAAGTGATCGCGTCGATTTTAATCTCAGAACGATTCGCTAAGAAATCGCATCAATTTCGATATCACAACGATTTGATAAATGATAACAACGATTTGCTCTCACATCGATTTTGTTTCACATCGATTTGATAAGTGAGAACAACGATTTGCTCTCACATCGATTTTGTTTCGCATCGATTTGATAAGTGAGAACAACAATTTGCTCTCACAATGACTTTGTTTCACATCGATTTGATAAGTGAGAACAACAATTTGCTCTCACAACGATTCAGTTTCGCATCGATTTGGTAAGTGAGAACAACGACTTGGTCTCACAACGATTTGTCTCTCATAACGACTCGATAAGTTACACAACGATTTGCTTGCTGTAACGATTCGATAAGTCACAACAACGACTTGGTCTGTGTAACGATTCGATAAAACAAAACAACGATTTGGTTATAACAATTTGCTTGTAATAATTCATTCTCAAACAATTCACTCATACAACGATTTCATAAGTGATTCTCACAACGATTTCATGAAATATAACGTCTTGATATTCAAATATATTGACAAGTCAAAGTCATCCCATGTATTTCTCTTTTATCCATGCATTAAATATAACCGTACATTTCTCTGCACGATGCATGTCTAGATATCTTCTATTCTTATGCTTCTGCATGTAATATCTTTTTGGAAGACAGAATGAAATTTCTATTTTGATGTATTCTCACTCTAACGATGACTGACAACAAGAGACAGCTTAGCTGTCTATGTTTTAGCATTTAATGTGTGCAGGTCTCTGACAGCACGACTATATACAACGTTGGATAAAGTAGAAGCTGGAGGATATCAAGAAGGATTTTCTTCTTACGTGCATGGAATGTAAAGGACCGTTGACTGCAAAGAAGAACCATGCATTCTAACGTTCTCTGAACATAGAGACAACGTATACTTCAATGACTATTTTTCAAAAGAAGATATATATTAAAGACTGGTGCTCCAGAATAAAGAAGTCTGAATAGAGAATGATAGAGAATACTTTACAATTCTTGAAGCCTTCAATTTTAGTTTTTAGCGAGCATCTGAAGAGCGAAGTCTCACTCACCATTGTTCAAGCCCTTAGCTCTCTGTGTCTAGTGTAGAACCTTGAGAGAGCTTTCGTGTACTGAGAGTGTTCTTTGTTGTAGATCTTTTCCTCTCAGTCTTCGCTTTAGATCAAGCATTGTGCTATTAGCTTGGTCTAGGGACATATCATCCCTTGAACACATTTTTGTGTTTATTCCCTTCGTGTTGAAGGAAGACCTAGGGATTCCTGGGTGGTAGTTTTCCCTTCGTGTTGAAGGAAGACTTGGAGGGTTCCAGGGTGGTGTATTCCTCTTCGAGTTGTGAAGAGAAGACCAGCTGCGGCTGGGTGTGTAAGCGTCCTTGAGGGGGACTGTACCCTTGGGTAGTGAATCTTGAGTTGTTGCTCAGGGACTGGGCGTAGGACTCATGTGGAGAGGAGGTCCGAACCAGGATAAAATCTTGTGTAGTGTGATTGCTTGCTTTGTGTCTGTTGTTTTCTTTTCACTAACACTAACAATCATCGAAGTGTCTGTTGTGTGAACGTTTTTCTGGACATGTTTAGATAATCAATTTTTAGAATCCCATTCACCCCCCCTCTGGGCTTGCTAGCTGGGCAACACTCTCTAATGTAGCTGCTCTCTGGGCTGTCTCTTCTACAGTCTTGCACATCAGCGGTATCACCGCATTCTGCAACTCTGTCGTCAAACCTCGGATAAAATACTCGACCATCATAGCATTATCCAATACAACATAGGGTTCATATCGACTGAGTGCCATAAACCTCATCTGGTATTTCAAAACAGAAGAATTCCCTTGTTGAAGTGTTCGAAACTACTCCCTTTTTGCTTGGTGCATTGCAATGGAAAGAATGTGTCATTAAATATCTCGAGAAATTCTGGCCAGGTGATGGTCTCCTCTGTCCTACCCGCAAAAGTAGTCTGCATCTTTAACCTCCACCATTCTTGAGCAAAACCCCTCAACTGATATGCAGTTAACACAACTCTATCTGCTGGTGGACATCTCATTGTCACAAATACTCTTTCAATCTCATGAATCCAGTGCTCAGCTGTGTTTGGATTCGATCCTCCTGTATATATATGTTGGCGGCTGCAACCTCAAAAAATTTTCAACCTGCATCATTCGTTCCTCTACTTCCCTCACTCGCGGTGGCAGTGGTACATGTACTATAAAAGGTACCTCCACACCAGGTGGTGGTGGAATTGGCACCATTGGTACGGCCTCTCATGTAACCAGTGGTACTGCTGCTGGCGGTACCGGTGCCTGCTGGTCCATTCTCATCCGAATCTCCGTAAGACTCTCCCATATCCTTTCTATCATGCGTTGAGTAGACTCCTCAGGCTCATCTCCTCTACCACCCCAATCCCTCCTATCAGCCATCAAAAATTCCTACACAAACACATTCCAACCCACATACACGAAAGCAAATCATTACAAAACCAAGGCCGGCTACCAGTAGTGGACTAGTGTAGAAATAAGGTATGTAATTTTCCAGTTCCTTTATATTTACACGGACCTTGCTCTGATACCAACTGTGGCGGACCACGTCGTTCAAACCCGTTAACCCACTAACGAGCTTGACCCGACTCCGCCTCCCGCAAACAAGTCGTAGCCTCGCAAGGGATGTCATACAAATGTTCGTGGAAACACAAAAGAACACACTGATATATATAAAAGATTCACAATCTCATACATATTCACATTGGATTTACATAGCCAAATTTCAACAAAAGTCAAAGGAAAATACACAAGCCTGGTGCATACCCCGAGGTACAACAGAAGAAAATCTACACTGTTGGAGGCGTCGGCCCAACACCGCTGCGATGCAGCTCTGAACTGGAAGACGATAGGGAAATGTCCTGCTCTCCTTCACCTGTAGGGAGTAGGGGTGAGCCTCGCAAGTCACTGGCTCAGTAGGGAAACTCCCCCAAAAATAGAGTAAACTAAACTCAAGTATGTAAGTAGGAAGCTACGCCAGCAATTTATAGAGTAAACTAAGTAGGATATCAAAGCTGTAAGTACCACTTGTCCTTAACACAAACCAATTTAAATAAGTAAACGGAAAAACCACAACTTGGTGTACGGGGTAAAGTAGAGGCCGCCACACTCGAGCCACATAGACTGGTTTGCGACACCAGCAATTGACCTGGACAAACCACACAGGTCTACCTCTCAGCCTCGCAGCCACGGACGTAAGGTCCAGCTGCCTTTTCACGAGAACAAGTCAAACAACTGTGGAGACCAACCAACACCACAACCGCGGACCACACTACCGCGGGCCCATACTTGGCACCTTTAGGGACTCTGGCCTAAGCTCCCTAGAGTGAGGCATTGGTAACATGACTAGTTGGGGACCAGTGACGTCTACTAGTGTCTGTACCCCCAACTACGAGCGCGCTACAAGCGACAAAACAACAAACTCTCACAAGTCGCTGTCCCACTGTCGTCTTTCCCTCAGCCAGATGTATAACTCAAGCTAAGGAGTGAGGGTGTCCAGGACAGACGACACAGACCTTGACGGTACAACACAAGTACCGGGACAAGCCCCGAGCATAAGCCTGGCTCACACAGAACCTAGGGCACCCAACTGAAGAGGTAACCACGGTAGGCGTCGTACTACTCACCACGCACAAACCACGTGTACACAAACCACGTGCACACCACAAAAACCACGTGAAACCTTACGTCAACCACGTGAACACCGTACACTGACTGCGTGAACAACACGCCAGTCACGTGTACCACTTGCTAACCTCGAAAACAACACGTCCCCAGAGCGCAACAGGTGCCAATGCACTGCATATACTCACCATGCACACAAATTATCAATAACAAGATAATTCTACCATTAAAACCATATACAACAAGACCTCTTGGCTGAGGTCGCGACACAGGATAGCGTCGCCTTCAGAACGCGACACCCCGATATGTCGCGTTCATGACATGAACGCGACGAGTCGGCCTGTCGCATTCAGAACGCGACAGGGGGCTCTGTCGCCTTCACATGCAAAAACCCTAATCCGGGAGGAACTCCACGGATCACCACCCCAAGCTATGCCAACCACGCTTAATTCACATTTTTCATGCTTTAATGGATACCTTAACATGGTATCTACTGTTCTAAACACCAAAAACCAAACATACATGCATCCCACACAATCACACGGTGTAAAACAGGAAGAACTTCTCTACCTTCGTGAAGAACACGAAGAACAATGCTATCCCGGTGTTTCCCCCGCTCCACGCAGGATCCCCGCGGCGAGAACACGCCAAACACACCTCAAAACAGTCAAATCGCCCAACAAAAATGCCACAACACCCTCCCCTGGACTAGCAGAACTACTTGCAGCTCTGCTTGGCCAGAGCAGGTTAAAAACGCACAGCGGTTGGGAACGCGACATACCCCCTGTCGCGACCTAAACACGATGGACTAGGGCGTCGCCTTCCCAAAACTGACGTCTGCATGCCGCCCAGCGTGTGACATGCGGCGTGCATGCAAATGACAACCACCCAACGACGGTCACAAGAACGCGACATGCAGGACCGTCGCGTTCAGAACGCGACGTCCCTCACTTTCACGTTCACAGATAGTGAAAAGGCTGGTGTTTTGGGCCTAGCCTGCCGGCCTACAACCACACCCAACCTGTACACACACTGAAACACGCCACATTGGCCACGCATTGGCCACCACAAACTCTAAACAAAGAATCCGTAAAGATCCGACAAAGGATCCACAAGGATCCGAAAAACGCGCTACGTTATAGCAGCTCCCACAGCAAGAGCAGTAGAAGCAACAGCTCCAGCAGCAACAACAAACCCAGCAGCAACTCACCCATGCAAGAGTGTAAGCACAACAACAGCAGGGCAGCAAGAGCAAGAGTGGGAAAAAACCCACGAAGCTTTGAAGGAGAGGTTTTATAACCCTCAGCTCCCCTTGCATGCATGGCACGTCGGCCAACAAGGTGTTGCGGTAAAAACCCCTTTGGTTTTTACAGCAACACGTTTACCATGCACTCACCTTGAGGCTTACACGTATAAGGTAACGTGTACACATCTAAACCAAAGTGGTTAAAGCCTTACGTAACCATGGTTACGTAAGCAAAGAATAATTGACAAAAATGGTTACAGTAAATAGCCAATAATTCAGCTGGCCCAATTAACCTTAAGTTTGTGTGTCCAAATGGTGTCTAACCATGTTAAAATTTCAACCATAAGCTAATGAAAATGTTTTTACAAATTATGGTGATTTTAGTTTAATTTTTAAAATTTATTTTTCACCCAACAAAAATTACTCGGAAAATAATTACGTCGGTTTAATCTCGAAGTCCGTACGTCAACAAATCCGAATATTTGCATTTCTAATATCAGTATATTTTTTGAAAATTACGGTGTTCACGGATTTTATTTTCGTTACAGAATTCCGGTGTCGCCCTGTCGGAACGCGCACCTTTGAGTACGACACTTGAAATAACATTTATCGTCACCAATAAATCCTAAATTAAGGTTAATTATATTTTATGATAATAATGATATTTAATCATCAAATTATTCATATTTTTCTAATAAATAAAATTTTCGGGACGTTACAACGCGCGATAGAGCCTTGGACACCGCCGGAGGGAGCGCGCGTTGTACACTGTCGGAGGGAACACTCGTTGGAGCCTTGGACACTGTCGGATGGAGGAAGCGCGCATTGAAGCAGAGCCTTGGAGGAAGTCGAAGTGCAGGAGGAAGAGAACGTATTGTGCCAAGTCCTTCTCGTGGGAGAGAAAGAAGTGGGAGATGGCGCATGCAGGAAAAGAAGAGCAAAGTTGTCCTTTTACCCTCATATTAATATCATTGTACCGATATGTGGCAAGTGCTCCACGTGGAGATAGAGAAATAGATTTGCATATTGATATGTCATAATTTGTCCTCTTTTTTAAATTCAAAAGATACGTAACATACATCTCTAATGGGTGTGACTTCTTAGTCATAATTTTTCAAAGATTAATTACATCAAGCCAAACAGTCAACAAGTCGCTTAAGCCACGTCGGTGTCGGCCACTTTTTTCCCCGGTGGCGTCGGACCATTCCCAGAGTCGCTGCCTTGAACGGCGACGCCGCCACCGCTTCTATGTTGTCGTGATGCCGTGACTCCTCTTTCCCCGGGTCACGGAGCTGCGCTCTCGTCTTCTGTAGTTCTCTTTCATCTTTCGCGGCAGACGGCTACGGCGACTAACATCCCCACATGCTGCTCCGGGCCCCTTCTAGCGGCGGTTTCGACCGCCGGGCGGCGTGGGAAATCGTCTCCCTTAGCCACTCCATCGCCAGCTCTGGTGCTCACCTTTGCGTGGCCCGTAGGTCATCATGGACCGCCTGCAGCTCCGAGGTGAGGCTTCTGCATCTCCTCCTCATCTGTTTCACATATATTGTCCCGCTTTGCTGTCCGGCGCGAGTTCCATCCGTCTCCTGCTCGGTGCTGGCCCTAGAACCACGCCGTTTTCTCTTGATCCTGCGATCAACTAGTTTTTATATCTTTGGCTTGGTCAGTAACCATTTGGAACAAGTAGAATGTTGCGACTCCGCCGGTAGACGTGATTCAGTTCTCCCAAGCACAGCTTGGAAGAACTTGCCCCAGCAGTGATATCCGTCTTGTATGGAAGGTTTCGGAAGAATTTGTAAAAGGAAGAATAGAAGAAGGAGATTGATATGCGCAAGAGGAAGAAACAGAGCACAGTGGAGAAGTATTTGCCAAATGCTTGACCTTAACAGGTCTTCTCATCAACTATTTATAGATCCAGCTTGTACAACTCGGAGCTAATCCACATTAGCCTGGTTAGTCTCCGTAGCAGTAAGAGATCAAGAAAAGAACAACTAATTGTGTTCCTAAAATACAGGGTTTGTACCAACTGCCAACCGGTTTATGTTGGTAACAGAACTGAGTTGGTCTACTAACAGAAGGCTAAACCTGTCTAACAACCAAAGCTCCAACAGAGCTCCAGCTCACTCTCTAGCTGAGCTCGTATCATAGAATGAGCCGCGGCTGAGCTGAGATGCTTGTTCACTAACAACTAACAAACTATGGTTCTTCTGACTTCATCAATATCATAGAGCGGGTGGTGACTGCATCCGGGGGATGACATCGTCTGCATGATGGACTAAAAATCTCCATCAACTGTATAATTATCTTGCCGTGCTGCTTCGCTATCTGAAACTCAATTTAGACGTGGAATTGTACCCTGCTCATGGTCCTACTTCGATTGTCGCTCTTTTAAAAGAGCCCCAGTCCTTTTATAACTAAGATTGATAAATTTTCTTTTGATAAGTGTTGAATGATGGACCCCCCATGCGGGTGTCCACCGGGATTACCCACGCGGGCAACCCGCTCGGCGTGATAGCCGGACTCTGTCACCACCTCCTTATCCTCTTCCTCTCCCCCTTCTCTCGTACGCTATCCCTCTTCCTCTTGGATTCTCATGCATGGCCTTGTATAAGGCATGCAAGAGGGAAGGTGGGCACCAGTTATCAGTGCTGCAGCAGCTGCCACCACCTTGCAGAGGAGAAGGGAGCAGCAGGAGCACCCAGTAGAGGAGAAGAGGGAGATCAGCGGGCAGAGGAGAGGGAGACGCCGCTGGAGGCCCAGCCGCAGCATTGCATCCAGCAGCACCGATCCTCGTGTGTGGACTGCGCCATCGCCCTCCATGTTCTCCTTCGTGGTTAGTACACCATTCAATGTCTCATATCTACTTCCTTCTAGCATTGTATTAGATGGAAACACCAGAGCGAGAAAAAACTCGGGATTTTGAACCTCCTCATCCTCGCGGACAGAAAAGGAGGGGCGTCTACCGGAAGCCCAACTTCGTCTCCGCCCAAGCAGAACCTGCTGAAGGAGGAGACGCGAGTCACGCTGAAGCTCCCGCACCAAGGGTCTCGGTCTTTGAAAGGCTGAGCACCTCAGTCTTCAACCGGCTGGGGGCAGCACTCCGTCCAAACACCCAGAGGCCCAAGAAGCGGAGGGTGCAGCGGACGTTTGAAGAAGGTGGAGGGATGAAGATCTTCACCTGCTACGCTTCCGGAAGGGAAGCAGTTGGGCCATCTGGCATCCCTCCTGGTATGGCCAGGGTAGATGAACCCGGCCAGGAGGGCGAAGCTGTCGTCCGGTATGCCCGAAATCCTGCCAGAAGACCTCCCCAAGGTCAATAAGGCAATCAAGCTGGACCCTCGAACCAGGGGCAAGCTCTTGAGCCTCCGCTCGAGCACGAGTAAAGACCCCTCTCGGGCCAAGTCCAGCGAGACCTTGAAGGAGGGGAAGAAGACGAAGTCGCAAGCCTCCATCTCGGAGATCAACAACTTCCGGCTGACGGAGAACAAGCCGAAGTATTCCTCATGCCGCCAACCAGAGCCGCCTTCCAAGCGATGACGGACGACGCCAAGTATGATTTCATACAACGTTGGCAGGCTGAAATGGCCAATCTCCTGACGGAGCGAGGGCAGCAGGCAGGGGCAAATGCGCCACGCCGCCAAGTGCCGATGGCAAACCAAAATGCTCGGAGAAGACATCAACAAGGCGATCTGCCCGATGTCAACCCGCACACGGCTGTGGCCAACGACTATACCGTTGACCCGGCCCAACAGCAACGCAGGGGCATAAACTCCCAAGCCTCCGCGGCTGAAGATATCGTGGCCCAGCGGCGAATGATCGAAAAGATCGTGGATGACCGCTTCGCTCAATGAGGCGAGGGAACTGCCACTGTAGATCTCTACAGTGTGCCATATCTCGTCCACCATCAATTCAAGAAGCTGCCACCGGACTGCCCCAAGGCGCCAAAGTTGCAGAAGTTCGATGGACAGGGCTCGCCAAATGAGCACCTGGCCTACTATATAACGGCTATGAGAGAGTTGGCATTTGACGAATCCTATCTCCTCCGTTACTTCGCAACATCCCTGAGTGGTACTCAAGGTTAAGGCCCAATTCTATTGTCGACTGGGCTGACCTTCAAAAGAAATTCATCGACCGCTTCCAGACGGTCGAAAGAAAAGTGTCGCTTGCAGAGCTGTGCTCCCTCAAGCAAAGGAAAGGAGAAACGGCACTCGACTTCATCAAGCTGTGGCGTGACTTCAGCATGAGGTGCGACAATCCCCCGACGCAAGAAGATGCCATAACTATCTGCCTGGCGACGCAGATAAGCGAAAAGTTGCTGGGAACAAATATCAAAGGCTTCGACCAGCTCAATTCATTCGTGGCAGAGATCGAAATGTTCTTCGCCGATAACCCGGTGCAAGCTCCCTCGAAAAGCAAGCCGAGCAAGGAGCGCGCCGCTGGCAAAGAAGCCAATGCTGTGGACTTCGCCTCGCAAAGTAAGGGGGGATCTTCGAAAAGCTCTTGCAGTAAGGTGTCGTGATGGCCCACACACCACCGCCGACATACACCGAAAGGGAGTTAAATCACCCCATGTACTGTCGATATCACGCCATGCTGCTGCACCTTACGGACGAGTGCCCTGATGTCCGGGACTGGATTATGTCCCTGATTCAGAAGGGGAGGATCGACCCGGAAGGCAATTCCATGGTCCTGATGAGAGCCAGGGAAGCAGCCCAGCGGGAATTTGAGGAAAACGACTACATGCGCTTCAAGAACCTCAAAGCCCCCGAAGCTGATGAACAAGGATGGCTCTTACCGCCGATGCGGTCCACAGTCGACACTGAAGGCGTGAGCCTGGGGCAGCACTTCGGGAATATATCCCTGAAGGAAGAGCCCATCTCAACATACAATCAAGAGGATCCGGATATGACGGGAGTTGACTCATCTGTCGAGGCCCCTGCCCTGTGGTATCCCGAATGGCGAATCTCTCCGAATCCCTTTGCGACTGCGAAGACCGGGGAGATCTTCGAAAAACTCTTGCAGCAAGACTGTGTAAAGGCACATAAGCCGCCACCAACATACACGGAAAGGGAAATAAACCATCCCATGTATTGCAAGTACCATGCCATGTTGCTGCACCCTACGGACATGTGTCCGATTGCCCGAGACTGGGTCAAATCCCTCATCCAGAAGGGAAAGATCGACTCGGAAGGCGATCCCATAATCCAGTCCGAGGCCAGGGATGAAACCCAGCAGCAACCTCCTCGGCGAAAGAAGGGGTCTCGACAACATCAAGTCTCCCCTCTCCGTGAACAAACTCCGGAAAATAGGAGTAGGGGGCGGTGCTTCGAAAATTCGCCTCCGCAAATACTCAAGCGGCAAGATGAAGACTGCAGGGGCAAGAAGCCAGTGATGGGACCAGCTGCCCAAGAGACAAGCCCCTACTGGGCTGAATTCCAAGAATTATCGCCTGAAATAATCGAGCAGGCAATCGATTCTACTTTCTAGCATCAGTAAGATGAAGCTGGCTGGACCACCGAGGCCTCCAGAATGCGCCTCCCACTGGCGTTCCCTAAAAGGGGAGGGTCACACCCCCGCCAGACTAGGCGGGGTGCACCCTGTGGACACGGGATTTTTCTCATTCATTTGGTTCTTTCGTTTTTGTTTCTGAATTGGAACTTTTTATTCCGTTCCGGTTCATTTCATTGGTGGTTTTGGGTTCAAGGTATTCATTCCTTTCACATATTTTGGATTTTGGTATTTGCGGGGCGTGCCAATCTGTCTGGTAGACAAAAAAAAAAAAAAAAGAAGAAGAAGGAAGGAGTCAGCACAATGCGGAGGAAAGGTTTTGGCGTCCTTGAAATGGACGAAGGAAGTGTCTGTAAAACAGACAATGAAAGGTGTCCGGGAAACGAACGGGTGCGCCGTAATTTATCTGAACTTCTTGAGTCCCGTATCTATACTCATCAGATGAAAGCGACTCCCGAGTTGCTGACGTACGCAAGCGTCGGAAGACACGGGAGCTGAGGATGGCCACAAGAGGCGAGAATATTGCCCGGCTGGAACGCGAGCTTGGCAAAGAGAGATCTTCCCAAGCTCGAGATGCCAGGGATGAAGTTAAAGATTCTGAAGAAGAGGCCGTCCTTATCAGGGATGGGGATGGTTCTCGCCGGGTTAGATCTTCCAAGATCAAAGAAGCTGAACGGCTGAAAAGGAAGCAGCCTTCCTGCCTCTGTTTTCCATCATAGTACTTGCATTTTGAATTTGTTGTCTTGATTCCATTTTCTTCTTGTATGTAGTATCTGTCACCTTCTATAAGCTTACAATGGTGACTTTGACTTGTAATTTCCATGAATGTACAAATGTAGGACAAAGAAATCCTCTTCTTCACTTTCATTTCCTTATCTCCCTTTTTTTTTTCTCTCCTTTTTTCACCAGTCCCGGTGCCCTTTCGGGTTTTCACCGAAACTAGCCCCCTTTAACTTTTTCCAACGTGCCCTTTCGGGTTTTCACGTTGAGGGGTTATCCATTTTTGCCTGAAGTGTCCTTTTGGGTTTTCACCTCAGCCGGATTTTTTGATCTTTTTACCCTCGAGTATACAGTAAGTCGTATACTTGAGTCCATCGGGGTATCTCTATTTTTAACCCCCCTTTTTTTTTCTTTTTTTTTTGGTGAATTCTTGACTGGTCTAGGTAGCTGAGAGTCTGATTGTGGAATGGATGGTTATCTGATTGTGGAATGGGTGGTAGTGTAGTTGCGGAATGAGTAGCGGTGTAGTTGGGTAATGAGGCTCAGGTATGATTTGGCTCTGGATCTGGTTATAGAATCTGGAATGGTGTTTATTGTTTGAATTTGGGATTTTGGGTCTGAATTTCTCCCAGCCTTGATGGCTTAGTGCCGGGATAGGAGATCTTCAATACGATATTCATGTAGCAAGCTCATTATTTTGCTTTCTTATCCAGCTCGCATGTAGAATCATCGCTCAAGAGTGACTTGTGATTCTGTAAATACAAAGTGAAGGATGATGAAAATCCTTCTTTTCATTTTTCTTTCTCTTTCTTTTTTTTCTTCTCATTACCAATCCCAGCGCCCTCTCGGGTTTTCACTAAGACTGGCCCCCTTTAGCTTTTCCCAACATGCCCTTTCAGGTTTTCATGTTGAGGGGTTATCTATTTTTGCCTGAAGCGCCCCTTTTTTGGGTTTTCGCCTCAGCCAGATTTTTTGATCTTTTTATCCTCAAGTATACAGTGAATTGTATGCTTGAGTCCACCGGGGTATATCTATTTTTAACCCTTTCATCTTTCTTCTTTTTTTTTTACGTTTGAGTATTCAGGTGGTTTGAATAGTTGAACAGATGAGAGTCTAGCTCTAGAATGGATGAATGGACTCTGATGTGGTTTGGAATTTGAGTTTGGATGATGATTGGATATTCAGATTTAATTTTAAATTTGGATTTTTGGGACCTCCCCTTTTTTTTAGTTTGAATTTGACCCACCCTTCATGGCTTAGGGCAGGAATAAGGGATTTGCAATTGGATTTGTATTGAATTTGAAATTAGATCTGTTTCTGGATTTGGATATGGACATGCCAGTTTACCTTTGTGGTATTCTGGATGGGGTATGAGATTTTGATTTTTTTACTTTTAGATTTTGGATGTAGGATTTAGGTTGATTTGGTTCTAAACTTGGTTTTGGTTTTGGTTTTTTTTTGATTTTGTTTTTGCTTTTGGTTTTGGAATTTCGGATTTCTATTTGGTTCAGCTTGCCTTGATGGTTTGCTGACTATGAATTTGGGATTGTATTTGAATATGACTTGCCTTGATGGCTTTGAGATATGAACTTGGGATTTGAACTTGACATCACCTACCATGGTGGTTTGTTGGTGGGACTTCAGGGTTTTGAGTTGGCTTTTGATATATCCTGCCTTGGTGGCTTACTGACTATGACTGGGATTTGGATTTGATATAGCCTACCTTTTGTGGTTTAATTGGCTATATATTTTGGGATTTGATTTGACATAGCCTGTCTTTGTGATTTACTGGCTATGGTTTTGGAATTTGGATTTGACATCACCTACCATGGTGGTTTACTGGTGGGACTTTGGCTTTAGGACAGCCTACCTTTATGGTTTGCTGGCTATGGTTTTAGTATGGTTTCTGATACAGCCTACCTTTGTGGTTTACTGGCTATATTTGGAATTTGATTTTGATGATGAGAGAGATATACAAGACAATCTTCTGATTTTCATTTTCCCATTTATTTCTTGGGTCTATACACAGAGCATCCCTAGCTTTATGCTTCTAAGGGAATTTGAGGGGTGTTGAGGGTTTGGTTGACATGATGAGCAAACAGAAATTTGATTCCTTTGTCCCTATCTATGGCAACATTCTGGTTACATATGATTCTTTTCGACTTCTCGCCTCTTTTGGGTGACTAGGTCTTGGTTGAGGTGGTTGGCTAGGAATTCACTTTCTGGAGCATAGTACAGTTTCAAATGCTTCCCATTGAGCGGAGGAAAAGGCACATCACCTTTGTGGTCGACGAGTCTGTATGCACCTCCCTCGTATGCTAAAGTGACGATATATGGACCGAGCCAAATGGGTTGCAATTTGCCACTTGGTTTTCCGGCCATTGCTTCTCTGCATTTGACCATAACAAAGTCTCCCTGTTTGAAAGCTCTGGGTCTTGCTAATTTGTCAAATGCACGAACCATTCTGGCTTGATATACTTGAAGGGATTTGTAGGCTTCAAGGCGCTTCCCTTCTAGATTGGAAAGCTCTTCGAATCTTCTCCCCATTTGATCTTGGTCTTGACTTTGAAATTCATTTTGGATTGCCACCCGATAGGATGCCATTTCAATTTCTATGGGAATCATGGCCTCAGCTCCATAGACTAAGGAGAAGGGTGAGCACCCGGTAGGGGTCTTGTATGTAGTTCGGTAAGCCCATAAAGCTTCGTGAACCTTTTCTCCCCACTCCCGCTTTTTGTTACCAACTATCTTGGCGAGTAATTTGCAGAGAGTTTTGTTAAAGGCTTCTGCCAACCCATTAGCTTGTGGGTTGTATATTGAAGATGTCCTCCAGTCAATATGAAATTTTGCCGCTAAAGAATATATTGTTTTGTTTCTAAACTGCGACCCATTATCAGATATAATTCTGTGAGGAGTACCGAATCTGTATATTATGTTTTGCTTGACAAATTTGGCGACTAATTCTCCGGTTACCTCTCTTAATGGGATAGTTTCGGCCCATCGAGAGAAATAATCTGTAGCAACCAATATAAACTTGTGGCCTTGGGAGGAAGGCGGGAATGGTCCCACAATATCCATACCCCATTCAGCAAAGGGCCATGTTGGCGCTGTGGGATGTAGCATATTTGGTGATTTCCTTGGCACAGGACCAAATGCCTGACATTGATGACATGTACGGGCATATTGGATACAGTCCGCGTACATGGTAGGCCAGTAGAAGCCTTTTAGCTTGATATTAATTTTCATCTTTTCTCCTGCCTGGTGTGCGCCATACAGCCCGGAATGAACTTCTTTCATGATAATTTTGGCCTCTTTGAGAGATAAGCACCTAAGAAGGACTGACCCTTTCTTTTCATGGACCAACCTATATAGCTGACCTGCTACAATTTGATATGATGTAGCCCTTCGCAGGAGTTGGACCTTTTGAGCTCGGTCAGAAGGTAGCCGTCCTTTCTTAATTTTGATGATCGGCTCACGCCAATCCTGAGGTTCATTTGTGACATCTTGCTCTGTAGTATATACCTCTTCGATCATAATATCAGACTCAGCGTCGAAGACACTCGGCATGAGTCTTCTGTGACGGACCATTATGTCCATCTCTCCTTCAGGAGGCAATTTTATGGTAGAGGCCAATTCGGTTTAAGGGAGGGGGAAATTTCTATAAATAGGCCTTCCCCCTCAACATTTCAAAGGGGTCTTGCCATTTTACCATTCTGAAAATTTACGCCTTCTTGGAGCCTTCCTGGGCGGAGAATTGCAAGTCTTTGAAGCCTTCGTGGCGAACTTGTTCCTGTATTTACTCCTCACATTTGGTCTTATAGACCTTGTGATGCCGGAATTTTTCCGTGCCGTATTTTATACGGAGATTTACTCTCCTCGGCATCTCCACTTGCTTGGGGTGCTTAACATCACTTGATAGCTCGAACGCCTTTTAACAAGAGACTTGAATTAAGTTATGACTTTAAGTAACCTTGGGGTTACCCTAATCATAACCGTCTTGTCCCCCTAATCAGGCCGTTAAACCAGTTAGGTGAGGTCAACATTTTACCGGTAGTTACCAACTCCCGGTTAGGTAGCCACCTTCCTTTCATAGGCTAACTAATTGATTAGTTGCCCACAAGTGAATGCCACCTACTTGGCTTGTTGGACCATTATATAAGGGAGCATTGGTACTCCTCTTAACAAGCATTCATCATATACACATACATATATTATCTGTTCCAACACACCCCCGCCGGACCAGCAGGGAGCACCCCAACCGGACCAGCAGGGTGCACCCCCGCCGGACCAGGCGGGGTGCACCCCCGCCGGACCAGGCGGGGTGTACCCCCGTCGGACCAGGGGCCAGGTTCGGCGCCCTCTGGCCCTGGTCTGGCGGGCCTCCTCCCTGGTTTGGCGAGCCTCCTGTGCATGGGACCCACTGGTCCGGAGCCTATGATGGTCCGGCGCCCGTGCGTTCTCACCCCCGCCGAACCATGTACCCCCGCCAAACCACCTTCCGCAAACCTCTATAAATATCGGGGTAGGGGCACGAAGATGCCCCAGGTTTTTTTTTTCTTCCCCCGCGCTGGCGAGACGCTCTCACGTCCCGGCGAAACTTGAGGCTATCTGGCGCTCGAGGCTTCTCTCGCGCAGTCTCCCCCGTAGCTCCCTCGGGGCTGAGGAGAAGTCCCCCTCCTTTGAGGGGGGACATGTTTGTTCCTCATATGAAGACCCCCATGCGGGACCTGGTTTGTGTAAAATTACACAAAGGCCCTTGGGGAGAAAATTTGTGCATGTGTAAAGTTGCACATATACGTACACGGGCCCAAGCTTCTATAAAATTGCACAAAGCCCCCGGGGATATAAAGTTTGTGTATGTGTACGTCAAAAGTACACATATACTCCTGTCATCCAGAAATTTGCAGGAATGTCCCTGCTTCTGAGAAAATTGCAGAAATATCCCCGAGAAGGATAAAATTACAGAAATATCCCCGTGAAGGATAAAATTGCAGAAATATCCCCATAAAGGATAGAATTGCAGAAACACCCTGCTGCTCGAAAAATCGTGGATACGTTCTTGCGGCGCGGAAGATGGCAAAGATAGCCTGACGGTTCGCGCCTCTTGTCCAACCCGGTGGAGCGGGATCCACGTCGCTTCTATGAAGTGGCGTGCGCTCTCCTGGGTGTGACTTGAAACTGGACTCGAGGGGAGTTCTCGAGAAATGTCACCAAATGACAGGAATGTCCCATGAAGCCAGAAAACGGCCGGGATGTCCGAGAAAGCCAGAAAATGATAGGGATGTCCCATAAAGCCAGAAAACGGCCGGGATGTCCGAGAAAGCCAGAAAATGACAGGAATGTCCCATGAAGCCAGAAAACGGCCGGGATGTCCAAGAAAGTAAAAAAAAGGACCGGATCCTGGAGAGAGAAAATCCCTCGCGACGCTCCGAGCGCCCTGTGAGAGCTCCAAGTCCTCTCGGAGAACTTCCGTTCGTTCCGGAGTTTGTGAGAGACTCACCTGAGCTCCCCGTGAAGTCTCCGTTTGTTCCACGTACGCCGGGCCACCCCGTGCTCCATTCATGAGAAGACTCTGCAGGTCATTATATAAGACCTAACATCCAGTGTTGTTCTTGCATAACCCTCCGATGTCGTAAAACGGCATACGTCGAGGTATACTGTCCGACGGAGGCATAAACGCCCCGTCGTCGATGGAAATGCAAACACGACAATGTGTAAAGGCCCGACGGAGGCACAAACACCCCGTTGTTGACACAAATGTAACCATCATGTCATGTACAAATCCAACGGAGGCACATACACCCCGTTGTAGATGTAAATGTTTGTGACACATTTGTAAACGCCCAACGGAGGCACATACATCCCGTTGTGAGTGCAAATGCAAGTGAGAAGCTCTGTAAACGCCCAATGGAGGCACAAAAACCCCATTAAAGGCGTCAATGTAAACGTCATAAATGCATTTAAGCAAATTTGTGGAAATTTACTTGTCATCTATTTCTTCTAAATTTCGGCATAAGGTCTTTTTACAAACGTATTGCATCGAAGGTGTTCGAGTTTTTTTACTCGATGTAAATGAAACACCGACTCTGGTCGGTGGGGAACGGTCCAGTACACGACCACTCTAATCACCTGAAAATATAGACGCACGCGAAAAAAAAAATAAAAAAAATGAAATATTCGAGGGCTTCAGAGTTTGCACCCAATGCACCTCACAAAATAAATCTCTTTGTCTGTTTCCTGTAAACAGTCTGGCACGCCCGCAAAAAAAAATAAAGCCTCCGAGGCAGAGAAAAACAACATCTCGAAGAGAGATAATTCCGCGTTCCACAATGGCCAGCAGAGTAACCTTGCTCGTGCATATCAACTTACTAGCGAGATATAGGTGTTGAAAGGAGGAGAGCGGTCTGTCACAGTGTATTTTATCGACCTTAAAGTCAAATGGCAAAAACTGGGACTTGGGACTTGGTGGATTTGCCTCCAAGTTAGAGTGTAGTTGGTTCTAAATGGGTATACACCATAAAGCTCAATACAGATGGTTCCATTCAGCAAGGCTCGATTGGTTGTGCGTGGTTTCACCCAGACTTATGACATTGATTTTACTAAAACTTTTGTTCCTGTTGCTCATTTCAAATCTGTCCGCACTATTTTGGCCCTTAGTGTCGATTTTTCATGGTCTCTTTATCAATTGGATGTAAAGAATGCTTTTTTGAATGGTGATTTATAGGAGGTGGTCTACGTGCAAGCCCCTCCCAGACTTGAGGTAAGGGGGAGAGTTTGTAAGCTTAACAAGGCTCTTTATGGTCTAAAACAGTCACCAAGAAAGCTATGCTGAACTTTGGCTACTTGCAAGGAAATTTTGATCATACTCTTTCATCAAATGGCAAGATAAAAAGGTGGTTGTGCTACTGGTATATGTTGATGATATGATAATTACTGGTGATCACATAGAGGAAATTGTTAATCTAAAGAGGAATCTTGCATAAGAATTTGACATTAAAGATCTTGGTGAACTTGAGTGCTTTCTTGGTGTTGAAGTTGCTCATTCCAATAAGGGAATATGTATCAGCCAAAGGAAGTATGCTCTTGATCTCTCGAAGGAAACGGGTAAGCTTGGGTGTAAACCAGTAGACATACCAATTGAATCCAATCATGGGTTGAGTGACTCCGAAGGTGAATTGTTATCTGATCTTGAAAAAGGGAAATTTAATGGCTAGTTGGGCATTTGCTTTATTTAGGGCTCACTTGACCTGATTTAACTTATGCTGTCAGTGTTGTGAGTCAATTTATGCATGCTCCTCGGGTTCTTCACATGAGAGCAACATGTTGAGAGGATACTCCGGTACATCAAGTCCTGTCCTGGGAAGGGTCTTCTATTCTCAAATCAGAAATCAGAATTGTGGAAAGCTAACTTTGTGGAAAGCAGGTTCAAGGAGTGATCAGAGATCTACTACTGATGATCAGAGGGAACCTGATTATTGCTTGGAACCTGATTGCTAGTGTAGAAGCGAATACCGAGCCATGGCTAATTGTAATACAGAGTTGATACAGTTAAAACTTTTCTTAGCTGATTTTGGTATGGAGGTGTGTCTCCCTATGAAGTTGTACTATCTATGACAACAAGGTTGCCATCATCATTGCGATCAATCCAGTGCAACATGATAGCACTAGGCATATCAGATTGATCGGCATTTCATCAGGGAGAAATTGGACTTAGGAGAATTTTGCCTGCCTTATGTCAAATTCCAAGATCAAGTGGCTGATGTGTTTATAAAAAGACAATTTGCAGATCAATTTTGCTGAACAAGATAAAATTGAAATAGATGCATTGAAGACTTCATCAAAGACTACAGAGAATTATGTGATTGGGAGAGCTTTAGCGCCATGCAATGGCATGAAATTTGACTCCATAAATGATGTCAAAAAATACTACAACACATATGCGAGGCACATGGGATTTGGCATTAGTACATTTAGCAGCAAATTTAGTGGAAAAGTTTGTGTTTTTGCTCATTTTGTTTGTTGGAGAAATGAAAAAGCGAGGAAGGCCAATTCACAAAATCATAAAGACTCCGCAAAAATTGGTTGCACATCATCAATAAAAGTGAAATTAGACAAAGATAGTGGAGAATTTGTATTCTCTGATGTTTTACTTGAGCATAATCATGAGCTGAACAGAGTTGTAGCTGCTTCCTTAAGATCGCATCGACGGATAACTATCCCGGAGAAGGCTGAAATCTTGAACATGCGTAGTGTAGGCATATCCACTACAAAAGTATTGTCTTACATGGCAAAAAGGAAGGGTAGCATATGGAGGACGGAGGTTAACATTTACGGAGAAAGATTGTCGAAATTTTTTGAATAGAGAACGACAATCTAAATTGAGAGAGGGTGATGCACAAAGAATGCTTCGTCATTTTACTGAAATGAAATGCAAGGATCCAACTTTCTTTTATTCATTTGACTTGAATGAGCATGACCAGTTGTCAAATATTTTTTGGATTGATGGTAGATCACGCACAACATGTAGCTATTTCTCTGATGTGGTTACATTTAATACCACTTATCTAACCAACAGATACGAAATGCCATTTGCTCCTTTTGTTGGGGTGAATCACCGTGGACAGTCTATCTTACTTGGGTATGCACTGCTATGTAATGAGAAAACTTAAACATTTACATGGGTATTTGAGTGTTTAAGCAAACTGAGCATGCTTGATATCTATGCTCAGTTTGCGGTGCAATGTAGTCATAGTGGTGGTTAGACTCGTTAGAGGGGCGGTTTTGTCCCTGCTAGTTAATTAGTAGGCATGGCTGGGTTTGTTCTTTTGCTTTCTTATCAAAGGTGTATTAATCTATACTCCTTTTTTTATTGTTAATCCTAAACAGTGATATAAGAGGGATGGCTGTGGTTTTCTCTGGATAATACAGCAGCTACCCAGGGTTTCTCTGATCATCTGCCTTCTCTTCCCTGTGTGATAGTTTTACATCATTCCACAATTGCACCATGCTGCACTGAATGACTGAAGTTGCACCAAGTCCCATCCTTGAAGCATCTGTGCATACAACAAAGCCACCTAAACCAAAGGGCAACACAAGCATCGAAGCCTTCATGATTTTTTAGGCATTTCTTAAGCTCTATGAATCTTTCCTCATACTTGCTCAACTAATCAAATGGAACACACTTCCTGGTCATTCTTGCCAAATGTATTGCAATCCTCAAGAAGTCTTTGGTGAATCTCTTGTAGTAACATGCCAACCCTAAAATGTCCTGATCTCTAGCACAGTCCAAGGTCTCTCCTACTGTAAACTGCCTTAATCTTCACTGGATTTGTTAACACACCAACATCGGAAGTCATATGCCCTAAGAAATGCACCTTCTGCAAAACATTACTTTTCCAAAATTGGCATAAAGGTGATGCTCCTTAGGGTATGCAACACAACATGTAAATGGCAAGCATGCTCTGCCTTTTACTAAGTACACCGAGATGTCATGAATCATGAATGAACACAACCAGGTCCAGAAGCTGATTTAGATAATGATGGAACACACTGTTCATCAAGCTCATGAATGTTGCTAGGGTATTGCTAAGCCCAAATGGCACAGCCAAGAGCTCGTATTGCCCATGCTGAATATCAAATGTCATTCTACTTATGTTGGACTCCCTTAGCTGATAATACCCTAACCTCTGACCAATCCTCGAGAAAACCATTTACTGATTGTGGCCATAGTTTGTGGAATTGACCAATCCAGAATTTTATGATTTTTACAGAAATTTTCCAAAAAAAAGGGCCTGACCGATCCAACATCAGCCAAACTTCCAGTGGATCGATTGATCCTGGTCAGGACCAGCCTAGGGCAATGGATACTTGTTCTTTAAGGTCACTTGGTTCAACTACCCGTTGCCAATACAAATCCTCGACCTACCATCATTCTTCTTTATGAACAACATTGGAGCACCCTACGGAAAAAAGCTAGGGGTTAATGAACCCCTTATCAAGCTACTACTACAACTGCACCTCTATCTTCCGCAACTCTGCTAAGGCCATTTGGTAGGGTGCCTTGGACAAGGGCACAGTGCCAGACACTAGGCCTATCATAAAATTGATCTTATGCTGAGGGTTAAGCCTAGAAACTCCTTCAGAGATACATATGGGTGAAAGGACAAGAGAGAGGTGGGCCCATGGAGAGAAGAATTTTGGCAGTCCAAGAGAGAGATCCAGAGAGGACATGCCAAAGTTCTACCTGTACTAAGTACGAAACAAAGAATTACATAAAAGCCATCATAAAGAGGCACACTATGAGAAAAAAAAACTGACTGAAATAATACATCAGCCCCTACAAAAATATAAATCATAGAGATACACCTACAAACTATTTAAATAAATATTTCTGTGCCACAACACTCCCCCTCGAGCTAATCATGGATACCACACACGCTTAACTTTCTTAATCCAGAAATAAATTGTGCTTCAGTTAACATTTTGGCGAAAAGACTTGCAGCCTGTTCCTGTGACTTTATATAAGGCAGACACAACTCTCCAAAATCAAGTTTTTCTCGAATAAAGTGCCAATCAGTTTCAATATGTTTGGTCCCATCATACTTTACCAGATTATTAGCAATATTTGTTGCTATCTTATTACCACAACACATCATATGTAACTCCATATGTATTCCCAGATCTTCGATCACCTAAAAACAACTTTAACCAAAGTCACTCAATAAGTCCATATGCCATGGTTCTCTATTCTGCTTTAGCACTAGATCTAGCACACATTGTTTGTTTCTTACTTCTCCAAATGAGCAGGTTACCACTAAGAAAAGTGCTGTACCCAGTAGTTGGCCACTTATCATCTCTGGACCTGGCCCAGTCTACATCAATCCATCCTTCCATAGTCAAATTATGAGTTTTTCTGAAAAGTATGTTTTGGCTGGACATGACTTCAAATACCTCAAAATACTTTTCACAACCTTCATATGAACAGTTCACTGGGAGTGTGTACTGACTCACACACTAACAACATATGAAAGGTCAGGCCAAGTCAAAGGCAAGTAAAGAAGCTTGCCGACCAGCTGCTAATATAGACAACTATCCTGTGGAGAGAGTTAATCACAATCCTGTTCAGCTAAACCATTAAGCATGATTCAGTTTAATAGGACAGTTGCTGGTTTACACCCAGTTTTCCAGTCTTTGACAGTAAAAGAGCAAACTTCCTCTGACAGATATAAGTCCTTTCCTTGGATCTAGCCAGTTCAACCCTGAAAATGTATTTCAAATCTCCTTGATCCTTGACTTTACATCCAGCAGCCAACTTGTCCTTCAAATTCTGAATTTTTCTAGCATCATCCCCTGTATGATCAGCATTTGATTGCTTAAACCCAAATCTGATTATAGCATGTCGAAGTCGATCAAACCAAGCTCTGGATGACTGCTTCAGTCCATTCAACGCCTTCTTGAGTTGAGTTTGCAGACTTTCCCTTTGTATCACCTAGTCACTAGGTGGATGCCGTATATGACTTCTTGAAGATCACCATTTAAGAATGCATTTTTCACATCCATCTGATGTAGGGCCCAAGAATAGTTCACCACTAGAGACATGGTCTCGTTATGGATTTTGGTATCGCCACTGGAGCATAAGTCTCTTGCTAGTCAATTATATGGAGCTTTTATGGTAATTTTATGTGCATTGAATATGTTTTATGGAGTAAAGTTTCCCATTTACACCATACACCGTTAATGGTACTCATTGGAAAGGAAGATTGGACAAATAGGGTTGTGAAAGCAAATTCAATGAATACACATTTTTGCTCTGCAAAACCTTTTCCTTGCAGGTAGAAAATAAAAAACCAAGGAGGTACTCCCCTCTTCTTGAGAGACAACTATTGGCCAAAGACAATGCTTTTGTATCATGGGAATGGAAAGCAGTTCCAGATATTTGGAGGTCGACCGCAGAAAAATACGGGGACAAAGTAGCATTGGTGGATCCTTACCATGATCCGCCATCACAGATGACATACAAGCAGGTATAGCTGTTCTTCTTAATCATTTCACTGTACATTAGAGTGATTATTTGCTAGAAGGTTAAAAGTCAATTATAAACCTGTTATGAACCATCAGATGACACTCATCTTGTTCAGTCTCTTGATAAGTAGACTTACTAGTCATCTTGCAGATGTTCACTGCATCATGTCTATTATTCCCAACCATGTTTGCCTCCAGAACTGTCACATCCGTGAGGAGCAAATTGTAAAAAACCAGAAGCACAGAAAGGCTGAACTGCAGGATTCCAAGAAGGTGGCTGCACCTTTAGCAACTTCCAATGTCTTTTCACAATGGAGTGAAGAATTAATTTCCAAGGGTTCCACCTTTGTATACCCAAATTCAAAACAAAGCAGGGCAGCTTAGAAAATGATGGAAAACAGATATGCAAGACAAGTGAAGTCTTGAGTCTCCTAACCAGAATGAAGGCAGTCAGGAATTGAAATTCCCTCTCAGAGATGCACATAGAGGTAGTTATGGGTTCTATAGAGTATAGACCAGTTCATTACATTTCTTCTGTAGCCACAAGGGGGTGATATCCCCATCATGCCTGGGCCTGAATGCCTTTG
Organism: Colocasia esculenta; assembly: GCA_014218235.1. NCBI lineage: Eukaryota > Viridiplantae > Streptophyta > Magnoliopsida > Alismatales > Araceae > Colocasia > Colocasia esculenta. The sequence continues at coordinate 25,364,062 of CM024759.1, forward strand.
ACTGACTCAAGGAGGTGACTGAACCTTTTCCTTTCTTGTTCTGAGGAATCCCTTGTGCTATCTATGCTAGAAATTTAGCTGATCCTTTGCAGAGAAAACTGTATCGAAGGAGGAACAAGAGATATAGGGAGAAAGTGGGCAGGGACTGGATGTGACTCCAATAGCAGCTGCCTGTCCCCTGTTATTTAGTTTCACTAAAAGATCCAAATGGCAGAAATGCTCCGTAGACACAAAGGCCAACCAGTCCAGATGATCGGATATAAAAAATATCAAAATAAAATGAAAAAAATCAAAGGGATTGCTAAGTTCAGGGAGAAGGACAAAAGTCCCTGTAGCTAGTACTATTTTGTATGATGCAAAACCTGTTCAGTTTCTCTAGATCTAAAAGTCAGCTTCCCTTGCATTGACCTGTGAATTCCTATCTTTATTGTAGAACATTCTTATCCATCTCCAGTGTATCTTTTATGACTATCCCAACCCTTAACATTTGTCCCCGTTTGTGTTTTCACTCTTTTGTTGTTCCCCTTTCTTTCAATTCTGGTAGAAATAGAAATATTATTAAGTTCTCAATATCTCACTAATCTGAAATATAACTTGAAATTACATGTGAACAATTATCAGGGAGCACAAGAATTGCTGCTCACATATTGAACTGAGTTCCCATCTTTGAAGACCTCAAGCAAAACAAACTTTTAAAAAATGGGATTTCCAATCTCTAATGCTGATGGCCAGATGTAAGATGTAACCCTCTTTGATTATCCTTGCATAATGCCATTGACAATTTCTGGCTTCAGATCTTCTTTGAAGTCAATTAAGAACAATTTTATATTGCTAATACAATGAAATTATCCTAAGAAACTATTCTTGGTGCATCTTATATTTCATGAACCATGGACAACCGAAACTACAATGCGATAAACAATGAGGCTATTTAGATCCAATTTCTTCACATAACTCTTTCTTGTGTTTGACTTCTATTTGTCTATATGATCAATGTGAATCAGAATCAGATGATCTTATCTGGTCAAATGGTTTTCCATATGAAGAAATCCAAATTCTCCAATTTACAATAACTGATTTTTTTTAATCATTATCCTTTCAAGTTTCAATAGTTTCTGTGATTCTTCCTCCAGAACACAAACGTCTCTTGTTTTGTTCCTTGAGTGGCAGCTTGAGCAGGAGATTTTGAACTTTTCGGAAGGTTTAAGAGTCCTTGGAATTGGACCAGAAGAAAAGATTGCATTATTTGCTGACAATTCACGCAGATGGCTAATTGCTGATCAAGGTGTGGCATTAATTCCCCTTGGCAGATGTTACTATTCCTTAAAACTTCTATTGTGCTAATGTTGGATGGTAGAATGCATGATCAGCTGATCTGAATCGGTTTTGGTAGTTGCCTGTCTGATTTCAGCTCCTAGGACTGGCTAGACTGCCCCCCGCTTAGAAGATAAATAAAAGCAAAAGGAGAAAACCTGAATTGGCCTGAGTCAGTTTGAAATTTGCCAAGTCAGATCTTGATCTGCTGATATTTTTATGATTGTGATCTTCACCAATTTGGGTTTATTGAGTAGATATAAAGGTATATAAAAATGCAATGACATAATTTTATATGCATGTAAACACTTTTTATACTATTTTTAATTTATATAATATGTTTTATTTATGAACTTTTTTTCTTTTACTTGACTTGGCTCACTTCCATGATTGGGTTGGCATAACAGATATATGTACCTAATCTGATTTATAGTTCGTTTGTTGGATGTCACACTTGGTATGTATAATGACTCCACTAATAGATAACATGAAGATATGGCACTTATTACAGTTCACAAGATTATTTAGAAAATAATTCTCAAGAACTCATTTTTCGGGAACTCCAATTCAGGTAGTGTATTGAGTATTATTGAATGGTTAAAGTTGTCATAGCTAATTCCCCAGCTTCCTTGGAAGCTTGTAAAACAGGATGGTCATACAACAATGTTGAGGTTTGCAAGATGTAGAACAAGCCAAACTGTGTGAGGGAGATTGATACTGGATGGACTAAGAGAAAATGACTCGACGCCAAACTTGATGTCAGCAATGGAAATATACTAAAATATATGATGGTATTCGTCGAATGGAATAGGACCAAGAGAAAGACACATATGATACAAGAAACTAAGATGAAAATCCATCACTCACAGAGGAGAAACATGAGACAGTTGGTAGTTGGGTAATCACCTTAGTCTAGGGAAGTCAACTAACAAATTCGGATTAAACCGTCGGGAATAGGGTGTCACTTACAGTTTGACAGTCAAAATAAATTGATGGGCTAGTCATTCCTAACTCTCACTGATAGATAAAAATAGATACTAAGTAACTAAATTAGCAAATGAGGGAGAGGAAAGAATGTGTATCTCCATGCTGGAGTATGGTTGTCAATATCTGAACTGTTTACCCAAGATATGGGAGTAGAGGGGAGTTTGCGCTGAGAACACCCCCTTCTGAGAGGGAGAATAGGCAGAAAATGAAGGATAAGGAGTAGGAGACATGACCATTTGATGTTCCTGCAGCTCTGAGGTGTTGAGGGCTGACTCGGTTGACATGGGTGTGAAAGTACCAGGAACATTGGACTGGTAGCTGCCCTAGATGGCATGATGACTGGGCATAAGAGACCCGGTGCAAATGGTGTGGTCTTGGGCATCCAGGTTCCCACAAAGACCATTGTGGAAGTGGACACATCATCATTGGTTGCACAAGTGTTTGGTGCCGGCTGGTTGGGCACAGGATGGCAGGGCAGTGTGTATAGGGTGTTTCAGTGTTGGTGAGCATAGGTGCCGGGAAGCATGTGCACTGCAGGAGTTGCGGTGTTGGTCCCACGGGTAGTTGGTGCCAGTGGACTTGTATAGGGGCCAAAGATTGGTGCAGGCTGGGGGCAGTACATTGCATCTAGCACATGGGAGCCACATGGAATAGGCAGGTGGTGATGGCCTGCAGTGGGGCCATGTGGAGAGGTGTGTGGTGTTGGGAAGGGGCTAGATGGGTGGGGACAGATGGCCGACATGTGCATGGGGTGCCGCACATGGCGTGCACATAGGCACTATATGACGCTTGGTGCTGCCCCCCTGGGCGCCTGGTCTGAGGACTTGCAGATGGGGGTCTGGTGTTGGACCCCTGGTGTTGGATTCTAGATGCACGGAGACGGAGGAGCTTGGTGTTGGAGCCTCTGCCATAAACCAGGCCCAGGAGAGCGCACGTCGTTTCATACAAGCGGCATGGGTCCCGCTCCACCGGGCCGTGCAAACGGCATGAGCCAGGCCTCTCGGTCATTTTTTGACTTTTACGAGTGGTTCTGGCCTTCTGGGTATTTCCGTCATTGATTGACTTTTTCGGATACTCCTGCCATTTATCGGCTTGTTTGGACTTCTTCGTCATTTGTTGACGTTTTCTGAGAACTCCCTATGTGTTTGGCTTTAAGTCACACCCAGGAGAGCGCACGCCACTTCATAGAAGTGATGTGGGTCCCGCTCCACCGGGTTGGACAAAAGGCACGAATGGATGCCGCCGCTGTATAGATTTCGGGCGGATATATGACGTTGACCGAATGGGTGACAACTTCAGCTGAGTGGTTCGCCCATTCGCGAACGTAAGGTTGCGGCGGATCCACACGGGAGCTGCCCAGGTCGATGACCCCCTGGTTGGTTCAGGCTTCAACCTTGTCTTTGAAGGCGTGACAGTCCTCCAGATCATGTCCCGCGACTTGATGATATATGCAATAGTTCGCCAGGTGTTGACACTATTTTCTTTATTTATTTATTTTAATAATAAATAAAAAAATACCCCAAAAAGAGACGTGTCGGGCGCCGCGCGCGCGGGGACACCCTGCTGGTGACACCTGCGTCGGGCCACCCGCGCGGGGCCCGCTCGCTCGCGCGTCTTGCGCGCAGGGATACCTGCGCGGGGCACCCGCGCGGGACCTGCTCGCACTCGTGCCTTGTGCGTGGGGATACTCCGGAGCACCCACGCGGGTACCCGCGCGGGACCCGCTTGCACGCACGCCTTGTGCGCGGGGATACCCGTGCCGGGCCACCTGCGCGGGGCCCGCTCGCGCGCGCGCCTTGCGCCCGGGGACACCCGCGCGGGCACCCGTGCCGGGCCACTCGCGCGCGGGGCCCACCCGTGCGGACACCCGCACCGTGTGCCACCCACGCCCTGCGCGTTGGTCCGGCGGCCCTGGCTGGCCCGGCGGCCATGTCCAGCCCAAGGGCCACCCACGTCGGACCATCCACCTCCGCCGGGCCATCCTTCCCAAGACCCTATAAATACAGGGGTAGGGGTCAAGAAGCAACTCTCTTCAGATCTGAGCGCCAAGGCCCCCGCTCCTTGGGCTCTCGCGGCGCTACCCCCCCGGGCTCTCGCTCTGGCAGGACGACGGGCAGACCCTCCTGGGGCTGAAGAGAAGTCCCCCTTCTTTGGGGGGGACATGTTTGTTCCTCACATGAAGACCCTCTATGTGGGACCCAAGTTTGTGTAAAATTGCACAAAGCCCCCCGGGGAATATAAAGTTTGTGTATGTGTATATAAAAGTGCACATATGCCTCCATTGTCCCGAAAAACTGCAGGAATATCCCTGCTGCCCCGGAGAATTGCAAGAAATACCCGGATGTCCCGAAAAATTGCAGAAATACCCGGATGTCCCAGAAAATTGCAGAAATACCTGGATGTCCCAGAAAATTATAGGAATACCCCTGCTGCCTAGAAAATTACAGAAATATCCCCGGTAGAAGGAAAAATGGCAGAAATGTCCCTACTGTCCTGGAAATTGCACAGAAGTCCCCGATTTGTGGGAAATGTCATAAAGGCCCCCGGGAAGAGTAGAAAATTGCATCAATGTCCCAATTGTGGGGAAATTTGCAGAAATGCCCCTGCCATTAAAAAAATAGCAGAAATACTCCGGTTTAGGGGAAAACCATATGTAAACCCTCACGGTGTTCAGGAATTGCATGGAAGCCCTTGGTCGGATCAGAAAATAGCACGAACCCCCTGACAAGCGCCAAAGACGACAGAGCTCAAGGCGGGAATACCGTTGGCACGACTCGGTGGAGCGGTACCCACGTCACTTCTCTGAAGCGGTGTGTGCTCTCCTGGGTCGGGCTTGGATTAACCCCACTTGCCAAAGTCGCTCGGAAAAGCCAGAAAACGGCAGGGATGTCCCAGAAAGCCAGGAAATGACAGGAATGTCCTAGGAAACCAGAAAATGGCAGGGATGTCCGAGAAATCCAGGAAATGGCAGGAATGTCCCAGAAAGCCAGAAAACGGCCGGGATGTCTGGGAAAACCAAGAAATGGCAGGAATGTCTCAGAAAGCCAGAAAACGACCGGGATGTCCAAGAAAGCCAGAAAACGGCAGGGATGTCCCAGGAAGCCGGGAACTGGCAGGAATGTCCCAAAAAGCCAGGAAATGACAAGGGTGTCCGAGTAAGCCGAGAAATGGCAAGGATGTCCAAGCATACCAAGAAATGGCACGAGCATCCGGCAAAGTCAATCAATGACGAAAATACCCGGAGCCACTCGAAAAAGTCAAGAAATGACCGAGAGGCCTGGCTCATGCCGTTCGCACGGCCCGATGGAGCGGGACCCACGCCGTTTCTATGAAACGGCGTGCACTCTTCTGGGCTCGGCTTACGGCATACCGCTCCAAGTTTTGGGATTGTCAAATAACGGCAAGAACCCTTGCACATGTCGGGATATGGCCGAAAGCTCTGAGAGGTCAAGATACGACCGAAAATCCCCGGAAAGGTCAACAAGTGACCACGAAGCCTCGTGAAAAGCCTCGAGGTTTACTAACTTCGAACACCTAACATAAACGGGTTCGAAAGAAACGATCGGCTTCCCACTTCCAGGCTACGATCGCCAAGCTCCTCGAAAGCTCTCCGAGCTCTCGCCCTCACGCTCTTTCGCATTGTTGGGAGAGAGGCTCACCTTCGTCTGTGCTGCACGTACGCCGGGCCCTTTTCACTCTGTCCGTGCTTCGCGACTCTGTGTGAAGACAAGGCACTGTAGGTCATTATACAAGACCCGGTATTCGCACATGAGTCCTCTGGTGTTTTAAAATAACACGCGTAGAGGCATATTGTAAAAACGTCCAACGGAGGTATAAACACCCCGTTGCGGACGCAACTACAAATGTCATGTCATGTAAACGTCCAACGAAGGCTCAAACACCCCGTCGAGGACGTAAATGCATACTACTCATTATGTAAACGCCCGATGGAGGCACAAACACCCTGTCGAGGACGTAAATGTAAACCACTCATTGTATAAAAGCCCGACGGAGGCACAAACACCCCGTTGAGGACAATAATACAAATGTCATAAATGCATTTGAGGATATTTTGTGGAAATTCATTTATTGTCTAATTTTCTTAAATTTCGGCACGAGGTCTTTTAACAAACATATCGCATCGAAGGTATTTGAGTTTTCACTCGATGTAAATGAAACACCGACTCCGGTCGGTGGGGAACGGTTTAGTACACGACCACTCCAATTGCCTGAAAATACGGACGCGCGCGGAAAATAAATTGAAAAATGCTCGAGGGCTCAGGGTTTACACCCAATGCCCCTCATAAATAAAATATCTTTGTCTATTTCCCGTAAACAGTCTGGCACGCCGAAACGCAACTCCAAGACGCATACCATGCGTCGAAAGGAGAAAATATAAATATGTGAAATGAAAAAAGAAGAAATTTCCGCGTTCCACAATCTGGCACGCTCGGTGGGACAGCACAAATCAAAGACGCGATGCGTCCGCACCGCATCAAAATCGAAATTGCAAAATAAAATAAAATGAAATTGAAAAAAAGAGAAAGAAAATTCCGCGTTCCACAATCTGGCACATCCGGTGGGACTGTTCCTGCCTTCCATGCACATGTAAAAAGACCTTATGCCGAAATAGGATATGAGATGACTGATATCCACATGGCAGGTACAAGGAGCCGCAGTCGGCGTCAAAAGCCCGTCTCCATCTGCAACCTCAAGTGAAGCAATGGCAGCGATCACATATGGCCCGCTCGTCGTCGCCACCCACGTGAAATGTGGCTACCTCACCACGCCGATTGTGTTCGGCGACTTCCCTGCCGTGGTGGGATCCCCTACTTCCTAGGGGTGGTCCCCGCCGTCCAAGCTATTCTAACGGAGGCGCCAAAAGCTACTGCAGCCAGGGGTACCAAGCCCCGCCCAAATGAAGGCCGAGTTTTCTCGGTAAATACAGTCTCTTGTGCCGCAGTCCCTAGAAAATGGGGGCAGCGCCAGGGATGCAAGGGCAGCAAGCCCCGGGCGATCGTCTCCAACTTTGGCAAAATCGTGCTCGTCGGAGACGTCCGCATCAGGCTCGATGGAGGCGAGCCGATCCTGCCGCGGGACAAAAGTGTCCCCACTGTAGCAACCTCCAAAAATTTCGCTCCTCTCCAGGGGATGCGCCAAGAAAAACGGGACTCCCCAAAAGGAGCCCGACTAGGGCAGGCGTCCAGCTCGGCACCCCAGTAGCCTCGTAAAATGAGGCAAATGTGGGTCACCAAGAAGGAGGCCATCCAGATCAAACAAGGCAGAGCGGGCCAACCCGCCGAAGACCCCAAGAAGGCAACACCTGAGCGAGAAAAAGCCCGGGACCCTGAACCTCCTCGTCCTCGTGGACAGAAAAGGAGGGGCATCTACAGGAAGCCCAACTTTGTCCCCGCCCAGGCGGAACCTACCTCAGGAGGAGACGCGAGTGGCGCTGAAACTTCCGCAGCTCAAGTCTCAGTCTTCGAAAGGCTGAGCACCTCAGTCTTCAGCAGGTTGGGGGCAGCACTCCGTCCAAGCACGCAGAAGCCCAAGAAGTGGAGGGTGCAGCGGACATCAAAAGAAGGTGGAGGCATAAAGATTTTCACCTGCTACGCTTCCGCAAGGGAAGTGGCTGGGCCATCCGGCATCCCTGTTGGCGTGGCTAGGGTAGATGAACCCGGCCAGGAAGGCGAAGCTATCTTCCGGTATACCCGGAATCCTGCCAGAAGACCTCTCCAAGGTCAACAAGGCAGTCAAGCTGGACCCTCGAACCAGGGACAAGTCCTCGAGCCTCAGCTCGAGCATGATCAAAGGCCACCCCCGGGCCAGATCCCGAGAGACCTCGAAGGAGGGGAAGAAGACGAGGTCTCGAGCCTCCACCTCGGGGATCAACAACTTCCGGCAGATGGAGAACAAGCCGAAGAATTCCTCATGCCGCCAACCAGAGCCGCCTTCCAGGCCATGACGGATGACGCCAAATATGATTTCATACAACGCTGACAGGCTGAAATGGCCAACCTCCTGATAGCATCCTCCATTTGTTTTTTCATTTTTCATTTTTCATTTCTTTTTCTATTTTTCTCTCTATTCTTCATTTGTAGAGCTTCTAGTGAATTCATCACTTCTTGCTCTGAAGATGGCTCAAGAATATTTCTTTTGCTAGGGTGACCCTTGACGATAGATTTGTCGGATCTCCTAGAATTTCTTGACTTTCGAGGGCCAACAGTGACCCATTCAGCTTCTGAGGCTTGTGTCTGAAAAGTTGAGTTGATTGCTTCTTCAACAATTTCAGGAGGGAGTTGGTGGTAATCATCTACGAACTCCTCAGCTTGCTGCGAGATTGGTTTCGCGGCAGCATTTTTTGATATTCCGTTTCTACATTGAAACATGCCAACTCTGAATTGCTCAACATCAGCCTTGCTTCTATGTTGTCCATAGCCCAACTGACGATGATAATATTCACATAGATCTTGATATTGTGCTTGGAACTGTGGACTTGGATCATATATTTGTGATGAGGGGGTCAGGAGATTTCCCTCCTGATCAATTACTCCCTCGCGGATCTTTGTTTCGATCCAATCATGGAGATCTGGGCAATCTTTGGTAGAGTGCTTGACTCTGGCATGATATTCACAGTAGAGATGTGATTGCCTCTCCTTTTCGGAGATATAAGGCTCAGGATCAAATACTTTTATCAACCCTCTGATCTTAAGCTGATTGAATATGGACTGAGTATCTTTTAGATCAAATGAGCGTTGATGTAGAGGATGTCAATCATCATACCATCGGCTAGATAGATATGGATGCGGCATAGGCGGTTGTCCTTCCGGTTCAAGGACCCCAGAGGATGATGCATTAATGACGTTTACCGAATGAGATTCGGAGTTATATGGCTCACTCGGTGGTGGCTGAATATGAGGTTGTGGGGGATTGACCAGAAGATTACCCATATTGATGAGTCCTTGCTGGATCATTTCTTCCACTTCCTGTTTGAAATTTGGGCAGTCTTCAATGACGTGTCCCAGCAGTTGATGATATGGGCAATAGTTGGGTCTCAATTCTTCTGGGACTAGATAGTCCATATATCCTGATCGCAGACATAGCCGGAAGAGAGGCAGTGTATGCTGGCGACGGAAGGAATATGACCTCGCTGGCTCGCTAGGATTTGGAGGATTTTCAAGGAACCACCCGATTGGGTCTTGAAATGGCGGCATAGGGGGCAGCTCCGGATATGCAGGTGGATAAACATAAGCAGGTTGGAAGGTGTGGGATTCCTGAATAGGCACATCCTGACGCCTCTCCATGCTTTGCATGATTTGGCGCAGCTCCTGTTGGCTTTGTTGTAATTGCTCGAGCTGCCTTTGTACTCTTTGTATTGTTTTCCTTGTACCCTGATGCCTAGATCTTGGCGGAGAGTGAGCTCCAGAAGTATCTTGAGGTGGGTTACATGAAGACCCAACTTCAGGATTCCTCGAATTTGTGGCAAGTTCCGCCGCATGTATGACATTGACAGATTGTTCTGGCCAATCCGAAGTATGAGGCTGTGGAGGATCAACCAGACCATTTTGCCTAGATATACGGCCTTCTTCGATTACCTTTTGAGCCTCATTCTTGAAGACAAAGCAATCTTCAATTGGATGCCTCACCATACGGTGATACGGGCAATAGTTGGGTTGATTGATCTTGCCGATATCTGTCGGCTTCTTTGGTGTCGGCAGTGATATTAATTGATTATCAAGGCAGAGATCAAAGAGTTTTCGGGTATGCTCTTTTCTGAAAGAATAAGGAGCCTTCATACGCTCGGCCAATGTAGGCGGAGGTATCTTTGGTTCCGGTTTCTTTCTTGAGGTAGTGGGGATTACTACCCCCTTTGTTTCATCACTGGGCAAGAAGTCGATAGTATTGACTTCTTTTGCAAGTGGATTGCTCTCCTTAGGGAGTTTACCCTTTTGAACTGTATGAGTTGATTGCTCGGCTAAGAACCCTTCAATTTCTGCCACAACAATATTCAACTGGTCAAAGCTTCTGATATTTGCAGCCAAGAGTCTCTCTTTAATTGTTATGATGAGGCCTCTGCGGCAGATAATTACTGCATCTTGCTGGATGGGAGGATTATCGCATTGCATGCTAAACTCCCTCTATCTTTGGATGAAGTCTATTGCCGACTCCCCTTTCTTTTGTCTGAGGGAGCATAACTCAGTAAGAGAGACCTTCCTTTCTGCTGTTTGAAAACGATCATAGAATTTTGATTGCATATCAGCCCAGTCGAGAACTGAGCCAACCTTGAGCTTTGCATACCATTGGAATGCGACCCCTGTTAAAGATGTTGCAAAATATCTGAGGAGGTATGATTCCTCAGATGCAAGATCGCCCATGGCAATTGTATAATGTGCCACATGCTCCCGAGGTGTCCCGTGCCCATCATATTTAGGCAACTTTGGGACTTTGGGACATGATTCTGGTAGCTTTTTGAGTTGATGATGTATAGGGAACGGGACAGAATATAAGCCCGTAGCCTGAATACCCTCGCCCTGCTGGGCGAACATATCCTCGACCATCTTCTTTATTTCATGCCTTTGAATAATAGCATTTTGCAATGTTTCTGTTTGAGGAGGCATAATATTGGATGGGTCATTGATATCCGGACCCGTAGCTTGAGGAAGAAGACCAGTTGAAGAAATTGCTGGATTATTTAATGAGATAAATCCATCCGGATGCTGGTTTTGTTGTTGATGTTGAACAGCAACCGGTTCTATGGATTGCCGATGGCTTGAAGTTGCCAATCGTCTCATCTCATTGACGAGTGTGGTCATTTCAGACCGCCACTGTTGCATGACTTCATATTTGTCATCGTCCGCCATTGCATGGAAATTTTCTTTTGTTGGCAAGCTGATGACGGGATGACTGCCAGAGGTAGAAGGTCCACCTTCTTCAAGTCGAATATTTGTTTCTTCAAGGGAGGGAATTTGAGTACCCTCATGCTGGATATCAGTTGGAAGAGAAGCTTGATTAGAGGAGCCAACTTGCCTACCAGGTTGGTGAGTTCTTCTGACGAACTGTCTGATATTAGTATGGACATCTTCTGTGGGAATATTGGGGGTGGCTTCCGCGATTTGCTCCGCAAGTTCGCCCACTTCCCTTCCAGTAGTATAACATGAGAAGATCATAAGTTTGGGCGTTTCCCGAGCTGCCCAAGTGACACGTCGTCTTTTTGACGGACGAGCACTGGTGCTAGGAATTGCCCTTGGCTTACAAAATTCTGGGGTCCACGATATACGGTCGAAGACCGATACGCGAGCCCTGGATTGTTGAGTTGGAATTTCTTTGACTACCCGAGTATTCTCCGGGCCTTGAGGACTGTAGTTTGATTTTCTATATATCCCTTTTCTTTTCCATCCTCTGGGATGTTCAGATCTAGCATATTGAAGAGAGGCATCTTCGGTGTTGCTTTTTCTTTGAATCACCTTTGATGCATCTGCTTGATCTTTCTTGAACTTCTGGACTCTCTTCTTGGGAACCCAGATTTGTTTCAACTTCGTAAAACGCCGCGTCTTTTGCTTGACATCGACTTTCACCATGGAATCTTCATGCTTCGCCCGGAACCACCGTAGAGCTGAGAAGCGGTTCGAGGTTGGAATATTTGGAACATACCTATCACGAGGAGTGGTAGGTGGAGTACCATCAAGGCGCACTCGCACATTTCCAATCATGACGGACTTGCCGGATCTAGAGATGGTAGCGGGCGGCCTTTTGTTCTTTTGGCGTTTATACTGCCCCCGTTGTGATGAAACGGGAGCCACAATGGCAGAAGAGATCATATGGACCGAATAGGTCCGAACTTGAGTTGAATGGGGTTTGCCCCCTTTGACAGCATCATTCTTTACGGGCATTTGGGTGCCCTTGTTGAGAGTAACAGAACGAGCTTTGATATGCCCATTGTTGTTGTGATTCTTCTTTGTTGATTTGTGGGAGGAAGATATTTGAGCAGCTTCCTCCTCCTGATGGGCCGGAACCACTCCCAGAAAGAAAGGGGATCCGACGACTGCAGGGAAATCTCCGAATATGATCGGAGTCGCCAGGTAACCGAACCTGGCATGGTTGTTGACGACGAGCGGTCCATAAGTGACGGCCATCTTCAACAGTTTGTGATTTGTTCCCTTTTTTTTCAAGTACCTTCAAGAGGGAAATATCGGTATCAGGATTTTCATAAAGAGTATGTAAGTCTCATCCTTTGTTACTATGAATGGTGAGAAGAGGTCCCACCGGGCGTGCCAGCTGTTGACACGGGGGAAATTTTCCTTACGAAAATATCGTGGTGAACTGCGTTTATTCGTTTTGGTTCTTTATTTGTGGACTTTTATATCCATTCATTTATTTCACATGCTTTGTATTTTATATTGCGGGGCGTGCCAGCCTGTCTAGCAGACAGAAAAAAAAGGGTCCGCGCGATGCGGAAGAAGAATTTTGGTGTCCGGGGAACGGACGAGTATAGTGTCCGTGAAACGGACAGGTTGTGTCCGCGAACGGACGGGTGCACCGTTTTTAATCTGAACTCCTTGAGTCCCATGTCTATTCTCATCAGGCAATTAGGGTAGCATGTGCTGGACCTCTATCTCCATCGACCGGAATCGATGTTACATTTACATCGAGTTAAAACTCTTGGTATTATTTAATACCAATTTCTAACCCGAATACCATTCATAGTAAAGGACAAAAAAAATACATGCTTCTTCTTAGAAAATCCTGATTATGACATGTTTTTCCTTTCTTTTGATTATTTTGAAATGCTTTTTACTTCGGATATTCCATTTTTGAAACGACTGCCTATTTGGGAGTCCAAAGTTTAATTTCTTTTGAAAAGGGGAGCGGGTATATACCCGTGAACCGATTTGAGGTCTTTCTTCTCTTTGTAAAAGGGTTGATTAGACGTTTTTATTTGGGAAAACATGAGGATTATTATTATGAACGGGTATATACCCGTGGATTTTGATTCTAAACTTGGGGGTATTATAACCCAGAGCAACACTTCCGTATTAGAAGGATGACTGTGCAAATTTTTATATGAGGTTCTTTCACAATGTCATTTTTGAGCAAAGTCCGAGTTTGAGGTAGAGTTTCTTTTCTCCTCATTTCGCACTTGTGCGAGTACAATTTCCGGAGAACATATGGATGTATCTCCATGGAAGTTCTTGTCCCATTGTGATTACTGTCCAAAGTCTATTTCCACGGGTATGGTTCTCGTGGAGGTGCATATGTGCTCCCATTTAGAGTATCTGAGCGCAGTTCTTGTCTTATCCTCCTTTTTCTTTGAATGTGTGTATATTATCACAATCCCTTTTTTTTTGAATATATGAATATGTCTTGGCGAGTCCCCGCTTAGGCAGGGTGTCCTTGTAGTGGTGCATTTATATGGGCGTATGCTTATGTCCATGTGTTCTCGTGAGAAACTTTGTCCAGAGGGATTTTGCCTTAAAGAGATATATGTGTATAAACACAAATTTGCACTTTGTGAATATATTCTCAAACGGTATCTCTATTTGAGCAGAGTATCCGATGGGAAGATGCCTTCATATAAACGGGATTCCCTTTTGAGAAACATATACACAATGGGGCATATTTGTGATTATATAGATATGTTCTCGGGCAGAGTCTCTATTTAGGCAGAGATTCTACTAAGAAAAACATTTATATAAACATGAAGTTTGTGATTATACGAATATGAACTCGGAGGGAACTTTTGTCCGGGCAGGATTCCCCCTAAGAGACATATACGTATAGGCACAAATTTGTGATTTTATGGATATGTTCTTAGGGGAGTCTCCATTTGGGCAGAGTTTCCCCTAAGGAACATATACATAAGAACATAAATTTGTGAATATACGAATATGTTCTTGGACAGAACCTCCGCTTGGGTAGAGTCTCCTCAAGAAAACATATACATATAAGCACAAAATCCACCATCTCAGAGACTTGCTCGATGGGCGGGGAGAACATGGGTATTTAAATACCATGTGTCCATAGAGACTTGCTCGATATGGACGGCATTTAAACCCCGGGAATATCACCCCACAGAGACTTGCTCGATGTGGGGGATGGGGATTAAGAAGGAATGTCGATGACGATTACGCCGACCGCTCTCCTCTCCGCGCCTGGCCTATCGGGCTAAAGAAGGGGATTTGTACCTTCGCACACCAAGCAAGAGGGATTTGAGAATGAGAGAGGGAATGAACAAATGCTCTTTTCTATTTTTCTAGGATTTTTCCAACAGGGCTTCGCCGGAGCAAGTGGAAGACCCAACAGGGCTTCTCCAGGGCAAGTGAAAGACCCCCCTTTCCTTTGGAATAGGGGGGGTATTTATAGGGGTTTCGGCCCCTTTACATGCGGGAGAGGGAGAGCCCCAACCGATGGTGACCTCATGATGAGGTCACCATCGGCTAGGGGAGATTCCCCCTTAACCGATGGTGACCTCATCATAAGGTCACCATCGGTTAGGGGGGTTAACCGATGGTGACCTCATGCTTAGGTCACCATCGGTTAGCCCCTTAACCGATGGTGACCTCATGTTGAGGTCACCATCGGTTAGGGGCTGCCTAACCGATGGAGAGAGAGGGAGGAGAGGGGGGTTTTGTCTATAAATACCCCCCCTACACCCTCATTTACAAGGCCATCTTGCCCAAGTGCTGGAGTTTTTCTTTCTGTCTCGGAGTTCTGTCCGACTTCTCGGAGTTCTGCCCGATCGGAGGGTGCCTTTGCAAGCCTCGGAGTTCTTCCTCGCGCTTGTTCTTTGTACTTGTCCTTCGTACTCGGTCTATAGACCTTGTGCTGCCGGATTTTTCCGTGCTTTGTACTTTGGACGGAGACATGTTCTTCTTGTACTTTCACTTTAACCGGGAATCCGGGCGCCATTTTAAGGACCGGAATTCCCTTGCCGAACTTTGGGGATGAATCCCACGAATAAGTTTGTAACTTAAATAACCTTGGGGTCATTTTAAATCACAACTTATTTGGCCTCTGAGCAGGCTGTTGATAATATATTGTAATCAGGCCCGTTGATAACCGGCATTTAATCTTCATGGCTCAACGACCCTTTTGAACGATTGTCCGCCAAGAATAGGTTTCAACTAGCCAAGTTGCCAGACCACTATCTGGTGGATAATAATTTTTTTACCGATGTAAACGTGTCACACTTTTACCATTCAACAATGACCTAAAATTCTTATTTTTTAAACCCCTAATTAAGGTTTAATTTGAGAATAAAAAAAAAAGATCATGCAATATAATTGAATATACATAAAAACTCTAATCAACTAAAATAACTATATTGGACACTCAATTACATAATAATTATATTAAGGACCTAAAATCCCTAAATTTTAAACCCTAATTAGGGTCATTTGGGGATTTTCAGGGAAAACAGTCCATGTAATGCAATTAAGTCTACCAACAAACTCTAATCAACTAAAATAGTTCTATTAAACACTCAATTGCACATTAATTTCATTCATGGACACAAAATCCCTAATTTTTATACCCTAATTAGGGCTAAATTTGGAGATTTAAGAGAATGAGAGTCATAAACATGTTAAATATGCTATAGATCTATAGCCTATTTAACATTTCCTATTTTTTCAGATTTTTTTAAAAAAAATAAAAAATCTCACCTCACAGAAGAGAGAGAGGAGAACAGAGAGAGAGGAAGGCGCCGGCGGCGGCGGCTTGCAGTGGCGCCGGCGGCGGCGGCCGGCGGCGACCCTCCTCGGAGCTCCGGCGGCGGCGGCGGCGAGGGTGGCAGCTCCGGCGGGGGGAGGGGGGGGCCTTTTTGGCCCTGGGAGTGTGATCAACTCATTCTTCAGGCATAGCTTGAAGAGCTTCCTTGTATGCTCCTTTTTGAAGGAGTAGGGTGTGTTCATGCGCTCGGGCAATGATGGCAGAGGTGGCCTCCCATCTGCCTTCTTGCTTGGAGCGCCGGAGACCACGACTTTCTTTCCCTGGCCTGTGGGGGTGAAGTCCACAACATTGACTTCTTTGCCAGAGGCACGCTCCTTATTTGACTTATTCCTGGCGGAAGCATGCATCGGGTTGTCGGCGAAGAACATTTCAATCTCCGCGACAACCGAATTGAGTTGGTCGAAACCCTTGATGTTTGTGCCCAGCAGCTTTTCACTTATCTCGACCGCCAGACCCCGCCGACAGATGGTTATGGCATCTTCTTGCGTCGGGGGATTGTCGCACCTCATGTTGAAGTCACGCCACCGCTTGATAAAATTGAGTGCCGTTTCACCTCTTCTTTGCTTGAGGGAGCATAGCTTTGCTAGCGATACCTTTCTCTCGGCCGTCTGGAAGCGGTCGATGAATTTCGTCTGAAGATCGGCCTAATCGACGATGGAGTTGGGCCTCAACCTCAAGTACCACTAGAAGGCAGTACCCATCAGGGAGGTTGCAAAGTAACGGAGGAGATAGGATTCATTAAACACCAAATCTCCCATTGCCGTTATGTAATAGGCCAGATGCTCATTTGGCGAGCCCTACCCATCAAACTTCTGCAACTTCGGTGCCTTGGGGCAGTCCGGTGGCAGCTTCTTGAATTGATGGTGGACGGAGTACGACACACTGTATAGATCTACAGTGGCGGTCCCCTCGCCTCGCTGGGCGAAACGGTTATCCACGATCTTTTCAATTATCTGCCGCTGGGCCACAATATCTTCGGCTACGGAGGCTTGGGAATTTATGGCCCGACACGGTTGTTGGCCTGGATCGACAGTGTAGTCGTTGGGTGCGGCCGCCTGCTGGTTGACATCGGGCAAGTCGCCTTGTTGATGTCTTCTCTGAGCATTTTGATTTTCCGTCGGTACAAGGCGGCGTGGCGCATTTGCGCCTGCCTGTTGCCCTCTCTCTATCATGAGATTGGCCACTTCAGCTTGCCAGCGCTGCATAATTTTATACTTGGCGTTGTCTGTCATCGCCTGAAAGGCAGCTCTGGTTGGCGGCATGAAGAACATTTCGGGTCGTCCTCCGTCAACTAGGAGCTGTTGGTCCTCGGATGGAGGCTTGCAACCTCGTCTTCGTCCACTCCTTCAAGGTCCTCCTGGATTTGGCCCGGGAGTGACCTTTGATCATATTCGGGTGGCGGCTCAATGACTAGCCCTTGATTTGAGGGTCCAGTCTGACCGCCGTGCTGTCCTTGAGGAGGTCTTCTGGCAGCACTCCGGGTATACCGGTAAACGGCATCGCTTCCACGACCGGGTTCATCTACCATGGCCACGTCCGTGGGGATGCCGATGGCTCAGCAGGTCCCTGCCGGAAGCATAACAAGTGAAGATTTTCATTCCTCCACCTTCTTCGTGAATCCGCAACACCCTTCGCTTCTTTGGCTTTTGTGTGCCTGGGCGAAGAGCTGTCCCCAGTCTGTTGAAGACTGAGGGGCTCAGCCTTTCGAAAATCGAGACTCGAGGCGTGGGAGCTTTAGAACAACTCATATCCCCCCCTGGGGTGGGTTCCGTCTAGGCGGGGACGAAGTTGGGCTTCCGATAGATACCCCTCCTCTTCTGTCCGTGAGGACGAGGAGGTTCGGGGCTCCGAGCTTTTTCTCACTCGGACTGTGATTTCTTTGGCTCTTTAGCGGACTGGCTCGTTCTTCCTTGCTTGATTTGGCGAGCTTCCTGCTTGGTGACCCACATTTGCCTCATTTTGTGAGGCTAGTGAGGCACCGAGTTGGACGCTTACTCAAGTTGGGATCCTTTTGGGGAATCCCGCTTGCTTTGCCGCATCCCCTGGAGGGGAGCGAATTGGTTGGAGGTGGATACGGATGGGACGCATCTGTCCCGCAGCATGATCGGCTCGCCTCCATCGAGCCAGATACGCACGTCTCCGACGAGGACGGTCTTGCCGGAGTTGGATACGACCGCCCTGGGCTTGTTGCCCTTGCGGCTCTGGCGCTGCCCCCTTCTAAAATAGTTTATCGAGAAGAGTTGGCCTTGACTTGGGAGGGGCTTGATGCCCCTAGCAGCTGTGGGCCTGGGTGCTGCCGCCGACGTCATGGATGGCAAAGTCGGCCAACTCGGAGCGGAGTCGGCCGACTTTGAGTCGGGTTGGCCCCTGTTGACCCGACTTCGGGGGGGGGGGAACACCCACCCACCCACCCACCCACGAGACTAGGTTTGCAAAGTCCACTGTCCGACTCAGCCTGACTCGGCCCGACTCAGCCCGACTCCAACCCGACTCGGGGTCGAGGTCGGGATCGGCTGGGGCCGACCCAGCCACCCGACCCGACTCTACCATCCTTGGCCGACGTTGCTCGGACGACGGGGACCACCCCCAGGAAGTAGGGGGAGCCCACCATGGCAGGAAAGTCGCCAAACACCAGCGGAGTGGTGAGATAGCCACATTTGGCGTGGCTAGCGACGACGAGCGGTGACCGCTGCCATTCGTTTGGGTTGAGGAAGTTGCGGGTGGAGATGGGCTTTTTACGCCAACTTCCGCTCCTTCCGAACCTGCAGTGTGGATATTAGCCATCATTTATCCTATATCGGCATAAGATCTTTTTACGTATGTATGAAATGCAGGAACAGTCCCACCGGGCGTGCCAGACTGTGGAACGCGGAGAATTTTAATTTTAAGACCCGCTCTTGCGGTGGATATATGCAATATTTATCCATTTATGTAGGAAAAATATGTGTGTGCATTATCTATGCATGGGCGTGCCAGACTATTTAAAATAAACAGACAGAAAGATTTGATATTTATGAGGTGCATCGAGTATAGACCCTAAGCCCTCGAGTGTTTTGTATATTTATTCCGCGCGCGTCCATTTTATCCGGCGATTGGGGTGGTCGTGTACTAGATCATTCCCCACCGACCGGAGTCGGTGTTTCATTTATATCGGGTGAAAACCCGAATAGTTTATTAAAAGACCTTGCCGAAATTAGGAAATTATAGATGGCATTTAGGGAATTCACAATTAACCTCAAACATATTTTTATCACATTTGCATATATGTCCTTAATGGGGTGTATGTGCTTCCATTAAGCATTTACATAAGTCGTGCCTTCACATACATGTTATTTTAAAACACAGAAGGACTTATTTACAAAATGTTATGGTCTTATATGTAGACCTGCAGTGCGTCTCCTTCCCACGTCACGGTCTTTTTGTCGGAACACGAACAGAGCACGGACGGAGCACAGGCTGGAAGAGGAAATCGGAGAGGTATTCTCCCAAAACTCCCCCAAGTACAAACTCCTTAGGACCTTCTCCTTTTTTTTTCCAGAACTCTTCTTCAGCTCTCAAGGGTTGGATCTCTATTTCTTTCGAATCCGTTTATCTTAGGTGTTCAAAGTTAGTAAACCCCGAGGCTATTCTCGGGACTTTTCGGTCGTTTCTCGACCTCCCGGGGCTCTTCGGTCGTATTTTGACCTCCCGGGGCTTTTTCGGCCGTATCTCGGCATGTCCAAGGCTTTCTGCCATTATTTGACAATCCCCAGACTTGGAGTGGCCTGCCATAAGTCGGGCCCAGGAGAGCGCCCGCCGTTTCATAGAAACAGCGTGGGTCCTGCTCCACCGGGCCGTGCAAATGGCATGAGCCAAGCCTCTCAGTCATTTCTTGACTTTTCAGAGCAGTTCCGGGCATTTCCGTCATTGATTGACTTTCCTGGATGCTCCTGCCATTTGTCGGCTTATTTGGACTTCTCCGCCATTTGTCGACGTTTTCTGAGAGTTCCCAATCTGTTCAGCTTTAAGTCACGCCCAGGAGAGCGCACGCCGCTTCATAGAAGTGGCGTGGATCCCGCTCCACCAGGTTGGCCAAATTCACGAACCGTCGGATTGTCTTTGCCATTTTCCTCGCCACAGGGACGTATTTGCAATTTTCCGAACAACATGGGTATTCCTGTAATTTTCCAGGACAGCAGGACGTATCTGCAATTTTCTAATGGACAGGGCATATATGTAATTCAATACACCCATGCACAAACTTTACGTCCTCAGGGGCCTTTGTGTAATTTTACATAAACTCATGCCCATATGGGAGTCTTCATATTTCGAAGAACAAACATCCCCTTAGGGAGCTTCATCTCCCCCCGCCTTCCAAAACACCAAAGTCCTCTTCCAGCTCGAAAGGTTCAGCCCAGCCGAAAAAAGGTTCCCTTCTTCATGGCCTTGGACCCCTATTTATAGGGGTTTGAGGGGCCAAGGGGCTCCTGCGGCCCCTTTTGGGGCTTTTGGCGCTGAAACCCCCCCGCTGGGGGGGTGCGCATAGGTTACAGGTGCTCCGTAGCACCCCCTGGGGGTGTCCGGGCGCCAAAACACCCCCGCTGGGGGGGTGGGGGTCCTGCGGCAGGGGAGCTGGCGGAACACTATGCTGGGGGTGTCTGGCGCAGAAACACCCCTGCGGGGGGTGTTCCGCACTGGGACACCTTCGCAGGGGGTGTCCGCACAAGGGAACACCCCCGCGGGAGCACACCCCCGCAGGGGGTGGTTCTTGCGCACAAATACTCCTGCAGGGGTGTCCGGCTGGTTTTTTTGGGGAGTCTGGAGTTTTTTTCTTTTGTTGTTAATTTTTTGTGTCAACAGTACCTAACGTGGTTTTTCTTCCATGGTCATGTTATTCTTGGGCCTTCTCTTTAAGAGCATGTAAGATATAGCACCAGTCTTTACCTTTTTCTCAGTTCTCTCAATGCTCAAGGATTTAATCCATGAAGCTTATTGCTCATACTGTGATATTTTTCTTTTTTCTTTATGATTTTAACAATACTAAATATGTATTGAATCTGTTCTTTGGTAGGCATCATGGCTATGGGTGCCATCAATGTCGCAAGGGGAACAAAATCTTCTAATGAAGAACTAGTGAAGATATACTGTCATTCTGAAAGGTAATTCAAGTAATTAACTTGTTACATCATTAATTACTCTTTTGTATTACATGTGTGAATGATACCCAATCCGACAAGATGCATTCCTTAATATAAAATGAATGACGTGTATAATATTCCTAGTCAAATTCTTACTTTACTCATTGGTTTGACATTTTTTTCTGTTTCACCACCAAGTACCATATTATAGCACCCTGATTAATGTGGGTGTTTTATATATGCACATAACTTGCTCCTTATTTTGCTTTCAAATTGCCTTTTCATTCATGTGATCTGTTAAAATCAGGGAAAAAAGAATCGGATCGCTCCAGGGATTGCCCTGGGCCAATCTGAATCAGATCGGCCGATCTGGAAGTCTGGCAGATCCTGGATCAGCCAGATTAATTTTTTTTTTTGAAAAAAAAGGAGAAAAAAATCGTAAAGTCAGGAAATTTGGAATCTTCCGATTGAGGTCGATCTGGACCCATCCGGACCCATTCAGTCTGGTTCCGGCATGTTCGGCTAGAATTTCTACGATCCAGGGGGCTACCTCCTGGAATCAGATCGGCCTAGATTGGCCGATTTCACATTCCATAGCCCTCATTGGCATTCCCACCACTCCCCCTCAAACTAAGCCTAGACATCTTCCATTCCCATCTTGCCTTAGTTCAATTTGAACAAAAGGGAAAACAGTTCTCTTCAGTCCAAGTTTTTCTCTGATGAACTGTCCCGATCTCCATATTCTTGGTATGATATGTTGAACTGTATTATTGATAATATTTCTCGCTGCTTTGTTGTCACAATTGGCACGTAATAGAGTATAACTGAAACATACAATGAACACATAGGAACACATAAAAAAGACCTCACTACCTTTAGTGGCATTCTCAACAAGATAAGTGAACAATGATTGGGAACCAATTTGTCATATATCTCCATGATTAGTGGTAGTACAATGTGATCTAATGATAATTTCTCACTGATTACGGGAACCTATGCATAGTAGATGGAAAAGACGCCTTGGAATAAAATATAAGGATAATTAATGATCTATATGATTAAAATGCTAGAAGGTGACAGACATTACATTGCTAAAAAAGATTATAGAAAGTTAACATAGCAGAGGTCAATAGGTGCATATCAGGATCAAAATTTACTTGCAGTTGATGTGTGTGTATATCTAATATCTATTGTTGCATAAATTTCTCTGGAAACTCAATGCTAAGGTGACTTGAGATGGTTAACTCTTGGCGTTTACTGTTACTACGTGTTCTTACTCTAGACTTGATTTGGTGGTGGCTCACCTGAAATGATAGTTTATTAGTCTCAAAGTAATGGGCATATATAACAGGCAAGCCCAAATAAATTAGTGTGGACAATTTGCAAATTAAACACATCAGAATTATTCATGGTGGATGAGCCACAGTTGATGATAGATATCAATACCTAGAAGAAGACCTGAATCATGCTGACTATAGAGTTGTCTAAGACTCTAAGTGATGGATTTTGATCTCACATGATCAAGTGCATGCCATGATGTCTAATGCAAGCAAGGGTACCTGTCGACAGATATGTTCTGTCTGTCGACAGCCGCAGGTCATTCTTTTTGGAGTGGTTTAAACTTTAAAACCAACTAAAGAGACTCTTCTAAGAGTTTCTACTATTCCATGAAGGATCAAACAACAGTTTGTGGGTCTTAAGTACATTTCGTTACACATCCTTCATGAAGAAAAGGATAGAATAAAGAGAGAAGATCTTTACAGCAAGGTTTGCTGGAGCGCCGATTCGGGGTGAATCGGATTCACACTGATGCGATCCGATTCGCCCCGAATCGTGCCGAATCGGGTCGATTCGGCTGGAACCGGCCAGGCAGTGTTGGTTCTACCCTCGGTGTGGCCAGATTCGCATGGATTTGATGTTTCTTTGGCTGATTCTCTGTTTAAAACCTCTTGTGAAGAATTTCATGTATAACTGATGATATTTATGCCATGTAATACTACACAAACATCCATTTTCATTCAATTTTATGAGAAAGAGTACAAAGTACAAAGTACAAACATGACACTCAATTGTAAATGAAAAATACAATGAGACTTGTAAAAAGTACAAACCTGAAACTCAAATGCAAATACAAAGTACAATGAGTCTAGTAACCCCAATATCCATGCTGATATGGATCATATGTAACCCATTGGGGCTGGACAGACTCATCTGACTCTGAGGGCAGCTCCCCAATAAGATGATAACTTTTGGTTTGAGACACAAATGTGCGAAATTTATCCCAAGTCATCATGGTGTAGTATCTGGTCCGAAACTCCCTCACAAAGTGGTCCCACACCTCGCATCCAGGACGGACTATCCTCAAACTGGCCATTTGTACATCCTCTATAGGAGCATAAATCTGCTGAACAGGAACATGAACATGAATAGACGGAGGTGGATGAAAATATGGTGCAGGGTAGCCTGTGGTGGCGTAGCCACTATAGCCACTGGAGTAGCCTGTGTCAGATGACTTTGGCTGATAACTATGTTCCCCATACGATCCCACAAACTCATGTGTGCTCATTCTCTCAAAATCAGATATCATAGTGTTATAGCTATCACTATCCACTGTTGAACCTTCTGCACGACAACCTTTCACAAACCTCCGCCTTCTATTGTACTGCACTGGGCCGCCATGATCGGCATCTTGGGTGCAATGGCCACCATAATGCTGCTCCGCTGTGAATACCATCCCACCACCACTGCCCCCTCCCTGTGCACTCTCACCCCCGCCCCCTCCCCTATCTCCATCATTACTGCCGTCCCCTCCCCCATCTCCATCACCTCCCCCTACAGACCCACCCGGTGAACCAGTAGTCATGGAGTTATGGGAGCGGCTGCTGGGTAATCGGGGCGAATCCTCGGAAGGTGTTTCTTCTGCATTTGGATCCAAGGTTTCTAAATCTGCAATATCAAGTGGATCTTCAATAGAGGCAGCCATTTTTTCCCTTTCTTGGATCTCCAGGAGAACCAACTCTTCTTCTTTTATGCTGGGGCAGTTGGCTCTCGTATGACAAAGTCTTTGGCTGGGCCACATGCTTGACCTATGTCCTTCCCCTTTCCTTTCGTAGGTTGGGATGTCGCCACTGCCTTTCCTTTTGCAGCTTGGGATGGAGCAGCAGTTTGCGTATGTGACCCCTTCCTTCTTGGTTGTGAGGAAGCAATTGCAGGTGCTTCTCTCATAGACTGTGAGCGGGCTGTAGGGCCTAGCATCAATCTTTCAAAGTGCACATCATCATCAACGTTTGCACCACCTGCAATACTCCCCAACATCACAAATTATGGTATGGACAAATACAAAATAATGAATGAACATGTTTAACAAATGATAACTACTGTCTCACCTGTAGAAGGCATGGCACGTTCCATTCGTAAGTCGCCAAGAAGATCCACCTCATCTTCTTCTTCGGCCCAAAATTGAGAAGAATGTGGTTGTCTCCCTCCTCCCGCATCTCCATGTTCTCCCTCTTCCTCTTCTGCAGCTTCTATAGCCCTAGCTAAAAATGTGTTTGGACGAGGTGGATCTTCAAGATCATCTGCCTCCTCATCATAGTTATCAAGGCGTCAAGGCGAACCAAGGCGTTCACGGGGTCCCTAAGCGCTTAGGCGCTTAAGCGTCTGCTTAGGCGTCGCTTAGGCGACACTTAAGCCACCAATTAAAAAAATCTAAAATACATATTTCCTAATATACATAACATAATAAAATATATGAAAATTATAAAAAAAATTCAGAAGCATGAAAAAAATTGCAGAAAATTAAATTACAGAAAAATTACATCATATTTAATAAGCATAATTAACCAAATAAAATTGTGACTATGTCACTGTAAGCACAGTGACCACAGTCATGTGACTGTGTCACTGAGAGAGGGAGGGAGGGAGCAGGGACTGGGAGATGAGAGAGTGAGAGAGGGAGGGAGGGAGCAGGGTCCTCATCTAACTCGTACTCTCCCCGCTCTGTGGTCGCTCGTGCAACCCATGCAACCATTGAGTCTTCATCATCTCATAGGAACCCAATGTCAACCGGATCATACTCCACCTCCCCCCTCTTTGGATCTTATGTTAAATGTTTCACCCTCAACCTCATATTGTAGTGCACATACACCAAATTATCCAACCGCCTATGTGACAACTTGTTCTGGACTTTGGTGTGTATCAATGCAAAGGTGCTCCAGTTTCTCTCACACCCACTCGAGGAGGAGCTCTGTGACAGGATCTTCACTGTAATTTTCCTCAATATGGGTGTCGAGTGCCCAAAGTTGAACCACCAATCAGCTGTAAAAAAAATTAGTGTTACTCAAATAGTCAATCGTTGAGTTTACTAATATCCAATAAGGAAAGGGAAAACACATTACCGCCGTCAATGCGGTCCCGATTAGCAATGGCGGATGGCTCCGCAAAACTCCCAACCTCTCGAAAGCTCTTCATCTGCCGCAATGAAATCCATTAGCAAAAAATTTAAACTTGTAATTGACATAATGTAGAGAGATTAATGCTCGCCTGATCAATAGCATCTGCTGCATCCAATGGACTCCTTGACAGTCTTTCAATAACCCGAGTAAAGGCGGCCGTCAAGTCATCATCGTACGATAGCTCCAACGCATAATGGTAAGCAGGATGGAGATAGTAAGCTGCAATGAGGGTATAAAATAAATTAAATGATTGTACTAAAATCAAAACCAACTTGAAGTACATTTTTCTCACCCGCCATATGTAGATCTCGACTTATTTGTCGGTCCCACCGATCCTCAACAACGTCCAAGACCAAGTGTGCATAGCGAGGGGACACGTCACGGATCTTCTTCTTCGCAGCTTCAATTTTTGCATAAACCCACCCTATAGTTGGTTTCCTATCCCCATCAACCACCCTCAAAACCTCATAAAGAGGTTCAATGATTTACACCAGCTTGAATACTCGGTCCCAGAAATTAGCGCTGCAGATGATCCCTTCAACCTCTTTACCATCAGAAGTCCCTACAAAAGTGCTCTGCATCCATCTGTCTGTCCTAAACATACGTTTTAGACCAAGGTTTAAAAACCCGGGGATCGGGATCGGATCGGTCGGCCCAAAACCGATCCGACCCGGCGATCCCGACCCCGGCTCGGCCGAGCCGGGCCGAGCCCGGCTGAGGCAGGGGTGGCTGGATCGGCCCATTATACAGGTGTATATCTTATACAGGCTGAGTTCAGGCCTTATTTACCTGAATATCATTTAAGTAAATGTTATTATTTGTAGTTTCATTTACTTAAGATATTACATATAAATAAGGAAGTACCCCCCATTTGAATCCAATAAAAATATCAAAAAAATCATATCTCTTACCAATAAAAAGTCAACTCTCCCACCGAAGAAGAAAATCGTGATTTCGTTGATTTTAGCGAAATGTTAACTTTCTAATCTCTCATAATTTAGCCTATCTAAAAATTTGATAATTCAAATAAACTATATGGAACACTAAAAATCCAAAGTCCGGTAAAAAAAGTCAAACGTGCATATGACTTCTCCAAGGGAGTCACTCTCCTACTGACAGCACTTAGTCTGCTTGAGACCTCTCAGGATTTGGTCAAATTTAAACTATCATCACTCAAAATCATGAGAATTGTCACTTTCTAATTTCTTTTCAATTAAAAAGTGAAAAATCTCATGAGTTTAGATGATGATAGCTTAGGTTTGACCAAATCCTGAGAGGTCTCAAGCAGACTAAGTGCTGTCAGTAGGAGAGTGGCTCCCTTGGAGAAGTCATATGCACGTTTGACTTTTTTTACCGGACTTTAGATTTTTAGTGTTCCATATGGTTTATTTGAATTATCAAATTTTTAGATAGACTAAATTATGAGAGATTAGAAAGTTAGCATTTCACTAAAATCAACAAAATTGCGATTTTCTTCTTCGGTGGGAGAGTTGACTTTTTATTGGTAAGAGATATGATTTTTTTGATATTTTTATTGGATTCAAATGGGGGTACTTCCTTATTTACATGTAATATCTCAAGTAAATGAAATTCAGGTAAATAAGGCCTGAAATCGCAGTGGACTTGGCCTGAACTCAGCCTGGGATTGGCCTGGACTCAGCCCATGACAAGGTTGAACCGGATCGGCCCGGCTCGGGCCGATCCGAGGCGGATCGGGCCGGGCTCGGCGAGCCGGCCGAGCCCAGCCGAGCCGGTCCGATCCGCATGCAAGGACAGGCTAGGTTACCCCGGCTCGGATCGGGAGGCCCAAAACCGAGCCGACTCGGCCGATCCGATCCCGATCCGGCCGAGTTTTTGAACCATGTTTTAGACCATCTTTGTGCTTTAGGAGGCTTTGTAAGGCAATGAAATTAGTTGCAAAGCGTGTGATGGCCGGTCTCAACAACTCTCCACCAGTAGACTCCCTCATCCATACCAGAACAACATGATGATTATAAATGTACCTTGTGATTTTCTGCCCAGCCTCCACGACCGTCCTCACGGGTTGCAATGTGCCAATCTCTTTCAACATCAAATCTACACAGTGTGCTGCACAAGGAGTCCAATAAAGATAGGGATAAAGAAGCATCAACTCCTCCTCTGCCTTCTTGTATGCAGAGCCATTATCGGTCACCACCTGCAGAATATATTGCTCTCCTATCTCATCCACAACCTTCCGCATCAAACTCAAAATGTATTCAGCATTGTGCACTCTATCGGATGCATCAACAGATTTGTGGCGTCAAAAGCCTGTCTCCACCTGCAACCTCAAATCAAGCAAATGGCAGCGGTCACATACGGCCCGCTCGTTGTCTCCAGCCACACGAAATGTGGCTACCTCGCCACACCGCTCATGTTTGGTGACTTCCTTGCCATGGTGGGATCCCCCTACTTCCTAGGGGTGGTCCCCGTCGTCCAAGCAACGCCAACGGCGGCGCCGAAAGCCACAACAACCAGGGGCATCAAGCCCCGCCCAAGTCAAGGCCGACTCTTCTCGGTTAACACCGTCTCTTGTGTCGCAGTCCCGAGAAGACGGGGGCAGCGCCAAGACCGCAGGGGCAGCAAGCCCCGAGCAATCGTCTCCAACTCCGGCAAGACCGTCCTCGTCGGAGACGTCCGCATTAGGCTCGATGGAGGCGAGCCGATCATGCCGCGGGACAGAAGCGTCCCCACTGTGGCAACCTCCAACAAATTCGCTCCCCTCTAGGGGATGCGACAAGACAAGCGGGACTCCCCAAAAGGAGCCCGACTGGGGCAGGCGTCCAGCTCAGCACCCTAACAGCCTCGCAAAATGATGCAGATGTGGGTCACTAAGCAGGAGGCCTGCCAAATCAAACAGGGCAGAGCGGGCCAACCCGCTGAAGAAATCAACATCCGAGTCAGAAAAAGCTCGGAACCCCGAACCTCCTCGTCCTCGCAGACAGAAGAGGAGGGGCGTCTACCGGAAGCCCAACTTTGTCCCCACCCAAGCAGAACCTACTGCAGGGGGAGACGCAAGTGGCACTGAACCTTCCGCACCTCGAGTCTCAGTCTTCGAAAGACTGAGCACCTCGGTCTTTAACAGGCTGGGGGCAGCACTCCGCCCAGGCACACAAAAGGCTAAAAAGTGAAGAGTGCTGCGGACACCTGAAAAAGGTGGAGGGATAAAGATCTTCACCTGCTACGCTTCCGGAAGGGACGTGGTTGAGCCATCCGGCGTCCCCGCTGGCGTGGCTAGGGTAGATGAACCCGGCCGGGAAGGCGAAGCTATCTTCCGATACGCCTGGAATACTGCCCGAAGACCCTTTCAAGGACATCAAAGCGGTCAGGCTGGACCCTCAAACAAGGGGCAAGTCATCGAGCTGCCATTTGAGCATGATCGAAGGTCGCTCCCGGGGCAAATCCAGGAAGACCTTGAACGAGGGGAAGAAGACGAGGTCGCAAGCCTCCATCTCGGGGATCAACGACTCCCTGTTGACGGAGAACAACCCGAAGTGTTCCTTATGTCGCTGACTAGAGTTGCTTTTCAGGCATGGTTTGTCATGGCGGGGCGAATCGGCCCGATTCCCCCGAATCGGAGCGGATCAGGGGCGGGCCGAGTTGTGATCCGCATGGATCCGCCACCCGGCCGCGAATCGAATGGATCCGATGCGATCCGATCCGATTCCCCGATCCGCCACGATGCGATCCCTGATTCGCCCAGAATCGAGGCGAATCGGGTCCGATTCGCATGATTATTATATATATATATATATGATATTTATGTATGTGTGTCAGGCAGGGTTGTGAGGAGTCAGGATCCTCTTCAAGCAGGGTTGTCAGGATCCTCTTATTTACCTGAATATCATTTAAGTAAATGTTATAATTTGTTGTTTCATTTACTTAAGATATTACATGTAAATAAGGAAGTACCCCCCATTTGAATCCAATAAAATATCAAAAAAATCATATCTCTTACCAATAAAAAGTCAACTCTCCCACCGAAGAAGAAAATCGCGATTTTGATGATTTTAGCGAAATGCTAACTTTTTAATCTCTCATAATTTGGTCTATCTAAAAATTTGATAATTCAAATAAACCATATAGAACACTAAAAATCCAAAGTCCGGTAAAAAAAGTCAAATGTGCATGTGACTTCTCCAAGGGAACCGCTCTCCTACTGACAGTACTCAGTCTGTTTGAGACCTCTTAAGATTTGGTCAAACCTAAACTATCATCATTCAAACTCATGAGAATTGTCACTTTCTAGTTTCTCACAATTAGAAAGTGAAAAATCTCATGAGTTTAGGTGATGATAGCTTAAGTTTGACCAAATCCTAAGATGCCTCAAGCAGACTAAGTGCTGTCAGTAGGAGAGTAGCTCCCTTGGAGAAGTCACATGCACGTTTGACTTTTTTTACCGGACTTTGGATTTTTAGTGTTCCATATGGTTTATTTGAATTATCAAATTTTTAGATAGACCAAATTATGAGAGATTAAAAAGTTAGCATTTCGCTAAAATCATCAAAATCGCGATTTTCTTCTTCAGTGGGAGAGTTGACTTTTTATTGGTAAGAGATATGATTTTTTTGATATTTTTATTGGATTCAAATGGGGGGTACTTCCTTATTTACATGTAATATCTTAAGTAAATGAAACAACAAATTATAACATTTACTTAAATGATATTCAGGTAAATAAGAGGATCCTGACAACCCTGCCTGAAGAGGATCCTGACTCCTCACAACCCTGCCTGACACACATACATAAATATCATATATATATATATAATAATAATCATGCGAATCGGACCCGATTCGCCTCGATTCTGGGCGAATCGGATCGCATCAGGGCGGATCCGATTCGCCCCGAATCGGCGATACGTCAAACCATGTTTTCAGGCGATGACAGATGACGCCAATTATGAAGCCATACAGCACTGGCAGGTTGAAATGGCCAACCTCATGATGGAGAGGGGGCAACAGGCAGGGGCAAACGTGCCACATCGTCAGGTGCCGACGACAAACCAAAATACTCGGAGAAGACATCAACAAGGCGACCTGCCCGATGTCAACCCGCAAATGGCCGCGGCCAATGATTATACCGTCGATCCGGCCCAACAGCCGCGCGGGGGCATAAACTCTCTGGCCTCTGCAGCTGAAGATATCGTGGCCCAACGACGAATGATCGAAAAGATCGTGGATGACGGCTTCGCTCAACGAGGCGAGGGGACTGCCACTGTGGATCTATACAGTGTGCTATTACCCCGTCCACCACCAATTCAAAAAGCTACTGCCAGACTTCCCCAAGGCACCGAAGTTGCAGAAGTTCGATGGACAGGGCTCGTCAAATGAGCACCTGGCCTATTATATAACGGCTATGGGAGAGTTGGCATTCAGCGAATCCTATCTCCTCCGTTACTTCGCAACATCCTTGACGGGTACCACCTTCCAGTGGTATTCGAGGCTGAGGCCCAACTCAATTGTCGACTGGGTCGACCTCTAGAAGAAGTTCATCGACCGCTTCCAGACAGCCGAAAGGAAGGTGTCGCTAGTAGAGCTATGCTCCCTCAAGCAAAGGAAAAGGGAAACGGCACTCGACTTCATCAAGCGGTGGCGTGACTTTAGCATGAGGTGCGACAACCCCCCGACGTAAGAAGATGCCACAACCATGTGTCGACGGGGTCTGGCGGCTGAAGTAAGTGAAAAGCTGTTGGGCACAAATATCAAGGGCTTCGACCAGCTCAACTCGGTCGTGGCGGAGATTGAAATGTTCTTCGCCGACAACCCGGTGCATGCTCCCTCCAGAAACAAGCCAAACAAGGAGCGTGCTGCTGGCAAAGAAGTCATCGCTATGGACTTCACCCCGCAAAGTAAGGGGAAGAAGATCGTGGTCTCCGGTGCTCCAAGCAAGAAGGCGGAAGAAAGACCGCCTCCGACATCATTACCTGAGCGTATGAGTACGCCTTACTCCTTCAAAAAGGAGCATACAAGGAAGCTCTTCAAGCTATGCCTGCCTGCCTGGAGAATGACCTGATCACACTCCCGGGACCAAAAAGACCAGGCGAAGTGGATAAGGTGAACGAGCCGAATTATTGCCTCTACCACCGCATGCTGGGGCACTCCATCGAGAACTGTTGTCTTCAAAAATGAAGTACAGAAGCTGATCCAGAGCCGCCTCATCTCAATGCAAGGCAACTTGGTTGACCCTCCACAGCCCCATGATTGGGATCAATCAAAGCAATCGGCCAACGTCATCCATGTCAATGCGCCGATTCCCGATCCGGAGGACCCCGAGGCGAATCCATGGGACTCTCAGTCCACGAATAGGCATGAGAACCATCATTTCTCGACCCCTGGACAGAAATCGTGGTCGGAGGCAGTGCAAAACTTTGAAAGGCAGGTTCAATCACTGCGGCACGATCAACGCCAAATGCTGATATACCTGAGGAGCATGCACGAAAGCCTGACCGCCCTCCGACAAGGACTCCGGACTCCCGGTGCCTGCAACCACGCCTGTGCCCCCAACTCGTCCTCCATGCGGGGGATGGCTCTCGGAGGAGTCTTCAAGCCCGTCTTATGATGAAGCCACTGGAAGGTTATATTCTTTCCCGCGCCATCGGACTCTGGCACTTTATCGCACCTGCCTTCGAGCAGGGCTATTAGGCTGTCAACCGCCAACAAGCATCCCGCCAAACTATTGTATATACCATCAACTTGCGGAACATGACCTGGAGGACTGCCACGTCTTTAAAGACAAGGTTGAAGCATGGGTCAACCAAGGGGTCATCGACCTGGGCAACGCTCGCGTCGATCCGCCGCAACCTCATGTCTGCGAATGGGTGGACCACTCAGTTGACATTGTCACGCATACGGTCAACGTCATCCAGCCGCCTGAAGTCTATCCAGTGGTGGCATTCACATTCCCGGAGCCGGGAATGGCGGAAGCTGGCTCCTCCAATGCAGCCCCCACCCTGTCGTATCCAGGGTGGCGAATCTCCCACCAGAATCGCTTTGCAACTAGAAATATTGGGAAGATTTTTGAAAAACTTATGCGGGAAGGTTGTGTAATGGCACACGACCCGCCGCCAACATACACGGAGAGGGAGATAAACCATCCCATGTACTGTCAGTACTATGCCATGCTGCTGCATCCCACAGACAGATGTCCAATTGTCCGAGATTGCATCAAAACCCTCATACAAAGGGAAAAGATCGACTCGGAAGGCAATTCCATGGTCTTGAAAAAGTCCAGAGAAGCAGCCCAGCGAGAATTTGAGCAAAGTGACTATATGTACTTTGCAAATCTCAAAGCCCCTGAAGTTGATGAACAGGGGTGGCTTATATCGCCGACACGGTCTCCAGCCAACACCAAAAACCAGGCAGAAGAAGTTCCGCAGCAACCTCCTCAACGAAAGAAGGGGTCTCGATGACATCAAGTCGCATCTCCTCATGAACAAACTGCAGGAGGTACAAGCTTGGGGCAGCACTTCGAAGATATATCCCTGAAAGAGGAGCCCGTCTCGGTGTACAACCAAGAAAGCTGTGTCCGACGTGGGCATTCTCGACCCGCCGCCAAACAAAGCAGCGGGATCGAGGCCCAGCCGGAGTCCTCACAACTTCCCAGGCGGCAAGAAGAAGACCGCAGGGGCAAAAAGCCGGTGATGGAGCCAGCTGTCCAGGAGCCAGGCCCTTATATGGCCGAATTCCAAGAATTGCCGCTTGAGATAATCGAGCAGGCAATCAACTCCACCTTTCAGCATCAGCAGGATGAAGCCTGCTGGACCACGGTGGCCCCCAGGATGCGTGTCCCACTGACGTTCCTTAAAAAGGGAGGGTCGCATAGCCGTCCCGGCCGAGAGAATGCCTCTCGATCAGCCGCACAAGCACAGAAGCTGTCGCCACTCAAAATGGCGCAAGCCATATGGGAGGACAAACGTACTCAACTAGTACACAAGATACGCCGCCAAGTGCGTCCGGTCCGGGAGCTGCCTCGGGTTCCAGCTGCTATCCCGAGGCGCACAGTGGTACTTGGCGCCATCCTCCAGGTCCACAGATAGCTGCAGATAATCAGCCGGATCACGACTGTCGGAGGCGAACCCGTTGTTCAAGCAGAAGGGTCCGTTATAGAAGAATCGGATCCAAACATTGCTCTGCACTCTGACCGTCCCCTTTGAAGCCTTGGGACATCGCTTCTTGCCACACCTGGCCAGGTCCCGTCAAACCTTCAACAAGTACCGAAAGCTGTGCGGCAAGATGTAGTAGCCGGCGCCCGAAGTCTGGTCACGGTGGAGATCGTCCAAACACACCTCCTCGTAAAATTGGCCGGAAATGGGGAGCCCGGAAATCCTGTGGAAGGCCCACAGGTCAATGCAAGCTTCTCCCTCTGTTGTGCCGAAGGTGTTAAACCTCCGGTTAAACCTCTCCGCCAGGGCCTGCAATAGCCTAAAATGGCACGGATAGTCATGGAGGGCAGCAGCGACGGCGTGAAAAATCCCAACCTGGTTCAGCAACTCCCGATATTGGTGGAGAACCCCCATCAGCCATTCTGTCGCGCCGAAACGGAAGCGGTGCGAAGAAACAACGGACCACCGATCGTACCAACTGGCGGCCTCTCCGCTTAAAATCCGGTCAAGGAAGCACAACCGGTCGTAACCTTCCTGTACGAACTGGGGGCCCGCAGGCAACAAAAAGTGCCCGGCAAAAGAAGGACCGGTCTTGGGTTGCCCATGCACCTCCCACAGGCCTTGCGCAAGCATAACCTTTCTGACGGGATGAGCCGGCTCTACGCCAAACAGCCCCAGCTGGCCTGCATCCGGAAAATGCGCTTGGGCGGTGTAGCTAAGAGGGAAGCTGGCATGGTGAAAGCCGCACGTCCCCATCATGCTATCGCGACCGGCCAGAATGGCTCGCTCCAATGAGACCCGCTCGGTCACCAGAAGCTCAGCGGGACCCCCCCAGCCGGCGGGTATGAAGCTCTGAATGAACGGGAAAAGGTGGTTGTCCAGAGGAAAGTGCCCGGGATAGTCTTCCCCCCTCGGATAGCGGTAAACTCGGCCGGATCGATCTACTCGACCAAGGTCCATTGTGCCCTCAGGCGGTGAAGGCTCCTCCAGAGGCCCCACGACGCACGTCCTAACGCCACGGTCAAGCTGATCCAAGTCCTCCCTCCTTATCGGATGAAGGGTAAAGGAGGGCATGGGGACGTCCGTCCGCCGAACGTTGTCCTCCGACCGACGCGACGCCCTACTGCTCTCCCCGCGACGCCCGGTGGAGCGAGACATCGTCAACCCTGCCATATAAAAAGTTCAACTGTCAGAAACGAAGACGTTGCAACGAAATGGATAAGTACAAGTGCGGAAGAAGAAACACATTTAGGAGCAGCCACGGGATATCCGCCGTCGCCTTCGTCTCCGACGGATATCCTGTGGGGGGCATTTGTTGAACCCAAAAAAATATCGGGGTTTAAACAAACCTCGGGTAACAAATATGCCCGGAAGGTTACAAGGGCCCGGAAATAAACTCCGGTCTGCCCCACTCGAACACCTGAGATAAACGGGTTCGAGTCCGCACGTCTACCCGGAACGATCCGGAGTATGACGTTCGAAAGGCATGCCAACGGCGGAAACACGTACCCCAGACAGTCAAAATCTGACGTCTGGACCCGCTTTCAAGATCGCCCACGACTCGGATGCGTCCGAGAAAGTCAAATGCATGTGCCCTCCGAAAACGGAGTCAAACGCACGTGAAATGGACAAAAACGCACGTCGAATGCACGTGGGCACGCGCTGCACGTGCCGCGAACAACCAGCAAACTCCCAAAAAATTCTCTTGGAGATGGCCAGGAGAGAGGGAGGCCCACCCCCTTTTATAGGGGGGGGGGGGCAGCGCTGGGCCAGCGGGGATCACCACCCGCCAGGCCAGGCGGGGTTCACCCCCACCAGACCAGCGGGGTGCACCCCTGCCGAACCAGCGGGGTGCACCCCCCGCCAGGCTAGGCGGGGTGCACCCCCGCCACACCAGCGGGGTGCACCCTCGCTGGACCAGCCCGTTGGTCTGGGGGGCCTGTCCCCTTGGTCTGGCGGGCCTTCCCTTGTGGTCTGGCGGGCCTTTCCCTATGCGGGGCCCACTGGTTTGGCGCCCCTTTGGTCCGGCGCCCGTACCGTGCACCCCCCGCCGAACCGGGTACCCCCGCCAAGCCACTTGCTGGTTCCCCTATAAATAGAGGGGCAGCCCTCCATTCGAAAGAGCGCGCATACCTGAAAGCGATAGAGCGCGCACACCTGAGAGGGAAAGACCCCGCATCTCGGAGAGAGGAAGTCTCTGGCACTCTGCAATAGCTCCCGGGCCTCTTGGAGTTTCGTCCGAGCTCCCCTATGAAGCCCCGTCTGTTCCACGAGCAACGCCGGGCCATGCCGTGCACTGTTTGTGTTGAGCTACCGCAGGTCAAGACCCGGTACTTGATGTTTTATGCATAAGTCCTCCAATGTTTTAAAATAAACATGTGTAGAGGCATTTCGTCCGACGGAGGCACAAACACCCGTTGTCGACTCAAATATGAATACCGTGATATGTAAACAATCCGACGAAGGCACAAACACCTCGTCGTTGATGCCAATGTAACCGTGACGTATTGTAAACGCCTAACGAAGGTACAAACACCCCGTTATGAGCGTACATGTAAGTCTCACGATTGTGTAAAGTCCGACGGTGGCATAAACACCCTGTCGTCGACGTGCATGTAAATGACATACTCTGTAAACGCCTGACGGAGGCACAAACACCCTGTTGCAAACACAAATGTAAATGTCATGAATACATTTGAGTATATCTGTGGAAATTTATTTTGTCATCTATTTCTTTTAAATCTTGGCATAAGGTCTTTTAACAAACATATCGCATCGAAGGTGTTCGAGTTTTTACTCGATATAAATGAAACACCGACTCCGGTCGGTGGGGAACGGTCCAGTACACGACCACTCCAATCACCTGAAAATACGGACGCACGCGGAAAAAATGAAATGAAATGCTCGAGGGCTTCAGGGTTTACACCCAAGGCACCTCAAAAAAAAAAAAAAAAACTCTCTTTGTCTGTTTCCTGTAAACAGTCTGGCACGCCCGCAACGAGAAATATATAGAGCCTCCGAGGCGAAGAGGAAAAGATAAAACCGAAGAGAAAGAGATAATTCCGCGTTCCACAGCTCCTCAAACAGCACCTCACCGGAAGGTGGCTGGGCAGGCCACTGCCAACAGCTGCCAGAAGTAAAAAGAAAGAAAACTCAGCACGAGGCATAAAAGATGTGCTTATGAAGCAAGGCTGGGGAAGAAGCCAAAAACTACAAAGGTTCAACAAGAAGGTCACTAACCCGGCACACCCGACGGCACAGGAATATCCTTGCCATCCTTCTCAGGGCACGCCGTCTCTCCGGCCCCCTCGGTGGTCGCCCCCTGGCCCTGAGTCTCCGGAAGGTGTAAACGCTCCCCGGCTAGAAAAAAATCAAGCAGGTTAAGCACATAATGGCGGAAATGGCAAGAGGTATGAGAAGCACAAATGGAATTTTTCGACCATTCAAAATACCCGGCAAAGGCTCGTTGGTTCCCGGGAGGGAAGAGGCGGCCGCAGCATCGCAAGAAGTAGTCTTTGCGCTAGCCGCACCTGTGGTAGAAGGAGGGCTAGCAGCTGCTGGACTCGCCTTCATCAGTTCCACTATAAGGCGGACAATATCTACAAAAAAAGGGGAAGAAGGGATCAAACACCAGTTATGGAGAGCCTAGTATTCTCCGTTCTGAAGGGCCAAAACGCTGACAGGACGAATGTAAAAGCTTGCCCTTGGTGGCAGAAATTCTTACCACTGCTTTCCCCACTTGTCCTACTGGGAATCTCACCCTCCTCAGGCGGGGACGCGGTGGGAAGCTCGGCCGTGGAAGAAATCGCCACTGAGATAAAAAGGCGAGGTCATTCGCCGCATAAAAGAAGAAAAAGCGGTATAATGACGAAGCAGAAGGCCAAAAGGCACTTACTAACACTATGGAGGACCTGCGGCCAGGCCCTCTCGTCGGACTCAACGAAATTGAAGTCCGAATAGCTAGGCAGGTCCGTCTCCGGCCCAGAAGTCCGGAGATCATGGACTGCCTGCAACGAGGCTGACCCCTCACCAACGGACACAGGCACATCCGGGCACCCCACACCCTCGCCGACGATGATGTTTGTCGGCGCACGTCCTGAAAAAAAGAAGAGGACAAAGGGTAAGAAATTGTCAAATCCCATACGACATTAATAAAGCTGGGAGATGACGTGGGAAAGGCGAATGTTCGTCCTACCCTACTCAGTCGGGGACGCCCGAAATTATAATCGTCATCGGCCAGGGGGATAGCATCGTCACGCGGCGTGGGCGTAGCCCCGGCCGGATCCTCGCTCCCCGGAGTGCGCGAAGCTGCAAAAAGAAAGGGGAAGAAAGAGAAAAGGGTATAAGTAAACACCCTAAAGCTTGGGCATCCCCATTAAAGAAAAAGAGGGGCGCTGAAATATTGAAAGAGCGGGAAAAGGAAACCAAAGTCACCTGCCCCATCTGAAGGGGAGGGTTTAGAAGCCCTCCCACGGGTAGACGGCTGCAGAGGACCAGCCTCCTTACTCGCGCGACGCTTC
Organism: Colocasia esculenta; assembly: GCA_014218235.1. Classification (NCBI taxonomy): domain Eukaryota; kingdom Viridiplantae; phylum Streptophyta; class Magnoliopsida; order Alismatales; family Araceae; genus Colocasia; species Colocasia esculenta. Next base: position 25,402,304 of record CM024759.1, read on the forward strand.
CGGTTATAAGAAGCGTTCTGCTTCTGCTTCGCCGACAAAGTAATGAAGCTCGCTGCTCAATAAAAAAGAGGGCTTAATCAGCATGGCAGAAGCGAAAAAAAAATGAATGTAAAGCAATCATATAAAAGAAGGTTGCGTACCGCTCGGTGCAGGAGAAAACCTTGGCAGAAGCACCACCTTCTCGGGTGGGATCTTCACAACATTTCCTGCCTCAACACGGCGTCCCAGAAATCCAGTAGCTGTGTGCCACCCTCGACTTGGCTGATGAACTCAACTGGTCCGACGCGGGCGATTGAGTGGCGGATGTGCCTCTCCCACTCCCGCCATAAATCATTATTGAAGCTGCCTGGGAGAATGAGGCTTGAAAGTGCTGCGTTTGTAGGATATCCGCAGTCCAGCAAGAAGTGGCGCCACCACGAGTAAACACTCGATGGTGCGCTGCTACCACTCGAAGTCGACAGGCTGCTGTCTGGACGTACCAGGGGCTCCAAGGCCCCTACATAAGCCTTCCGATTGATCGGCCCAGAAGTCTGCACCTTCGAACTCCTGGCGAAGAAACGACGACGAGATCTGTACCGCAGGCGCGTCAGCCCTAGTCAACCGTGCGCCCTCAGCCTCCTTAATCCGGCTGGCATACTCCCAAAACGCCTGGTTATGCTGGAACCACCACCGCGCATAAAAAATGTCCACTTGCCCCTCCCTCTACTGCTCGGGTATAAAGCACTCGAGCATAGGGTCGTGCCTGGCGAAGTAGCACCACCAACTGGAGGCCACCAGATGCCGGTCCTGGCTTTTGTACAATCTGACAGCCAAGGCGAAGTCGGCATTTGGAGGAACAGCCTGGTCATACCCAAATTGCTGGCGAAACGGCACAGGTAGTATGGTTCCAGAAATAAAGGCGCCCCCTTTCGAAGAAGAAGAACGATGGGGCGGATGCAGCAAAGCCAGTCCTTGCAAAAGGACCCGCTGGAAGCAGCACTGTAAGGCAGGCGGTAAATTCGCCGCTCGTTGCTCTTCTCGGCCAAAGGCCGGAAGCCCCGCGAACAACAGGCAAAATCAAGTCCTGGCCGTCCCACTGCCGACACAAAGGAAAGTCGCCGTCGCGCCCCGGTCAACTGCTGATGAGAGTCCTAGCCCGGGCGGTTCCGGAACATAAAGAACAATGGCACCGAAGGGTCGTTAACGCCGACACTCTGGCATAGCTCGGGCAATAGAAGACTGACCCAAGCGCTCAAATAGTATGTCGCCAGAGTGATACTCCTGTCACGGGGGGGAGGGAATTTCTACATCCACAGCATGGTTTTCCGGATCGCCAATTCGGACTGAATCGGGTTTGTCTTGATTTAATCCGATTCAGGCGAATCAGACCCCATGTATATAATATATATATATATATTTAATATAATATATATATTATATATGTTTATAATGAATATATATTACATATATATATATATATGTAAGATATATACATACATATGTGTAACATATGTATGCCAGATATGAGAATGGGCTCAGGGATTCACATGGGATTACATGGAACTCATACCTTATCTACATTTCATATCATTTAACATTTACTTAAGGTATTATATGTAAATAAGGAAGTACCCCATTTGAATCCAATAAAAATATAAAAAAATCATATCTCTTAGCAATAAAAAGTCATCTCTCCCATTCATGAAGAAAATCACGATTTTGGTGATTCCATCAAAATAACGACTTTCTATTCCCTCATAATTTGGTCTATTTAAAAATTTCATAATTCAAGTAAACCTAATAGAACACTAAAAATCCAAAGTCCAGTGGAAAAAGTCAAACGTGCATATGATTTCTCCAAGGGAGTGACTCTTTTACTGATTGTAATTTGGTCTATTTAAAAATTTTATAATTCAAGTAAACCTAATAGAACATTAAAAATCCAAAGTCCATAGGAGAGTCACTCCGTTGGATAAATCATATGCACGTTTGACTTTTTCCACCGGACTTTAGATTTTTAGTGTTCTATTAGGTTTACTTGAATTATGAAAATTTTAAATTGACCAAATTATGAGAGATTAGAAAGTCACTATTTGATAGAATCACCAAAATTGTGATTTTCTTCTTAGATGAGAGAGTTGATTTTTTATTGGTAAGAGATATGCTTTTTTTAATATTTTTATTGGATTCAAATTGGGGGGGGGGGTACTTGCTTATTTATATGTAATATCTTAAGTAAGTGAAACAATAAAATGATATGAAATATAAATAAGGTATGAGTTTTGCAGGGTTTTTGCCGACACTTAAAGGTGTCGGCCGAATCATATACGCATCGGGCGAATCGGGCCCGTTTTGCCCCGATGCTGTTCGATTCGGCATGTTTGCATGTGAACCAGCCGAATCATGGATCGACTTTACCGATTCGGCCGAATCAGGCCGATTCACCCCGATTTAGGAAACCATGGTCCACAGTAACCATGCGACGTGGAATCTCTATAAATATCTTTTGATGTGTATGTTTTGATCACAATTATGTCAATATTCAGTTTATGAGATCTCATACACGGATGTGAACTTTTCATGCCTACGTTGTGGTAAGAAGAGAAGATAATGAAGAGAGTACGAGGGAAGAGACATATTACAAGAGTCGCTATGCAGTGCACAAAACGCACCTCTCCCTCCCAAACCATTTATTAGTTAAAAAAAAAATGCAAAACAAAAGTCTAAAATGCTCTTATTACTGTTAAAGCAGGGTCCACATGAGTTAATGATCTATCTTAATGGATATGTGTGCACTATTTAGTATACTCTAACTCAATCTGAGCATAGATGTCTTGTATGCATATCTTACCCATACTGAATGAAGCTGAACACATCGGCCACTTGATCAGTAGTACAGATATAAGGCAGAGAAGTCTCCACCGTCAAGTCTTTCTCAAATAAAATTCCTGCTGATAAATGGAACCGAGGGTGAGACGACCAAAATATAATGCTGATGAATTTTCCTTAGTTAAAACAGCAAATATTTCCTCTGGTTTTTCTAAAGTACCTTTCTGATGTTCACTACTTTATTGCAGTGTCGCACTTGTGGTGGATAACCCAACATTTTTTAATCGGCTAGCTGAGACTCTATGTCCAAGGGCAGGGATAAAATTTGTCGTACTTCTCTGGGGTGACAAATCACATCTAAATAAGCTATTACAAGACATAACAGTTCTTTGTTACGATGAGATCATAGACTTGGGGCGAAAGGGTCGTGATGCACTATTGTACTCCATGGAGAGAGGTAATGTCATCATCCTTACTTTTCAAGTTTTTATCTCCCAGAGTATCAATGAAGAGCCAAAATTAGGTTATGCAAATCTCGATTATCCTTCATGCATGATATGCTGATCATAGAGATTATATATATATATATATATTTATATATATACACGGGTACAAGTATATATGTGTGTGTATATATATGTATGTGTATATATAGTTATATACATGTAGACCATATATATTTTTATACATGTACACATGTACAAGTATATATATGTGTATATATATGTATGTATGTGTGTATATACATATAGACTATATATATTCTCTATTGGAATTTGATTTTTGTGTCCTTAAATGTAGAAAATTAATAATAGAACTGTACTGTCACTTTTTTGGGTTGTCACATCTGATGGAATCCCTCAGAAAAAGAAGCCACTTCAATATATATATATATATATATATATATATATATATATATATATATATATACACACAATATGTATATCTATACATATAGTGTAGCACCCCAAAATTTCAGTAATTGGAAAATAAGAGATAAATCGAAAAATGACCATTTAAAACTAGTAAAAGACATACGCACCATTATCGTATGTGCAAAAACATGTCAAATTTTTTTTGTAAAAATTATGATTAGACTTTAAATAATATTTTCTAATGATCCATAAAGACTTTTGGGCCAAGAAAAATGGTTTGGGCCAAGTTTAAGAATTATCGCAACTTATTGTCGTAATTTGAAAATAAGTCAAGAACCTATTATCATATGTATTAAGTATGGTCTAAAATAGAAATAAAAATTATGGGGAGATGTCGGACCCGGAAAATTTCATGAGAATTTTATGGGGTTTGAACTTGATTATTTTTTTTACTTTATTTATTTTGCGGGGCGTGCCAGCCTGTCTAATAGACAGAATTTGAAATTCGCGCGATGCGAAGAGAAAGTTTTATGTCCAAGGGATGGACAAGTGCGCCAATTTTATTTTGAACTTGTTTGTTCCGCGATTTTATTTTATCAGGCGATTAGGGTAGCATGTGCTGGACCCCTTTCTCCATCGACCAGAGTCGATGTTTATTTACATCTGGTTAAAAGCCCTTGATGTTGATTTACATTAATTTTAACTCGAACACCATTGATAGCAAAAGTCGAGGTTTATTTTTCTAGAAAATGATAACACGGTGTCTTATTTTTATTGGACGAAATGGATTTTTGTTTTTGAAAAGGGATGTTGTTTTGAAAAGAGCATGGACTCCATTTGTGAGTTTAACATGCAATTTGAGGAATGAGCGGGTGTATACCCGAGGATTTATTTGATGTTTTGAATATATTGTGTACTTGAGCGGAGCTTCCGTATAGGCAGAGTTATTGTGCAAACACACGAACATTTATTTGATAAACATATGACCGTATTATTTTAGGGCAGAATCTCTGTATGGACAGAGTCTCCCCAGAAAATACGAACATATGAACATATATTTTGTGGACATGATCTTTAGTACACAATTGTCTATTGCTTGGAAATCATATTGGCCATAAATGAATGAATGGAATTACCAGAAACCATTGGAACTTTGGTTCATAACCATGCCTGTGCAAATAGGGCCTAGTCTGGTCCTAGGAAGAGCACCCGAAATACTTATAAATCGCGAGAGTATATGATCCATTGATGTGTCTGGCAATCACCTAATTGAATGCAAGATTGATCTTGGTAATTTTCAAATTGTTATTGAATGATTGATTGATTGATTGATTGAACTGTTATATGTGAAATGGCCAAATCTATTGTACATGTCATCATTATTGAATCCAATACGTCATTGTCCATTGGAATTCTATGGAATTCAACTTGAGATATCCATTGTACATGTTATTGAATATTGAATCTCTTCCATTGATAAATGTTCGTATTGTCATCCACCTTATTGTTAATCGTTCCTTCTCACATGAGAATTGTCATTGGACTTGTTATTGAATCGTCCTTGTACACGTTATATCTTGGAATTGTCCATATCGTTATTGTCATGAGTATTGCATATTAGAACCCTACCGGTTAAATTGATTAATTCACGTAAAGTATGCCCGCACCATGAGATGTACATCCTACTGGGCGTTAGTACGCTCACACCTGCTTTCCTTAACCTTTTCAGGTGAGGACTATGAAGACAGAGAGAATGATGGGGCTAGGGAAGAGTGAAGAGCTTCTCAGAGATACTTGTCCATATAGCACGTCAGCCAATAAAAGAGTCTGTAATAGTTAGTTTTTAGTTTTTACTATTCTTGAGTCGTATGTACTTTGAAATACAATAATGGGCCCTATGTTTGGCTCTGATTATGCAAGGTTTTAAGTTAGCTTTGTTGTAAATGAAATAAAGAGTTATTTGCTGACATGATTATTGTCTTAAATCTTTTGTTATACTTAGATGTCTCACTGAATTACTCGATTGTGATACTCATACTTGTATCGCTCACGCTCTCGATATTTATTTCCGCTACTAAATTTCGGGACGTGACACCACTCAAGTCTTGGAGTTGTCATGAAATGGCAGAAATACCTGGACATGCCAAGAAATGGCCGGAAATTCCCGAGAGGTTAAGAAATGACTGAAAAACCCCAGGGAGCCAAGAAATGAGAAGTATATCTCGTAAAGTCAACAAATGACTGGAAAGACCTCAAGGATGCCCGAAAATCACGAAAGTGTCCATAAAGGATACAAAATGGTAGAAACCCGAGAAGACCACTTAAAGGTCCCATCACAGTCAGAAGGATGATGGTGACCATCAAGAAAATACATTGGGCGGATGTGGAACGCGGAAATATCTTTAAAAATGCTTTTTTTGTTTTCACCTCAGAGGCTTTATTTTTCGGGCGTGCCAGACTGTTTACAGGAAAAAGACAAAGATTTCTTTCGCGAGGTGCATTGGGTGTAAACCCCGAAGCCCTCGAATATTTCATTTCATTTTTCCCACGTACGCCCGTATTTTCAGGTGATTGGAGTGGTCGTGTACTGGACCGTTCCCCACCGACCGGAGTCGGTGTTTCATTGACATCGAGTATAAAAACTTGAACACCTTCGATGTGATACGTTTGTTAAAAGACCTTATGCCGAAATTTAAAGGAAATAGACGACATATAAATTTCCACAAGCATGCTCGAATGCATTCATGGCATTTACATTTGCACTCCCAACGCCCAACGGGTGTTTGTACCTCCATGGGGTCTCTACAAGGCATACCATTTACATTTACGTACACGACGAGGTGTTTGTGCCTCCGTCGGGCGTTTACACAATACATCATAGACATATGCGTCCACAACGGGGTGTTTGTGCCTCCGTTGGATTTTTACATGACAAGATGGTCACAATGGTGTCAATGACAGGGTGTTTATGCCTCTGTCGGACTTTACACAACATTGTACTTGCATTTGCGTCGACGACGGGGTGTTTGTGCCTCCGTCGGACCTTTACACATTGTTGTGTTTGCATTTCCGTCGACAACGGGGCGTTTATGTGGTGAGGACACCCGAGCCCGTGTTCGTTTCGACCCGGCGTACGTTTATCGTCGGAGGAGAGTCCCAGATTCGACATCGACATCCATTTGGCTTGAGGACTGATGATTGGCTTTGTGGATGTATTTTCTATCTTATTTGAGTCCTATTGTGAGTGTTGGCCCACTAGGGGCCGGTCGGCTAAAACCCCCTCCTTGGTCAGCAAACCGTCCAGGTCGACCAAGTTAATCCTTTAGCCAACAAACCCCTAGAAGGTCGGCTAAAACCCCCTCCTTGGTCAGCAAACCGTCCAGGTCGACCAAGTTAATCCTTTAGCCACAAACCCTCAGAAGGTCGGCTAAAACCCCCTCCTTGGTCAGCAAACCGTCCAGGTCGACCAAGTTAATCCTTTAGCCAACAAACCCCCAGAAGGTCGGCTAAAACCTCCCTCTTGATCAGCAAACCATCCAGGTCGACCAAGTCAAATCCCCTAGCCAAGGTTCCTCAACCCCGCTTCGGATTCTAAAAAAAAAAAGAAAAGAAAGGGGACTAAAGATAGAGATGTCCCAGCGGACTTGGTCGCTCCTCAAAAGGGGTGCCCGAGGGTAAAAATGCCCAAAATCCAGCTGAGGTGAAAACCCGAAAGGGCGCCTCAGGCAAAAATGGATCACCCCTCAACGTGAAAACCCGAAAGGGCGCGTTGGAAAAAGCTAGAGGGGGCTGGCTTCTGTGAAAACCCGAAAGGGCGCAGGAGTCAGTAATGTGAAAAAAAAAAATCAATCAAAATCAAAATCAAATCATCACTTATCAAGGTAGGTTTCGCGCGGCCAGTAAACAAATGCTAGGCCGGGCCCCTATTCGGCTTGGTAGGTAAACCGAAATGGTAGATCAAGCCGTTTCCCTTTAGCCAGAAAACCCCAAGAAGGTAGGCTATCCCTTTTGACCAACAAACCTCTGCGGTCGGTCAAACCAAAAACCTTAGCCAGAAAACCCCAAGAAGGTAGGCTATCCCTTTTGACCAATAAACCTCCATAGTCGGTCAAAACCTAAAACCCTTAGCCAGAAAACCCCAAGAAGGTAGGCTATCCCTGTTGACCAATAAACCCCCATGGTCGGTCAAACCCTAAAACCTTAGCCAGCAAATCCCAAGAAGATAGGCTATCCCTTCGACCAGTCAAACCTCCGTGGTCGGTCAAACCAAAACCCTTTAGCCAGCAAACCGGAGTGGTAGGCTAACCGAGATTGCTTTAGCTAGCAAACCGCAATGGCGGGGCTAAATCCGAATGGGAAATCCCGTGACCAATTGCCCCAGGGTCCGGCCCCGGGCCCTAGCAAAAAAAAAAGAAGAAGAAAAAAAAAAAAAAAAAAAAGGGGGACTAAAAATAGAAATGTCCCTGCAGACTTGATCATCCTCTAAAAAGGGGATGTTCACGGGCAAGAAGGCCTCACACCCAGCCGAGGTGAAAACCCGAAAGGGCGCCTCGGGCAAAAATGGGTAACCCCTCAGTGTGAAAACCCGAAAGGGCGTACTGGAAAAAGCTAGAGGGGGTCATCCCCGGCGAAAACCCGAAAGGGCGCTTGGGATGGTAATATGAAAAAAAAAATCATCATCATCAAATCAAAGTTGGGTTGCTGGACAGAGCCCCGAGAAGGCCAACCCCAGCACCCAAAATGTTGCATCAGATCTTGAGGAATGCCACAAATGCAAAATTCAAGCAAAAGATGCCGAGAGCAGACCTGGGAAAAGCCAATAAGGCAAATCTCAGGGAGAAGAAATACAAAATCAAGGTCAAGGAGCAAATCCAGAAAAGGCAAGCCTCCCCGACTAAGGATCAAACTCTGGTTGCTGGACAAAGCCCCGAGAAGGCCAGCCCCGGCACCCAAAATGTTGCGTTAGATTTGGAAGAATGCCAGAAATGCAACGTTCAAAAGACATCGCGCGAACCTACCGGTCCGAGAAACCGAGTAGAGCGCAGGACAAGTCAAGCCAAGAAACACGGCGTCCAAAAGGAGGAGTCCCAAATAAGACCCTCAAAAGGTTACCTGAGTGCAGACGAAGATTGCAACGATGTCAAAGAAAGGCATTGGCAGTAATCTAAAGTTTGTCATTCCTCGAATACAAGGTGCCCGAGACAAGCCCTCGGGGTAGCTGATGAAATACATACATCGGCTACAAGCAAAAAAAAAAAAAAAAAGAGAACTACACAGCCCCTCCTCTCCGAGAGTCCGCCAAACTGGCCTGGAGAGCAGAAAGTGTGGCCAAGGAATCCGCGTACTCCCGCTCTACGGCAGCCACCTCCGCATTGGCCACTGCCACCTCCTCGGCTAGCACAAGAGACGCGGCCTCGTGCTCAGCCAGGCGCGACGAGACCTCCTCAAGCGTCCGTCAGAGGGTAGCAATGTCCGCATGGCAACTAGCATGGCGGGCACTCAAAGACTCAGCACGGCCGACCACGCCCCCTCTCCGCGAGCGAAGAGCCTCGTGCCTCTGCTCCGCCAAGGCAACCTCTGCCGCAAGCTCCTGGGCCCTGTGGCGAACAGCCTCCTCGTGCCTCTGCGCCACCTCGCTCCAGAGTATGTCCACGGCGGCCATCCAAGGGTCTCGCGGGCAGCCCATCAAATGGTAGGAGACTGTACTCCTCTCCAGGAAGTCTCGCACCACGTCGATGGATGGGGGGCTGCTCTCCTCCATGACAGCACGCGCGGATGATATATAGAAGTCGAGCATTCCCTCGGACCCGTGCACTCGACTCCTCTGTATGGCGTCGGGCCAAGAAATGCCATGCCCCGGAAACGAGGGGGGCCTCTCAAATGTTGGCTAAAGGATTAACTTGGTCGACCTGGACGGTTTGCTGACCAAGAAGGAGTTTTAGCCGACCGGGCCCAACATGGGCTTTGCTATTTTTCTGTTATTTATTATTACGAATTTTGCTTAATTTAGGTCCCAGGGTTATGTTGGTCTTTATTAAGTCTTTTGAGAGTCTTAGGGTTTAAACCCTATATATATGTGTCTTGTAAGCAACAAAGGATTAGTTGATATTATTGAGAATTAAAGAAATCCCTTTCGAGCCGTCACCTCTCTCTCTTTCTTTCTCTCTGCGTTTTTCTCTCTCTGCTTCTCCCTCCTCTCCCCAGCGAAACCCCATCCCCCCGCTTCTTTCTTCCTCCTCCCCACCACGTTCCCCATCATTTGGTATCAGAGCCCAAGCGGTCCGTCGGTCTTCCCTTTCCCCGTCCGCGCGCCTGCGAGCCGCGCAGGCCGCGCCCGCCTTCCTGCATCCGCGGACGCACGCCGGGTAGCTCGCACCCGCCTTCCAGCACCGCGGACGCACGCGTCCCCCACGCCCCTGCCCGCGTCACCCCACGCCGGCGACCCCACGCGAGGCCCTCCACCCCACGCCCCTGCCCGCGTCACCCCACGCCAGCCGCCCACAGGGGTCGCGCATCCATGCGAGCCCCACGTCACCCCGCCGTGCCACTCGCCAGGGCCGCTTCCGGACCCCCCGACCGCGAGCCCGCCCCGTGAGCACTGCGCGCCAGCCCTGCTGCACGACGCCTCCGCCCTGTTCACGCACCCGGGTCGCACGCCCCTGCGTCTGCGGACGCCAGGTTCCCTGCGCGACCGCCTCGCTCATCCTCGCCTACCCCGGTCTCTACGGATCAGTGGGCCATCCCACTGCCAACTGCACAGCGCCTGGATGAACTTACACGACGTGCTGAATGCCGACGGAGAGCACCCCGTTCACGTCTACCTTCCGGCGCTACCACACGAGGCGTTTCAACCGCGTCGTCCACGTACGCCTCCGCGTCAGCATCCGACGCGACCAGTTGTCTCACCTCCTGCGGTGCGAACCGTAGAGTCCGTACGACGTGTTTTTGCTACGTTGAAAATCGCACCGGACAGAGACAGCGAGACACAGCCCCACAACAGCGGACGTTTGGCTTCGACTTCGTAAGCGCGATGCGCGTGTGTACACGTTTCTCGATGGACCTCGCTTTTCAGCGAGTCGGTTAGCGCGTAGTCACACGTCTCTCTCTCTCACTTGCTTTTCTAGTATTCGGTTAAATTTGCCGCCGTGTGTGTGATAGGTTACCTAGCTAGCTAAATAATGTGTCACTGTCGTTTGTGAGTCGTGAGTTTCCTCGTTGTACTGGTAGAGACATTACATGTGGAATTAATTTCATATACATTGTGGAAGTTCACACTGGTGTTTGACTTGGCATTTTGTAGTGCTTAACGGACGGTTTTTCGATCATATAGCTTGCACGCCTTAGTCGTAGCATTTTCTTGAAATTCATCTTGTGACGCAATTTGCTGCAAAAAAAAAAAAAAAAAAATCAGAAAGTAGTCACAGCAGTATATATATATATATATATAAAAAAACAAACCAACAACACAACAAAATTTCATCCAACAAAAAGAAAGAAACAAAGAAAGAGGTGCTCTTAGTGTGTCAAATTCTCATGTTTAACTTCTGTCTCGTTCATTGGGGTAAGTCCTTGTTTCATGCCCACACGTAGCGGTGCTGTGTATCAGGTCACCTCTCCTATGTCAGGTTCACATCCAGCCATGTCGGGGTCACACCTACCAGCTCCAGGGTCACGTACTGAAAATCCTGACGTCCAGGCCTTGACCGAGTTAGTGTACAAACTCAGTGAGGACATTCGTAGGATGGACCATCGTTTAGCAGAGAGTCTCACCGAGTCTGGTCGTACCGTCCAGGGGATAGTTGGTCGTATTGCGGTACTCGAAGGGGCCGCCCGTGAGCCGAGGCATGAACAATTGGTGGACCGGCCACAACCGCAACGCCCCCACTCCCCCGGGGTTCCCCTTCCCCGAGCTGCCCGTGCTGCGGATCGTCGGGGTCATTTAGGGGACTATGACCGTGAGTCGTTTGGTGAGGAGGTGGGTGAGACTCCTCGAGGTCCTGTTGCCCCGAGACACCGGATATATGGTCATAGACATGACCCAGAGTTTGAGGATGAGCGGTGGGCCTTTCGTGAGCGGGATCAAGATATCCGCAACGCCCGCCTTGAGGCTCCCAGTTTTGACGGATCTTTGGAACCGCAACATTATCTTGACTGGGAAGCGCGGATGAACCGCTACTTTGAGTGGATGGGTATGTCTGATCTTCGGCGAACCTTCTTTGCCAAGACCATGTTGAGGGGACGAGCCCTCACTTTTTGGACCAGCCTGGAGGATCGTCTTGCTCAACGATATGAGGAGCCCATTGATACTTGGAATGAGATGAAAGTTCGGCTGCGCGAGAAGTACGTCCCTTCGACGTACAGACATCGGTTGATTGATCGGTGGCAGAATGTCTCTCAGGGATCTCGGACAGTGTCTGAGTATATAGATGAATTTGATGATCTCCTGTTGAGGTGTGGAGTCCGCGAGGAGGGTGCACTAACCCTTTCTCGATTCCGGAAGGGTCTTCGTCGCGTCTATCAGCAAGAATTATTCCGCCAACATGTCACCGACCTTGACCACGCCTATCAGGTGGTGCGAGAGATGGAGCAGTTTGAGCTTGAGCAAGCGTCCCCACCTAGAGTTAGACCCACTTTCCAGCGTCATACCGATTAGCCTGTTGCCCCGGCTTCTTCTCAGAGAGTTCCTCCTTTTCGGGCTCCTGAAGGGCAACGCCAGAGGGAAGTCGCGCCCGCTCTGCCACCTCCTCCTGTTCGTTCCCTTCTTGGACCTCCACCTCTCACTCGGGAGGACAGAGGGAAGGCGCCCATAAAGGAAGCTGCTCCTCAGGAAGGTAGCTCTCGCATCCGATGTTATAATTGCCAGGGTATAGGGCACATTACTAGTTCTTGTCCACACCGTGCCCTAGCTATAGAGAGCAGTGTTCCAGTGGACTCTTCGCCACCGCTCGTGGATGTTAGTTATGAGGCTGAGGCCGACTTGGCGGATGAGTATTTTCTGGAAGAGGAAGTGAATGGCACCAGTCAGGCCGTCAATTTTACTGAAGCTCCTGGGGGAGAACGGCTTGGGGTGGTTCGGTGCATCTTTGCCCGACCAAAGGAGACGGATGACTGGCGCCGCACTGCTATTTTTCAGACCTACTGCCGTCTAGGTGGCAAGGTTTGCCGACTCATCGTTGATAGCGGAAGCTGCATCAATGCGATTTCCACTAGTACGGTTGCCCGTTTGGGCCTGGCTACCGTGGACCATCCCCGCCCATACCAGGTGTCTTGGGTGGACACTACTTCTATCCCCATCCATTTGAGATGCCTCGTCCCGATCCAGCTCCACTCTTATGAGGCTCAAATCTGGTGCGATGTCTTACCCATGGAGGTTGGGAGCGTCATTCTGGGCCGACCATGGATTTATGATGTTGATGCCACTCTTTATGGTCGCTCCAACACTTGTGTTTTCGAGCATGGCGGACATCGCATCACCATTCATCCAACCCAACCAAAAGGTTCGCCATCTCGAGCTTCCCCATCTCCTAACATTCAGGCCAGCCCCGCTACCCCTTCCTCTAGCACACCCACTCATCTTCCCGCACCACCACCTAGTAAGGCATCTGTTTCGCACACCCAAAGGGTGCGCACCCCCACTGTTCCCACCTTACAGCTCATTACTGCTAGGGAATTTGAGGAAGAGGTTCAGGAAACCGACGATGTATTCGCCTTGCTGTTGCGTATTAACATCGTTCAGTCGGATGCTGAGGCAACTGATGAGCAATCTGCTGAGGTCATAATCCTACTCCAAGAATTTGCGGATGTGTTCCCCGAGGACTTACCGGATGGCTTACCTCCAATGCGTGGCATTCAACATGCCATTGATTTCATTCCGGGTTCCTCCCTACCAAACCTGCCTCATTACCGCCTCAATCCAATAGAGCTTGCTGAACTCCAGAGGCAGGTCGAAGCCCTCTTACGGCGCGGCTACATTCGGGTCAGCACTAGCCCATGTGCAGTACCCGCGCTTCTTGCTCCCAAGAAGGATGGCACCTGGCGGATGTGTGTAGACAGCCGCGCCATCAACCGCATTACTGTTAAGTATCGTTTTCCTATTCCCCGTTTGGATGACATGTTAGACATGATGGCGGGGGCCACTGTATTTTCCAAGATTGATCTCAAGAGTGGCTATCATCAGGTCAGAGTTCGACCTGGTGATGAATGGAAGACTACTTTCAAGACTCGGGATGGGCTCTACGAATGGTTGGTTATGCCCTTTGGGTTATCCAACGCTCCTAGTACCTTCATGCGGCTTATGACCGAGACCTTGCGGCCTTTCATCGGAAAATTTCTTGTCGTCTATTTTGATGACATTCTCATCTACAGCCGCACTCGGGCAGAGCATTTGGAGCACTTGCGTCAAGTCTGCCTTACCCTTCGCCAGGAGAGCCTATATGGTAATCTCAAGAAATGTGCTTTTGTGACCGATCAAGTGACCTTCTTGGGGTTCATTGTATCCAGTGATGGGGTCTCTGCCGATCCGGAGAAGATTAAGGCAATAGTTGACTGGCCGGAACCCCAAACTCTTCATGAGGCGCGAAGCTTTCATGGCCTCGCCACTTTCTACCGCCGATTCATTCGTGGGTTCAGCACGGTCACCGCTCCCATTACGGACTGCCTCCGGAAGGGCAATTTTATGTGGACCAAGGCAGCCAACATGGCTTTTCAGGAACTCAAGGAGCGAATGACCCAGGCACCCGTGCTTCGGCTTCCTGATTTCTCTAGGGTGTTCGAAGTTTCGTGTGATGCATCCGGAGTTGGCATAGGAGGTGTATTGAGTCAGGAGGGACACCCTATCGCCTTCTTCAGTGAAAAGTTGAATGACGCAAAGCTGAGGTACTCCACTTATGATCGGGAATTTTATGCGGTAGTCCAAGCTTTGCGGTATTGGCGCCATTATTTGCTCCCGAATGAATTTGTGTTGTACTCAGATCATGAAGCCCTCCGATTTCTCCAGGCCCAAAAGAAGCTCAATTCCCGGCATAGTCGATGGATCGAATACCTCTAGGCCTATACTTTTGTTCTGAAGCATAAAGCTGGCGTGGAGAATCGAGTGGCCGATGCACTAAGTCGGCGGTCGAATCTGCTTTCTATTGTCCACACTGAAGTCATGGGGTTTGAGAAGCTCCAGGAGAGCTATGCGGAGTGCCCAGATTTCGGTCCCATTTATTCTACCCTTCAGTCTGGTCCCTCCCGAGAGTATGAGGACTATGTTCTTTACGACGGATTCATTTTCCGAGGCGACCGACTGTGTATCCCCCGGACATCTGTCCGTGATTTCTTGGTGTGGGAGATTCATGCGGGGGGCCTAGCGGGTCACTTCGGTCGGAACAAAACCATTGAGCTGGTAGAGTATCGCTTCTTTTGGCCCAGTCTCAAACGAGACGTTGCCCGCATCGTGGCCCAATGCCGCACCTGTGCCACGGCTAAGCAGCGCAAGCAGAATACTGGGTTGTACACTCCTCTACCAGTTCCCGACCGTCCTTGGCAGGATTTGAGCATGGACTTTGTCCTCGGGTTGCCACGTACGGCTCGTAGGCACGATTCTATCATGGTCGTGGTGGATAGATTCTCCAAGATGGCCCACTTTCTTGCATGTGCCAAAACTTCAGATGCGTCTAGGATTGCCCGTCTCTTCCTGGGTGAGGTTGTCCGTCTGCATGGCCTTCCTAAGACCATTGTCTCAGATAGGGATGTTCGTTTTGTGAGCTATTTTTGGAAAACCCTTTGGCATCTTTTGGGGACCAAACTCAAGTTCTCAACAGCTTATCACCCCCAAACCGATGGTCAAACGGAGGTTGTCAATAGGAGTCTGGGAAATTTGTTGCGTTGTCTGGTGGGTGACCATGCGCGGAACTGGGATCTGATCCTACCTCTGGCAGAATTTGCATACAATAACTCGGTCAACAGGTCTACAGGTATGAGTCCCTTTGAGATAGTCTCAGGTTATAGACCTAGGCAACCCATAGACCTTGCTTCCCTGCCCCCACACATTCGAGTTTCTGAGTCAGCTGAGTCCTTGGCCGAGCACATTAGGAGTCTGCATGAGCACATCCGTCAACAAATTGAACTGAATAATGAAAAATACAAGAATGCAGCAAATTTACATCGTCGCTTCCGTGAGTTTCAGGAGGGTGATTACGTCATGGTACGGGTTAGACCCGAGCGGTTCCCTTCGGGAGTCGTTAAAAAGCTACATGCTCGGGGAGCTGGGCCCTTTAAAGTACTCAAACGTGTTGGGTCCAATGCCTATGTGATTGAACTTCCAGATGATTATGGCATCAGTTCCACATTTAATGTATCTGATCTGGTTGCTTATCGAGAACCGACAGTGATTCCCAGTGAGCCTTTCGAGCCTGATTCCACCGTTGTGAGTGAGCCACCTCCCGAGCGTCCACCTACAGCCTTCACTGCAAAGCGGCGTGAGCAAATTGACCATATACTGGATGAGCAGGTCATTACCTCCTAGAGCGGCGACTATCAGCGCTATCTGGTTCGTTGGAAAGGCAAGCCTCCTTCTGAGGACACGTGGATCACACGTGAGGAGCTGCAGCGGGTCGATCCAGATCTTTTGGAGCAGCGTCAGAGCGCCCTGGACCTGTACTCGACGGGGTCGAGTTCCTCCCAGGCGGGGAGGATTAGTGAGGACACCCGAGCCCGTGTTCGTTTCGACCCGGCGTACGTTTATCGTCGGAGGAGAGTCCCAGATTCGACATCGGCATCCATTTGGCTTGAGGACTGATGATTGGCTTTGTGGATGTATTTTCTATCTTATTTGAGTCCTATTGTGAGTGTTGGCCCACTAGGGGCCCAACATGGGCTTTGCTATTTTTCTGTTATTTATTATTATGAATTTTGCTTAATTTAGGTCCCAGGGTTATGTTGGTCTTTATTAAGTCTTTTCAGAGTCTTAGGGTTTAAACCCTATATATATTTGTCTTGTAAGCAACAAAGGATTAGTTGATATTATTGAGAATTAAAGAAATCCCTTTCGAGCTGTCACCTCTCTCTCTTTCTTTCTCTCTGCTTCTCCCTCCTCTCCCTAGCGAAACCCCATCCCCCCGCTTCTTTCTTCCTCCTCCCCACCACGTTCCCCATTGTTAGAACGCGGATTTTTTCTTTCGAATTTTATTTTCTCCTTCTCACATCTCTCTTCTGAGATGAAGAATTTTTTGTGGGTGTGCCAGACTGTTTACGGGAAACAGACAAAGATTTATTTTACGAGGAGTATTGGGTGCGAACCCTGATACCCTCGAATTTCATTTCATTTATTTTCCGCGTGCGCTCGCGTTCAGGGCGATTGGAGTGGTCGTGTACTGGACCGTTCCCCATCGACCGAAGTCGATGTGTCATTTACATCGAGTATAACACTCGAATACCTTCGAATGCGTAATGTTTATTAAAAGACCGTATGCCGAACTTTAAAGAAGAAAAGGCAGATGACAAATAAATTTCCACAATTTTATTTGAGCAAGTCCATGTCATTTATATTTATGACATTAACATTTGCGCCTTTAATGGGGTTTTGTACCTCCACTGGGCGTGTATACAACAAATCATGTACATGAGCGTCGACGACAGGGTGTTTGTGCCTCCGTCGGACGTTTACATGGTAAGGAGTACATTTTTGTTACTAGTGGGGTGTTTGTGCCTCCACAAGGTAACATGCCTCTACGTATGTCTTTTGTGACACCGGAGGACTTAAACAGGAGCCTCGACGTGTGTCGTTTTATGACACCGGAGGACTTGAGTATGCGCCTCGACGTATGTCGTTTTATGACATCGGAGGACTTAGAACATGTGCCTCGACGTATGTCGTTTTATGACATCGGAGGACTTAGAACATGAGCCTCGGGGGTCCTGTAACAACCTGTGACGTCTCTATGAGGCGAGCGCAGGAGGGCCCGGCCACGGAGACACAGCACCAACGGGTGTCAAAGACCTTCCCCGACTCGTGCGGCCTATATAAGCTCACGCACGGACTAGTTGAAGCGGTTTGAAGGCGCGATGTGGGGGCGCGGCGTTTTCCTGGCCGAGAGTCGCCTTTTTTTCTGGGCTGAATCGCGTCTCTTGTGAATGGGGGTATGCCCCTGGCGGGGTGTTTGTGCCTCCACCGAGCAGCATTGCCTCTACGTACGTCGTTTGATGACGACAGAGGACTTAAACATGTACCTCAACGAGTGTCGTTTTATGACACCGGAGGACTTAAACATGGCCTCGACGTGTGTCGTTTTATGACACCGGAGGACTTAAATCATGGCCTCGACGTGTGTCGTTTTATGACACCGGAGGACTTAAACATGGCCTCGACGTTTGTCGTTTTATGACACCGGAGGACTTAAATGAAAACGCCGGGGTCATATGACAACCTGTGGTGTCTTCTCATGGACGAGCGCAGGAGGGCCCGATCGTGGAGGATAGAACACCGACAGACGCCAAAGACTTTCTCCCCCGTACGTGCGGCCTATATAAGCTCGCGCACGTAGGGCTCTCGGCGACTCTCGGCGAGACGCTCGCTGCGTTGCTCGGCCTCTTTCTTGGCTGGCCTCGTTTTTGGGCAGAATGGCCTCTCTTTCAAATGGGGGTATGCCCCTGGCGGGGTGTTTGTGCCTCCACCGAGCAGCATTGCCTCTACGTACGTCGTTTGATGACGACGGAGGACTTAAACATGTACCTCAACGAGTGTCGTTTTATGACACCGGAGGACTTAAACATGGCCTCGACGTGTGTCGTTTTATGACACCGGAGGACTTAAATCATGGCCTCGACGTGTGTCGTTTTATGACACCGGAGGACTTAAACATGGCCTCGACGTGTGTCGTTTTATGACATCGGAGGACTTAAATGAAAACGTCGGGGTCATATGACAACCTGTGGTGTCTTCTCACGGACGAGCGCAGGAGGGCCCGATCGTGGAGGATAGAACACCGACAGACGCTAAAGACTTTCTCCCCCGTACGTGCGGCCTATATAAGCTCGCGCACGTAGGGCTCTCGGCGACTCTCGGCGAGACGCTCGCTGCATTGCTCGGCCTCTTTGTTGGCTGGCCTCGTTTTTGGGCAGAATGGCCTCCCTTTCGAATGGGGGTATGCCCCCCTATTTATAGGATTCGTGGGGGGCATACCGGCGGGGGTACGAGGACGGGCGCGTGCGTCGAGGCAGACGAACCGGCGGAGGTGCCCGTGCGAAGGGGCTGACTGGCGGAAGGGGCCACCAGTCAGGTACCCTGACCGGCGCCCCTCCTGGCTGGCTGAGGGGGCCGCCAGTCAGGGGCCTGACTAGCGCCCCTCTTGCTGGCTGAGGGGGCCGCCAGTCAGGGCCTGACTGGCGCCCCTCCTGGCTGGCGGAGGGGGTCCGCCGGTCAGGGGCCCTGACCGGCGCCCCTCCTTGCTGGCGGAGGGGGCCAACCGGCGCCCCTCCTGACTGGCGGAGGGGGCCAACCGGCGCCCCTCTTTTTCCTTGACCATCTCCCGGAGGATTTCCGGGAGTTTTGCTGGTTTATCATGGCACGTGCGGCACACGTGCACACACATGCCCGCATGTATTTGACGTGCATTTGACGTGCGTTCTTGCCCGTCTCACGTGCGTTTGACCTCATTTTCGGAGGGCACGTGCATTTAACCTTTTCGGACCCATCCGAGTCGTACGCGACCTTTGGCGCGAGTCCGGACATCAATTTTCGGCTATCCGGGTGTGTGTATTTCCGTTGTCGGCGGGACTTTCGAACGCCATATTCCGGGTTGACACACGGACTCGGATCCGTTTATCCTCCGGTGTTCAAGTGGGGAGGCCGGGGTTTATTCCCAGACTTTTGTGGATTTCCGGACGAGTTTGCCACCCGGGACTTGTTTAAATCCCGATATTTTTCGGGTTCAACACCCATCTTTATGCCTCCGTCAGACAGTATGCCTCGACGTATGCCATTTTACGACACCGGAGGGCTATGCAACAACAATATTGGATGTTGGGTCTTGTATAATGACCTGCAGAGTCTTCTCACGAACGGAGCACGGGGTGGCCCGGCGTACGTGGAACAGATAGAGATTTCACGGGGAGCTCAGGTGAGTCTCCCACAAACTCCGGAACGAACGGAAGTTCTCCGGGAGGACTTGGAGCTCTCACAGGGCGCTTGGAGCGTCGCGAGGAATTTTCTCTCCCCAGGATCCGGGTCTTTAAGTGACACCCAGGAGTACGCACGCCACTTCATAGAAGCGACGTGGGTCCCGCTCCACCGGGTTGGACAAGAGGCGCGAACCGTTAGGCAATTGTGGAAACTCGGAATATCTTTATGGCTTTCTTTCGCCTCGGAGGCTTTATTTTCTGGCGTGCCAGACTGTTTACAGGAAACAGACAAAGAGATTTATTTTGCGAGGTGCATTGGGTGTAGACCCGGGGGCCCTCAGATATTTCATTTCATTTTTCCGCGTGCGTCCGTATTATCAGGTGATTGGAGTGGTCGTGTGTTGGACCGTTCTCCATCGACCGGAGTCGGTGTTTCATTTACATCTAGTAAAAAACTCGAACACCTTTGATGCGATATGTTTGTTAAAAGACCTTATGCCGAAATTCATAAGAAATAGATAACAAGTAAATTTCCACAAGTTTCTCAAGTGCATTCATGACATTCACCTCGACGCCTTTAATGGGGATTTTTTTGTATCTCCATTAGGTGTTTACAATATATGCCATTTACATTTACGCTCGCGACGGGGTGTTTGTGCCTCCGTCGGACGTTTACAAAGCATGTTATTTCATTTATGCTCACAACGAGGTGTATGCCTTCGTTGGGCGTTTACAAGATGTGCTGTACATTCATGTCGACGACAGGGTGTTTGTACCTCCGTCGGACTTTTAGACATTTGTTGAACCCGAAAAAATATCGGGATCTAAACGAGCCACGGGCGACAAAATCCACCCGGAAAGCTCCAAGGGTCCGGGAATAAACCCTGGCCCACTCCACTCGGACACCTGAGATAAACGGGTCCGAGTCCACAAGCTAGTCCGAAGTGATCTGGGCTATGCACCTGAAATGCGACGTTCAAAGCTTCGTCGGCGCGGAACATACACTCCTCAGCGAGTAAAAGTCGACCTCCGGAGAAGCGTCCGAGCTCGTGCACGGAGTCCACGTAATCAGCAGAGCCAAATGCCCTTGCCCTCCGAAAACGGGGACAAACGCACGTGAAACGGACAAAAATGCACGTGGAATGCGCGTCGAACGGATGTGGGTGCGCGTGTGCACGTGCGCTGCACGGTCGTCAACCAACAAACAAATCCCCAGAGCTCTCCCGTGGGAAAATGGCTAAGGCATGGGAGGCCCACCTCTTTTTATAAGGGGGGGCCAGGCGGTGGCCGGTGTTGGAACGCAGAATTATTACCTTTTAAAGGTGCTTCGTTTCTTTTCTTTGTTTTCGCCTAGGAGGCTTTATATATTTATTTTTTTTTCGGGCGTGCCAGACTGTTTACAAGAAACAGACAAAGAGATTTATTTTATGAGGTACCTTTGGTGTAAACCCTGAAGCCCCCAAATATTTCATTTCATTTTTTCCGCGTGCGTCCGTATTTTCAGGTGATTGGAGTGATCGTGTACTGGACCGTTCCCCACCGACCAAAGTCGGTGTTTCATTTACATCGAATAAAAACTCGAACACCTTCGATGCGATATGTTTGTTAAAAGACCATATGCCGAAATTTAAAAGAAATAGATGACGATGTAAATTTCCACAAGCGTGCTCAAATACATTTATGACATTTACATTTGCGCCTTTAGTTGGGAGTTTGTTCCTCCACTGGGTGTTTACACATTATGTCATTTGCATGTACGTCGACGACGGGGCGTTTGTGCCTCCGTCAGACATTACACAATATGAGATTTACATTTACGCTCATAACGGGGTGTTTGTGCCTTTGTTAGGCATTCACAGTACATGAAGATTACATTTGCGTCAACGATGAGGTGTTTGTGCCTCCGTCGGACCTTACACATCATGGCGTTCACATTTGAGTCAACGACGGGGTGTTTGTGCCTCCGCCAGACAAAATGCCTCTACATGTGTTTGTTTCAAAACACTGGAGGAGTTATGTGTAAAATGCCGGGTATCGGATCTTTTATAACAACCTGCGGAATGATCGACACAATGGCCCTCTCCACGATGCTTCACACGAGCGGAACACGAACACGGAGGAGATTTCCGCGCCCAGAGAACTCAAACACGAGAACAACAACGTCTTCCGGAGCTCCCCAGGGGGTTTCTCTCTTCAGGAATGCGCCCCAGTTTCCTGACTTTCTTGGACATCCCGGCCGTTTTCTGGCTTTATGGGACATTCCTGTCATTTCCTGACTTTCTCGGACATCCCAGCCGTTTTCTGGCTTTGTGGGACATTCCTGTCATTTCCTGATTTTTTCGGACATCCCGGCCGTTTTCTGGCTTTATGGGACATTCCTGTCATTTGGCTTTCTCGGACATCCCGGCCTTTTTCTGGCTTTATGGGACGTTCCTGTCGTTTTCTGGCTTTCTCGGACATCCCGGCCGTTTTCTGGCTTTATGGGACATTCCTGTCATTTGGTGACATTTCCCGAGAACTCCCCTCGAGTTCGGCTTCAAGTCACACCCAGGAGAGCGCACGCCACTTCATAGAAGCGACGTGGGTTCCGCTCCACCGGATTGGGCAAGAGGCGCGAACCGTCAGGCTATCTTTGTCATTTTCCGCGCCGTAAGGACGTATCTGTAATTTTCCAGGCAGTAGGGGTACTTTTGCAATTTTATCCTTCATGGGGATATTTCTGCAATTTTATCCTTCACGGGGATATTTCTGCAATTTTATCCTTCTTGGGGACATTTCTGCAATTTTATCCTTCATGGGGACATTTCTGCAATTTTCTCAGAAGCAGGGATATTTTTGCAAATTTCTGGCTGATAGGAGTATACGTGTACTTTTGATGTACACATACACAAACTTTATATTCCCAGGGGGGGTGTACAATTTCACAGAAGCTTGGGCTCGTGTACGGGGCATATGTGCAATTTCACACACATACACAAATCTTCTCCTCCCCCGGGGGCCTTTGTGTAATTTTACACAAACCGGGTCTCGCACTGGGGTCTTCATACGGAGAACAAACATGTCCCCTCCCTCCCAAAGGAAGGGGACTTCTCCTGAGGATCTGCACGAGAGAATTCTCGAGCGCCAGACGGCCTCAAGTTTTGTCGGGACGCGAGAGCGTCTCGCCAGCGTGGGGGAGGAAAAAAAATTCGGGGCTTCTTGGTGCCCCTACCCCGGTACTTATAGGGGTCTTGGCAGGTGGTTTGGCGGGGGTGAGCGGTTCGGCGGGGGTGCGCGCATGCACGCCGAGGCCTGGAGGCTCGCCAGACCAGTGGGGGAGGGCCGTCAGACCAGCGGAGAAGGCCCGCCAGGCCAGGGCCGGCCCGGCGGGGGTCCCCTGCCTGGTCTTGCGAGGGTGTGCCCACCCTGACCCGGCGAGGGTAGGCCCCCGCCCGGACCGGCGGGGGTGCGCCCCCGTACGGACCGGCGGGGGTGCACCCCTGCGCGGACCGGCGGGGGTACGCCCCTGTGCGAACCGGCGGGGGTGCGCCCCCGCGGACTGGCGGGGGTGCGCCCCTGTGCGAACCGGCGGGGGTGCGCCCCCGCGCGACCCGGCGGGGGTGCGCCCAGCCTGACCCGGCGGGGGTGGCCTTGGTCTGGCGGGGCTGTGCCCTGGGCGACCTGGCGGGGGTACCCCCGCCTTGGTCCGACGGGGGTGCGCCTTGGGCTCCCACTGCTTGGCCTCCCCCCCCCCCCCCTCTAAAAGGGGTGGGCCTCCCACGCTTTGGCCATTTCGTGCTTGGAGAGCTCTGGGGATTTCTGAAGTTTGTTTGTTGGTTGACGGTCGTACCACGCACGTACACACGCGTACCCACGTGCATTTGACGTGCACCCGACGTGCATTTTCGGCCGTTTCTCGTGCGTTTGACTCCATTTTCGGAGAGCACATGCATTTGACTTTTCTGAACCCGTCCACGTCGTGCGTGGTCTCGAATGCGAGTCCGGACATCGAGTTTCTGCTGTCCGGGGTACGTATCTTTACCGTTGACAGGCCTTTTGAATGTCATACTCTGGCTCGTTCCAGGTTGACACGCGGACTCAAACCCGTTTATCTCAAGTGTTTGAGTGGGGGAGGTCGGGTTTTGTTCCCGGACTTTTGTGTCTTGCCTTTTTGACTTTACTCAAGAACCTGATTTCAACCTCCTTCTTCTGAGACTTGCCTTTTTGGCTTTGCTTGAGAATTTGACTTGGTTGGAGATTTAACCAGTGAGATTTGTCTTCGAGACTTGGCTCAACGACTTATCATTTGGCCGATGAGGCATGTCTCTTTGACTTTGCTCTTTGCCTTCGCTCTCGAGACTTGCCTTCTTGGCTTTTATGGGGATTTTGTTTGGCCTCTTGTTCTTGAATTTTGCATTTGTGGCATTCTTCAAGATTTGATGCAAACTTCTGCCGCTGAGGCTGACCTTCTTGGCTTTGTTCAGCGACTTTTTCATATTTGGATTGCTTGACGGGCGTGACCCGTTTTAGCTTAGGTAGCATCAGCTTGAACATTGCGTTTCTGGCATTCTTCAAGATCTGATGCAACGTTTTGGCGCTGGGACTGGCCTTTTTTGGCTTTGTTCAGCAACTTGACTTTGGTATTTAGTCGACAAGGTTTACCTTTTCTGGCTTTGCTCCTCGACCTGCTTTCATATTTTTCTTTCTAGGATTTGCCTCATTGGCTTTTCCCGAGCTTCTTCTTGGCATCTTCTTCTTGCGTTTTGCGTTTCTCGCATTCTTGGCTTGGCTCGGCAGCTGCTTTATATTCGGGTTGCTCGATGGGTATGACCCGTTGGCTAGAGCGACATTTCCCTCCCCTTAGAGAGGTTGATTTCATTTCATTTTTTTTCAAATTTTTTTTCACAATACCATCCCAAGCGCCCTTTCGGGTTTTCGCCGGGGATGGCCCCCTCTAGCTTTTTCCAGTGCGCCCTTTCGGGTTTTCCCACCGAGGGGTTACCCATTTTTGCTAAAGGCGCCCTTTCGGATTTTCACCTCAGCCAGGTTTGGGGCCTTTTTGCCCTTGAACATCCCTTTTTGGGGAATGATCAAGTCCGCCGGGACACCTCTATTTTTAGTCCCTTTTTCTTCTTTTTTTTATTTTATTTTAGGGCCCGGGGCCAGACCCTGGGGCAATTGATCATGGGATCTACAACTTAGACTTAGCCTAACATTGCGGTTTGCTAGCTAAGGAATTTAGTTAGCCTACCACTTTGGTTTGATGGCTAAAGGGGGTATAGGGTTAGCCTACCGTTTTGAGGTTTGCTGGCCAAAGGGTTTTGATTTGACTGACCACAAGGGTTTATTGGTCAAAGGGAATAGCCGACCTTCTTGGGGTTTGCTGGCTGAGGGGTTTTGGGTTTGACTGACCACAAAGGTTTGTTGGTCAAAGGGGATAGCCTACCTTCTTAGGGTTTGCTGGCTAAGGTTTTGGGTTTGACCGACCACAGGGGTTTGTTGGTCAATGGGGATAACCTACCTTCTTGGGGTTTACTGGCTGGGGTTTTGGGTTTGACCGACCACGAGGGTTTGTTAGTCAAAAGGGAGATGGCTTGATCTACCATTTCGGTTTACCTATCAAGTAGAATAGGGGACCAACCTAGCATTTTGTTTGTTGGCTGCGCGAAACATGCTTTGATACGTAATGATTTGATTTTAATTTTTTTTTCTTCTCCTTTTTTTTTACATTACTGACTCATGCGCCCTTTCGGGTTTTCACAGAAGCCAGCCCCCTCTAGCTTTTTCCAACGCGCCCTTTCGGGTTTTCACGTTGAGGGGTTTTCCATTTTTGTCTGAGGCGCCCTTTCGGGTTTTCACCTCAGCTGGATTTTAGACATTTTTGCCCTTGGGCACTCCTTTTAGGGAGTGGCCAAGTCTGTCGGGACATCTCTATTTTTAGTCCCTCTTATTTTTTTTTTCTTCTTCTTTTTTTTTTCTTTTTTTTTTGAAGGTTGGAGTCCGAAGCGAGGTTGCGGAACCTTGGCTAGGGGATTCGCCGTTTGGCTTTAGCCCGCCATTATGATTAGTGGGCCAAAGACGGCACAACCTACCATAGAGGTTTACTGGCTGAGGGGGCATGGCTTAGCCGACCCTTTTTGGGGTTTATTGGCTAAGTGGGGTATGATTTGGCCGACCTTTTGGGGTTTGCTGGCCAAAGAGGAAGATGGGCTTAGCCTACTGTTTTGGGTTTGCTGACTAAGGACTTGACTTGGTCAACCACGGTGGTTTGCTGACCAAGAAGGAGTTTTAGTCGACCTTTTTGGGGTTTATTGGCTAAGAAATTGACTTGGTCGACCAGGATGGTTTGCTGACCAAGAAGGAGTTTTAGCTGATTTTTTTGGGGTTTATTGGCTAAGGAATTGACTTGGTCGACCAGGATAGTTTGCTGACTAAGAAGGAGTTTTAGCCGACCTTTTTGGGGTTTATTGGCTAAGGAATTGATTTGGTCGACCGAGATGGTTTGCTGACCAGGGGAATTTTAGCCGACCTTTTTGGGGTTTATTGGCTAAGGAATTGACTTGGTCGACCAGGATGGTTTGCTGACCAAGGAGTTTTAGCCGACCTTTTTGGGGTTTATTGGCTAAGGAATTGACTTAGTCGACCGAGATGGTTTGCTGACCATGGGAAATTATCTTTTTTTTTTTTCTTCTTTTCTTTTTTTTTTTTTTTTTTTTTACCAGCCCTGGCGCCCTTTTGGGTTTTCACCAAGTCTGGCCCCCTTTGTTTTTTCCCAACTTGCCTTTTATGGGCTTCCACGTTGCGGGGTTTTCCATTTTTGTCTGAGGCGCCCTTTCGGGTTTTCATCTCAGCTGGATTTTAGGCATTTTTTGCCCTTGAGCACTCCTTTTGGGGAGTGGCCAAGTCCGCCGGGACATGTCTATTTTTTGGTCCCTCTTTTTTTTGATATGAGCGCATACGCCTAACCCTAGCTTGATTCGGCTATAAGGGGATCAGAGGGCGGTTGCCCGTGGAATTCATGTTCAGGGGCAAAATACCTTTTTAGATGTTTGCCATTTAGTGGTGGAAAAGGGCGGTCGCCAGTATGTGTCGCTAGCGTGTATCCCCCCCGCCTTCATAGACTCCAGTGACCACATACAGTCCGCGCGAGTTTGGCTGGAGTTTACCACTTGATTTGCCTGCCATGACTTCTCTTTGCTTGACCATGACGAGGTCGCCTTTCTTGAAGACACGAGGCCTGACTAACTTGTCATAGGCTCGAGTCATGCGGGCTTGGTAGGATTGGAGGTGTTTGTACGCTTCCACCCTTTTGCCCTCCAGGTCAGACAGTTCCTCCAACCTTCTTTCAATTTCTTGTCGCTCCTCGGATTGGAGACCTGTATGGACGGCCACCCTGTAGGACGACATTTCAATTTCGGTGGGGAGCATGGCTTCAGCTCCGTACACCAGAGAGAAGGGAGAACACCCCGTAGGGGTCTTATAGACCGTTCGGTATGCCCAGAGTGCTTCATGCATCTTCTCCCCCTAATCACGTTTGCGGTTGCCGACTATTTGGCAAGCAGCTTGCAAAGGGTCTTGTTGAAGGCTTCCGCCAGACCGTTGGCTTGAGGGTTATAGACCGTTGATGTCCTCCAGTCTATATGGAATTTGGCCACCAACGCATATATCGTTTTGTTTTTGAAGGACGTACCGTTATCAGATACGATTCGCTGAGGGGTGCCAAACCTGTGAATCAGGTGCTGCTTGACAAACTTGGCCACGGCTACCCCAGTCACCTCTCGTAGAGGGATTGCTTCTGCCCATCGGGAGAAGTAGTCAGTGGCTGCCAAAATGAACTTGTGGCCGCCAGAAGATGGTGGCAAGGGTCCCACGACATCCATTCCCCATTCAGCAAAGGGCTATGTGGGGGCAGTCGGATGCAACTCGTTCGGCGGCTTTCTTAGTACCGAACTGAAGACCTGGCATTGATGACACGCGCGAGCGTATTGGACGCAATCCGTGTACATAGTAGGCTAAAAGAAGCCTTTTAGCTTGATGTTGATTTTCATTTTGTCTCCCGCCTGATGGGCCCCGCACAGTCCAGAGTGGACTTCGTGCATATTGACTTTGGCTTCCTTGGGGGAGAGACATCTTAGGAGGACGAACTTGTCTTTTTCATGGACAAGTCGGTACAACTGGTCTCCGATCATTTGATAGGACATGGCCCGCCGTAACAGCTGGACCCTTTTAGCCCGATCTAGGGGCAGCCGACCGTTCTTTATTTAAATGATCGGCTGGCGCCAATCTTCTTCTTGGTTGGCTTCCTCCTCGATGGTGTTGACCTCTGCATTTTTTGGGTTAGAATCATCCTCGAGGACGCTGGGCATCAATCTCCTATGTCGGACGGTTATGCTTAACTCTCCCTCAGGGGTGAGCTTTAAGGTAGACGCCAATTTGGTTAGCGCGTCGGCTTGAGAGTTTTGCCCTCTGGGGACATGTCCGATTTCGAACAAGTAGAATCTCTCGCAGAGCTTCGTCACTTTGGCATGATAGAGGATCAGTTCTTTTTTTCGAACGTCGTAATCCCCCAGCACTTGACGGATGACCACTTGACGGAATTGCCTTCCGGGTCAATCCTCCCCTTCTGAATCAGGGACTCGATCCAGTTCCGGACATTAGGGCACTCGTTCGTAGGGTGCAGCAGCATGGCGTGATATCGACAGTACATGGGGTGGCTTAACTCCCTTTCAGTGTATGTCAATGGCGGCCTGTGCGCCATCACTACACCTTGCTGCAAAAGCTTGTCGAAGATCTCCCCAATATTTTTGGTTGCCAAGCAACTCTGATGGGAAATTCGCCGTCCTGGATACCACCAGGTGGGGGCTTCGCCAGAGGAGCCGGCTTCTGTCATATTCGGGTTCAGGAAGGTGAAAGCCACCGGTGTGTAGATCTCCGGCGGGTCGATGACGTTGACTGTATGCGTGACAACGTCGGCTGAATGGTTTGTCCATTCGCGAATGTGAGGCTGCGGCGGGTCGATGCGAGCGTTGCCCAGGTCGATGATCCCTTGGTTGACCCATACTTCAACCTTGTCTTTAAAGACATAGCAGTCCTCTAAAGCATGTCCCGCGTCTTGATGATATATGCAATAGTTCGGTTGGATGCTTGTTGGAGGTTGGCAGCCCAATAGCCCTACTCGCAGGCAGGTGCGGTAGAGAGCCAACGTCCGATGGCGCGGGAAAGAATATAGTCTTCCGGCGATTTCATCATCGAACGGGTTTGAAGACTCCTCCGAGATCCATCCCCCACAAGGAGG
The DNA here is from genome assembly GCA_014218235.1 of Colocasia esculenta. Lineage (NCBI taxonomy): Eukaryota > Viridiplantae > Streptophyta > Magnoliopsida > Alismatales > Araceae > Colocasia > Colocasia esculenta. The sequence goes on from CM024759.1 coordinate 25,431,362, forward strand.
GCGAGTTCGGGGCGCCGATGTGTTTGCAGGCACCTGGAGTCCTTGCTGGAGGGCATCCAGGCTTTCTTGCATGCTCCTCAGGTACGTCAGCGTTTGGCGCTAACCGTGCCGCAACGATTGAACCAGTCTTTCCATGTTTTGCACTGTCTCCGACCATGTTCTGTGCTCCGAGGCGGAGGGATGATCACTTTCCCGTCCATTTATGGACTGAGCGTCCTAAGGATTTGCCTCGGGAGCCGGCGTGTTGACATGAATGACATTGGCCGATTGATTTGACTGATCCCAAGCATGGGGCTGTGGAGGGTCAACCAAATGATCATGCATCGTAATGAGGCGACTCTGGATCAGCTTCTGTACTTCATTTTTGAAGACGTAGCAGTCCTCGATGGGGTGCCCTAGTATACGGTGGTAGAGACAGTAATTCGGCTCATCCACTTTATCTGCTTCACTTAGTCTTCTCAGTCTCGGAAGTTTGATTAAGTCATTCTTCATGCATAGCTTGAAGAGCATCTTCGTATGGTCCTTTTTGAAGGAATACGGCCTGCTCATATGCTGTGGCAGTGAAGTTGGAGGCGGTCTTTCTTCCGCCTTCTTGCTTGGAGCACCGGAGGCCGCGATCCTCTTCCCCTTACTTTGCGGGGCGAAGTCCACAACATTGGCTTCTTTGCCAGCGGCGCGCTCCTTGCTCGGCTTGCTTTTCGAGGGAGCTTGCACCGGGTTGTCGGCGAAGAACATTTCGATCTCCGCCACGACCGAATTGAGCTGGTTGAAGCCTTTGATGTTTGTTCTCATCAGCTTTTCAGTTATTTGAGCCGCCAGGCCGCGCCGACAGATGGTTATGGCATCATATTGCGTCGAGGGGTTGTCGTATCTCATGCTGAAGTTACTCCACCGCTTGATGAAGTTGAGTGCCGTTTCTCCTTTCCTTTGCTTGAGAGAGCACAGCTCTGCAAGCGACACTTTTCTTTCGGCCATCTGGAAGCGGTCGATGAATTTCTTTTGAAGGTCAGCCCAGTCGACAATAGAATTGGGCCTTAACCTTGAGTACCACTAGAAGGCAGTACCCGTCAGGGATGTTGCGAAGTAACGGAGGAGATAGGATTCGTCAAATGCCAACTCTCCCATAGCCGTTATATAGTAGGCCAAGTGCTCATTTGGTAAGCCCTGTCCATCAAACTTCTGCAACTTTGGCGCCTTGGGGCAGTCCGGTGGCAGCTTCTTGAATTGATGGTGGACGGGATATGCCACACTGTAGAGATCCACAGTGGCAATTCCCTCGCCTCGTTGAGCGAAGCGGTCATGCACGATCTTTTCGATCATTTGCCGCTGGGCCACGATATCTTCGGCCGCAGACGCTTGGGAATTTATGCCCCTGCGTTGCTGTTGGGCCGGATCAACGGTATAGTCGTTGGCCACAGTCGTGTGCGGGTTGACATCGGGCAGGTCGCCTTGTTGATGTCTCCTCCGAGCATTTTGGTTTGCCGTCGGCACTTGGCAGCGTGGCGCATTTGCCCCTGCCTGCTGCCCTCGCTCCGTCAGGAGATTGGCCATTTTAGCCTGACTTGGGCGGGGCTTGCTGCCCCTGACTGCAGTAGCTTTGGGCACCGCCCTTGGAGTAGCTTGGACAGCGGGGACCATCCCTAGGAAGTAGGGGGATCCCACTACGGCAGGGAAATAACTGAACATGAGCGGAATGGTGCGGTAGCCACATTTCGCGTGGCAGGCGACGACCAGCGGACCGTAAGTAACGGCGGCCATCAGCTTAACTTGAGCTTACAGGTGGGGACAGGCTTTTGACGCCGGCATTTGCTCCTTGTACCTGCGGTGTGGAAATTAGTCATCTTGTATCCCATATCGGCATAAGGTCTTTTTACGTATGCATGGAAGGCAGGAACAGTCCCACCGGGCGTGCCAGATTGTGGAAACGCAGAATATCTTTTGGGCTTTCTTTCGCCTCGGAGGCTTTATTTTCGGGCGTGCCAAACTGTTTACAGGAAACAGACAAAGAGATTTATTTTGCGAGGTGCATTGGGTGTAGACCCTGGGGCCCTCAGATATTTCATTTCATTTTTCCGCGTGCGTCCATATTATTAGGTGATTGGAGTGGTCGTGTACTGGACCGTTCCCCACCGACCGGAGTCGGTGTTTCATTTACATCGAGTAAAAAACTCGAACACCTTCGATGCGATATGTTTGTTAAAAGACCTTATGCTGAAATGCAGAAGAAATAGATGACAAGTAAATTTCCACAAGTTTCTCAAGTGCATTCATGTCATTCACATCGACGCCTTTAATGGGGATTTTTTTGTATCTCCATTGGGCGTTTACAATATATGCCATTTACATTTACGCTCGCGACGGGGTGTTTGTGCCTCCGTCGGGCGTTTACAAAGCATGTCATTTCATTTACGCTCACAACGAGGTGTATGTGCCTCCGTTGGGCGTTTACAAGATGTGCTGTACATTTATGTCGACGACGGGGTGTTTGTACCTCCGTCGGACTTTTAGACATTATAGTATTCGCATTTACGTTGACGACGGGGCATTTATGCCTCCATCAGACCATATGCCTCGATGTATGTCACTTTAAGACACCGGAGGACTCATGCAAATACAATATCAGATGCCGGGTCTTAGGTAATGACCTGCGGAATGACCGGCAGAATCTTCCCTTGACACGGACGGGGCGAAGAGGCCCGGAGCACGCACACGACGAGTGGAGAGAAATCTCGACGCTCCGGGGGCTTAGGCACGAGAGCGAGAGCCTTGGGTGGTTCTTCCTCCGGTAACGCGTGCCCTGTGTGGAGGGCTGCCCCTCTATTTATAGGGGCGCTGGCAGGTGTTTTGGCGGGGGTACACGACCCGGCGGGGGTACACGAAAGTGGGTCCCACGCGCAGAGGCCCGCCAAACCGGGGGAGAGGCCCGCCAGAACAGCGGTAAAGGCCCGCCAGACCAGGGTTGGCCCGGCGGGGGTGCTCCTTGCCTGGTCCGGCGGGGGTGCGCCCCTGACCCGGTCTGGCGGGGGTGCGCCCCCGCCCGGCCCGGCGGGGGTGCGCCCCGCATGACCCAGCGGGGGTGCACTCGCCTTGGTCCGACGGGGGTCCACCCTGCCTGGCCCGGCAGGGGTGCACCCCGCCTGACCCGGCGGGGGTGCACCTGCCCTGGTCCGGCCGGGGTGCACCCCGCCTGGCCTGGCGGGGGTTGCCCTCTGCTGGCCGTGCCTGGCCCGCCTATAAAAGGGGGTGGGCCTTCCCCTCTGTGGCGGATCGCCTCGGTCAAGCCCGTTAAACCGATAACGTACTTGATCCGAGTCCGCCTACCGCGAACGGGCCGAAGCCTCGCAAGGGATACCAAACCACAGTCCGTGTAAACATAAAGGAACACACCACACTTTTATATATATTTCACAAGTTTACATAGCCAAATTTTCACAAAAAACTAAAAAGAAGTACAAGAGCCTGGGGCATACCCCGAGGTACAACTGAAGGAAGTAAACAACTACAAAACTACACTGCTGAAGCTACTCTGCTGGAGGTGCTGACCCTGCACCGCTACGACGCGGCCCGGAACTGGACGTCGGACGAGAGACGTCCTCCTCGCTCTCACCTGTGGGGGTAGGGGTGAGCCTCTCTAGTCACTGGCTCAGTAGGGAACTCCCCCAAAACCAAGCGAAACAAACACCACGAGTACGAATAGTAAACAACACCAACAATTTATATAACAGCTAAGCAGGTAAGTAAAGCTGTAAAAGTACTCACCGTCTGCCGGCTACGAGAAACAACAGTAATAATTAAACGGCAAACCAGTACAGGTGTACAAGCTAAAGTAGAGACAGCCAACACGAGCCACGTGAACTGGTTCGCGACACCAGAAACTGACTCGGACAACTAACACAGGTCTACCTCTCAATCTCGCAGCCACGGACGAAAGGTCCAGCTGCCGCTCCACGTAAAAAGGTCAAGCAACTGTGGAGACCAACTAAACACCACAACCTGTAGACCACACGGTCACAGGCCCATGCCTGGCACCTCCAGAGACCCTGGCCTGGGCTCGCTAGAGTGAGGCACTGGAAAAGGACTAGCTGGGGACCAGTGTCGACTACTGGTGTCCGTACCCCCAACTACGAGCGCGCTACAAGTGACTAAAAACAAACACAAGTGTCACTGTCCCACTATCGTCTTTCCCTCAGCCGGACGTACAACTCTAATACAAGAGTGAGGGTGTCCAGGTCAGACGACACAGACCTCGACGGTACAGCACAAGTACCGGGACAAACTCCCGAGCTAACAGCCTGGCTCACAAAGAACCTGGGGCACCCAACTGGAGAAGTAACCACAGTAGGCGTCGTACTACTCGCCACGTACACAGAACCACGTGCACGTCACACACAAACCACGTGAAACCTCACGTAAACCACAAGTAACCACTGGTCCACTACACGTGAACCCAACTGACTCGCGTACACAACGCGCAGTCACCGAAGTAAACAACTAACAGCATACCTCGTATGCTAAACACGTAAACCAAGTGCACTCAGTGCACCTCATGCGTAAACACACATGCATTATCGATAATTATTGTACTTAGTCATTTCTGCTCCAAGAGAAGTAGGCGGCCACATCGATTGCCGCTTACTAGGAGTCAACGGCAAGGGTCCTGGCCGTTAACCTCCTGGCTGAGGACCTTGGCGGCAAGCGATGTTGACGCCAAGTTCTCCGGCCATAAACCCTGCAGAAACCCTAATCCGGCCCTGCGGGTTTTCTAACTGTTCTAACTACTGAAAAACATGCAAATGCGATTCCTTTAGCATGGTAGAACCCAATACAACCCGTTATAACATGATTCGTACAGTAAACTACTCAAACCACCCATTATCCCGCTTGGTGCAACTCTATCCAAACATGGATTATCATGCTGGTTCAAGTGATTATGATGTGTTTTAATGTTCCTACGGAGCTAAACGGGTTCGTCCCCTACCTCAGAACGCGTTAGAATCTCCTGCAATCCCCCGGTTCACGCCGAGCCCTCCGCGAGCTCCCACGCGAATTGCACCACGACGCGACGTTTTCTCGCGTAATTCGGCGACGCCGCGCGTTCTACGATCGTCCAACTACTCCTCGGCACCTGTTGGAAGCTTCAGAAACACCAGGGCGCGAGGCTGGGGCAAGAGGGAGAGAGAGTGAGCTGGGAAAGCTACCCTCGGGTGAGCCTTTAACCTGCAGAACTGTCAGGTTGGCGTCAACCCCCATGCCGCTAACAAGCACCGCCAGTCTAAACGTCCACCACTACTGCCGCCAAGTTCAAGAAGTCAACGTCCATGAACCTGGACGCTAATAGTCAACGGCCACACCCTGGCCGCCAACTTAAATAGATCAACAGCAGGTCCTATTCTATTTCCGGACCAACCCTGCGCTGCACCTGCTCAAGCCACGCATGCACATTACACATACCACACAACTGACTCACACTGGCCTCACAACGGCCGCCACAACCACAACACACACGATCCGCATGGATCCGAAAAGCACGCGACGTTACATTACTATCATATAAAAAGAAAATTTCGACCTCGAAATTCATAACACAACACAGAGTCAAACAACTTAAACATACACAACTTTACAAGCACTATCATCTAAAAAGAAAATACACAAACTTACTCGAACAGATAGGGATACCCTTTAGCCATTTCCACGGCCAACTCCCAGGTATCCTCACCACCCAACCTATTTTCCCATCTCACTTTAACTAGCTCAATTTCTTTATTCCTTAGCTTCTTTATCTTTCGATCTGTGATCTGCACCGGATATTCTGGCATAGTCATGTCCGGCCTCAGGTCACCACCTTGATATTTAATTATTTGAGCTGGATCTTCAATACATTTTCTCAACATAGAGACATGGAAAATATCATGCACATCTGCAAAATCAGCTGGCAATTCCAGCCTATAAGCCACTTCCCCAATTCTTTCAATTACTTGGAAAGGTCCACATATCTCGGACTAACTTTCCAGACTTGCCAAACCTCATTATACCTTTACTTGGGGAAACTCTCAGAAAAACAAAATCTCCTACCTCAAACTGAAGTGGTCTCCTCCGCACATCTGCATAACTTTTCTGCCTACTTTAAGCTGCCTGCAATTTTTCTTTGATAAGCTTCACTACTTCAGTGGTTTACTGAATCAATTCAGGACCCACTAATTGTCTTTCTCCCACTTCATGCCAATTTAATGGGGTTCTACATGGCCTTCCATATAAAGCTTCATACGGTGCCATCCCAAGACTGGTATGATAACTATTATTGTAGGCAAACTCAACCATTCCCAAATGATGCTCCCAACTACCTCCCCAAACTAAACAACAAGCTCGCAACATATCTTCAATTGTCTGAATAGTCCTTTCAGTCTGACCATCTGTCTGGGGATGATAAGCGGAGCTATACCTCAACTCAGAACCAATCACTTTCTGCAGACTTCTCCAAAAACCAGAAGTAAATCTTGGATCTCTATCAGATACAATAGTCTTCGGAATACCATGCAGTGGAACAATTCTTTCAACATAAATATTTGCCAACCTGTCCACTGTCCAAGACATACTCACTGCCACTAATCTGCATACCTTAGTCAATCTGTCAACAAACACCCATATTCCATTATGCCCTGAACTCGACCTTGGTAAACCTGCCACAAAGTCCATCGCAATATCATCCCATTTCCACTGTGGAATAGACAACGGTTGCAATAGACCTCCAGGCTTCTGATGCTCTGCTTTAATCTGTTGACAGATAGCACATCTTGCTACAAATTCTGCTATTTCTTTCTTCATATGAGGCCACCAAAAATGCTTCCTTAAATCATGGTACATTTTAGTACTACCCGGATGAATAGTGTACCTAGATTTATGAGCCTCTTCCAGAACTCGCTGCTTCACCTCTCTCTCTGCAGGAACAAATAATCTGCCCCGAAGCTTGACCACACAATTATCATCAATAGAAACTCCTTCCATTTTTACAATTTCAGGTAAACCTGCATCTGCTCTCTGAGCTTCAATGATCTGCCAATATAAAGATGGCTCTACTGCACTGGCAGCTAAAATTGCTCGACGCTGACTGCTGGGTACATACAAGGAGTTCTCCGCTACTTCTTCATACAACTTCCATTCTTTAATCATCATCAAATTCATATATGCCTTTCTGCTCAAGGCATCAGCTACAACATTGGCCTTACCCGGATGGTAAGCCAAACTGAAATCATAATCCTTCAAATATTCCACCCATCTGCGCTGGCGAAGATTCAAATCTTTCTGCGAGAAGATATACTTCAAGCTTTTATGATCTGTAAAAATTTCAAATCTCTCGCCATACAGATAATGCCTCCACATTTTCAAGGCAAACACAATTGCTGCCAATTCTAAATCATGAGTGGGGTAATTCTCTTCTGCTGGCTTCAATTGCCTGGATGCATAAGCTATCACTTTACCATGCTGCATAAGCACTGCACCAAGACCTCTCCTCGAAGCATCAGTATACAGTACAAAACCACCACTCCCTGCCGGCAATGTCAATATAGGTGCTGATGTAAGTCTTTTCTTCAATTCCATAAAACTTCTCTGACATTCACCGGACCACACAAAAGGCACACCTTTCTGGTCAATCTAGTCATAGGTGCTGCAATCTTAGAAAAATCTTGAATAAAGCGCCTATAATAACCTGCCAACTCCAGAAAACTTCTAATCTCGGTTATTGTCTTAGGCACTCCCACCTAGACACAGCTTCCACTTTACTTGGGTCTACTGCTACTCCTTTGGCTGAAATAACATGACCCAAAAATGAATTTCCTTTAACCAGAATTCACACTTACTGAATTTAGCAAACAACTGGTTATCTCTAACAACTGCAAGGTAAACCTCAAATGAGCTGCATGCTCCTCTTCAGATGCTGAATAAATTAGAATATCATCAATAAAGACCACAATAAATTGATCTAAATATGGATGAAAAATTCTATTCATCAGATCCATAAAACCTGCAGGAGCATTAGTCAACCCAAAAGGCATTACCACAAACTCATAGTGACCATATCTGGTTCTGAACGCTGTCTTATCTATATCCTCCTCTTTAATTCTTAACTGATGGTACCCGGATCTCAAATCAATCTTAGAAAACACCTTTGTTGATTGCAACTGATCAAATAAATCATCTATCCTCGGCAATGAGTACTTATTCTTAATGGTCACATCATTCAATTTTCTATAATCAATACACATCCGAAAACTATCATCCTTCTTTTTCACAAATAAAACCGGCGCTCCCCACGGGGAATGACTCGGTCTAATAAAACCTTTTGCAACAACTCTTCTAACTGCTTTTTCAATTCTTTAAGTTCTGCTGGTGCCATCCGATATGGGCTTTAGAAATCGGCATGGTACCTGGCAGCAACTCAATAGAAAAGTCCACCTCTCTGTGTGGAGCTAAACCAGGCAAATCTTCCGGAAAAACATCAGCAAATTCCCTAACCACGGGAACTGCTTCCATTGGCTGACTGGCCTCTACCAAACTTACCGAGGCTAAATAAGCCACACACCCATCATTTATCAATTTTAGCTTTAATTGCAGAAATTAGAAACTTGGAGGTATAAAAAGGCATACCTTGATATTCAAACACTGCACCATTAGGATGACAAAATCTGATCCTTTTCTTTCTGCAATCTAACATTGCTCCATACATCTCAAGCCAATCCATACCCAGAATGATATCATAATCTGACAACTGCAGGGCATACAACCGACCCGGCATCTGGTTTCCTTCAATCATAACAGGAGCTTCATCTATATAGCTCGAAGTGAGTAAGAACTCACCTGAAGGAACCTCCACCACTAACTCACAAGACTTCTCTTCTAAAGGATGAGCTATGCAATCCAGAAATTCTTCGGAAATAAAAGAATGAGAGGCACCCGAATCAAATAAGACTCTTGCTGAATATTCATAAAGAGGTAAAATACCTTCTATCGAATTTGACGCCTCTGCCTGGGCTCGGGTGATAGCCATAACCCGGCCTCTTCCTCGCTGCTGCGGTGCTCCTCTGCCACGACCTGCCTGTGGCTGCTGCTGCACACCTCTGCCATATCCATATTCCCTTGCATAGGGACAATTACGAATCAAATGTCCCGGCTGATTGCAATTATAACACCTATACCCTGGAGGAACAATAGGCTGCCTGGCAGTACTCTGCTGCGACTCCTCCACCTCAGGTCTACCACGGCCCTGCTGCAACTGCTGACGACCTCCCCATCCTCTTCCTTTACCTTTAAATGCTTGCTTTAATTTCTAGCCCCATTTCCCGAAACCAGATGAAGAAGGTCCTGCTGGTGCCTTGCCCTTGCTTGCACCTACTGTCTGCTGCGGTAGCCGGAAACTACCTGAACCTGATTCACCTGCCTGACGAGTACGAATAGACCTCTCCAAAGTAGCTGCCCTCTGCGCTGCTTCTTCCACTGTCCTACACATAAGAGGTACTATCGCATCCTGCAATTCCACTCTCAAACCTCTGATAAAATACTCAACCATCATATTATTATCTGAAACCACATATGGCGCATAACGGCTAAGTGCCATAAATCTCATCTGGTACTCTAAGACTGAAGAGTTACCTTGCTGAAGAGTTCGGAATTGCTCTCTTTTTACTTGCTGCACTTGGATCGGAAAGAATGTATCGTTAAATACATCAAGAAACTCCGGCCAAGTGATAGCTTCTTCCGTCCTGCCTGCAAAAGTGGTTTGCATCTTCAATCGCCACCATTCCAAGGCAAAACCTCTCAACTGGTAAGCAGCTAATACCACTCTATCCGCTGTCGGACACCTCATAGTCGCAAAAACTCTCTCAATTTCATGAACCCAATGCTCAGCTGTATCTGGATTCGGCCCTCCTGAATAAGTAGGTGGCTGCAATCTCAGAAACTTTTCAACCTGCAACACTGGTTCTTCCGCTAACAACACTGGTGGTGGCACATGAGCTACAAAAGGCACCTCCACTCTCTGCGGAACTGGAGCAACAGGTACAGCCTCTCCATCCCCAGGTGGCACTGCAACCGGTGGTACTGGCGCCTGCTGATCCATTCTTGCTCGAATATCCGTGAGGCTCTCCCAAATCATTTCTATCATACGCTGGGTGCTTTCCTCCGGATCATCTCCTCCACCACCCCAATCTCTCCTATCAGCCATTCAGAAATTTTCTACATACACAAAACACCAGACAAAAATCAAAACCACAAATGATCAAAACCAGGGTCCCTACCAGCAGTGTAAAATGACCAAAATAAGGCTATGTATCCTTTTAATTCCCTTATATTAACACGGACCTCGCTCTGATACCAACTGTGGCGGATCGCCTCGGTCAAGCCCGTTAAACCGATAACGTACTTGATCCGAGTCCGCCTCCCGCGAACGGGCCGAAGCCTCGCAAGGGATACCAAACCACAGTCCGTGTAAACATAAAGGAACACACCACACTTTTATATATATTTCACAAGTTTACATAGCCAAATTTTCACAAAAACTAAAAAGAAGTACAAGAGCCTGGGGCATACCCCGAGGTACAACTGAAGGAAGTAAACAACTACAAAACTACACTGCTGAAGCTACTCTGCTGGAGGTGCTGACCCTGCACCGCTACGACGCGGCCCGGAACTGGACGTCGGACGAGAGACGTCCTCCTCGCTCTCACCTGTGGGGGTAGGGGTGAGCCTCTCTAGTCACTGGCTCAGTAGGGAACTCCCCCAAAACCAAGCGAAACAAACACCACGAGTACGAATAGTAAACAACACCAACAATTTATATAACAGCTAAGCAGGTAAGTAAAGCTGTAAAAGTACTCACCGTCTGCCGGCTACGAAAAACAACAGTAATAATTAAACGGCAAACCAGTACAGGTGTACAAGCTAAAGTAGAGACAGCCAACACGAGCCACGTGAACTGGTTCGCGACACCAGAAACTGACTCGGACAACTAACACAGGTCTACCTCTCAGTCTCGCAGCCACGGACGAAAGGTCCAGCTGCCGCTCCACGTAAAAAGGTCAAGCAACTGTGGAGACCAACTAAACACCACAACCTGTAGACCACACGGTCACAGGCCCATGCCTGGCACCTCCAGAGACCCTGGCCTGGGCTCGCTAGAGTGAGGCACTGGAAAAGGACTAGCTGGGGACCAGTGTCGACTACTGGTGTCCGTACCCCCAACTACGAGCGCGCTACAAGTGACTAAAAACAAACCCAAGTGTCACTGTCCCACTATCGTCTTTCCCTCAGCCGGACGTACAACTCTAACACAAGAGTGAGGGTGTCCAGGTCAGACGACACAGACCTCGACGGTACAGCACAAGTACCGGGACAAACCCCCGAGCTAACAGCCTGGCTCACAAAGAACCTGGGGCACCCAACTGGAGAGGTAACCACGGTAGGCGTCGTACTACTCGCCACGTACACAGAACCACGTGCACGTCACACACAAACCACGTGAAACCTCACGTAAACCACAAGTAACCACTGGTCCACTACACGTGAACCCAACTGACTCGCGTACACAACGCGCAGTCACCGAAGTAAACAACTAACAGCATACCTCGTATGCTAAACACGTAAACCAAGTGCACTCAGTGCACCTCATGCGTAAACACACATGCATTATCGATAATTATTGTACTTAGTCATTTCTGCTCCAAGAGAAGTAGGCGGCCACATCGATTGCCGCTTACTAGGAGTCAACGGCAAGGGTCCTGGCCGTTAACCTCCTGGCTGAGGACCTTGGCGGCAAGCGATGTTGACGCCAAGTTCTCCGGCCATAAACCCTGCAGAAACCCTAATCCGGCCCTGCGGGTTTTCTAACTGTTCTAACTACTGAAAAACATGCAAATGCGATTCCTTTAGCATGGTAGAACCCAATACAACCCGTTATAACATGATTCGTACAGTAAACTACTCAAACCACCCATTATCCCGCTTGGTGCAACTCTATCCAAACATGGATTATTATGCTGGTTCAAGTAATTATGATGTGTTTTAATGTTCCTACGGAGCTAAACGGGTTCGTCCCCTACCTCAGAACGCGTTAGAATCTCCTGCAATCCCCCGGTTCACGCCGAGCCCTCCGCGAGCTCCCACGCGAATTGCACCACGACGCGACGTTTTCTCGCGTAATTCGGCGACGCCGCGCGTTCTACGATCGTCCAACTACTCCTCGGCACCTGTTGGAAGCTTCAGAAACACCAGGGCGCGAGGCTGGGGCAAGAGGGAGAGAGAGTGAGCTAGGAAAGCTACCCTCGGGTGAGCCTTTAACCTGCAGAACTGTCAGGTTGGCGTCAACCCCCATGCCGCTAACAAGCACCACCAGTCTAAACGTCCACCACTACTGCCGCCAAGTTCAAGAAGTCAACGTCTATGAACCTGGACGCTAATAGTCAACGGCCACACCCTGGCCGCCAACTTAGACAGATTAGCAGCAGGTCCTATTCTATTTCCGGACCAACCCTGCGCTGCACCTGCTCAAGCCACGCATGCACATTACACATACCACAGAACTGACTCACACTGGCCTCACAACGGCCGCCACAACCACAACACACACGATCCGCATGGATCCGAAAAGCACGCGACGTTACACCCTCCCTTGGCCATTTCTCACGGTTTCTCCCGGGAGAGCTCTGGGGTTTTGGTTTGTTGACGGCACGCACAGCGCACGTGCACACGCGCGCCTACGTGCATCCGACGTGCGTTCTTGTCCGTTTCACGTGCGTTTGACCCCATTTTCGGAGGACACGTGCATTTGACTTTCTCGAACCCATCCGAGTCGTGCACGATCTTGAACGAGAGTCCGAACATCGAGTTTCGACTGCCCGAGGTACGTATTTTCGCTATCGACGAACCCTTTGAACGCCATACTCCGGTTGCTCCGGGTTGACGTGAAAACTCGAACCCGTTTGTCTCAGGTGTTCGAGAGGGGAGGCCGGGGTTTATTCCCGGACCCTTATAGCTTTCCGGGCAGGTTTGTGGCCCGGGGCTCGTTTAAACCCCGATATTTTTTTTGGGTTCAACAACTAACTTTGCCATCTTCCGCGCCGCAAGAACGTATCCACGATTTTTCGGGCAGCAGGGTATTTCTACAATTCTATCCTTCATGGGGATATTTCTGCAATTTTATCCTTTACGGGGATATTTCTACAATTTTATCCTTCACGGAGATATTTCTGTAATTTTATCCTTCATGGGGACATTTCTGCAATTTTCTCAGAAGCAGGGATATTCTTACAAATTTCTGGAGCTTTCCCCAGGGCTGCCGAAAAGTTCACGATATTTACTTCTCGTGATCAGGTGTTTTCGTCTTTAGGAGGTTTACCCCTTCCATATGAAGCAGTGGGATTTTCGGCAAAGAAGATTTCTATCTTTGCCACTGTGTTGTTGAGATGTTCAAATGTCAGAATATTAGCCCCTAAGAGCTTTTCCTTGATTTCCGACTTTTGACTTCTTTGGCATAGTTTCACCGCATCTTCATGTGCCTGTGGTTGTTCACATTTCATGCTCATATCACGCCATCTTTTGATAAAGTCTAGAGCAGACTCATTTTTGTTTTGCTTTAGAGATACGAGCTCTGCTAGGGTGACTCTTCTTTCCGTCACTCGGAAGCGTTCGAAGAATTTTCTTTGCATGTCTTCCCAACCAACTATTGAGTTGGGCTTCAGTCGGGCATACCATTGAAAGGCTGACCAAGTGAGTGATGTTGAAAAGTACCTCAAAAGGTATGACTCTTCAGTTGCCAGTTCTGCCATGCTGCTCATGTAATGAGCTATATGTTTATGAGGCGACCCATCCCCATTGAATTTTGAGAATTTAGGGACCTTTGGGTGTTCTGCTGAGAGTTTTTTAGAGAGATGGTGTATAGGGTATGGTACCCTATATAGGTCATAGGTAGTGGACCCCTCGCTTTGCTCAGCCATCTTTGCTTCAATTATTTGCTCAATCATGACCCTCTGAGAGACCATTGTTTCTTCTAATGAGGTATTTAATTGTGGTGGATCATGCCTTTGTTCTATGACATGCACCTCTTGGGTTTCCTCATGACTTGAATTTGGATTTTCAATTGGTTGCCTAATCGTGAATTCTGCACGGGGTGTGTTGGGTAGCACATTTCCCGATTGGGGTGCCGTTATAGGCAATGCTGGCTGACTTGTTTGCTGAACTTGCTGAGGCTGCGATAGTTGTTGTGCTTGCTGTGGAGACTGTATTGGTGGTGATGATTGTGGTGGCAGTGGCGCTGCCATTTCCAACTGTTGTATGAGGCTTTCTAACATAGCCTTGAGCTTCTAGTTTTCTTGCATCACCACTTCTAGATTTGGCGATGGGGGTACCTTGATGTTAGGGCTTTCAACAGATCGACCCTGATCTAGAGGGTGGTTTGATGTGGTGGCAATGTCAGCAGCCCCCATGCCTCCTTCATTCTGGTGTGGTGAGTCCACTTCTGTATTTACCCAGTCAAGCTAGGCTCGAGCTTGCTCCCTTCTGCGACTAGACATCGTGGGATGTTGCTCTATATTTGAGGTTTCTGCCTGGTCAGCTATTGCAGGCAGGTTGATGTTGGAAGTGTAGCAAGTATACACTCGCATACCTTCCTCGGTGATCTGCACCGTTCTTCTTTTCTTTTGCCTAGGGCGTACAGTAGCACTTAGGCGTTGGAAAACTGATCTTTTAGGGATATCACCATCCCTCTTGTATTCTTCAGACTTGAAGTTTTGCCCTGTCTTCGAGCTAGCTTGTCTTCTATCTTGATACACCCCTTTCCTTTTATATCCTCTTTGCGGATCAACAGGCAAAGAAGGGGTGCATTCTTTAGTTCTCGATTTTTGTAAGGGTTCTCTTTGTCTCTATGGTACCCATCTTCTTATGTAAGTTTGACATTTTGCTGGGTCCTGCTTCATGATTGTTCTTGCATTTTTTTGCCCTCCAAGAGATTCCAGGGCCCTTGTCTTTTGAAGTTCTTGAGCTTTTTCTTTGGTGACGCACAATTGTTTAACACGAGGCGAGCTATGTATTTCATTCTTTTCAACATTGGCTTTGTATTTCTTGAAGCCAAATTTGTCATGTTGATTATTCTTGGTTTCAACTTTCATCCATTGCTTCGTCACATCTTTCACTTTGAAACTTGGCTTGTCCTGCCGCACTTTAGGCAGTATGCCGAAATTGTTCTTTACCGGTACGGTAGCTACATGCCGCTCCGGTATCATTAGGGTTTCACTGCCATCCAGGCGGATCTGGAGATCGCTAACTCGGACAGTCTTGCCAGAACTTGAAATGCCACGTGTTGTGGGCTTCTTGCTAGACTTGCGTCTTCTGTTCTTTCCAACAGTTGGAGTGCTGGTGAAGTTGATAGCATAGGTTGTAAACATTTCTATCAGATTAGCCTCCTAAGCTTGAGGCTCTTCCTTTGCTTTGTTTGCTTCATGGGCCTTGGAAGTGGCAGGTAGTACGGCCGGTATTACGCCCAAGAAATATGGAGACTCCACCACCGGAGGAAAAGCTCCAAACCTGGTCGGAGTTGTGAGATAGCCATTCCTTATGTGGTCCTGGACCACAAGTGGGCCGAAGACCACGCCCGGAGTGTGAGCAGTAACCGCCATTGCAGAGTATGACTTGCACAAAAATTACAGTGTGAGTACATCTTATTGTTAGGGTGTTGTTTGATGGAGAGATGAAGGGAAGAGAGGTCCCCAGTGGAGTCGCCATCTCTGTGAGAAATATTTTTTTAACATTTTAAAATTTTAAATTTATCTTTGGATTTGATTTATTTAGATTTTTTATTTATTTACAAGGACATGGTCTTATTTAATTCGTTGGACCTCCCCTACTAACCTCAGTTAGTGTTAATTACATCAACCCAAAGACTGAATACCCTTGATTAACCATCTGACAAACCCTTTGAAATAAAAGAACGTGACTCACATTTGAATGAAATGAACGATACATGAAAGAAAATAAAATTGGAAACATGCAATCTATTTTTTTGGATTTTTTGATATTTATTTCATTTTTATTAATTTTTTAAATTCATTTTCCAATTTTTAGTATTTTTAAAATTATTGATTTTATTTATTTATTCATTTTCGTTATTTATTTATTTAAATTAAGATTATGTAGATTAAATTAATGTTTTCATTTATTTAGTTGATTTAAAAGATGATTGATCTAAGGTGGATCAAAAATGACATGAGACATAACTTGTTTGTTATTCTTATGTTATTGAAAATTAATTAACAAAGTTTATGAAATATTTTGTTAATGTTTGCCAAAAAACTGGTTGATTTTGATTAAGAAACCAAGTAACGACAAGTTCGAAATAAACGTGACACCACGTATGATTACTCGTATAATGTGTGATTAAATGAGATAAATTAGCCCAATGGGCCCATTAAACATCACATGTAAAGATGTATTACATGACATCCCATTAACCATCATTAGGCCCATTAAGCATCAAACAACATGGTCATTTAATTCATCATAGCATGGAAATTACAAGTCCGGCCCAATAAATAGTTTATGGCCCAATAAGAAATTTGGCCCAATAAGGGGAAGCCCAATGGACCTTTTTTTTTTTGAGACTTGAGAAAATTTAAATCGTGCCTAGCACAATATTCTTTAGGGCTGCCTTGCAGACCCTTTTCCTCAGACCGCCTTGCAGTCTCAGAGCCTTGCTCTGTGTTGAAACTTTAGAAAATCCCCCTTTGGCTTTGGGCGCTCCTCTCCTTTTATAGGGAGTGGGGGGAAGACTCCGTCCCGGTCATTTCCAGCCCCGTCCCGATCATTTTCAGATCCGTCCCGGTCATTTGCATGGCTTTTTTCATGTTTCCCCTTGTTTTCCTTTTTTCTTTTCACCCCTCTTCTTTTTCTTTTTGCGTTTATGCCCTTTAGGGCATTGGGAGAGACGGCGAGAGCAAGG
Organism: Colocasia esculenta; assembly: GCA_014218235.1. Classification (NCBI taxonomy): domain Eukaryota; kingdom Viridiplantae; phylum Streptophyta; class Magnoliopsida; order Alismatales; family Araceae; genus Colocasia; species Colocasia esculenta. Next base: position 25,448,343 of record CM024759.1, read on the forward strand.
GAGAGAGAGAGCGCGAGAGGGAGATCGCGGGGAGGGAGGAGGTGCATGGCCTCCTCCTCCTCTCCTCTTCTCTTAGCCAGTAGCGGTAGGGGAGGCGAGGCAGAGGCGGCGGTTCCTGCGGCCCCCTCCTCCGGCGACGGCAGGCAGCGCAGGGGCGGGCAGAGCGTGAGAGGCGACGGTTCCTGTGGCCCCCTCCTCCGGCGACGGTGGGCAGCGCAGGGGCAGGCAGAGTAGGGGCCGACGGCGGCCAGCCTAGGCAAAGGCGGCGGCCGGAGTAGGTGCAGGCCATGGCGGTCTTCTCTCTCCTCCCTTCTTTTCCTTCTGTCAGCGGGACAGGAAACAGGGGCCCGGTCCTCTTCTTCTTCCTCTGATAGCAGCGACGCGGGGGTGAGCAGGTGCAAGCGAGGCCAAGACAGGTCCACAGAGGTGAGGTTTTCCCGTTTGTTTGTTTGTTTGTTTTTTTTTTCTTATTTTTTCCCTTTTATCTTCTCTTCTTCTTCTTTTCTTTAAGCAAAAACCGGTGCAACAAACACCCCTCCAAATGAAAGTCACCCAGGGAATATATATAGAAACCGGAGGTGCAAGTGCAAATGGCCCTGCTGGGGACTACCGGGTTCAACAGGCCTCACAAAGTGGCTTTTGGCCCCGGTGGGGGTAAAAAAATTGACCTTTTGTTCCGGTGGACCCCTCGCTGGGTTCAAAACAGACCCGCTGGGCACCCAGCTGGTTGAACCGGCCCTGAAAAGGGCCGGTCAAACCCGCTGGAACCCGGTCAAACCTGCTGGGTTCCAGCGGGTTTGACTGGCCTCTATGGGGGCCAGTTGAACCCGCTGGAACCCAACGGGTCCATCTGGACCCTCGCGGGGCCAGACAGGCCCCATAAATGGCCCACCGGGCCCAACCGGGGGCCTGTCGGGCCCAGCAGGGGGCCCTTGGGAGGGCCACGGTCTTCTCCTCCTTAAAAGTCCTCCTTTGGGGCCAGAACAGGGCACAAGTCTCCCGGAGGTCTTCTGCTCGCGGTGTGTATAGGAGGTCAAGGGTTGACCGTGCGCGGGGCTTGTTTTATCATTTTTCGAGTGTTGTTGGAGGAATTTGCACTCGTCCGGATCGCTTGGTACATGTCTTTACTCCTCGAGTATGTAATCGACAAAAGCTTTGGCCACGATCACATTAGCTTGGGGCGACGACCCCGGATTGTGGAGATTCTCCACGGGACGAGGATGTAGGCCATGCTTCACTCGTCCGGGATAATAATAAAGTCTTAGTATCTTGACGTAGTTGAGAAAAATATGGCGTGCAAATGCACCACAGAGTGACAGAACGGCTTTGTGCCGGCAATCTACGACCCTCAAATCTGAATTAACTCGACATAGTCGAAGTTAACAAATCTCAATTAATTTGGAGATAAATAACAGGTGCAACAGTCATAATGACTTTCCTATGTTTAATTATAAACATGGCTTTAAATACATTAAAGTGAAGGGCAAGAATTCATCTAAACAATCCAAATAATGGGGTAAGGATGATCATGATGGTGATAATGATAGCTAATACTAGAAACTTTTGTTTCACTCCAATATTTGCAGAGAATCTGCTCCTAGGTCAGCAAAGATGTTTTCAGTTTTCGAAATCTATACATAGAGACAAACCAAAGCAAGATTACTTGTATAACAGGTTTTGTTGACTCTTACGAATTTGTTGTCTGTCTGATCTGTCGGCAACAGCTTAACTAAACTAATGAATAAAGCCTATAAGCTATACACTGCTTCTGTTTGAGATTTTTCTTTGTAGTCAATTTCAATTTCTTGGCTAACAACATTGTTGATGATTATCGAACCAAACTGCATGATTAAATTCTTTATGGATTCAGACTATTGTTTACTCTTTTATTTTTTGAAATGCCAGATGTCAGACTGGACCAAGTGATAACACTGTTTTTTGGATTTATAACATTATCATGGGTTGCTCACTATAGCAATTGGTGGACTTTGAAATGCACCTCAGTTGGATGTTAACTTTGTATTTCTGATTGTTATTCTAACACTAATAGATTGTTTAGTGGGATTAGAATGCCATTTCAAAATTGTAGTGTGTTATTTGCATGTAAATCTGCATCTTGTCCGATTGCTTTTGTGGATTCTAATAAACATTTTCATTCAAAGCATCTTTTTTTGTACTTGTGAACACTGAACAGTTCTTTACTTGTCTTAAATGTATTGAATGTGTTGGAAGATTTACTAGTAGACTTCCTTGGCCCCATAACTAATATGAATTTTTAGGTCACCATGTTTACGAGATCATTGATCCTGATGATATTGCAACCCTCATTTATACAAGTGGCACAAGTTCATCACCAAAAGGTGTAATGCTTACGCATCGAAATCTTTTATATCAGGTTTGATCAATTTTCAGGTTTCTAGTCAACGATTTTTTCATGCACACTGTTTTTTTGAACTTGCATAATTTTGTTGTTGCAAAACTACTCGGTTATAAGAGTTACATATGAAGATGAACCAATTCATCATCTAAAAATTGTTTTTTTTTTGTAAAAAGGACCCAAAATGGAGTGTAATGTAAACACTCCTCAATAATGTGGGACACATGAATGCACATAAGAAAAGTCGAAGATAGAAGAAAAGATAGAGGAAGAGGGCCGCACATGAGACTTTTCCCAAGATAGGGGATTGTTGGACCTTAAAAAATTACAGGCAACATCCTGGGCACTTCCCTTCAAGGATAAACCAACAACTCTTCAGGCCGCGTTAAGTCTCCGAACAAGTCGGAAGAAATTAACGCATTGTACTAAACATTGAAGTACAAATATGGCACTGAAGAAAAATCCAACAGCATGAGGTCTATAAAGACCAAGTGACAAATACAAATACAAATACAGCACGGAACAAATCCGACAGCACAAGGTCCATGAAGACCAACTGTGAGATACAAATACACGGACGAGGTCCATAAAGACCAAGTACAAGTACAAGTACAAGCACAAGAACAAGTCGGCGACAGAAGCTCCAAGGGTGCAAATGCAACTCTTCACCAAGCAGAACTCCGAGCAAGGAAATCGGGATTTCAGTAAATTGGGTACCCCACAAATGAGGCCCTTATGGCCTATTTATAGGCAATCCTTCCCCCCATTTCAAAACACCCCTTAGGTCTAAGGGGAATGGGAGAAGAGAGGGCGGTTGGAGGGGAGGCCCCCTCCAACTTTTTAATATAAAACCGGTTGGGGGGTGCTCCCCTCCAACCGGTTTTATATAAATCAGGTTGGAGGGGATTAATATTAAACCGGTTGGGGGGAAACCCCCCCCCCCCCCAACCAGTTTAACATTAAACCGGTTGAGGGGGAATTCCCCCCCAACCGGACAGGGAGCCTCTCCCCCTCATTCTCCTGCGCATCAGCAGGGAGGGGGGAGAGGAGGTCCTCCTCTATAAAAGGGGAGGCACCCCTCCATCTCAAGTGTGGATAAAGCCCCAGAAATCCCCCCCTTATGCTGAAGAAATCAGTCCCCATATTGGAGAGGTGTTGAACGGTAAAATTGTGACAAGTGTATACCAACAGAAAATCACGATGACTGTTGAAGGGTAAAAGTGCGACACGTTTACATCAGCGGAAATTATAGAATCCATCAGATAATGGTCCGGCGACTTGGCTAGTTGAAGCCTATTCTTGGCGGACAATCGTTCAAGTCAAGGATATGATGAAAGGGGTCGTTGAGCCTTGAAGATTAAATGCTGGTTATCAACGGGCCTTCTTACAATATATTATCAACAGCCTGCTCAGAGGCCAAATAAGTTGTGATTTAAAATGACCCCAAGGTTATTTAAGTTACAAACTTATCAGTGGGATCCTTCCCCAAAATTCAGCAGGGAAATTCCGGTCCTTAAAATGGCGCCCGGATTCCCGGTTAAAGTGAAAGTACAAGGAGAATATGTCTCCATCCAAAGTACGAAGCACGGAAAAATCCGGCAGCACAAGGTCTATAGACCGAGTACGAAGGACAAGTACAAAGAACAAGCTCGAGGAAGAACTCCGAGGCTTGCAAAGGCACCCTCCGATCGGGCAGAACTCCGAGAAGTCAGGGTGAAACACCAAGAAAACGGAGCAGGACTCCAGCAGCACCTCCGGCATCAACATTTCAGAAATGGGGGTGTGGGGGGGTATTTATAGGAAATTCCCCCCCCCCTCCATTGGTTAGGACCCTCCTAACCGATGGTGACCTCACGATGAGGTCACCATCGGTTAAGGAGGGATCTCCCCCTAACCAATGGTGACCTCATCATGAGGTCACCATCGGTTAGGCTTCCTCTCTCTTCTCTCCCACGCATTGTAAAGGGGCCGAAACCCCTATAAATACCCCCCCTATTCCAAAGAAAAGGGGGGTCTTTCACTTGCCCTGGCGAAGCCCTGTTGAGTTCGGATTTGGCTCCGGCGAAGCCCTGTTGGAAAAATCCCAGAAAAATAGAAAGGAGCATTTGCTCATTCCCTCTCTCATTTTCAAATCCTTCTTGCTTGGTGTGCGAAGGTACAAATCCCCTTCTTTAGCCCGATAGGCCAAGCGCGGAGAGGAGAGCAGTCGGTGTAATCGTCATCGACATTCCTTCTTAATCCCCATCCCCCACATCGAGCAAGTCTCTGTGGGGTGATATTCCCGGAGTTTAAATGCCGTCCATATCGAGCAAGTCTTTATGGACACATAGTATTTAAATACCCATGTTCTCCCCGCCCATCGAGCAAGTCTCTGGGATGGTGGATTTTGTGCTTATATGTATATGTTTTCTTGAGGAGACTCTGCCCAAGCGGAGGTTCTGCCCAAGGACATATTCGTATATTCACAAATTTGTGTTCTTATATATATGTTTCTTAAGACGAAACTCTGCCCAAGTGAAGGTTCCGTCCAGGAACACATATATAAAGATTACAAATTTGTAATTATACAAATATGTTCCTTAAGGAGAATCTTGCCCAGGCAAAAATCTTTCTCAGGGGACATATCCATATAAATACAAACTCGTGTTATATGTATATGTTTCTTAGAGGAAACTCTGCCCAAGCGGAGGTTCTGTCCAAGAACATATTCGTATATTCACAAATTTATGTTCTTATGTATATGTTCCTTAGGGGAAACTCTGCCCAAATGGAGACTCCCCTAAGAACATATCCATAAAATCACGAATTTGTGCCTATACGCATATGTCTCTTAGGGGGAATCCTGCCTGGACAAAAGTTCCCTCCGAGTTCATATTCGTATAATCACAAACTTCATGTTTATATAAATGTTTTTCTTAGTAGAATCTCTGCCCAAATAGAGACTCTGCCCGAGAACATATCTATATGATCACAAATATGCGTCATCGTGTATGTTTCTCAAAAGGGAATCCCGTTCATACGGGGGCATCTTCCCATCGGATACTCTGCTCAAATAGAGATATCGTTTGAGAATATATTCACAAAGTGCAAATTTGTGTTTATACACATATATCTCTTTAAGGCAAAATCCCTCCGGGTAAAGTTTCTCCCGAGAATACATGGATATAAGCATATACCAATATAAAAATATCTCTACAAGGACACCCTGCCTAAGCAGGGACTCGCCAAGACATATTCATATATTCAAAAAAAAAGGGACTATGATAATATACACACATCCAAAGAAAAAGGGAAATAAGACGAGAACCGTGCTCAGATACCCCAAATGGGAGCACATATGCACCTCTACGAGAACCATACCCGTGGAAATAGACTTTGGACAAAACTCACAATATGACAAGGACTTCCATGGAGATACATCCATATGCTCTCCGGAAATTGTACCCGCACATGAGCGAGAAATGAGGAGAAAAGAAACTCTGCCTCAAACTCGGACTTTGCTCAAAAAGGGCACTGTAAAAGAACCCCATATGAAAATTGGCACAATCACCCTTCTAATACGGAAGTGTTGCTCTGGGTTATAATACCCCCAAGTTCAGAATCAAAATCCACAGGCATATGCCCGTTCATAATGATAATCTCCATGTTTTCCCAAATAAAAATCTATAATCAATCTTTTGCAAAAAGGAGAAAGACCTCAAATCGGTCCACGGGTATATACCCGCTCCCCTTTTCAAAAGAAATCAAACTTTGGACTCCCAGAAAGGCAGTCGTTTCAAAAATGGAATATCCAAAGCAAAAGCATTTCAAAATAATCAAAAGAAACAAAAACATGTCATGATCAGGATTTTCTAAAAAGCATGTATGTTTTTCTCGTCCTTTACTATGAATGGTATTCGGGTTAGAAATTGGTATTAAATAATATCAAGAGTTTTAACTCGATGTAAATGTAACATCGATTCCGGTCGATGGAGATGGAGGTCCAGCACATACTACCCCAATTGCCTGATGAGAATAGACATGGGACTCAAGAGGTTCAGATTAAAAAACGGCGCACCCGTCCGTTCGCGGACACAACCTGTCCGTTTCACGGACACCATACCCGTCTGTTTCACGGACACCATAGCGTCCGTTCTTCGGACACCAAAATTCTTCTTCCGCATCGTGCGGACTCTTTTTCTGTCTGCTAGACAGGCTGGCACGCCCCGCAAACCCCAATAAACAAAAAAATCCAAAGCATATGAAATGAATACATGAACCAAATAAAATGAAATGAGCAAAATGAACCAAAAGGACATCACATTCATTGTGTCCGTCCGACCGACATTTTATATGTGTATATCTTTTCCCCCGTGTCAACAGCTGGCACGCCCGGTGGGACCTCTTCTCACCATTCATAGTAACAAAGGATGAGACTTACATACTCTTCATGAAAATCCTGATACTGATATTTCCCTCTTGAAGGTACTTAAAAAAAAGGAACAAATCACAAACTGTTGAAGATGGCACATACTCTTCATGAAAATCCTGATACTGATATTTCCCTCTTGAAGGTACTTAAAAAAAAGGAACAAATCACAAACTGTTGAAGATGGCCGTCACTTATGGACCGCTAGTCGTCAACAACCATGCCAGGTTCGGTTACCTGGCGACTCCGATCATATTCGGAGATTTCCCTGCAGTCGTCGGATCCCCTTTCTTTCTGGGAGTGGTTCCGGCCCATCAGGAGGAGGAAGCTGCTCAAATATCTTCCTCCCACAAATCAACAAAGAAGAATCACAACAACAATGGGCATATCAAAGCTCGTTCTGTTACTTTCAACAAGGGCACCCAAATGCCCGTAAAGAATGATGCTGTCAAAGGGGGCAAACCCCATGCAACTCAAGTTCGGACCTATTCGGTCCATATGATCTCTTCAGCCATTGTAGCTCCTGTCCCCTCACAGCGGGGGCAAAATAAACGCCACAAGAACAGGAGGCCGCCCGCCGCCATCTCCAGATCTGGCAAGTCCGTTATGGTCGAAAATGTGCGAGTGCGCCTTGATGGTACTCCACCTACCACTCCTCGTGATAGGTATATTTCAAATATTCTAACCTCGAACCGCTTCTCAGCTCTACGGTGGTTCCGGGCGAAGCATGAAGATGCCATGGTGAAAGCCGATGTCAAGCAAAAGACGCGGCGTTTTACCAAGTTAAAACAAATCTGGGTTCCCAAGAAGAGAGTCCAGAAGTTCAAGAAAGATCAGGCAGATGCATCAAAGGTGATTCGAAGAAAAAGTAACACCGAAGATGCCTCCCTTCAATATGCTAGATTTGAACATCCCAGAGGATGGAAAAGAAAAGGGATATATAGAAAATCAAACTACAGTCCTCAAGGCTCGGAGAATATCCGGGTAGTCAAAGAAATTCCAACTCAACAATCCAGGGGTCTTGTATCGGTCTTCGACCGTATATCGTGGATCCCAGAATTTTGTAAGCCAAGGGCAATTCCCAGCACCAGTGCTCGTCCGTCAAAAAGAAGACGTGTTACTTGGGCAGCTCGGGAAACACCCAAGCTTATAATCTTCTCATGTTATACTACTGGAAGGGAAGTTGGCGAACTTGCGGAGCAAATTGCGGAAGCCACCCCCAATATCCCCACAGAAGATGTCCATACTAATATCAGACAGTTCGTCAGAAGAACTCACCAACCTGGCGGGCAAATTGGCTCGTCTAATCAAGCTTCTCTTCCAACTGATATCCAACATGAGGGTACTCAAATTCCCTCCCTTGAAGAAACAAATATTCGACTTGAAGAAGGTGGACCTTCTACCTCTGGTAGTCATCCCGTCATCAACTTGCCAACAAAAGAAAATTTCCATGCAATGGCGGACGATGACAAATATAAAGTCATGCAACAGTGGCGGTCTGAAATGACCTCACTTGTCAATGAGATGAGACGATTGACAACTTCAAGCCATCTACCATCCATAGAACCGGTTGCTGCTCAACACCAACAACAAAGCCAGCATCCGGATGGATTTATCTCATTACACAATCCAACAATTTCTTCAACTGGTCTTCTTCCTCAAGCTACGGGTCCGGATATCAATGACCCATCTAATATCATGCCTCCTCAAACAGAAGCCTTGCAAATTCAAAGGCATGAAATAAAGAAGATGGTTGAAGATATGTTCGCCCAGCAGGGCGAGGGTATTCAGGCTACGGGTTTATATTCTGTCCCGTTCCCTATACATCATCAACTCAAGAAGCTGCCAGAATCATGTCCCAAAGTCCCAAAGTTGCCTAAATATGATGGGCATGGGACACCTCGGGAGCATGTGGCACATTATATAATTGCCATGGGCGATCTTGCATCTGAGGAATCATATCTCCTCAGATATTTTGCAACATCTTTAACAGGGGTCGCATTCCAATGGTATGCAAAGCTCAAGGTTGGCTCAGTTCTCAACTGGGCTGATATGCAATCAAAATTCTATGATCGTTTTCAAACGGCAGAAAGGAAGGTCTCTCTTGCTGAGTTATGCTCCCTTAAACAAAAGAAAGGGGAGTCGGCAATAGACTTCATCCAAAGGTGGAGGGAGTTTAGCATGCAATGCGACAATCCTCCCATCCAGCAAGATGCAGTAATTATCTGCCGCAGAGGCCTCATCATAACAATTAAAGAGAGACTCTTGGCTGCAAATATCAGAAGCTTTGACCAGTTGAATATTGCTGTGGCAGAAATTGAAGGGTTCTTAGCCGAGCAATCAACTCATACAGCTCAAAAGGGTAAACTCCCTAAGGAGCGCAATTTGCCCGCAAAAGAAGTCAATACTATCGACTTCTTGCCTAGTGATGAAACAAAGGGGGCAGTAATCCCCACTACCTCAAGAAAGAAACCAGAACCAAAGATACCTCCGCCTACATTGGCCGAGCATATGATGGCTCCTTATTCTTTCAGAAAAGAGAATACCAGAAAACTCTTCGATCTCTGCCTTGATAATCAATTAATATCACTGCCAACACCAAAGAAGCCGGCAGATATCGGCAAGATCAATCAACCAAATTACTGCCCGTATCACCGTATGGTGGGGCATCCAATTGAAGATTGCTTTGTCTTCAAGAATGAGGCACAAAAGGTAATCCAAGAAGGCCGTATATCTATGCAAAATGGTCTGGTTGATCCTCCACAGCCTCATACTTCGGATTGGCCAGAACAATCTGTCAATGTTATACATACGGCGGAACCCGCCACAAGCTCAAGGAATCCTGAGGTTGGGTCTTCATGTAACCCACCTCAAGATACTTCTGGAGCTCATTCTCCGCCGAGATCTAGGCATCGGGGTACAAGGAAAACAATACGAAGAGTACAAAGGCAGCTCGAGCAATTACAACAAAGCCAACAGGAGCTGCGCCAAATCATGCAAAGCATGGAGAGGCGTCAGGATGTGCCTATTCAGGAATCCCACGCCTTCCAACCTGCTTATATTTATCCACCTGCATATCCAGAGCTGCCCCCTATGCCGCCATTTCAAGACCCAATCGGGTGGTTCCTTGAAGATCCTTTAAATCCTGTCGAGCCGGCAAGGTCATATTCCTTCCGTTGCCAGCATACATTGTCTCTCTTCCGGCTATGCCTGCGATCAGGATATATGGATTATCTGGTCCTAGAAGAGTTGAGACCCAACTATTGCCCATATCATCAGCTCCTGGGACACGTTATTGAAGATTGTCCAAATTTCAAACAGGAAGTGGAAGAACTGATCCAGCAAGAACTCATCAATATGGGTAATTTTCTGGTCAATCCCCCACAACCTCATATTCAGCCACCATCAAATGAGCCATACAATCCCGGATCTCATTCCGTTAATGTCATTAATGCATTATACTCTGGGGTCCTTGAACCGGAGGGACAACCGCCTATGCCGCATCCATATCTGTCCAGCCGATGGTATGATGATTGGCATCCTCTACATCGACGCTCATTTGATCTAAAAGATACTCAAGCCATATTCAATCAGCTTAAGATCAGAGGGTTGATAAAAGTATTTGATCCTGAGCCTTATATCTCCGAAAAAGAAAGGGAGTCACATCTCTACTGTGAATATCATGCCAGAGTCATACACTCTACCAAAGATTGCCCAGATCTCCATGATTGGATCGAAACAAAGATCCGGGAAGGAGCAATTGATCAAGAGGGGAATTTCCTGACCCCCTCATTACAAATATATGATCCAAGTCCACAGTTCCAAGCACAATATCAAGATCTATGTGAATATTATCATCGCCAGTTGGGCTATGGACGACATAGAAGCAAGGCTGATGTTGAGCAATTCAGAGTTGGCCTGTTTCAATATAGAAACAGAATATCAGAAAATGCTGCCGCGAAACCAATCTCGCAGCAAGCTGAGGAGTTCGTAGATGATTACCACCAACTCCCTCCTGAAATTGTTGAAGAAGCAATCAACTCAACTTTTCAGACACAAGCCTCAGAAGCTGAATGGGTCACTGTTGGCCCTCGAAAGTCAAGAAATTCTAGAAGATCCGGCAAATCTATCGCCAAGGGTCACCCTAGCAAAAGAAATATTCTTGAGCCATCTTCAGAGCAAGAAGTGATGAATTCACTAGAAGCTCTACAAATGAAGAATAGAGAGAAAAATAGAAAAAGAAATGAAAAATGAAAAATGAAAAAACAAATGGAGGATGCTATGGCAGCAGAAGCTCCTCAGCAGCTGACGACTGTCCAAAGACTCCAGCTGTTGATTAATGAGCTGGAAGAATATGAAGTCTCCGAGCCCTCTGATAAACCAATGCTCGACCAATATATCCCTTGGGAAGAAATCGAGCGAAAAAGGCGGCTCCGGAACTGGTTATTGCAAGTTCAACATGAAGCACTCCAAGAGGGTGACCTCCCTCCTTCGCCGAATCTGAGTCTCTTCAATGGAGATGAAGAAATCACCATGGAACAGTTGGACTCTATGTTCAGCTCTTTCCATTGCTATATGGTGTTCATTCCTCCTCCAAAGGAATTACAAACTCCCACAAGCAATACTACTGCACAAGCAGGAGATAAACCAACGACGCTTGTATATCAGTGTCGACCTCCAGGTAATTCAAATCGGCATCCTAAGAAGGGTCGTGGCAGGCATCAAAAAGCGGCATCTTCCACTACCAAGCATCTAGATAAGATCATACTCTTTCATGGCGAAGAAGCAAAGCCCCTGCCCGAACCTCAAATCCGGGCGGATTCTTATATATTTGATCCTTCAGATGAAGAAGGAGGACTGTCTGACAAGGTTCCTCAATCTGGAGATAAAAACTCAAGTCCATATGCTTCATCAAATGAGCCAGACAATGTTCCTCTTCTTCCCAATGAGAAGCTATTGGCTCCTATTTCTCAAAAGAAGCCCGTCAAGTCAAAAGAGCCTTTTGGGTCCTCATCAAGGGAATCCTCCCACTTGGACCAGATACGCTCCGAAGCTGACGACAAAATTCTTCAGCAATTATAGTCACTTCCCTTCAACATCACTGTCTGGGAAGCGATTGCCTGGAGCAAAGACTTGAGAGAAACTCTAGTCAAGATACTCCAAGAACCAAAAATTTATGAAGCCCATATGGCAAATTTTCAATCGCAAGCATGTGAAGCACTGGCGGAAAATGACACCTTCACTGATGAAGATTTGCTATTATCTTCCTCATTTCATGTGCACTCATAGGGCCGTTGACCAGCAATCAAGCGGAATATGAAGCGTTGATCGTGGGACTTCAACTGGCCGTTGAAATGGGCATCAAATGCATAAAAGTCTACAGAGACTCGCAGCTGGTCATCTGTCAAGTGCTGGGGGATTATGACGTTTGAAAAAAAGAACTGATCCCCTATCATGCCAAAGTAATGAAGCTCCGCGAGAGGTTCTACTTGTTCGAAATCGGACATGTCCCTAGAGGGCAAAACTCTCAGGCGGATGCGCTAGCCAAACTGGCGTCTGCTCTAAAGCTCCCTCCTGAAGGAGAACTGGGCATAACCGTCCGACATAGGAGGCTGATGCCCAGTGTTCTCGAGGATGACTCCGACCTAGAAAATGCAGAAGTCAGCACCCTCGAAGAAGAAGCCGGTCAAGAAGAAGACTGGCGCCAGCCGATCATCCAAATAAAAAACGGTTGGCTGCCTTCAAATCGGGCCGAACGAGTCCAACTGTTGCGGCAGGCCACGTCATATCAAATGATCGGGGACCAACTATATCGGCTTGTTCATGAAAAAGACAAGTCTGTCCTCCTCCGATGTCTCTCCCCTGGAGAAGCCAAAGTCATCATGCACGAAGTCCACTCTGGACTGTGCGGAGCCCATCAAGCGGGAGACAAGATGAAAATCAACATCAAGCTAAAAGGCTTCTTCTGGCCGACCATGTACACGGATTGCGTCTAGTACGCGCGTGCATGTCACCATTGCCAGATCTTCAGTTCGGTGCCGAGAAAGCCGCCGAACGAATTGCATCCAACTCCCTCTACGTGGCCCTTCGCCGAATGGGGGATGGATATCGTGGGACCATTCCCACCATCCTCTGGCGGCCAAAAGTTTATTCTGGCGGCCACTGACTATTTCTCCCGATGGGCAGAAGCAATCCCTCTCCGGGAAGTCACGGGGGTAGCCGTTGCAAAATTTGTCAAGCAACACCTAATTTACAGGTTCGGCACCCCTCATCGGATCGTATCAGATAACGGTACGCCCTTCAGAAACAAAACGATATATGCGTTGGCGGCCAAATTCCAGATAGATTGGAGGATGTCAACGGTCTACAACCCTCAAGCCAATGGTCTGGCGGAAGCCTTCAACAAGACCCTTTGCAAACTACTTGCCAAGATAGTCGGCAACCGCAAACGCGATTGGGGGGAGAAAGTGCACGAAGCGCTCTGGGCATACCGGACGGTCTACAAGACCCCTACGGGGTGTTCTCCCTTCTCTCTGGTGTACGGAGCTGAAGCCATGCCAAAAAAAAACAGGGGAAGGGACTGAAAGAAAAAAAAAATTTAATAATGACGTCCCGGCAGACTTGGTCGCTCCCCAAAAAGGAGTGCCCAAAGGCAAAAGAGCCTAGCAAAAAAAGGGGGATGATGACAAATTTTTCCTTCATTATAAAACTCCTCCTTGGTCAGCAAACCATCGTGGTCAACCGGGTCAAACCTTCAGCCAATAAACCCCAAAAAGGTCGGCTAAAACTCCTCCTTGGTTAGCAAACCATCGTGGTCGACCGGGTAAAACCTTTAGCCAATAAACCCCAAAAGGGTCGGTTATAAAACTCCTCCTTGGTCAGCAAACCATCGTGGTCGACCGGGTCAAACCTTCAGCCAATAAACCCCAAAAAGGTCGGCTAAAACTCCTCCTTGGTCAGTGTTGGAACTTGGAACGCGGATTTTTCTTTCTTTCTTTCTTCGGTTTTATATCTAAGCCTTCGAGAAAGATGAACTTTGGTCGCCCTCGGGGGGGGGGGGGGGGGTTACTGTTCGCTAATCTCTTTCGCTTTCTTTTGCGGGCGTACCAGACTGTTTGCGAGAAACAGACAAAGATTTGTTTTACGAGGGGTATTGGGTGCGAAACCTGATACCCTCGAATTTCTTTTCATTTCTTTATTTTTCTGCGTGCGCTCGCGTTCAGGGCGATTGGAGTGGTCGTGTACTGGACCGTTCCCCACCAACCGAAGTCGGTGTTTCATTTACATCGAGTATAACACTCGAATACCTTTGGATGCGTAATGTTTGTTAAAAGACCGTATGCCGAAATTTAAAGAAAGGCAGATGACAGATAAATTTCCTCAATTTTATTCAAGCTCATGTCATTTATATTTATGACATTTACATTTACGCCTTTAATGGGGTTTTGTACTTCCACTGGGCGTGTACAAGCCACATACATGGGCGTCGACGACAGGGTGTTTGTACCTCCGTCGGACGTTTACATGATAATGAGTACATTCGTGTTACCAATGGGGTGTTTGTGCCTCCACAGGGTAACATGCCTCTACGCATGTCTTTTATGACACCGGAGGACTTAAACATGTGCCTCTACGTGTGTCGTTTCATGACACCGGAGGACTTAAAACATGCGCCTCTACGTATGTCGTTTCATGACACCGGAAGACTTAAACATGGCCTCTACGTGTGTCGTTTCATGACACCGGAGGACTTAAACATGCACCTCTACGTGTGTCGTTTCATGACACCGGAGGACTTAAACATGGCCAACGGGGGTCTTATAACAACCTGTGGCGTCTCTGTGCAGACGAACGCAGGAGGGCTCGACCACGAAGAGAAAGCACCAACGGGCGTCGGAGACCTTTCCCGACACGTGCGGCCTATATAAGCTCGCGCACGGACCAGCCGAAGTGTTCACACAAAACCGAATGGCGTGGTGTCTCGGGGGTGTCTTTGGGCCGAAAATGGTGTGTCCCTTTTGAATGGGGTATGCCCCCCTATTTATAGGTTTTGCGGGAGGCGTACCGGCGGGGGCCCCTCCCCGGCGGAGGTCTTCGGGCGCGAGCGTGAGTGTCGAGGCCGACGGCGAACCGGCGGAGGTGCCCGTGCGAAGGGGCTGACTGGCGGAGGGGCCGCCAGTCAGGGGGCCTGACCGGCGGCCCTCCCTGCTGGCGCGGGGGCCGAACCGGCGCCCCCCCTGCTGGCGCGGGGGCCGAACCGGCGCCCCCTACTGGCGCGGGGGCCGAACCGGCGGCCCCCCTCTGCTGGCGCGGGGCGCTGAACCGGCGGCCCCCCCCTTGCCGCCCCCGGCCCCCCCCCCCCCCCCCCCCCCCCCCCCCCCCCCATACTGGCGAGGGGGCTGACCGGCGCCCCTATGGGGGGCACGAACCGGCGGTCCCCCCTTACTAGCAAGGGGGCTGACGGCGGCCCCCCCTGGGGGGCTTCCTCTTGGCCCACCACTATTTAAGGTGGGGCCTTCTTCATTTCAGATCATTTTTCTCAGTACTTCCCGGGAGAAAACGCAGGAGAGAGCTCTGCGGGCCTCCCTTGGTTGTTGGTTAACGACCGCGCGCGTGCGCACGTGCACCGCTCGCGCTCCCTCGACCGTCCCACGTGCGTTTGTCCTCGTTTTTTGAGGGACACGTGCATTTGATCTCCCGGAACCCTTCGGCTTCGGGCGCGACTTCGAACTCCGCTCCGGACGTGAATTTTCTAACATCTGGGGTACGTGTCCTTCGTCGACAAAGAACTTCTCGGACATCTCGCTTCCGGTCGCCCCGGATTGATGCAAGTACTCGGCCTCGTTTGTTTCCGACGTCCGAGCGGGAGAGATCGGGAGTTTGTTCCCGGTTCCCCCAGGGCGTATTTGTTGCCCGGGGTTTGTTTAAGTCCTGATATTTTTCGGGTTCAACAAATGCCCCCCACGGGATATCTGTCGGAGACGAAGGCGACGACGGGTATCCCGTGGTGCCTTCGAGATGGATTTCTTTCCTCTCGCATTTGCTTTTCCCCGTCTTTTTTGTAACGTCCTTTCGTCTGACGGTCGCGCTATTGGTTTGACAGGGTCGACAATGCCTCGCAAGGGTCGCGACAAGAGTGGCCAAGGCGGCAGGAGCGGCCAGAGCAGCAGGGCGCCGCGTCGCACGGAGAATGACGTCGAGCGGACGGACGATCCCATGCCGTGCTTCACTCTGTCCCCGGTCCGGGTGGAAGACCTGGACCGACTCGAGGGCAGTGTTGGGCCGTGCGTCCGCGGTCCGTTGGAGGAGCCTTCGCCCGTCGAGGGCACGATGGACGTCGGCCGGATAGACCATAGCGGCTTGATTTACCACTACCGGCGGGGAGCCGGCTACCCAAAGCATTTCCCGCTGGATGAGCATCTTCTCCCATTCATCCAGAACTTCATACCGGCCAACTGGGACGGTCCTGCCGGCCTCCTTGCCATTGAACGGGCTCAACTGGAGCGGGCGATCTTGGCCGGCCGCGACAGCATGATGGGGACCTGCAGCCCGCATCACCCCAGCTTTCCTCTTGACCACGAAGCGCAGGCACATTTCCCCGATACGGCTCTGCTGGGGTTATTTGCGCCCGAGCCGGCTCGCCGCATGATAGAATTGCAGCTTTCCCAGGGCCAGTGGGAGGTGCAGGGGCTACCTAAGACCGGTGTCACTTTCACCGGGCACACTCTACCACCCTCGGGGCGTGACTTCGTGCAGGATGGCTACGACCGGTCGTGTTTTCTGGACCGGATACTGGGAGGAGGGGCCGCCAGCTGGTATGACCGGTGGTCGGTCGTTTCGTCGCACCGGTTTCGCTTCGGCGCGACAGAGTGGTTAATGGGTATTTTGTACCATTACCACAAGATGCTTGAACGGGTAGGCCTTCTTGAAGCAGTCGTCGCTGCTCTTCACAGCTATCCTTGCAACACCGGGCTTCTGCAGGCCCTGGCGGAGAGGTTTAACCGGAGGTTTAACACCTTCGGCATTGCGGAGGGGGAGACCAGCCTCGACTTGTGGGCTCTGCACAGGATTTCTGGTCTTCCGATTTCCGGCCAGTTCTATGAGGAAGTTTGCCTGAGCGACCTGGACAGGGATCGGGCTTCCAGCGCCGGCTCTTACTACCTGTCCCACAGCTTTCGATATCTGGCGCGGGTCTGGCGTGACTTAGTCAGGTGCGGGAGGAGCGACTGCCCCAGTGCTTCAAAGGGGACAGTGCGGGTGAGTTGTGACGCCTGGATCCGTTTTTTCTACAATGGACCTTTTTGCTTCCACAAGGAATTTGCCGGCGACAACTACGACCCAACAATTTATACGCAGTTGAAGGTGCACCTTGATGATGACGCCAGATATCTTTATGTGCCTCGGGGTGTCAACTGGAACCCGAGGCGGCTCCCGGACCGCACCCATCTGGCAGCCTACCTCGTTTATTGGCTGTGCACTTTCGCCCTCCCGTTTGGGGAGGAGGGAAATATCAGGCCGGAGGCTATTTACCCGGCTTGCATCTTGGCCAGCGGTGTGCAGCTGGCTTTGGCTCCGGCGGCTCTGGCCAACATTTTCCGCGGCTTGGGCGAGCTTACCTCGAGCCCTTCTCCTCGTGACAAAAGCGTCACTTTGGCGACGCATTATCTGGGCGCCTGGGCCGGTCTTCTGCTGCCGGAGCTATGCTACAACATTAGTCTGGAGTGCCCCTCCATGCCACTCATTTTTATGTTCCGGAATCGTCCGGAGCGAGAGCAGCAGAAGCAGCTGAGGGAGGCGCGCCGGCGGCTTTCTTTTGTGCCGGTGGCCGGGCAGCCGGGACTTGACCTTGCTTGCTGCTCGTTTGGTTTTAGGCCTTGGGTGGAGGAAGGCCAAGGAGGCCGTGTTTACCGCCTTCCTCATCATGCCGCCCCGGTTGCTACACTTCGCAAGGACTAGCTTTGTTGTATCCGTCCCAGCGTCTTGCTCTTCCGCAAGGGGAGCCTCCTCTTCATGGAGCCGTACTTTCCGCACCGCTTTGCTCGCAACCTCGGGTACGACCAAGACGTTCCTCCGGATGCTGATTTCGTACTGTCGACCTGGGCATATAAGGGCCCGGACCGCCATCTGGTGGCCTCTAGCTGGTGGTGCTACTTCCTTAGGCGCGACCTAGCTCCCGAGTTCTTCATCCCCGAGCTGCGGCATGAGGGGCGAGTGGGCATTTTATATGCCCGGTGGTGGTCTCGGCACAACCAGGCGTTCCGGGAGCACGCCGACGACATTAAGAAGCCGTAGAGGGATTACTTGTCCCGGGCGGGCGCCCCTGTCTCCACGATCACGCCGAAGTTTCTCCAGAGGGAGTTCGCTGACATAGCCCAGACGGTGACGACTGTGGGTCGCCGCCGTGCGGCGGCACAGGCCGCTAGCGTGGCGGGCAGCGAGGCTTCCGTGGGGGCTTTAAAGCCCTTGTCGCGCCCGGAGAGCAGCTCGACAGCTTCCAGGGTTCGTGGGGAGCCGCCGCTTGTTTACTTTTGGTGGCGTCACTTTCTGCTAGACTGCGGCTACACTGTAGATGTGGCGCTTACCAGTCCTGTCCTCCCGAGTGTGACGCAGGCTTGGGAGCGACACCTTCAGCACTCCATTATCCGCGTCGGGCCGAGGGAGTTCATCAGCTGGATCGAGAGCGGCACCACCCTGCGGCATTTCTGGGACGCCATTGCCGAGGCAGGCAAAGCTGTGAAGGTCCCCTTGGACCGGGTGGTGTTTCGGCCAACATTTTCCGTGGCCCCTCGCGGTATGTTGCCTCCCTCTTTATGAGTGCGGCTTGCATTTTCTTGAATTTGTCGTGCTGATTTGGGCTCTCTTTTTTTTTCTTTGTTGGCCTGAGCAGAGAGCTTCATCCTCGAGAAGGATTTACCGAAGCGCGACGCCCCGTCGGCCCGGAAGAGGCGTGCGAGCGAGGAGGCCGGTCCTTCGCAACCGGCGGCTCGAGGGAGGACCCCCGAGCCCCCTTCTCCGGCTTTGGCTGGTGGGTTTTTGCATCCCCCGTTCGCCTCATTCCCCGCCTTCCTTTGTTTCTTTTGACGAGGGATTTGTCATTTGCACGCCCCCTTTTTCTTCTTGCACAGATACATCGGCCCCTGGGGGCGACGAGTTAGCGGAAGACATTCCGCGGGAGGATGTGGCTCCTCAAGGCAACGAGGATTACAATCCCACGTTTGATGGGACGCTCTCTCCTGAGGGGGCAGACATTCCCCTGGTAGCTTCCACCGAGCCAGGTAGGACGCGTACCATCTTCTTAAGTTGGTGTTATTCGCCCTTTTTGTTTGCTCGGCCAGCATGGTGTTCATACGTGGCTTACAAGCCTTTTTCCCCTGTTGTTTCCTTACAGGGTACATTCCGGTGGAGGCCGTTGCCGCAGAGGGTGTTGAGCACCTGGCTGGAGTTGTGCCAGTTGGAGACGCAGCATCCTCCCTACAGGCCATTCATGATCTGTTATTGTCTGGGTCGGAGGCGGAGTTACCCGGCTTTTCCGACTTTGTCCCAGGCATACTCGAGGGGCCTGGTTGGCAGCAACCCCTTCACAGCGCGAGTGAGTGAGCCTTGCTCTTTTACCCCACTTCGGTGCCGCTTCTGCTTTACTTACTTATGCAGAAAAATGACTTTCGTCCTTTCTGCATTTCAGTGGCGGTTACTTCCGCGGCCGTGCTTCCCACCGCTTCTCCGTCGGAAGAGGGCGAGGTTGCCCGAGGGATAGCCGGGGACGCTGACGGTGGGTATTTCTTCCACAATAGCGAACCCTCCCTCTCTATTTCTTTAGCTCGACGCCTGACGGGGCGAGAGAGAAGGCGAGTGCCTTTGTGCTTATTGCTTGACTCCTCCTCTCTTGCAGACGGCGCCGAGATAGCGGCGGAGCTGATGGAGTCGAGTCCTCCAGGGGCTGTCCTCCCCCCCGCAGTGGGTATCCTGCATCCTCCGAAGGGCGGGGATAGCGCTTCTTTGCCATTCGACACGCAAGGTAAGTAATCAGGGCCCCAAGCCTCCTATGTTCCCGGGCCCTTATTTTTCTTTGTTTATTGTGGCTGCGCCGCCTCCCTTCTGACCTTTCACCCGTTTTCCTTGGGCAGCGGTCAGTGGCGGCTTACCTCCTCCGCCTTCGAGCGAGGCACCGCTTGAGAGGCCTTCCTCGTTCCCGGGGCATGGCATTTCTTGGCTCGACGCTATATAGAGGAGCTGGGTGCACGGGTCCAAGGGAATGCTCGACTTTTATATATCATCCGCACGTGCTGTTATGGAGGAGAGCAGCCCCCCATCCGTCGACATGGTGCGGGACTTCCTAGAGAGGAGTACAGTCTCCTACCATTTGATGGGTTGCCCCCGAGACCCTTGGATGGCCGCCGTGGACGCACTCTGGAGTGAGGTGGGGCAGAGGCACCAGGAGGCTGCTCGCTACAGGGCCCAGGAGCTTGCGGCAGAGGTTGCCTTGGCGGAGCAGAGGTACGAGGCTCTTTGCTCGCAAAGAGGGGGCGCGGTCAGCCGTACCGAGTCTTTGAGTGCCCGCCACGCCAGTTGCCATGCGGACATCGCCACCCTCCGACGGACGCTTGAGGAGGTCTCGTCGCGCATTGCTGAACACGAGGCCGCGTCTCTTGTGCTGGCCGAGGGGGTGGCAGCGGCCAATGCGGAGGTGGCCTCCTGTTGGAACGCGGATTTTATTTCTTTCTCTTTTTTTATTTTTTTTCCTCACTTCTTTTCTGAAATGACGAATTTTGGGCGTGCCAGACTGTTTACGGGAAACAGACAAAGATTTTTTTTACGAGGAGTATTGGGTGCGAACCCTGATACCCTCGAATTTTATTTCATTTATTTTCCGCGTGCGCTCGCGTTCAAGGCGATTGGAGTGGTCGTGTACTGGACCGTTCCCCACCGACCGAAGTCGATGTTTCATTTACATCGAGTATAACACTCGAATACCTTCGAATGCGTAATGTTTATTAAAAGATCGTATGCCGAAATTTAAAGAAGAAAAGGCAGATGACAAGCAAATTTCCACAATTTTATTCAAGCATGTCCATGTCATTTATATTTATGACATTTACATTTGCGCCTTTAATGGGGTTTTGTACCTCCACTGGGCGTGTATACAACAAGTCATGTACATGGACGTCGACGATAGGGTGTTTGTGCCTCTGTCGGACGTTTACATAGTAAGGAGTACATTTTTGTTACTAGTGGGGTGTTTGTGCCTCCACAGGGTAACATGCCTCTATGTATGTCTTTTGTGACACCGGAGGACTTGAGTATGCGCCTCGACGTATGTCGTTTTATGACATCAGAGGACTTAGAACATGTGCCTCGACGTATGTCGTTTTATGACATTGGAGGACTTAGAACATGTGCCTCGACGTATGTCGTTTTATGACATCGGAGGACTTAGAGCATGTGCCTCGACGTATGCCTTTTTATGACACCGGAGGACTTAGAACATGTGCCTCGACGTATGTCGTTTTATGACATCGGAGGACTTAGAACATGTGCCTCGACGTATGTCGTTTTATGACATCGGAGGACTTAGAGCATGTGCCTCGACGTATGCCTTTTTATGACACCGGAGGACTTAGAACATGTGCCTCGACGTATGTCGTTTTATGACATCGGAGGACTTAGAGCATGTGCCTCGACGTATGCCTTTTTATGACACCGGAGGACTTTAAACATGGCCAACGGGGGTCTTATAACAACCTGCGGCGTCTCTACACGGGCGAGCGCAGAAGGGCCCGGCCACGGAGACAAAGCACCAACGGTTGTGGAAGACTTCTCCCCTACTCGTGCGGCCTATATAAGCTCACGCACGGACCAGTTGAAGCGGTTTGAAGGCGCGATGTGTGGACGCGGCGTTTTCCTGGCCGAGAGTCGCCTTTTTTTCTGGGCTGAATCGCGTGTGTTGTGAATGGGGGTATGCCCCCCTATTTATAGGATTCGTGGGGGGCATACCGGCGGGGTACGCTCCCCGGCGGAGGTGTCGCGGGCACGAGCGTCGAGGGCGAGCGCGAGCGCCGAGGCTGGGCGCGAACCGGCGAGGGTGCTGGAGACGGGGCAGACTGGCGGAGGGGGGCCGCCAGTCAGGGGACCTGACCGCGGCCCTCCCTGCTGGCGCGGGGGCCGAACCGGCGCGCCCCCTGCTGGTGGGGCCGAACCGGCGGCCCCCCTGCGCCAGGGGGCCGAACCGGCGGCCCCCTGCTGGCGGGGGGCCGAACCGGCGCGCCCCCCTGCTGGCGGGGGGGGGGGGCGAACCGGCGCGCCCCCCTGCAGGCGCGCGGGGGGGCCGAACCGGCGGCCCCCTCACTGGCGAGGGGGGGCTAACCGGCGGCCCCCCTGAGCGGGCGCGGGGGGCCGAACAGGCGGCCCCCCCCTCACTGGCGAGGGGGCTAACCGGCGCCCCCCTTGGGGCCTCCTTTGGCCCACCACTATATAAGTGGGGCCTCCCGTCATTTTCTCTGCACTGTCCGGGAGAAGATTTGGGAGAGAGCTCTGTGGGCCTCCCGTGGTTGGTTCGTTGGTTGACGGCCGTGCCGCGCACGTGCATCCGTGCACCGCCTGTGCTTCCTCGGCCGTCCCACGTGCGTTCGTCCCCGTTTTCTGGAGGCACGTGCATTTGGTCTCCCAGAACCCTTCGGCTTCAGGCGCGACTTCGAACTCCGCTCCGAACGTAGATTTTGTGACACCCGGAGTACGTGCTCTTCGCCGACGAAGACTTTTCGGGTTTCTCGCTTCCGGGCCACCCTGGTTTGGCGCGAATACTCGGACTTGTCTGTTTCTGACGTCCGAGCGGGGGAGATCGGGGGTTTGTTCCCGGTTCCCCCAGGGCGTATTTATCGCCCGGGGTTCGTTTAAGCCCCGATATTTTTCGGGTGCAACACCGCCATAGAGCGGGAGTGTGCGGAATCCCGGGCCGCACTTTCTGCTCTCCAGGCCAGTTTGGCGGACTCCCGGAGAGGAGGGGCTATGTAGTTCTTTTTCTTTCCTCTCCCTTTCTGCTTGTAGCTGATGTATATATTTCACCAGCTACCCCGAGGGCTTGTCTCGGGCTCCTTCACACTTAGTTGAATGACAATTACAAGTTGCTGCCAATACTTTTCTTTGATGTTATTGCAACTTCTGTCTGCATTCAGTGATCTTTTAGGGGCTTCGTTTGGGACTCCTCCCCTTGGACGCCGCATTTCTGGCATTCTTGCCCTGCGCTCTACTCGGTTTCTCGGACCAATAAGTTCGAGCGATGTCTTTCTGGACTTTGCATTTCTGGCATTCCTCCAGACCTGGTGCAACATTTCGGGTGCTGGGGTTGGCCTTCTCGGGGCTTTGTCCGGCAACCTGAGTTTGATCCTTAGTCGGGAAGGCTTGCCTTTTCTGGCTTTGCTCCTCGACCTTGATTTTGTATTTCTTCTTCCTGAGATTTGCCTTATTGGCTTTTCCCAGGCTTGCGCTTGGCATCTTCTGCTTGAATTTCGCATTTCTCGCATTCATCAAGCGTTTGATACCAGAGTTTGGTGTCGAGGCTGGCCTGTTTGGGTTTGGCTCAACAACCGTTTGATATTTCAAGTCGCTCGACGGGTGTGACCCGTCAGCCCGAACGACGCTTCCTCCCCCTTAGAGGGGTCGATTTCATTGTGTTTTTTTTTTCATTTTTTTTTATCATTCATTTTTTTTATTCATCATTTTTTTTTCACATTACCATCCCCAGCGCACTTTCGGATTTTCACCTGGGGTGGCCCCCTCTAGCTTTTTTCGGTGCGCCCTTTCGGGTTTTCACACCGAGGGGTTGCCCATTTTTGCCTGAGGCGCCCTTTCGGGTTTTCACCTCAGCTGGGTTTAAGGCATTTTTGCCCTCGAACATCCTTTTTTGGAGGATGATCAAGTCTGCCGGGACATCTCTATTTTTAATCCTTTTTTTTTGTTCTAGGGCCCGGGGTCGGACCCTGGGGTAATCGATCATGGGATCTGCCATTTGGATTTAGCCTACCATTGCGGTTTTCTGGCTAAAGAAATTTCGGTTAGCCTACCACTCCGGTTTACTGGCTATGGTTTTAGGTTTGACCGACCACGGAGGTTTGTTGGTCAAAGAGGGATAGCCTACCTTCTTGGGGTTTGCTGGCTAAGGTTTAGGTTTGACCGACTGTTGGAACAAAAAAAAGCAAATATGAATGTAGGTGACATTCACCTGTGGGCAACTACTCAGTTAGCTAGCCTGTGAAAAGAGATGGCTACTTAACCGGGAGTTGGCAACTACCGGTAAAATGTTGACCCCATCTAACCGGTTAAAATCCCACCTAACCGGTTTAACGGCTTGATTAAGAGGTCAAAGCAGTTATGATTAGGGTGACCCCAAGGTTACTTAAAGTCATAACTTGATCCGAGCATTCAAGCTCTCAAGTATTGTCAAGCACCCCAAGCAAGTGGGAGATGCCGAGGAGAATAAATCTCCGGATAAAAATACGGCACGGAAGAATTCCGGCATTACGAGGTCTACAAGACCAAGATAAGTACAAGAACAAGTCCGCCACGAAGGCTCCAAAGACTTGCAATTGATTCTCCGTCCGGGACGGCAGAACTTCCGACAAAATGTACGGAATGGCACGGGCTTCTCCAAAGGGCAAGACCCCTTCAAATGAAGGGGAGGGTGGTCTATTTATAGACTTTTTAAGCCCCTCCCCTAAACCGATGTGAATACCATCGGTTAGGGGGTTTTTTCCCCCTAACCGATGGTAGCTCCATCGGTTAAGCGGGGTTTTCCCCCTTAACCGATGGTACTTCCATCGGTTAGAGGGGAATCCCCCTCTAACCGATGGAAGCTCCATCGGTTTAGGGGAATTCTCCCCTAAACCGATGGATGTTCTATCGGCTAGGGGGATTCCCCCCTAAACCGATGGAACCTCCATCGGTTAGGGGAGTTTTCCCCTCTAACTGATGGAGGTTCCATCGGTTAGGGGGATTCCCCCCTAAACCGATGGAACCCCCATCGGTTAAGGGGTCCCCCTTTCAAAAAAAAAAAACATAAAACAAAAAAAAAAAGAAAACAGAAAAATAAAGAAAACAGAAAAAAAAAAAACACAGAAAGACAGAAAACAGAAAAAACAAAAAAAATATAGAAAACAGAAAATGAAAAAAGGAAAAGCCCTAACCGATGGTACCCCCATCGGTTAGAGGGCCTTTAACCCTCTAACCGATGGGAGTCTCATCGGTTAGAGGAGTTTTTTTCCTTTAACCGATGAGAGTCTCATCGGTTAGAGGGAATTTTCCCTCTAACCAATGGAACTCCCATCGGTTTAAACCCCCCACCATGTAAGGGGTGCCTTCCCCTATAAAAGGCACCCCATTCCCCATGAAAAAGGGTCCGCTCTCTGGCCCCCCCGGCTTCCATTCTCCCGGATCCCCCATTCCCTATGTGAAAGGGCTCTTTCTCTCTCCCACTCAAGCATTCCATTGCTCCCCTCAAAGTTGAAGGAAATAGAAATTTCTGAATTCTCAAAGGCTCCCCTCTTGGTCCTCAATCTCTTTTCTTTGTGAGTCAAGGTACCAAATCTCCTCCCGAGTATTGAGAAGTTGTTCGGCATCGGCAAACTTCATCGGCTAAAAGTCCGCAATAGCGGCACTGGCCCTCACAGGCTATAGGTTCTAAATACCGTCCATTACGGACATATGGTATTTTAGATACCTTTGTTATTTATGCCACCTCCCATCGAGTTTTTAAACTCTCCGGGATGGTGTGTTTGTGCTATATGCATATGTTTCTTAGAGGAGACTCTGCCCAAGTGGAGATTCTACTCGAGAACGTATTCATATATTCACAGATTCGTATTTTTATATATATGTCCTAGGGGAAACTCTGCCCAAGTGGGGATTCCGCCTAAAAACATATCTATAAAGTTCAAATCTGTGTTTATATTTATATGTTTCTCAGAGGAGATTCTGCCCTAGGGGAGATTCTGCCCAAGAACATGTTTGTATATTCACAAATTTGTATTTTTATATGCATGTTTCCTAGAGGAAACTCTGCCCAAGTGGAGATTCCATCTAAGAACATATTTATAAAACTCAAATTTGTGTCTATA
This sequence comes from Colocasia esculenta, assembly GCA_014218235.1. Lineage (NCBI taxonomy): Eukaryota > Viridiplantae > Streptophyta > Magnoliopsida > Alismatales > Araceae > Colocasia > Colocasia esculenta. The sequence goes on from CM024759.1 coordinate 25,474,234, forward strand.
CACATATGTTTCTTGGAAGGAAGCCCTGCCTATGTCAGAGTTTTCCCTCTAAAAACATATCAATATAATCACAAACTTTGTATTCATATACATGTGTTTCCAAGAGGAAACTCTGCTCAAATGCAGTCTCCGCCACGGCATGTTTATAATCATAAATTCGCAATTAGATGCGTATGCCTCTCAAAAGGGATTCTGCATATGCAGATGGTACCTTTTACCGGACATTCCACTCAAAAGGGAATACCGGTGAAAAATATGAAATTTATGGGGCACACATGGATATAAGTACATGTTCATATGAATATATCTCCGTGAGGGCATTCCGCATAAGCGGAAACTCTGCCAAAATAAATTTATGAAAATTGTGATAATATACACACATCCAAAGAAAAAGAGGACAGGACCCGAACTGTGACAGGACCCGAACTGTGATAGGACCCGAACTGTGCTCAGATACTCCCAAGAGCAGCATGAATGCATACTCACAAGAACTGTGTTCGTATGGACAGTTTCCAGAAAGGAACTTCAAATTGACAAGAACGTCCATGGAGATATGTGCATACGTTCTCCGAAAATCATACTCATACAAGTAAAAAAAAATGAATGATGAATGAATGAAACGATGAACAAGGAGAAATGAAATTTTGCCTCAATTCAGACTTCATTTAAAAGAAGGATGTTGTAAAAGAATATCATGTCATAAGGAAAATTAATGTAGCAACTTTTCTAATACAGAAATGCTACTTTGAATCACGACCTTCCCCAAGTTCAGAATCAAATGCACGGGTATATACCCGTCTGCAATAATAATCTTCAGGTTTTCCAAAATAAAACCTTCAAACAACATCTTTCTCAAAAAAAAAAAAAGAAAGGAGGGAGACCCCAAATGGGTTCACGGAAATATACCCGTTCCCTTCTTAAAAGTCATATCTCGAGCTCCACAAAGGAGCAGTCTTTTCAAAATGAAACATTTAAAGCTCAAAGTATTCGAAAATAACCAAAAGAAAATGATGCATCATGACCAGGATTTTCTAAAAAAATGTGTACTCTCTCATCCCTTTTTGCTATGAATGGTATTCGAGTTAAAATTGATGTTAAAAAACACCAAAAGTCTTAACTCGATGTAAATGTAACATCGATTTCGATCGATGGAGACAGAGGTCCAGCACATGCTACCTAAATCATCTGATGAGTATAGATACGGGACTCAAGGAGTTCAGATAAAAAACGGCGCACCCTAGTCGCCCGTCACACGGGCATCCCCGTCCATTTCATGGACAACCCAGTCGTCCGTCATACGGACACCTCTGTCCATTTCATGGACACCCAATATTTCTCTTCCGCATTGCGCGAATTCTTTTCTGTCTATTAGACAAACTGGCACGCCCCGCAAAATTCAAAGCATGTGAAATGAATATGCATAAACCTCCCTCAAATGAAATAAAATAAACAAAATCAAATGGTCGGTGTTCCCACGCCGATGCTACCCCGCGTGTGGTTCACCAAACATATCTCCATCCCGTGTCAACACCGACCACGGAGGTTTGCTGGTCAACGGGGATAGCCTACCTTCTTGGGGTTTGCTGGCTAAGGTTTTAGGTTTGACCGACCACGGAGGTTTGTTGGTCAAAGAGGGATAGCCTACCTTCTTGGGGTTTGCTGGCTAAGGTTTAGGTTTGACCGACCACGGAGGTTTGCTGGTCAACGGGGATAGCCTACCTTCTTGGGGTTTGCTGGCTAAGGATTTAGGTTTGACCGACCACGGAGGTTTGTCGGTCAAAGGGATGGCCTACCTTCTTGGGGTTTGCTGGCTAAGGGTTTAGGTTTTGACCGACCACGGAGGTTTATTGGTCAAAGAGGGATAGCCTACCTTCTTGGGGTTTGCTGGCTAAGGATTTGGGTTTGACCGACCACAGAGGTTTGTTGGTCAAAGAGGGATAGCCTTCCTTCTTGGGGTTTGCTGGCTAAGGTTTAGGTTTGACCGACCACGGAGGTTTATTGGTCAAAAAGAAATGGCTTGATCCACCATTTCGGTTTACCTACCAAGCAGAATAGGGGCCCGACCGGGCACTTTGTCTACTGGCCGCGCGAAACATGCCTTGATAAGTGGTGATTTGATTTTGGTTATTTTTTTTCACATTACTGACTCCTGCGCCCTTTCGGGTTTTCACAGAAGCCAACCCCCTCTAGCTTTTTCCAACACGCCCTTTCGGGTTTTCACGTTGAGGGGTTATCCATTTTTGCCTGAGGCGCCCTTTCGGGTTTTCACCTCCGTTGGATTTCAGGCATTTTTACCCTTGGGCACTCCTTTTGGGGAGTGACCAAGTCTGCCGGGACATCTCTATTTTTAGTCCCTTTTTCTTTTCTTTTTTTTTTTTTGAACTTGGAGTCCGAAGCAAGGTTGCGGAGCCTTGGCTAGGGGATTCACCGTTTGGCTTTAGCCCATCATTATGATTGGTGGGCCAAGGACGACACAGCCTACCATGGAGGTTTACTGGCTGAGGGGGGGCATTGCTTAGCCGACCTTTTGGGGGTTTATTGGCTGAAGGTTTTGACTTGGTCGACCAGGATGGTTTGCTGACCAAGAAGGAGTTTTAGCCGACCGTTTTGGGGTTTATTGGCTAAAGGTTTGACTCGGTCGACCAGGATGGTTTGCTGACCAAGAAGGGGTTTTAGCCGACCTTTTTGGGGCTTATGGCTAAAGGATTTGATTTGGTCGACCAAGATGATTTGCTGACCAAGAAGGGGTTTTAGCCGACCTTTTTGGGGCTTATGGCTAAAGGATTTGATTTGGTCGACTAGGATGGTTTGCTGACCAAGAAGGGGTTTTAGCCGACCTTTTTGGGGTTTATTGGCTAAAGGTTTGACTCGGTCGACCAGGATGGTTTGCTGACCAAGAAGGGGTTTTAGCCGACCTTTTTGGGGTTTATGGCTATAGGTTTGACTTGGTCGACCAGGGTGGTTTGCTGACCAAGGAGGAGTTTTAGCCGACCTTTTTGGGGTTTATGGCTATAGGGTTTGACTTGGTCGACTAGGATGGTTTGCTGACCAAGGAGGAGTTTTAGCCGACCTTTTAGGGGTTTTTTGGCTAAAGGGTTTGACTTGGTCGACCAGGACGGTTTGCTGACCAAGGAGGAGTTTTAGTCGACCTTTTTGGGGTTTATGGCTATAGGGTTTGACTTGGTCGACCAGGATGGTTTGCTAACCAAGGAGGGGTTTTTTAATGAAGAGAAAAATTTGTCATCATCCCCTCCCTTTTTTTTGCTAGGCTCTTTTGCCCTTGGGCACTCCTTTTTGGGGAGCGACCAAGTCTGCCGGGACGTCATTATTTTTCTTTCAGTCCCTTCCCTTGTTTTTTTTTTGACATGGGCACATATGTCCAACCCTAGCCTGATTCGGCTATAAGGGGATCAGAGGGCGATTGCCCGGGGAATTCATGCTCAGGGGCAAAGTACATTTTGAGATGCTTGCCATTTAGTGGTGGAAAGGGGCGATCGCCGGCATGTGTTGCCAGCGTGTATCCCCCGCCTTCATACACTCCAGTGACCACGTACGGTCCGCGCCAATTTGGCTGGAGTTTACCACTTGATTTGCCTGCCATGACTTCTCTTTGTTTGACCATGACGAGGTCACCTTTCTTGAAGACACAGGGCCTGACTAACTTGTCGTAGGCTTGAGTCATGCGGGCTTGGTAGGATTAGAGGTGTCTGTATGCTTCCAACCTTTTGCCCTCTAGGTCGGACAATTCCTCCAACCTTCTTTCAATTTCTTGTCGCTCCTCGGGCTGAAGACCGGTATAGACGGCTACCCTGTAGGATGACATTTCAATTTCGATGGGGAGCATGGCTTCAGCTCCGTACACCAGAGAGAAGGGAGAACACCCCGTTGGGGCCTTATAGACCGTTCGGTATGCCCAGAGTGCTTCGTGCACTTTCTCTCCCCAATCACGCTTGCGGTTGCCGACTATCTTGGCAAGCAGTTTGCAAAGGGTCTTGTTGAAGACTTCCGCCAGATCATTGGCTTGAGGGTTGTAGACCGTTGACGTCCTCCAATCTATCTGGAATTTGGCCGCCAACGCATATATCGTTTTGTTTCTGAAGGGCGTACCGTTATCTGATACGATCCGATGAGAGGTGCCGAACCTGTAGATCAGGTGTTGCTTGACAAATTTTGCAACGGCTACCCCGGTGACTTCCCGGAGAGGGACGGCTTCTCCCATCGGGAGAAATAGTCAGTGGCTGCCAGGATAAACTTGTGGCCGCCAGAGGATGGTGGGAATGGTCCCACGACGTCCATTCCCCATTCGGCAAAGGGCCATGTGGGGGCAGTTGGATGTAATTCGTTCGGCGGCTTTCTTGGCACCGAACTGAAGACCTGGCATTGATGACACGTACGGACGTACTGGGCGCAATCCGTATACATGGTCGGCCAGAAAAAGCCTTTTAGCTTGATGTTGATCTTCATCTTGTCTCCCGCTTGATGGGCTCCGCACAGTCCAGAGTGGACTTCGTACATGATGACTTTGGCTTCTCTAGGGGAGAGACATCGGAGGAGGACAGACTTGTCTTTTTCATGGACAAGCCGATATAGTTGGTCCCCGATCATTTGGTATGACGTGGCCCGCCGCAGGAGGTGGACTCTTTCAGCCCGATCTAAAGGCAGCCAACCGTTTTTTATTTGGATAATCGGCTGGCGCCAGTCTTCTTCTTGACTGGCTTCTTCTTCGAGGGCGTTGACCTCTGCATTTTTTGGGTCGGAGTCGTCCTCAAGAACACTGGGCATCAGCCTCCTATGTCGGACAGTTATGCCCAATTCCCTTTCAGGAGGGAGCTTTAGAGCAGACGCCAGTTTGGCTAGCGCATCTGCCTGAGAGTTTTGCCCTCTAGGGACATGTCTGATTTCGAACAAGTAGAATCTCTCGCGGAGCTTCATTACTTTGTCATGATAGGGGTTCAGTTCCTTTTTTCGAACGTCATAATCCCCGAGCACTTGACGGATGACCAGTTGCGAGTCTCCGTAGACTTTTATGCATTTGATGCCCATTTCGGCAGCCAGTTGAAGTCCCACGATCAGCGCCTCATATTCAGCTTGATTGTTGGTCAACGGCCTCATGAGTGCACATGCGTTGTGCAGAATTCCTCCTTGTGGAGTCACTAGGACAATGCCCGCTCCGGAGGTATAAGTTGTGGTGCCGTCAGTTTGCTTGAGCACCCGGGAAGCGCCATCAAAGTAGAGTTCCCAATGTGGTAACTCTATGGCGAGAGTATTTCCACTTTCTTGGACGGGGACTTCTTTTTGTCGGGTCCCCTCCCCGTGGGGGGATGAGAGCGTTTCCTCTTCCGGGAGCTTGAACTCGAGGGGAGAGCCTGCTGGGAGCGGATGCGCCGCCAGGAAATCCGCCATGCCTTGCCCTTTGATTGCTTTTCTTGGGACGAAGGTGATATCAAACTCCATGAGGAGAAGGGCCCATTTTCCCATCCTTCCTGACAACACAGGTTGGGTGAGGAGCGCTTTTAACGGGTCTATCCTCGAGATGAGGCTGACTTGATGGGCTAGCAGATAGTGCCGTAATTTCTTGACGGCGAATATCAATGCCAGACATACTTTCTCCACTGGGGAATATCGGTGCTCCGGACCCACCAACATCCTGCTGAGGTAGTAGAGCGGTTGCTCTTTGCGTTCCTCATTTACTTGCGCCAGAAGTGCTCCCAGTGACGTTTCCATGGCTGTGATGTAGAGGATGAGCGGCTTATCTTTCACCGGGGCTCCCAAGACGGGAGGAGTAAGGAGATACTCTTTGATTTCTTCAAAGGTATCTTGGCACTCTTGGTCCCATACAAATGGTGCTCCTTTCTTCATCAATTTGCTGAAGGTGGTGCATCTGCCCGCGAGGTTGGAGATGAACCGCCTTATGTAGGCCAACCTTCTTTGGAGAGATTTCAGCTCCGTTAAGGTTTTCGGCGGCGGCAGCTCTCTGATAGCTTTGATTTTGACGGGATCAATTTCTATCCCGCAGTATTTGACAACAAAGCCGAGGAATCTGCCGCTCGAAACGCCGAAGGCGCACTTCATGGGGTTCATCTTCAACTGGTGCTGGCGGAGTCTTTCGAAGACCTGGCGTAGGTCGCCTAGGTGGTCTTCCCGCCTTTTGGTCTTGACGACCAGATCATCAACGTAGCACTCGACCGAGTCATAGAGCATTTCTCCGAAAATCTTGGTCATGGCTCATTGATAGGTGGCTCCGACGTTCTTCAAGCCGAAGGGCATTCTTTTATAGTTGTAGATCCCTTTGGAGGACCTAAAGGCGGTATGACCCTTATCTTTGGGAGCCATACGGATTTGATTATAGCCTGACGACCCGTCCATGAAGGATAGCGCTTCATGCCCGATGGTCATGTCGATCATAGTTTCCGTGATCGGGACCGGGAAGTCATCTTTTGGGCAGATTTTGTTCAAGTCCCTGTAGTCGATACAGATCCGGACTTCGCCGTTCTTCTTGACCGGCACTATATTGGCCAGCCAAGTTGGATAGATGCATGGCTCGGTGAAGTCGACTTGGAGAAGTCGGTCCACCTCGGCATTTACTTTCAGCTCCAGCTCGTGGCGCATGCGCCGTTGGGCTTGCTTGACCGGCTTCGCTGCGGGGAGTATGGACAACTCATGTTCAGCCACGGAGGGGTCCAGGCCTGGCATTTCTTTGTATGTCCACGCGAAACAGTCTTTGAATTCCAACAAAAGGTGCCGGTATGACTGTCTTTCTTCCTCATTCAAGAGGGCGCTGACGAAGATTGGTCGGGGTTTTTTTAGTTCCCCGAGGTCGAGTTCGACCAGTTCGTCGACCGTAGCTTGTCCACCGTCTTCGAGTTCACGGGGTGCCGGCTGTAGGTCGATGAAATCCTTTTCTTCATCAGAGTCAGCGACGTGGACGTCATAGTATTTGAAGCCTTCTTCTGCGATCGGCCAGAAGTGACCCTCTTCGCTTTGAGGTGCTTCTTGACACGACGCCCCATTTGATAAGACGAGGGCGGCTTCCCCTTGCTGCGGTTTTGTAGCGGGGGTAGGAGATCGCCCATCGGAAGGGCAATGATTAGATGAGGGCGCGAGTCCAACGGTGTTGACCGTATAGTAGGCCTCGCATTCCGCCATCTGACCATAGCCCAACCCCCGAGTGTCTTTTGCACAATAAGGGGGTTGCCCTCGGAGTTGCTTCGGGTACCACAGCTGATGGAAGTACTCCCGTCGAGAGGGATCTTGCGTTTGTGCAATCTTTTGCCTTTGGCACAATTTCTTGATGTGCTCGGGCATGTCGTCCATTTCCTGGACGGGCTTCGGGGCGACTTGAGTCGTTTGACTCCAGCCGAAGTCGTCTTCGGGGGGCCCATATGGAAGTGGGTCTCCTTTGTAGAAGATGATCGGCTTCGGCGTCTCGCCTTCCTCGAGACTGTCATTTCTGTAATGGGTGACAATGAATGTTTTTAGTCGCTCCACCCATTGCTCCTCCCTATGGAAGGGTAGCTGCATGTATGCCGGCGGCAAGAAGATGCTTCGGTTGATGATCTCGCCGACGGTGTTTGCTTCATAGTTGATTTCACGCCTTTCTGGCAACTTGGCCCGGGCGTGGTGGATTCGGCGAGGCGGCTGAGCCGGCGAGCTTCAAGGAGGTCTTTGTTGACCGTGAAGAGCTCCTCCTCCTCCTGATCCTGGCTTGCTTGATTCGCGTCGGCATTTTGTTTTTCCTTGCCTTTTGACGGGGTTGCTGGCTTGCCGGGAGGCTCGCCGAAGTATAGCTGAGCGTCCGCCAGATTGCATTCATTTGGGCGGAACGGGGCCCGGTCGGCAAAGACCGTGTGCTGCTCTCCTTCTTTGATGTATTTTATACATTGGTGGAGAGTCGAGGGGATGACCCGATTTTCATGGAGCCAGGGTCTTCCCAGGAGGGCTTTGTAGGACGTGTTTGCATTGATGATGTAAAAGACGACCTTAGTAGTGAGGCCGTCCATGGCTAGCTGTACCTCCACCCTTCCCAAGGCGTTTTCAGAATTCTGGTTGAATCCAGCGATTCTGATGTCATTTACCCTTTGCAAGTAGGGCGTGAGATATAAAGACTTGAAAGTCTTCAGAGGCATGATATTAATCGACGCCCCGGGGTCAACCAGGATCCGGTTGAGTTCGTGCCCATTGACTTTTCCTTGCATGTACAACGGGCGGTTGTGGTATAGCGTTGGCAACAGCATGTCCTTATCGGAGAAGGTCACCTCCGCCGCCAGTGCTTCGAAGGCTTGCGCCTGGAGTTCGGTTACGTCAGCTTCGTAGACCTCGGGCTCTTGCAAGATTTTGACGAGCGCCGTTCTCAACTCTTTGCTCCAGGCAATGGCGTCCCATATGGTGATGTTGGTTGGGAACCGCTTCATATACTGTATGATTTTACAGTCAGCCCGGGCACAAAGTTGATCCAATGGCGGGACAATATCTTCCAGGGCTTTTATCGGTTGCCCGAATTGGTTGACCCGTCTTGTCCCTGGCTGTCCATCCGGCTTTTCTTCGAACAGCGAGCTTAGGCTATCCTCCTCCAGGGCAGTAGTTTCCTCTCTGCCACTTTTGGATGGAGTGGGCCGGACGGCTGACTTAGGAGTTTTCCGGTGGGAGGGTTTGTTGGGGATCGCCCATCCCCCACACTCTTCTTCGTCGGACAGGACGAAGAGGACTGGCTGGGTGGCCCTCCGGTCGGAGAGCCCACTAGCGATATCCTGCTGCTCTTCTTCTTCCTCGTCAGACGGGTCGAAGATGAAGGAGTTCGCCCGTACCTCCATTTCCGGGGCAGGCTGAGGCTCTTCTCCTCGGAAGACGATAGTCTTGCTCAGGTCGGGCGAGTTGGCCTTCTCGCCGAGGGACGGGGCGAGTTTCTTTCCTCGTCCGCGGCCCTTTCCTTTGCCTCGGTTGCGGCGTCGGTACGTCGCCACAGGAGGCGTAATAGCCGGTGATTGCAAGCTCGCAGGCGGCGGTATCGACACCATGTTGCACGAGAAGTCTTTCAGCATTTCTTCCAACTTCTCGATGGTGATTTCATCTTCCTTATAGAAGATGACCAGTTCTTCGGGCAGAGGCAGCTTCTCGCCTTCTTGAGCCCTTTGTAGCATTTGGTGAAGCCAGCTTTTGAGCCTTGTTTTACGCTCCATTTCTTCCCACGGGATATATCTGTCCAAAGGGACTCCCCATATGAGGGAATCTTATACAACTCATGTGCTCTCATGAAGCCATTGACAAATAATGAAGCCGAATATGAAGCTCTAGTTATTGGGCTTCGATTAGCTCTTGAAATAGGAATCAAAGGCGTACAAGTTTATGGAGACTCACAGTTGGTCATTCGACAAGTATTGGGCCAGTATGAAGTCCGTAAACCACAACTGCTTCCATACTACAATATAGTCATGAAGCTCAAAGAACAATTCAACTTCTTTGATATATCCCATATACCAAGAAATGAAAATTCTCAGGCGGATGCCTTAGCCAAATTGGCCTCTGCTATAAAATTGCCTCCTGAAGGGGAATTGGACATAAGTGTCCGTCACAGAAGGCTCATGCCGAGTGTCCTCGACGCTGAGTCTAATGTTACAATCGAAGAAGTATATACTACAGAGCAAGATACTGCAAATGAGCCTGAGGATTGGCGCGAGCCGATTATCAAGATCAAGGGAGGTTGGCTACCTTCTGATCGAGCGCAAAGGATTCAGCTCTTGCGTAGGGCTACATCATATCAAATAATAGCAGATCAACTATATAGACTTGTCCATGAAAAGAAAGGACCAGTCCTCCTAAGATGCTTATCTCTCAAAGAAGCCAAAACCATAATGAAAGAAGTTCACTCCGGACTGTGTGGTGCACACCAAGCAGGAGACAAAATGAAAATCAACATCAAGCTAAAAGGCTTCTACTGGCCCACCATGTACGCCGATTGCATCCAATATGCCCGTAAATGCCATCAATGTCAAGCATTTGGCCCTGTGCCAAGAAAATCCCCAAATACATTGCATCCCACGGCGCCAACATGGCCCTTTGCCGAATGGGGCATAGATATTGTGGGACCATTCCCACCTTCATCTCAAGGCCACAAGTTCATATTGGCTGCTACAGATTACTTTTCTCGATGGGCTGAAGCCATCCCGCTACGGGAAGTGACGGGAGAATCAGTAGCCAGATTTGTCAAGCAAAACATAATATACAGATTTGGTACCCCTCACAGGATCATATCCGATAATGGGTCTCAGTTCAAAAACAAGACCGTATATGCCTTGGCAGCCAAATTTCATATTGAATGGAGAACATCCTCAATATACAATCCACAAGCCAATGGCTTGGCAGAAGCATTCAACAAAACCCTCTGCAAGCTGCTTGCCAAGATAATCGGCAACAGAAAGCGGGAATGGGGAGAAAAGGTTCATGAAGCTTTATGGGCTTACCGAACTTCATATAAAACCCCTACCGGATGTTCACCTTTCTCTTTGGTATATGGAGCTGAGGCCATGATCCCTATAGAAATTGAAATGACATCCTACTGGGTGGCAATTCAAAATGGACTCCTGCTTATCTCAGGTGTTCGAGTGGGGGAGATCGGGGTTTTTCCCAATACTCCGTATTTTTCCGGGCGGATTTACTGCCCGGGCTTTGTTTAGATCCCGGTATTTTTCCGGGTTCAACAACCTTCATTAGTGATGAGAAGAGAATTTGACATTGGAGATATAAATCTGCATAGAGAAATATTAGTCATAGAAATTTGAACAATATTTTCTCAAGATTCCTGCCATATGGACTTTTAAAAGATCTTTAATTAATTTTCTTTCTCTTCAGATAAACAACTTATGGGACATCATCCCTGCAGAACGTACAGATAGGTTCTTAAGTATGCTTCCACCATGGCATATATATGAAAGAGCTGCTGAATACTTCATACTTACATGTGGAGTGGAGCAAGTTTACACAACAATGAAAAAATTGATGGTACCATTTGAACGATGCCTTCATCTGATATTCTATAACTTGAACGCATGTTCTCAGTGTTTTGGCTTCTATTTTGACTGAATTAGACCCCAGTTAGTTAGTTGCTGTAGTTCTTTTGTTTCACTTCTGCATATACTTAATGATATTAAGCTCCATCTTTGCGGAGCTTACATGTAGAATGCTTACTTGACAAGTTGGCAGGATGATCTGCAGCAGTATCGACCAGAATATATTTTTTCTGTTCCTCTGATATATGAGATGCTGTACAGGTGCGTTCTCCCTTAGATTTTTCTTCAGTTTGCTTATATAGGTACCCATTAATGTATTGTATAGATCTTTCAAGATTGAACTTTCATCTGCAATCTGCATCAACATTAGTGCTGTTCTGAAAATCTCAGAATGTGCTCTTATTAAACTAACATGCCAAATTGCTATGCATATTGACGTTTATATGGAGTGAATATCTGACTTGTTCTTTCATTATGTTCCTTCAAAAATTATCATAAGAGAAGATTATTGTTATGGCCTAAGAATTGATTCATTTGACAAGCACTGTCTGCCCAATTTATATTGCCAAATAAATGTTCTCAGTAATATTGTGTTCTTGTAATTTGCTTACGCTGAATCTATTAAAAAAGGGTTTAGATCATTTCTTCTATAACATTAAGCATATCCTATTAACATGTCTCTAACTTTTATTCAATCCCTAAGACAGTGTTATCCAGAAGCAGATTTCGAGGCGTTGTCTTGCTAGGAAGTTTGCTGTATATTTTTTACTGAACATCAGTTTTTTGTACATGGACGCAAAAAGGATTTATGAGGTCTGATTTCAAGCTATTTCATTTCCAGCTTTCATTTCCTTTATGAGTATCCTGATTAAGCACAGAGTAAATTTAGTCATCAATTCCCTGATAGAAATGTATCGACACATTCTGGGGCTACAATGGGATCATGTGATTAATTTTATCTTGTTTCTCATGGTGTTCTTCAGGTTTCTCCCCATGTTTGTTTTAGTATTTTGCACCAAATGATTTTATCTTGTTAAACAGGGTAAAGTCATAACAGCAACAAAGAGACAGCCTTTCATTTTCATGGTCACACCAGACTGGTTGTGGTCCAGAGTTTTTGCTGCAATTTTATGGCCATTACATACTTTGGCAACAAACCTTTTTTACAGAAAATTTCATTCTGTGATTGGTATATCAAAGGTATGATCAGTTCTAGGATTATTTTCTGCTTACGTTAAACGTTTACATTGTTACTGGCTTCATATTTATGACATTGCAGGCTGGTATAACTGCCGGTGGTAGCCTTCCAATGCATATTGACAGGTTCTTTGAGGTTAGAAACATAAAAATTTTATACATAGTGAACTTCTTATATTGCATGTCTAGATTGTATTTTGTTCTTGCAGGCAATTGGTGTTAAACTGCAGAATGCATATGGTCTAACAGAGACTTCTCCTGCTGTTTCTATGCGACGACCTGATTACAATGTAAGAAGGAAATGCTTTCCTCAGGAATTGAGGTCACATTTATTTTCCTTGGTCTTGGTATATTGTACCTGTATCCCCTGATGATGAAGGTTTGACGAAACAGTCAGATTTATGAAAGCATCAAGAAATTAGAAAGCAGAGCCTTTATATCCATGATATACTCTCTAGGATCCAAAAACTTCATTACAATAAGAGACTTCCACTAATCATTCTTCATTCATTCGACATTGATGTAGACTGGTTATAGTGACATGTCCTACTGGTCTATGGCCCTGGCTTCTCTTATACTGCCTACTTGACTAGATCTTGAATTGGCAAAGTTCAAACAGTATATGCATTATGCAACGACCCAAGTCTAAGGCCCTGGCTTCGATTAGGATTGGCCACGTCATGGGGCATCATTTATGGAATTCAGTTGGAAGCTTTGGAGACCTGTTGAGCTAAGGCAATAAGTTAGTTGGTAAATAATTGATCAAATAATGTATGGTATATACCAGGAACAAACAAATAATACTGAAGTTATAACTTTCTTACACTTTCCCTCATTCTCAATTTCTCCAAGAATTCCTTTTCCTTTGTGAACAGAATGGAAAAGGAAGAATGGAGGAGAGAGAAAGATTCATGGAATTTTAGTTAAAATCCGCCTGCCTTGAGTTCTGATTCTGAAGACACACAATCAACACTAAATGTCTTCAATGTGATCCTTTTGGAATATTTCTTTTTGTTATACAGAGTTCTTACTTTAGGAACATGTAAATTTGAGTAATATGAACACAATAAAATGCATGTTAGATCATTGTTATGAGAGGACTTGAGAGAAAAATAGCTACAGTACCTCCCCGATGTAATCAGTAAGAAAGCATACAGGCATGGTGACCTTAAATAGGGGAACGCCCTCAGCCCAACCTACTCAACATAAGAGATCCAAAATATAGTAATTTGGCTGTATATACAGTTTGTAGAATCATAGTATATGATCTCTCCTAAAATCCCACCCTCAAACTCACAGAGGGACCATAAATTGAGAGTTTGATAATGAGCTCTCTACTCTTTGAAGCGAGGAATGGTATGAGTCTTGGTGAACAAGTCTGCAAGTTGTTTGGTAGAAGAAATATGAGGAATACAAATGGTGGTGGAGAGATACTTCTGGCAGATGGAGTAGTAATCGATCTTAAGAAGACTGAGAATTGTGCCATTCTTGGAGACAACGTAAAGGAGGTGCATAACCACTCCTTCTTACCCTCTTGCGATTAAAGTCATGGAGAAATCATCAACATACATGCATGAAGTCTTCTTGTGAGTTAAATGGGAACAAAATCTCAAAATATAAGCAATCATTCCATTCCATGTTTTGAGTATTGTGGACGCGGAAAAGAGAGAATTTCGAGATTTTGGTTTTCATTTTGTTGCGGGCATGCCAGTCTGTAGCTAACAAATTTGAAATTCGCTGGATGTAGGAATTTATATGTCCATTCATTGGACGATTGTGCCTATATTTTTTATGTATCTGTTCCGTACGTTTATTTGATCAGGCGATTAGGGTTTCGTGTACTTGACCTATTCTCCACCGACCAAAGTCGATGTTAATTTACATCGAGGTGACCTCGAACACCTTTGATTCTCTGTCAACGAATGCCTTTCGTCTCTATTTATTGTGACAACAATGACCTTGATGGTCGCCCTTTATGGGTACACACTCTTGCAAAGGAAATTTGAATATTTCATTACTTGTACACATGTAATTTGAATTACAATTGGTCTTTCAAGATCTCTACAAGGGGTCCCGATTATATGATCGGGTCTTCAGAATTACATTCAGTCATAATCGAACCCTTTTGAATTTGCTTCTGTCACGATCAGACCGTTGATTTGGATCGTCATCATGATCATACCATTGGGTTTAAATTTCACCACGATCGAACCATTGGGTTTGAATTTGTTCACGATCGGGCCTTCGGATCGCCATTTTTCAAGATGATCACTATCGGCCCGTTCCCGTTGTATTTGCTTTGTGGTCACCATCACCCTTTGACAGTGATGAAACCTTTAAGTGGTCTTGCTGGGTTTGTATCCTTTTTGGATGCTTCCTTGATTTTCCAGCATCCCCGAGGTTTTTCCAATCATTTTTTGGCTTCTCGGGGTACACTTGTCATTTCTTGACTCTATGAGACTTTTCTGTCATTTTTGACATTCCTAGGGTATTTATGTCATTTCTTAACATCCCTGGTTGCTTTTGCCATTTCTTGGCGTGCTTGGACTTCCTTGCCATTTGTTGGCATTTCTAAGAACTTCTGGTACCCTTAACCTTAAGTCGAACTCAGGCTAGTGCACATCGCTTTAGGGAAGCGACGTGGGTCCCGCTCCACCGAGTCATGAAAAAGGGATGAGCCTTCAGGCTATTTCTGTCATTTTTCCCAACATGAGGATATACCTGCAATTTTCCTTGAGTATTTCTATAATTTTCCCTTACATAGAGGTATTTTTGTAATTTTTGGGCAACGGGGCATTCTTTTAATTTTCCCTTAAACAGGGACTTCTTGGCAATTTCCCTTCGAACAGGGGCCTGTTTGCAATTTCCGTGGATGCATGGCACTTCATTCTTTCCAAAGGATCTTTGTGCAATTCTCACTCTTTGGAGGGCATTTTAGCAATTTCCCATGACATTGGGGACACACTTGCAATTCTCCTCAATGTCGGGGCTTCTGTAAAATTAACCTTGGACAGGACATGTATGTAATTTGACATACACAAATTTTAT
The DNA here is from genome assembly GCA_014218235.1 of Colocasia esculenta. Taxonomy (NCBI): domain Eukaryota; kingdom Viridiplantae; phylum Streptophyta; class Magnoliopsida; order Alismatales; family Araceae; genus Colocasia; species Colocasia esculenta. The sequence continues at coordinate 25,489,482 of CM024759.1, forward strand.
GTCCTCAGGAGATTTATGTAATTTTGTACACACAAACTCCATGCCCTCGAGAGGTCTTCATGCCTTGAGCACCACAAGACCATAGCCCCCCAAAGGAGGGGTCTTCTTCTCCCCCAAAAGGGGTCTTCAAACCGGACCAGCCGGAGTCTCTAGGAAGTGCCCCAAAAATCCCCCTCCTCTTTGGCCCTTGCCCTCCTTTTATAGGAGTTGGAAGGGGTAAAGGGAAGGGCCATCGGCCCATAGCCGGAAGTAGCTAAACCCCACCGAGCGTGGGTTCCCTCAATGGGGTTTGGCCCTGTAACGACCTAGAATCCGCATTACCAGTAACAACCAGTAACCCAAATTCTGACCCGCTAACTCACGAGACAAGTTCGGAAGGGTAGGAAGTGAAATCCGAGGAGACTATATGTAAGAAGATACACACCTTGTAAAGCTGTAAAATTCCACTATATGAAAATATCATATACAACCTCAGAGTCTGAGCAAAGTACAGAGTACAGAAGTATAACAAAAAGGTACTACTCACTGCAGCTAGGGAGCACCAACACCGGAGTGGCTAGACTTGCCTGGAACGGGATTCGACAAAGACCCACCTGAAAGGGAAGGGAGTGAGTCTCAAGAAAAGAGACCCAGTAGGGAAAAGTAACCCCACCGGTAACTGAACTAAAGTGCGGAAAGTAAAACTAAAAGTAAGTACACGTCGCACCACAACACAAAACTGTAAACCACGTAGCTCAGTAACACACACTCACACACACAACAAGTAGGACTCAGCTAGGGTCTGTGGCTCGGCATCCCGTCACCACAGAGGCTCTCAACCCCAGCCACGTGTGCACACTACAGACGCTCTCTCTCGCGTCTGGTCCACGACTAGTTTTTCCCCTACGCTTGACCCTAGCGGTAGAGAAGGGGCTCCACGGAGACCGGCTCAAAACCACCACAAGGAGTACGCACAGGACAGAGTCGCACTCGACGTCCTGGCTCACTAGCGGAGGACAACCACACGCTAGTCGTCTAGACGGAGTCGCACCCACGCCTAGGTAACACAACAGAAACGGGTACACGGTAACGCAACGCGCGTACAACAGACGGAACACACTCAACGTCTGAAACCCCGTACAGTAAGTAAACACCTCGAGTCACAATCAACTACTCAAATGCACAGGCGGAGTCACACTCTAAGCCTGGCCCACATGTGCTATTAGGGCGGACATCACATGTCAATCGCCTCTAAACACACAACTCAAGTCTGCTGGGACACAGGAGATTAACGGCCACATCGATTGCCGCCAACAAGAGGTAAACGGCACCCCTCATGTCGTTTATCCTGATTAAACGGCAATCGACCTTGTCGTTTATATCACCTCTGAAGATCTCAACGTCAACAGATGTGGACGTTAAGGTCTTCAGTCCCCCAAACCCAGAACTGAACCGAATCAGTTCAAATGGGCAGAAAAACTCAACAGAATTCCGACTGATGGAGGGAAACACTTCCTCTCATCAATCCACACTACCAGAACATCATAATTAAACATTCTAACACCTAGATTGTCCAATTCACCCTCAATTCCGGCATGATACAACTCAAACCCTAAACCATGATTTGCACACCAATTCACTTAATTGGAGATGCTGGTTTGCTGGGGAAGGTTATAGGGGTTAAGTCCCTACCTCAGAAAGCTTAAACAATCCTCGAACAACCACTACTCGCGCTGGATTCCCTCGAAGACTCTGCGCGAATCGCACCAAAACCACGCGTTTCCCGCCCGATCAAGCAACGCCACACGATCCAGGGCCTTCCCACAAGTTCAAATCACCCAACAGAAGCTGTGGAAAACAAAGAAAAGCAAAGGTGGAAGAAAGGAGAGGAAAGGAGAAGAAGGAACTCTGCTCTCGGGCTGCCCTATTTCAACATGACTGGTTAGTCGACGTCAACATCTCTGGTCGTCTACTGAACCGCCTACAGACTGACGTCCAGATCCCCTGTCGCTGAGTTCAACATCAGACGTCCACATCGCTGGACGCTGACTCTGACTCAACGGCAAGCCCTGGCCGTCAACCACACAGGACCTCTAACAGACCCAATAAGGATCCACTAAAGACCCGAGACCTTACAGCCCTCCCCCCTTAAAGAATTTTGCCCTCAAAATTCAAACAACATAAAGGAAGAAGACTCACCAAAGAGGTACGGAAACTGCTCGCGCATTTCGTCCTCTCGCTCCCATGTTGACTCACCACCGGAGTGCCGCTACCACGCAACACGAACTAAAGGGATGGCCTTGTTCCTCAACCTCTGAACTCGGCGATCCTCAATGTGCAACGGAAACTCTGGTACAGTCAACACTGGAGTCACCTCAGACCACTCTGCACTCTGCAGAACGTGAGACTCGTCAGAAAGGTACCTCCGAAGCATCGACACGTGGAACACGTCGTGCACTGCTGCCAACTCTGACAGAAGCTCAAGTCTATACGCCAAACCTCCGACACGCTCAGAAATGGTGAAAGGCCCAATAAAGCGAGGACTCAACTTTCCACGCTTACCGAACCTCACCACTCCCTTCATAGGAGACACACGAACAAACACCTGGTCTCCTACCTGAAACTCGAGCGGTCGCCTACGCTGATCTGCATAACTCTTCTGCCGACTCTGAGCTGTCAGAAGTCTCTGTCTCACAAGCTGAACTACCTCAACTACCTGCTGAACCAACTCTGGCCTCGTGACAACTCGCTTGCCAACCTCGAACCAGTCAAGAGGAGTGCGACACGGTTGTCCGTACAAAGCCTCATATGGTGCCAAACCGATACTGGAGTGATAACTATTATTATATGCGAACTCGACCAACGGCAAATGAGCTGTCCACGACCCCTGCCACTCCAGGCAACAAGCTCTAAGCATGTCCTCCAAAGTCTGGATAGTCCGCTCTGACTGACCGTCTGACTGAGGGTGGTAGGCGGAACTAAAAGCCAACTCTGTCCCCAAAGCTCTCTGGAAACTGCGCCAGAACCCAGAAGTGAAGTGAGGATCCCTGTCTGACACAATAGAGATCGGCACTCCATGCAAAGGAACAATCCGCTCTACGTACAACGCGGCCAACCTACTCACACCCCAACTAGTCCTGACAGGCAAGAATCTGGCAGTCTTCGTCAATCTGTCCACAAGAACCCAAATGCTGTCAAAACCTCCAGCTGTCCTCGGCAAACCACAAACAAAGTCAGTCGTCACATGGTCCCACTTCCACATCGGAATCTCTAACGGCTGCACAAGTCCTCCTGGACGCTGATGTTCGGCCTTCACCTGCTGACAGACCAAACACCTAGCAACAAAAGCCGCTATGTCTCTCTTCATCCCAGGCCACCAAACTGACGTCTCAACCTGTGGTACATCTTGGTCGCCCCTGGATGAATAGAGTACCTGGAACCATGTGCCTCCTGCAACACAACTCTCCTGATAGACTCCTCAACAGGAACATAGAGTCTATCTCGGAACCTAACAGTCCCGTCCTCACAAAGCTCAACCTCTGGGAGAAGCAACACACTGTGCAACTCGGGATCTGCCTGCTGGCCTCAGCAACCTGTCTCACAACGGCGGGAGCTGCTAACAAACTGCCCAACACACACTGACGACGACTGGATGAAACTCTGAAAGACCCCTCTGTCGCAGACTGCCACAACTGCCACTCTCTAAGCATCAGATGACTCATCTGTGCTTTCCTACTCAAGGCATCTGCAACTACATTCGCCTTTCCAGGCTTATACTCAATGCTGAAATCATAGTCTTTCAGATATTCCATCCATCGACGCTGCCTCATATTCAGATCCCTCTGAGAAAACACATATCTCAAACTCTGGTGGTCGGTACGGACTACAAAACTCACTCCGTACAGGTAAAGACGCCAAATCCGCAAAGCAAACACCACAGCTGCAAGCTCTAGGTCGTGGGTCGGGTAACTCTCCTCGTGGGGCTTAAGCTGGCGAGACGCATAAGCCACCACTCGGCCTTGCTGCATCAAGACCGCACCCAAACCAACACCTGAAGCATCTGTGCAAACCTCAAAACCCTCCTCACCTGAAGGTAAGGCAAGAACTGGCGCCGACGTAAGCAGTCACTTCAACTCTATGAAGCTCTGCTCACACTGCTCCGACCACTCAAACGAAACTCCCTTTCTCGTCAACCGAGTCAAGGGTGCAGTAATCTGAGAAAAATCTCGAACAAACCTGCGGTAGTAACCTGCCAAACCCAGAAAGCTACGAATCTCAGACACAGATCTGAGACTCTCCCACTGCAAAACTGCCTCAACCTTCGCTGGATCCACAGAAACTCCCTCACCTGAGATCACGTGCCCCAAAAAGTGAACCTGTTGTAGCCAAAACTCACACTTACTAAGTTTGGCATACAACTGGTGCTCTCGCAAGGTCTGCAACACGATCCTCAGGTGCTCGGCGTGCTCCTCCTCCGAAGTGGAGTACACCAGAATGTCGTCAACAAACACTACGACAAACCGGTCCAAGAACTGGTGGAACACCCGGTGCATCAGATCCATGAAGGCTGCTGGAGCATTGGTGAGCCCAAACGGCATCACCAAAAACTCAAAGTGTCCATATCTGGTCCGAAAAGCAGTCCTCTCAATGTCAGAATCTCTAATCCACAACTGATAGTAGCCCGACCTCAAGTCAATCTTCGAGAAGACACGAGCAGAGTGAAGCTGATCAAAGAGATCATCAATCCTAGGCAAAGGATACATATTCTTGATGGTCACTTGATTTAGCTTTCTATAATCGATACACAACCTCAGGCTACCATCCTTCTTCTGGACAAACAAAATAGGTGACCCCCACGGAGAAAAGCTAGGACGGATATAGCTCTTCTCCAACAACTCCTCAAGCTGCCTCTTCAACTCCCTCAACTCTGCTGGTGCCATACGGTACGGTGCCAGTGCAAAAGGTACAGTGCCAGGAACCAACTCTACAGTAAACTCAATCTCTCTCTCTGGTGGTAGACCAGGCAACTCTTCCGAAAAAATCCGGAAACTCACACACTACGGGAATGTCCCCCACTCCCGAGGCAATCTGGTCAAGAGTCACTGCAGAAACTAGGAAACCCTGACAACCAGAAGCAAGTAACCTCCCTGCCCTCAAAGCAGAAACTAAAAAGCGAGAAGTAAGAGGTACGATACCCTGGAAGTAGAATGTCGCTGCCCTAGGTATCCGCAAGTGCACCCTCTTCTTCTGGCAATCCATCACTGCACCATACCGTTCTAACCAGTCCATACCCAAAATCACATCATAGTCATGTAACTACAAGGCAAACAGACGGGCTAACAACAACTGATCCTGCAACTGCACAGGTACCTCCTCGAGACAGTAGGACGTAAGGACAAAGTCCCCTGTCGGCAACTCCACTGCTAACTCAACAGACTCTCCCGAACTCAACTCTTCAAGGGAGTCTAAAAAGTCCTCAGACACAAAAGAGTGAGAGGCACCGGAATCAAACAAGACTCTAGCTGCACAACCAAAAACTGAAACAGTACCTTCCACCAGGTGAGCTGCCTCCGCGTCTGCACGAGTCAAGTGGGTAACACGACCTCTACCTCTCGACCCACCAGAACCTCCGGTCTGCTGACGCTGCTGCACAGGTGCCTGCTGCTGCTGCACTCGAGGCTGTGACTGGGTCTGCTGCTGCGGCACACGAGGTAGCAAAGGACAATCTCGCGCCATATGACCCATCTGGTCACACCGGTAACACTGACCAGCAAAAGTACGCTGTACCTGCTGCGAAGGCTGACCTGTCGGCTGCTGAACACTCCCAACCGACTGCTGCCTCTGCTCTGCCTGCCTCCTATCACGCCGAAACTTCCTCCGAGATCCTGACTTCGCCGTCGTCCCAGTAGAAGTGGACGCGTAGGAAGTCGTAGTCCTCGGGGTCGTCTGCACAATACCCTGCTGCTGGTGAGGCTGAGAAGGAACTACCTGCGTCTGAACCTCTGCACTTCGAGCACGAGTCCGCAAGGTGTCTGCCTCCAACGCTGCCGCTGTCTGATAGGCCGCATCCAAGTCTGTGACACGAGCAACTATCAGCGCCTGCCTGAGCTCTGGCCTCAAGCCTCTCACGAACTGCTGAGTCCTCAGACCCTCATCTCCCATAATCTGCGGAGCATAACGCCCTAACTCCACAAATCTGGCCCTGTACTGCACCACAGTAGAGTCCCTCTGCTGCAAGTCCAGGAACTGGTACAACCTCTCCGTCCGGACGTAAGTAGGACAGAAGGCTCTCTCAAAAGAAACGACAAACTCCTGCCACGGAATCTGTCTAAGTGGACGAGACTGAAAAGTAGTCTCCCACTCAGCGGACCACCAAGTCAACGCCTGCGCCTGCAACTGGTAACTGGCTAACAGCACTCGCTCCTCTGGAACACACTCCATGGAACGAAAAGTCCGCTCCACTGCATCTAACCATGCCCGCGCTGCATCTGGATCAGGCTGGCCCAAAAACTGAGGAGGCTGAAACTGCAAGAACTCCCTCAACACCTCCCAGTACCACCCTGGGGTACCGGCGCGTCACGGTGCTGAGCAACAAACTGAGCCATCCCTCAAGAAATCGAGTCATGTCTAATCCCTGAGCTACCTGAGGTGGAGGTGGCGGCGGAGCAATACCACTATGTGCGTCCTGTGGCAAAGGCTGCGTCTGCTGAGGTGGCGGAGCATCTCCAACCTCCTGACGAGTCGCCTGCTCGGCTACTCCCTCTCTAGGACGTCGCCTAGGCGCCATAGAACTATACACAAAACAAAAATACACACATAAATACACTAACTAACTCCGGGCTACATAGCTGCAACTGTACTCTTTATACTCTGAGTTAACATGATGGGTATTTCCTTATATATATCTCATCAGACCAGGCTCTGATACCAAACTGTAACGACCCAGAATCCGCATTACCAGTAACAACCAGTAACCCGAATTCTGACCCGCTAACCCACGAGACAAGCTCGGAAGGGTAGGAAGTGAAGTCCGAGGAGACTATATGTAAGAAGATACACACCATGTAAAGCTGTAAAATTCCACTATATGAACATATCATATACAACCTCAGAGTCTGAGCAAAGTACAGAGTACAGAAGTACAACAAAAAGGTACTACTCACTGCAGCTAGGGAGCACCAACACCGGAGTGGCTAGACTCGCCTGGAACGGGAGTCGACGAAGACCCACCTGAAAGGGAAGGGAGTGAGTCTCAAGAAAAGAGACCCAGTAGGGAAAAGTAACCCCACCGGTAACTGAACTAAAGTGCGGAAAGTAAAACTAAAAGTAAGTACACGTCGCACCACAACACAAAACTGTAAACCACGCGGCTCAGTAACACACACTCACACACACAGCAAGTAGGACTCAGCTAGGGTCTGTGGCTCGGCGTCCCGTCACCACAGAGGCTCTCAACCCCAGCCACGTGTGCACACTACAGACGCTCTCTCTCGCGTCTGGTCCACGACCGGTTTTTCCCCTACGCTTGACCCTAGCGGTAGAGAAGGGGCTCCACGGAGACCGGCTCAAAACCACCACAAGGAGTACGCACAGGACAGAGTCGCACTCGACGTCCTGGCTCACTAGCGGAGGACAACCACACGCTAGTCGTCTAGACGGAGTCGCACCCACGCCTAGGTAACACAACAGAAACGGGTACACGGTAACGCAACGCGCGTACAACAGACGGAACACACTCAACGTCTGAAACCCGTACAGTAAGTAAACACCTCGAGTCACAATCAACTACTCAAATGCACAGGCGGAGTCACACTCTAAGCCTGGCCCACATGTGCTATTAGGGCGGACATCACATGTCAATCGCCTCTAAACACACAACTCAAGTCTGCTGGGACACAGGAGATTAACGGCCACATCGATTGCCGCCAATAAGAGGTAAACGGCACCCCTCATGTCGTTTATCCTGATTAAACGGCAATCGACCTTGTCGTTTATCACCCTGAAGATCTCAACGTCAACAGATGTGGACGTTAAGGTCTTCAGTCCCCCAAACCCAGAACTGAACCGAATCAGTTCAATGGGCAGAAAAACTCAACAGAATTCCGACTGATGGAGGGAAACACTTCCTCTCATCAATCCACACTACCAGAACATCATAATTAAACATTCTAACACTAGATTGTCCAATTCACCCTCAATTCCGGCATGATACAACCCAAACCCTAAACCATGATTTGCACACCAATTCACTTAATTGGACATGCTGGTTTGCTGGGAAGGTTATAGGGGTTAAGTCCCTACCTCAGAAAGCTTAAACAATCCCGAACAGCCACTACTCGCGCCGGATTCCCTCGAAGACTCTGCGCGAATCGCACCAAAACCACGCGTTTCCGCCCGATCAAGCAACGCCACACGATCCAGGGCCTTCCCACAGCTCAAATCACCCAACAGAAGCTGTGGAAAACAAAGAAAAGCAAAGGTGGAAGAAAGGAGAGGAAAGGAGAAGAAGGAACTCTGCTCTCGGGCTGCCCTATTTCAACAGGACTGGTTAGTCGACGTCAACATCTCTGGTCGCCTACTGAACCGCCTACAGATTGACGTCCAGATCCCCTGTCGCTGAGTTCAACATCAGACGTCCACATCGCTGGACGCTGACTCTGACTCAACGGCAAGCCCTGGCCGTCAACCATACAGGACCTCTAACAGACCCAATAATGATCCACTAAAGACCTGAGACCTTACAGGCCCCCCCAATGTCCATCGGCCATATTTGGGCCAACGACCATCGGCCAGTTTTCAGTTTCTTCCCTTACTGAAAATCTCTCTTCCTCATTGGTTTCCTTTTCTTGTATAGTTGTATTGGCTACTTCTTTCTCTCTCACATGTTTTTTTTTGTCACATTTTCTTTCATCTCCCTCTTGCTGCCTACATGTCACACCCCGACATTTAGCAGTGGAAAATAAACGTCGAGAGCGTGAGCGATACAAGTGTGCGTATCACAGTCGAGTAATTCAGAGTAACAACTAAATATAACACAAGGTTAAGACAATAATATTGCCAACCAAATAATCTTTATTTCATTTCCATCAAACTAGTTTAAAAACCTTACATCATCAGAGCCAAACATAGGGCCCAATATTGTATTTCAACTACATAAAACATCAAAGGAAATTAACCTATATATTACAGACTCTTCAAATCTAATCTCCTTGGCTGACGTGCTATAGACAGGTACAGTTGAACAGCTCATCACTCTTCTCCGGTCCCATCGTTCTTCAGTTCCTCATATTCATTATCTGAAAATATTAAGAAAAGCAGGTGTGAGCGCACTAGCGCCCAGTAGGATTTACATCTCATGGTGCGGGCATGCTTTATGTAATTAACATGTTAACAGTGGCAATGCTATCATGCAATACTCATATCAATAACGATAGTGACAAACCCAAGTGTTGTGCCAGATTTCTGGCCGGCTTCTCAATGGAAGAACAAATAAAAAAGAGGAATAAACGAAATAAATACAGAAAGGAAAAGCAGAGGGAGATCTCACCTCCTCCCCAGCCACCTGGACTTGGGCTGCCCCTACCTGGCTGGCCGTGGCTCCCCCTCCAGTCGCCGTTGATCGTGGAAGAGGAAGGAGGAAAAAGGGAGGGGTCAGGTCAGCCATCGCCCCTGATGGGGCCTGCACTGGCCGCCGCAGGCCTGAGGGGCCGCCGCTGTCGCCGGCCTCAGCCAGCACCACCGCGACCCTTGATGCCGCTGCTAAACCGCACCGCCGCCTCCCTTTGCCGCTGCTGCTGCAGATGGTCCGCGCTCCAGTCGCCTTGCCTTGCCTTGCACCCGCCAGCTTTGCAGGGGAGAGCTTCTCCTGCTTGTCCCGCTGCCGCAAGGGGGATGGGCCTCCTCTGTTTGCTTCGCCGTAGCAAGGGCCGCCGGCGCCGCCTCCTCCGCTGCTCCCTTTGCTGGGCCGGCCGTCGCCCCCTGTTCAAGCTTCCCTCCCAGCGAGCAGGCCAAACAGGGAAAGGAGAAGAAGAAAAAACGGCAAGTTTTTCCTGCCTTCGCGTGATGCTTTCGTGAGCTAGGGGTATAAACGAAAAAAATAGAAATTAAAAGGGGAAAAGAAATAAAGAAACAAGGGGAAATATGTAAAAATCTAAATGGCCGGGACAGTGCAAATGGCCAGGATGGTGTTTTTGGCAAGGATGATGTTTATGGCCGGGACGGGGTCTTTCCCCACCCACTATAAAAGCAATGGGGCGCCCCAGGCCAGAGAGGAGGATTTCTGAGTTTTGAAGACCCGAGCCAGGCTTCGGGAAGAGACTGCAAGGCGGTCTGGGAAGAGGGTCTGCAAGGCAGCCCTAAAGAATATTGTGCGAGGCACAATTAGAATTTTCTCAAATACAAAAGGTTTATTGGGCTTTCTTATTAGGCCTAAATTTCCTATTGGGCCTAAATTCCATATTGGGCCTGAATTGTTTATTGGGCCGGACTTATATGATATGATCAAGTGAATGACCGTTGTGTTCATGATATTTAATGAGCCTATTGGGCTAATTTTGTCTATTTAATTTCGTAATATATGGATAATTTTAAGTAGTGTCACGTTTATTTAAAATACTGCACTACTTGATTTCTAATCAAAATCAACCAAGTTTTCGACAAACGTTAATGAAATATTTTCCAAACATTACTATTTAATTTTCAATAACATAAAATCAACAAACAAGTTATGTTTCATATCAATTTTAATCCACCTTAGGTTAATTCTCATTTAAATCAATTAAATAAATGAAAACATTAAGTTAATTCATATAATCATGATTTAAATAAATAAATAACGAAAATGCTTAAATAAATGAGATCAATAATTCTAAAATACCAAAAAAATGAGAAAATATATTTAAAAATCAATAAAAATGAAATAAATATCAGAAAATTCTAAAAAAAATAGAATGCATGCTTGCAACCATGTTTTCCTTCATGTGTAATTCATTTCATTCAAATGTGAGTCACGTTCTTTCATTTCAAAGGGTTTGTCTAATGGTTAATCAAGGGTATTCAGCCTTTGTACTGATGTAATTAACATTAGCCGAGGTTAGTGGGGGAGGTCAAATGAACTGAGCAGGACCATGTCCTTGTAAATTAATAAAAACCCAAATAAATCAAATCCAAATATAAATTTTAAAATTTTAAAGTTAAAAAAATAATTCTCACAAAGATGGCGACTCCACTGGGGACCTCCCTTCCCTTCATCTCTCCATCAGACAATACTCTAACAATAAGATGTACTTGTTACTGTTATAGTAACATAGCTCGGCTCCAGCCGAGGTGACCGTTGAGGCGCTTCTCGCCAGACGGAGCCGAGACGACCAAGCCGATGGATCCCTTTGAGGCGCGCTTGGCCGATGTGTGACGCTGCTCCCGACATCCCGACCTGACCTGCAAAGCCCGCCGAGTGGACTCGGTAGGGAGACACTCCGACGCTCAAGTCAGTTGCTAGCCGAGCAGAATGGCGTAGCGTGGGGAGAGAATAGCGTACCTTGGCCTGTGGAATGTCTACCCTTTATATAGTGTTAGGATATGTACGTGTGAGCTGGACGAGCCGCCAATCTCGCTGGGAGTTACCGAGATTCCCGCCGGATTGGGTGCCGTTGCTTCTACTGAGTCGTGATGATTGTGGTTGCCACCCGTAGGTCTGATCGCTGAGATCGTGGCCTTAATGGCCGTGACTGGCGGTTCCGCGAGTCTTGGTGGTTACCTTATTTGTCCGTTGACCCCGTAAGGACTGATGGGGGCGCGCGAGGACGCCGAGCTCTAGGTCGGCGTGGCCTGATCTTTGACAACCCGAGGTGCTCAATTGGAGACATTCGAGGATGTACGAGAATGCTCGGGTCGAGACGTAGACGGGCCCGCCTGGGCCGAGCTGTAGATACTGAGGTCGGGTGACCCGAGCTGTAGCTGGTATTTGGCGAGACAATAGATGGGATGTCGGCCAATGGCCTTACTGAGGTCGGATGACCCGAGATCCGAGCTGATGGGAATGCCTTGATCAGTTCGGACGTCGCCCTTCTCGTTGACTGCCGAGCCGGACTGGTTTTCACCCGAGATGAGGTCCATACCAATCAGTCAAGGCTGCTGAATGTCGGGCTATCCTCAGAAGTGGTCAGCTACACTCGGGGTTAGCCGACCTGCTTGGAAACCCCCGTAACATTGGCACCCTAGGTTCAGGTCGGACCGTGAACGCGGGCAGAGGTGAAGCTAAAATTTTCTTTTTGGAAGCAGATGCCCCGCCACGTGGCGCTACTGACCCATGTGCTCGCGAGGATGCCGAACGTCAGAGCCGCCGAACGTCGCTTCATCTGACAAACCGCCTGGCGTCGCTTCATCTGACAAACCGCCTGGCGCCGCCACGGAAGCCGTGCTGACATCATTGCGCCGTCTCGTCCTCCGAGCGCACTCAGCGCTTCTTGCCTCTCACACTGATCAGGATCCGAGGGGTCGGCCCCCAGCCAATCCGGTGATGACACGCGGGCCGATCTTAACCTTTGGCTCAAGAGTTGGATCTCTGCCGTTGAATTCGATTGGCCTCCTGGCCCTATAAATATTGGGGTCTGCTGCCGAAAGCTTGCCCTTGCTTTCGCGCGCGACCGTAAACCAGACGACCAGCCGACCAGCCGACGTCTCCGTCATCTGTCCGAGCTTTCGTTCGTCGTTGCTTGCTTCCTTCCGAGGTAAGCGATGTCTTCGAGTTCTTCTTCCTCTCGTCCTCGTCTCCACGAGGGTTCGTCGTCTGGAGGTTCTCCTTCCGAGAACTCTTCTTCTTGCTCACCAGGGGCGGTTTGCTCTGATGGAGCGCCCCCTTCTCCTCGGTCTGACGGTGAGCCGTCAGACCATTCTGATGACTGTTTCATTGTTGATCCTGGGACTTACGTTCCCAAGGATCCTTCTGCTCATACTTCTGGGGCTCGTCGTCCGGCCGATAATGTCGCCGACTCTCAGTGTGAAACCACCGACGAGACCCTCCAATGGATGAAAACTCATCCCGGTCTTGTATTTCCGGAGGGCTACTCCATGTATCGCGCGAGTCAGCTCCGTGCTCACTACGTAGCCGAGGACGGGGTTTGTATTTATACTGAGGCCGTCCGAGCTGGCTTCCGCCTCCCTTTGCATCCTTTCGTTATCTTTCTCCTCTTCAAGCTGGGAGTCGCTCCGTCGCAACTGACCCCCAACTCATGGAGGTCGGTCGTTGGCTTCTTGGCGGTCTGTGCCTTAGCTAAGGTCCTTCTGACCACACGCCTTTTCTTTTACTGCTTCTCGGTCAAAGCTTTCGGGGACTGGCTGTATTTCGCAGCTCGGTCTGGACGGCAGATCCTCGGTCGAATGCCTTCTTCTGTTCACAACTGGAAGAGGCAGTTTGTTTTTGTTTACAGCCCGACGGGGTGGCCATTTCCGACCATATGGTCGGCTGTGAATGTTCACCAAAAAGCCTTCCGAGCTCCAAATCTCATTGAAACCGAGCTCGCGGAGTTTGATTCTCTACAGGTGCTGGATCCTCCTGACCTGTTTCAGCTCGATGGATTGTTCAAACTGATTGCCAAGGCCGACAAAGGTCATTTTCTTTCTAATGTCTTCCTTTTGTGATTTGTGAATAAGAGCTAACCAGCTGTTGCTTCTTGCAGTGATGGCCGACAAAGGCAAGTCGTCGGTTGCTCCCGACGTTGTCCATGGGAAAGGGACCTCTCTCGCTGACCGAGCAGCACAGAGGTTCGCGGGTCGCGGAAAAAAGAGCGCCAGTAGGCCACAAAAGCGCCCGAGGGAGAAACCGAGGACTCAGGTCGGGGGACGAAGCGTCGGTCGTCAGATTTTCGTCCGACGTCACCTGAAGGACGAAACGAGCTGCCGGGGCAACCGTCTGCAGATCAGCATATCGCGAGCCCTCAGCAGCCGGTGCGCACGGGGCTCAATGCTACCGAATGGGCTCGTCGGGCGACCCCGGTGGAGAAGTTGGCTCAGTCTTCGGCCAAAAAAGCCAACGAGGTCGTGGAAGAATTCTACGACTCCGTGCAGACTCAACTGGGCCTGGTCGGGGCCTTGTTTAGAAAGGCCGAGAAGGCTCAGGCGGCAGCCGACCAGCGGATCCTTGAGGCTGCAAGCAAGACCAAAGAGGCCGAGAAGAGAGCGAAAACTGTCGAGAATCTTCTGGCCGAGGAGCGGCTGAAGGTGAAGAGAGCCGAGGACGAGGTTGCTCGGGTAACCAAGGCAGCTGAGGATCTCAAAGAGACTCTTCGCGCGAAGGAAGAGTTGCTCGAAGTGGTCAGGGCTCGGAGCTCGAGGCTAGCCGAGGAGGAGCGCGAAAGAATTATTGCCGAGTACCGCGACTCCGAGGAGCTGAACGAAGAGGTTGACAAGCTCTTCGAGGCGGGATCTGACCACTGCATCAAGTGCATCCGAGAACTGCGTCCCGAATATGATTTGTCGGTTTTGGAAGACGCTGCGGATGAGGACGCTGGAAGCGCTCATGAGCAAGCCGAAGCAGCCGACGAGGCGCAGACTGCTGCGGCCGAGGCGGTGCCTAGTGCTGATGAGGCAGCCACGACCATTGCTTCCGATCAGGCCGCTACTGTCAAGACTCAGGTCGTTGCGTCTGATGATGTTGTAATTGACTAAATGCCTCGTGACTGTACATGGCGGTCAGCCCTCCAATGTACCTCATCATTAGTAATAGAAACTTCCAACTTTTTGGTCATTGCTCGTTTGTTGTTTGGTTTGATCTCATTTCTTATGTCGACTGCTACATCGGTTTTTGACGAGTGCCTAAGCAACCTCGTTCCGCGAATACGACGTTTGCGTCTACGTGTGCCGAAGCGACCACGTCTTCATACCACGTCGGATGTCGGCTCAGTTTGTGGTGAGCGACCTCGTCCAGGAATATGACGTCTACGTTCCTTGTGTGTCGGGGCGAACACGCCTTCAAGAGCTCGGAGCGACTTCGAACGAGCTATGATATACGTGTGTCGAAGCGATCGTGCCTTCAGGAGCTAGGAGGGTTGAAGCGACCTCGCACAAAAGCTATGTAAGCGTGTGCCGAAGCGAACACGCCTTTGGGAGCTCGGAGTGCCGAAGCGACCTCGGACGAGCTATGACACGCGTGTCGAAGCGACCGCGTCTTCCGGAGCCCGGAGTGCCGAAGCGACCTCGGACGAGCTATGACATGCGTGCCGAAGCGATCGCGCCCTTGGGAGCTCGGACGGCCGAAGCGACCTCGGACGAGCTGTGACACGCGTGCCGAAGCGACCGCGCCTTCAGGAGCTCAGAGGGCCGAAGCGACCTCAGGAGTTCGGAATGAGCTATGAAATACGCGTGCCGAAGCGACCGCGCCTTCAGGAGCCGGGAGGGTCGAAGCGACCTCGGAGGAGCTGTGTATGCGTATACCGAAGCGACCACGCCTTCAGGAGCTCAGAGTGCCGAAGCGACCTCGGACGAGCTATGACACGTGCCGAAGCGACCGCGTCTTCATGAGCTTGGAGGGCCGAAGCGACCTCGGACGAGCTATGACATGCCGAAGCGACCGCGCCTTTAGGAGCTCGGAGGGCCGAAGCGACCTCGGACGAGCTATGACGCGTGCCGAACCGACCGCGCCTTCAGGAGCTCGGAGGGTTGAAGCGACCTCGGAGGAGCTGTGTACGCGTGTGCCGAAGCGACCACGCCTTCAGGAACTCGGAGTGCCGAAGCGACCTCGGACGAGCTATGACATGTGCCGAAGCGACCGCGTCTTCAGGAGCTTGGAGGGCCGAAGCGACCTCGGACGAGCTATGACACGTCGAAGCGACCGCGCCTTCAGGAGCTGGGAGGGCCGAAGCGACCTCGGACGAGCTATGACGCGTGCCAAAGCGACCGCGCCTTCAGGAGCTCGGAGGGCCGAAGCGACCTCGGACGAGCTGTGACACGTGCCGAAGCGACCGCGCCTTCAGGAGCTCGGAGGGCCGAAGCGACCTCAGACAAGTTATGACACGCGTGCCGAAGCGACCGCGCTTTTAGGAGCTCGGAGGGCCGAAGCGACCTCGGACGAGCTATGACACGTGCCGAAGCGACCTCGGACGAGCTATGACACGTGCCGAAGCGAGCGGTGCCTTCATTTTATCGTATGTCGGGTTCTCGGTTTCTGGACAGCCGAGGCGATCTCGTCCAGAGCCTCCTTTTCGAGAAATAGTCGTACGAAGGCAAAGACTCAAGGAGTGGAGTGACAGGCATACCTCGTTGCCCTCATGACTAAGGACATCAAGCGTGTGATCGCGACCTACTGTTTAGAGGGCTTAGGCTTCCGAAGTTGGAGATGACTGTTAATAGGAACTGCAAGATTACCTTGAACTTCTGGAACTCGTCGGCCCCCGAGCCGACCTCAAACGAATCTTGAAGGGCTTCATGATATTTGAGCTGAGCCGGGCCCCGAGCCGATGTTGGAACGTGGATTTTTTCAATTTCAATTTCTCATCTCTTTTCTGAAATGAAGAATTTTGGGCGTGCCAGACTGTTTACGGGAAACAGACAAAGATTTATGTTGCGAGGGGTACCGGGTGAAGACCCGGCGCCCTCGAACGTTTCATTTTTTCCGCGTGCGCTCGCGTTCAGGGCGATTGGAGTGGTCGTGTACTGGACCGTTCCCCACCGACCGAAGTCGATGTTTCATTTACATCGAGTGTAACACTCGAATACCTTCGAATGCGTAATGTTTATTAAAAGACCGTATGCCGAAATTTAAAGAAGAAAAGGCAGATGACAAGCAAATTTCCACAAGTATATTCAAGCGTGCTCATGTCATTTATATTTATGACATTTACATTTGCGCCTTTAATGGGGTTTTGTACCTCCACTGGGCGTGTATACAAACAAGTCATGTACATGGGCGTCAACGACAGGGTGTTTGTGCCTCCGTCGGACGTTTATATGGTAGGAGTACATTTTTTGTTATTGGGTTTGTTACTAATGGGGGTTTGTGCCTCCACAAGGTAACATGCCTCTACGTATGTCATTTGTGACACCGGAGAACTTGAATACTCGCCTCGACGAGTGTCGTTTTATGACACCGGAGGGCTTACACATGGGCCCCGACGTGTGTCGTTTAATGACACCGGAGGGCTTAACATATGCCTCGACGTATGTCATTTTATGACACCGGAGGACTTAAGCATATGGGGCCTCGACGTATGTCATTTTATGACACCGGAGGACTTAAACATATGAGGCCTCGACGTATGTCATTTTATGACACCGGAGGACTTAAACATGGCCAATGGGGGTCTCGTAACAACCTGTGGCGTCTCTATGAGGCGAGCGCAGGAGGGCCCGGCCACCGAGACAAAGCACCAACGGGTGTCGAAGACCTTTCCCGACACGTGCGGCCTATATAAGCTCACGCACGGACCAGCTGAAGCGGTTTGAAGGCGCGATGTGTGGGCGCGGCGTTTTTCTGGCCGAGAGTCGCCTGCCGTAGAATGGTGTTGGAAGCGTCTAGGCCGAATGGCGTGTCGTTGCAATGGGGGTATGCCCCCTATTTATAGGATTCGCGGGGGCATACCGGCGGAGGTACACGGCCCGGCGGGGGTGCTCGGGCTCGAGCGTCGAGGACGGGCGCGAGCGCGAGCAACGGGGCAGCGGCAGAGAGGCACTGACCGGCGGGGGGGTGCGCACGCGAGCGGGCGAACTGGCGGGAGTGTGCACGCGAGCGGGCGAACTGGCGGGGGTGCGCACGCGAGCGGGAGAGAACTGGGGGGGGTGCCCGCCAGTCAGGGGGCTGACCGGCGGGGGTGCGCACCCCGCCGAACCGGCGGGGGTGCGCACCCCGCCGAACGGCGGGGGGTGCGGCCCCCGCCCAGACCGGCGGGGGTGCGGCCCCCGCCGGACCGGCGGGGGTGCGCACCATGCCGAACTGGCGGGGGTGCGGCCCCCGTCCGGACAGGCGGGGGGTGCGCACCCCGCCGAACTGGCGGGGGTGCGCCCCCGTCCGGACTGGCGGGGGTGCGTACCCCGCCGAACCGGCGGGGTGCCATGGCCCGCCCCTATAAATAGGGGTGGGCCTTCACCCTGTTGGCCACTTCCTTCCCTTCTTCTCGGGAGAGAGCTCTGTGGGCCTCCCGTTCCTGGGGTGTTGGTCGACTCGTGTCGTGCACACATGCATCGCCCGTGCGTCTTCGGCCATTCCACGTGCGTTTGTCCCCGTTTTCGAGGGGCACGTGCATTTCGTCGTCCTCGACGCGTCAGGACCGTGCGCGGCTTTGAACGAAGGCTTGTTCACCAGATTCTGTTGTCTGAGGTGCGCCTTGCTTCGTCCCCACGATGCTCTGGGTGCGCGCTATATCTCGGAGCGCGACTTGGGCTGTTTCGGGTTTCCCCAGGGTGTATCTTATCGCCCGGGGTTTGTTTAAATCCCGATTTATTTCGGGTTCAACAGCCGACCTCAGGCATAGGGGCTTACGATCTCCTGGTCAGCCCCCTTGCTGCTTGTGCCAGGCTTTGGCCGCCTTGGCAATTGCGATAAATGCTATAGGGGCTATTTTGTTGTCTCTGTCTGGAGGAGTTCTGCTGAGAACGAGAAAGGGGAAACCGTACTGACCTTTTGTGACGGTTCCCACAGACGGCGCCAATGTTACTGTTATAGTAACATAGCTCGGCTCCAGCCGAGGTGACCGTTGAGGCGCTTCTCGCCAGACGGAGCCGAGACGACCAAGCCGATGGATCCCTTTGAGGCGCGCTTGGCCGATGTGTGACGCTGCTCCCGACGTCCCGACCTGACCTGCAAAGCCCGCCGAGTGGGCTCGTCAGGGAGACACTCCGACGCTCAAGTCTGTTGCTAGCCGAGCAGAATGGCGTAGCGTGGGGGGAGAATAGCGTACCTTGGCCTGTGGAATGTCTACCCTTTATATAGTGTTAGGATATGTACGTGTGAGCTGGACGAGCCGCCAATCTCGCTGGGAGTTACCGAGATTCCCGCCGGATTGGGTGCCGTTGCTTCTACTGAGTCGTGATGATTGTGGTTGCCACCCGTAGGTCTGATCGCTGAGATCGTGGCCTTAATGGCCGTGACTGGCGGTTCCGCGAGTCTTGGTGGTTACCTTATTTGTCCGTTGACCCCGTAAGGACTGATGGGGCGCGCGAGGACGCCGAGCTCTAGGTCGGCGTGGCCTGATCTTTGACAACCCGAGGTGCTCAATTGGAGACATTCGAGGATGTTACGAGAATGCTCGGGTCGAGACGTAGACGGGCCCGCCTGGGCCGAGCTGTAGATACTGAGGTCGGGTGACCCGAGCTGTAGCTGGTATTTGGCGAGACAATAGATGGGATGTCGGCCAATGGCCTTACTGAGGTCGGATGACCCGAGATCCGAGCTGATGGGAATGCCCTGATCAGTTCGGACGTCGCCCTTCTCGTTGACTGCCGAGCCGGACTGGTTTTCACCCGAGGTGAGGTCCATGCCAATCAGCCAAGGCTGCTGAATGTCGGGCTATCCTCAGAAGTGGTCGGCTACACTCGGGGTTAGCCGACCTGCTTGGAAACCCCCGTAACAGTACTCATATCACCTTTTCTGTGCAGGTCTTGCAATGGCGGCTCATGCTCATACTCCGGGCGTGGTCTTCGGCCCACTTGTGGTCCAGAACCACATAAGAAATGGCTACCTCACAACACCAACCAGGTTTGGAACCTTTCCCCCAGTGGTGGAGTCTCCATACTTCTTGGGCGTGATACCAGCCGTGCTACCTGCTGCCAAGGCCCATGAAACAAACAAGACAAAGGAAGATCCTCAAGCTCAAGAGGCTAATTTGGTGCAGATGTTCACTACCTATGCCATCAACTTGACCAACACTCCAACCACGAAAAAGAATAGAAAGCACAAGTCTGGCAAGAAGCCCACGACTCGTGGCATTTCAAGCTCTGGAAAGACTGTCCGCATTGGCGAGTTTCGGATCCGCCTGGACGGTAGTGAAACCATGATGATACTGAAACGGCATGTGACTACCATTCCAGTGAGGAACAAATTCGGCATACTGCCTAAAGTGCGGCAGGATAAGCCGAGCTTTAAAGTAAAGGAGATGAAAAAACAACGGGTGAAAGCTGAAACCCGGAACCCTAAATCTGACAAATTTGGCTTTAGGAAATACAAAGCTAACGTTGAAAAAGAAGAAGAGTATAACCCGTCTCGGGTTAAACAAATGTGGGTTACCAAAGAAGAAGCTCAGGAGCTCCGAAGAACAAGGGCCCTGGAATCCCTTATAGGGCGAAAGAATGCGAGAGGGGTCATGAAGCAAGACCCAGCCATGGGGCAGAATTTTAGAAGAAGGAAAGTCCTAGAAAGGCAGAGGGAGCCTTCCCAAGAGTCTCGGACTAATGGAGGTACCCTTGACGTACCTGACAATTTACAAAAGGGCTTAAAAGGAAAGGGGTATATAAGGAAAGAAGACAAACAAGCCCGGAGACAGGGCAAAACTTTAGGTCTGAAGGGCACAAAGGGGATGAAAATATCCCTAGAATATGAATCTTCCAACACTTGGGTGCCAATATACGCCCTAGGCAGAAGAAAAGAAGAACTGTACAAATCACTGGAAGAGGCATGTGAGTATATACATGCTATGCCTCTAACGTCAACCTACCTACAATAGCTGACCAGGCAGAAACCTCAAATACGGAGCAGCATCTCACGATATCTAGTCGTAGAAGAGAGCAAGCTCGAGCCTGGTTTGACCGGGTAAATGTGGAGGTAGATTTGCCACCTCAAAATGAAGGAAGTTTGGGGGTTGCTGACATTGCCACCACATCAAATCACCCGTTGGAGTAGGGTCAATTTACTGAAAACCCCAATATCAGGGTACCCTCACTGCCAAATTTAGAAATGGTAATGCAGGAAAATCAGAAACTAAAGGCTATGCTAGAAAGCCTCATACAACAATTGGGAATGGCAGCGCCACTGCCACCACAACCATCACCACCACTACAGTCTCCACAGCAAGCACAGCAGGTATTGCAGCCTGAACAACTTCAATAAGCAAGCCAGCCAACAGTGCCTACAGTGACACCTCAGCCTGGGAATGTGCTACTAAGTACACCCCGTGCAGAATTCACGTTTAGGCAACCAATAGAGAATCCAAATTCATGCCATGAAGAAACTCAAGAGGTGCATGTTGCAGAACAAAGGCATGATGCTCCGCAATTGAATACTACATTTGAAAGAACAATGGTCTCTCAGAGGGCCATGATTGAACAAATAATTGAAGCAAAGATAGCTGAGCAGAATGAGGGATCTGCCGCCTATGACTTGTATAGGGTACCATACCCTGTACACCACCTCTTTAAAAAGCTCCCAGCGGAGCACCCAAAGGTCCCTAAATTCTCAAAGTTTAATGGGGATGGGTCACCCCATGAACACATAGCTCATTACATGAGCATCATGGGAGAATTAGCAACTGAAGAGTCATACCCCTTGAGGTATTTTTCAACATCTCTTACTGGGCTAGCCTTTCAGTGGTATGCCCGACTGAAGCCCAACTCGATAGTTGGTTGGGAAGACATGCAAAGAAAATTCTTCGAGCGCTTCCGAGTCACAGAAAGAAGGGTCACCCTAGCAGAGCTCATATCCCTAAAGTAAAACAAAAATGAGTTTGCCCTAGACTTCATTAAAAGATGGCGTGATATGAGCATGAAATGTGAACAGCCGCCGACACATGAAGATGCGGTGAAATTGTGCCAAAGAAGTTTGAAGCCGGAAATCAAGGAAAAGCTCTTAGGGGCCAACATCCAGACCTTTGAGCATCTCAACAATACATTGGCGGAGATTGAAATCTTCTTTGCAGAAAATCCCTGAAACCTATCAAAGAGGTAAACTACCCCAGAAGGTCATATACTTCAGGGGGGAGAAACCAGGGCCTGTCCCTATACTTCAAACAAGAGGGGATGAGTACGTCTTCCCCCTATCCGATGAGGAGGAGGAAGAACCTACGGTTGAGGTAAATAGGTCAACGCCTGCTGATGCAATGAATGAAGGGCCCTCTCAAGCACCAGCCAAAGAGGGGATGGAAGAACTGACACCTCTCGTAACTGAGAAACTTTGTCCCGAAAAGGAACAAGAAGAAGGGATAAGTGGCAGTGTTGCAGTCCTCCTTCCATCACCAGCACCCAAAGGCTTGGCAAGGGTATTGCCCCCCTTCGAAAGGTCCAAAGATAGAGCTAATCGAAAGGTTCTCCAAGCATTAGGGAGGTTCCCGACCAACCTCAGTATTTGGGATGCCTTAGCACTGAGTAAAGAGTTGCGTGAGGCGTTTATTGCAGCGTTGCAGGAGCCGGAGACCTCTGAGGCCTATGTAGTGGAAATGAAAGAAAATACATATGAAGCATTAACGGCTTCTGTGACCTTCACTAGGGATGACATGCTACTTCCCTCTCCCTGTCACAATAGGCCTTTGTACATGAGGGGTCAGATAAATGGGCGGGAAATCGACTGTATTCTGGTTAGGGCTGCCAATGGACCTCCGAATTCCGTTTAGTCGACCCGTTTCTGCATTTTTTATAGGATGCGGAACTCCGAAAAGAACTTTCCGATAGCTTAGCGGAAGCAGAAATGGATATCCGAATTCTTGTAGGATGCGGAAGCGGAAACACCCAATTCCGCATCCGCTTTTTCGTTTCCGTTTCTGATAACTTTTAATATATATTATATAATATTTTTATAATAAAATATCCTCAAACTTTGGCTCTTAAATTTTTAACTCATTGTCTCTCATCTCCCATCTATATGTAAATGTCATCTATTCTAGTCCCAATTATTGGCAGTTTTTTTCTCTAATGATATTTATATCTACATATATTGATTATCTATTATTCAACCATTATATATCACCATATGATTTTACCATACTGATTTGATCTTGTTATACTTCATTTAGTAAGGGTCATTATAATGTACATGATGAAGAAGATATGGTAGAAAAGATTATTAAATTTACATTTGAAACTATTTATAAATTTAATAATTAATATACTTATAAATTTATAAATTAATTATAATTGTATAAATATTGTTACATCTGAAGTTTCTGTTTTGTTTCCGTTTCCGTTTCCGATTTTGCGGAAACACCCTTTTCCGTTTCCGACTCCGAAATTTCTTATAGGAAGCGGAAGCGGAAACACCCATTTCCGATTCCGACTCCGACCCGTTGGCAGCCCTAATTCTGGTCGATGTTGGTTCTGCAGTGAACATTATCCCGCTAAAAACGTTTCACCATCTATTCCTTACCCCTTATTTACATAAAGTGGAAGGGGTCAAGATAGTGGGATTCAATCAAGACTCTGAAGAAGCTCTGGGGCGCGTGGATGTGGACCTAGCCCTAGGTGATTTTGTGACAAAGGTTGTATTCTATGTGGTTGACACTAATACTTCCTTTAAAGTTCTTCTGGGGCGACCATGGCTACATAAAAATATGGTGGTGTCGTCTACTCTCCATCAATGCCTAAAATACACAAAAGAAGGCAAGCAATATCGGGTCTTTGCAGACTTGGAACCATTTAAAGTGCATGAATGCCACTTGGCTGATGCTAGGCTATACTTTGAGGGGGCAGTTGATCCCCCTAAGAAGCAAGATAAAGGCAAACAAATTGCAGGGCCTCCCCTGAAGAGCAGTGGCAAAATAAGAGTCAACAAAGATAGGGTGGCAGCACTCACGCAAATCCAGCAGTCAAGAGATATAAATCAAAAACCTCTCCAATTGGAAAGGCCAATGGTGAGGTTGGAAATTAACACTATCAGCCGACTGATAGGGGCTGGAATACCGCTGCCTCTAGACCATATGCAAGTGGCAACTAGACATGTAGTCTATACAGTTGAGCCAATAAAATTCTTCGTAGCTCGGCATAAAGATGGTAGACCGATAGTGTTCTATAAGGGAGAGCCGACACCCAAACAACCTCCGCCGGATGACTTCGGTTGGGAATATACTATGTCTGGGTCCCAAGAAATCATTGGAGAACTCGAAGATATGCCACAGTACATTAAAGATATGTGTCAAAAATAAAATATCCCCCAGACTCAGAGTCGCCTGAGGGGTAAAATGTTTCAAGAAGTGTGGTACCCTACAAATGTCAGGGGGCAACCACCATTTCCTTACAATGACAGAAGAGGTCTCGGTTGGGAGACGCGCGAAGGCCCTATGGTGCACTATGCAGTGAACATGGTCAGCATAAACCCTGTCCCCATGAGAATGGAAATTGAAAAGCAAAGGGAACAAAGCCCCATGGAAAATGAAATCGAAAATTCTCCTTGTCAAGAGCAAGAATGGGAAGTATATGTGGCAAACACAGATGACGAACAAGACTTCGTCGACTTGGAGCCCGCACCTCGAGAGCTAGAAGATGGTGGGCAAGCCACTGTGGATGAACTCTTGGAAGTAAATCTGGGGGCACCGGACGATCCTCGTCCCGTGTTCATCAGTGCATTGTTAAACGATGAAGAAAGACAGGCATATAAGCAACTGCTCTCAGAGTTCAAGGATTGCTTTGCTTGGTCCTATAAAGAAATGCCAGGTTTAGATCCATCTGTGGCTGAACATGACTTGGTCATTCTGCCAGATGCCAGACCCGTAAAACAAACTCAAAGAAGAATGCATCCAGAACTGGAAAAGAAAGTGGTGGATGAAGTCAACAAGATCCTGGATGTTGATTTCATCAAAGCCTGCATGTACCCAATGTGGCTTGCTAATATAGTGCCAGTAAAAAAGAAAAATGGACAAGTTCGGGTCTGTATTGATTTCCGAGATTTAAATAAAGCATACCCAAAGGATGATTTTCCTTTGCCTATAACTGAAACAATGATAGACGTTACCACAGGGCATGAAGTCTTGTCCTTTATGGATGGGAGCTCAGGGTATAATCAGATTCGAATGGCTGACACAGACAAAAATCACACGGCCTTCCGATCACCAAAGGGCATATTCAATTACAAAAGAATGCCTTTTGGCCTAAAGAATGCAGGCACCACCTACCAAAGAGCCATGACCAAGATATTTGATGAAATGCTCCACAACTTGGTCGAATGCTATGTGGACGACTTAGTTGTCAAGTCCGAGAAGAAGGAAAATCATGTAGAAGACCTACGCAGGGTCTTCGAAAGGCTTTGCCAATATAAATTGAAAATGAATCCCATGAAATGTGCCTTTGGCGTGTCAAGCGGAAAGTTTCTCGGATTCATTGTTCGTTATCGGGGTATTGAAATAGACCCCGACAAGATCAAGGCCATTAGGGAACTACCTCCCCTAAAGACACTTACCGAGCTACGCTCTCTTCAAGGTCGTCTAGCCTACATCAGGCGATTTATATCCAACTTGTCAGGAAGATGCCAACCTTTCTGCAAATTGACAAAGAAAGGAGCCCCTTTTATTTGGGACGAAGAATGTCAAAATGCCTTGAATAAAATCAAGGAGTATCTCCTCAATCCGCCCGTACTAGGGGCACCCATTAAAGGGAAACCTTTAATTCTATACATTGCAGCCATGGATGCTTCACTGGGGGGATTGCTCGCCTAGGAAAATGAGGAAGGCAAAGAGCAACCCCTCTATTATCTTAGTCGGATGCTGGTCGGGCCTGAACACCGGTATGCACCAATGGAAAAATTATGCTTGGCATTGGTCTTTGCCACTAAAAAGCTAAGGCATTATCTGCTGGCACATAAAGTCCAACTCATCTCTCGATGTGACCCACTCAAATTTTTGCTCAAGCAGTCGGTCCTGTCAGGGAGGCTGGGAAAATGGGCACTACTACTCATGGAGTTTGATATCTCCTATGTGCCACAAAAAGCAATCAAAGGCCAGGGGATGGCAGAGTTCTTGGCAGCCCATCCAGTGCCAGAAGACTCCCCCTTAAATACGGAGTTGATTGACGGGGAGGTACTCCCCGCTCAAGAAATTTATGAAGCACAAGAAGCTCAAATTCAATATTGACAATTATATTTTGATGGGGCTGCACGCATGGAAGGAAAAATCGCTGGGATCGAGCCGGAATCGCTCGATCCCGGATCGAATCGACCCCTAAGGATTCGATTCCGCCTTGAAGCCCTCCAAAATGACTGATTTCCGGTTGGATCGACCCAACTCAGCAGGATCTGAGTTGGATCGCTCGAGTCGAACTGGGATCGATCGATCCCGGCGCGATTCCGTCGATCCGGCCGGTTTAAGTTCGAATTTGAACTTAGACCGCCGGATCGACCCTTATCGGGCAAAGTCGATCGATCCGGCGTTGGATAAGGGTGGATCCGCTCGATCCGGCGCGATCCCCCCATAAGTGCGCCCCTTCCCACCCGAGGAGGTTTTGGTGTCAAGGGAGGCACGCAAGGTGCTCCCCCTTCCCCCCCAGCTCCGGCAGCCTCCTCCACCGCCGCCGCCGGCCTCCTCCAGCTCCGGCAGCCTCCCTCCCCAGCCGGCCTCCTCCTCCTCCTCCTCCTCTTCTTCTTCTTCTAAACCCTTTGTTCTCTTTGAAGCTTCAAAGAGGTTAGAAGGAGCACATCCAAGGCTTAAGTAGATCTCAGGAGATCGTACTCAAGCAAGGGAGAAGTTCTTCTTCTTAAGGTATATATATTTTTTTAATTTCGAAATTTAGTTATAAATTCTGAAAAAATTGAAAACACATGTAGACATGTTTAATCTTCTTATATCTTCTTATTCTTCCCCTAGATTTTGTCAATTAGATAAAATCTCTAAATTTCACCCTAATTGGCTAATTAGGGTTTGGAAATTGGGGCTTTTGTTGTATTAGCACAATTAGAGATCAATTAAGTGTTTCAATCACTTAATTGACTTAATCATGCCTTTGTTTGATAATGTAACTATTTACTTTCATGAAATTAGAGAAAATCTCGAAATTTCACCCTAATTAGGGTTTGAAAATTGGGGCTTTTGTTGTATTAGCACAATTAGAGATCAATTAAGTGTTCAAATCACTTAATTGACTTAATCATGCCTTTGTTTGATAATGTAACTATTTAATTTCGGGAAATTAGAGAAAATCTCTAAATTTCACCCTAATTAGGGTTATTATTAGATGTAATTATGTTTATAATTTTATACTTACACATGAATGTGTTTCTATTCTTAATTTGTTATAGGATTAGCAATTATGGCTGATGAGGGCCACGTGGAAGAGCAGTCACCAAGCCCACAAGTAGACATTGGATGGAAACACGGTGTCCTTATTGACGCTGCCTCTAAGAGAGTGCGGTGTAACCACTGTGGGAAGGAAATGAATGGAGGCGTATACCGCCTAAAACAACACATTGCAGGTATTGGAACAAATGTAGTAAAATGCAAGCATTGTCCACGGGAGTTAGTGAATGAGATGAAAGAGTACATGGCTGGAAGACAACAACAAAGGGGCATACATATTCAACATCAAGAAGAACTGCATGAAGAGATTTCTGGGAAGGGAAAAAGTAAGGCTGCAATGAAAGGAAGACAAATTCCTTTTGATGTTGAAAGTGACATGCGGAGGTTCCATAGTATAAGAGAAGGATCATCATCAGGGGCTAGTGTAACACGGCCACCGGCACCACCTATCAGGAGAGGTGGTTCAATGAGGGGAACATGACCAACTAGTGGGCTTGACACATTTTTGCACAGGAAACCTTCATCAAAACAGCCTGGCATAAAGCATGCATTGAAAGGGGTAAAGGCCACAGCTGCTTCCGCCAAACATGCAGTTAAAAACATTGTAAAATGGTTTTTGCATGCAGGGGTCCCAGCCCATACAACATCTAGTCCTTATTTCCAGACAATGATAGATTCAGTTGGTGAGGCAGGCCCAGGTTTGAAAGCTCCTACACCAAAGGAGATTTATGGCAAATATCTTGAAGAGGAATTGACTGAGATAAAGGATTGGGTGGCATCATTCAAAGATATATGGATGGAAGAGGTTGTACTCTTATGTGTGATGGATGGACAGGAACAACAAGAAGGTCTATGATTAACTTTCTTGTATATTGCAGTGAGGGTACAGTCTTCATGAAATCTGTAGATGCAAGTGGACAAATAAAAAATGCAGATTACTTGTTTAGGCTGATGGATGAGATGATTGATGAAATTGGCGAGGAAAATGTAGTCCAAGTTGTCACTGATAATGAAGCTAGTTACAAGGCAGCTGGAAGAAAATTGATGGTAAAACGACATCATCTTTATTGGGTCCCTTGTGCAGCACACTCCTTAGACTTGATGATGGAGGATATTGGGAAAGATAAACATGTGCATGACTTGGTGTCCAAGGCGCAAATGATTACTACTTTTATTTATGGACACAATAGAATCTTACATATGATGAGAGAGTGCACAGATGGACATGACATAATTCGTCCTGGCCCAACAAGATTTGCCTCACAATTTATTGCATTGGAGAGTCTGCATAAGTTTAGACATGAGTTGGGCACTCTTATACACAGTTCTGAGTACTTGGCACATGTGGCTACATTGAGAGAGGAATCCAGACATGTGGCATATGAGATTTCTTGCTTGGTCAGTGACCATCGTTTTTGGGAGAGAATGTTGTATTATTTGAAGCTAATAGAGCCTCTAGTACAAGTGTTGAGGATGGTTGATGGAGAGGACAAGAATGACATGGGTTACTTATATGAGGCTATGGATAAAGCCAAGGAAAGGTTGAGAGAGAAGCATCCGCAGGCATATCAAAAATGGTGGAGAATTATTGATGCAAGATGGGAGTCCACACTCCACCATGATTTACATGCAGCAGGTAAATGTATTATATCTTATTGTGCATATTTCTTATTAGCATGAGTTGAATTTCTAACTTACTAGACATGTTTTGTACATATAGGGTATTTCTTTAACCCAGGCATCAATATAGTGATTCCCCTCACAATGATGGTGAGGTGCTCCAGGGGACAATCAATGTCATCGGGAGATTATCTAGGAGCATGGACGAAAGAATAGATGCTATGATAGAGGTACGGCCAAGTTAAAAACTTCATTCCATTTTCATGTATTCAATATACTTTTGGAGTTACACTTAGCAACTGTATTATACTGTAGATGGACAGATTTAAACTGAAGTTGGACATCTACAGAGATTATGATGTTAAAGAAGCAGTGACCAGAATGGGTCCGGGTAAGAACCTTCAGACTTAAGCTCATGCTTACTTCATAACAAAATGACAAATCACTTGTATCATGTGCTAATTCATTGTATGTTTTTATTTTTTTTTGTAGGTGAGTGGTGGGTTATGTTAGACTACAAGACTGGTCAAAGAAGTCCACTTGCAAGGATTGCTATTAGAGTACTCAGTCAGACCACTTCATCTAGCCAGTGTGAGAGAAATTGGAGCACTTTCTCACTTATTCACACAAAAGTGAGGAACATGTTGAGTGCAACTAGGCTAGAGAAGTTGGTCTATTGCCACTACAATATGAGGTTGAAGCTGAAATGCATTAAAGATAGACAAAAGAAGAGCGAGGCAAGGCTAATGACTTTTGTAGGTAGTCATTGGGAGCAACGTTTTACAGAGAGGGAAAGATAGACAAAAGAAGAGCGAGGCAAGGCTAATGACTTTTGCAGGTAGTCATTGGGAGCAACGTTTTACAGAGAGGGAAGCATTATCATCTCAAATTGATGTTGATGAGTTATTTGATGAGGAACACCCACTAAATGCATGGGTGGAAACAAGACAGGAAAGGGATGTTCCAGAATTTGACCCTCGCGATTGCTCATGGGCGGAAGGAGAATTGGATGGAGTAGAGGCTCGAGATCCAGAGCTTAGGGTAAGTGAGGACCAACCTCTCACCCTCGGTCCTCTCTTCTCTCAGCCACGACACTCAGCTATCTTGCCAGAGATATCTAGAGTGCCTCCCACTCAGCCTGCATTAAGAAGAGCTGCAACACAAAAAAAGAAGAGTTCAAAAGCCTTAGAGCTAGAAAAAAGAACATATGCCAGGCAAAAAAAGAGGAAAGTGCAGTAACCAATTCGTAGTGATGACACCACACAAGATCCAAATGATGATGATGATGATGATGATGATGATGATGGGGCTGCCACTGGGGCCACAGGAGCTGGCCAGGGATATGCAGGAGCAGGATATACTGGGGCCACAGGTGTAGGGCTTACTGAAAGTTATGTACCAGAAACATAACATCAGGGAGGCGGAGGAGAAGGACAAGGGCATGGACAAGGGGGATATGAAGGACAACAACATCATGCAGCCTATGAGTGGCCACCTTGGGAGCCAAACTATAGTTCAGGGTCTACTCATATACTTGCATTTCAGCCTCCCATTTTACCGTACTCAGATATTAGTAGCTTACCTTATGGAGTACAAGGAGGATGGGGACCTTGGCCTTCATAAGAACAAGAGCCTAGTGGCCCTAGTGAAGCAACAAGTACATACAAACCGCTTGGTATATGGTGTCCAGCTCCATCACAATCTGGAGAAAGCTCAAGTCAACAATTTACACCAAGAGGGATTCAAATGGGTATGCATGATTTAGCAAATTCCCTCTTTGGTTATAGCTACCAAAACCCAAATGATGGTGGCTCATCTATGTCTGGAAGTGGATGGAAAGATTATTAGTCTTCTACCAAATGTAAGTTACATGTACAACGTCTTAAATTTCATGTTTTGTGTACTATGAATGCATGTATAATTTATTTTTGATGCAAATCTTAGTTCTTTCAATATATCAGATTTTTTTCTGTTTTTTCCTGAAATTTTCTGAATTTTCCTGATTTTTCCTGCATTTTTTCCAAAAAAATAAACATTTTATAGTCTGGCCGATTCAGGATCGGCCAGACTTCCCTGGGATCCAGCGGATCCTTCGATCTGATCCGATCCAGGATCGGATCGACCAGGGTCGATCCCGATCCCGATCCCGATCCTGCCTTCCATGGCTGCACGAGCTTCTCTCAAGGCTGATGGCACATCAACAAATATGGCAGGGGCAGGAATTGTCTTCGTGACCCCAGAAAAAGGGACATTGCATTATTCATGTGCTCTAATGGAATCCCTTACAAATAATGAAGCGGAATATGAAGCCCTCATAGTTGGCTTGGAAATTGCCCTAGAAATGGGCATAAGATGCATTGAAGTGTTTGGCAATTCATTGTTAGTCGTCGGACAGATGTTGGGCATTTTTGAAGTCCGAAAGGAAGAATTGAAAGCCTATTTTGAGGCAGCCACAAGACTCAGCGTCAGGTTCTACCACTTCAAAATAGAGCATGTCAGAAGAAGTCAAAATTCGTAGGCTGATGCATTGGCCAAACTCGCATCTGCCCTTAAACTTCCCCCGGAAGGTGAATTGAGAGTTACTATAAAAAATAGAAGATTGCTCCCAAGCACCCTGAACCGCCATAATGGTTTGACAACCTTTGAGGCAAATGCATTGGAAGAAGATGAAAATCAAGAAAAGGATGATTGGCGCATTCCTATCATCAAAATGAAGAATGGTTGGCTACCGGACAAAAGAGGGGAGCGAGTGCGATTGCTGCGAAGAGCTGCTTCCTACCAATTAATAGATGACACATTATATAAATTCACACCTGAAAACGGCAAATCAGTACTATTGAGGTGCCTCTCTCCGAAAGAAGCCAAGATGGTCATGCGGGAGGTACATGCAGGACTATGTAGAGCCCACCAGTTTGGCTCAAAAATGAAAATCAACATAACAACCAAAGGCTTCTATTGGCCAACAATGTTTGCAGATTGCGAGTGATTTGCTCGAACCAGGCCTCAATGCCAGGCCTATGGGCCTGTGCCAAGAAAGCCGCCAAGCGAGCTCCATCCAACAACGCCTACTTGGCCATTTGCTGAATGGGGAATGGACATAGTGGGTCCCCTCCCCACATCATCCAAGGGATACAAATACATACTGGCCGCCACAGACTATTTTTCGAGATAGGCTGAGGCCATACCTTTGAAAAAAACTACTGGAGAGGCGGTGACCCGCTTTGTCCGACACCACATCATATATTGGTTTGGGGTTCCGAGTCGAATCATGTCTGATAATGGCACTCCATTCAAAAATCAGACAATATACAAATTGATAGCAAAATTCCATATTGAGTGGAGGACATCAACGGTGTATTACCCTCAAGCCAACGGGTTAACCGAAGCCTTCAACAAAACTTTATGCAAGCTTATGGTCAAATTGGTAAATGGCCGAAAGCGCGATTGTGACGAAAAGATGCATGAAGCTCTATGGGCCTATCGCACCATCCACAAAACTCCTACAGAATGTTCACCCTTTTCTCTGGTTTATGGGACCGAAGCGATCATCCCTGTCGAAATTGAGCTTTCATCCTATAGGGTAGCTCTCCACTATGGGCTCCCTACTGACGAAGGGAGTGAAATTGAAAGACGGCTTGAAGAGTTGTCAAATCTGGAGGAAAAGCATTTGGTTGCATACCAACGCCTTCAAAATTATCAAGCACGGATGTCCCGCACTTTCGACAAGCTAGTGAAAGAAAGGGTTTTTAAAAAGGGAGATCTTGTCATGGTCAAGTAAAAGGATGTCATGGCCTCTCAACCCAAAAGTAAATTCATAGCTAATTGGCTTGGCCCATTTGTGGTCGACAAAGTGTTTGAAGGTGGCGCCTACACCGTAGTTGACCAAAAGGGAAATGTTATGTTCCCACCTTTAAATGGCAGACACATGAAACTGTACCATACTCCTGAGTGTGAGTACATCTACATAATGCAGCAGGTGGATCTAACTTCGGAACACATTAATGATATAGAAGTGATCTCGCTGCAAGATCTTCCAAATGAGTAAAAAAAAAGAGAGAAAAAAAAAGAGAAGAAGAAAAGAAAAGGGGCTTAAAAAACGAGGTGCCCCGGCAGACTTGATTCATCCCTCTTTTGAGATGAATCAAGGGCAAAAAGGCCTAAAACCCAGCTGAGGTGAAAACCTGAAAGGGCGCTTCAGGCAAAAATAGGAAACCCTGCTGCATGAAAACCCAAGAGGGCGTGCAGGCAAAAGAAAGATGGGGCTAATTGTGGTGAAAACCCAACAAAGGGCATCACAATTTGTGTATCAAAAAAAAAAAAGAAAAAGAAAAAGAAAAGAAAGAAAAAAAAGGGGGCTACTCTCTCGAACTCTCTTGGGGGGAGATTGAGTTATCCCGCATTTCTTATAAAAGAAAGACACAAGAGTTGTCAATGACGAAACAACCCCTAAGTTCATTCAAATAAATAATCAAATTTAGGGGCGACAACCGAGACAACGATGATTGTGTCTTTCCGCCCTTATAAGAAGTGTGGGAAATTCGAACTCTGCTCGAAGAAAGAGAGAGAAGGAGAACCCAAACAAAAAAAAAAGAAAACTCTCATTCCAAAAAGTCAAATCCCAAGCTCCTTTAGCTAGCAAGCCGTCAAGGCCAGTCAAAAGGCTCAAAAGCTAGACCTTTTGGCTAACAAGTCGTCAAGGCCAGTCAAAGGTCAAAACCCGTGTCTTTTGGCTAACAAGTCGTCAAGGCCAGTCAAAAGTCAAATCCCAAGCTTCTTTGGCTAACAAGCCGTCAAGGCCAGTCAAAGGTTGAAACTCATGTCTTTTGGCTAACAAGCCATCAAGACCAATCAAAAGTTAAATTTTGAGCTTCGTTGGCTAACAAGCCGTCAAGGCCAGTCAAAGAGCTCAAAATCCAGACCTTTTGGCTAACAAGCCGTTAAGGCCAGTCAAAAGTCAAATCCCAAGCTTCTTTGGCTAACAAGCCGTCAAGGCCAGTCGAAGAGCTCAAAATCCAGACCTTTTGGTTAACAAGTCGTCAAGGCCAGTCAAAGGTCGAAACCCATATCTTTTGGCTAACAAGCCATCAAGGCCAGTCAAAGTCAAATCCCAAGCTTCTTTGGCTAATAAGCCGTCAAGGCCAGTTAAAAAGATCAAAATCCAGACCTTTTGGCTAACAAGCCGTCAAGGCCGGTCAAAGGTCGAAACCCAAGTCTTTTGGCTAACAAGCCGTCAAGGCCAGTCAAAAGTCAAATTCCGAGCTTCGTTGGCTAACAAGCCATCAAGGTCAGTCAAAAAGCTCAAAATCAAGACCGTCTTGGCTAACAAGCCGTCAAGGCCAGTCGAAGGTCAAAACCCATGTCTTTTGGCTAACAAGCCGTCAAGGCCAGTCAAAAGTCAAGTTACTAGCCCTAGAGAAGCCTCAATCCTCTAAACACATTTACGGCTCTCAGGGAAGCCTCTAATTCCCTACCATACCTATCCAAACTCTCAACCCATGGCTCTCAGGGAAGCCTCTAATTCCCTACCACACATAAATCCAAATTATCAATCCATGGCTCTCAGGGAAGCCTCTAATTCCCTACCGTACATAAATCTAAATTCTCAATCCATGGCTCTCATGGAAGTCTTTAATTCCCAACCGATTATAAACCCAAGCTTCGGGCCAACACACCGTCAAGATCGGCCAACCCAATTAAAATCCAAAATCTAAATCCCATGGCTCTCAGGGAAGCCTTTAATTCCTTACCGCATATAAAGCCTCATGGTCTTCAAGGAGGCTTTTAATTATCTAAACAAAAAAAAAGAGAAAGAGAAAATAAATAAAATAAATAGGGGCTTAAAAAAGAGGTGCCCCGACAGACTTGGTCTATCATTTCATTATGGCAGACCAAGGGTAAAAATGTCTAAAATCCGACTGAGGTGAAAACCCGAAAGGGTGCCTCAGGCAAAAATGGGTAAACCCCTCAACACGAAAACCTGCAAAGGCGTGTTGGAAAAAGCTAGAGGGGGCCAATCTTGGTGAAAACCCGAAAGGGCGCTGAGGTTGGTAATGTGAACAAAAAAAAAGGAAGAAGAAGAAAAAGAAAGAGCAAAATATGCCAGCCGCTCTGTTATGGAAATTCCCTATTCATGATGGCCGGCCAAGTCGAAATCTACATCTTTTGGCTAATAAGTCATCAAGATCAACCACAAGTCAAATCACGTGTCCGAGAGAGCCTCAATCCTCTCACCCAAATCATGTGCCTGAGGGAGCCTCAATACTCTCACCCAAATTACGTGCCCGAGGGAGCCTCAATCCTCTCAACTCAAAATGCGTGCCCGAGGGAGCCTCAATCCTCTCAGCCCAAAATATGTGCCCGAGGGAGCCTCAATCCTCTCAACCAAAACACGTGCCCGAGGGAGCCTCAATCCTCTCAGCCCAAAATATGTGCCCGAGGGAGCCTCAATCCTCTCAACCAAAATATGTGTCCGAGGGAGCCTCAATTCTCTCAACCAAACGCGTGCCCGAGGGAGCCTCAATCCTCTCAGCCCAAAATATGTGCCCGAGGGAGCCTCAATCCTCTCAACCAAAATATGTGCCCGAGGGAGCCTCAATCCTCTCAAAAAAAACACGTGCCCGAGGGAGCCTCAATCCTCTCACCCAAATCATGTGCTCGAGGGAGCCTCAATCCTCTCAACCAAAATACGTGCCCGAGGAAGCCTCAATCCTCTCACCCAAATCACGTGCCCAAGGGAGCCTCAATCCTCTCACCCAAATCATGTGCCCGAGGGAGCCTCAATCCTCTCACTCAAATCATGTGCTCGAGGGAGCCTCAATCTTCTTACCCAAGTCACGTGCCCGAGGGAGCCTTAATCCTCTCACTCAAAACCATGAGCCCGAGGGAGCCTCAATCTCCTCATCAAATTATGGCCCTAGAGAAGCCTTAACTCTCTAACACAAGCATGTTATGGCCCCAGGGGAGCCCTAATCCTCTAAATGAAATAGCTCACGGCTTTTGGGGAAGCCTTAAAACCCCTATTATCAATAAAGATCACATGTTGATGGTAAAACTCAGAAGCACAATGTATATAGCAAATAAAAGTCTTGGTCCCAAGACAGGCCCTTGGGATAGCCCAATAAGGAGAAGTTAAAATGAATGGATAACATGTACTGATGCTAAAAGCAACAATATCTCAAGCAAGTTTATGCTCTGGTGTCGCCTGCCCTCAAAAGGTCAACCCGTGCAAAAGAATGGCACGAACAGCTCTGTCATGCATAAGCGAGGTCGTCATCTTACGCCAATTCATGGTTTGCACAATTTTTGTAGAAGTCATAGCAGTCTCTGCTTGCAAAACAGCCGACTGGGTCTCCATGATTTTCGGCTCCAAGTAATCTCCTTCAATGTCATGTACCTGATCCAACTCTGTAAGGTTAAAACAACAAGAGATCATATTTTTGCCATAAAAGAATGAGAAAAGAAAAGGATAAAGCAGTTTATCAGAAGATATATTGCAGTAAAATTACAATTCTCAATACATAAAGCAAATTTTGGCATTGTTGCCATGAGAGGATGGTCATTGGTACTTGTTGCACCCGAAAAATATCGGGGCTTAAACGAACCCCGGGCGATAAATACGCCCTGGGGGAACCGGGGACAAACCCCCGATCTCCCCCGCTCGGACGTCAGAAACAGACAAGTCCGAGTACTCGCGCCAAACCAGGGTGACCCGGAAGCGAGAAACCCGAAAAGTCTTCGTCGACGAAGAGCACGTACTCCGGGTGTCACAAAATCCACGTTCGGAGCGGAGTTCGAAGTCGCGCCTGAAGCCGAAGGGTTCCGGGAGACCAAATGCACGTACCTCCGGAAAACGGGGACGAACGCACGTGGGACGGCCGAGGAAGCACAGGCGGTGCACGGATGCACGCGCACGGCACGGCCGTCGACCGACGAACCAACCACGGGAGGCCCACAGAGCTCTCTCCCAAATCATCTCCCGGACAGTGCGGAGAAAATGACGGGAGGCCCCACTTATATAGTGGTGGGCCAAAGGAGGCCCCAAGGGGGGCGCCGGTTAGCCCCCTCGCCAGTGAGGGGGGGCCGCCGGTTCGGCCCCCCCCGCGCCCGCTCAGGGGGGGCCGCCGGTTAGCCCCCCCCTCGCCAGTGAGGGGGCCGCCGGTTCGGCCCCCCCGTGCGCCTGCAGGGGGCCGCCGGTTCGGCCCCCCCCCCCCCCCCCCCCCCCCCCGCGCCTGCAGGGGGCCGCCGGTTCGGCCCCCCCGCGCGCCTGCAGGGGGCCGCCGGCTCGGCCCCCCGCGCGCCTGCAGGGGGCGCGCCGGTTCGCCCCCCCCGCCAGCAGGGGGCGCGCCGGTTCGGCCGCCCGCCAGCAAGGGGGCCGCCGGTTCGGCCCCCTGGCGCAGGGGGCGCGCCGGTTCGGCCCCACCAGCAGGGGGCGCGCCGGTTCGGCCCCCGCGCCAGCAGGGAGGGCCGCCGGTCAGGTCCCCTGACTGGCGGCCCCCCTCCGCCAGTCTGCCCCGTCTCCAGCACCCTCGCCGGTTCGCGCCCAGCCTCGGCGCTCGCGCTCGCCCTCGACGCTCGTGCCCGCGACACCTCCGCCGGGGAGGGTACCCCGCCGGTATGCCCCCCACGAATCCTATAAATAGGGGGGCATACCCCATTTGCAATGAGAGCTCCGAATGCCATCTTCGGCCCAAAAAACGCGCTCAAGCTTCCACCTGCAAACTACTTCAGTTGGCCCGGGTGTGGTCCGTGCGTGAGCTTATATAGGCCGCACGAGTCGGGGAAGGTCTTCGACACCCGTTGGTGCTGTGTCTCCGTGGCCGAGCCCTCCTGCGCTCGCTTCATAGAGACGCCACAGGTTGTTACAAGACCCCCGTTGGCCATGTTTAAAGTCATCCGGTGTCATAAAACGACACACGGCGAGGTGCATATTTAAGTCCTCCGGTGTCATAAAACGACACACATCGAGGCGCATGTTCTAAGTCCTCCGGTGTCATAAGACGACACTCGTCGAGGCGAGTATTCAAGTCCTCCGGTGTCACAAAATGACATACGTAGAGGCATGTTACCCTGTGGAGGCACAAACACCCCACTAGTAACAAAAAATGTACTTCTTACCATGTAAACGTCCGACGGAGGCACAAACACCCTGTCGTCGACGCTCATGTACATGACTTTTTGTATACACGCCCAGTGGAGGTACAAAACCCCATTAAAGGCGCAATTGTAAATGTCATAAATATAAATGACATGGACATGCTTGAATAAAATTGTGGAAATTTATTTGTCATCTGCCTTCTCTTCTTTAAAGTTCGGCATACGGTCTTTTAATAAACATTACGCATTCAAAGGTATTCGAGTGTTATACTCGATGTAAATGAAACATCGACTTCGGTCGGTGGGGAACGGTCCAGTACACGACCACTCCATCGCCCTGAACGCGAGCGCACGCGGAAAATAAATGAAATGAGATTCGAGGGTATCAGGGTTCGCACCCAATACTCCTCGTAAAACAAATCTTTGTCTGTTTCCCGTAAACAGTCTAGCACGCCCCAACAAAATTCGTCATTTCAGAAAAGAAGTGGGGAATGAAATAAATAAAATAAAGAAAGAGAAAAAAATCCGCGTTCCAACAATCTGGCACGCCCGGTGGGACTGTTCCTGCCTTCCATGCATATGTAAAAAGACCGTATGCCGATATAGAAATAAAGATGACTAATTTCCACACCACAGGTACAAGGAGCGAAAGCCGGCATCAAACGCCCGTTCCCACCTGCAATTCAAGCTTGCTCGATGGTTGCCGTCACCTACGGTCCGCAGGTCATCGCGTGCCACGCCAAATGTGGCTACCTTGCCGTCCCGCTCGTGTTCGGCGACTTTCCTGCAGTGGTGGGATCCCCCTACTTCCTAGGGGTGGTCCCCGCCGTCCAAGCTACTCCAAAGGCGGCGCCCAAAGCTACTGCAACCAGGGGCACCAAACCCCGCTCAAGCCAAGGCCGAGTCTTCTCGGTCAACACAATCTCCTGCATCGCAGTCCCTAGAAAACGGGGACAGCGCCAGGGACGCAGGGCAACAAGCCCCACGCGGTCGTCTCCAACTCTGGGAAAACCGTACTCGTGGGAGACATCCGTGTCAGGCTCGATGGAGGCGAGCCGATACTGCCCCGGGACAGAAGCGTCCCCACGGTGGCAACCTCCAACAAATTCTCTCCCCTCCAGGGGATGCGGCAAGAAGATCGGGACTCCCCAAAAGGAGCCCGACAGGGGCAGGCATCAAGCTCGACGCCCCAGCCGCCTCGCAAAATGAGGCAAATGTGGGTGACCAAGCAGGAAGCCCGCCAAATCAAACAGGCTAGAGCGGATCAACCCGCCGAAAGCCCCAAGAAGGCGACGGTGCCTGGGCGAGAAAAAGCTCAAGAAACCGAACCTCCTCGTCCCCGCGGACACAAACGCAGGGGCATTTATAGGAAGCCCAACTTCGTCCCCGCCTAAGCGGAAACTGTTGAAGGCGGAGACGCGAGTCAAGCCGGGGTTTCCGCACCTCGAGTCTCGGTCTTTGAAAGGCTGAGCGCCTCAGTCTTCACCAGGCTGGGAGCTGCAATCCGTCCAAGCACTCAGAAGCCCAAGAAGCGGAGAGTGCAACAGACGTCTGAAGAAGGTGGAGGCATGAAAATCTTCACCTGCTATGCTTCGGGAAGGGTAGCACCCGGGCTATCCGGCATCCCTGCTGGAGCGCTCAGAATAAACGAACCCGGACAGGACGATGAAACCGTCCTCCGGTACACCAGAAACGCTACCAGAAGACTTCTCCAAGGGCAGCAAGGCAGTCAGGCCGGACCCTCGAATCTGGGACAGGTCCTCGAGCCTCCACTCGAGCATGATCAAAGACCCCTCCAGGGGCAGGTCCAGCTGGACCTCGAAGGAGGGGAACAAGACGAAGTCGCCAGCCTCCACCTCGGAGATCAACAACTGTCGGCCGACGGGGATCAAGCCGAAGTGTTCCTCATGCCGCCAACCAGGGCCGCCTTCCAAGCAATGACGGACGACGCCAAGTATGATTTCATACAGCGCTGGCAGGCTGAAATGGCCAACCTCCTAACTGAGCGAGGGCAGCAGGCAGGGGCAAACGCGCCACGCCGCCTAGCGCCGACGGCAAACCAAAATGCTCGGGCAAGACATCAACAAGGCGACTTGCCCGATGTCAACCCACGCGCAGCTGCGGTCAACGACTACACCGTCGATCCGGTTCAACAGCCGCGCAGGGGCATAAACTCCCAAGCCTCCGCGGCTGAAGATATCGTCGCCCAGCGACGAATGATTGAAAAGATTGTGGACGACCGCTTCGCTCAGCGAGGCGAGGGAACTGCCACTGTAGATCTCTACAGCGTGCCATATCCCGTCCACCATCAATTCAAGAAGCTGCCACCGGACTTCCCCAAGGCGCCGAAGTTGCAGAAGTTCGATGGGCAGGGCTCGCCAAACGAGCACCTGGCCTACTATATAACGGCCATGGGAGAGTTGGCATTCGATGAATCCTACCTCCTCCGTTACTTCGTAACGTCCCTGACAGGCACCGCCTTCCAGTGGTACTCCAGGCTGAGGCCCAACTCCATTGTTGATTGGGCCGATCTCTAAAAGAAGTTCATCGACCGTTTCCAAACGGCCGAGAGAAAGGTGTCGCTTGCAGAGCTGTGCTCCCTCAGGCAAAGAAAAGGAGAAACGGCCCTCGACTTCATCAAGCGGTGGCGTGACTTCAGCATGAGGTGCGACAACCCCCCGACGCAAGAAGATGCCATAACCATCTGTCGACGGGGCCTGGCAATGCAGATAAGTGAAAAGCTGCTGGGAACAAACATCAAGGTTTTGACCAGCTCAACGCGGTCGTGGCAGAGATCGAGATGTTCTTCGCCGATAACCCGATGCAAGCTCCTCCACGAATCAAGCCAGGCAAGGAGCGGGCCGTGGGCAAAGAAGCCAATGTTGTGGACTTCGCCCCGCAAAGCAAGGGGAAGAAGGTCATAACCTCCGGCGCTCCAAGCAAGAAGGTGGAAGAAAGACCGCCTCCAACTTCATTGCCACAGCGTATGAGCACGCCGTATTCCTTCAAAAGGGACCATACGAAGATGCTCTTCAAGCTGTGCATGAAGAATGACCTGCTCAAGCTTCCGGCATTGAGAAGACCGAGCGAAGCGGATAGGGTGGATGAGCCAAATTATTGTCTCTACCACCGCATGCTGGGGCACTCTATTGAAGACTGCTACGTCTTCAAGAATGAAATACAGAAGCTGATCCAGAGTCGCCTCATCACCATGCATGATCATCTGGTCGATCCTCTACAGCCCCATGCCTGGGACCAATCGAGGCAGTCGGCCAATGTCATCCATGTCAATGCGCCGGCTCCTGAACCAGAAGACCCCGAGGCAAATCCTTGGGACGCTCATTCCACAAACGGATGGGAGGGCGATCATCCCTCAGTCTCGGAGCACAGGACATGGTCGGAGACAGTGCAAAACCTGGAAAGGCAGGTTCAATCTCTGCGGCATGGGCAGCGCCAAACGCTGATGTACCTGAGGACCATGCAAGAAAGTCTGACGACCCTCCAGCAAGGACTCCAGGGGCCGGTGGGCACACCTGCGCCCCGGACGCGCCCTCCCTGCGGGGGGTGGATCTCGGAGGAGTCTTCAAACCCGTCTGATGACGAAATCGCCGGAAGATTATATTCCTTCCCGCGCCATCGGACACTGGCACTCTACCGTACCTGCCTGCGAGCAGAATTATTAGGCTGCCAGCCGCCAACAAGGGTCCCGCCAAACTACTGCATATTCCATCAAGATGCAGGGCACGCGTTAGAGGACTGCCACGTCTTTAAAGACAAGGTTGAAGCATGGATCAACCAAGGGATTATCGACTTGGGCAACGCCCGTGTCAACCCACCGCAGCCTCACATTCGCGAATGGACAGACCATTCAGCTGACGTTGTCACACATACAGTCAACGTCATCGACCCACCGGAAATTTATACACCGTGGCCTTCACATTCCCGGACCCGGATATGATAGAAGGCGGCTCATCAGGCGCAGCCCCTACTTGGTGGTGCCCGGGAGGGAGAATCCCCCACCGCAGTCACTTGGCGACCGGAAATGTTGGGGAAATCTTCGAGAAGCTCCTGCAACGAGGTGTCGTGATGGCTCACACACCGCCGCCGACGTACACTGAAAGGGAGCTGAATCACCCCATGTACTGTCGGTATCACGCCATGCTGCTGCACCCTACAGACAGGTGCCCTGATGTCCGGGATTGGGTCGAGTCCCTTATCCAAAAGGGGAAAATCGACCCGGAAGGCAATTCCATGGTCCTAATGAGAGCCAGGGAAGCAGCCCAACGGGAATTCGAAGAAAGCGACTATATACGCTTCAAGAACCTCCAAGCCCCCGAAGCTGATGAACGAGGATGGCTCGTACCGCCGATGTTGTCCATAGCTGACACTGAAGGCGCAAGCTTGGGGCAGCAATTCAGGAATATATCCCTGAAAGAGCAACCCATCTCAAGATACAGTCAAGAGGACCCGGATATGACAGAAGGCGGCTCATCTGACGAGGCCCCTGCCCTATGGTATCCAGGGTGGCGAGTCTCCCCGAACCCCTTTGCGACCGCAAAGACCGGGGAGATCTTCGAAAGACTCTTGCAGCAAGGCTGTGTAAAGGCGCACAGGCCGCCACCAACATACACGGAGAGGGAAACAAACCACCCCATGTATTGCAAATACCAAGCCATGTTGCTGCATCCTACGGATATGTGTCCGATTGTTCGAGATTGGGTCAAATCCCTCATCCAAGAGGGAAAGATCGACCCAGAAGGCAACCCGACAACCCGGGCCGAGGCCAGGCAAGAAGCCCAGCAACAACCTCCTCGGCGGAAGAAGGGGTCTCGACGACATCAAGTCTCCCCTCCCCGTGAACAAACTCCGGAAAATAAGAGTAAGGGGCAGTGCTTTGAGAACTCGCCTCCGCGAATACTCAAGCGGCAAGAAAAAGACCGCAGGGGCAAGCAGCCGGTGATGGAGCCGGCCACCCAAGAGCCAAGCCCCTATTGGGCCGAATTTCAACAACTGCCGCCCGAGGTGATCGAGCAGGCAATTGACTCCACTTTCCAGCATCAGCAAGATGAAGCTGGCTGGACGACGGTGGCGTCCAGAATGCACACTCTGTCAGCGTTCCCTAAGAGGGGAAGGTCGCACGGTCGCCTTGGTCGCGAGACTACCCCTCAAGCGACAGAACAAGCCAAGCCGCTGACGCCGCTCGAAATGGCGCGCGCAGTGCAGCAAGAAAAGAACCGGCGCAAGAACATGAAAAGGCGCCTAAAGAAGCAGCTGAGCAAGAGGAGGCCGCGGCAGCCCCAGCAGAGCTTACTCCACTCCAGAAGCTGCAAAAGCTCATTGATGATCTGGAGGAGTATATTCCCTCTAAACCCACTTGGGGAGTCCCTCTGGACATATACATCCCGTGGGAAGAAATAGAGTGCAAAACAAGGCTCAAAAGCTGGCTCCACCAAATGTTACAAAGGGCTCAAGAAGGCGAGAAGCTGCCTCTGCCCGAAGAACTGTCCATCTTCTATAAGGAAGATGAAATCACTATCGAGAAGCTAGAAGAAATGCTGAAAGACTTCTCGTGCAACATGGTGTCAATCCCGCCGCCAGCAAGCTTGCAATCACCGGCTGTTACGCCCCCTGTGGCGACATACCGACGCCGCAACCGAGGCAAAGGAAAGGGCCGTGGACGAGGAAAGAAATCCTCCCCGTCCCCCAGCGAGAAAATCAGCTCGCCCGACCTGGGCAAGACTATTGTCTTCCGAGGAGAAAAGCCTCAGCCTGCCCCGAAAATAGAGGTGGGGGCGAACTCCTTCATCTTCGACCCATCTGACGAGGAAGAAGAAGAGCAGCAGGATATCGCTAGTGGGCTCTCCGACCGGAGGGCCACCCAGCCAGTCCCCTTCGTCCTGTCTGACGAAGAAGAGTATGGGGGATGGGCGATCCCCAACAGGCCTTTCAATCGGAAAATTCCTGAATCGGCCGCCCGGCCCACTCCGTCCAGAAGCGGCAAAGAAGAAACTGCCGCCCCGGAGGAAGATTGCCTGGGCTCGTTATTCGAAGAAAAGCCGGACGAGCAACCAGCGGCAAGACGGGTCAACCAATTCGGGCAACCGATAAAGGCCCTGGAGGATACTGTCCCGCCATTGGACCAAACCCGTGCCCGGGCTGACCGCAAAATCATACAGCATATGAAGCAGTTCCCGACCAACATCACCATATGGGACGCCATTGCCTGGAGCAAAGATTTGAGAACGGCGCTCGTCAAAATCTTGCAAGAGCCCGAGGTCTACGAACCTGACGTGACCGAACTCTAGGCACGAGCCCTAGAAGCACTGGTGGCGGAGGTGACCTTCTCTGACAAAGACATGTTGTTGCCAACGCTATACCACAACCGCCCGTTGTACATCCAAGGAAAAGTCAATGGGCACGAGCTCAACCGGATCCTGGTTGATCCCGGGGTGTCGATCAATATCATGCCCCTGAAGACTTTCAAGGCTTTGTATCTTACGCCCTACTTGCAAAGGGTAAATGACATCAGAATCGCTGGATTCAACCAGAATTCTGAAAACGCCTTGGGAAAGGTGGAGGTGCAGCTGGCCATGGACGGCCTCACTACTAAGGTCGTGTTTTACATCATCAATGCAAACACGTCTTACAAAGCCCTCCTGGGGAGACCCTGGCTCCATGAAAACCGGGTCGTCCCCTCGACTCTCCACCAATGTATAAAATACATCAAAGAAGGAGAGCAGCACACGGTCTTTGCAGACCGAGCCCCGTTCCGCCCAAATGAATGCAACTTGGTGGACGCCCAGCTATACCTCGGCGAACCTCTCAGGGAGCCAGCAACTGCGTCAAAAGGCAAGGAAAAGCAAAACGCCGACGCAAATCAAGCAAGCCAGGGTCAAGAGGAAGAGGAGCTCTTCACGGTCAACAAAGACCTCCTTGAAGCTCACCGGC
Organism: Colocasia esculenta; assembly: GCA_014218235.1. Classification (NCBI taxonomy): domain Eukaryota; kingdom Viridiplantae; phylum Streptophyta; class Magnoliopsida; order Alismatales; family Araceae; genus Colocasia; species Colocasia esculenta. Next base: position 25,534,250 of record CM024759.1, read on the forward strand.
TCAGCCGCCTCGCCGAATCCACCACGCCCGGGCCAAGTTGCCCAGAAAGGCGTGAGATCAACTACGAAGCAAACGCCATCGGCGAGATCATCAACCGAAGCATCTCCTTGCCGCCGGCGTACATGCAAATACTCTTCCACAGGGAGGAACAATGGGTGGAACGACTGAAGACATTCATTGTCACCCATTACAGAAATGATAGTCTCGAGAAGGGCGAGACGCCGAAGCCCATCATCTTCTACAAAGGAGACCCGTTTCCACATGGGCCCCTTGAAGACGACTTTGGCTGGAGTCACACGGCTCAAATCGCCCCCGAGCCCGTCCAAGAAATGGACGACATGCCCGAGCACATCAAGAAATTGTGTCGATGGCAAAAGATTGCACAAATGCAAGACCCCTCGCGACGGGAGTACTTCCACCAGCTTTGGTACCCGAAGCAACTCCGAGGGCAACCCCCCTATTGTGCAAAAGACACTCGGGGGTTGGGCTATGGTCAGGAGGCAGAATGCGAGGCCTACTATACGGTCAACACCGTTGGGCTCGCGCCCTTACCTGATCATTGCCCTTCCGATGGGCAATCTCCTACTCCCGCTACAAAACCACAGCAGGGGGAGGCCGCCCTCGTCCTATCAAATGGGGCGTCGTGTCAACAAGCGCCTCAAAGCGAAGGGGGTCACTTCTGGCCGATCACAGAAGAAGGCTTCAAATATTATGACGTCCACGTTGCTGACTCCGATGAAGAAAAGGATTTCATCGACCTACAGCCGGCGCCCCGTGAGCTCGAAGACGGCGGACAAGCTACGGTCGACGAACTGGTCGAGCTCGACCTCGGGGAACCAAAAGAACCCCGACCAATCTTCGTCAGCGCCCTCTTGAACGAGTAAGAAAGACGGTCATACCGGCACCTCTTGCTGGAATTCAAAGACTGTTTTGCATGGACATACAAAGAAATGCCAGGCCTGGACCCCTCCGTGGCCGAGCATGAGTTGTCCATACTCCCTGCAGCAAAGCCGGTCAAGCAAGCCCAACGGCGTATGCGCCACGAGCTGGAGCTGAAAGTAAATGCCGAGGTGGACAGACTTCTCCAAGTCGACTTCACCGAGCCGTGCATCTATCCAACTTGGCTGGCCAATATAGTGCCAGTCAAGAAGAAGAACGGCGAAGTCCGGATCTGTATCGACTACAGGGACTTGAACAAAGCCTGCCCAAAGGACGACTTCCCGTCCCGATCACGGAAACAATGATCGATATGACCACAGGCCATGAAGCGTTATCCTTCATGGACGGATCGTCGGGCTATAATCAGATCTGTATGGCTCCCAAAGATAAGGGTCATACCGCCTTCAGGTCCCCCAAAGGGATCTACAACTATAAAAGAATGCCCTTCGGCCTGAAGAACGCCGGAGCCACCTACCAACGAGCCATGACCAAGATCTTCGGAGAAATGCTCCATGACTCGGTCGAGTGCTACGTTGATGATCTGGTCGTTGTTGGAACGCGGATTTTTCTTTCTTTCTCATTTTTATTTTTCTCCTCACTTCTTTTCTGAAATGACGAATTTTGGGCGTGCCAGACTGTTTACGGGAAACAGACAAAGATTTGTTTTACGAGGAGTATTGGGTGCGAACCCTGATACCCTTGAATTTCATTTCATTTATTTTCCGTGTGCGCTCGCGTTCAAGGCGATTGGAGTGGTCGTGTACTGGACCGTTCCCCACCGACCGAAGTCGATGTTTCATTTACATCGAGTATAACACTCGAATACCTTCGAATGCGTAATGTTTATTAAAAGACCGTATGCCGAAATTTAACGAAAAAGGCAGATGACAAGTAAATTTCCACAATTTTATTCAAGCATGTCCATGTCATTTATATTTATGACATTTACATTTGCGCCTTTGATGGGGTTTTGTACCTCCACTGGGCGTGTATACAACAAGTATTTGTGTACATGGGCGTCGACGACAGGGTGTTTGTGCCTCCGTCGGACGTTTACATGGTAAGGAGTACATTTTTTTGTTACTGCTGGGGTGTTTGTGCCTCCTCCCGGTAACCTGCCTCGACGTGTGCCGTTTTATGACACCGGAGGACTTAAACACATATGCCTCGACGTGTGTCGTTTTATGACACCGGAGGATTTAAACACATGTGCCTTGACGTGTGTCGTTTTATGACACCGGAGGACTTAAACACATGTGCCTCGACGTGTGTCGTTTAGTGACACCGGAGGACTTAAGTGCAAACACTGAGAGCTATGTGACAGCCTGTGGCGTCCTCCTGCGGACGTGGTGCAATGCAGCCCGAACGCTGAGAACGGAACACCAGCGGGCGCCAAAGATTGCTCTTCAGCACGTGCGGCCTATTTAAGCTCACGCACGGATCACGCTCTAGGCACGGACGAATCGGCGCACTGGGAGCGTTCTTGGGTGGAAGCCGGGGTTTTCTTGGCCGAAGATGGCATCCGTAGGCCGAATCGCCCCTTCGGAGCCTTGCCAGCCCTCTAGATGCATGTGCCGCATCTTGATATGCTAGGACATCCCGGCCGTTCCCTGGCTTTCTGGGAAATCTCTGTTGTCTTCTGGATTTCCGGGACATCTCTGTCGATTTCTGACTGTCCCGGACGTTCCGGCCAATTTCTGGCTTTCCCGGGCGTCCCGGCCGATTTCTGGCTTTTCTGGACGTCTCGGCCGATTGTTGACTTTCTCGGGGACTCCCCTCGAGTCCGGCTTCAAGTCGCACCCAGGAGAGAGCACGCCGCTTCAGAGAAGTGACGTGGGTCCCGCTCCACCGGGTTGGACAAGAGGCACGAACCGTCAGGTTGTCTTTGCCATTTCCCGCGCCGTAAGGACATATTTGCAACTTTCCAGGCAGCGAGGGGTACTTTTGCAATTTTATCCTTCATGGGGATACGTCCGCATTTTTCTCAGAAGCAGGGGTGTCCCTGCAACATTTCTGGCTGACATGAGTATATGTGTACTTTTGATATACTCATGCACAAATTTTATATCCCCGGGGGTTTTGTGCATTTTCGCATAAGCTTGGACCCGTGTACGGGGCATATATGCAATTTCACATGCATGCACAATCTTCTCCCCCCAGGAGGACCTTTGTGTAATTTTACACAAACAGGGTCCCGCACTGGGGTCTTCATACGGAGAACAAACGGGTTCTCTGTCTAAGCGTATGCCCTGACGGGGTGTTTGTGCCTCCACCGAGCAGCATTGCCTCTACGTACGTCGTTTGATGACGACGGAGGACTTAAACATGACCTCGACGTGTGTTGTTTTATGACACCGGAGGACTTAAATGAAAACGCCGGGGTCATATGACAACCTGTGGTGTCTTCTCACGGACGAGCGCAGGAGGGCCCGATCGTGGAGGACAGAACACCGACAGACGCCAAAGACTTTCTCCCCGTACGTGCGGCCTATATAAGCTCGCGCACGTAGGGCTCTCGGCCACTCTCGGCGAGACGCTCGCTGCGTTGCTCGGCCTCTTTCTTGGCTGGCCTCGTTTTTGGGCAGAACCGGCCTCTTTTTGAATGGGGGTATGCCCCCCTATTTATAGGATTCGTGGGGGGCATATCGGCGGGGGTACCTTCCCCGGCGGAGGTGTTGCGGGCACGAGCGTCAAGGACGGGCGCGTGCGTCGAGGCAGACGAACCGGCGGAGGTGCCCGTGCGAAGGGGCTGACTGGCGGAAGGGGCCGCCAGTCAGGTACCCTGACCGGCGCCCCTCCTGGCTGGCTGAGGGGGCCGCCAGTCAGGGGCCTGACTGGTGCCCCTCCTGCTGGCTGAGGGGGCCGCCAGTCAGGGCCTGACTGGCGCCCCTCCTGGCTGGCGGAGGGGGTCCGCCGGTCAGGGGCCCTGACCGGCGCCCCTCCTTGCTGGCGGAGGGGGGCCGCCGGTCAGGGGGTCTGACCGGCGCCCCTCCTTGCTGGCGGAGGGGGCCAACCGGCGCCCCTCCTGACTGGCGGAGGGGGCCTACCGGCGCCCCTCCTGACTGGCGGAGGGGGCCAACCGGCGCCCCTCTTCTTCCTTGACCATTTCCCGGAGGATTTCCGGGAGTTTTGCTGGTTTATCATGGCACGTGCGGCACACACATGCCCGCATGTATTTGACGTGCATTTGACGTGCGTTCTTGCCCGTCTCACGTGCGTTTGACCTCATTTTCGGAGGGCACGTGCATTTAACCTTTTCAGACCCATCCGAGTCGTACGCGACCTTTGGCGCGAGTCCGGACATCAATTTTTGGCTATCCGGGTGTGTGTATTTCTGTTGTCGGCGGGACTTTCGAACGCCATATTCTGGGTTGACACACGGACTCGGATCCGTTTATCCTCCGGTGTTCGAGTGGGGAGGCCGGGGCTTATTCCCAGACTTTTGTGGATTTCCGGACGAGTTTGCCACCCGGGACTTGCTTAAATCCCGATATTTTTCGGGTTCAACAGTCGTCAAGACCAAGAGGCGGGAAGACCACCTAGGCGACTTACGCCAGGTCTTCGAAAGGCTCCGCCAACATCAACTGAAGATGAACCCGATGAAGTGCGCCTTCGGCGTGTCGAGCGGCAAGTTCCTCGGCTTCGTTGTCAAGTATCGCGGGATAGAAATTGATCCCGTCAAAATCAAAGCTATCAGAGAGCTGCCGCCGCCGAAGACCTTAACGGAGCTGAAATCTCTCCAAGGAAGGCTGGCCTACATACGGCGGTTCATCTCCAATCTTGCGGGCAGATGCGCCCCCTTCAGCAAATTGATGAAGAAAGGAGCCCCATTCATATGGGACCAAGAGTGCCAAGATACTTTCGAAGAAATCAAAGAGTATCTGCTTACTCCTCCCGTCTTGGGAGCCCCAGTGAAAGATAAGCCGCTCATCCTCTACATCGCGGCCATGGAAACGTCGCTGGGAGCGCTCTTGGCGCAAACAAATGAGGAAGGTAAAGAGCAACCGCTCTACTACCTCAGCAGGATGCTCGTGGGTCCGGAGCACCGATATTCCCCAGTGGAGAAAGTGTGCCTAGCACTGATATTCGCCGTCAAGAAATTCCGGCACTATCTGCTAGCCCATCAAGTCAGCCTCATCTCGAGGATAGACCCGCTAAAGGCGCTCCTCACCCAACCTGTGTTGTCAGGAAGAATGGGAAAATGGGCCCTTCTCCTCAGGGAGTTTGATATCACCTTCGTCCCCAGAAAAGCAATCAAAGGGCAAGGTATGGCGGATTTCCTGGCGGCGCATCCGCTCCCAGCAGGCTCTCCCCTCGAGTTCAAGCTCCCGGAGGAGGAAACGCTCTCATCCCCCCACGGGGAGGGGACCCAACAAAAAGAAGTCCCCGTTCAAGAAAGTGGGAACACTCTCGCCGTGGAGTCACCACATTGGGAACTCTACTTTGATGGCGCTTCCCGGGTGCTCAAGCAAACTGACGGCACCACAACTTATACCTCCGGAGCGGGCATTGTCCTAGTGACTCCACAAGGGGGAATACTGCTCAACTCATGTGCACTTATGAAGCCGTTGACCAACAATCAGGCTGAATATGAGGCGCTGATCGTGGGACTTCAACTGGCTGCCGAAATGGGCATCAAATGCATAAAAGTCTACGGAGACTCGCAGCTGGTCATCCGTCAAGTGCTGGGGGACTACGAAGTTCGGAAAAAGGAATTGATCCCCTATCATGCCAAAGTAATGAAGCTCCGCGAGAGGTTCTACTTGTTCGAAATCGGACATGTCCCTAGAGGGCAAAACTCTGATGCGCTAGCCAAACTGGCGTCCGCCCTAAAGCTTCCTCCTGAAGGGGAGTTGGGCATAACTGTCCGACATAGGAGGCTGATGCCCAGCGTTCTCGAGGATGACTCCGACCCAGAAAATGCTGAAGTCAGCACCCTCGAAGAAGAAGCCAGCCAAGAAGAAGACTGGCGCCAGCCGATCATTTAAATAAAGAACAGTTGGCTGCCTTCAGACCGGGCCGAACGAGTCCGACTGCTATGGCGGGCCACATCATATCAAATGATCGGGGACTAGCTATATCGGCTTGTCCATGAAAAAGACAAGTCTGTCCTCCTCCGATGTCTCTCCCCCAGGGAAGCCAAAGTCATCATACACGAAGTCCACTCTGGACTGTGCGGAGCCCATCAAGCGGGAGACAAAATGAAAATCAACATCAAACTGAAAGGCTTCTTCTGGCCGACCATGTACACGGATTGCGTCCAATACACCCGTACGTGTCATCAATGCCAGGTCTTCAGTTCGGTGCCAAGAAAGCCGCCGAACGAATTGCATCCAACTGCCCCTACATGGCCCTTTGCTGAATGGGGAATGGATGTCGTGGGACCATTCCCACCATCCTCTGGAGGCCACAAGTTTATCCTGGCAGCCACCGACTATTTCTCCTGATGGGCAGAAGCAGTCCCTCTCCGGGAGGTAACCGGGGTAGCCGTTGCCAAATTTGTCAAGCAACACCTGATTTACAGGTTCGGCGCCCCTCATCGGATCGTATCAGATAACGGTACGCCCTTCAGAAACAAAACGATATATGCGTTGGCGGCCAAATTCCAGATAGATTGGAGGACGTCAACGGTCTATAACCCTCAAGCCAATGGTCTGGCGGAAGCCTTCAACAAGACCCTTTGCAAACTGCTTGCCAAGATAGTCGGCAATCGCAAGCGTGATTGGGGGGAGAAGGTGCACGAAGCGCTCTGGGCATACCGGACGGTCTACAAGACCCCTACCGGGTGTTCTCCCTTCTCTCTGGTGTACGGAGCTGAAGCCATGCTCCCCATCGAAATTGAAATGTCGTCCTACAGGGTAGCCGTCTATACCGGCCTTCAGCCCGAAGAGCGACAAGAAATGGAAAGAAGGTTGGAGGAATTGTCCGACCTAGAAGGCAAAAGGTTGGAAGCATACAAACATCTCCAATCCTATCAAGCCCGCATGACTCGAGCCTACGATAAGTTGGTTAGGCCCCGTGTCTTCAAGAAAGGTGACCTCGTCATGGTCAAACAAAGAGAGGTCATGGCAGGCAAATCAAGTGGTAAACTCCAGCCAAACTGGCGCGGACCATACGTGGTCACCGGAGTGTATGAAGGCGGGGGATACACGCTGGCAACACATGCCGGCGACCGCCCCTTTCCACCACTAAATGGCAAGCATCTCAAAATGTACTTTGCCCCTGATCATGAATTCCCTGGGCAGCAACCCTCCGATCCCCTTATAGCCGAATCAGGCTAGGGTTGGGCGCATACACCCATTTCAAAAAAAAAAACAACAAGGGAAGGGACTGAAAATAGAGAGGTCCCGGCTGACTTGGTCGCTCCCCAAAAAGGGGTGCCTAAGGGCAAAAGAGCCTATGAAAAAAAGAGGGAAGAAAGAAAAAGAAAAGAAAAAAAAAATCTTCCCTTCTATGAATTATGTTCTCCTTCTTGGTCAGCAAACCATCATGGTCGATCAAGTCAATCCTTTAGCCAATAAACCCCCAGAAGGTCGGCTAAAACCTCCTTCTTGGTCAGCAAACCGTCCAGGTCGACCAAGTCAAATCCCATAGCCATAAACCCCCAGAAGGTCGGCTACACTCCTTCTTGGTCAGCAAACCGTCCAGGTCGACCAAGTCAAATCCTTTAGCCAATAAACCCCCAGAAGGTCGGCTAAAACCTCCTCCTTGGTCAGCAAACCGTCTAGGTCGACCAAGTTGAACCTTTAGCCAATAAACCCCCAGAAGGTCGGCTAAACTCCCTCTTGGTCAGCAAACCATCCAGGTCGACCAAGTTAATCCTTTAGCCAACAAACCCCCAGAAGGTCGGCTAAAACTCCTTCTTGGTCAGCAAACCGTCCAGGTCGACCAAGTCAAATCCCATAGCCATAAACCCCCAGAAGGTCGGCTAAAACCTCCCTCTTGGTCAGCAAACCATCCAGGTCGACCAAGTCAAATCCCCTAGCCAAGGTTCCTCAACCTCGCTTCGGATTCCAAAAAAAAAAAGGGAAAGAAAGGGGACTAAAAATAGAGATGTCCCAGCGGACTTGGTCGCTCCCCAAAAGGAGTGCCCAAGGGTAAAAATGCCCAAAATCCAGCTGAGGTGAAAACCCGAAAGGGCGCCTCAGGCAAAAATGGATAACCTCTCAACGTGAAAACCCGAAAGGGCGGGTTGGAAAAAGCTAGAGGGGGCTGGCTTCTGTGAAAACCCGAAAGGGTGCAGGAGTCGGTAAAAAAAAAATCAATCAAAATCAAAATCAAATCATTACTTACCAAGGCATGTTTCGCGCAGCCAGCAAACAAAACGCTGGGTCGGGCCCCTATTCTACTAGGTAGGTAAACCGAAATGGTGGATCAAGCCATTTCTTTTTGACCAACAAACCTCTGTGGTCGGTCAAACCTAAATTTTAGCCAGAAAACCCCAAGAAGGTAGGCTGTCCCTCTTTGGCCAACAAACCTCTGTGGTCGGTCAAACCTAAATCCTTAGCCAGCAAACCCCAAGAAGGTAGGCTATCCTTTTGACCAACAAACCCCCGTAGTCGGTCAAACCTGAATCCTTAGCCAGAAAACCCCAAGAAGGTAGGCTATCCCTCTTTGGCCAACAAACCTCTGTGTTCGGTCAAACCTAAATCCTTAGCCAGTAAACCTCAAGAAGGTAGGTTATCCTTTTGACCAACAAACCCCCGTGGTCGGTCAAACCAAAACCTTAGCCAGCAAACCCCAAGAAGGTAGGCTATCCCTCTTTGACCAACAAACCTCTGTGGTCGGTCGAACCAAAACCTTAGCCAGTAAACCCCAAGAAGGTAGGCTATCCCTTTTGACCAACAAACCTCCATGGTCGGTCAAACCCTAAACCCTTAGCCAGAAAACCCCAAGAAGGTAGGCTATCCCTCTTTGACCAACAAACCTCTGTGGTCGGTCGAACCAAAACCTTAGCCAGCAAACCCCAAGAAGGTAGGCTATCCCTTTTGACCAACAAACCTCCATGGTCGGTCAAACTCTAAACCCTTAGCCAGAAAACCCCAAGAAGGTAGGCTATCCCTTTGACCAGCAAACCTCCGTGGTCGGTCGAACCTTAAATCCTTAGCCAGCAAACCGGAGTGGTAGGCTAACCGAAATTTCTTTAGCCGGAAAACCGCAATGGTAGGCTAAATCCAAATGGGAGACCCCATGACCGATTGCCCCAGGGTCCGGCCCCGGGCCCTAGAAAAAAAAAAAGAAAAAAAAAGAAAAGAAAAAAAGGGACTAAAAATAGAGATGTCCCGGCAGACTTGATCATCCTCCAAAAAGGGATGTTCAAGGGCAAAAAGGCCTCAAACCCGGCCGAGGTGAAAACCCGAAAGGGCGCCTCGGGTAAAAATGGGTAACCCCTCAGTGTGAAAACCCGAAAGGGCGCACTGGAAAAAGCTAGAGGGGGCCATCCCCGGCGAAAACCCGAAAGGGCGCTTGGGATGGTAATATGTAAAAGAAGATGAAAAAAGAAAATCATCATCAAATCAAAGTTGGGTTGCTGGACAAAGCCCCGAGAAGGCCGACCCCGGCACCCAAAATGTTGCATCAGATCTGGAGGAATGCCACAAATGCAAAATTCAAGTAAAAGATGCCGAAAGCAGGCCTGGGAAAAGCCAATAAGGCAAATCTCAGGAAGAAGAAATACAAAATCAAGGTCGAGGAGCAAAGCCAGAAGAGGCAAGCCTCCCCGACTAAGGATCAAGCTCTGGTTGCTGGACAAAGCCCCGAGAAGGCCAGCCCCGGCACCCAAAATGTTGCGTCAGATCTGGAAGAATGTCAGAAATGCAACGTCCAAAAGACATCGCTCGAACCTACCGGTCCGAGAAACCGACTAGAGCGTAGGACAAGTCAAGCCAAGAAACACGGCGTCCAAAAGGAGGAGTCCCAAATAAGACCCTCAAGAGGTTACCTGAGTGCAGACGAAGATTGCAACGATGTCAAAGAAAGGCATTGGCAGTAATCCAAAGTTTGTCATTCCTCGAATACAAGGTGCCTGAGACAAGCCCTCGGGGTAGCTGATGAAATACATACATCGGCTACAAGCAAAAAGGGAGAGGGAAGAAAAAAAAGAACTACACAGCCCCTCCTCTCCGAGAGTCCGCCAAACTGGCCTGGAGAGCAGAAAGCGCGGCCAAGGAATTCGCGCACTCCCGCTCTACGGCAGCCACCTCCGCATTGGCCGCTGCCACCTCCTCGGCCAACACAAGAGACGCGGCCTCGTGCTCAGCCAGGCGTGACAAGACCTCCTCGAGTGTCCGTCGGAGGGTAGCGATGTCCGCATGGCAACTGGCATGGCGGGCGCTCAAAGACTCAGCACGACCGACCACCGATCATACCAACTGGCGGCCCCGCCACCCAATATCCGGTCCAGAAAACACGACCGATCGTAGCCGTCTTGCACGAAGTCGCGGCCCGAAGGTGGTAGGGTGTGCCCAACAAAAGCCACGCCGGTCTTAGGCAGCCCCTGCACCTCCCATAGGCCCTGAGAGAGCCGCAACTCTGTCACGCGGTGAGCCGGCTCGGACGCAAATAACCCCAGCAAAGCCGTATCCGGAAAATGCGCCTGCGCCTCGTGATCAAGGGGAAAGCTGGGATGATGCGGGCTGCAGGTCCCCATCATACTGTCGCGGCCGGCCAAGATCGCCCGCTCCAGTTGGGCCCTTTCAGTAGCAAGAAGGCCGGCAGGACCGTCCCAGTTGGCCGGCATGAGGTTCTGGATGAACGGGAGAAGATGCTCATCCAGAGGGAAATGCTTCGGGTAGCCGGCTCCCCGTCGGTAGCGGTAGATCAAGCCGCTGTGGTCTATCCGGCCGACGTCCACTGCGCCCTCAACGGGCGAAGGCTCCTCCAACGGACCGCGGACGCACGGCCCAATGCTTCTCTCGAGTCGGTCCAGGTCCTCCACCCTGACTGGAGACAGAATGAAGCATGGCATGGGATCGTCCGTCCGCTCGACGTCGTTCTCCGTGCGACGCGGCGCCTTAGCGCCTTGGCCGCCCTTGCCGCCCTTGTCGCGACCCTTACGAGGCATCGTCGACCCTGTCAAACAAATAGCGCGACCGTCAGTCAAAGGAACGGTGCCACAGAACCCGAAAAGGCAAGCGCGAGGGGAAAGAAATCCATCTCAAGGCGCCACGGGATACTCGCCGTCGTCTTCGTCTCCGACGGATATCCCGTGGGGGGCATTTGTTGCACCCGAAAAATATCGGGGCTTAAACGAACCTCGGGCGATAAATACGCCCTGGGGGAACCGGGGACAAACCCCCGATCTCCCCCGCTCGGACGTCAGAAACAGACAAGTCCGAGTACTCGCGCCAAACCAGGGTGACCCGGAAGCGAGAAACCCGAAAAGTCTTCGTCGACGAAAAGCACGTACTCCGGGTGTCACAAAATCTACGTTCGGAGCGGAGTTCGAAGTCGCGCCTGAAGCCGAAGGGTTCCGGGAGACCAAATGCACGTGCCTCCAGAAAACGGGGACGAACGCACGTGGGACGGCCGAGGAAGCACAGGCGGTGCACGGATGCACGCGCACGGCATGGCCGTCGACCGACGAACCAACCACGGGAGGCCCACAGAGCTCTCTCCCAAATCTTCTCCCGGACAGTGCGGAGAAAATGATGGGAGGCCCCACTTATATAGTGGTGGGCCAAAGGAGGCCCCAAGGGGGGCGCCGGTTAGCTCCCTCGCCAGTGAGGGGGGGCCGCCGGTTCGGCCCCCCCCGCGCCCGCTCAGGGGGGGCCGCCGGTTAGCCCCCCCTCGCCAGTGAGGGGGCCGCCAGTTCGGCCCCCCCGCGCGCCTGCAGGGGGCCGCCGGTTCGGCCCCCCCGCGCGCCTGCAGGGGGCCGCCGGTTCGCCCCCCCCCCCCCCCACGCGCCTGCAGGGGGCCGCCGGTTCGGCCCCCCCGCGCGCCTGCAGGGGGCCACCGGTTCGGCCCCCAGTGCGCCTGCAGGGGGCGCGCCGGTTCGCCCCCCCTGCCAGCAGGGGGGGCGCCGGTTCGGCCCCCCGCCAGCAAGGGGGCCGCCGGTTCGGCCCCCTGGCGTAGGGGGCCGCCGGTTCGGCCCCACCAGCAGGGGGCGCGCCGGTTCGGCCCCCGCGCCAGCAGGGAGGGCCGCCGGTCAGGTCCCCTGACTGGCGGCCCCCCTCCGCCAGTCTGCCCCGTCTCCAGCACCCTCGCCGGTTCGCGCCCAGCCTCGGCGCTCGCGCTCGCCCTCGACGCTTGTGCCCGCGACACCTACGAATCCTATAAATAGGGGGGCATACCCCATTTGCAAAGAGAGCTCCGAATGCCATCTTCGGCCCAAAAAACGCGCTCAAGCTTCCACCTGCAAACTACTTCAGTTGTCCCGGGTGTGGTCCGTGCGTGAGCTTATATAGGCCGCACGAGTCGGGGAAGGTCTTCGACACCCGTTGGTGCTGTGTCTCCGTGGCTGAGCCCTCCTGCGCTCGCCTCATAGAGACGCCACAGGTTGTTACAAGACCCCCGTTGGCCATGTTTAAAGTCCTCCGGTGTCATAAAACGACACACGGCGAGGTGCATATTTAAGTCCTCCGGTGTCATAAAACGACACACGTCGAGGCGCATGTTCTAAGTCCTCCGGTGTCATAAGACGACACTCGTTGAGGCGAGTATTCAAGTCCTCCGGTGTCACAAAATGACATACGTAGAGGCATGTTACCCTGTGGAGGCACAAACACCCCACTAGTAACAAAAAATGTACTCCTTACCATGTAAACGTCCGACGGAGGCACAAACACCCTGTCGTCGACGCTCATGTACATGACTTGTTGTATACACGCCCAGTGGAGGTACAAAACCCCATTAAAGGCGCAATTGTAAATGTCATAAATATAAATGACATGGACATGCTTGAATAAAATTGTGGAAATTTATTTGTCATCTGCCTTCTCTTCTTTAAAGTTCGGCATACGGTCTTTTAATAAACATTACGCATTCGAAGGTATTCGAGTGTTATACTCGATGTAAATGAAACATCGACTTCGGTCGGTGGGGAACGGTCCAGTACACGACCACTCCAATCGCCCTGAACGCGAGCGCACGCGGAAAATAAATGAAATGAGATTCGAGGGTATTAGGGTTCGCACCCAATACTCCTCGTAAAACAAATCTTTGTCTGTTTCCCGTAAACAGTCTGGCACGCCCCAAAAAAATTCGTCATTTCAGAAAAGAAGTGAGGAAAGAAAGAAATAAATAAAATAAAAAAAAATAGAGAAAAAATCTGCGTTCCAACAGTACTGTAAGTCCAAAGGAAATGGAAAGTTTACTGCAAGTATGTCATAAGCTGTGACATATCAAATTCACAAGTACAACATCTCCAACATGGATCTCAAGAAAGTCAAAGTGGCTGAAATGAATTGGCAGAATAAATGAAGTTGATCCTCTGAATGGCAACATGTGCTAAAATACAACTAGAAAGATTCACACGAGACAGTCGCCCTATGTTTCACTCTAGGACACCAGCCTCGTGGGGGGCATTTGTTGTGCCAGATTTCTGGCCGGCTTCTCAATGGAAGAACAAATAAAAAAGAGGAATAAACCAAATAAATACAGAAAGGAAAAGCAGAGGGAGATCTCACCTCCTCCCCAGCCACTTGGACTCGGGCTGCCCCTGCCTGGCTGGCCGTGGCTCCCCCTTCAGTCGCTGCTGATCGTGGAAGAGGAAGGAGGAAAAAGGGAGGGGCCAGGCCAGCCATCGCCCCTGATAGGGCCTGCACTGGCCGCCGCAGGCCTGAGGGGCCGCCGCTGTCGCCGGCCTCAGCCAGCACCACCGTGACCCTTGATGCCGCTGCTAAACCGCACCGCCGCCTCCCTTTGCTGCTGCTGTTGCAGATGGTCCGCGCTCCAGTCGCCGCCGCCTTGCCTTGCTCCCGCCGGCTTTGCAGGGGAGAGCTTCTCTTGCTTGTCCCGCTGCTGCAAGGGGGATGGGCCTCCCCTGTTTGCTTCGTCGTAGCAAGGGCCGCCGGCGCCGCCTCCTCCGCTGCTCCCTTTGCTGGGCCGGCCGCCGCCCCCTGTTCAAGCTTCCCTCCCAGCGAGCAGGCCAAACAGGGAAAGGAGAAGAAGAAAAAATGGCAAGTTTTTCTTGCCTTCGCGTGATGCTCTCGTGAGCTAGGGGTATAAACGAAAAAAATAGAAATTAAAAGGGGAAAAGAAATAAAGAAACAAGGGGAAATATGTAAAAATCTAAATGGTCGGGACAGTGCAAATGGCCGGGACGGCGTTTTTGGCAAGGATGATGTTTATGGCCGGGACGGGGTCTTTCCCCACCCACTATAAAAGCAATGGGGCGCCCCAGGCCAGAGAGGAGGATTTTCTGAGTTTTGAAGACCCGAGCCAGGCTTCGGGAAGAGACTACAAGGCGGTCTGGGAAGAGGGTCTGCAAGGCAGCCCTAAAGAATATTGTGCGAGGCACAATTAGAATTTTCTCAAATACAAAAGGTCTATTGGGCTTTCTTATTGGGCCTAAATTCCATATTGGGCCTGAATTGTTTATTGGGCCGGATTTATATGATATGATCAAGTGAATGACCGTTGTGTTCATGATATTTAATGGGCCTATTGGGCTAATTTTGTCTATTTAATTCGTATTATATGGATAATTTTAAGTAGTGTCACGTTTATTTAAATACTGCACTACTTGATTTCTTAATCAAAATCAACCAAGTTTTCGACAAACGTTAACGAAATATTTTCCAAACATTACTATTTAATTTTCAATAACATAAAATCAACAAACAAGTTATGTTTCATATCAATTTTAATCCACCTTAGGTTAATTCTCATTTAAATCAATTAAATAAATGAAAACATTAAGTTAATTCATATAATCATGATTTAAATAAATAAATAACGAAAATGCTTAAATAAATGAGATCAATAATTCTAAAATACCAAAAAAATGAGAAAATACATTTAAAAATCAATAAAAATGAAATAAATATCAGAAAATTCTAAAAAAATAGAATGCATGCTTGCAACCATGTTTTCCTTCATGTGTAATTCATTTCATTCAAATGTGAGTCACGTTCTTTCATTTCAAAGGGTTTGTCTGATGGTTAATCAAGGGTATTCAGCCTTTGTGCTGATGTAATTAACACTAATCGAGGTTAGTGGGGGAGGTCAAATGAACTAAGCAAGACCATGTCCTTATAAATAAATAAAAACCCAAATAAATCAAACCCAAATATAAATTTTAAAATTTTTAAAGTTAAAAAAATAATTCTCACACCAAGCTATAACATGTACGAGAACGGTTCAGTAAACTGATCCAATGATGATTCTCATGTGGCAAGGAACGATTATTAATGAGATAGATGACGGTATGATCACTTGACATATAGAGGAGATTCAATAGCATGTAGCATGTACAATGGATATCTCAAGTTAAATTCTGTAGAATTCCAATGGACAATGACATGTAGGGTTCATTAGCGATGACGTGTACAATAGATTTGGCCATTTCACATATAACCATTCAATCAATCAATCAATCAATCAATCAATCAATTATTCAATAACAGTGTGGAAATTACCCAGATCAATCTTGCATTCAATTAGGTGATTGTCAGACACCTCAATGGATCATATACTCTCGCGATTTATAAGTATTTCGGGTGCTCCTCCCAGGACCAGACTGGGCCCTATTTTCACAGGCATAGTTGTGAACCGAAGTTCCAATAATTTTTGGTAATTCCATTCATTCATTTATGGCCAACGTGATTTTCCAAGCAATGGACAATTATGAACTAAAGATCATGTCAATGATGATAGAGAACAAGGCAAGGGGACATGATTCAGATTAATTTCGACAGCATAACGGCTTAATCTCATTAGTTCAATGTTTACATTTAATGGCTTAGTTTCAATGTTATCAAATCACTCTCACGAGAAGTAGATAATAATAGAAGTGCAATCTATATTCCGAGTACTTCATTGGTACAACCAACTTGGTCTCCATGAGGGAATCCACGGAGTACGGAGATTTAGGGAGTTCTTAGAGAAAAGGTCACTAGTCTGTCGATACGGAATGACCGACCGAGAGTTTCCAAATCCCCAAGAGAGGGCTGCCTATATGTGCAATGTGTCGTGTAGAACGTGTCTCAATCCACAATCCATCAGTTTAAAACAAGACAGAAAGCTTATAACAAACATGCATGACATGTATGCAATTCAATCTATCACATGGTTGCTGTAGTTTTAACATATATCACATTTCAATTATGGACAAGTCAGAATATGGACATAGCGTATATCAATTACATGATCACATGGTAGATGAATCATGAAATCAATCAATCATTAACACTTAGAATAAAAGTTCATATTCTTATAGTTTTCATGTAGGTTGATCACTTTTAGGCTAGTGCACAACTATATTACATGATATGACAATAAGGCATGCATATGGTAGACTGAACAGCTCATTAAAACAGTCTCGGGTTGGCCTTGAAATCGCGACAGACACAATCGTCTCACTTCAAAGGGTCGTACACAGATAAAACATGGTTCTGTAACAAGTATCTAAATTGCGACAGACCTACCCGTCGCGTTCAAATCGCGACAGAACAGATTGTCGCCTTCTCGGTAGGAATCGATGTTGGATCGACTGTCCAAACAAAATTGCGACGGTTCTCCCCGTTGCGTTCACATCGCCATACTCTGAATCGCGACGGTTCGACACGTCGCGTTCAAGAGATAGTTCAAAAATCCGAATATAAAATAGACAGAAATTCTTGGGCGGGAAAACAGGTCAAATCGCGACGGCCTATGCTGTCGCGTTCAAGACAGCACTAAAACCCATGCAGCGCACAATTTCATGCACTGGGGTTGACTGGTCAGACATCAAAACACGACGGAACGGTCTGTCGCCTTTAACTGAATCGCGACGTACATGTACGTCGGGTTCATGCAACAAGAATCGCGACGTCTGGAGTCGTCGCGTTGTTGGATCTTGCCCGAAAACCAGAAAAACGTGACAATCCTTCATGATAGACTTATAACTTGACATACATAGGTTTTTAGCCAAAACTTTGAATATGAAAAGTGTCGAGGACATCAAGAAGAAGAAAACTACTGTTTTGGTTTGACCCAATTCGGCCTCGGTTTGCGTGAAACACATGAAGAACACATAAGGCCCTAAGTCTGCGCGACTCTTGGAAAATGCTTAATACGATTCACATACTCCATAAAAATTAGGGAAAATACATGCAAATGAAACTAGACTTGATGTTCTTTCCATTGGTATATATAACCTTTAGGTTAAGCCCGAGATCACCTACCTTTGTGTAGTTCTAAGTCAGGTTAATGCACAGGTCGCAGCAGAGGATGGTTGGGGAAGAAGCTCCGGTTCTTGGCCGTTCTCCTCCTCCTCTAGTGCCCTAGCTCACCTCCACACGACCCCAACTCGATGGTAAACCTTCCCAACTAGTTTTAGGACGATTATTTATATGATTAGGGTTTAATTTCAGGTCCTAACAAGACTAGGAAAGAGGGCTGCAGTTTTGGCTTGGCCCCTTCCTTGCTTTGGGGATTCTCCTCCCAATTGAAGTAGGAATGCCATTAGGGACTTCCCATCATGGCTAGGCACGATTTTGATTGCCATCTATGGCTAATCACCCATGATTTAACCTTAATTTGCCCTTTCCTATTTTCTACATATTTATGGTTACGAATTTTGGGATTTATTGCTATTGGGTTTTTGATCTTTGGCCCATTTAGAGTTGTCTTAACCTAATATATTTTAAATGGTTAATTCCACATGTGGGGATTTTAATTATGACTTTTATTTTATTTCTATTCAACATTTTTATTTATTTTCTATTTTCCTTAATTTTCAATCATTTAAATTTTCGGGGCGCTACCCAACACCGACTAGGCCGCGGGGGGGGGGGGGGGGGGGGGGGGGGGGGTTGGGGTTGGGTGGCGGAGGTTTGCTCTTAGTCCTCTAAAGAGGTGGAAATGATCTCTATCTGTATGGCTATTGAATGTGCCGGTTTTGAGTTGAGGAGGTGGAGAAAATGGGTTCACTTTGGGTTATGGTAGCCCAACAATGATTTGTTCTTATCTTAAAGAATGCTAATTGGCAAAGATGCACCTTTTGTTTTTTCTTCCTCGCTAGGGACATGGCAGCCTATAAGCTGTCATGTGGGCCAACCAATGATGTCTTCCCATCTCATCAAGGGGGTCTCATCTAAAAGGCAAACTGCTGATGACATGGCAACCAAATCATCACAAGCATATTACCACTCATCACACTTAAGCTATTGTTAACTATCCTTTGACTCTCATAGTGTGTTTACAAATAAACGTGTTTATTAATTAGAAAAAAATATCCTCAAGTTCTAATAATTGCTTAATTAATTTTTCCCCAAGTGTTGAGTATTATAATGCTTCCCTTCATTGTGAGGAGGATGTTATCTGCATGAGAGAAACCATTGACCGACGGTCCTCTGGTAAAAGATATCGTTATGCTTCTTTGTTCATTTTTTTCTTTTTCATTTTGAAGATTGTATGTCATGTAATACTATAATCTTGTATGACTCTTTGTTTATTATCATCTGATCTATTCTACCATTCCTATGACCTTTGCTGCTTGTATATTCTCTAAATGCAGGAACTTAAGTTTTTCATATGTTATATACTTTATCAATATAGTGGTGTCTGACATGTGTAACTGAAGGTTCTCGGCACCGTTGGTCAACCAATGAAGCAAACAGAGATTAAGGTTGTGGATTCAGAAACTGGAAGAGCTATTCCTGATGGTTCGAAAGGGATTATAAAAGTTCGAGGGCCACAAGTTATGAAAGGCTATTATAAGGTCAGGAACACCTGGTTCATAATTTAAGCTACTTGACAACTGGATATTTTGGATTCCAAAGTTTTGATTCTGTACTCTTTGTTCCCCCTGTTAGGCTGTTAACATATCTTTACTTTACCCTGCATCAATGAAACATGAGGGTTATAGAACAAGAGGACTTGTGAATAACCAGAAAAAATGGATGATTTGAAGATTAATATGAAGAGCAAGCAAAACACATTTGATAGGAGATGGACTATTTATCAAGTGTTTTGATCCTTGTGAGTTTTCAACCACTAGACAATAAAATATAAACCCTAAATGTGGATGCACATGAGCTGTCATGAAGAGTGAGCAAAATTTTTCTTCCACTATCAGTCGTTTTGGCACGATTAGGCTGCCCTCCCACTGTCGGTGGAGGGAGCTTCTAGATTAGATAGGGCCAGATGCTCTTCTCACAGGCCAAAGCCCCATCTTTACTAGGCTTCTCTTTGATTTCTGTTTTGATAACTTCATTGGAAGCTTCTTCTTTGGTTGATGTATTTCAGGGGTATTCCCCATTGGAAGTTGTATCCTCCTTTCATTTTAATAAATTGTTGCCATTGTGATTCTGTGAATGCACTGGTGGAGCAAGTCCACACTTTCCCTCTGGGAATGGGTACGCTTTCCTAGTTGCACACTCAAGCCCCAAATTTGCTTCCAAAAAAAAAAAGAGTGACCAAAGGTTCACAACATGCAGATTAGACTGTCTATCATCTGTCAATACTTGTGAGGTATGAACCAGTAAATGATGGCCTCAGCATTCACCAGTCTAGAGCTGTCTTGTATTTGGGGTGTGTTAGCCTACTACATGCATATTACATCAGGTACAATTGAAAACATTGAAGGATATTGTCTTGCTCTTAATTTCCTATGTCAAATATTTGTTTAGGATCCTTCTGCCACGAATGAAGCCTTGGATGAAGATGGCTGGTTCAGCACTGGTGACATTGGTTGGATCATTCCAAATAACATAGCTGGGCGAAGTCAGCACTGTAGTGGAATGATTGTTCTTGAAGGACGTGCTAAGGACACCATTGTTTTGATGACAGGTAAGCAATGAGTAGACAAAGTATGCACAGTATGAGTAGCTTCTTCCAGGATGATACAAGTCAACCATGGTGGGTTATACAAGTCATACAGAAATCAGCAACTTGACTCAATATTACCATAAAAGTCTTACGTATCAATGTGTATTTGGCTGAGGGCTTGGAATGGATGATGTCTTTTTGGCCATGTTCTAAATTCTAATCCAATACGAACTTCCATTTGTTGCAATCTGTTGTTACTTGCATTCATACAAATAAAAATTCTGAAAGGTAACCATGGGCATCTTTAGCTGACAACTTTCCATGTTCCACACTTTAGCACTGCACACATAGTTGTCAAGGCATGGTGACTCAAGGCATAATTGAGGTCCTTGATCGCCTAATCACTTAAGCGCACACCTAAGTGGCCTTAGGCATTCACGATGGAACCAAATATGGTCTATTTTCAAGTGTTCCCATTATAGGGTTGTTGCACCTGTTAAGTTTCTCGTATTAATCGAGATTTATTTTCCTTGACTATGTTGAGGTGACTCATGTTCGAAGATGGACAGAATGCGGTATAAAGCCCACACCATCACTCCATGATGTATATATACGTCATATTTTTCTCAACTGCGTCGAGATGTTACATGTTTAAGGATGGACGAAGCATGGCATAAAGCTGACACCGTCTTCTCGTGGAGTATCTCCACACTCCAGATTTATCGACCTAATTAAGTATAATCTCAACAAGGGTTCTCATCGTACGCACTCGTGAAATGGAAAAGAGGTCTATCATGCAATCCCAGACGAGTGCAAACTCCTCCGACAGTGTTGGGAAAACGATGCACAAGCCCCATTCACGACCACCCTCCACGGGGTCTGTTTGAACCCAGTAGGTCTTTATCGGGCCATTTGCCCCATGGAGGGCCCAGTTGCACCCCGCTGGGTCCAGCAGGGTCTAGATCACCCGGTTGAAGCCCAGCGGGTTCAAACTAGCCCCCAGCAGGGTCCAGTCAAACCCGCTGCACCCAGCAGGTTTGACCAGACCCCACGGGGCCTAATTCAACTCGCTGGAGCGGGACTCCAGCGGGTTCATTTTGAACCCAACGGGGCCCCACTGGATTCAAATGCCATTTTTTGAACCCATCAGGGCCCCACTGGGTTCAAATCCTCCTTTTTGAACCTAGCAGGAGGTTACCGGGTTGAAATGACCCCCTTTTGAACCCAGCAGGAGGTTATCGGGTTGAAATGACCTCCTTTTGAACCCAGAAGGAAGTTACCGGGTTCAAATCCCCCCTTTTGAACCCAGTAGGAGGTTACCAGGTTCAAATGACTCGCTTTTGAACCTAGCAGGAGGTTACAGGGTTCAAGTGAGCCCCTTTTGCACCCTGCAGGGGCACATCGGGTTCAAATGCCCCTTTTGTAAATCCCCTTGGGGGTTTGAAATGAGAAGGTTAAGCATGCCAAGGCGGAACCAGTTGGAGCCAAGTTTGTGCGATTGTTCATGGTTCGCGGTTCATGGTTCGTTTGCTCGTTCGCCTGTGGCTTTATATAACATGGATGGCAGAGTTGGCCGACTCGGAGCGGAGTCGGCCGACTCTGAGTCGGGTCGGCCCCTGGCGACCCGACTCTGGGGGGGGGGGGGGAACACCGACCCACCCACGGGACAGTCGGGACTGGTTTACTGTCCCGACTAAGGCCGAGTCTGGCCCGACTCAAGGTCAGGATCGGCTGGGGCCGACCCAGCCACCCGACCCGACTCTGCCATCCTTGTTATATAAGGCCCTCAAGGGTATGCAAAATTGCATAAACACCCCTAGGTTTTTACAGTTATGCCCTCACACCCTTATGGGTTCAAGGATATTCGTTATTTGTCTTCATGCCACTTGGTATGTAAAAATGTGCAATTCTCGCCTTCCTCGTAGGTAGAGAATATCCAAGTCCTGCAAGTTGCAATTATATCCTACACTTTCATAAATGGTGGCTATGTCCTTGTAACCTGCGTCACGCGAGATGCTGGACTAGGTTGGCCTTCGTCACGCAGTCTCGGCCGCCCTCTACAGCTACCTGTGCCATTCAGGGTTGTTGCAGGTTCTGGCAGAGAGATTCAACTAGAGGTTTAATACCTTTGGTACTGCGGAGGGGGAGACTTGCTTTGACCTGTGGGCTTTCCACAGGGTTTCTGGCCTCCCTATCTCCAACCGTTTCTACGAGGAGGTGTGTCTGGACGACCTCCATTGCGACTGCTTTACTGGGACAGGCTCCTACATCATGCCTTACAGCTTCAGGTACTTAATGAAGGTTTGGCGAGATTTGGCCAGGTGTGGTAGAGAGCAATGCCCCAAGGCTTCCCCGGGGGAACGTGTGGGTGAGCTTCCATGCCTGGGTCCGTTTTTTCTACAACGGCCCCTACTGTTTCTGTGATGGGTTCGCTTCAGATACCCGTGACCCAGCCGACCATATGCAGTTGTTCGTAGATTTTGAGGACAACCACAGGCACTTGTGCGCATCTCAGGACGAAGGCTAGAACCCGAGGCACCTTCCGGACAAGACTTACTTAGCGGCCTATCTTGTTTATTGGTTGGGCACATTTGTCCTTCCGTTCGGGGAGGAGGGGCTGGTTAGGCCGGAGCTTATATATCTGGCATGTCTTCTTGCTGACGACGTGCAGTTGGCACTGGCCTTCGCGGGTTTGGCCAACATCTTTTACGGTTTGGGTGACTTGACAGCCAGTTCCTCCCCACGTGAGAGATGTGTTTCTCTGACGACCCATTATCTAAGTGCTTAGGCGGGGCTTCTGTTGCCCGAGCTGTGCCAGAGTGTGGGCGTCGACGATCCTTCAGCACCGCTACTTCTTATGTTCCGGAACCGTCCGAGTCAGGAGGCCTATCAGGAGTTGACAGGGGCTCGGCGGAGGCTTTCTTTTGTGCCGTCAGCCGGCCAGCCGGGCCTTGACTTTGCTTGTTGTTCACGGGGTTTCCGGCCTTAGGCCGAGGAAAGCGACAAAGGGCGGACTTACCGCCTTCCTCACCATGCCGCCGCCAGTGGGTCCTTCTGCAAGAACTGGCTTTGCTGCATTCGCCCCGGTGTTTTGGCCTTCCGCAAGGGGGCATCTTTGTATTTGGAGCCGTACTACCCGTGTCGCTTTGCTCGCAACTTCGGGTATGATCAGGTTGTTCCTCCCAACGCCGATTTTGCTTTGACTGCTAGATTGTACAAGAGTCAAGACCGGCACCTGGTGGCCTCCAGTTAGTGGTGCTACTTTGCGAGGCACAACCCTTCCCCTGAGTGTTTTATTCCCGAGCAGCAGAGGGAGGGGAGGGTGGATATCTACTATGCCCGATGGTGGTTCCGGCACAGCTTGGTATTTCGGGAGTATGCCAACCATATCAAGGAAGCTGAGGCCACCCGGTTGGCCAGGACAGATGTGTTTGCGGTGCTCATTTTGCCGTCCTTTCTTCGCCAGGAGTTTCTCACACTTGCCAAGACAGCGCTTGCTTTGAGGCGCCGCAACACAAAGGGGCAGACTTCCGCGTAGACAAGCGGAACGCCTACGTGGGGGCGTTGAAGCCCCTAGCACGTCCTGACAGTAGTTCGACGACCTCGAGGGGGAGTAGTGTGTCACCAGGTGTTTATTCGTGGTGGCATCATTTCTTACTGGACTGCGGGTACCCCTTGGACGCGGCACTCTCGAGTCCTCTTCTCCCGGGCAGCTTTAACAACGATTTGTGGCGACAGTGGGAGAGGCACATTCGACATTCAATAGCCCGCGTTGGACCGATCGGCTTTATCAGCCAGGTCGAGAGCGGCATGAGGCTGCTAGACTTCTGGAGTGCCATGGTTGGGGCTGGAAATGTTGTAAAAATCCCACCCGAGAAGGTGGTTCTTCCGCCAATGTTTTCTCCCGTGCCGAGCGGTATGTAACCTTTCTTGTATGGTTGCTTTGCTTTTTTTTTTTCCCCCGCTTCTATATCTTTTACTTGAAGCGTAAATGTATGTATCTTCCTATGAGTTTAGGTGATGATAACTTAGGTTTGACCAAATCCTGAGAGGTCTCGAGCAGACTAATTGTTGTCAGTAGGAGAGTGGCTCTCTTGGAGAAGTCATATGCACGTTTGACTTTTTTTACCGGACTTTAGATTTTTAGTATTCTATTAGGTTTATTTGAATTATGAAATTTTTAGATATGTCAAATTATGAAAGATTAGAAAGTCGCTATTTTAATGGAACCACTGAAATCGCGATTTTCTTCTTGGATCGGAGAGTTGACTTTTTATTTGTAAGAGATATGATTTTTTTGATATTTTATTGGATTCAAATGGGGGGTACTTCCTTATTTACATGTAATATCTTAAGTAAATAAAAGTTTCATTTACTTAAATGATATTCAGGTAAATAAGGGGATCCTGACAACCCTGCCTGAAGAGGATCCTGAGTCCTGACAACCCTGCCTGAAAAGGCATCTCGGTCTGCTCATTTCTCGGGAAGGGACCGAGACCGATATTCTTGCGAGATCTCGCGAGATTACATACCATGCTCAAGACTAATGTTATGGCATAGCTCGGGCAAAAGAAGGCCGGCCCAAGCGCTTAAATAATGAGTTGCCAGGACAACGCTTCTATCACGAGGAGAGGAGCTTGCCGTAAGATCTCCCAGACCGTGAAAAATGTTAGCCAGGGCCGCCGGGGCCAAAGCAAGCCGCACACCATCAGCCAAGAGACAGGCTGGGTAGATGACTTCCGGCTTGATGTACCCCTCCTCCCCGAACGGGAGGACAAAAGTGCTCAGCCAGTACACGAGATCAAGGTTCAAGAACCCGGAGATCGGGATCGGATCGGTCGGCCCCAAACCGGTCCGACCGGCCGATCCCGACCCCGGCTTGGCCGAGCCGAGCCGAGCCCGGCCGAGTTTGGCCGAGGTAAAGGGGGCTAGATCGCCCCCCTTAAAAAAATTGAAAATAAATTAGAAAAAATATGAAAAAATAGGAAATATATGAACATTGTAGTTATGAACTGAAATACATGAAAAAATAGGACATAATACATCATTGGTACTGAGGAAAAGTAATATAATTATATTTATTAGAATCGCACATTATATTGTGTGGACATAAGGTTTACATAATCTGTCCAAGACATATAATGTTGGCAATATGCCTCATATTGAGTCAAATATTGACTATAGGCATCCGTGTTCACATATATGATAGTAATTGGTGTGTAGCCAGGTATTTCAGGCACTTGATATGAGCCATATGACTCATATGAGTCATGTGAATGCGAATCGGACTCAGTGGATTGTGCATATGCTCCGCCTCCGGTGTAATACGATGCATCCGGGTATTGAGGATATCCCAAGTAGCCTCCCTGCCCTTGGTAACATCCTTCAGTGGAAGCATAAGATGATGTATTTGACGCTTGCTCCATGGTCTCAAACTCCATTTGTAGCTTTTTTTGACGCTCCCAATCCTCTTGCATCTTCTTCTTCTTCATTAACCAATTCCGTCTATGCGGAATGAAGTTGGGATTGTATCCCGAATCTTCGGATGCTCCTTGGCCTTGCCCTTGCCCTTGCAATTGAGATGCCACTTTCTTCCCCTTTCGTGCATATTGTTGACTTGAGGTTTGTGCTTCCCTCCCTTGCCTACTCCCATGATGTTGATCTTGAGTAGTATGGGTGAAGTCTTCCTCTCCGGTGAATACAATAGGGTCGGGTGGCGGTGCCGGTGGCGGTACACTGCTGACAACTAGGACATCTCCTCCATGATCGAATCCCTCACTAGGAGTACTTGTCTTCGATGTGGAGTCATTAGAAGTTTGGTATACAACATTATCGCTTGGCTCCGGTGTTTAATCATCTATATCTTCCTCGATTGTCTCCAAGTCTGCAATGCTAATGCCATGTTTCTTGCTCCTTCCTCTTGCACCCACTGTCTTCTTTTGGCGTTTAGGGGCTGGGGGAGTTTCAAACTCCGGAAGCAAAGGCACATCATCAAGCTCATCTAAATGAGACATAAACATGTTAACATGAGAAATAAATAATTTATAAATGATAATGCCATGTTGCATGTACATTGTAAATGTCATCTACCTTCAGCCCATGCACGATCATGCAGGTCGAACTCTGGTTCAACCGAAGTGGTTGCATTTACCCATGCATGTAGTGGATGTTCCTCCTCAAAAACTTCTTCTATATCTATTGTCTCGGATGGAGTTGCTTCAGCTTGTTGTTAGCCCGAGGATCTATATTTTTCTCTATCTTGAACTTGTTTGATTAATTTGAGATTTTTAAGCTTCAATCTCATGTTTTAGTGGCAAAATACCAACTTCTCAAGACGTGCAGACTTCAAGCGGTTTCTTTGCTTTGTGTGGATCAAGCCAAATGTGCTCCAGTTTCTCTCACACCCTGTGGCGGACGTTGTTTGGCTTAACACCCGAATAGCTACATATGCTAAGTCTTCATATCCATAAGTTCTTCCATGATCCAACCACCAATCCGCTGTAAAAGAAGCATGTATAGTGTTTTAGAAAATAGAAGTAGAACCAACTCATTCTAGAGGCAAATAAATATGATGAGTAACTTCTAACCTAGACTCAAAATCCGAGCAGCTCTTTGTGTCGTGCTAGTACCAAAGTGGTAGAGTTGAAGTCTATAATCATGCATTTGTTTGCATGCTATAATTGCCCTATCCTCATTGTCTAGCATGCGTTTGATTATATTTTTGCCCCAATCAACACTTCGGAGGCATTGTCATAGTTCTCATTCCTCCCATCAGTCCTATACATGTATTGGGGTGAAGAATGCCCTACATATAGAAGAAAAATGTTAAAACATGAGTTATAAATAATATGTAATCACAAGACACAAGAGTTGAAGTGTTATGCTTACCTGCAGCATGAAGATCATGATGCAATGTGTGCTCCCATCGTCGATCTATGATTCCCACCACTTGGCATACGTTGTTTTGTTGTTCATTTGGATAAGCTCCTTGCTCGATCCATAGCCTCGTACAAGTAACCCATCTCGAATCTCCTCTCCCCATGTACCGCCCTTAAGACTCGAACAAGCGGTTCTACTACATTCAAAATATTTTGGACCCCCTTCCAAAATGGCTTTGATTGGATAATGTCGGTCACTTTCTTTCCCTTCTCCCTCACCCGTGTAGGAGCATGTCGGGACATATAGTTCTCCCACTCTTAGATGTACCATCCTAATAAGGTTGCTACGTTGCCCATTTATGCTATCCAATGCAATATTTGGGATGCAAACCTTGTAGGTGCTGGCCGAAGCAACTCCCGTCCATGTGTATGTGTCCTCATGATGTCCAATATGTTGTTGTGATTGTAGATGATGTGGTTACGAATCTTGCACTGTTGACCACATTTTCCACCATTAGATCTTCACAAATGTCTTCCAGCATTAGGTCAATGCAGTGCGCGGAGCAAGGAAACCCAATACAAGTGTTCCCTTTTCTCCATTAGTTTTGGCCCGCCAACTTGAAAGCCGCTGCATTGTCAGTTACCACTTGGACTATTCTTTCTCTCCAATCTCCTCCACCATCCCATCCATCAACTGAAATAGGTAGTCCGCATTCTTCACCTTGCCAGAAGCGTCTACCGACTTCCAAAAAACAGTCCCTGCTTTGCAGTAGATTAAGAAGTTTATCATACTTCTTCGTGTAATGCCTGCACAATTCCATAAGAAAAATTAAAACCTATGTGTTATTAATGAATAACAATTAACTGACCAAACACTTGTACATACATGTCCATCCATCGCACATTAACGTGCAACCATATTCATCCCATATGCGTTCAAAAGTGGAAACATATGCCTTCATATCTTCAACCTCCATGTCCAAGTACTTGTTGTAGATTTCATAAGTAGGGCCTTCGCCCCTTTTAGATACGCCGATGCCCTCGCCACCAGCCCCTTTCTCCCCCATTTTCCCCCCTTCTCCCTCAAGGAAACCCTAGATCTACACTCTAGGAGACCCAAGGAGGCTTCCTACGTGGATTGGAAGGTGCTTGGAGGTTTCTTGGGCTTTCTCTCATCCTTCTCTTCATCCTTTTGATTGTTTTGAAGATAACCCTCTATGTATCTTCAATTTTTTTCTGTTTTATGTTGATGGATGGGAAGTATACTCTTGGGAGATGATGTTGCAAGTGATTAGTGTTCACTTGCAACCATTTCTCTCCTTGAATCTTCTATTTTTTCACATAGATTTGCCCATTTTCTTCTAATTTCGAATTTCTGAAAATATTTTTTTAAAAAATCAAAATATTCACACATGATATTGCAAGTGTTTAATGTTCACTTTCCACCATTTCTCCTTTGAATCTACATTTCTTACACATAGATTTGGCCATGTTCTTCCATTTTTTTTATTTTCTGAAATTATTTAAAAAAACAGAATTACAACGATATTATTTTTTAAAAAATCAAAATTTAGAACATGATGTTGCAAGTGTTTAGTGTTCACTTGCAACCATTTCTCCCTTGAATGTTCAATTTTTTCCACAGATTTGCCCATTTTCTTTTAATTTGTCTGTCTTGGATGCGAGGTGTGGGACCACTTTGTGAGGGAGTTTCGGAGAAGATACAACACCATGATGACTTGGGATGAGTTCCGTTCATTTTGTGTCTCGAACCAAAGTTAGCATCTTATTGGGAGCTGCCCTCAGAGTCAGATGAGTCTGTCCAGCCCCAGTGGGGTACATATGATCCATATCAGCAGGGATATGGGGATACTAGACTCATTGTACTTTGTATTTGGATTTGAATATCAGGTTTGTACTTTTTAGATGATATGAGTCTTATTGTATTTTTAATTGGAATTGATTTTCATGTTTCACGTTTCATGTTTATACTTTGAAGTTTGTACTCATTTCCAATACCAGAATGAAAATGATGTTTGTGTAGTATTACATGGCATAAATATCATCAGTTATACATGATGTTCTTCACAAGAGGTTGTAACATAGAATCAGCCAAAGAAACATCAAAACCATGCGAACTGGCCAAACTGGGGCAGAACCAACACTGCCCAGCAGGTTCTAGGCGAATCGACCCATTCGCCACGATTCAGGGCGAATCGGATCGCACATGGTATGTGTACATCAAAAGTACACGTATACTCCTGTCAACTAGAAAATTGCAGAAATACCCTGCTTCTGAGAAAATTGCAGAAATGTCCCCATGAAGGATAAATTGCAGAAATGTCCCCATGAAGGATAAATTGCAGAAATATCCCCGTGAAGGATAAAATTGCAGAAATGTCCCCATGAAGGATAAAATTACAGAAGTACCCCTGTTGCCCGGAAAATTGCAGATACGTCCTTGCGGTGCGGAAAATGGCAAAGATAGCCTGACGGTTCGTGCCTCTTGTTCAATCCGGTGGAGCGGGACCCACGTCGCTTCTATAAAGTGGCGTGCGCTCTCTTGGGTGTGACTTGAAGCCGGACTCGAGGGGAGTTCTCAGGAAATGTCACCAAATGACTGGAACGTCCCATAAAGCCAGAAAACGGCCGGGATGTCTGAGAAAGCCAAATGACAGGAATGTCCCATAAAGCCAGAAAACGGCTGGGATGTCCGAGAAAGCCAAAAAACGGCCAGCAATGTCCCAGAAAGTCAGAAAACGACAAGGATGTCCAAGCATACCAAGATACGACACAGGCATCTGGAAAAGTCAATCAATGACGGAAATACTCGGAGCCGCCCAGGAAGGTCAAGATGCTACCGGAAATCCCCGACAGGTTAAACAATGACCGAGAAGCCTCGTGAAAAGCCCTGGGGTTTACTAATTCCGAACACCTGAGATAAACGGGTTCAGAAGAAGTAATGAAACTACCACTGGCCAAAACCCCTATAAATAGAGGGGCATTCCCCCATTCGAGGGAGGCGCCAACCCCTACACACGCTCTGCTCTCTCGCTCAAAAAATACATGCGCGCATTCCTGAAAAAAAAAACCCCCTACACACGCTCTGCTCTCTCGCTCAAAAAACACACGAGCGCATTCCTGAAGAGAAAAACCCCCCGGGGAGCTCCGGAAGACGTTGTCGTTCTCGTGTTTGAGTTCTTTGGGCGCGGGAATCTCCTCTGTGTTCGTGTTCCGCTCGTGTGAAGCGTCGTGGAGACGGCCATTGTGCCGATCATTCCGCAGGTTGTTATAAATGATCCGGTACCCGGCATTTTACACATAAGTCCTCCAGTGTTTTGAAACAAACACATGTAGAGGCATTTTGTCTGGCGGAGGCACAAACACCCCGTCGTTGACTTAAATGTGAACGCCATGATGTGTAAGGTCCGACGGAGGCACAAACACCTCATCGTTGACTCAAATGTGAATGCCTAACGGAGGCACAAACACCCCGTTATGAGCGTAAATGTAAATCTCATGTTGTGTAATGTCCGACGGAGGCACAAACGTCCTGTCGTCGACGTACATGTAAATGACATATTGTGTAAACGCCCAGTGGAGGAACATGCTCCCCACTAAAGGCACAAATGTAAATGTCATAAATGCATTTGAGCACGCTTGTGGAAATTTTCATCGTCATTTATTTCTTTTAAATCTTGGCATAAGGTCTTTTAACAAACGTATCGCATCGAAGGTGTTCGAGTTTTTACTCGATGTAAATGAAACACCGACTCCGGTCGGTGGGGAACGGTCCAGTACACGACCACTCCAATCACCTGAAGAGCGCACGCGGAAAAAATGAAATGAAATATTCGACGGCTTCAGGGTTTACACCCAATGCACCTCATAAAATAAATCTTTATCTGTTTCCTGTAAACAGTCTGGCACGCCCGCAGCGAAAAGTGAGAAAAAAAAAAAAAAAAAAAAAAATATATATATATATATATATATATATATATATATATATATATATATATATATATATATTATAAAGCCTTCGAGGTGAAAGCATCGGAGGCGCAAAATTTAATTTAAAGAAAATTCCGCGTTCCAACAGTGTCCACGCCTCCCGGGGGCTCCGAGTCTAGAGGCGACTACTAGGGAGGCCGGAGAGACGGCATGTCCCGAGGAGGGTAGCAGGAGTGCTCCTATGCCATCAGGCACGCAGGGTTCGTGGCTACTCTGCCAAACTTTTATGGCCTTAATTTATCCTTTGTTATGACATATTTTGCAAACATATCATTTTTTGTCTCATGCTGACTTTTCCTTTCTGCCTGGCAGCTGCAGACGGTGATTCGCTCCCACCCTCGTCCAGTGAGGTCTCGTTCGGGGAGTCCAGCATGTTTCCAAGCCACAACATCTCTTGGCCGGACGCCCCCCAGGATGCTCAGGTGCCCAGGGCCGAAGGGGCGCTCGAGTTTTTGATGAGCTCCGCGCGGGCCGCCACGGAGGCAAGCAGCCCTCCTTCTGTCGAGGACGTGCGGGTAATCCTCCGGAGGAACACTCTCGCCTATCATTTGATGGGCTGTCCGAGGGACCGCTGGATGGCCGCAGTGGACACACTTTGGGGAGAGATGAGGCAGTTACATCAGGAGGCGGCCTTGGCGGCCAATCGCCTCAAGATCCAAGAGCTTGAAGGCAAGATTTCTCTGCTGAGGGAGGAGGCTGAAGCCCTCGACTTACGGGTGACTGCCTCCCGAGAGCGCGCCCAGACTTTGAGGTCCGGGCAGGCCGTTTTTTATGATGAAGCCGCCAAGTTGCGAAAGACGGTGGATGACGCCTTGAAACGCATTGCTGACTGCGAGTTTTTCATTGCGACTCTTGATCGAGGGGCGACTGTTGACACGGAGAAAGAGATGGGAGATGGATGGGATGGGTTATGCATTGGCGTGTATCATTCGACTTTATTTGCCCATCTCCTTTTATTTGGTTTGTGTGTTCATTCATTTCACATGCTTTGTATTTCTTTGGATTTGCGGGGCGTGCCAGTCTGTCTGAGAGACAGGAGAAAAAATCCGCGCAATGCGGAAGAAGGGTTTTTGGGTGTCCATGGAATGGACGAGTGGGGGTGTCCGTAGAACGGACGGGTGCACCGTTTTTTAATCTGAACTTCTTGAGCTCCATGTCTATACTCATCAGGCAATTAGGGTAGCATGTGCTGGACCTCTTTCTCCATCGATCGAAATCGATGTTACATTTACATCGAGTTAAAAACCCTGGCATTATTTAATGCTTGTTTTAACCCGAATACCATTCATAACAAGGACGAGACGACATACACTTTTTTTTTTTAGAAAATCCTAATCACGATATTTTCCCCTTTTATTACTTTGAAATGCTTTTGCTTGAG
This sequence comes from Colocasia esculenta, assembly GCA_014218235.1. NCBI lineage: Eukaryota > Viridiplantae > Streptophyta > Magnoliopsida > Alismatales > Araceae > Colocasia > Colocasia esculenta. The sequence goes on from CM024759.1 coordinate 25,566,371, forward strand.
TATTTCATTCTTTCGAAATGACTACTTTTTTGGAGTCCAAGATATGATCTTGTGAAGAGAACGAGTATATACTCGTGAACCTGTTTGAGGTCTCTCTTCTTCTTTCTCCTCCTTTTTTATTACAAAGGAATATTTTGGTTGATTGAAAACTTTATTTGTGAAACATGGAGATTATCATTGTGGATGGATATATACCCGTGAATTTGATTTTGAACTTGGGGGTATTATGATTTGGAGTAACACTTCTGTATAAGAAGGATTACTACACCAATTTTTGATATGAGGTTCTTTCACAATGGCCCTTGAGGTAGGATTTCTTTTCTCCTCATTCCTTGTTCGTATAAATATGATTTTTGGAGAACATATGAATATATCTCCATGGAAATCCCTGTCACATTATAGTTCCTTTTTGGAAACTGTCCATATGGATGTGATTCTTGTGAGTATGCACATGTGCTTTCATTCGGGGTATCTTAGCACAGTTCTTGTCTTATTCGATTTTCTTTGGATGTGTGTATGTCATCACAGTCTTCCTGAATATGTGGATGTGTTTTGTCAAGCCTCTGCTTAGGCAGGGTGTCTTCATATGGGTGTATACTCATATCCATGTGTTTTCAGGATAACCTTTGCCCGACGGGATTTTGCCCCAAGAAGATACATGTATATAAGCACAAATTTGCAATTTATGAATATATTCTCGGACGGTATCTCTGTTTGAGCAGAGTATCCAGTAAAAGGTACCTCCGTTTGCACGGAGTTCCTTTTTGAGAAGTATATGCATATAAGTGCGAATTCATGATTATATAGATATGTCCTTGGGCAGAGACTCCATTTGGGCAGAGCTTCCACTAAGAAACACATGTATATAAGCACGAAGTTTGTGATTATACAGATATGAATTTAGAGGGAGTTTCCGTCCGGGCAGGATTCCCCCTAAGAGACATACGCGTATGGACACAAATTTATGATTCTATGGATATATTCTTAGGGGAGTCTCTACTTGGGCAGAGTTTTCCCCTAAGGAACATATACATAAGAACACAGATTTGTGAGTATACGAATATATCCTTGGGCAGAACCTCTGCTTGGGCAGAGTTTCCCCTAAGAAACATATACATATAACACAGGTTTGTGTTTATATGGATACGTCCCTGGAGAGAGATTTTTGCCTAGACGGGATTCTCCTCAAGGAACATATTTGTATAATTACAATTTTGCGATCTTTATATATATGTTCTTTGATAGAACCTCCACTTGGGCAGAGTTTCGTCTAAGAAACATATGTATAAGAACACAAAATTGTGAATATACGAATATGTTCTTGGGCAGAACCTCCGCTTGGGCAGAGTCTCCTCAAGAAAACATATACATATAAGCACAAAATCCACCATCCCAGAGACTTGCTCGATGGGCGGGGAGAACATGGGTATTTAAATACCATGTGCCCATAGAGACTTGCTCGATATGGACGGTATTTAAACCCCGAGGAATATCACCCCACAGAGACTCGCTCGATGTGGGGGATGGGGATTAAGAAGGAATGTCGATGGCGATTCGCGCCGACTCTCCTCTCGAGCCTTGCTACCGGGCTAAAGAAAAGGTTTATACCTTCACGCAAGGAACAATGGAATGAAAAGAAAGATGTTGGGAATTTTTATAGAAATTTTGGAACAGGTGGGGAGACTTGGGAAATAATTCGCCAGGGCTCCGCCAGAATTTTTTGGGGAGGAACAGGGGATGGGGATCGGCTCCTCTCCTCTCTTCTTCCTCTCTGGGAATAGGGGGCCTTTTATAGGGGGAAGGCCCCCTTTACATTGTGTTGGGGGGAACCCCAACTGATGGTGACATGAGATTATGTCACCATCGGTTGGGCCTAACCGATGGTGACATAATCTTATGTCACCGTCGGTTAGGGGTCCCCTAACCGATGGTGACCTCATGCTGAGGTCACCATCGGATAGCGGCAACCGATGGTGACCTCATGGATGAGGTCACCATCGGTTGGGATCCCTTTAATCGATGGTGACCTCATGTGAGGTCACCATCGGTTAAGGGAGAACCCTTAACTGATGGTGACATCATTGAGATGTCACCATCGGTTAAGGGCTCCCTAACGATGGTGACATCATGGGATGTCACCATCGGTTAGGGGCCTCCTAACCGATGGAGGGGGAGAGTACCCCCCCCTACACCCCATTTCATATGTGTTTGAAGCCGGAGGTGCTGCTGGAATTCTGTCTCTCCTTGGAGTTCTGCCCGATAGAAGACTGCCATGTAAAGCTTTAGAGTTCTCTCTCGAGCTTGTTCTTTGTACTTGTGCTTTATACTTGGTCATAAGACCTTGTGATGCCGGATTTTTTCCGTGCTTGTACTTTGAACGGAGACATGTGTACTTTCAATTTAACCGGGAGTTCGGGCGCCATTTTAAGGATCGGAACTCCCCTGCTGAACTTTGAAGAAGAATTCCCGGGATAAGTTTGTAACTTAAGTAACCTCGGGGTCACTTTAAATCACAACATATTTGTCCTCTAAGGGGCTGGTTAATAATATTCTGAAATCAGGTCCGTTGATAACCAGCGTTTAATCTTCATGGTTCAACGACCCCTTTCATCATATAAGTCACCTGATCGGCTGCCTGCCAAAATAGGCTTCAACTAACCAAATCACCGGACCATTATCTGACGGATTTCATGATTTCTGTTGATATAAATGTGTCACACTTTTGCCGTTCAACAGCGACCATTTTGGTTTGCTGGCTAAGAGGGGGCATAGTCTACCATTGTGGTTTGTTGGCTAAGAGGGGGCATAGTCTACCATTGTGGTTTGTTGGCTACAAAGGGGCTGTTGAACCCGAAAAATATCGGGATTTAAACAAGCCCTGGGCGGCTGTGGACACGGGATTTTTCTATGACTCAATTTTGTTCGTTCGTTTTTATTTCATTTTTGGTTCATGGTATTCATTCATTTTACATATTTCGAATTTTGGTATTTGCGGGGCGTACCAATCTGTCTGGTAGACAAAAAACAAAGAAGGAGTCCGCGCAATGCGGAGGAAAGGTTTTGACGTCCTTGAAGTGGACGAATGGGGTGTCTGTAAAACAGACAATGAAAGGTGTCTGGGAAACGGACGGGTGCGCCGTAATTTATCTGAACTTCTTGAGTCCCGTATCTATACTCATCAGATGATTGGAGTAGCATGTGCTGGACCTCTGTCTCCATCGATCGAAATCGATGTTACATTTACATCAAGTTAAAATCTTTGGTGTTATTTGGCACCGGTCTTAACTCGAATACCATTCATAGCAAGGATGAGAACATATATGTGTAAAGAATTTAGAAAGTCCTAACATGATGTTTTTTCTTCCTGTTGAAAATGCACTTTATTCCTTTAAGAAATATTCGAATTTGTTTCATTTTGAATAGTATGAAATGGTGTGACTGCCCATTTTCTTTGGACGTAAAATATGATTTTGAAAATGGTACGGGTATATATTCATGAATCCGCTTGAGATTTGAACTGTATGATTTGAACTTTGTTTGGAATGGGTATACACCTGCAGGTTATTTTTGGGTTTTATGTGTATTGAAAACCTGGGCAGTACTTCCATACATTTGCAGATCCTTTTTTTTTTTTTAAATATCATCTTAAATGGAATCTCCGTTTAAACAGAGTTTCTGTCAATGAATTGAAATCTCATGGTTATACAGTAGTGTTTTTTGACAGAATTCTACTTGGACAGAGTTTTCCAAAGAATACATACGCATCTAAGCATATATTCGTAGTTATATGAATATGTTTCTTTTGAGTAAAGATCCTACTCAAATGGGAATCTTGCTAAAGAACATATATGCATAAATGCAAAATTCCCATTGCCTTATGGATATGCTTCCGAGCTATTTCCCCGCTGAGGCAGGAGCTCCCCAGAGTTTCCTCTGGAAAAGGAATTTCTGTCCAGGCAGAACTTCCTTAAAAAGCATATACATATGAATGTGAATTTGCGAACATGCAAGTACGTTCTTGAGCAGAATCTCCACTTGGGCAGAGTCTCCACTAAGAAACATATGCATATAAAAACGAGTTTATGGTTACATGAATACATTTTTTTAGAAGGAACTTTGACATGGGCAGAGTTTCCTTCCAAGAAACATATATGTATAAGCACAAATTTGAGTTTTATAGATATGTTCTTAGGCAGAATCTCTACCTGAGCAGAGTTTCTTTTAAGAAACATATCCATGAAAACACAAATTTGTGTATATACGAATATGTTCTCGGACAGAATCTCCGCTTGGGCAGAGTTTCCCCTAAGAAACATATGCATATAAGCACAAACACACCATCCCAGAGACTTAGAACTCGATGGGAGGTGGCGTATATGCATCTGGATGCGTAGCATTCAGAGCACGAATTTACAAAGGTATTTAAACACCATGTGTCCAAAGGTGGACGGTATTTAAAACCTATAGCCTATGTGGTCCGGTGCCGTTATTACAGACTTATGGCGATGAAGCTTGAAGCTCGCAGATATCGTACGAGGATGATCCCTGGATTTGATACCTTCACCCACAAGAAAGGAGATTGGGGATGAGACGAAGAATTTGGGATTTTCTATTTCTTGGAATTTCAGGAAAGGGGGGGACAGCAATGGGGCCTTCTTCTCTTCTCCTCCTCCTCTCTTCTTTGAGGGGATGGGGGTGCCTTTTATAGAGGAAGGCCCCCCCTTACAATGGTGGATGGGGACCCCTAACCGATGGGAGTTCCATCAGTTAGAGGGAAAATTCCCTCTAACCGATGGGACTTCCATCGGTTAGAGGGTTAAGCCCCTCTAACCGATGGGAGTCCCATCGGTGAAGGGCCATCCCCTTAACCGATGGAAGTTCCACCGGTTAGAGGGGGAATCCCCCCTAACCGATGGAGGTTCCATCAGTTAGAAGGGGGAATCCCCCCTAACTGATGGAACCCTCATCGGTTAGAAGGGGGATCTCCCCTAACCGATGACAGTCCCATTGGTTAGGGGACCCTTCTCCCCTAACCGATGGGAGTTCCATCGGTTAGAGGGGAGTTCCCCTCTAACCGATGGAAGTTCCATCGGTTGGAGGGGTTTGCCCCTCCAACCGATGGAAGCTCCATCGGTTAAGGGGAAAAGTCCCCTTAACCGATGACAGCCCCATCGGTTAGGGGGAAAAAATCCCCTAACCGATGATGCCTTCATCGGTTTAAGGGAGGGGGAAATTTCTATAAATAGGCCTTCCCCCTCAACATTTTAAAGGGGTCTTGCCATTTTGCCATTCTGAAAATTTACGCCTTCTTAGAGCTTTCCTGGGCGGAGAATTGCAAGTCTTTGAAGCCTTCGTGGCGGACTTGTTCCTGTATTTACTCCTCACATTTGGTCTTATAAACCTTGTGATGCCGGAATTTTTCCTTACCGTATTTTATACAGAGATTTATTCTCCTCGGCATCTCCACTTACTTGGGGTGCTTAACATCACTTGATAGCTCGAACGCCTTTTAACAAGAAGCTTGAATTAAGTTATGACTTTAAGTAACCTTGGGGTTACCCTAATCATAACCATCTTGTCCCCCTAATCAGGCCGTTAAACCGGTTAGGTGAGGTCAACATTTTACCGGTAGTTACCAATTCCCGGTTAGGTAGCCATCCTCCTTACATCGGGCTAACTAACTGATTAGTTGCCTACATGTGACTGCCACCTACTTGGCTTGTTGGACCACTATATAAGGGAGCATTGGTACTCCTCTTAACAAGCATCCAACATATACACATATAAATATTTTCTGTCCCAACAAATGCCCCCCACGGGGTACGTGTCGGAGTTGGAGTGACGGCTCGTAGCCCGTGTGAATTTCATATAGCAGTCTCTTTCATAGCTTGGGCTGCCCTTCAGTTGTCAATTTCTGACTCTGTTGTTGTACTAGGTCAATGCTTTTGCTCTCTCCCTATCTTCCTTCTCTCTTTTTTTTTTTTTCGGAGGAGAAACGACATATGACCCATAGCAATCTGCCTTTTATTCCGGACTAACTTTTAGTTGTCCCTTTCCGATTTCATTTTGCTGATAGGTTGTATTCCAACACCCTCTCTTTGGTTCTTATCCTCCTCCTTTTTATGTCCCTTTTTTTCAGGTCTTCACCATGCCTCAGGGACGAGGATACTTGAGCCGTAATGATTACGCCCAACGAACCCGTGACAAGGTGGTTCTTCTCGATGATATGATGCCGAGCTTAGGAGAATCACGTGTTACAAGCACGAATTCCCCTTTACTGGATAGTGGAAATAGCAATGTAGCAGAGGTGAATTCTGACAATGTTCTTGCCATAGGCGGGGTGGACATATCACGCATTAGCCGCTGTTGGACCTTAAAAAATTACAGACAACATCCTGGGTACTTCCCTTCAAGGATAAACCAACAACTCTTCAGGCCGCGTTAAGTCTCCGAACAAATCGGAAGAAGTTAACACCTTGTACTAAACATTGAAGTACAAATATGGCATGGAAGAAAAATCCAGTAACATGAGGTCTATAAAGACCAAGTGACAAATACAAATATAAATACAGCTCGGAACAAATCCGGCAGCACAAGGTCCATGAAGACCAACTGTGAGATACAAATACACGGACGAGGTCCATAAAGACCGAGTACAAGTACAAGCACAAGAACAAGCCGGCGACAGAAGCTCTGAGGATGCAAACACAACTCTTCACCGGGCAAAACTCCAAGCAAGGGGAGCGGGATTTCAGCAAACCAGTCCCCCCTAAATGAGCCCCTTATAGCCTATTTATAGGCCACTCTCCCCCCCCCCCCCCCATTTCAAAACAACCCTTAAGGGGAATGGGGGGAACAGAGGGCGGTTGGAGGGGAGGCCCCCTCCAATTTCTGAAACATGAAACCGGTTGGGGGGTGCCCCCCCCCCCCCAACCGGTTTTATGTAAATCAGGTTGGAGGGGAGGCCCCCTCCAACCTTCTAATATAAAACCGGTTGGGGGGACTCCCCCCTCCAACCGGTTTTATATAAAAACAGGTTGGAGGGGACCCCCTCCAACCTGTTTTATGTAAAACCGGTTGGGGGGTACTCCCCCTCCAACCAGTTTTATTTAAAAAAAAAAAAAACAAAACAGGTTGGAGGGGAACCCCCCAACCTGTTTTATGTAAATCAGGTTGGGAGGTGCCCACACCCCCAACCTGTTTTATATAAAACAGGTTGGAGGGGAACTCCCCCAACCTGTTTAATATTAAACAGGTTGGGGGTGTTCTCACCCCCAACCTGTTTAATGTTAAACAGGTTGGGGGTGCTTCCCCCCAACCGAAATGGGGGTTCTCCCCCCTCGTTCTCCTGTTTATGCAGGGAGGGGAGGAGAAGCCAGCCCCCTATAAAAGGGGAGGCACCCCCTCTTCTGAAAGGTGTGCATGAAGCCCCCAGAACCCCCCCCCCCCCCCCCTTATGCTGAAGAAATCAGTCCCCATATTGGCAAGGCCAGCCAAGGCACCAAGCCCCCAAGTGCTGTCCCTAAACCCTGCTGATTGCAACCCCAAAGCCTTGTAAACCAGTCCCAAAACCCTTGTAAACCAGTCCCTCCAAGCCTTGTAAGGCCCGGGTTCTGAAATTTTCAGAAATATTGCAAATCTTCTTGTTCTCCCGATCTCTTTCCATCCGTTCTTCCAATTCTTTGGTTTGGCGAAAAGGTATTGGTTCGTTCCTTGTTCAATATGGAGTGAGGAGTGCCCGATAACGTGGAAAAGAGCGGGAGATCACCATCGTATACGGCTCCGACATCTCCCTCGCGCCACGTCCCCACATCGAGCAAGTCTCTGTGGGGATCCAGGGGTTTAAATACCGTCCATATCGAGCAAGTCTCTATGGACATATGGTATTTAAACACCCTTTATTCTCTCTCTCTCGGTATATTTATACCCCACATCGAGCAAGTCTCTGTGGGGGATTCAGAGGTTTAAATACTGTTCATATCGAGCAAGTCTCTATGGACATATGGTATTTAAACACCCTTTGTTCTCTCTCTCTCGGTATATTTATACCCCACATCGAGCAAGTCTCTGTGGGGGATTCAGGGGTTTAAATACTGTTCATATTGAGCAAGTCTCTATGGACATATGGTATTTAAACACCCTTTATTCTCTCTCTCTCGGTATATTTATACCCCACATCGAGCAAGTCTCTGTGGGGGATCCAGGGGTTTAAATACTGTCCATATCGAGCAAGTCTCTATGGACATATGATGTTTAAACGCCCTTTGTTCTCTCTCTCTTGGTATATTTATACCTCACATCGAGCAAGTCTCCGTGGGGGATCCAGGGTGTTTATATGCATACGTTTCAACTAAAGTTTTGTCTCTGAAAATGAGTATATACTCGGAAGATAATTTCGCTAACACGGGCATGTTCCTGCCCATGATAAGCTACATACTCTTTTCAAAAAGACGACCCTATTCGTTTTTTAAACTTGGACTCATTCCGTTCAAAATAAACAAAGCAAAAAATGTTGTTTTGAAATTTCTTACAGATGCATATATTCTCGCCCATGCTATGAAATGGTATTCGGGTTGAAACAGGTGTTAATACGACATCTAAAGCTTTTAACTCGATGTAAATGTAACATCGGTTTCGATCGATGGAGACGGGGGTCCAGCACACGCCACCCCAATCGCCTGATGATTAAAAGGCACGGAATCAAAGAAGTTCAGATCAAAACACGGCGCACCCATCCGTTTCACGGATATATTCAAAAAATTCTTTCTCTGCATTGCGCAGACCCTTACTTCTGCCTGGCAGGCAGGCTGGCACGCCCCGCAACTCAAAGTCAAAAGATAAATGAATAAACATCCTTCAAATGAAGAAGGAAAGAAGAGGGAAAAAATTCCCGTGTCCACAGCTGGCACGCCCGGTGGGACCCCTTCTCACCATTCATAGCAAAAGGGCGAGATATATGCATCCATCTTCATAAAAATCCTAATACTGATAACTTCCTATGAAGGTACTCCCTGAAGGTACTCCGTGAAGATACTCCGTGGAGGCACCTCAAAGGTACCTGGGCGAAGGAAAGCAAATCCCAAATTGTTGGAGATGGCCGTCACCTATGGACCGCTCGTCGTCAACAACCATGCCAGGTTTGGCTACCTGGCAACTCCGATCGTATTCGGAGATTTCCCAGCAGTCGTTGGATCCCCTTTCTTCCTAGGGGTGGTTCCGGCTCGTCAAGAGGAGGATGCTGCTCAAAAGCCCCCCTCCAACAAATCAACAAAGAAGACCAGCAGGATCCATGTTAATACTCAAGCTCGTCCTGCTGCCATCAGCAAGGGCACCCAAATGCTCTCAAAAAACAATGCTGCCAAAGGGACCAAATCCCACCCAGCTCAAATTCGGACTTTCTCGGTCCAAACAATTTCCTCCCAAATCATAGCTCCCGTCTCCTCACAACAGGGGCAAAACAAAAATCATAAAAGCAAAAGGCCGCCTGCTGCTACCTCAAGATCCGGCAAGTCCATCATGATCGGAGGCCTGCGGGTGCGGATTGATGGAAGCCAACCTGTCATCCCACGTGATAGGTATGTTCCAACAATTCCGACCTCGAATCGCTTCTCAGCTCTGCGGTGGTGCCGAGAAGACCAAGAAGTTTTCAAGAAGAAAGTCGGTGTTAAACAAAGCACCCGACATTCACCCGAGCTCAAACAAATCTGGGTTCCCAAAAAGGAGGCTCAGAAGCTCAGAAAGATGCAAGCAAATACATCAACAACGTTCAGCAGAAGAAGCAATATCAAACAAGCTTCTCGTCAATATGCTGAACCCAAGTACCATCAAGGACAAAAAAAAAAAGGAATATACAAGAAATCAAGTTATACTCCCCAAGGCCCGGACAATATCCGGGTGGTCAAAGAAAATCCAACTCAACGACCCAAATACCGCACATCGGTCTCTCACCGTATACCGCGGATCTCAGTATTTGATAGGCTGGGGGCAATTCCTAATGCCAGTACCCGTCCGTCAAAAGACGACGTGTTACTTGGGCAGCTGAGGAAAAACCCAAGCTTATAGTATTCTCATGCTATGCTACTGGGAATGACTCTGGCGACCAGCTGAACAAATCGCTGAAGCCACCTCAAATAATCCTGCTGAAGCTATCAGGCAATTTGCCAGAAGAAGCCGCCAGCCCGGCGGACAAGCTGAAGCACCTGGCCAAGTTCTCCCTCGTATCGATATTCAACATGAGGGAATTCAAATCCCCTTCTTCGAAGAAGCAAATATTCAAATTGAAGAAGGTGGGCCTTCAACTTCAAATATCAACCCCGTCATCAACCTGCCGACAAAGGAAAATTTCCAGGCGATGTCGGATGACGACAAATATCAAGTAATGCAGCAATGCCAATCTCAGATGGCTGTGCTTCTAAATGAAATGAGGCAACTGGTAACTACAAGCCTCCGCCATTCTGTGGAGCCAGTCTTGGCTCAAAACCAACAAAATCAGCATCCAGATGGGGCTGCCCCAGCCAATCATCCGGCAGCTTCCATAAATGGTCTCCCTCCTCAAACTTACGGGTCAGGATATCATTGATCCGTCCAATATTATGCTCCCTCAAGGTGTTGCCATACAAAGGCATGAGATACTGAAAATTATTCAAGATATGTTCGCTCAGCAGAGCGAAGGTATTCAGGTGGCAGATTTATATTCTGTCCCATATCCAGTACATCATCAATTTAAGAAGCTACCAGAAACATGCCCTAAAGTCCCAAAACTACCAAAGTTCAACGGACATGGGTCACCACAAGAACATCTGGCGCATTATATCATTGCCTTGGGCGAGCTCGCCACCGAAGAATCATATCTTCTCAGATATTTTGCAACTTCCTTGACTGGAGTCGCATTTCAATGGTATTCAAAGCTCAAGTCCAACTCAGTTGCTGATTGGGCAGATATGCAAAAACAATTCCTTGACCGTTTCCAAACAGTTGAAAGGAAGGTCTCTCTCGCCGAGCTATGTTCCCTCAAACAAGATAAAGGCGAATCAGCAATTGACTTCATCAAAAGATGGAGAGAGTTTAGCATGAAATGCAACAACCCTCCTACTCAAGAAGATGCAATTCCTATTTGCCGGAAAGGCCTCATACTAACAATCAATGAGAAACTCCTGGGAAGAAATATCAAGAGTTTCGACCAATTAAATTCTGCGGTAGCAGAAATTGAGATGTTCCTAGCCGAGCAAATGACTCATACATCTTATAAAGCCAAGCTCCCCAAAGAGCGCAAGCAGTCAGCAAAGGAGGTCAATGTTGTTGACTTCTCACCCGATAATGAAGTAAAGGGGGCAGTAATCTCTCCTGTCCCAAAGAAGAAATCAGAAGCTAAAGCTCCAGCGCCATCATTGGCAGAGTGCATGAAGACTCCTTATTCCTTCAAAAAGGAGCATACTAGGAAGCTCTTCGATCTCTGCCTCGATAACCAATTGATATCACTGCCAGAACCAAAGAGGCCGGCAGATGTCAGCAAGATCAATCAACCCAATTATTGCCCGTATCACCGTATGGTGGGGCATCCAGTTGAAGATTGCTATGTCTTCAAAAATGAAATTCAGAAAATGATCCAAGGAGGCCTCATATCTATGCAAACTGGTCTAATTGATCCTCCTCAGCCTCACGCTTGGGATCGACCAGGGCAATCTGTCAATGTCATACATATGACAGAACGTGCAACAAATTCAAATCATAATGAGGTAAATCCCCCATGTGATCCTCCTCAAGATAATTCAGGAGCTCATTCTCCACCAAGATCAAGACATGATCCACATAGAATAATGAGGAGAGTCCAAAGGCAAATCCTACGACTCCAACAAAGCCAGCAAGAATTGCGCCAAATTGTGCAAAGCGTGGAAAGGCGTCAGGATACTCCTGCTCAGGTGCCCCGTGCTCCACAAATCATCCCTGTGCGCGCACAAATACATCCAGAGCCGCCTCCTATGTCGCCATATGCAGACTCAATTGGGTGGCTATCTGAAGGACCTTCAACTCCGGTCGAGTCGGCAAGATTATATTCTTTTCCTCGACACCAAACTTTTCCACTCTTCCGGTTATGCCTTCAATCCGGATTAATGAACTATTCAGCTCCTGCAGAAATATTGGCCAACTATTGCCCATATCATCAAGTGATGGGTCATAGCATTGAAAACTGCACAAGATTTAAAGATGATGTCCAAAGACTAATCGGACAAGGGTTAATTGACCTGGGCGTCCATCAGGTCGATCCTCCACAACCTCATACTCAACAACCACCAAATGGACCAGCTAATCCTGGATCCTACTCGGTGAACGTCATCAATGCATCGTCATCTCCTGGTCTTCCTCAGTCAACATCAGAGGAATGGCCACATCCATATCTATCCAGTCAATGGTATACAAATGCGCGTCCTCTACAACGACGCTCATTTGATGAAAGGAATACCAAGCTCATCTTCGACAATCTCAGAAGACAAGAGCTGGTCCAGGTATTTCCACCAACACCTTATACTTTCACAAGTGAAGAAGAGATGCAGCAATACTGTGAATATCATTCCATGGTCATGCATCCCACCAAAGATTGCCCGGAGCTCCATGATCTGATCGAAACTCATATCCGAGAAGGAGAGATTGATCAATATGGGAACTCCTTGGCACCGACAAATGGGATGTCACAACAAACATATGATCCAAGTCCAGAATTCCAAGCTCTATATCCGGAAATATGTGAATATTATCATCATCAACTGGGCTATGGACAATATAGAAGCAAAGCTGAAGAAGACCAATTCAAAATGGGTCTTTTTCAATATAGAAATGGGATATCAGAAGAAGCTGCCGCGGAACCAATCTCGGAGCAAGCTGAGGAGTTCGTGAATGATTACCACCAGCTCCCACCTTCAATTATTGAGGAATCAATCAATGCCACCTTCGAGTCACAAGCCCAAGAAGGTGGTTGGATCACTGTGGCTCCTCGAAGATCGAGCAACCACAAGAAACCCAAGAAACCTATAAAGGGCAGCTCTAGTAAAAAGAGTGTCCTTAAGCCATGCTCAGAGCAGGAAGTTATAAGTTCACTTGAAGCTCTGCAGATAAAAAATAAAGAGAAAAATAGAAGGAAAATGAAAAGAAAAGAGTGAGAAAACAAATGGAGCGTGATGCTGCTGCAGAGGTTCCACAAATACTAACACCTCTTCAAACACTCCAAAAGTTGATCGATGACCTGGAAGAATACATACCTCCCAGGCCCTCTGGTAAAGTTACCCTAGATCAATTCATCCCGTGGGAAGATCTGGAGCGAAAAATCCGGCTTCGGGATCTGCTTTATCGACTACAGGTAGAGGCCATGGAAGAAGGGGAACATCATCTCTCAGCACGATTGATGTCTATATATGAAGATCGTGAAATTACTATTAAAGAGCTGGATTCTATGCTCAACTCCCACATCTGCAATATGGTATCCATACCTCCACCAAAGGAGTTGCAAATCTCTTCAAATGATGATGCCAAACAAGCTGAGGATGAACCAACAATGCTGACATATCAACGTCGGCCGACAAATAATTCAAACCGCCGTCGCAAGAAAGGGCAGGATAAAGAGAAAAAAGCTGCATCCACTACTCCTAAGAAGCCCGATGTCACAAAGTCAAGCAAAGTTATACTCTTTCATGGGGAGGAACCAAAGCCTCTGCCCGAAGCTGAAATACGGGCAGATTCCTATATCTTCGACCCTTCAGATGAAGAAGAGTTGCTCAATATACCTTCTCATATGAAAGAGAAGAGCCAAAGCCCTATGCCTCATCAAATGAGCCGGACAACGCTCCTCCCTTTCCAAATGAAAGGCTATTAAATCCGCTCTCTCAGGAGAAATCTTGCAAGTCAAAACAGCCGTCTGAATCCTTGATTGAGGAGTCTCCCTCCTTCAATCGGACCCGCATCAAGGCTGATGACAGAATCTTCAGCAACTCCAATCGCTCCCCGTCAACATCACTGTCTGGGAGGCGATTGCTTGGAGCAAAGACTTGAGAGAAACTCTCGTCAAAATACTCCAAGAACCAGAAATATATGAAGCTCATATAGCTGATTTCCAAACTCAAATATATGAAGCACTCGCAGCAAATGTCACATTCACAGATAAAGACATGTTGCTATCTTCTCCATGCCATAATCGCCCTTTATATATGAAAGGGCAAGTCAATGGCATCAATTTGAACCGGATTATGGTCGATCCAGGGGCGTCCATCAACATAATGCCCTACAAAACCTTTCAAGCTCTACATCTTATGCCTTATGTGCAGCAGGTAAAAGATGTGAAAATCACTGGCTTCAACTTAAAATCGGAAGAAGCCGTCGGAAGAGTTACCGTCAACCTATCTCTTGGAGATTTCGCCACCAAGGTAACCTTCTACATTATCAATGCTGATACAACATACAGAGTATTGCTCGGGAGACCTTGGTTACATGAAAATTGGGTCGTCCCGTCAACACTCCATCAGTGCATCAAATATGCCAGAGAAGGGAAACAGTATACAGTTTTTGCTGATCAAGCCCCATTCCGGGAAGATGAATGCAATCTAACTGATGCCCCTTATATTTTGGAGGACCAGCCCTTCAAACCCCTACCCAATCCAAAGGGAAGGGTAAACAAGTCGGATCCCTTGATAAAGATAGTGAGACTGGCGAGCTTTTTGTAATAAACAAGAATCTTGCCGAGCTCCATGCAAAGAATTTCCGGAATAAAGCAATCTGCTCAGAAAAGCAAAACATCAACCATGAGGCTGATTATGTGAGCCAAGGCATCAACGGGAGCATTCCTCTACCTCCCAATTGTTTGCAGATCAGCTTCCCAAAGCAGCATCAAAGTGTTCAACGACTGAAAACATTCGTCGTCACTTATCAAAGAAAAGAAGAGGAGGAAAAAGCCAGAAAGACATCAAAGCCAATCCACTTTTATAAAGGGGAACTGGTACCTCACACATCCCCAAACGATGATTTTGATTGGGAAAATGAAACCCAAAATCATCTTGAGCCAATAGAAGAAATGGCAGATATGCCAGAAAGCATCAAAGAAATGTGCAAGAAGCAAAGTATTCCCCAGACACAAAATATCTCTCAGCGGAACTTCTTCAAGCAATTATGGGAGCCTTCACAAGTGCGAGGACAACCTCCATTTCCCAGAAAAGATACAAGAGGACTAGGTTATGAAGCCAAGGTCTTCTTCTCAGCCAATGTTGTCGGGCTACTACCAGATACCGGCAGTGCAAAAAACAGCCAAGCATCTTCCAATTCCAACTCTCAAGAAGATATTTTCTGTCCCACCAAGGGATCATTAGACGAAGAATCGTCGGAAGAATCTGACGAGCAATCTTCGTCAATAAATTCTGAAGATACAAATCTCTACGAAGTTCTAGTCGCCTACCCTGACGACGAAGAAGACTTCGTAGATCTTCAACCAGCTCCTCAAGAAATTGAAGATGGAGGACAAGCCACAGTTGATGAATTGATTGAGCTCAATCTCGGGGATCAAGAAAACCCCCGGCCAGTCTTCATCAGTGCCCTTCTTGATGAACAAGAAAGGGAATCTTACAAAATCTTCCTTATGGAATTCCAAGATTGTTTTGCTTGGAATTATAAAGAAATGCCCGGGCTGGAGCCATCAGTTGCTGAGCATGAGTTATCTATACTTCATACAGCCAAGCCTGTCAAACAAGTTCAAAGGCGCATGCGATATGAGCTGGAGCTGAAAGTAAATGCTGAAGTCGACAAACTCTCTGAAGTAGACTTCATTGAGCCATGCATATATCCAATATGGCTCGCCAATATTGTTCCAGTAAAGAAAAAGAATGGTCAAGTCCGCATATGCATCGATTATAGGGACTTAAACAAAGCATGTCCCAAGGATGATTTCCCGGTTCCAATCACAGAAACAATGGTGGATATGACCACCGGCCATGAAGCTCTATCTTTTATGGACGGGTCTTCGGGCTATAATCAAATCCGGATGGCAATCAAAGATAAAGATCATACTGCCTTCAGGTCACCCAAAGGTATTTTCAACTATAAAAGAATGCCCTTTGGCCTGAAAAATGCAGGGGCTACATATCAAAGAGCCATGACAAAGATATTTGACGAAATGATTCATGATATAGTTGAATGCTATGTGGATGACTTAGTCGTCAAAACCAAAAAACGGGAAGACCATTTATCTGATCTTCGCCGTATTTTTGAAAGACTTCGTCAATTTAAATTAAAAATGAACCCCATGAAATGTGCTTTTGGGGTTTCAAGCGGCAAGTTCCTGGGCTTCGTCGTCAAATATCGGGGAATAGAAATAGACCCCGACAAGATCAAGGCAATACAGCAACTGCCATCTCCTCAAAATCTGACCGAGCTAAGGTCGTTTCAAGGAAAATTAGCCTATATCAGGCGATTTATCTCTAATCTCTCAGGAAGGTCCATGCCCTTCGGCAAGCTCATGAAAAAAGATGCCCCTTTCATATGGGATCAAGAATGCCAAGCAGCTTTCGAGCAAATAAAAGAATATCTTCTCACTCCACCGGTATTGGGAGCCCCAATCGCCGGTAAACCTCTTATACTTTATATTGCAGCTATGGATGCTTCATTGGGGGCTCTATTAGCACACATAAATGAAGAAGGCGAGGAGCAACCTCTATATTATCTCAGCAGAAAACTAATTGGTCCGGAACTTCGATATGCTCCAATGGAAAAAGTTTGCCTAGCACTGGTGTTCGCCGCCAAGAAATTGAGGCATTATCTGCTGGCTCATGAAGTCAAACTCATCTCCAAGTATGATCCACTCAAATATCTGCTGAGGCAACCCATATTGTCAGGAAGGCTCGCAAAATGGGCTTTGCTCCTCATGGAGTTTGATATCACATACGTCCCACAAAGGGCAATCAAAGGGCAAGGTTTGGCTGAATTCTTGGCTGCACACCCAGTACTGGAAAATTCTCCCTTATCTATAGACCTCCCAGAAGAAGAAACTCTTTCCCCTTCAAATGAAAGAGATAATCAAGTCCAAGAAAATCCAAACTTCCAAGAAGTCATCACAATTGAATTACCCTCTTGGGAATTATATTTCGATGGAGCTTCTCGGACTCTCCACTATACAGATGGTTCTGCCAACCTCTCTACCGGGGCAGGTATTGTCTTGGTCACTCCCCAAGGAGGAATATTATATAATTCTTGTGCTCTCATGAAGCCGCTCACAAATAATGAAGCTGAATATGAAGCTCTAATTATCGGGCTCCGGCTGGCTCTCGAAATGGGGGTCAAAAGTATACAAGTTTATGGTGACTCACAGCTGGTCATCCGACAAGTGTTGGGCCAGTATGAAGTCCGAAAAGAACAACTGCTTCCATACTATATCACGGTCATGAAACTCAAAGAACAATTCGACTTCTTCGACATATCTCATGTGCCAAGAAGTGAAAATTCTCAAGCAGATGCTCTTGCTAAATTGGCCTCTGCCATAAAATTGCCTCCCGAAGGAGAATTGGACATAATTGTCCGTCATAGAAGACTCATGCCGAGTGTCCTCGACGACGAGTCTAATATTGCAATTGAAGAAGTATATACTGCAGAAGAAGATACAGCAAATGGATTTGAAGATTGGCGTGAGCCAATTATCAAAATCAAGAAAGGTTGGCTACCTCCTAATCGAGCTCAGAAAGTTCAGCTTTTACGAAGAGCTGCATCATATCAATTGATAGGAGAACAACTATATAGATTGATCCATGAAAGAAAAGGACCAGTCCTCCTCCGATGTTTATCTCTCAAAGAAGCCAAAATCATGATGAAAGAAGTTCACTCCGGACTATGTGGTGCACACCAAGCAGGAGACAAAATGAAAATCAATATCAAGTTAAAAGGTTTCTACTGGCCTACCATGTATGCGGATTGCATCCAATATGCCCGTACATGTCATCAATGCCAAGCCTTCGGCCCCGTGCCGAGAAAATCCCCAAATATGCTGCATCCTACGGCGCCGACATGGCCCTTCGCAGAATGGGGAATGGATATTGTGGGACCATTCCCACCCTCATCTCAAGGTCACAAATTTATATTGGCTGCCACTGATTATTTCTCTCGATGGGCTGAAGCTATCCCATTAAGGGAGGTAACGGGAGAAGCCGTCGCCAAATTTGTCAAGCAAAACATAATATACAGATTTGGTACCCCTCACAGAATCATATCCGATAATGGGTCACAATTCAGAAACAAAACAATATATGCCTTGGCAGCCAAATTTCATATTGATTGGAGAACTTCTTCAGTATACAATCCACAAGCAAATGGGTTGGCCGAAGCCTTCAACAAAACTCTCTGCAAGCTGCTCGCCAAAATAGCCGGTAATAAAAAACGGGAATGGGGAGAAAAAGTTCATGAAGCTCTATGGGCTTATCGAACAGTGTATAAAACTCCTACCGGATGCTCGCCTTTCTCCTTGGTATATGGAGCTGAGGCAATGATACCCATCGAAATTGAAATGGCATCCTATCGGGTGGCAATTCAAAATGAATTTCAAAGTCAAGATCAAAGTCAGATAGAAAGAAGACTTGAAGAGCTCGCCAACCTAGAAGGGGGGCGACTCGAAGCATATAAATCTCTCCAAGTATACCAAGCTAGAATGGCTCGCGCCTTTGACAAAATGGCAAGACCAAGAGCATTCAAGCAAGGAGACCTCGTCATGGTCAAATGCAGAGAAGCAATGGCAGAAAAGTCATGTGGCAAATTGCAGCCCACTTGGCTTGGCCCATACATAGTCACCTTGGCATATGAAGGAGGAGCATATCGACTGGTCGACCACAAAGGTACTGTACCCTTTCCTCCTCTCAACGGAAAGCACCTGAAACTATATCATGCTCCAGAACATGAATTCCTTGGCCAGTCATCAAGACAAAAGCCCAATCACTCAGATAGGCACGAAGCTGAAGAAAAATGAAAGGTACCCTTTTCAAAAAAAATAATACTGATGCTGGAATAAAAGATTGTCATAGATGGGGGCAAAGGAATCAAATCTCCCCTCATCTGTCATACAATCCAAATCCATAAATTTCTCCATTCCTGCCAAAGCATGAAGCCAAAGGCACTCTATGTACAAACCCAAAGAGCAAATAAAATCGGAGGGTTATGTTGTATATCCCGCCAAATGAGGTTCCAAGCTACGATGGTGAGCCATACCAAATTCTAATCCAAAACCATAGCCAGTAAACCGCAAAGGTAGGCTATATCAAACTCAAACTCAAGTTATAGCCAGCAAACCACAAAGGTAGGCTTTATCAAATCCAAATTTCAAAACCATAGCCAGCAAACCACAAAGGTAGGCTATATCAAATCCATACTCAAAAACCATAGCCAGCAAGCTACCAAGGCAGGCCATACTCAAACCCAAATATAAATTCTATAGCCGAAAAGCCATCAAGGCAGGCCATATTTCAAATCCCAAATCCCAAATCCATAGCCAACAAACCACAAAGGTAGGCTATATCAAATCCGTAGCCAGCAAACCACAAAGGTAGGCTATATCAAACCCATAGCCAGTAAACCACAAAGGTAGGCTATACCCAAATCCATACTCCAAAACCATAGCCAGCAAACTAGGCTATGCCAAAATCAAATTCCAAACACATAGCCAGCAAACCACAAAGGTAGGCTATATCAAATCCATATTAAAAAACCATAGCCAGCAAACCACAAAGGTAGGCTATATCAAATCCATATTCAAAAACCATAGCCAGCAAACCACAAAGGTAGGCTACACCAAAAAAACATAGCCAGCAAACCATAAAGGTAGGCTATATCAAACCCATATTCAAAATCCATACTCATATGCAAATTCAAGTCAAATCCCAAACCATAGCCAGCAAGCCACCAAGGCAGGCCATATTCAAACCCGAATATAAATTCTACAGCCAAAAAGCCATCAAGGCAGGCCATATCCAAATCCAAATCACAAAAACATAGCCAGTGAACCACAAAGGTAGGCTATCTCAAATCTAGATTCAAAATCATAACCAATAAGCCATCTAGATAGATCATATCCGGATATAATCCCAAATCCATGTAAAACCATACCCGGCATGCTTCAATCCCAAAATATGCCAAAACCCAAATA
This sequence comes from Colocasia esculenta, assembly GCA_014218235.1. Lineage (NCBI taxonomy): Eukaryota > Viridiplantae > Streptophyta > Magnoliopsida > Alismatales > Araceae > Colocasia > Colocasia esculenta. The sequence continues at coordinate 25,586,523 of CM024759.1, forward strand.
CCAAATACAGCCATAAACCATCAAGGCAGACTGAACCAAATACAAACCTACGCCTGAAACCAAAATCCAAACTCAGACTTCAAAATCATGACCATCAAACCATAATAAGCTATACCAAATTCCAAATTCCAATACTAGATGTTCGGCCTAAAGGCCATTGAGAAAGGCTGAGTCAATCCACAAGCTCAAAGTCCCAACCGCAAGCCATAAAAGCCAGTTAGCTCAAATTCAAATCCCAATTACCCCCGGTAAGCCATCAAGGCAGGTTATACCCCAAATATAATTCCAAACCCATAGCCCGAAAACCACGAGGGCAGGCTATTTAACCCAAACTCTGGTCATGGTCAGCAAGCCATCAAGGCAGGCCATATCAAACCCAAAGCTCAAATCCATAGCCACAAACCACCAAGGTAGGCTAAACCAAAACCAAAACCAAAAGCAAAACAGGAACTAAATCCAGAACCAAATCAAACCCAGATCCTATATCCAAATTCAAGTCCAAATCCCATACATCAACCAAAACCAAATCCAAACCCAAATGCCATACCAAAATCCATAACAATACCCAAAAACCAAATCCAGAACCAAATCAAACCCAAATCCCATATTCCGATACCATCAAAACACAGATTCCAGCAAATCCACTCAAGGATCGGCCGAATGTCTTAAGTACAGAATTCAAAAAAAAAGAGAAAAAGGGGTTAAAAATAGAGATACCCCGATGGACTTAAGGACACAAACACATTGTGCTCTTAAGGGTAAAAATATCAAAAAATCCGGCTGAGGTGAAAACCCGAAAGGGCGCTTCAGGCAAAAATAGATAACCCCTCAACGTGAAAACCCGCAAAGGGCGCGTTGGAAAAAGCTAAAGGGGGCCAGTCTTAGTGAAAACCCGAAAGGGCGCTGAAACTGGTAATGTAAAAAAAAAAGAGAAAAAAAGAAAAAGGGGTTAAAAATAGAGATACCCCGATGGACTTAAGAACGCAACCACATTGTGCTCTTAAGGGTAAAAAGATCAAAAAATCCGGCTGAGGTGAAAACCCGAAAGGGCACTTCAGGCAAAAATGGATAACCCCTCAACGTGAAAACCCGCAAAGGGCGCGTTGGAAAAAGCTAAAGGGGGCCAGTTTAGTGAAAACCCGAAAGGGCGCTAAGATTGGTAATGTGAAAAATAAAGAGAGAAAGCATGAAAGGGGGGACTTCACTGTCCTTCATTCAATATTTACAGAATCACAAGTCGCTCTGTAACAAACAGGCAGAGCATGATAGCCACTGAATACAAGAGAAAATAGGGCCAGAATAGAAAGGCCTATGCATAACTACTTCGATCCAAAACGAAGCCAGGAGGGCTTCTTCCTTTTCAGTCGTTCAACCTCTTTGGTCTTGAAAGAAGTGGAGCGAAAATGCTCTTCATCATCCTTAATGAGGGCGGCCTCCTCCTCGGAATCTTTGGCGTCGCCCTTGACTTCCTGTTCCAGAGAGGAGCGTGCCTCCTCAAGTTCGCGCTGCAGACGGACAACATTTTCCATCTCGGCGGTGATCTTCAGCTTCCGCGCCTTCCGGCCTTTACGCACTTCAGTAATCCGGGAGCCGCGTCTATCAGCATCATTGGCCGATGAACAAAGGTCACCTTCTAAAGTCTGGATCCGCTGGTCATAAGGGGCCCAGACTGCATTACCATGGCGGCAACATACTTCGCCCCAGATATCTCCAACAAATGCCATCCATCTGTTCTGAGAAATGCCTGAGTTGAAGGCTAGCGTGGTCTTTTCCTTCAACACTCGCTTAACAGCATCAATGGGTGGAGGATCTTCTGAATCCACTACTGCTCCGACGCGGTCGACAAGAAAGTTCCAAAGATCTTCATCCTCAGGGCCTGGGCTTGGCCGAGCTCTAGTGGGCCAATCCACTCCATGCTCAGGTAGGACCTCAAGTCCTAATGGCGGAGATCCACCGTCGTTAAAATCTGAAGGTGGCAGGTTGCCTGGCAAATAAAAGCACATGCATCAGCGGGTGACAATGAAGTTTACAAAATCTAAAAAAAAAAAAATGAAAAGAATGAAAGCTGCTACAACTCACTATATGGGAGATTTCCCACTTCTGTTTCCGCTTCGGGAGCTGGAGGTTGAACAGAACTTGATTCTTCGGCATAAATTTCCTGAAAAGCAGGAGGATAATCAATTGCAGACAGATCTAGGCCTCCTCCGTCTATCGTTGGTATAGATGGTTCGAGGTTATAGCTCGTTTGTCCAAAAAGCCCATCACCGTCAGCAGTGTCTCCAACTTGAAATGCTGAATATGCCTGTGATGTGAAGAACGGGCTCCCCAGGCCATCTCAAGAAAGGAAAGGTGAACTGGTTGCAGTAATGAAATTCGAATCCATCACTCCCCAAGAAAGGAGCTGATCACAAAAAGATTGACCACCTGAACAAAAGGAAGGGAGGGGGTCAAGCATGAAAGAAGATATATCTGATAAAGATTGTATATGAGCTCAGTAAAGGAAGTCACCTGAAGAAGTTGCTTCCGCGGCCGGATATTCCTCGTCAGGTCTCAATATATAAACATCGACAGGTGTAAAAGGATATTGTTCCGCAAAGGCTTTATATTCAGCATATGCAGAGGCGCTACCGTCATATCCTGTCCCCACTGTTTCAGGAAAAGGACAATGGAATGGTGGCTCAATATTATCAACTTCGGCTGCAAAATTAGTAGCTGCAAGTGAGGAACTCCCGCACTCCCCTCTATAAGGAAGAGAAGAATCTCTAAGCAGGAGAATATGCTCATCTGAAGCAATCAGATCAGCATTTCCATCATTCACCTCGTCATCTGAAGCAAATAAGTCAGACGAAGAGGAGAAAGGAATAAATGATGAGTTAAAGATTCTGAACAAAAATGATGATGAGAGAAGAAAAGAAAAAAAAAGGGGGGGTTATCGCCGGTTGAGGTGGAATCTGCCACCCTCAATTTTCTAGCTCTCTTTGAGTCTGGAATAAAAGGGAATATTTAAATGAGCTTCACCATTCCTGTCTCCAACAACTTCCGGAGCAGGGACAGCTGAAAATCTCAAACAGATATGTGAAGAAATGAAGCAGAAAAGAAAAAGGAAAAAGAAAGATGGCGACTCCACATATCTCCTCGAAGGAAAAAGGAGTTGAAGCCACTGAGTAGAGCCAAGAAGATTAGCCTCAACAGCAGGGTTCTGCGTTAAATCTCGGATAAAGTCAAGAAGACAAGATTCAGGAAAAAGATGTCAAGTCCAATTCAAGCAAATGTTAAGAAGACAGAACCCAGAAAATGAATATCAAATCAAGGCAGAATCTCAAGCCTCAATAAATAATTTCAAATCAAGTCGTTGAGTGGAGACTGGAAGATAAGTCCCAACAATCAAATTTCCAGCCCAACTCTAAGCAAGGTCAAAAAAGACAAGCTTCAAAAAGTGAATCCCAAATCAAGTCCTCAACAAAGCCGGAAAGGCAAGTCTCAAGAAATTTTTCTGGGGAAAAGTCAGTGAGACAAAGACTCAGGCAAAGAAGATCAAAGTCAAAGAAGCGGAGCTGATGACTCAGCACATCGTGGCCCAAGGTTGCTAGCGTTACAGTGCAAGTAGTGAAGCGCGTCAATTATGGCTATGATTATTTCGGTTCAAATTCCTCATCAAGTCATAAAGACCGGGGATAAAGCTCAAAGAACGCACGGGACGTCCTCCTGCGCCTTCGGCTTCGGTGCACTTCCCGTGGGGGGCATTTGTTGAACCTTAAAAAATTACAGACAACATCCTGGGTACTTCCCTTCAAGGATAAACCAACAACTCTTCAGGCCGCGTTAAGTCTCCGAACAAATCGGAAGAAGTTAACACCTTGTACTAAACATTGAAGTACAAATATAGCATGGAAGAAAAATCCAGTAACATGAGGTCTATAAAGACCAAGTGACAAATACAAATACAAATACAGCACGGAACAAATCCGGCAGCACAAGGTCCATGAAAACCAACTGTGAGATACAAATACACGGACGAGGTCCATAAAGACCGAGTACAAGTACAAGTACAAGCACAAGAACAAGCCGGCGACAGAAGCTCCGAGGATGCAAACACAACTCTTCACCGGGCAAAACTCCAAGCAAGGGGAGCGGGATTTCAGCAAACCAGTCCCCCCTAAATGAGCCCCTTATAGCCTATTTATAGGCCACTCTCCCCCCCCCCCCCCCCATTTCAAAACAACCCTTAAGGGGAATGGGGGAAGAGAGGGCGGTTGGAGGGGAGGCCCCCTCCAATTTCTGAAACATGAAACCGGTTGGGGGGTGCCCCCCCCCCCCCAACCGGTTTTATGTAAATCAGGTTGGAGGGGAGGCCCCCTCCAACCTTCTAATATAAAACCGGTTAGGGGGACTCCCCCCTCCAACCGGTTTTATATAAAAACAGGTTGGAGGGGACCCCCTCCAACCTGTTTTATGTAAAACCGGTTGGGGGGTACTCCCCCTCCAACCAGTTTTATTTAAAAAAAAAAAAAAAACAAAACAGGTTGGAGGGAAACCCCCCAACCTGTTTTATGTAAATCAGGTTGGGGGGTGCCCACACCCCCAACCTGTTTTATATAAAATAGGTTGGAGGGGAACTCCCCCCAACCTGTTTAATATTAAACAGGTTGGGGGGTGTTCACACCCCTAACCTGTTTAATGTTAAACAGGTTGGGGGTGCTTCCCCCCAACCGAAATGGGGGTTCTCCCCCCTCCTTCTCCTGTTTATGCAGGGAGGGGAGGAGAAGCCAGCCCCCTATAAAAGGGGAGGCACCCCCTCTTCTGAAAGGTGTGCATGAAGCCCCCAGAAACCCCCCCCTTATGCTGAAGAAATCAGTCCCCATATTGGCAAGGCCAGCCAAGGCACCAAGCCCCCAAGTGCTGTCCCTAAACCCTGCTGATTGCAACCCCAAAGCCTTGTAAACCAGTCCCAAAACCCTTGTAAACCAGTCCCTCCAAGCCTTGTAAGGCCCGGGTTCTGAAATTTTCAGAAATATTGCAAATCTTCTTGTTCTCCCGATCTCTTTCCATCCGTTCTTCCAATTCTTTGGTTTGGCGAGAAGGTATTGGTTCGTTCCTTGTTCAATATGGAGTGAGGAGTGCCCGATAACGTGGAAAAGAGCGGGAGATCGCCATCGTATACGGCTCCGACATCTCCCTCGCGCCACGTCCCCACATCGAGCAAGTCTCTGTGGGGATCCAGGGGTTTAAATACCGTCCATATCGAGCAAGTCTCTATGGACATATGGTATTTAAACACCCTTTATTCTCTCTCTCTCGATATATTTATACCCCACATCGAGCAAGTCTCTGTGGGGGATTCAGGGGTTTAAATACTGTTCATATCGAGCAAGTCTCTATGGACATATGGTATTTAAACACCCTTTGTTCTCTCTCTCTCTGTATATTTATACCCCACATCGAGCAAGTCTCTGTGGGGGATTCAGGGGTTTAAATACTGTTCATATCGAGCAAGTCTCTATGGACATATGGTATTTAAACACCCTTTATTCTCTCTCTCTCGGTATATTTATACCCCACATCGAGCAAGTCTCTGTGGGGGATCCAGGGGTTTAAATACTGTCCATATCGAGCAAGTCTCTATGGACATATGGTGTTTAAACGCCCTTTGTTCTCTCTCTCTTGGTATATTTATACCCCACATCGAGCAAGTCTCCGTGGGGGATCCAGGGTGTTTATATGCATACGTTTCAACTAAAGTTTTGTCTCTGAAAATGAGTATATACTCGGAAGATAATTTCGCTAACACGGGCATGTTCCTGCCCATGATAAGCTACATACTCTTTTCAAAAAGACGACCCTATTCGTTTTTTAAACTTGGACTCATTCCGTTCAAAATAAACAAAGTAAAAAATGTTGTTTTGAAATTTCTTACAGATGCATATATTCTCGCCCATGCTATGAAATGGTATTCGGGTTGAAACAGGTGTTAATACGACATCTAAAGCTTTTAACTCGATGTAAATGTAACATCGGTTTCGATCGATGGAGACGGGGGTCCAGCACACGCCACCCCAATCGCCTGATGATTAAAAGGCACGGAATCAAAGAAGTTCAGATCAAAACACGGCGCACCCATCCGTTTCACGGATATATTCAAAAAATTCTTTCTCTGCATTGCGCAGACCCTTACTTCTGCCTGGCAGGCAGGCTGGCACGCCCCGCAACTCAAAGTCAAAAGATAAATGAATAAACATCCTTCAAATGAAGAAGGAAAGAAGAGGGAAAATTTTTCCGTGTCCACAGCCGCCTGAAGGGTGCTTATCATTACACCCGGGAGGAGGATTACCCAGCACATCTTCCAACTGACCCGGAATTATTCAACTTTATCCAGAACTTTATTCCTTCACATATGACTGCAAATGACCCTTGCCTGAGTGCAGAGAGGCGGTACCTGGAGTCGGCTATCCTGAAGTCCTGAGACAGTCTTCTTGGCACCTGTGCTTCTTCATACCCCCGTTTCCCTCTGGGATTTGCTGTTCAACAACGACTTCTTCCGATTGCCGACCTGGGTCCATTCAGCCATGATCTAAATAGCTATACCCGGTCAAGGAAGATCTCTCCAGCAGTTTGGAGCTTGAAGAATCGGCACCAAACAAAGCCAGAGACTGACGGTTTGCAGCTGATGCCTTGTGACACCAGGTACATATCCGGGGGTTATGACAATCGGTGTCTGCTGAACCGAATTGTTGACCTGACCAGTCCTAGTTGGTACGGGAGTTGGTCGGTCCTCCCTTCTCGTGTTTTCCATTTTGGTGCTACCGAGTGGCTGATGGGAATTCTTCATCACTACGGAAAGATTTTAAGATTGTCTGATATTTATGAAGCCGTTGAGGCGGCACTGTATGATTACCCATGCCACACAGGACTTCTTCAAGCACTAGTGGAGAGGTTCAATGCCCGGTGGAATACTTTTGGCACGGCTAAAGGCGAAACTTCTATTGACCTGTGGAGTTTCCATCGAATCTCTGGATTGCCGATATCCGGGGACTTTTATGAAGAGGTTGTTCTGGACGACTTGCATACTTATCGCAGCAATGGCGCCGGCCAGTACATTCTTCCATATAGCCTTCGTTTCCTCACAAAGGTATGGAGGGATTTAGCCCTGATTGGGAGGAAGGATGACCCGGACTCCCCTTTATCAAATTTAAGAGTAAGTCAAAATGCTTGGCTACGTTATTTTTATAACGGGCCATTCTGTTTCTTCGACAATTTTGCAACAGAAGGCCGCCGCCTGGAGGAATATAACCAATTGAATGTAAGAAAGCCTCATCATGGGAGGTATATCTTTGCCCCTAAGAACACAGGGTGGAACCCTCACCGGTTACCAGATCGCACTTACTTGGCTGCATATCTGGTATACTGGCTATCTTCCTTTGTCATTCCTTATGGTGAGGAGGAGTTAATTCGGCCAGGTTTAATTTATCCTGCCTGCCTTCTGGCAGAAGGCCATAAGCTTGCTATAGCTCCTGCTGCCCTTGCCAATATTTTCCATGGGTTGGGCTCATTGAGTTCCATTCAAGTCCTCGGGATAGAAAAACCCTGCTCCCCACTCACTATCTGAGTGCCTGGGCCGGCCTTCTGCTGCCTGGGCTTTGCCAAATTGTCGACTTGCCTCGGCCGACGGCTCCCTTGATTTTATTATTCAGAAACCGTCCCTGCGAGGATTTGGTGACCCAGCTAACAGGTGCTCGCTATAGTTTGTCTTTCCTCCCAAACGGCGAGCAGTACCTTCTTCAATTTGGCCTTATGTCCCGGGGGGTCCGACCTTATAGTGTTCAGACTTCCGATGGGGTCACCTACCATCTTCCTCATAGCAGGAGTTTCGGCCCACTTTTATATAAAGACTGGTTACTTTGTATTCGGCCGAGTGTGCTGGTATACCGCCGAGGATCAAGCCTTGTACTGGAGCCTTACTATCCCTCAAGGTTTGCCAGGAACTTTGGGTATGACCAGTCAGTTCCATCAAATGCAGAGTTTCCATTGGCTGTCCGCCTTTTCCACGATCATTGTCTTCATATGAATGCAGCAAGCTGGTGGAACTACTTCTGTCGCGAAGAAATGGATTCAACATGCATTTTTCCGTCACCTGAGGCGACCGGGCGCATAGATCTATTCTACGCCCGATGGTGGTTTGACAGAAGCAACATCTTTCGGCTTGTTCCTGCCAGGCTGAGGGAGTTTAAAGAATCCCGTTTAAAGAAAAAGGGTTTGCCCTTGATTCTAGTAAACGTGGAATTTCTTAAGGCACACTTCCGAGGACTAATGCGCTCGTATCTCAAGCGCTATAATTCCAGAACATCTCGGAAGAGCAAATCTGACTCCAGCCGGCAATATTATCAAGGGGAGATGCCGCTTCTGGAGCCCATTGAGCTTTTCGGAAAGAAGACCGTGGATATTCATGGTAGTCTCTCAGAGTATAATTGGTGGGCGGACTTATTGTCTGATCTCGGGCATTCCGCTGAGGTTGCATTATCTGTTCAACTTCCACCCGAATGCATTCGTCACTCAGGTTGGGTGCGCTGGGAGAGGCACCTCACTATTGCCATCGGCCATGCTGGGCCTCTGGAATTCTTACCCTGCCTTGAAAATGCCAGGACGCTTTATGATGTTCGCAACATCATGCAAAGAGTGGGCAAGGCTTGCAAAGCTGATTTTCTATGGCTAGTGCCTGGACCTCCATCTCAGTCAACAGGTGTTATATATTCTTTTTACTTCAAATCTCTCCTTCTATCTCTCTCTTTATATATATATATATATATATATTTTATTTTTTTTTAATTCTTCAGATACCCCGGCTCGGAGAATTGGTGGGAGGAGCAATGAGGGTTACTCCCTCCCTTCTCGAGGAGGTAGGGCTGACAAGAGTAAGGCAGTGGAATGTCTTCCCTTAAACGGTATATTCTTTTTCCTCTCCCTTTTTTTTTTTACTATCACGATCTTCCTCTCAATTCATTACCATCATTTTTTCTTCCTTTTCTTCTTTTTTTTTTTAGAGGAGGAAGACAACGCCCTTGATCTTTCAGATGAAGAGGGCTCTTTACCCGAAGGCTCTCCTCCTATTCACAGAGAAGAGTATGGGAGTACTTCGCAAGCATTTGCCGGTATTTTGCCGGAGAATGCATATCCTGAAGTTCCTCCCAATTTTGAATTTTCTGAAATAGCCGCAGGTGATAACAATCCAAGGTTCACATTTGCTGAACTGGGAGTTTCATCGGGGCAGTATTCTTCTGTTCCAAATGAGGTTTATATTCCATTGCCTGTAGAAGAACCTATTGTTGCAGCTGAGGCCCCTTTTGGTAAGCTCGTCTTCTCAAGCCATCATGTGTTTTTCCCTCCTCTTTTTTTATTCATATTTTCCTTTACCCTTGTTGTTCTTGGAAGGTCAAGAGCTTTACGAACAGCTTTTTGCGGCGGGGACAATAGACATGTCCCCGACACTAGCAGCCGACCCTTTTCTCTCACCTTGGGGAAATGCCGAGAATTCATTCTTCAGGCAACAAGCTCACTCTGCTTTCTAAGTGGATGGAGTGGCAAGCTATAGCGGAGAGTGTCCGGAGACAGATGAACCAATGAATTATAATGTTGATCCATCAGCTTCGCCACCAAGAAGTTTTGTCCCCCATCCTGTTGACTTCCCCTCTTCTTCCCAAGGATTTTATTCAGGGGATCGGGGCTTTGTCCAAGCGTCAAACCCTGGGACGGAGAATAGGGAAAGGAATCCGTCCCCAGGTGAGATGTTGATGGAGTTGAGATACTTTCTTTGATTTCCCACTGCTTGGTCTTTAGTGAATGCTCTTTATAATTGCTTGTTGTCATTCTGGCAGGCTTCGTAAATTCTCCAGCATTGGAGATTGGTGCCTTGTCCGAGCATAATATCACTTGGCCTACTGAAGCTCGGCCAGATTCGAGCTCTGATGATGAGGACAATAGTGTCTGGAACCACCTTGTTGGTAAAGTCCAGACGGTGGTAAATTCAGCAAATCCTCCGCCAATTGAAACCGTTAGGCGGGCATTGGAGAAGTATACCACCAAGGCCTTTAACTTGGGCGTCTCGCGCGAGCGCTGGATGAGCTTTGTCAAGAATATCTGGGACAAAGCGTACAGCCTTCATGTTGATGTAACTTGGGCCCCTTATCGTCAACGGCTTCAAGTCCTGGAAGGTGATATTTGCTCCTTGTCCAGTGATATTGATGAGAGTGACTCCCGGGTTGCTGACGTGCGCAAGCGTCGGAAGATGCGGGAGCTGAGAATGGCCACAAGAGGCGAGAATATTGCCCGGCTGGAACGCGAGCTTGGCAAAGAGAGATCTTCCCAAGCCCGAGATGCCAGGGATGAAGCTAAAGATTCTGAAGAGGAGGCTGTCCTCATCAGGGGTGGCGATGATTCTCGCCGATTTAGATCTCTTAAGGTTAAAGAGGCTGAACGGCTGAAGAGGAGGCAGCCTTCCTGTCTATGTTTTCCATCATAGTACCTGTATCTTGAACTTGTTATCTTAGTCCCCTTTTCTTCTTGTATATAGTATCTGTCACCTTCTTTGGACTTGTAATGGTGACTTAGACTTGTAGTTTTCATGAATGTACAAATGAAGGACAAAGAAATCCTCCTTTTCACTTTCATTTCCTTACCTCTTTTTTTCTTCTCTTTTTTTTTACCAGCTCCAGTGCCCTTTCGGGTTTTCACCGAAGCTGGCCCCCTTTAACTTTTTCCAACGCGTCTTTTTAGGTTTTCACGTTGAGGGGTTATCCATTTTTGCCTAAAGTGCCATTTCGGGTTTTCACCTCAGCCGGATTTTCTGATCTTTTTGCCCTCAAGTATACAACAAGTCATATACTTAAGTCCATCGGGGTATCTCTATTTTTAACCCCCTTCTTTTTTTTCTTTTTTTTTTGTTGGTACTTGACTGGTTTAAGTAGCTGAGAGTTTGATTGCGGAATGGATGGTTATCTGATTGTGGAATGAGTAGTGGTGTAGTTGCAGAATGAGTAGTGGTGTAGTTGCGGAATGGGTGAGTATGACGGTTTAAGGTTTAGGTATGATTTGGCTCTGGATCTGGTTGTAGAGTCTGGAATGGTGTTTATTGTTTGAATTTGGGATTTTGGGTCTGAATTTCTTCCATCCTTGATGGCTTAGTGTCGGGAGAAGGGATCTTCAATATAACATTGACGTAGCAAACTCATTGTTTTGCTTTCTTGTCGGGCTCGCATGTAGAGTGATTTATGATTCTATAGATACAAAATAAAGGATGATGAAAGTTCTCTTTTTTTTATTTTCCTTTCTTTTTCTTTTCTTTTTCACATTATCAATCCCAGCACCCTTTCGGGTTTTCACCAAGATTGGCCCCCTTTAGCTTTTTTCCAACGCGCCTTTTCAGGTTTTCACGTTGAGGGGTTATCCATTTTTGCCTGAAGCGCCCTCTCGGGTTTTCACCTCAGCTGGATTTTCTGACCTTCTTACCCTCGAGTATACAGGAAATTATATATTCGAGTCCATCGGGGTATCTCTATTTTTAACCCCTTTTGTTTTATTCCCCTTTCTTTTACTTCTTGGGAATTTATCTTTGGGATGGTTAAGTAGACTCTGATGTAGTTTATCGGTGGGACTCTTGGGTTTTGAACGGACTTTGATACGTCCTCTCGAGATCTGGATTTGATATAGCCTGCCTTTATGATTTGCCGGCTATGGTTTCGGGAGTTTGAATTTGACAAGCCTGTCTTTATAGTTTGATGGCTATGGCTTTGGAATTTGGATTTGACATAACCTACCTTTATGGTTTAATGGCCATGGTTTTGGAATTTAGATTTGACATAACCTACCTTTATGGTTCGATGGCTATGGTTTTGGTATGTGGATTTGACGTAGCCTACCTTTATGGTTTACTGGCTATGGTTTGGGAATTTTGGATTTGGCATAGCCTACCTTTTTGGTTTGCTGGCTATGGTTTTGGTATTTGGATTTGACGTAGCCTACCTTTATGGTTTACTGGCTATGGTTTGGGAATTTTGGATTTGGCATAGCCTACCTTTTTGGTTTGCTGGCTATATTTGAAAATTGATTTTGATGATGAGAGAGATATACAAAACAATCTCCTGATTTTCATTTTCCCATTTATTTCTTGGGTCTATACACGGAGCATCCCTAACTTTATGCTTCTATGGGAATTTGAAGGGTATTGAGGGTTTGGTTGACATGATGAGTAAACGGAAATTTGATTCCTTTGTCCCTGTCTATGGCAACATTCTGGTTACATATGATTCTTTTTGACTTCTCGCCTCTTTTGGGTGACTAGGTCTTGGTTGAGTGGTTAGCCAGGAATTCACTTTCTGGAGCATAGTACAGTTTCAAGTGCTTCCCATTGAGTGGAGGAAAGGGCACATCACCTTTGTGGTCCACGAGTGTGTATGCACCTCCCTCATATGCCAGAGTGACGATATATGGACCGAGCCAAACGGGTTGAAGTTTGCCACATGATTTTCCGGCCATTGCTTCTCTGCATTTGACCATGACAAGATCCCCTTGCTTAAAAGCTCTGGGTCTTGCTAATTTGTCGAATGCTCGAACCATTCTAGCCTGATATACTTGAAGAGACTTGTATGCCTCGAGGCGCCTTCCTTCTAGATTGGAGAGCTCCTCAAGTCTCCTTTCCATTTGATCTTGATCTTGATTTTGTAGTTCACCTTGGATTGCCACCCGATAGGATGCCATTTCAATTTCTATGGGAATCATGCCCTCAGCTCCATAGACTAAGGAGAAGGGTGAGCACCCGGTAGGGGTCTTGTATGTAGTTCGGTAAGCCCATAAAGCTTCGTGAACCTTTTCTCCCCACTCCCGCTTTCTATTGCCAACTATCTTGGCAAGTAGCTTGCAGAGAGTTTTGTTAAAGGCTTCTGCCAACCCATTAGCTTGTGGGTTGTATATTGAAGATGTCCTCCAGTTAATATGAAATTTTGCCGCCACGGAATATATTGTTTTGTTTCTAAACTGCGACCCATTATCAGATATAATTCTGTGAGGAGTACCAAATCTGTATATTATATTTTGCCTGACAAATTTGGCGACTAATTCTCCGGTTACCTCCCTTAATGGGATAGCTTCAGCCCATCGAGAGAAATAATCTGTAGCGGCCAATATAAACTTGTGGCCTTGGGACGAAGGCGGGAATGGTCCCACAATATCCATACCCCATTCAGCAAAGGGCCATGTTGGCGCTGTGGGATGTAGCATATTTGGTGATTTCCTTGGCACAAGACCAAATGCTTGACATTGATGACATGTACGGGCATATTGGATACAGTCCACGTACATAGTAGGCCAATAAAAGCCTTTTAACTTGATATTGATTTTCATCTTTTCTCCTGCCTGGTGTGCACCACACAGCCCGGAGTGAACTTCTTTCATGATGATTTTGGCCTCCTTGAGAGATAAACACCTGAGAAGGACTGACCCTTTCTTTTCATGGACCAACCTATATAGCTGACCTGCTACAATCTGATATGAGGTAGCCCTTCGCAGGAGTTGGACCTTTTGAGCTCGGTCAGAAGGTAGCCAGCCTTTTTTAATTTTGATGATCTGCTCACGCCAATCCTGAGGTTCATTTGTGACATCTTGCTCTGTAGTGTATACCTCTTCGATCATAATATCAGACTCAGCGTCGAAGACACTCGGCATGAGTCTTCTGTGACGGACCATTATGTACGCCTCTCCTTCAGGAGGCAATTTTATGGCGGAGGCCAATTTGGCCAAAGCATCTGCCTGGGAATTTTCATTTCTTGGTATATGGGATATATCGAAAAGGTTGAATTGTTCTTTAAGCTTCATGGCTATATTGTTGTATGGAAGTAGTTGTGGTTTACGGACTTCATACTGGCCCAATATTTGTCTGACGACCAGTTGTGAGTCCCCGTAAACTTGTATACCTTTGATCCCCATTTCGAGAGCTAATCGAAGTCCAATAACCAAGACTTCATATTCTGCTTCATTATTTGTAAGTTGCTTCATGAGAGCACATGAATTGTATAGGACTCCTCCATATGGGGTGATGAAGACAATTCCGGCTCCAGTGGAGACAGAGGCAGAACCATCTGTGTATTGAAGAATTCGAGAAGCCCCATCAAAATATAGTTCCCATGAAGGTAACTCAATTGTGGCAGCTTCTTCGGAATTTGGAGTTCTTTGAACTTGATCTTCTCTCTCATTAATAGGGGAGAGAGTTTCGTCTTCCGGAAGATCTTTAGACAGAGGGGAATCTTCTGTTATTGGATGAGCGGCTAAAAATTCAGCCAGACCCTGCCCTTTGATGGCTTTTTGTGGGATATATGTAATATCAAATTCCATAAGGAGCAGGGCCCATTTCCCGAGCTGTCCTGATAGTACGGGTTGCCTCAACAGGTATTTGAGTGGATCATACTTGGAGATGAGTTTAACTTCATGGGCCAGCAGATAATGCCTTAATTTCTTAACGGCAAATACCAGTGCTAGGCACACTTTCTCCATTGGAGCATAACGGAGCTCTGGCCCGATTAGCTTTCTGCTGAGATAATACAAAGGTTGTTCTTTGTCTTCTTCATTTGCTTGTGCCAATAGAGCCCCAAGGGAGACATCCATAGCTGCAATATAGAGTATAAGATGCTTTCCAGCGATAGGTGCCCCCAGCACCGGTGGAGTGAGAAGATATTCCTTGATTTGTTCAAAGGCAATTTGGCATTCTTGATCCCAGACGAAGGGTGCATCCTTCTTCATTAATTTGCCGAACGGCAAACATTTTCCTGAGAGATTGGAGATGAATCGCCTGATATAGGCCAATCTTCCTTGAAATGACCTTAGCTCTGTTAAATTTTGAGGAGGTGGCAATTGCTGGATTGCCTTGATTTTATCGGGGTCTATTTCTATGCCCCGATATTTGACGATGAATCCCAGAAATTTGCCGCTTGAAACCCCAAATGCACATTTCATAGGGTTCATTTTCAATTTGAATTGACGAAGTCTTCCAAAAACACGGTGGAGATCACATAGATGGTCCTCCTGTTTTTTGGTTTTGACGACTAAGTCATCAACATAGCATTCAACTATATCATGAATCATTTCATTAAATATCTTGGTCATGGCCCTTTGATATGTGGATCCTGCATTTTTCAAGCCAAAGGGCATCCTTTTATAGTTGAAGATACCTTTGGGCGACCTGAAAGCAGTATGATCTTTATCTTTAATTGCCATCCGGATTTGATTGTAGCCCGAAGACCCGTCCATAAATGACTAAGCTTCATGGCCGGTGGTCATATCCACCATTGTTTCAGTAATCGAAACTGGGAAATCATCTTTGGGACATGCTTTATTCAAGTCCCTGTAGTCAATACATATCCGGATTTGACCATTCTTCTTCTTCACAGGAACAATATTGGCGAGCCAGACTGGATATATGCAGGGCTCGATGAAGTCTACTTCAGAGAGCTTGTCGACTTCAGTATTCACTTTCAATTCCAGTTCATACCGCATACGCCTTTGAGTTTGCTTGATAGGCTTGGCTGTATGATGTATGGATAATTCATGCTCGGCAACTGATGGCTCTAGTCCCGGCATTTCCTTATAATTCCATGCAAAGCAATCTTGGAATTCCAGTTTACCAAGAAGGGCACTAATAAAAATAGGCCGGGGATCTTCTTGACTCCCGAGATTAAGTTCAATCAATTGATCAATAGTGGCTTGTCCGCCATCTTCAATTTCTTGCGGAGCCGGTTGCAGATCTATGAAGTCTTCTTCGTTATCAGAATTGGCGATGTAGACCTCATGGGTACTTATAGCTTCAGAATTTATAAATGAAGATTGCTTGTCAGATTCATCTGACGGTTCTTCACTTGATGATTTTTTTGTTGAAGAGAAGATAATATCTTGAGGATTGGAATTGGAGCATCCTCGGCTATTTTCTATGCTGCAGATTTCTGGCAATAGCCCGATAGTATTAACTGTATAAAAGGACTCGGCATCATACCCTAATCCTCTGGTATCTTTCCCGGAAAACGGAGATTGTCCTCGGACTTGAGAAGGTTTCCACAGATGCTTGAAGAAATTGCTTTGAGAAACATCTTGTGCCTGCGGGATGTTCTGCTTTTTGCACATCTCTTTAATTTTTTCTGGCATATCAGCCATTTCTTGTATCAGTTCAAGCTTGTTGTCGGGTCTGTCTTCCCAACCAAAATTATCCCTTGGACATATTTGAGGGATTGATTCTCCTTTATAGAAGAGAATTGGCTTTGCTGCCTTTCTTGCATTCCTTTTTCCTTCTTTTCCTTGATAAGTGACGACGAATGTTTTTAATCGCCGAACACTTTGTTCTTGCTTCAGAGAGTGGGTTTGCATGCAGCTGGGTGGTAAAGGAATACCCCCATTAATGACTTGACTTACATGATCAGCTTCATAACTGATATTTTGCCGTTCTGGGCGAATTTCTTTGCCTTGAGAATTCCCTGCAGATGATTTGGCAAAGCTTTTGTTTATCACAAAAAGTTCACCAGTTTCACTGTCTTCACTTGAGCATGTAATCTGCTTACCCTTCTCTTTAGACAGGGAGAAGGGTTGAGGATTTGGTCCTCCAAGATATAAGAGGGCATCAGTCAAGTTGCATTCATCCTCTCGAAAGGGGGCTTGATCAGCAAAAATTGTATACTGCTTCCCTTCTTTTACATATTTAATGCATTGATGGAGAGTTGATGGTATGACCCAATTTTCATGCAGCCAAGGTCTCCCAAGCAGAACTTTGTATGTTGTATTTGCATCAATAATGAAGAAGGTCACCCTGGTGACGAAATCCCCTAGAGCCAATTTGATGGTGACTCTTCCCATTGCTTTTTCTGAGTTTTGATTAAACCCGGTGATCTTCACATCTTATACCTTTTGCCAATAAGGCATGAGATAAAGAGATTCAAAGGTTTTATAGGGCATTAGATTGATAGATGCCCCCGGATCGATCAAAATCCGGTTTAATTGAATGCCATTGATCTTCCCCTTCATGTATAGAGGACGATTATGATATGGGGAAGATAATAACATATCTTCATCAGTGAAAGTAACATTTGCTGCCAGTGCTTCATATGCTTGTTCTTGAAAATTTTCCATATGAGCCTTATAAGCTTCTGGTTCTTGGAGTATTTTGACGAGAGTTTCTCTCAGGTCTTTGCTCCAAGCAAATGCTTCCTAGACCGTAATGTTGACGGGAAGTGACTGTAATTGCTGAAGAATCCTGTCATCAGCTTCGGAGCGTATCTGATCCAAATAGGAAGATTGCCTTGATGAGGATCCAGAAAGCTCTTTCGGCTTAATTTCTTTTGTGAGATAGGAGTCAATAGCTTCTCGTTAGGAAGAGGAGGAAGATTGTCTGGCTCATTTGACCAAGCATAAGGACTTGAGTTTTTATCTTCAGATTGAGAAACCATGTCGGGCAGTCCCTCTTCTTCATCTGAAGGATCAAAAATATAGGAATCTGCCCGAATTTGAGGCTCGGGCAAAGGCTTTGCTTCTTCACCATGAAAGAGTATGATTTTATCTGGATACTTGGTAGTGGAAGATGCCGGTTTTTGATGCTTACCACGACCCTTCTTAAGATGATGATTTGAATTACCTGGAGGCCGACGCTGGTATACAAGCGTGGTTGGCTTGCCTCTTGCTTGTGCAGCAGTATCAATTGTAGAGGTTTGCAATTCTTTTGGAGGAGGGATGAACACCATGTAGCAAGAGAATGAGCTGAACATGGAGTCCAACTGTTCCATAGTAATTTCAGTGCCTTCATTAAAGAGGCTCAAGCTAGGTGAGGGAGGAAGATCCCCCTCTTGTAATGCTTCATGCTGAACTTGCAATAACCAATTCCGAAGCCGCCTCTTTCGCTCGATTTCTTCCCAAGGGATATATTGGTCGAGCGTTGGTTTATCAGAGGGCTCGGAGGCTTCATATTCTTCCAGCTCATTAATCAACAGCTGGAGTCTTTGGACAGCCGTTAGCTGCTGAGGGGCTTCTGCTGTCGCAGCCTCCTCCATTTGTTTCTTCAATTTTCTTTTTTCATTTCTTTTTCTGTTTTTCTCTCTATTTCTCATTTGCAGAGCTTCTAGTGAATTCATCATTTCTTGTTCAGAAGATGGCTCAGGAATATTTTTTCTACTAGAATGACCTTTGACGATAGATTTGCTGGGTCTTCTAGAATTTCTTGATTTTCGAGGGCCAACAGTGACCCATTCAGCCTCTGAGGGTTGTGCCTGAAAGGTTGAGTTGATTGCTTCTTCAACAATTCCAGGAGGGAGTTGGTAATAATCATCTACAAACTCCTCAGCTTGCTGCGAGATTGGTTTCGCGACAGCTTCTCCTGATATTCCGTTTCTATATTGAAACAGGTCAATTCTGAATTGCTCAATGTCAGCCTTGCTTCTATGTTGTCCATAGCCCAGCTGACGATGATAATATTCACATAGATCTTGATATTGTGCTTGGAATTCTGGACTCGGATCATATGTTTGTGATGAGGGGGTTAGGAAATTTCCCTCCTGATCAATTACTCCCTCGCGGATCTTTGTTTCGATCCAATCATGGAGATCTGGACAATCCTTAGTAGAGTGTATGACTCTGGCATGATATTCACAGTAGAGATGTGACTCCCTTTCCCTTTCGGAAATGTAAGGCTCGGGGTCAAATACTTTTATCAATCCCCTGATATTAAGCTGATTGAATATGGATTGAGTATCCTTCAGAGCAAATGAGCATTGATGTAGAGGATGCCAATCATCATACCACCGGCTAGATAAATATGGATTTGCCATAGATGACTGCCCTTCTGATTCAGGAAGACCAGAGGATGATGCATTGATGACATTCACTGAATGAGATCCTGGATTGTCTGGTCCATTTGGTGGAGGCTGAATATGTGGTTGTGGAGGATTCACCAGGAAGTTACCCATATTGATTAGTCCTTGCTGGATCATTTCTTCCACTTATGCATTGAAGTTTGGACAATCTTCAATGACGTGGCCCAATAGTTGATGGTATGGGCAATAGTTGGGCCTTAATTCTTCCGGGACTAGGTAATCCATATATCCTGATCGCAGACAGAGCCGGAAGAGTGGCAATGTATGCTGCCGACGGAAAGAATATGGCCTCATCGACTCAACAGGATTCGGAGGATTTTCAGGAAGCCACTCGATTGGGTCTTGAAATGGCGACATAGGAGGAAACGCCGGATATATTGGTGGATAAGCATGACCAGTTTGTGGAAGGTAGGGTCCCTGAACAGGAACATCCTGGTGCCCCCCCATATTTTGCATAATTTGGATCAACTCTTGTTGTCCTTGTTGTAGTTGATGGAGTTGCCTTTGAACTCTTTGCATTGCCTTGTTTGTACCTTGACGTCTGGATCCTGGCGGAGAGCGGGCTCCAGAAGTATCTTGAGGTGGATTACATGAAGGTCCTGCCTCAGGATTATTTGAGCTTGTGGCGGGCTCAGCCGCGTGTATAACATTGACCGATTGTTCTGGCCAATCCCAAGTATGAGGTTGCGGGGGATCAACCAGACCATTCTGCATAGATATGCGGCCTTCTTGAATTATTTTCTGAGCTTCATTCTTGAAGACATAACAATCTTCAATTGCATGCCCTACCTTACGGTGATATGGGCAATAATTTGGTTGATTGACCTTGCTGATATCTG
Organism: Colocasia esculenta; assembly: GCA_014218235.1. Classification (NCBI taxonomy): domain Eukaryota; kingdom Viridiplantae; phylum Streptophyta; class Magnoliopsida; order Alismatales; family Araceae; genus Colocasia; species Colocasia esculenta. The sequence continues at coordinate 25,606,243 of CM024759.1, forward strand.
CTGGCTTCTTTGGTGTTGGTAATAATATTAACTGGTTATCCAGACAGAGATCAAATAGCTTTCTGGTATGCTCCTTTCTGAAAGAATAGGGAGCCTTCATATGCTCAGCGAGTGTAGGCAGAGGCACTTTTGGCTCTGCTTTTTTCTTTGAGGAAGTGGGGATTGCTGCCCCCTTTGCTTCACTGCCAGGCAAGAAGTCGACAGCATTAACCTTTTTTGCCGGCGGATTGCGCTCCTTAGGGAGCTTACCCCTATAAGGCGCATGAGCCGTTTGTTCGGCCAAGAATACCTCGATCTCCGCAACGGCAGAATTTAACTGATCAAAGCTTTTAATATTTGCTGCCAAGAGCTTCTCTTTAATTGATGCAATGAGGCCTCTTCGGCAGATGGTTACTGCATCCTGTTGCACGGGAGGATTATCACACCCCATGCTGAGCTCTCTCCATCTTCGGATGAAGTCAATTGCTGATTCCTCCTTCTTTTGCTTAAGGGAGCATAACTCGGCGAGAGAGATTTTTCTTTCAGCCGTTTGAAAACGGTCATAAAATTTCTTTTGCATATCAGCCCAGTCAGTCACTGAACCGGACCTAAGCTTTGAATACCATTGGAAAGCGACTCCCGTTAAAGAAGTTGCGAAATATCTGAGGAGATATGATTCATCAGATGCAAGATCGCCCATGGCAATTGTATAATGTGCGACATACTCTTGCGGCGCCCCACACCCATCATATTTGGGCAATTTGGGGACCTTGGGAGATGCCTCGGGCAACTTCTTGAATTGATGAAATACCGGGAACGGGACAGAATATATGCCCGTAGAATGAATACCTTCGCCTTGCTGGGCGAACATATCCTCGACCATCTTCTTTATTTCATGCCGTTGTATGGCAGTATTTTGAAATGCGTCCATTTGAGGAGGCATAATATTAGCTGGGTCATTGATATCCGGACCCGTAGCCTGAGAGAGAAGACCAGTTGAAGAAGTTGTTGGATTATTCAGGGAAATAAACCCATCCGGATGCTGGCTTTGTTGGTGTCGAAGAGAGTCCGGCTCTATGGATTGCCGATGACCTGTTGTTGCCAAGTGCCTCATTTTATTGAGAAGTGAGGTCATTTCAGACCGCCACTGCTGTATAACTTCATATTTATCGTCATCTGACATAGCTTGAAAATTTTCCTTTGTTGGCAAGTCAATGACGGGATGCCCAGCAGAGGCAGAAGGTCCACTTTCCTCGAGTTGAATATTTGTTTCTTCAAAGAAGGGAATTTGGGAACCTTCATATTGAGTGTCGACTGGCGGAGGAACTTGGCTAGATGTGCCAACTTGCCCACCGAGCTGACGAGCTCTCCTGGCAAATTGCCGAGTATTGGGGTGGGTAACCCCTGTGGAAATATTAGGAGTGGCTTCTGCGATTTGTTCCGCAACTTCGCCGGACTCCATTCCAGTAGCATAATAGGAGAATATTATAAGCCTGGGTTTTTCCTGAGCCGCCCAAGTAACACGTCGTCTTTTTGACGAACGAGCAGGGGTGCTGGGAGTTGCCCTTAGCTTATCAAATATCGGAATTCGCGATATACGGTCAAAAACCGATATGCGAGCCTTGGACTGTTGAGTTGAAGTCTGTTTATCTACCTGGGTATTTTCCGGGCCTTGAAAGATGTAGTTTGATTTTCTATACATGCCTTTCCTCTTCCGTCCTCTGGAGTGTTCCAACCCAGCATCTTGGAGAGGATTATTGTTGACATTCTTCTTTCTCCAAACCGCCTTGGATATATTTGCTTGATCTTCAAACTTCTGAGTTTCCTTTTTGGGAACCTAGATTTTCTTCAGCTTGGTAAAACGCCGCGTCTTTTGTTTGGCGCCGGCTTCTACCATAGAGTCTTCATGCTTCCCCCGGAACCACCGTAGAGCTGAGAAGCGGTTTGAGGTTGGAATATTTGGAACATACCTATCACGAGGAGTGGTAGGTGGAGTACCATCAAGGCGCACTCGCACATTCCCGATCATAACGGACTTGCCAGATCTAGAGGTGGCAGCTGGCGGCCTTTTGTTATTGCGGCGCTTATATTCCCCCTGCTGTGAGGGAATGGGAGCCACAATAGTAGAAGAGATCATATGGACCGTATAGGTCCGAACTTGAGTTGAGTGGGGTTTGCCCCCTTTGACAACATCATTCTTCACGGGCATTTGGGTGCCCTTATTGATAGTAGCAGAACGAGCTTTGACACGTCCATTGTTGTTGCAATTCTTCTTTGTTGATTTGTGAATAGGGAATCCTTCAGTGACATCTTCCTCTCGGTGAGCCGGAACGACTCCCAAGAAGAAAGGGGATCCGATGACTGGGGGAAAATCTCCAAATACAATCGGAGTCGCCAGATATCCGAACTTGGCGTGGTTGTTGACGACGAGCGGTCCATAGGTGACAGCCATCTTTATGATTTGGTCTGCTCCTTGTACCTTCAAAAAAAGACATCAACATTAGGACTCCTTTTTTTTACTCATACATGCCTCATCCTTTTGCTATGAATGGTGAGAAGAGGTCCCACCGGGCGTGCCAATTGTGGACACGGGATTTTTCTATGGCTTAATTTTGTTCGTTCGTTTTTATTTCCTTTTTGGTTCATGGTATTCATTCATTTTACATATTTCGAATTTTGGTATTTGCGGGGCGTGCCAATCTGTCTGGTAGACAAAAAACAAAGAAGGAGTCCGCGCAATGCGGAGGAAAGGTTTTGACGTCCTTGAAGTGGACAAATGGGGTGTCTGTAAAACAGACAATGAAAGGTGTCCGGGAAACGGACGGGTGCGCCGTAATTTATCTGAACTTCTTGAGTCTCGTATCTATACTCATCAGATGATTGGAGTAGCATGTGCTGGACCTCTGTCTCCATCGATCGAAATCGATGTTACATTTACATCAAGTTAAAATCTTTGGTGTTATTTGGCACCGGTCTTAACTCGAATACCATTCATAGCAAGGATGAGAACATATATGTGTAAAGAATTTAGAAAGTCCTAACATGATGTTTTTTCTTCCTATTGAAAATGCACTTTATTCCTTTAAGAAATATTCGAATTTGTTTCATTTTGAATAGTATGAAATGGTGTGACTGCCCATTTTCTTTGGACGTAAAATATGATTTTGAAAATGGTACGGGTATATATTCATGAATCCGCTTGAGATTTGAACTGTATGATTTGAACTTTGTTTGGAATGGGTATACACCTGTAGGTTATTTTTGGGTTTTATGTGTATTGAAAACCTGGGCAGTACTTCCATGCATTTGCAGATCCTTTTTTTTTTTTTAAATATCATCTTAAATGGAATCTCCGTTTAAACAGAGTTTCTGTCAATGAATTGAAATCTCATGGTTATACAGCAGTGTTTTTTGACAGAATTCTACTTGGACAAAGTTTTCCAAAGAATACATACGCATCTAAGCATATATTCGTAGTTATATGAATATGTTTCTTTTGAGTAAAGATCCTACTCAAATGGGAATCTTGCTAAAGAACATATATGCATAAATGCAAAATTCCCATTGCCTTATGGATATGCTTCCAAGCTATTTCCCCGCTGAGGCAGGAGCTCCCCAGAGTTTCCTCTGGAAAAGGAATTTCTGTCCAGGCAGAACTTCCTTTAAAAAGCATATACATATGAATGTGAATTTGCGAACATGCAAGTACGTTCTTGAGCAGAATCTCCACTTGGGTAGAGTCTCCACTAAGAAACATATGCATATAAAAACGAGTTTATGGTTACATGAATACATTTTTTTAGAAGGAACTTTGACATGGGCAGAGTTTCCTTCCAAGAAACATATATGTATAAGCACAAATTTGAGTTTTATAGATATGTTCTTAGGCAGAATCTCTACCTGAGCAGAGTTTCTTTTAAGAAACATATCCATGAAAACACAAATTTGTGTATATACGAATATGTTCTCGGACAGAATCTCCGCTTGGGCAGAGTTTCCCCTAAAAAACATATGCATATAAGCACAAACACACCATCCCAGAGACTTAGAACTCGATGGGAGGTGGCGTATATGCATATGGATGCGTAGCATTCAGAGCACGAATTTACAAAGGTATTTAAACACCATGTGTCCAAAGGTGGACGATATTTAAAACCTATAGCCCATGTGGGCCGGTGCCGTTATTACGGACTTATGGCGATGAAGCTCGCAGATATCGTACGAGGATGATCCCTGGATTTGATACCTTCACCCACAAGAAAGGAGATTGGGGATGAGACGAAGAATTTGGGATTTTCTATTTCTTGAAATTTCAGGAAAGGGGGGGACAACAATGGGGCCTTCTTCTCTTCTCCTCCTCCTCTCTTCTTTGAGGGGATGGGGGTGCCTTTTATAGAGGAAGGCCCCCCCTTACAATGGTGGATGGGGACCCCTAACCGATAGGAGTCCCATCGGTTAGAGGGAAAATTCCCTCTAACCGATGGGTTCCATCGGTGAGAGGGTTAATTCCCTCTAACCGATGGGACTTCCATCGGTTAGAGGGTTAAGGCCCTAACCGATGGGAGTCCCATCTGTTAAGGGCCATCCCCTTAACCGATGGAAGTTCCACCGGTTAGAGGGGGAATCCCCCCTAACCGATGGAGGTTCCATCGGTTAGAAGGGGGAATCCCCCCTAACCGGTTCTAACCGATGGAACCCTCATCGGTTAGAAGGGGGATCTCCCCTAACCGATGACAGTCCCATCGGTTAGGGGACCCTTCTCCCCTAACCGATGGGAGTTCCATCGGTTAGAGGGGAGTTCCCCTCTAACCGATGGAAGTTCCATCGGTTGGAGGGGTTTGCCCCTCCAACCGATGGAAGCTCCATCGGTTAAGGGGAAAAGTCCCCTTAACCGATGACAGCCCCATCGGTTAGGGGGAAAAAATCCCCTAACCGATGATGCCTTCATCGGTTTAAGGGAGGGGGAAATTTCTATAAATAGGCCTTCCCCCTCAACATTTTAAAGGGGTCTTGCCATTTTGCCATTCTGAAAATTTACGCCTTCTTGGAGCTTTCCTGGGCGGAGAATTGCAAGTCTTTGAAGCCTTCGTGGCGGACTTGTTCCTGTATTTACTCCTCACATTTGGTCTTATAAACCTTGTGATGCCGGAATTTTTCCGTACCGTATTTTATACAGAGATTTATTCTCCTCGGCATCTCCACTTACTTGGGGTGCTTAACATCACTTGATAGCTCGAACGCCTTTTAACAAGAAGCTTGAATTAAGTTATGACTTTAAGTAACCTTGGGGTTACCCTAATCATAACCATCTTGTCCCCCTAATCAGGCCGTTAAACCGGTTAGGTGAGGTCAACATTTTACCGGTAGTTACCAATTCCCGGTTAGGTAGCCATCCTCCTTACATCGGGCTAACTAACTGATTAGTTGCCTACATGTGACTGCCACCTACTTGGCTTGTTGGACCACTATATAAGGGAGCATTGGTACTCCTCTTAACAAGCATCCAACATATACACACTGGCGAGCCACAAAAGTCTAGGAATAAACCTCGGCCTCCCCACCCGAACACCTGAGATAAACGGGTTCGAGTCCGCGTGTCAACCCGGAACGATCCGGAGTATGACATTCGAAAGGCTCGCCAACAGCGGAAATACGCACCCCAGATAGCCGAAACTCGATGTCCGGACTCGCGTTCAAGATCGCGCACGACTCGGATGGGTCCGGAAAGGTCAAATGCACGTGCCCTCCGAAAATGGGGTCAAACGCACGTGAAATAGGCAAAGGCGCACGTCGAATGCACGTGGGTGCGCGTGTGTACGTGCGCTGCACGTGCCGTCAACAGACAAACCCGGAAATCCCAGAGCTCCCGTGGGAAATGGCCAAGGGAGGGGGAGGCCCACCCCCTTTTATAGGCGGGCCAGGCGCGCGGCCTGCGGGGTGTACCCCCCGACCAGACCAAGCGGGGTGCACCCCTGCCAGACCAGGCGGGGTGCACCCCCGCCGGACCAGCGGGGTGCACCCCCGCCAGACCAGGCGGGGTGCACCCCCGCCGGACCAGCAGGGTGCACCCCCGTCGGACCAGGCAGGGTGAACCCCCGCCGGACCAGGGGCCAGGTTCGACTCCCCCTGGCCCTGGTCTGGCAGGCCTCCCCCTGGTCTGGCGGGCCTCCTCCTTGGTCTGGCGAGCCTCCTGTGCGTGGGACCCACTGGTCCGGCGCCTATGATGGTCCGGCGCCCGTGCGTTCTCACCCCCTCCGAACCATGTACCCCCGCCGAACCACCTTCCGCAAACCCCTATAAATACCGGGGTAGGGGCACAAAGACGCCCCGGGTTTCTTTCTTTCCCCATGCTGGCGAGACGCTCTCGCGTCCCGGCGAAACTTGAGGCTGTCTGGCGCTCGAGAATTCTCTCGCGCAGACCCTTGTTCTCGCTCCCGCTCTGGCAAGACGATGGGCAGACTCTCCGCTGGGAGGTGAAGTCCCCCTTATGTGGGAGGGAGACATGTTTGTCCCTCATATGAAGACCCCGTGTGGGCCCCAATGTGTAGAAAATTACACGAAGACCCTTGGGGAGAAAAAGTTTATGTATGTGTACGTCAAAAGTACACATATACTCCCGTTATCCAGAAATTTACAGGAATGTCCCTGCTTCTGAGAAAAATGCAGAAATGTCCCCATGAAGTATAAAATTATAGAAATGTCCCCATGAAGGATAAAATTGCAGAAATGTCCCCATGAAGGATAAAATTGCAAAAGTATCCTTGCTGCCCGGAAAATTGCGGATACGTCCTTGCGGCGCGGAGGATGGCAAAGATAGCCTGACGGTTCGCACCTCTTGTCCAACCCGGTGGAGCGGGACCCACGTCGCTTCTATGAAGTGGCGTGCGCTCTCCTGGGTGTGACTTGAAGTCGGACTCGAGGGGAGTTCTCGGGAAATGTCACCAAATGACAGGAATGTCCCCTGAAGCCAGAAAACGGCCGGGATGTCCAAGAAAGCCAGAACATGCCAGGGATGTCCCGTAAGGCCAGAAAACGGCCGGGATGTCCAAGAAAGCCAGAACATGCCAGGGATGTCCCGTAAGGCCAGAAAACGGCCGGGATGTCCGAGAAAGCCACCAAATGACAGGAATGTCCCATAAAGCCAGAAAACGGTCGGGATATCGAAAAAGAGGTTGAAGACTCGCACAAGAAAACAAGAAACGCGTTCCTGGGAAGAAAACCCACCCAAGACTCTCGCTCTCGCGCTTGAGTTCCCCGAGCGTCGAGGATTCTCTCCGCTTTCCGTGGGCGTGCTTCGGGCCTCTCTGCTCTGTTCGTATTGCTGGGAGGAAAGCTTCTGCTGATCACTCTACAGGTCATCATATAAGACCCAACATCCAGTATTGTTGTTGCATGAGTCCTCCGGTGTCATGAAATGGCACACGTTGGGGCGTATTGTTCGACGGAGGCATCAGCACCCCATTGTCAACGGAAATGCAAACATGATAACGTGTAAAGGTCCGACGGAGGCATAAACACCGTCATCGACATGAATGAAATGACATGCTTTGTAAACGCCCGACGGAGGCACATATACCTCGTTGTGAGCGTAAATGAAATGACATGTTGTAAAAGTCCGACGGTGACACAAACACCCCGTCGTCGACGTGAACGTAATCGTGACATGTTGTATACGCTCGACGGAGGCACAAACACCCCGTCGCGAGTGCAAATGTACATGGCATGTATTGTAAACGCCTAATGGAGATACAAAAATCCCATTAAAGGCGTCGATGTGAATGTCATGAATGTACTTGAGCAACTTGTGGAAATTTACTTGTCGTCTATTTCCTTTAAATTTCGGCATAAGTCTTTTAACAAACATATCGCATCGAAGGTGTTCGAGTTTTTACTCGATGTAAATAAAACACCGACTCCGGTCGGTGGGGAACGGTCCAGTACACGACCACTCTAATCGTTTGAAAAATACGGATGCACGCGGAAAAAAAAAATGAAATGAAATATTCGAGGGCATTAAGGTTTACACCCAATGCACCTCACAAAAAAAATATATATATTTGTCTGGCACGCCCCTAAAAAAAGAAAATCCTCCTCTTGAAAGAGAGAGGAAAAGAACACGCCAAGCTTGGGACATATATGAAAGGAATAGAAAGAAGAGGAAATTTTCGCATTCCACAATCTGGCACGCCTGGTGGGACTGTTCCTGCCTTCCATGCATACGTAAAAAGACCTTATGCCGATATGGGATACAAGATGACTGATTTCCACATCGCAGGTACAAGGAGCAAACACCGACGTCAAAAGCCCGTCCCCACCTGCAAGCTCAAGTCGACTCCAGGGCCGCCATCACTTACGGTCCATTGGTCGTCGCCTGCCACGCGAAATGTGGCTACCTCACCGTTCCGCTCGTGTTCGGTGATTTCCCTGCCATAGTGGGATCCCCCTACTTCCTAGGGGTGGTTCCCGTCGTCCAAGCCACTCCCAGGGCGGTGCCGAAAGCTACTACAACCAGGGGCACCAGGTCCCGCCCAAGTCAAGGCCGAGTCTTCTCGGTAAACACAATCTCTTGCGTCGCAGTCCCTAGAAAACGGGGACAGCGCCAAGGACGTAGGGGCAGTAAGCTTCGCGCGGTCGTCTCCAACTCCGGCAAAACTGTACTTGTCGGGGACATGCGCGTCCGGCTCGATGGAGGCGAGCCGATCCTGCCACGGGACAGAAGCGTCCCCACGGTGGTAACCTCCAACAAATTCTCTCCCCTCCAAGGGATGCGCCAAGAAAATCAGGACTCCCCAAAAGGAGCCCGACAGGGGCAGGCGTCAAGCTCAGTGCCCCAACGGCCTCGCAAAATGAGGCAAATGTGGGTAATCAAGCAGGAAGCCCGCCGGATCAAGCAAGCCAGAGCAGGCCAACCCACTGAAGGCCCCGAAGAGGCAGTGCCATAGCGAGAAAAAGTTCAGGACCCCGAACCTCCTCGCCCTCGCGGACAGAAAAGGAGGGGCATCTATCGGAAGCCCAACTTCGTCTCTGCCCAAGCAGAACCTGCTGAAGGAGGAGACGCGAGTCACGCTGAAGCTCCCGCACCAAGGGTCTCAGTCCTTGAAAGGCTGAGCACCTCAGTCTTCAACCGGCTGGGGGCAGTACTCCATCCAAATACCCAAAGGCCCAAGAAGCGAAGGGTGCAGCAGACGTCTGAAGAAGGTGGAGGGATGAAAATCTTCACCTGTTACGCATCCGGAAGGGAAGCGGCTGGGCCATCTGGCATCCCTCCTGGTATGGCCAGGGTAGATGAACTCGGCCAGGAGGGCGAAGCTGTCGTCCGATATGCCCGAAATCCTGCCAGGAGGCCTCCTCAAGCTCAACAAGGCAATCAAGTTGGACCCTCGAACCAGGGGCAAGCTCTTGAGCCTCCGCTCGAGCATGATCAAAGACCCCTTTCGGGACAAGTCCAGCGAGACCTCGAAGGAGGGGAAGAAGACGAAGTCGCGAGTCTCCATCTCGGAGATCAACAACTTCCAGCTGACGGAGAGCAAGCCGAAGTATTCCTCATGCCGCCGACTAGAGCTGCCTTCCTGGCAATGACAGACGACGATAAGTACGCGTTTATACAACGCTGGCAGGCTGAAATGGCCAACCTCCTGACGGAGCGAGGGCAGCCGGCAGGGGCAATTGCGCCACGCCGCCAAGTGCCGACGGCAAACCAAAATGCTCGGAGGAGACATTAACAAGGCGACATGCCCGATGTAAACCTGCACACGACTGTGGCCAACGACTATACCGTTGACCTAGCTCAACAGCAATGCAGGGGCATAAACTCCCATGCCTCCGTGGCTGAAGATATCGTAGCCCAGCGGCGAATGATCGAAAAGATCGTGGATGACCGCTTCGCTCAACGAGGTGAGGGAACTGCCACTGTAGATCTCTACAGTGTGCCATATCCCGTCCACCATCAATTCAAGAAGCTGCCACCGGACTGCCCCAAGGCGCCAAAGTTACAAAAGTTCGATGAACAGGGCTCGCCAAATGAGCACCTGGCCTACTATATAATGGCCATGGGAGAGTTGGCATTCGACGAATCCTATCTCCTCTGTTACTTCACAACGTCCTTGACGGGCACCGCCTTCCAGTGGTATTCCAGGCTAAGGCCCAATTCCATTGTCGAATGGGCCGATCTTCAAAAGAAATTCATCGACCGCTTCCAGACGGCCGAAAGAAAGGTGTCGCTTGCAGAGCTGTGCTCCCTCAAGCAAAAGAATGGAGAAACGACACTCGACTTCATCAAGCGGTGGCGTGACTTCAGCATGAGGTGCGACAACCCCCCGACGCAAGAGGATGCCATAACCATCTGTCGGCGTGGCCTGGCGGCTCAAATAAGTGAAAAGCTGCTGGTAACAAACATCAAAGGCTTCGACCAGCTTAATTCGGTCATGACGGAGATCGAAATGTTCTTCGCAGACAACCCAGTGCAAGCTCCCTCGAAAAGCAAGCCGAGCATGGAGCGTGCCGCTAGCAAAGAAGCCAATGTTGTGGACTTCGCCCCGCAAAGTAACAGGAAGAGGATCGCGGCCTCTGGCGCTCCAAGTAAGAAGGCAGAAGAAAGACCGCCTCCAACTTCACTGCCACAGCGTATGAGCACGCCGTATTCCTTCAAAAAGGACCATACGAAGATGCTCTTCAAGCTATGAATGAAGAATGACTTGATTAAACTTCCGAGACTGAGAAGACCAAGTGAAGCAGATAAAGTGGATGAGCCGAATTACTGTCTCTACCACCGTATGCTGGGGCACCCCTTCGAAGACTGCTATGTCTTCAAAAATGAAGTACAGAAGCTGATCCAGAGTCGCCTCATTACGATGCATGATCATTTGGTTGACCCTCCACAGCCCCATACTTGGGATCAGTCAAATCAATCGGCCAATGTCATTCATGTCAACACGCCGGCTCCCGAGCCAGAGGATCCCGAGGCAAATCATTGGCACGCTCAGTCCACAAATGGACGGGAAAGTGGTCATCCCTCCGCCTCGGAGCACAGAACATGGTCGGAGACAGTGCAAAACCTGGAAAGACAGGTTCAATTGCTGCGGCACGGTCAGTGCCAAACGCTGACGTACCTGAGGGGCATGCAAGAAAGCCTGGCTGCCCTCCAGCAAGGACTCCAGGTGCCTGCAGACACATCGGCGCCCCGAACTCGCCCTCCTTGCGGGGGATGGATCTCGGAGGAGACTTCAAACCCGTCCGATGATGAAATCACCGGGAGACTATATTCTTTCCCGCGCCATCGGACACTGGCTCTCTACCTCACCTGCCTGCGAGCAGGGCTATTGGGCTGCCAACCTCCAACAAGCATCCCACCGAACTATTGCATATATCATCAAGACGCGGGACATGCTTTAGAGGACTACTATGTCTTAAAAGACAAGGTTGAAGTATGGGTCAACCAAGGGATCATCGACCTGGGCAACGCTCGCGTCGACCCGCCGCAGCCTCACATTCGCGAATGGACAGACCATTCAGCCGACGTTGTCACGCATACAGTCAACGTCATCGACCCGCCGGAGATCTACACACCAGTGGCTTTCACCTTCCCGGACCCAGATATGACAGAAGCCGGCTCCTCTGGCGAAGCCCCCACCTGGTGGTATCCAGGATGGCGAATTTCCCATCAAAGTTGCTTGTCAACCGGAAATATTAGGGAGATCTTCGACAAGCTTCTGCAGCAAGGTGTAGTGATGGCGCACATGCCGCCACCGACATATACTGAAAGGGAGTTAAACCACCCCATGTACTGTCGATATCACGCCATGTTGTTGCACCCTACGGACGAGTGCCTTGATGTCCGGGACTAGATCGAGTCCCTGATTCAGAAGGGGAGGATCGACCCGGAAGGCAATTCCATGGTCTTGATGAGAGCCAGGGAAGCAGCCCAGCGGGAATTTGAGGAAAGCGACTACATGCGCTTCAAGAACCTCAAAGCCCCTGAAGCTGATGAACAAGGATGGCTCATACCGCCGATGCGGTCCACAGCCAACACTGAAGACGCGAGCCTGGGGCAGCACTTCGGGAATATATCCCTGAAGGAGGAGCCCATCTCAATATACAATCAAGAGGATCCAGAAATGATGGGAGCCGACTCCTCTGACGAGGCCCCTGCCCTGTGGTATCCCGGGTGGCGAACTTCTCGTAAGAATCCTTTCGCGACCGCGAAGGCCGGAGTGATCTTTGAAAAACTCCTGCAGCAAGGCTGTGTAAAGGCGCATAAGCCACCACCGACATACACGGAGAGGGAAATAAACCACCTCATGTATTGCAAGTACCATGCCATGCTGTTGCATCCTACGGACATGTGCCCGATTGTCCGAGACTGGGTCAAATCCCTCATCCAGAAGGGAAAGATCGACTCGGAAGGCAATCCAACAATCCAGTCCGAGGCCAGGGAAGAAGCCCAGCAGCAACCTCCTCGGTGAAAAAAGGGGTCTCGACGACATCAAGTCTCCCCTCCCCGTGAACAAACTCCCGAAGATAGGTACTTCGAAAATTTGCCTCCGCAAATACTCAAGCGGCAAGATAAAGACCGCAGAGGTAAGAAGCTGATGATGGAGCCGGCCGCCCGAGAGACAAGCCCCTACTAGGCTGAATTCCAAGAATTGCCGCTCGAAATAATCGAGCAGGCAATCGATTCTACTTTCCAGCATCAGCAAGATGAAGCTGGCTGGACCACCGTGGCCTCCAAAATGCGCCTCCCACTGGCGTTCCCTAAAGGGGAGGGTCGCACAGCCGCCCCAGCCGAGAGGATGCCTCTTGGGCAGTCAAACAAGCAAAGGAGCTCACGCCGCTTGAAATGGCGCGGGCGCTGAAACAAGAGAAGAACAGGCAAAAGAACATGAAAAGACGCCTGAAGAAGCAAGCTGAGCAAGCAGCGGCCATGGCGGCCCCGGCAGAGCTGACTCCGCTCCAGAAGCTGCAAAGGCTTATTGATGAATTGGAGGAATATATCCCCTCTGAGCCCACCTGGGGAGTCCCTCTGGACAGATACATCCCGTGGGAAGAAATGGAGCGCAAAACAAGGCTTAAAGCTAGCTCCACCAAATGTTGCAAAGGGCTCAAGAAGGCGAGAAGTTGCCTCTGCCCGAAGAACTGGTCATCTTCTATAAGGAGGATGAAATCACTATCGAGAAGTTGGAAGAAATACTGAAGGATTTCTCGTGCAACATGGTGTCAATACCACCGCCTGCAAGCTTGCAGTTGCCGGCTGACACGCCCCTTGTGGCAATATATCGATGCCGCAACCGAGGCAGAGGGAAAGGCCGTGGACGAGGAAAGAAGTTCACCCTATCTCTCGGTGAAAAGCCCAGCTCGCTCGACCTCGACAAAGCTATCATCTTCCGGGGAGAAGAGCCCCAGCCTGTCCCTGAAGTGGAGGTACGGGTCAACTCCTTCGTCTTCGACCCGTCTGACGAGGAAGAAGAAGAGCAGGAGGAGATCACAAGCGAACTCCCTTGTCGAAAGGCCATTGGGCCGGCCGACCGACCCACTTCATCCAAGGGCGGACAAGACGAAGGTCTCGCCCCAGAGGAGGGTCTCTTGACCCCTTTGTTTGGAGAAGAGTCAAACGAACAACCAGGGACAAGACGGACCAACCAATTTGGGCAACCGATAAAAGCTTTGGCGGATATTGTCCCACAATTGGAGCAACTCCGTGCCCGGGCCGACCGCAAAATCATACAGCACATGAAGTGGTTCCCGACTAACGTCACCATATAGGACGCTATTGTCTGGAGCAAAGAGTTAAGAGCGGCTCTCATCAAAATATTGAAAGAGCCCGAGGTCTACGAAAATGATGTGACCGAACTCCAAGCTCAAGCCCTGGAAGCGCTGGCAGCGGAGGTGACATTCTCTGACAAAGATATGTTGTTGCCTACGCTGTACCACAATCGCCCGTTGTACATGCAAGGAAAGGTCAATGGGTACGAGATCAACTGAATCTTGGTTGACCCTGGGCATCAATCAATATCATGCCCCTCAAGACTTTCAAGTCTCTGTACCTCACGCCCTACTTGTAAAGGGTAAATGATGTTAGAATCGCCGGGTTCAATCAGAACTTCGGAAACGCCTTGGGAAAGGTGGAGGTGCAGTTGGCCATGGACGGCCTTACCACCAAGGTCGTGTTCTACATCATAAATGCAAACACGTCCTACAAGGCTCTCTTGGGAAGACCCTGGCTGCATGAAAATCGGGTCATCCCCTCAACTCTTCACCAATGCATAAAATATGTCAAGGAAGGAGAGCAACATACAGTCTTCTGTTGACACGGGATTGATATCACTTTGACATATCATTCATTTGGTTTTGAATTGCTCATTTCGTTTTATCTGATTCATGTATTCATTTCATTTGGGTATTCATTTATTTCACGTGCTTTGATTCGTGTATCATGATTTGCGGGGCGTGCCAGTCTGTCTAACGGACAGAAGAAAGAATCCGCGCAATGCGGAGAAGGTATTTTTGGGTGTCCATGGAACGGACGGGTGTGGTGTCCGTGAACGGACGAGTATGGTGTTCATGAAATGGACGGGGATGCCCCTGTGACGGGCGACTAGGGTGCGCCGTTTTTTATCTGAACTCCTTGAGTCCCGTATCCATACTCATCAGGTGATTGGAGTAGCATGTGCTGGACCTCTGTCTCCATCGACCGGAGTCGATGTTACATTTACATCGAGTTAAGATTCCTGGTGTTATTTAACATCAGTTTTAACCCGAATACCATTCATAGCAAAGGATGAGAAAAATATGCACGCTTTTAGAAAATCCTGATCATAACATGTTTTTTTCTTTCTTTCAATGCTTTTACTTTGGGTATTTCATTTTTGAAATGACTGCCTTTTTGGAGTCCAAAGTGTGATTTTGAGAGGGGAACGGTTGCATACCCGTGGACCTGTTTGAGGTTTTTTTTTTTATTTGCAAAAGGTTAATTAGAAATTTCTATTTGGGAAAACATGAGGATTGTTATTGTGAACGGGCATATACCCGTGCATTTTGATTCTGAACTTGGGGGTATTATGACCCGGAGCAACACTTCCGTATTAGAAGGATTACTGTATCAATTTTCTCATATAAAGTTCTTTTATAGTGCCATTTTGGAGCAAAGTCCGAGTTTGAGGCAAAGTTTCTTTTCTCCTCATTTCGCACTTGTGCGGGTACAATTTCCGGAGATCATATGGATGTATCTCCTATCCCCCTTCTCTCCCAAAGCCCGAGCAATAGAAAGTTCTTCAAAGAATTTCCAAAGCTTTCCTTCTCTCAATCCCATTTCTTGTGTGTGAGTGAAGGTATCAAATTTTTTGCATACGGCATCGGCAAACTTCATCGGCTAAAGTCCGCAATAGCGGCACCGGCCCTCACAGGCTATAGGTTCTAAATACCGTCCATTCCGGACATATGGTATTTTAGATACCTTTGTTATTCATGCCACCTCCCATCGAGTTTTAAACTCTCCGGGACGGTGTGTTTGTGCTATATGCATATGTTTCTTAGAGGAGACTCTGCCCAAGTGGAGATTCTGCTCAAGAACATATTCATATATTCACAGATTCGTATTTTATATATATTCTTCTTAGAGGAAACTCTGCTCAAGTGGAGATTCAACCTAAGAACATATCTATAAATGTCAAATCTGTG
Source organism: Colocasia esculenta (assembly GCA_014218235.1). Taxonomy (NCBI): domain Eukaryota; kingdom Viridiplantae; phylum Streptophyta; class Magnoliopsida; order Alismatales; family Araceae; genus Colocasia; species Colocasia esculenta. The sequence continues at coordinate 25,621,894 of CM024759.1, forward strand.
TTTATATTGATATGTTTCTTAGAGGAGATTCTGCCCAAGGGGAGATTCTGCCTAAGAACATGTTTGTATATTCACAAATTTGTATTTTTATATGCATGTTTCCTAGAGGAAACTCTGCCCAAGTGGAGATTCCGCCTAAGAACATATCTATAAAATTCAAATTTGTGCCTATACACATGTGTTTCTTGAAAGGAAGCTCTGCCCATGTCAGAGTTTTCCCTCTAAAAACATATCAATATAATCACAAACTTTGTATTCATATACATGTGTTCCCAAGAGGAAACTCCGCCCACGGGCATGTCTATATAATCATAAATTCGCAATTATATGCGTATGCCTCTCAAAAAGGATTCTGCATTTGCAGATGGTACCTTTTGCCGGATACTCCATTCAAATAGGAATACCGGTGAGAAAATATGCGTAAACTGCAAATTTATGATCATACACACATACTTTCTTAAGGGCAAAATCCCTCCGGACAAAGATCCTCTGAGGACACATGGATATAAATACATGTTCATATGAATATATCTCCGTGAGGACATTCCGCATAGGCAGGAACTCTGCCAAAATAAATTTATGAAAATTGTGATGATATACACACATCCAAAGAAAAAGGGGATAGAACCCGAACTGTGACAGGACTCGAACTATGCTCAGATACTCCAAAGAGCAGCACGAAAGCATACTCACGAGAACTGTGTTCATATGGACAGTTTCCAAAAAGGAACTTTAAATTGACAAGAACGTCCATGGGGACCCGAACTGTGTTCAGATACTCCGAATGGGAGCACATATGCACTTCCACAAAAACCATACCCGTGGAAATGGACTTCAGACAAAAATCACAATATGACATCTTCGCTGACCGAGCCCTTTTCCGCTCAAATGAATGCAATCTGGCGGACGCCCAGCTATACTTCGGCGAGCCTCCCGGCGAGTCAACAGCCGCATCAAAAGGCAAGGAAAAGTAAAATGCCGATGTGGGTCAAGCAAGCCAAGACCGGAACGAGGAGGAGCTCTTTACGGTCAATAAAGACCTCCTTAAAGCTCACCGACTCGGCCGCCTCGTCGAATCTACCAAATTAGGGCCCAGTTGCCCAGAAAGGTGTGAAATCAACTATAAAGCAAACGCCATCGACGAGGTCATCAATCGAAGCATCTCCCTGCCGCCGGCATACATGCAGTTGTCCTCCCATAGGGAGGAGCACAGGGTGGAACAACTTAAAACGTTCATTGTCACCCATTACAGAAATGATAGTCTCAAGAAAGGCGAGACACAAAAGCCGATCATCTTCTACAAGGGGGACCCACTTCCGTATGGGCCCCTCGGAGACGACTTCGGTTGGCGTCAAACAACTCAAGTCACCCTTGATCCCGTCCAAGAAATGGACGACATGCCCGGGCATATCAAGAAATTGTGCCAAAAGCAAAAGATCGCGTAAATGCAAGATCCCTCTCAACGGGAATACTTCCATCAGCTGTGATACCCGAAGCAGCTCCGAGGGCAACCCCCCTACTGTGCAAAAGACACTCGGGGGCTGGGCTACGGTCAGGGGACGGACTTCGAGGACTATTACGCGGTAAATACCGTTAGGCTAGTCCACCTATCCGATCACTGCCCTTCCAGTGGACAACCTCCTACCTCCTCGACGAAGCCGCAGGAGGGAGAAGCCATGCCTGTCCTCTCAAGCGGGACATCGCGCCAAGAAACGCCTCAAAACGAGGAGTATAATTTCTGGCCGACACTAAGGAAGGCTTTAAATATTACGATGTCCATGTTGCCGACTCCGATGAAGAGAAAGATTTCATCGATTTGCAGCCGACACCCCGCGAACTTGAAGACGGCGGGCAAGCTACTGTGGACGAGCTGGTGGAACTCGACCTCGGGGAGCCAAAAGAACCTCGGCCAATCTTCGTCAGCGCCCTCCTCAATGAGGGAGAAAGACTGTCATATCGACAACTGTTGCTTGAGTTCAAAGACTGTTTCGCGTGGACATACAAAGAAATGCCAGGCCTAGACCCCTCTGTGGCTGAACACGAGTTGTCTATACTCCCCACAGTGAAGCTGGTCAAACAAGCCTAGGTAAATGCCGAGGTGGACAAACTCCTCCAAGTCGACTTCACCGAGCCGTGCATCTACCCAACTTGGCTGGCCAACATAGTGCCGATGAAGAAGAAGAACGGCCAAGTCCGGATCTGTATCGATTATAGGGACTTGAACAAAGCCTGCCCGAAGGACGACTTCCCGGTCCCGATCACGGAAACGATGATCGATATGACCACCGGGCACGAAACACTATCCTTCATGGATGGATCGTCAGGCTACAATCAAATCCGTATGGCTCCCAAAGATAAGGGCCATATTGCCTTTAGGTCCCCCAAAGAGATCTACAATTATAAAAGAATGCCCTTCGGCTTGAAGAATGCCGAGGCTACCTACCAACGGGCCATGACCAAAATTTTTGGCGAAATGCTCCACAGCTTGGTTGAGTGCTACGTTGATGATTTGGTCGTCAAGACTAAGAGGCGAGAAGACCACCTTGGCGATTTACGCCAGGTCTTCGAAAGGCTTTGCCAGCATCAACTAAAGATGAACCCGATGAAGTGCGCCTTCGGCATTTCGAGCGGCAAGTTCCTCGGCTTCATCGTCGAATACTGCGGGATAGAAATTGATCCTCAAAATCAAAGCCATCAGAGAGCTGCCGCCGCCAAAAACCTTGACGGAGCTGAAATCACTCCAAGGTTGGCCTACATAAGGCGGTTCATCTCCAACCTCTTGGGCAGATATGCCCCCTTCAGCAAATTGATGAAGAAAGGAGCCCCATTCGTATGGGACCAAGAGTGCCAAGATACTTTTGAAGAAATCAAAGAGTATCTCCTTACTCCTCCCGTCTTGGGAGCCCCGGTGAAAGGAAAGCCGCTCATCCTCTACGTCGCGGCCATGGAAACGTCGTTGGGAGCGCTGTTGGTACAAATAAATGAGGAAGGCAAAGAGCAACCGCTCTACTACCTCAGCAGAATGCTGGTGGCCTGGAGCACCGATACTCCCCGATGGAGAAAGTGTCTGGCACTGGTATTCGCCGTCAAAAAGTTACGGCACTATCTGCTGGCCCATCAAGTCAGCCTCATCTCGAGGATAGACCCGCTAAAAGCGCTCCTCACCTAACCTGTGTTGTCAGGAAGGATGGGAAAATGGGCCCTTCTCTTCATAGCGTTTGATATCACCTTCGTCCCAAGAAAAGCAATCAAAGGGCAAGGTATGGCGGACTTCCTGGCCACGCATCCGCTTCTGGCTGGCTCTCCCCTTGAGTTCGAGCTTCCCGAGAAGGAAATACTCTTGCCCCCTGTTGACACGGGATGGAGATATGTTTGGTGAACCACACGCGGGGTAGCATCGGCGTGGGAACACCGACCATTTGATTTTGTTTATTTTATTTCATTTGAGGGAGGTTTATGCATATTCATTTCACATGCTTTGAATTTTACGGGGCGTGCCAGTTTGTCTAATAGACAGAAAAGAATCCGCGCAATGCGGAAGAGAAATATTGGGTGTCCATGAAATGGACAGAGGTGTCCGTGTGACGGACGACTGGGTTGTCCATGAAATAGACGGGGATGCCCGTGTGACGGGCGACTAGGGTGCGCCGTTTTTTTATCTGAACTCCTTGAGTCCCGTATCTATACTCATCAGATGATTTAGGTAGCATGTGCTGGACCTCTGTCTCCATCGATCGAAATCGATGTTACATTTACATCGAGTTAAGACTTTTGGTGTTTATTTAACATCAATTTTAACTCGAATACCATTCATAGCAAAAGGGGATGAGAGAGTACACATTTTTTTAGAAAATCCTGGTCATGATGCATCATTTTCTTTTGGTTATTTTCGAAATACTTTGAGCTTTGAGTGTTTCATTTTGAAAAGACTGCCCCTTTGTGGAGCTCGAGATATGACTTTTAAGAAGGGAACGGGTATATTTCCGTGAACCCATTTGGGGTCTCCCTCCTTTCCTTTTTTTTTTTGAGAAAGATGTTGTTTGAAGGTTTTATTTTGGAAAACCTGAAGATTATTATTGCAGACGGGTATATACCCGTGCATTTGATTCTGAACTTGGGGAAGGTCGTGATTCAAAGTAGCATTTCTGTATTAGAAAAGTTGCTACATTAATTTTCCTTATGACATGATATTCTTTTACAACATCCTTCTTTTAAATGAAGTCTGAATTGAGGCAGAATTTCATTTCTCCTTGTTCATCGTTTCATTCATTCATCATTCATTTTTTTTTACTTGTATGAGTATGATTTTCGGAGAACGTATGCACATATCTCCATGGACGTTCTTGTCAATTTGAAGTTCCTTTCTGGAAACTGTCCATACGAACACAGTTCTTGTGAGTATGCATTCATGCTGCTCTTGGGAGTATCTGAGCACAGTTCGGGTCCTATCACAGTTCGGGTCCTGTCACAGTTCGGGTCCTGTCACAGTTCGGGTCCTGTCATAGTTCGGGTCCTGTCCTCTTTTTCTTTGGATGTGTGTATATTATCACAATTTTCATAAATTTATTTTGGCAGAGTTTCCGCTTATGCGGAATGCCCTCACGGAGATATATTCATATGAACATGTACTTATATCCATGTGTCCCCGGAGAACCTTTATCCGGAGGGATTTTGCCCTTAAAAAAAGGTATGTGTGTATAATCATAAATTTGCAGTTTACGCATATTTTCTCACCGGTATTCCCTTTTGAGTGGAATGTCCAGTAAAAGGTACCATCTGCATATGCAGAATCCCTTTTGAGAGGTATACGCATATAATTGCGAATTTTATGATTATATAAACATGCCCGTGGGCGGAGACTGCATTTGGGCAGAGTTTCCTCTTGGAAACACATGTATATGAATACAAAGTTTGTGATTATATTGATATGTTTTTAGAGGGAAAACTCTGACATAGGCAGGGCTTCCTTCCAAGAAACATATGTGTATAGGCACAAATTTGAGTTTTATAGGTATGTTCTTAGGCGGAATCTCCACTCGGGCAGAGTTCCCTCTAGGAAACATGCATATAAAAATACCAATTTGTGAATATACAAACATGTTCTTGGGCAGAATCTTCCCTTGGGCAGAATCTCCTCTAAGAAACATATAAATATAAACACAGATTTGAAATTTATAGATATGTTCTTAGGTTGAATCTTTGCTTGGGCAGAGTTTCCTCTAAGAAACATATATATAAAATACGAATCTGTGAATATATGAATATGTTCTCGAGCAGAATCTCCACTTGGGCAGAGTCTCCTCTAAGAAACATATGCATATAGCACAAACACACCATCCCGGAGAGTTTAAAACTCGATGGGAGGTGGCATGAATAACAAAGGTATCTAAAATACCATATGTCCGGAATGGACGGTATTTAGAACCTATAGCCTGTGAGGGCCGGTGCCGCTATTGCGGACTTTTAGCCGATGAAGTTTGTCGATGCCGTATGCAAAAAAATTTGATACCTTCACTCACACACAAGAAATGGGATTGAGAGAAGGAAAGCTTTGGAAATTCTTTGAAATGGGACGTCCCGTGCGTTCTTCGAGCCGTGCTTCTGATCTTCATGACTTGACAATAAACTTGAATCGGAAAGTTGTAGCCACAGTTGACACACTTCAGCACTTGCACTGTGAAGTCGACAACCTCGGGCAACGATCGACTTTGTCATGCTTCTTGTTCTGAGCGATCAGCTCCGCTTCCTTGGATTTACTTAAAACTGACTTTGGGCTTTCTTTGCCTGGGTCTTTGCCTTCTGGATTTTATCTCAGAGATTTTTCCTTTCTGGCTTGAGGATTCAATTGGTGAGACTCGTCTTTCTGACTTTGCTCAACAACTTGATTTGAGAGATTTTTTTTTTTGACTTGTGACCCTTACTTGATTCGCAGTTGGATCTGATAGCACTTTTCCGAGCTTTGCCTTTTTGGCATTTGCTTGGATTGGATTTGACATCTTTTTCTTGAATCTTGCCTTCTCGGCTTTGTCTGAGATTTGACGTAATATTCGGCTACTGAGGCAGACCTTCTTAGTTTGGCGGCTATCTTTCTTTTTTTTCTTTCTTTTCTACTTCATTCATCATTTTTTCATATCTGTTTTGAATTCTCAACCATCCTTGCTCCGGAAGTTGTTGGAGACAGGAATGGTGAAGCTCATTTGAATATTCCCTTTTCTTCCCTTTTTGACTTATCTACCTCAGATGACGAGACATATGAGGAAGGGTGCTGGTCCGATTGCTTCGGGCGGCCATGCCTCTTTGCCTGGAGGTTCTCTTTCCTTTGTGAAGTGGAGCGTGAGAATTCCTCACGGGCAGTTGCCAATTTTATGCCTGAGATTGATGATAATGAACCATCATCTGATTGTCTGTTTTCTTGAGATAGCCGTGACGGATGACGGTGCCTCTGCATTTGCTGAGCTGAGAGTCTCGACGGAACAGTATTCTTTTGCTCATGTCGGGGCTTATATCCCGATGCCTGCCAAGGAATATTCTGCCATGGAATTAACTCCTGCAGATGACTTCCTTTACTGAGCTCATATACAGTCTTTAAAGATGATGTTTTCTTTTCTGATATTGACTTTCCTTCCTTGTATTCAGGTGACCAGGTCTTCTGTGATCAACTCTTCTCTGGGGGATGATGGATTCATATTCTGTATCTGTGGCCAATCCTCTCTTTCCACTTTTGGGGAGATGCGGGGAGCCCATTTTTGGAGTTTCAAGCTTATCCTGCCTTTCAAGTAGACGATGCTGCGAGTGACGATGGTGTTGAGCATGGTTGTTGGGAAGGAGAACATTGCCCGGCTGGAATGCGAGCTTGATGAAGAGAGGTCTTCTTTGAATCAGGAGGCCAGAGATTCTGAAGAAGAAGCTGCCTATGTAAAAGACGGAAGGAACCTCCGCCAGCTGACAACCTCCAAAGCCAAGGTAGTTGAACGGCTGAAGAGGAAAAAGCCCTCCTGCCTTTGCTTTCCAGTATAACATTTATATGCCGAGCTCATTGTCTTGCTTTTTTTTTTCTTTGTTTGACCTTTACATAGCAATCGCCACTCTTTGTATATTTGTACAGAGAGTGACTTGTGACTTTGTAAATACAAGGTGAAGGATAATGAAGATCCTCCTTTTCATTTTCCTCCATCCCTTTTTTTTCTTTTCTTTTTCTTTCTCCCTTTTTTTCTTCTTTTCTTTTTTTTTTTCACATTACCAATCGCAGTGCCCTCTCGGGTTTTCACTAAGACTGGCCCCCTTTAGCTTTTTCCACCGTGCCCTTTCGGGTTTTCACATTGAGGGGTTACCCATTTTTGCCTGAAGCGCCCTTTCAGGTTTTCACCTCAGCCGGATTTTTTTGATCTTTTTACCCTCAAGCATACAGTGAGCCGTATACTTAAGTCCATCGGGGTATCTCTATTTTTTAACCCTTTTTCTTTCTTTTTCTTTTTTTTTTTTTGACTTGGCTGTTGAGGACTCGACTGACTTGGATAATTGAATGGCTAAGGGTTTGGTTGTAGAATGAGTGGTGTATTCGGATGTGGTTTGAGATTTGAATTTGGCCAATGATTGGAAATTCGGATTTGGAATTTGGATCTGGATGTGGATTTGGGTTTGAACATGAGTATGTTGGCTTACCTTTGTGGTATTTTGAATTTAGGTTTGGATATGGATATGAGATTTGGGTATGATTTAGCCTTGGACTTAGTTTGAATGGGCTCTGAATGGTGTTTATTGTTTTGGCTTTGGGATTTGAATTTCACCCCTCCTTGATGGCTTGGTGCCGGGATGAGGGGTTTGCACTTGGATTTGAATGGCTGGAGAGGAAGAAGCCTTCCTGCCTTTGTTTCAAAGCATAAACACTTGCATATTGGGCTTATTGCCTTGATCTCCTTTCTATTTTGCATGTGGTATCTGTCACCCTTTGTAAGTTTGTGATGTGGTGACTTATAGCTTTGTGGATGTATGAATGAAGGACTGAGGAATCCTCCTTTTCATTTTTTTCTCTTTTTTTTTTCTTTTTTTTTTTTCACATTACCAGCCTTAGCGCCCTTTCGGGTTTTCACCAAGACTGGCCCCCTTTTGCTTTTTCCAACGCGCCCTTTCGGGTTTTCGCGTTGAGGGGTTGCCCATTTTTGCCTGAAGCGCCCTTTTGGGTTTTCACCTCAGCCGGATTTTTTTGATCTTTTTACCCTCAAGCATACAGTGAATTGTATACTTGAGTCCATCGGGGCATCTCTATTTTTAACCCCTTTTCTTTTTTTTTGACCTGACTGGTGAGTGCTCGACTGGTTTGGGTAGTTGAATGGATGGTGGTCTGATTGTGGGATGGGTGGTGACGTGGCTGCAGAATGGGTGGTGACTTACCTTTGTGGTATTTTGATTTGAGTTTGAATATGGATATGAGATTTGGGTTTACTTTAGTTTCAGGCTTAATTTTGGATATTGATATAGACTTTGGCATGGAGTTTTAGGTTTGGATTTGTGGTTTAGGTTATTTTAGTTTTGGTTTTGGATTTGACATAGCCTACCTTTTTAGTTTACTGGCTATGGTTTTGGGATTTTGGATTTGACATAGCCTACCTTTGTGGTTTGTTGGCCATGGTTTTGAGATTTTGGATTTGACATAGCCTACCTTTGTGGTTTGCTGGCTATGGTTTTGGTATTTGGATTTGGCATAGCCTACCTTTTTGGTTTGCTGGCTATGGTTTTGGTATTTGGATTTGGCATAGCCTACCTTTTTGGTTTGCTGGCTATGGTTTTGGTATGGTTTTGACATAGCCTACCTTTTTGGTTTGCTGGCTATGGTTTTGGTATTTGGATTTGGCATAGCCTACCTTTGTGGTTTGCTGGCTATGGTTTTGGTATTTGGATTTGGCATAGCCTACCTTTTTGGTTTGCTGGCTATGGTTTTGGTATGGTTTTGACATAGCCTACCTTTTTAGTTTACTGGCTATGGTTTTGGTATTTGGATTTGACATAGCCTACCTTTTTGGTTTGCTGGCTATGGTTTTGGTATGATTTTGACATAGCCTACCTTTTTGGTTTACTGGCTATGGTTTTGGTATTTGGATTTGACATAGCCTACCTTTTTGGTTTGCTGGCTATGGTTTTGGTATGGTTTTGACATAGCCTACCTTTTTGGTTTGCTGGCTATGGTTTTGGTATTTAGATTTGGCATAGCCTACGTTTTTGGTTTGTTGGCTATGGTTTTGGTATTTTGGATTTGATATTGCTTATCGTTGTAGCTTGGAACCTCATTTGGCGGGATACGCAAAATAAGCCTCCATCTTTCATTGAATTTTCCCCCTATTATTATATTTTCTTTTGGGTTTATACATGGAACGCCCTTGGCTTTCATGCTCGGTAGGGACTGACAAGTTCGGGGTATATGACGGACAGGTGAAAGTTTTGATTCCTTTGCCCCTATCTGTTGCAAACTTCATTTCATTGTTTTTCATTCTCTTTCGGCTTCATGCCTTTTGGGGTGACTGTTGTTTGTTTTTTTTTTGTGGCTGGCCAGGGAATTCATGTTCTGGCGCGTGGTACAATTTCAGGTGTTTCCCGTTGAGTGGGGGAAAGGGCACATTACCTTTATAGTCCACTAGCCGATACGCTCCTCCTTCATACGCCAAAGTGACGATATATGGACCGAGCCAAGTGGGTTGCAGTTTGCCACATGACTTTCCGGCCATTGCTTCTCTGCACTTGACCATGACAAGATCTCCTTGCTTAAAAGCTCTGGGTCTTGCTAATTTGTCGAATGCACGAACCATCCTGGCTTGATACACTTGAAGGGATTTATAGGCTTCAAGGCGCTTCCCTTCTAGGTTGGAAAGCTCTTCGAGTCTTGTCTCCATTTGATCTTGGTCTTGGCATTGAAATTCATTTTGAATTACCACCCGATAGGATGTCATTTCAATTTCTATAGGAATCATGGCCTCAGCTCCGTAGACCAAGGAGAAGGGTGAACACCCTGTAGGAGTTTTATATGTAGTTCTGTAAGCCCATAAAGCTTCGTGAACCTTTTCTCCCCACTCTCGCTTTCTATTGTCAACTATCTTGGCGAGTAACTTGCAGAGAGTTTTGTTAAAGGCTTCTGCTAACCCATTAGCTTGCGGGTTGTATATTGAGGATGTCCTCCAGTCAATATGGAACTTTGCCGCCAAAGAATATATTGTTTTGTTTCTAAACTGCGACCCATTATCAGATATAATTCTGTGAGGAGTCCCAAATCTGTATACTATATTTTGTTTGACGAATTTGGCGACCGAGTCTCCAGTTACCTCCCTCAATGGGATAGCTTCAGCCCATTGAGAGAAATAATCTGTAGCAGCCAATATAAACTTGTGGCCTTGAGAGGAAGGTGGGAATGGTCCCACAATATCCATGCCCCATTCAGCAAAGGGCCATGTTGGCGCTGTGGGATGTAACATATTTGGTGATTTCCTTGGCACAGGACCAAATGCCTAACATTGATGACATGCACGGGCATATTGGATACAGTCCGCGTATATAGTGGGCCAGTAGAAACCTTTTAGTTTGATATTAATTTTCATCTTTTCTCCTGCTTGGTGTGCACCACACAGGCCAGAGTGAACTTCCTTCATGATGATTTTGGCCTCCTTGAGAGACAAACACCTGAGAAGGATCGACCCTTTCTTTTCATGGACCAGCCTATATAGTTGATCTGCTATTATTTGATATGATGTAGCCCTGCGTAATAGCTGAATTCTTTGTGCTCGGTCAGGAGGTAGCCAACCTTTCTTGATTTTGATAAGCGGCTCGCGCCAATCTTCGGATTCATTTGTTATTTCTAGCTCTGTATTATAGACTTCTTCGATTGCAATATCAGACTCATCGTCGAGGATACTCGGCATGAGCCTTCTGTGGCGGACCATTATGTCCATTTCTCCTTCAGGCGGCAATTTTATGGCAGAGGCCAATTTGGCCAGAGCATCTGCCTGGGAATTTTCATTTCTTGGTATATGGGATATATTGAAAAAGCTGAATTGCTCTTTGAGCTTCATGGCTGTATTGTAATATGGAAGTAGCTGCGGTTTACGGACTTCATACTGGCCCAGTATTTGTCGGATGACCAGTTGTGAGTCTCCGTAAACTTGTATACCTTTGATCCCCATTTCGAGAGCTAATCGAAGTCCAATAATTAAGGCTTCATATTCAGCTTCGTTATTTGTAAGTTGCTTCATGAGAGCACATGAATTGTATAAGATTCCTCCATATGGGGTGACAAAGACAATTCCAGCTCCAGTAGAGACAGAGGTGGAGCCATCTGTATATTGAAGAGTTCGGGAAGCCCCATCGAAATATAATTCCCAAGAGGGTAGCTCAGTTGTAGCAACTTCTTCGGAATTTGGAGTTCCCCGATCTTGATGTTTTCTCCCATTTATAGGGGAGAGAGTTTCCTCTTCCGGAAGCTCTATAGACAGAAGGGAATCTTCTGTTATTGGATGAGCGGCTAAAAATTCAGCCAAACCCTGCCCTTTGATGGCTTTTTGTGGGATATATGTGATATCAAATTCCATAAGGAGCCGGGCCCATTTCCCGAGCCGTCCTGATAGTACGGGTTGCCTCAACAGGTATTTGAGTGGATCATACTTGGAGATGAGTTTGACTTCATGGGCTAGCAGATAATGTCTCAATTTTTTGACGGCAAATACCAGCGCTAGGCACACTTTCTCCATTGGAGCATATCGGAGCTCTGGACCAATTAGCTTTCTGCTAAGATAGTATAAAGCTTGCTCTTTTTCATCCTCATTTGTTTGTGCCAGCAGAGCTCCCAGAGAAGCATCCATAGCTGAGATATAGAGTATAAGAGATCTCCCAGCAACTGGTGCCCCCAGAACTGGTGGAGTAAGAAGATACTTTTTGATCTGTTCAAAAGCAATTTGGCATTCTTGATCCCAGATGAAGGGTGCATTCTTCTTCATTAGTTTGCCGAACGGCATGCATTTTCCTGAGAGATTGGATATAAATCGCCTGATATAGGCTAGTCTTCCTTGAAATGACCTTAGCTCAGTCAAATTTTGAGGAGGTGGCAATTGCTGGATTGCCTTGATTTTGTCGGGGTCTATTTCTATTCCCCGATATTTGACGATGAAACCCAGGAACTTGCCACTTGAAACCCCAAATGCACACTTCATAGGGTTCATCTTCAATTTGAATTGACGAAGCCTTTCAAAAACACGGCGAAGATCATATAGATGGTCCTCCCGTTTTTTGGTTTTGACGACGAGATCATCGACATAGCATTCGACTATATCATGAATCATTTCGTCAAATATTTTTGTCATGGCTCTTTGATATGTGGCTCCTGCATTCTTCAAGCCAAAGGGCATTCTTTTGTAGTTGAAGATACCTTTGGGTGATCTGAATGCAGTGTAATCTTTATCTTTGATTGCCATCCGGACTTGATTGTAGCCTGAAGATCCGTCCATGAAAGACAAAGCTTCATAGCCGGTGGTCATATCCACCATTGTTTCAGTGATTGGAACTGGGAAATTATCCTTGGGACATGCTTTATTCAGGTCCCTATAGTCGATACATATCCGGATTTGACCATTCTTTTTCTTCACATGAACAATATTGGCGAGCCATATTGGATATATGCATGGCTCGATGAAGTCTACTTCAGAAAGTTTGTCGACTTCAGTATTTACTTTCAATTCTAGCTCATGCCTCATACGCCTTTGAGCTTGCTTGACAGGCTTGGCTGTATGAAGTATGGATAATTCATGCTCAGCAACTGATGGCTCCAGTCCCGGCATCTCTTTATAATTCCAAGCAAAACAATCTTGGAACTCCAGCAGAAGAATTTGATAAGATTGCCTCTCTTGTTCACTGAGAATGGCACTGATAAAGATTGGCCGGGGATCTTCTTGGCGCCCGAGATTGAGTTCAATTAATTCATCAATAGTGGCTTGTCCACCATCTTCAATTTCTTGAGGAGCTGGTTGTAGATCTATGAAATCTTTTTCATCATCGGAGTTGGTGACGTGGACTTCATAGGAATTTGTATCTTCAGAATTTGTGAATGAAGATTGCTTGCAGAATTCTTCTGGTAGCTCTTCATTTGATAATTCATTTGGTAGAATTGAGGTAATATCTTGAGAGTTGGAATTGGAACACTCCCGGTTATTCTGAGTGCTGCAGACCTCTGATGATGATCCAACAACATTGACTGTATAGGAGGATCTGGTATCATAACCTAATCCTCTGGTATCTCTTCCAGAGAATGGAGGTTGCCCCCGGACTTGAGAGGGTTCCCATAGTTGCTTGAAGAAATTCCTGCGGGAGATATCTTGTTCCTGAGGAATTTTCTGCTTTTTGCACATTTCTTTGATCTTTGCTGGCATATCAGCCATTTCTTGTATTGATTCTAGTTGGTTGTTGGAGCCATCTTTCCAACCAAAATCATCTTCTGTATAAGTTGGGAGGACCAATTCCTCTTTGTAGAAGAGGATTGGCTTGGTCACCCTTTTTGCATTCTTTCTTCTTTCTTTTCTTTGATAAGTGACGACGAAAGTTTTTAATCACCGAACACTTTGTTCTTGCTTTGGAGCGTAGATCTGCATACAGTTGGGTGGTAAAGGAATACCTTCATCAATGACTTGACTTACATGATCAGCTTCATAACTGATATTTCGCCGTTCTGGGCGGATTTCTTTGCTTTGAGAATCCTTTGCAGATGATTTAGCAAGGCTTTTATTTATCACAAAAAGCTCGCCAGTCTCACTATCTTCATTTGAGCATTTAATTTGCTTACCCTTCTCTTTAGACAAGGAGAAAGGTTGAGGATTTGGTCCCCCAAGATACAAGAGAGCATCAGTCAAGTTGCATTCATCCTCCCGGAAGGGGGCTTGATCAGCAAAAACTGTGTACTGCTTCCCTTCTTTTGCATATTTAATGCATTAATGGAGAGTTGATGGGATGACCCAATTTTCATGCAGCCAAGGTCTCCCAAGTAGAACTTTATATGTTGTATTAGCATCAATAATGAAGAAGGTCACCCTGCTGATGAAGTCTCCTAGAGCCAAGCTGACGGTGACTCTTCCTACTACTTTTTCTGAGTTTTGATTGAATCTTGTAATCTTCACATCCTGCACCCTTTGCATGTAGGGCATAAGATATAAAGACTGAAAGGTCTTGTAGGGCATTAGATTGATGGATGCCCCCGGATCAATCAAGATCCGATTTAATGGCCTGTCATTGATGTTTCCCTTCATATATAAGGGACGATTATGATATGGGGAAGATAATAGCAAATCTTCATCAGTGAAGGTGACATTTGCCGCCATTGCTTCATATGCCTGAGCTCGGAAATCTGCCATATGAGCTTCATAAGTTTCTGGTTCTTGGAGTATTTTGACAAGAGTTTCTCTCAAGTCTTTGCTCCAGGCAATTGCTTCCCAGACAGTGATGTTGATCGGAAGTGATGTCAGTTGCTGAAGAATTTTGTCGTCAGCCTCAGAGCGTACTTGGTCCAAGTGAGAGGGTTTCCTCGGTGAGGACCCAGAAAGCTCTTTTGACTTGATGAACTTCTTTTGAGAGATAGGAGCCAATAACTTCTCATTGGGAAGAGGAGGAATATTATCTGGCTCGTTTGATGAATCATATGGACTTGAGCTTTTATCTTCAGACTGAGAAGCCTTGTCGAGCAGTCCTCCTTCTTCATCTGAAGGATCAAATATGTATGAATCCGCCCGGATTTGAGGTTCGGGCGGAGGCCTTGCTTCTTCGCCATGAAAGAGTATGATCTTATCTGGATGCTTGGTAGTGGAAGATGCTTTTTGGTACCTGCCAAGACCCTTTTTGAAATGACGATTTGAATTACCTGGAGGTCGACGCTGGTATACAAGCGTCGTTGGTTTATTTCCTGCTTGTGCAGTGGCGTCTTTTGTGGGAGTTTGCAATTCCTTTGGAGGAGGGATGAACACCATATAGCAGGAGAATGAGTTGAACATGGAGTCCAACTGTTCCATAGTAATTTCAGCACCTTCATTAAAGAGGCTCAAACTTGGTGAGGGAGGGAAATCCTCCTCTTGCAATGCTTCGTGCTGGACATGAAGTAGCCAATCCCGGAGCCGTCGTTTTCGCTCGATCTCTTCCCATGGGATATATTGATCGAGTGTGGGTTTATCAGAGGGCTTGGGAGATACATATTCATCCAGCTCATCAATTAGTTGTTGAAGTTTTTGAACAGCAGTCAACTGTTGAAGAGCTTCTGCTGTTGCAGCACCCTCCATCTGTTTTTTCATTTTTCTTTTCTCATTTCTTCTTCTATTTTTCTCTTTATTCTTCATTTGCAGAACTTCTAGTGAATTCATCACTTCTTGCCCTGAGGATGGTTCAGGAATATTTTTTTTCTACTAGAATGACCTTTGGCGATAGATTTGCCGGGTCTTCTAGAATGTCTTGACTTTCGAGGGCCAACAGTGACCCATTCAGCTTCTGAGGGTTGTACCTGAAAGGTTGAGTTAATTGATTCTTCAATGATTTCAGGAGGGAGTTGGTAGTAATCATCTACAAACTCCTCATCTTGCTGCGAGATTGGTTTCGCCGCAGCTTCTTCTGATATTCCATTTCTGTATTGAAACAGGCCGATCCTGAATTGTTCAACATCAGCCTTGCCATGGTTTGGCGTGCCGGATCGGATCGGACCGATTCGGGCGAATCGGTGCGGATGAGGGGAAGTCCGATTCGCGATTCGGTCCGATTCGCCTGGTTCTGTTCAGGCAGGGTTCTTTGGACTCAGGATCCTCTTCGGGCAGGGGTTCAGGATCTGCTTATTTACCTGAATATCATTTAAGTAAATGTTATAATTTGTTGTTTCATTTACTTAAGATATTACATGTAAATAAGGAAGTACCCCCCATTTGAATCTAATAAAAATATCAAAAAAATCATATCTCTTACCAATAAAAAGTCAACTCTCCCATCGAAGAACAAAATCGCGATTTTGGTGATTTTTGCGAAATGCTAACTTTTTAATCTCTCATAATTTGGTCTATCTAAAAATTTGATAATTCAAATAAACCATATGGAACACTAAAAATTTAAAGTCCGGTAAAAAAAGTCAAACGTGTATGTGACTTCTCCAAGGGAGCCGCTTTCCTACTGACAGCACTTAGTCTGCTCGAGGCATCTCAAGATTTGGTCAAACTTAAGTTATCATCATTCAAACTCATAAGAATTGTCACTTTCTAGTTTCTTTTCAATTAGAAAGTGAAAATTCTCATGAGTTTAGGTGATGATAACTTAAGTTTGACCAAATCCTGAGATACATCGAGCAGACTAAGTGCTGTCAGTAGGAGAGCGGCTCCCTTGGAGAAGTCACATGCACATTTGACTTTTTTACCGGACTTTAGATTTTTAGTGTTCCATATGGTTTATTTGAATTATCAAATTTTTAGATAGACCAAATTATGAGAGATTAAAAAGTTAGCATTTCGCTAAAATCACCAAAATCGCGATTTTGTTCTTCGATGGGAGAGTTGACTTTTTATTGGTAAGAGATATGATTTTTTTGATATTTTTATTGGATTCAAATGGGGGGTACTTCCTTATTTACATGTAATATCTTAAGTAAATGTATAACATTTACTTAAATGATATTCAGGTAAATAAGCAGATCCTGACAACCCTGCCTGAACAAGATCATGAATCCAGTGAACCCTGCCTGAACAGGACCAAGTTCTGGCCGAATCCAAGCGGATCGAACCGAATCGGTTCGATCCGCCCGAATCGGATCGGATCAGGATAATCCCGATCCGGTCCGAATCGGCGATGCGCCAAACCTTGAGCCTTGCTTCTATGTTGCCCATAGCCCAGCTGACGATGATAATATTCACATAGATCTTGATATTGTGCTTGGAACTGTGGACTTGGATCATATATTTGTGGTGAGGGGGTCAGGAGATTTCCCTCTTGATCGATTACTCCCTCCCGGATCTTTGTTTCGATCCAATCATGGAGATCTGGGCAATCTTTGGTAGGGTGTATGACCTTGGCATGATATTCACAATAGAGATATGATCGCTTTTCCTTTTCAGAAATATAAGACTCAGGGGGATATTCTTTTATCAACCCTCTGCTCCTAAGCTGATTGAATATGGCTTGAGTATCTTTTAGATCAAATGAGCGTCGATGTAGAGGATGCCAATCGTCATACCATCGGCTGGATAGATATGGATGCGGCATAGGCGGTTGCCCTTCTGGCTCAAGAACTCCAGAGAATGATGCATTGATGACATTCACCGAATGATATCCAGAGTTGTATGGCGCATTCAATGGTGGCTGAATATGAGGTTGTGGGGGATTGACCAGATAATTACCCATATTGATGCGTCCTTGCTGGATCATTTCTTCCACTTCTTGTTTGAAAATTGGACAGTCTTCAATGACGTGACCCAGCAATTGATGATATGGACAATAATTGGGTCTAAGTTGCTCTGGGACTAGATAATCCATATATCCTGATCGCAGGCATAGCCGGAAGAGAGGCATTGTATGCTGGCGATGGAAGGAATATGACCTTGTCGGCTCGACAGGATCTGGAGGATTTTCAAGAAACCACTCAATTGGGTCTTGAAATGGCGGCATAGGGGGCAGCTCCGGGTATGCTGGGGGATAAAAATAAGCAGGTTGGAAAGCGTGGGATTCCTGAACAGGCACATCCTGACGCCTTTCCATGCTTTGCATAATTTGGCGCAACTCTTGTTGGCTTTGTTGTAATTGCTCGAGTTGCCTTTGTACTCTTTGTATTGTTTTTCTTGTACCCCGATGTTTAGACCTCGGGGGAGAATGAGCTCCAGAAATATCTTGGGGTGGATTGCAAGAAGGTCCTGCTTCAAAATTATTTGAGCTTGTGGCGGGATCAGCCGTGTGTATAACATTAACGGATTGTTCTGGCCAATCCGAAGTATGAGGTTGTGGAGGATCAACCAGACCATTTTGCATAGATATATGGCCTTCCTGGATTACCTTTTGAGCCTCATTCTTGAAGACAAAGCAATCTTCAATTGAATGCCCCACCATACGGTGATACGGGCAATAATTGGGTTGATTGACCTTGCTGATATCTGCTGGCTTCTTTGGTGTTGGTAATGATATTAACTGATTATCCAGACAGAGATCAAATAGCTTTCTGGTATGCTCTTTTCTGAAAGAATAGGGAGCTTTCATACGCTCGGCCAATGTAGGCGGAGGCACTTTTGGCTTTGCTTTTTTCTTTGAGGAAGTGGGGATTACTGCCCCCTTTGCTTCACTGCTAGGCAAAAAGTCAATAGCATTAATTTCTTTTGCTGGCGGATTGCGCTCTTTAGGGATTTTACCCTTTTGAGCTGTATGAGTCGATTGCTCAGCTAAGAACCCTTCAATTTCTGCGACAGCAAAATTCAACTGGTCGAAGCTTCGGATATTGGCCGCCAAGAGTCTCTCTTTAATTGCTAGGATGAGGCCTCTCCGACAAATAATTACTGCATCTTGTTGGATGGGAGGATTATCACATTGCATGCTAAACTCTCTCCATCTTTGAATGAAGTCAATTGCCGACTCCCCTTTCTTTTGTGTGAGGGAGCATAACTCAGCAAGAGAGATCTTCCTTTCTGCCGTTTGAAAACGGTCATAGAATTTTAACTGCATATCAGCCCAATCGAGAACTGAGCCAGCCTTGAGCTTTGCATACCATTGGAATGCGACCCCTGTTAAAGAAGTTGCAAAATATCTGAGGAGGTAGGATTCCTCAGATGCCAGATCTCCCATGGCAATTATGTAATGCGCCACATGCTCCTGAGGTGTCCCATGCCCATCATATTTAGGCAATTTTGGGACTTTGGGGCATGATTCTGGCAGCTTCTTGAGTTGATGATGTATGGGGAACGGGACAGAATATAAGCCCGTAGCCTGAATACCCTCGCCCTGCTGGGCGAACATATCTTCAACCATCTTCTTTATTTCATGCCGTTGTATGGCAATATTTTGAAATGCGTCCATTTGAGGAGGCATAATATTAGATGGGTCGTTGATATCTGGACCCGTGGCCTAAGGGAGAAGACCAGCTGAAGAAATTGTTGGATTATTTAATGAGACAAATCCATCTGGATGCTGGCTTTGTTGATGTCGAAGAAAGGCCGGCTCCATGGTTTGCCGGTGACTTTTCGTCGCCAATTGCCTCATTTTATTGAGAAGTGAGGTCATTTCAGACCGCCACTGTTGTATAATCTCATATTTGTCATCATCTGACATAGCTTGAAAATTTTCCTTTGTCGGCAAGTCGATGACGGGATGCCCAGCAGAGGTAGAAGGTCCACTTTCCTCAAGTTGAATATTTGTTTCTTCAAGAGAGGGAATTTGGGAACCTTCATGCTGAGTGTCGACTGGTGGGAAAACTTGGCTAGAGGTGCCAACTTGCCCACTGAGCTGACGAACTCTCCTAGCGAATTGCCGAGTATTGGGGTGGATAACCCCTGTGGAAACATTAGGAGTGGCTTCCGCGATTTGCTCCGCGACTTCGCCAGGCTCCATTCCAGTAGCATAACAGGAGAATATTATAAGCCTAGGCTTTTCCTGAGCTGTCCAAGTAACACGTCGTCTTTTTGACGGACGGACATTGGCGCTAGGAATTGCCCTTGGCTTATTAAATACTGGAATTCGCGACATACGGTCAAAAACCGATATGCGAGACTGTTGAGGTGAGGTTTGCTTATCCACCCGGATATTCTCCGAGCCTTGAGAGGTATAGTTTAATTTTCTATATATGCCCTTCCTCTTCCGTCCTCTGGACTGTTCAAATCCAGCATCTTGGAGAGGATTATCCTTGATATTCTTCTTTTTCCAAGCCATCTTGGATGTATTTACTTGACCTTCATACCTCTGAGTTTCCTTTTTGGGAACCCAGATTTTCTTCAACTTGGTAAAACGCCGTGTCTTTTGTTTGGCACCGGCTTCTACCATGGAATCTTGATGCTTTTTTCGGAACCACCGTAGGGCTGAGAAGCGGTTCGAGGTTGGAATATTTGGAACATACCTATCACGAGGAATGGTAGGTGGAGTACCATCAAGGCGCACTTGCACATTCCCGATCATAATGGATTTGCCGGATCTGGAGATGGCAGCTGGCAGCCTTTTGCTCTTGTGGCGTTTATATTGCCCCTGCTGTGAGGAAGCAGGAACCACAATGGTAGAAGAAATCATATGGACCGAATAGGTCCGAACTTGAGTTGAATGGGGTTTGCCCCCTTTGACAGCATCATCCTTCACGGGCATTTGGGTGCCCTTATTGATAATAGCGGAACGAGCCTTGGCGCGTCCATTGTTGTTGCGATTCCTTTTTGTTGATTTGTGAATAGGGAATCCTTCAGTGACATCTCCCTCTCGGTGAGCCGGAACGACTCCCAAGAAGAAAGGGGATCCGATGACTGGGGGAAAATCTCCAAATACAATTGGAGTCGCCAAGTATCCGAACTTGGCGTGGTTGTTGATGACGAGCGGTCCATAGGTGACAGCCATTTGGTCTGCTCCTTGTGCCTCTGAGGTAGCTTCACAGTACCTTCAAAGGAAAATATCGGTATTAGGATTTTCATGAAAAATATATGTATGTCTCATCCTTTTGCTATGAATGGTGAGAAGAGGTCCCACCGGACGTGCCAGTTGTTGACACGGGATGGAGATATGTTTGGTGAACCACACGCGGGGTAGCATCGGCGTGGGAACACCGACCATTTGATTTTGTTTATTTTATTTCATTTGAGGGAGGTTTATGCATATTCATTTCACATGCTTTGAATTTTGCGGGGCGTGCCAGTTTGTCTAATAGACAGAAAAGAATCCGCGCAATGCGGAAGAGAAATATTGGGTGTCCATGAAATGGACAGAGGTGTCCGTGTGACGGACGACTGGGTTGTCCATGAAATAGACGGGGATGCCCGTGTGACGGGCGACTAGGGTGCGCCGTTTTTTTATCTGAACTCCTTGAGTCCCGTATCTATACTCATCAGATGATTTAGGTAGCATGTGCTGGACCTCTGTCTCCATCGATCGAAATCGATGTTACATTTACATCGAGTTAAGACTTTTGGTGTTTATTTAACATCAATTTTAACTCGAATACCATTCATAGCAAAAGGAGATGAGAGAGTACACATTTTTTTAGAAAATCCTGGTCATGATGCATCATTTTCTTTTGGTTATTTTCGAAATACTTTGAGCTTTGAGTGTTTCATTTTGAAAAGACTGCCCCTTTGTGGAGCTCGAGATATGACTTTTAAGAAGGGAACGGGTATATTTCCGTGAACCCATTTGGGGTCTCCCTCCTTTCCTTTTTTTTTTTGAGAAAGATGTTGTTTGAAGGTTTTATTTTGGAAAACCTGAAGATTATTATTGCAGACGGGTATATACCCGTGCATTTGATTCTGAACTTGGGGAAGGTCGTGATTCAAAGTAGCATTTCTGTATTAGAAAAGTTGCTACATTAATTTTCCTTATGACATGATATTCTTTTACAACATCCTTCTTTTAAATGAAGTCTGAATTGAGGCAGAATTTCATTTCTCCTTGTTCATCGTTTCATTCATTCATCATTCATTTTTTTTTACTTGTATGAGTATGATTTTCGGAGAACGTATGCACATATCTCCATGGACGTTCTTGTCAATTTGAAGTTCCTTTCTGGAAACTGTCCATACGAACACAGTTCTTGTGAGTATGCATTCATGCTGCTCTTGGGAGTATCTGAGCACAGTTCGGGTCCTATCACAGTTCGGGTCCTGTCACAGTTCGGGTCCTGTCACAGTTCGGGTCCTGTCATAGTTCGGGTCCTGTCCTCTTTTTCTTTGGATGTGTGTATATTATCACAATTTTCATAAATTTATTTTGGCAGAGTTTCCGCTTATGCGGAATGCCCTCACGGAGATATATTCATATGAACATGTACTTATATCCATGTGTCCCCGGAGAACCTTTATCCGGAGGGATTTTGCCCTTAAAAAAAGGTATGTGTGTATAATCATAAATTTGCAGTTTACGCATATTTTCTCACCGGTATTCCCTTTTGAGTGGAATGTCCAGTAAAAGGTACCATCTGCATATGCAGAATCCCTTTTGAGAGGTATACGCATATAATTGCGAATTTTATGATTATATAAACATGCCCGTGGGCGGAGACTGCATTTGGGCAGAGTTTCCTCTTGGAAACACATGTATATGAATACAAAGTTTGTGATTATATTGATATGTTTTTAGAGGGAAAACTCTGACATAGGCAGGGCTTCCTTCCAAGAAACATATGTGTATAGGCACAAATTTGAGTTTTATAGGTATGTTCTTAGGCGGAATCTCCACTCGGGCAGAGTTCCCTCTAGGAAACATGCATATAAAAATACCAATTTGTGAATATACAAACATGTTCTTGGGCAGAATCTCCTCTAAGAAACATATAAATATAAACACAGATTTGAAATTTATAGATATGTTCTTAGGTTGAATCTCTGCTTGGGCAGAGTTTCCTCTAAGAAACATATATATAAAAATACGAATCTGTGAATATATGAATATGTTCTCGAGCAGAATCTCCACTTGGGCAGAGTCTCCTCTAAGAAACATATGCATATAGCACAAACACACCATCCCGGAGAGTTTAAAACTCGATGGGAGGTGGCATGAATAACAAAGGTATCTAAAATACCATATGTCCGGAATGGACGGTATTTAGAACCTATAGCCTGTGAGGGCCGGTGCCGCTATTGCGGACTTTTAGCCGATGAAGTTTGTCGATGCCGTATGCAAAAAAATTTGATACCTTCACTCACACACAAGAAATGGGATTGAGAGAAGGAAAGCTTTGGAAATTCTTTGAAGAACTTTCTATTGCTCGGGCTTTGGGAGAGAAGGGGGACAGCAATTTGCTTCAAAGGGGGGCTGTGGCATCTCCCGGGGCTAGCCTCTTGAAATGGGGGGGATGGGGTGCCTTTTATAGGGGAAGGCACCCCTTACATTGCATGGGATGGGGGGTTTCTAACCGATGGGGGTTCCATCGGTTAGAGGGAAAATTCCCTCTAACCGATGGGGGTTCCATCGGTTAGAGGATTTTAAAATCCCTCTAACCGATGGGGGTACCATCGGTTAGGGGGAGGGGCACTCCTCTAACCGATGGGGGTACCATCGGTTAGGGGATGTGCCTATTCCCTGTTTTTTTGTTTTCTGTTTTTTTTTTTTTTAAAAGGGGATTCCCCTTAACCGATGGAGGTTCCATCGGTTAGAGGGGAATTTCCCCTTAACCGATGGAACTCCCATCGGTTAGAGGGGAAGACTCCCCTAACCGATGGCACTTCCATCGGTTGAAGGGGAATTTCCCCTCAACCGATGGAACTCCCATCGGTTGAAGGGAAAAATCCCCTTAACCGATGGTAGTCCCATCGGTTAGGGGATTTAAAGGGGGATTTCCCCTCAACCGATGGTGCTTCCATCGGTTTGGGGAAATAATCCCCTTAACCGATGGTAGCCCCATCGGTTAAGGGGTTAAAAGTTTTTTGTGTCCACACCCCCTCAGGGGAAGGGGACTCGACAAGAAGAAGTCCCCATTCAAGAAAGTGGAAATACTCTCGCCGTAGAGTTACCACGTTGGGAGTTCTACTTTGATGGCGCTTCCCGGGTGCTCAAGCAAACTGACGGCACCACAACTTATACCTCCGGAGTGGACATTGTTCTGGTGACTCCACAAGGAGGAATTCTGCACAACTCATGTGCACTCATGAAGTCGTTGACCAACAATCAAGTTGAATATGAAGCGTTGATCGTGGGACTTCAACTGGCCGTTGAAATTGGCATCAAATGCATACAAGTCTACGGAGACTCACAGCTGGTCATCCGTCAAGTGCTGGGGGATTATGACGTTCGAAAAAAAGAACTGATCCCCTATCATGCCAAAGTAATGAAACTCTGTGAGAGCTTCTACTTGTTCGAAATCGGGCATGTCCCCAGAGGGCAAAACTCCCAAGCCGATGCACTCCTAATCCGGTCGGTTTCTTCGTTTAAGGATAGAGATGCTTGTTCCCTTCTCGATCCAAGTGGATCATTGTTCCTTTGGCTCTCTAGACGTGTTTTCTATCTTCCCTGTGCTCCCCTCCCTCGTGTGGGGTTGTGGTGTGTGTGGGTGACCCTTTGGGATGCTGCGTCCCAGGGTCTGCCTTCTCATTGGTACACGTCAACCTTGGGCGACGCGTTACCAGTGAAGGCATCTGCCCGACCGGACTTGTTAGTCTCGCGGTGGGCCCGTCCGACACGTTCATGTCGCGACGGGTGTCCGGACGCGTTCATGTCGGCCTATTCCTCCGACACGTTAGGTTTCTAGGACCCCTCGTCGTCGTGAATCCGTTAAGGGAGTACTCTAGGCTACAGATGTGCTTGAGTTTAGTGACTCCATAACAGAGGGGAAAACGGTAGTTGGACAATGACGTCAAGTTGTTTGTAGAGCTCTCTTGGCTGGGGCAAGATGCCGAGGTGGTTGAGTTTTTTCCCAGTGCGGTCAAACAGTCCATTCTTCTATTGCCTCTCCCTGCATGGTTCTGGAGCCACGCCGTAGGGTTGTAGCTTAGCCAGGCTACAGTTGTTATTTTGTGGTGTTCTTTTGAGGTGGCTTACTAGCCTCACTCTTTCGAGTTTCTCCTGATTCAATCCAATTTTGCCGAATCAGACCGATTCGATCCGCTACGCCAAACCATGGTAGGCAGGAGCTGGCTGGTGAGCGGTGAGTAGCCTATGGGTGCTCTCGACTACTAGTGGCGATGGCGTGGTTGCTATTGTTGTGACAGTGTCCTTGGAGAAGTAAAAAAAATGACTTTTTTTTTTCAGTAGGAGAGTGGCTCTCTTGGAGAAGTCACATACACGTTTGACTTTTTTTACCGAACTTTGGATTTTTGTGTTCCATGTGGTTTATTTGAATTATCAAATTTTTAGATAGGCTAAATTATGAGAGATTAGAAAGTTAGCATTTCGATAAAATCACCAAAATCACGATTTTCTTCTTCGATGGGAGAGTTGACTTTTTATTGGTAAGGGATTTGATTTTTTTGATATTTTTATTGGATTCAAATGGGGGGTGCTTCCTTATTTACGTGTAATATCTTAAGTAAATTAAACTATAAATATTAACATTTACTTAAATGATGTTCGGGTTCGGGTAAATAAGTATGAAGAACAAAACGTGTTTCCCATGGGTGATATATACATATCTATATATATACATATATTATATGTGTTATATTAAATATATATATAATAATCCTATGCGAATCAGACCGAATCAGGGCGAACCCGATTCGGTGCGAATTGCCGCTATAGCAAACCCTTGGTTTAGTGTCTTTCAAGATGTCTAGATTATAGTTCCATTTTACTTCTATGTGAGAAAAGATAAATGGTCAATTGTCAACCATATTTTTCTAAGGAGAGTGCAAGAAAATTTTCACTTGTGATACAATTATTGCTCAAAGCGAAGTTATTTACAAGCACATAAAATTTTCTTAGCAAAATGACATATCGCGTAGTGAATTATAACCAATTTCTTGCTATGTACAAAGTGATTTTGAAAATATGGTCAAACCCTGTTTTCAAAATTCATCTTTGCTATTTACCTCTAAGAGTAATTAATCCTACTACTGCCGAATAGGAACAGATTAGCACTAAGATGAAGTGGCAAGCAAAAGGTGATTAGATGCCATTTCTGACGATGCTTTTACCTCTTTTTTTTCTATGTTTATTGTCATGAATGATTGTTTTCCTTCAAATTAATTTGAATGCTCGTCTCTGTCCTCTTCACGTTATATAGTTCTCTTTTGAGCTTTAAACAGATAGGGACTTATACATCACATGATTTCATACATACAATGATTTTTTGCTTCTTATTCCTATTGATGGCTTTTGAAAAGCGTAGGTGAAAATGTTGAACCATCAGAACTTGAAGAAGCTGCAATGAGAAGTAGATTGATAAAACAAATTGTTGTAATTGGGCAGGTAAATTTTGCAATTTATAGACAAAGTATAGCCTTAATATTTCTTCTGTCATGAATCTATGGATTGATCTAATGCATTAAAGAATCTCCTTAAAGATTCTTAACACAAACTTTTTTTTTATGCAAGTATACTACCTTGCTAACTGTAATACAGTAATATTCCTGGTCACTGATACTTCTGAATTTCTTTCAAGCAATACCTCTATTGGCAAGTTTTTAATTTATACTAGTTCATTTTTAGTGAGAGTCTCAGTAGGAAATAAATGTATGCAAACTGACCCATTGGGACCCTGATGGGGCCATTTGGCTGAGGTCATGGGATTCCCGGCTAAGACCCCTCTCTTCAGCATTGATGATCCGTACACCCTTTTCCAAAATTAATGGTCAGATTTGATTTAGTCAGGTTCCTTGTCAGTGAAATGCTTCATTTTCATAAATAAATAAAGGAAATTCTTCTTATCATGTCACAAGAACATTAGGCACATTTGTACAGCGATATCAAGATTCAATAGGTTGCATATACTGGAGAACTTTCTGTCTTTCCTGAATGAAAATCTTTTAGAGGGGATCTTAGGAGAGTCGCACGCCTACCTCAAAGAGGAGGCATGAACCTGCTCCACCATGATACCCACCAAGATTATTTTTTTGATGTAGAAAATAATACAAGTAGCACCGGGGCTACCCCTGAGATATACAACATGGTAATAGAGATTTGCATATAAACTCACTGCAAGAGAGGCCAAAAAAGAGAGGGGAGTCATTGTATTTAGAATCTGAAGCTTGGAATTCTGGAGGCACCCATAACAGCACATCCTTGGGCTTGCCTTGGGAGTTCATTCCTTGCATTCAAATCTGTGTTTGTTTTGGACCTTTTGGTGTAGCAGGCAAAAGAAACAAGTATCCGCAACCCCATTGCTCTCTCTATATGTATGTTCCAATTTCCATTTATACGTATCAAATAGGTGAACAATATCAACCTACCAGATCCTTACCAACCACGAAGGTTCCCCTTTGTAACGAATAAGCGATACTAAAGTCTTGTAGTCGGAGTAGATGACAGACAGAGGAATAGAATTTGTTAGTGCAAGACACACACACCATCATATAGAGCACGAGCTTCTGCAATGAAATTTGTACCATCACCATAATAGTAAGAAAAGCAAGTTTAATTTCTCCTGCTATCTCTGACTATCCACCACCCCTGTTGTGGCCAGGATTTCCTTTTGAAGCCCTATCTACATTGAGAGAGTAACCGTCACCAGAGACTATCTTGGGAGGTTTGATAGTAACATGAGCCACTTTTTGATCTGTAGTTGGTGCATGTCTGAAAGAGACCTGATGCAAGCACAAGCTACCTGTTCAGCAATGGAATGGGGAATATACCTTATGACTGGCTTCTTACTATCATACCTAAATTTGCACCTTGCTTTCCATATTTTCCATAATGTGAGTAGGACAGCAGCGTGACCATGATTCTTCATATCTGAAATTTTGAGTATGTACCAAACACGGATGGTAAGACTGTAAGAGAGGCGGAGCTTCGGCACCTCACATCAAAGATACATAGAAATCAATTCCACCACTCCTTAGCAATGTCTCCCTCGAGTCCGCTCATGGATTGATGAAGCAACAGGAGCATTTACATGGCGAACTAATGCCAAGCATTTGAACTATCTCATCAACAGGGACTGAATGGTGCAGTAGTCTCCAAGTGAAGACAAAGGCTCTTAGTGAAAAGTGGTTGGACCAGATCGTAGCAAGAGACATTCATGGTGTCCCATGATCATGGATACATTCATAAGCAGTTCAAATAGTCCAAACACACGTCATTTCCAACATTTAAAGACATGCATTTCAACTGCTTGACCAGTGAATTGGACATTGAAAGATAGGACCATGCTTCATGGTTAGGATCTATAATAGCCTCTTGTGGGCCGGACGCGCGGGGAACACGCACACACACATGTACACATACGTACATCGAGGCGCGGATCGCGTTTATGTATATATATATATATATATATATATATATATATATATATATATATATATATATATATATATACATACATGGGTTTGTATCTGGATGTATGTGTATATGTGCATGGGTGTGCCAGACTGTTTTAAAACAGACAAAATTTATAGGGTGCAAGGAGTTTATATGTCCGGGCACTTAAGCATTTATATGTATCTCGTAAGGTACATAAGGTATGCATTCCGCGTGCGTCCATTTTGTCAGGCGATTAGGGTGATCGTGTACTGGATCTTTCTCCACCGACCGAAGTCTGTGTTTTATTTACATCGAGTTAAACTCAAACACCTTTGATATGATACGTTTGTTAAAACATCTTTGTCGACTATGGGGTTAGAAACATGTTGCATCCAAAAATATATTTATCGCATTTGCATTTATATTTCATGGCACACTTGGACAACCAGTAAGCGATACTTGAACATACATGAAATATTCAAGCCTTCCTTGTATTTATTTTAAAAACATGGATGGGCTTATTCAAAAAAAATACAGGGCCATATAAAGACCTGCAATTTTCTTCTTGAAGACACAAACCAAGGCCCAGAAGTGGGAAAGAAAAAAAAAGGGGAAGAAAATAAAGAAAAGGAAATGGCCAGGGGCTAAAGTACAAAATATCAAATCAAACCTCCCGGTGGTGATACTCAAACCATGGTTTGATGGAGCGGTGAATCGGACCGAATCGGGTTCTCCCTGATTCGGTTCGATTCGCATGGAATCGGACCGAATCGGCCCGATTCGCATGGGATTAATATATATTTTTTCAAGACTAAAAATCCAAAGGCTGGTAAAAAAAGTCAAACGTGCATGTGACTTCTCCAAGGGAGCCACTCTCCTACTAAAAAAAGTGTTAGATTTTTAGTGTTCTATATGGTTTATTTAAATTATCAAATTTTTAGATAGACCAAATTATGAGAGATTAGAAAGTTAGTATTTCGCTAAAATCACCGAAATCGCGATTTTCTTCTTCGATGGGAGAGTTGACTTTTTATTGGTAAGAGATATGATTTTTTTGATATTTTTATTGGATTCAAATGGGGGGTACTTCTTTATTTACATGTAATATCTTAAGTAAATGATAACATTTACTTAAATGATATTCAGGTAAATAAGTATGAAGATGAAGAAGAAAGGGGAAGAAAGGGTATGTATATATGTACCCATCGGATCACCCGAATCACGGATCGGATCTCCCCTGATCCGATCCGATTCGGCCGAATCGGGCCGATCCGATTCGCCTTGCAAAACCCTGACTCAAACCTCCCGATGGAGGTACACCAACTTGTCGGTAGTGGTACCCAAACATGCCAGTGGTGGTCTCTCCTCCTTCCACTATAAAAGGAGGGGGGCACCCCAGGCCAATGGAGGATTTTTGGGAGTTTTGAACAGAGCAAGGCTCTAGGAAAGACTTCAAGGTGGTCTAAGGAAGAAGGGTCTGAAGGGTAGCCCTAAAGAACATTGTGCAAGACACAATTTTAATTTTCTCAAGTCTTAAGCATGGTCCATAGGGCCAAAATTCCCTATTGGGCCACAATTGGTTATTGGGCCGGACTTATATCTTTTATGCCATGATTTATTAAATGACCATGATGCTTAATGCTTAATGGGCCGACCTTTGGTGTATATTTACATGTGATGCTTAATGGGCCTATTGGGCTAATCTCATTTATTTAATCATGTGCAATATATGTAATTACATGTTATGTAACGTTTGTTTCATGTTCTTTACCAATTAATTGCTTAATCAAAATCAACTAATTTTTTGACAAACTTTAATAAATTACTTCATAAACATCATTGTTTAATTTATAATAACTTAAAAATAACAAACAAGTCATGTTTCATATCATTTTTTATCCGCTTTAGGATAATCTCTCTGTAAATCAAATAAATAAGTGAAAACATTAATTTAATTCACATAATCATAATTTTGATAAATAAATGACGAAAATGATTAAATAAATGAAATAAATAATTTTAAAACAAACAAAAAAGAGAAATGAATTAAAAATGAATAAAAAATGAAACAAATATAAAAAAACCAAAAAAATAAATTGCATGCTTGCAACTTTATTTTCTTTCATGTACAATTTATTTTATTCAGTTGCGAGTTACGCTTTTCTATTTCAAAGGGATTGTCTGATGGTTAATCAAGGGTGTTCAGCCTTTGTGCTGATATAATTAACACTAACTGAGGTTAGTGGGGGAGGTCAAATGAACTAAATAAGACCACATCCATGTAAATAAATAAAAGCCAAGTAAATCAATCAAAAGATAAATTTTAAAAGTTAAAAAAATAGTTCTCACACGGCACCCGACTTCATCAAAAGGTGGAGAGAGTTTAACATGAAGTGCGACAACCCTTCTGCCCAGGAAGATGCAATTACTATTTGCCGAAGAGGGCTGACGACGATAATTAGTGAGAAACTCTTGGGAGAAAATATCAGGAGTTTCGATCAACTAAATTCTGTCGTGGCAGACTTTGAGATGTTCTTAGCCGACCAAATGGCTCATGCATCTCACAAAGGCAAGCTCCTCAAAGAGCGTAATACAACAGGAAAAGAAGTCAATGTTATTGATTTCTTGCTTGGCAATGAAGAAAAAGGAGCGGTAATATCTGGCACTCCGAAAAAGAAGTCAGAACCAAAACTGCCAATGCCAACATTGGCAGATCGCATGAAAGCTCCATATTCCTTTAAAAAGGAGCATACCACGAAGTTTTTGATCTTTGCTTGAATAACAAATTGATATCACTGCCAGAACCAAAGAAGCCAGCAGATATAAGGTTAACGAACCGAATTATTACCCATATCACCATATGTTGGAGTATACAATTGAAGACTGCTACATCTTTAAAAACGAGGCTCAAAAGATGATCCAAAGCAGTCTCATATCTATGCAAGGTGGTCTAGTCGACCCTCCTCAGCCTCATGCTTGGGACCGACCGGAGCAATCAATCAATGTGATACATACGGCAGAATCTACTGCAAATTCAAATCGGTCCGAGGCTGGTCTTTCATGTGACCCACCTGAGGACAATTCTAGAGCCCATTCTCCACCAAGATCCAAGCGTCAAACGATGTGGAAAGTCATTCGAGGAGTCAAAAAGCAACTCAAGCAACTATAACAAGGCCAGCAAAAGTTACGACAAATTTTAGAATATGTGGAGGAACCTCAGAATATTTCTCTTCAGGAAACCTATGTTCCACAAACCACCCCCTATACATGCTCAAATGGCTCGGGAATTGCCTTCGATGTCGCCATACTCAGACTCAATAGGATGGCTAGCCGAAGGGTCTCCAAGCTTCGTTGAGATGGGGAAGTTATATTTTTTTCGTCGACATGAAAGATGAAACATTAACACTCTTTTGGCCTTGCTTGCGGGCTGGATTATTGGATTTCTCTGCACCAAATGCATTATCCAACTATTGCCCATACAATCAAACATCAAATCATGTCATCAAAGATTGTACTAGCTTCAAAGATGACGTGGAAGCTCTGATCAAACAAGGGGTAATTGACTTAAGAGACCTTCTAGTCATCCCTCCACAACCTCATGTCTGGCATCCGCCAAATGAATCCATCGACTTTATGTCTCATTCGGTAAATGTCATCCATGCATCTCTACCCTCTAGTTTCCTTGAATCAGGGGTGGAGGAATCAAATCCAAGTCAAGGCTTACCCAGGCGATGGTGTCCAGGATGAAGGCCTCCTCTCCAACCTTCTTATCCAAAGGAGAAGACTAACCAAATATTTGATATGCTCGTAAAAGAGGGACAGATCACGAAATTTGAGTCGTCACCCTTTTACACTAAAAGGGAAAAAACTCACTTATATTACTGTGAATACCATGCCAGAATCATACACCCCACTAATGAATGTCCGGAAGTCCAAGAATGGATCAAAATACTTATCCGAGACGGGGAAATGGATCAACAAGGAAATCTTATATTTCAAATACACCTCGGTGAGGCGTCACAACAAATATTTAATCAAGGTATGGTGGACTCAATTCACCAACTAAGTGTAGACACGTCATTTTTACAACATGTCGAGTAAATTTCATGTTATGCCGCAATGCCTCAAAGTGGCTCTCTTCAATTAACCTCTTGAGTGATTTTCCTATTTTTTTAGTTTTTTCTAGGATTTTTAGGAATTTTTCTAGGGGGACTGAAGGGGTCTGTTGTACACAAGTGATTCGCTTCTGACACAGTGGACGCCTTCTAGGATGTCTGATCCGCGACGGGTAAAACCGACGCGTATCACACTTCCTTTTCTGGCGCTTACCACGTTTTGAATCACGTCCACCAAAGTTGACACGTTTAAGAGTTCCATTTTTGAATTATGGCAAATTCCAAAAATGTTTTTGGAAAGATTTTCTTGCTAATTGGAATCGTGTCCACATGGTCCGTCGCGTTTCTCACCTTCCATCATATGAAGATCGACTCTCTTCATAAGATCGATTTTGTTCAAATGCGCGACCACTTAGGTCGTCGTGATTTAATATTTCCATTTATTAATATTTGGAAAGAATCATCTGAAATCAGAAGTGTTTGAAACGCGGCGATAAATGCCGACGCGATTCTAAACCTTCTATAATCGATGTTTAGAAAGGCTCAATTGGAGCAAGTCGATCTTGGTAAACGCGGCGCTTTGGGCGGACGCGATTCATTGAGATAGGCGTCCGCTGTGTTCGACGTGATTTCGGTATTTTTTCCCTATAAAAAGACCCCCGAGGCCACTGTTTTGAATACAACCCAAGCACTACGGCGAAGTCCTGCCACATTAGAGACTCAACTTAGAGCTAAAGGAGAACCTCATTTCCAAGCTATTTCGAGCATTCGCACTTTGGAGCTTGGTTCCTCTTCGTCCCATTCCATTGGAGCGAGGCGGGGGCTTCATCCTCTCCATCCAAGCACAACCGCGGGCTCATTCCGCCAACTCTTTCTCTTCCTCCATTCTTTGTTCTCGTTCATTTCATTTAGTATTCATCATCTCACATTCACACACACACATCATTTTTCACCACGCCTATTTTTAGGGGTTTAACACCACTCCTACGAGGTGTTAATGCCCACGCTGTTACGTTTTTTTTCTCACATTTCATTGATTTTAATACCTCACATCATAGTCTAATCCCCTTTCACTTGTTTGTTGTTTTCTTCCATTTTGCAAAGTAACCGACGAACTGAAGTCTTCTTCGCCGGCCGACCGGTGGAAGGAGTAGAAGTCAACCCGCAACCACGACTCCCGCGATCTTTGGGTGAAGGTAAGTACCCTACGCGTCTTCTTTACCCATCTCCTTTGGTACCTTCGTGTATCTGGCGATCATATTCCTCCTCGTGGACACTCGCACTCCTTTTCCTTTTACTACGCTTTTATTTCTTTTCTTTTCATTTAAAAAATCTCTCTCTTTCTTTTTAATTAAATCTTTGTAGGAGTGTTTTGAAAAAAAAGTACGTTCACAAATTGGCGATCATGGTGGGACTTCTTTCATTTTAGTTCAGATTACCTCTCCTTCGGCACACACGTGTGCCCCTCCTTCGACACCCATGTGTGTCTCTCCCTCCGTACCCCACGCGGTACAACCCCCTCCTTTCGTACCCCACGCAGTACTCTTTGAGATTTCCACCATCATTACCAATTTGTGTTAGTGTTCTTTTCTCTATATTTCCATAAAGTTTAATTAAAAAAAAATCATCATCTTGCTCCCCTCCCTATTTACTTACTTCCAGCTGAAGAAACCATCTTGATTTGACTTCTATTTCAATTAATTAATTATTTGAAAAGCATGCTCTGTTGATTACTGCTTTCATTTAAACTCTCGGTTGTTTTTTTAATTCGCGATGTGTTCAGACGTCGTGATTTGTGTTGTTGTGCGGCAGTTTACCCCGTCGCGATTCTGTGACAGACGCCGGAGGGAGTCGTCACGGCTCTTACAGCTTCTGTGATCTGTCAAATCCGCAACTGATAGAACGGACGTGATTTTTATTGAAGCGCGTCGACTGAACCTGTCGTGATTCAATCTGTTACAGTGAGCAGGGGTTTCTGTCATCTTGCATTATTTGCATCTTTGCAGGGCATACTTCGGCTGAGGGACCTCCTTCCCTCCTTACACTAGATCTAAACACCTCTCTCGGTGAGGGCTATCTCTCCATTGGGCATTCCGTCTCATTGGACAAGAGAATCCTCACCGGGACCTCTGTAAGTCTCTGTACCCTGTGGATTCCCTCACGGTGGACCGAGCAGGTTGTACACTTGTACCACCTCGGAGACCCGTGTTAGAGTACCTGTTGGTGTGAGGGAGTGTGCTTAGTGAGCCCACAGTTCTCATCTTACCCATTTAGGCCCATACCCACTTTGGAGTGACACATTTCAAATAAAATCCACTTTGAACTATATTGGAACAATCAACTGGACGTAAGCATCTCTAAGTGTTTGATTACAAGCCATTAACTTCTTCTCTCAAACTTGTTTGAGTAGTTGGTTGTTAGTTGTTTGCTAATCCACTTGTGTGTTTAAGTTTTATGTTGCTTCGTTCAGGCAAAAATCTTAGGATGGCCGAGTACGAGGATATGGCTTACCATGAGGATATATGATGAGGTGTATGACTCCAATCAGCAACTTGCACAACTCCATAAGCAACCCCATGATGGTCCATCCATTTCGCATGTCAATGCGATGGATTCACAGTCCCCTCACCCTTCCCCGAGGCATGCCACTGCAAATGTCTCTGCTTCTATTGATCTG
This sequence comes from Colocasia esculenta, assembly GCA_014218235.1. NCBI lineage: Eukaryota > Viridiplantae > Streptophyta > Magnoliopsida > Alismatales > Araceae > Colocasia > Colocasia esculenta. The sequence goes on from CM024759.1 coordinate 25,656,724, forward strand.
TCCCAACTTGTGGACATCCTCCAAAACCTCCAAGCCTCCCAACTCCGGGAGGTTCAAATTGCTCTGAAGGGGAAATCCATCCCTGAACCCATCCAGTCTCTCCACCCAAACATGGGTGCTTTCTATGCTGAACCCACTCGTGACCCGACAGTCCGAGCCTCCTCTGCCCCCTCGCGGGCCAACTCTATAACACATTCTCACCCCCACAACCCTGTTGGGAGGCCTACCCTTGTTCAGCCAAGCCCCACCGTGGCTAGGCCCATTCACCCCCCTCGGGCTCCGGCCCACATTTCCGCGCCCGCTGGCACACCACTTCGCTACAATTATGTCCAAGTGAGTGCACCCCAACCTCATGCTTCCGGGGTGCCTCACAAACCTTCTTCTGAGCAACTCACCCAAGCACTCTTAGCAAAGGTGAGTCGTTTGGAACAAGATCTAAATAGGGTGTCTACACCCAAAGACTCTTTTGAACTGACTCTTCCTTCTATGCCAGTCTTTCACCTTCCCCCCTTTGAACTTCCAGTCTACTGCCGCTACAATTGTAATGGCAATCCGTTCGTGCATATCAAGGAGTTTATGTACGAATCATCTTTTTGGCAGAACGATAATCGTGCCCTCTCCTTCCTCTTTCGCCGATCTTTAGATGGGCCCGCCCTCGAGTGGTTCTATTCTTTGGAGCCCGCAGACGCCGGAGACTTTGAGGCAGTACAGAGAAAGTTTCTGCAGCGGTACAGGGACCGAGTTGGACCTGCATTGTCTATTACAGATTTGATGGCTGAGAAAATGAAGGCTGATGAGGATTTTTTACAATATGCTGATAGATGGAGGATTGGAGGGCATTGGCCGAAAGGTTGAGAGATTCGTTGTCCGAGCCAGAGCAGGTGAAAATGATCACTGCGAATGCCACGCCGCAGTTTCGGCATATCCTGGCAATGAATAAGCTGACAACCATGGAGGAATTGTATGAGAGAGCCCGCTACATCTAGACCCAGCTGAAGGACTCTCCTATCATGGCCATGTTTGAGCCAAAGGCCCGGACATTCAAGAAGAGCAATGGTACTCCCTCTACTGGCAGTCCGACGATTGAGGGGGTCATGCAAAACGAGCAAGTGAGTGCTATGGGTAACCGAAGCTCCTCCACCTACCGCCCGAACTCAAACTCCAGACCTCAAGAACCACAATAGCCCCAATCCCAGCCAAACAACCCTCCAACATTTAGGGCACCACCCTAACAGCCTCAACAACCTCAGCAGCCCCAATATCAACAACCTCCGCCTCAGTACCAACAAGCTCCTCCACCACCTCCTCAGTACCGCCAGGCACCATAGCCTCAATACCGACATCAACCTCCTCCTCCTCCTTCACAATACAACCAAGTCTCCCCTCTAGGCACCTATAATCCTCAGCAGCCTCGGCGACCCCTGGCCCAAGAAGAGCCCACTACCTTCCATTGCCGGAGACTTTACCCGACAAATTTAATGCTCTTATGGCCGCCAATGCACTCACTTTGCCCAGGGAAAGGCTACAATGGCCTCCCAATGTTGATACTTCTCGTTATTGTGCATTCCACTGGGCACCGGGCCACACTTTGGAGGCATGTTTTCATTTCAAAGACTATATTTATGATCTGAATGATAATGGAGGCATATACTGGGAGGAGATGAGGAAGTACATCGCCGAGATGAAGGCGAGGAGGCCGCCCAGGCAGGACCAACATCGGCAACAACAGCAGTAGCAGCCCGAGGCACCCCTGTAGCAGTTCAATATGGGCATAGTTCAGAACCCCTCTCGGAGCACTAGGCTCCGAATCAACAAGTCAACGCCCTCGGGGCGTCTCCCCGCACCGAAAGTACACCCGGCAGGCCAATGGAAGTGTCCTCCACCTCTACCTCTACCCCTACCCCCAATCCTCCTTTACTCTACCCCCCTTCATCCGTACACCCACTCTCTCTAACCCACTACCCTCTTTTCTATGCATCCCTATGACCGCCACACATCGTCCATCACCCTCTAGCCAGCCAACCAACCCGCCACTCATCCGCCAACCACCCGTAGCCCCCACGACCCAGCCATCACATCCTCAAGCCCCTTTTCTACGCCACACCACCAGGTCCACCACCGTACCACCTCAACCCAACTGTCCACTCATACGCCAACCTCCTACCACCACCACCCCTTCAACATCGACGGGATTCGCATCTCTCAATGCTTGGTGGATACCGGAGCATCGATCAACGTCGTGTTCTTGGACACATTAAATTTTTGTGGGGTCACTCTACAGTCGGTCCGACCCTCCTCCATCACTATCACGGCCTACGACAACACTAGTAGGCCGCCAAAAGGAGTGGTTGCTTTGAAGGTGGGGCTGGGTCCATCCATTACTGAGATGGATTTCCATATTTTAGACATGGACCCAAGCTTCCGCATGATACTGGGCAGGCCATTCATCCAAGCACTTGGCACTGTCATATCAACTATACATTAGTGTCTGAAGTTTCCGTACAAGGGGCGGGTCATCAAAGTCGCTAGCAAACCAAGTGTCTTGGAAGTGGACACCATGACTGAAAATTTAGTCCCTTCCATTTGGCCAAGCAATCAGCCGCTTATGTCTGTGCTAGACACATACGGTATGCAGCAGAGCCCAACCAGTTCATCATCGATTAGTGCTGCAAAGAGAAGCAAGATCATTACTGAAAGGGGGTGGCATATAATGTTGAGAATGGGGTACCAGTCAGACAAGGGGCTGGGAGCACATCTACAGGGCAGGACAGAAGCCGTGAAAGATAGCAAGACAAGACCCAGGGCAGGACTGGGATACAAGCCAGGCAGGGCAGACCACCAACAGGGGCAGCCACTCACATGGACATTGTACTAGCATTTTAAGAAGGGGCTACTGCAGCAGGGAGTGAACAAACATCTACTATTACTGCTGAACCTGTTCATCGTACACCCCTGGCCACATATAAAGCTGTGGAGAACCTCAGGCCTCCGAAGCAAGTAAAGAGGGGAGAGTCTGAATTAGAATGAAGCCGGTGGTTTGATATGAATGACATCGTTGCTTCTTTAAGTCAACTCTTCACACCGGTAAATACTGAGTAGCTGGTAGTGGCTACAAGCAGGAGGCAACAGGTAGACGAAGCTGAGTCAAGCACCCCTCCCACACAAGATCCAACAACAACTAGGCTCAGGGCGGGCCTTCTCTTTTCTCTGGGCATCGCGCCCAATCTCCTCCAGGCCACTGCGTGGCCGTTTTTCATTTCCTTAAGCATCCATCAGGCACCGACACCCCACCTCACAATCTCTCTTCAGTCCTTTGAGCAGACGCTCACCCTCCAACTCCCTCTCTCCCCCAATCTCCCTCCTCTTGAACATACACTCATTTCTCAGCTGTCTAGATTGGCGATCTCACCTCGCCCTCTTTCACTCTGCAGGCATCAATGCAGTCGGCAAAACAACGTCGTCACGGGTGCTTTGAGCATAATTGTCACAGTGCAAAAAATCTTTGCCACGAGACATGATGAATGCCTAAAAAGAAAAAGGGCATGTTGAACCCGAAAAATATCGGGATTTTAGCAAGCCCCGGGCGGCAAATTCGCCCGAGAAGCCGCAAAAAAGTCTGGGCCCATCGTTCCCCGCCTTGGGCACTGTGCTCGCGTGCCCCGTCAGTCTGAGCCTGCCTCGGCGCCTGTGCCGCGCACCCCCGCCGGACCACTCGCCAAAACCCCTATAAATAGAGAGGCAGGGCCTTCATTAGCCCCGGGCTTCCAGAGGGGCGAAGCTCTCACGCGGAGACCCCCGCCTGAGGGATTTTTCCTCCCCCACGCTGGCGAGACACTCTCGCGTCCCAGCGAAACTTGAGGCCATCTAGCGCTCGAGAATTCTCTCGCGCAGATCCTCAGGAGAAGTCCCCCTCCTTTGGGAGGGAGGGGACCTGTTTGTTCTCCGCATGAAGACCGCAGTGCGGGACCCGGTTTGTGTAAAATTACACAAAGGCCCCCTGAGGAGGAGAAGATTTGTGCATGCGTGTGAAATTGCATATATGCCCCGTACACGGGCCTAAGCTTCTGTGAAAATGCACAAAGCCCTCGGGGATATAAAATTTGTGTATGTGTACATCAAAAGTACACATATACTCTTGTCAGCCAGATTTGCAGGAATACCCCTGCTTCTGAGAAAATTGCAGAAATATCCCCATGAAGGATAAAATTGCAGAAGTACCCCTGCTGCCCGAAAAATTGCAGATATGTCCTTGCGGCGCGAAAAATGGCAAAGATAGCCTGATGGTTTGCGCCTCTTGTCCAATCCGGTGGAGCGGGACCCACGTCGCTTCCATGAAGTGGCGTGCGCTCTCCTGGGTGTGACTTAAAGCTGGACTCGAGGGGAGTTCTCGGGAAATGTTACCAAATGACTGGAACGTCCCATAAAGTCAGAAAACGGCCGGGATGTCCGGGAAAGCCAAATGACAGGAATGTCCCATAAAGGCAGAAAACGGCCGGGACGTCCGAGAAAGCCAGAAAATGGCCAGCAATGTCCCAGAAAGCCAGAAACAGCAGGGATGTCCAAGCATGCCAAGATACGGCACAAGCATCTGGAAAAGTCAATCAATGACGGAAATATCCAGAGCTGCCCAGGAAGGTCAAGATACTACCGGAAATCCCCGACAGGTCGGCGTTTCGAGCGGCAAATTCCTCGGCTTCATCGTCAAATATCGCGAGATAGAAATTGATCCCGTCAAAAAGAGACACGAAGAGACCCACCGAAACAAAGGGCCACCGAAAAAGGCATACAGCCCACACTCGCTCGGTCTGCTTGACCCCCGGAGCTCTGAGTTCCGTCCAACGAGTGTTGGAGGAGAAAATCTTCGGCAGCATTTTGGCGGTCTGTCCTTCGTATTCGGGCCATCTTGCGCCTTGTTCGTGCGGAGACGCTGCAGGTTATTACATGACGCCCGATGTTCTTTGTATAAGGCCTTCGTTGTTATAAAAAAGACATACGTGGAGGCATGCCGTCCGACGGTGGCACAAACACCCTGTCGTCGACACAAAAGAAGTGACGTGTTTGTAAATGTCCGACGGAGGCACAAACACCCCGTTGTGAGCAGAAATGACCCGACATGTTTGTAAACGCCCAACGGAGGCATATACACCCCGTTGCGAGCGTAAATGTAAATGACACTTTGTGTAAATGTCCAATGGAGGCACAAACACCCCATTGAGGACATGAGTACAAGTACCATGTTTGTAAATGCCCAACGGAGGCACATATACCCTGTTGCGAGCGTAAATGCAAATGATATACTGTATAAATACTTAATGGAGGTACATACACCCCATTAAAAGCGTAAATGTAAATGTCATGATTGCATTCAAACATATTTGTGGAAATTTACTTAGTCATCCATTTCGTTAAACTTCGGCATACGGTCTTTTAACAAACACATCGCATCGAAGGTATTCGAGTATTATGCTCGATGTAAATGAAACACCGACTCCGGTCGATGGGGAACGGTCCAGTACACGACCACTCCAATCACCCTGAAAATAGGAGCGCGCGCGGAAAAAATGAAATGAAATATTCGAGGGTTCCAGGTCTTTACCCGGTACCCCTCATAAAATAAATCTCTTTGTCTGTTTCCTGTAAACAGTCTGGCACGCTCGAAAGCAAAAATAATAATAATAATAAATATATTCAAAGCCTCTCGTCGAGGCTTTTAATATATAAAAGAGATGAAGAAAATATCCGCGTTCCAACAATCTGGCACGCCCGGTAGGACTGTTCCTGCCTTCCATGCATATGTAAAAAGACCTTATGCCGATATAGAAATAGAAGATGACTAATTTCCACACCGCAGGTACAAGGAGCAAACGCCGACGTCAAAAGCTCGTCCCCACCTGCAAGTTCAAGCAACTCGATGGCCGCCGTCACTTACGGTCCGCTGGTCGTCGCCTGCCACGCCAAATGTGGCTACTTGACTACGCCGATCGTGTTCGGCGAGTTCCCAGCAGTAGTGGGATCCCCTTACTTCCTAGGGGTGGTCCTCGCCGTCCAAGCTACTCCAAAGGCGGTGCCCAAAGCTACTGCCACTAGGGGCATCAAGCCCCACCCAAGTCAAGGCCGAGTTTACTCGGTAAACACCATCTCTTGCGTCGCAGTCCCTAGAAAGCGGGGACAGCGCCAGGGACGCATTGGCAGCAAGCCCCGCGTAGTTGTCTCCAACTTCGGAAAAACCGTACTTGTCGGGGACATCCGCGTCCGGCTCGATAGAGGCGAGCCGATATTGCCCCGGGACAGAAGCGTCCCCACGGTGGCAACCTCATCATGAGGTCACCATCGGTTGGGGCTCCCTCTCTCTCCTCTCCCACGCATGTAAGGGGCCGAAACCTCTATAAATACCCCCCCTATTCCAAAGGAAAGGGGAGTCTTCAACTTGCCCTGGCGAAGCCCTGCTGGGTTTTCCATTTGCCCCGGCAAAGCCCTGTTGGAAAAATCCCAGAAAAATAGAAAAGAGCATTTGCTCATTCCCTCTCTCGTTCTCAAATCCCTCTTGCTTGGTGTGCGAAGGTACAAATCCCCTTCTTTAGCCCGATAGGCCAGGCGCGGAGAGGAGAGCGGTCGGCGTAATCGTCATCAGCATTCCTTCTTAATCTCCATCCCCCACATCGAGCAAGTCTCTGTGGGTCGGGCTCATTTGATGGAGACAGTTGTTTTGACTTGCAAAATTTCTCCTGAGAGAGCGGATTTAATAGCCTTCATTTGAAAGGGAGGAGCGTTGTCCGGCTCATTTGATGAGGCATAGGGACTTTGGCTCTTCTCTTTCAATGAGAAGGTATATTGAGCACTCTTCTTCATCTGAAGGGTCGAAGATATAGGAATCTGCCCGTATTTCAGCTTCGGGCAGAGGCTTTGGTTCCTCCCCATGAAAGAGTATAACTTTGCTTGACTTTGTGACATCGGCTTCTTAGGAGTAGTGAATGCGCTTTTTTCTCTTTATCCTGCCCTTTCTTGCGACGGCGGTTTGAATTATTTGTCGGCCGACGTTGATATGTCAGCATTGTTGGTTCATCCTCAGCTTGTTGGCATCATCATTTGAAGAGATTTGCAGCTTCTTAGGCGGAGGTATAGATAAACCATATTGCAGATGTGGGAGTTGAGCAAGAATCCAGCTCTTTAATAGTATTTCACGATCTTCATATATACATCAATCGTGCTGAGAGATGATGTTCCTTTCTTCTTCCATAGCCTCTACCTGTAGTCGATAGAGCAGATCCCGAAGTCGGATTTTTCGCTCCAGATCTTCCCACGGGATGAATTGATCTAGGATTTTTCGCTCCAGATCTTCCCACGGGATAAATTTGTGAATATGCGAATATGTTCTTGGGCTGAATCTCCGCTTGGGCAGAGTTTCCTCTAAGAAACATATACATATAACACGAGTTTGTATTTATATGGATATGTCCCCTGAGAAAGATTTTTGTCTGGGTAAGATTCTCCTTAAGGAACATATTTGTATAATTACAAATTTGTAATCTTTATATATGTGTTCCTTGACGGAACCTCCACTTGGGCAGAGTTTCCTCTTAAGAAACATATATATAAGAAACACAAATTGTGAATATACGAATATGTCCTTGGGCAGAACTTCCGTTTGGGCAGAGTCTCCTCAAGAAAACATATACATATAAGCACAAATCCACTATCCCAGAGACTTGCTCGATGGGCGGGGAGAACATGGGTATTTAAATACCATGTGTCCATAGAGACTTGCTCGATATGGACGCATTTAAACCCGGGAATATCACCCCATAGAGACTTGCTCGATGTGGGGATGGGGATTAAGAAGGAATGTCGATGACGATTACGCCGACCGCTCTCTCTCCGCGCCTGGCCTATCGGGCTAAAGAAGGGGATTTGTACCTTCGCACACCAAGCAAGAGGGATTTGAGAATGAGAGAGGGAATGAGCAAATGCTCTTTCTATTTTTCTGGGATTTTCCAACAGGGCTTTGCCGGAGCAATCTTCAGGACCATCCCCTTTTCTTTGGAATAGGGGGGGTATATAGGGGTTCACCCCTTACATTGCGTGGGAGAGAGGAGAGAGCCCTCCCCAACCGATGGTGAGTCACCATCGGTTGGGGGAGGTTAACCGATGGTGACCTCACATGAGGTCACCATCGGTTAGGCCTCCTAACCGATGGTAATCACCATCGGTAAGGGGCCATCACCCCTTACCGATGGTGACCTCAATGATGAGGTCACCATCGGTGGAAATGCCAACCGATGGTGATTCACCATCGGTTTAAGGGGACTGTCCCCTTAACGATGGTGACCTTACATGAGGTCACCATCGGTTGGGATCCCTAACCGATGGTGACCTCATGATGAGGTCACCATCGGTTGGGGGAATCTCCCCCTCAACCGATGATGAGTCACCATCGGTTGAAGGGGAGAACCCCTAACCGATGGTGACCTCATTTGAGGTCACCACTCGGTTAGGGGTTCCTAACCGATGGAGAGAGAGGGGGAGGTTTATAAATACCCCCCCCCCCCCCCCCCCACCCACACCCTCATTTACATATGTTTTAGTGAAGGTGCTGCTGGAATTGTTTCTCTTCTCGGAGTTCTGCCGACTTCTCGGAGTTCTGCCTGATCGGAGGGTGCTTTTGCAAGCCTCGGAGTTCTTCCTCGAGCTTGTTTGTACTGCCTTTGTACTCGGTCTATAGACCTTGTGCTGTCGGATTTCTTCCGCGCTTGTACTCTTGGACGGAGACAATCCATTGATAAGTTTGTAACTTAAATAACCTTGGGGTCATTTTAAATCACAACTTATTGGCCTCTGAGTAGGCTATTGATAATATATTGTAACCGGGCTTGATAACCAGCATTTAATCTTCATGGTTCAACGACCCCTTTCATCATATCCATGACTTGAACGATTGTCCGCCAAAAATAGGCTTCAACTAGCCAGGTCGCCAGACCATTATCTGATGGATTCCATAATTTTGCTGATGTAAACGTGTCACACTTTTACCATTCAACAATCGCTCAGCGTGAGAAGCCTAGCAAGTTTAATCGCCGGCCCAAACGACAACGACAAATCGTTGTTCAAGTAGTCGGCGACGCTGCACAAATATCGGAGCGCGTTGCTGTGGTTTTCAACCCAACTCCCCGCCAAGTCATTAAGACCAAGGGTAGAGTTTGAAAATAGCCACTGGACATCCGCCTTCATCTTCGTCTTTGACGGATATCCCGTGGGGGCCATTTGTTGAACCCGAAAAATATCGGGATTTAAGCAAGCCCCGGGCGGCAAATTCGCCCGAGAAGGAAGCCGCAAAAAAGTCTGGGAATAGACCACACTTCCCACTCGAACACCTGAGATAAACGGATTCGAGTCCACGTGTCGACCCGGAACGACCCGGAGTATGACGTTCAAAAGTCCCGTCAACAGTGGAAATACGCACCCCGGATGGCGGAAACTCGATCTCCAGACTCTCGCTCAAGATCGCTCACGGCTCGGACGCATCGAGAGAAGCCAAATGCACGTGCTCCCAGAAAATGGGAATAAACGCACGTCAGACAGGCAAAAACGCACGTCGGAGACGCGTGAGCACGTGCGTGGCACGGCCGTCAACCAACAAACCCTCACGGGAGGCCCACAGGGCTCTCTCCTGGAAAACGCAGAGGAAAATGCCCAAGAAGGTAAAGGCCCCAGGCAGGGACCCCCGCCGGTTCGGGGTCCCGCCGGGAGAGGACCCCCGCCGGTTCGCCCCCGCCCAGGCGGGGACCCCCGTCGGTTCGGCCCCCCGCCAGGCGGGGACACCGCCGGTTCGGGTCCCCGCCAGGCGGGGCCCCCGCGGTTCGGGGGCCGAGGGTGGGAACCCACGCCAGGCGGGGACCCTCGCCGGTTCGAGGGCCCGCCGGTTTCGGGACCCCCCGGTCGGGGGCCTGCCAGGTGGGGACCCCCGCCGGTGCGGGGCCCCGCCAGGTAGGACACCCGCCAGGCAGTGACCCACGCCGGTTTGGGGGCCTGCCTGGCAGTGGACCCCCGCCGGTTCGGCAGGCCCCCCCGCCGGTCGTTCCCCGCCTTGGGCCCTGTGCTCGCGTGCCCCGTCGGTCCGAGCCTGCCTCGGTGCCTATGCTACGCACCCCCGCCGGTCCGAGCCTGCCTTGGCGCCTGTGCCGCACACCCCCGCCGGGTTGCGCACCCCCGCCGGACCACTCGCCAAAACCCCTATAAAGAGAGGGGCAGGGCCTTCATTAGCCCGGGGCTCCCAGAGGGGTGAAGCTCTCGCGCGGAGACCCCCGCCTGAGGGATTTTTCCTCCCCCACGCTGGCGAGATGCTCTCGCGTCCCAGCGAAACTTGAAGCCATCTGACGCTCGAGAATTCTCTCGCGTAGATCCTCAGGAGAAGTCCCCTTCCTTTGGGAGGGAGGGGACATGTTTGTTCTCCGTATGAAGTCCCCAGTGCGGGACCCGGTTTGTGTAAAATTACACAAAGGCCCCCTGAGGAGGAGAAGATTTGTGCATGCGTGTGAAATTGCACATATGCCGTACACGGGCCCAAGCTTCTGTGAAAATGCACAAAGCCCCCGGGGATATAAAATTTGTGTATGTGTACATCAAAAGTACACATATACTCCCGTCAGCCAGAAATTTGCAGGAATACTCCTGCTTCTGAGAAAATTGCAGAAATATCCCATGAAGGATAAAATTGCAGAAGTACCCTGCTGCCTGGAAAATTGCAGATATGTCCTTGCGGCGCGGAAAATGGCAAAGATAGCCTGATGGTTCGCGTCTCTTGTCCAATCCGGTGGAGCGGGACCCACGTCGCTTCCATGAAGTGGCGTGCGCTCTCCTGGGTGTGACTTAAAGCTGAACTCGAGGGGAGTTCTCGGGAAATGTCACCAAATGACTGGAACGTCCCATAAAGTCAGAAAACGGCCGGGATGTCCGAGAAAGCCAAATGACAGGAATGTCCCATAAAGCCAGAAAACGGCCGGGACGTCCGAGAAAGCCAGAAAACGGTTAGCAATGTCCCAGAAAGCCAGAAAACGGCAGGGATGTCCAAGCATGCCAAGATACGGCATAGGCATCTGGAAAAGTCAATCAATGACGGAAATATCCAGAGCTGCCCAGGAAGGTCAAGATACTACCGGAAATCTTCGGCAGGTCGGCGTTTCAAGCGGCAAATTCCTCGGCTTCATCGTCAAATATCGCGGGATAGAAATTGATCCCGTCAAAAAGAGACACGAAGAGACCCACCGAAACAAAGGGCCACCGAAAAAGGCATACAGCCCACACTCGCTCGGTCTGCTTGACCCCCGGAGCTCTGAGTTCCGTCCAGTGAGTGTTGGAGGAGAAAATCTTCGGCAGTATTTTAGCGGTCTGTCCTCCGTATTCGGGCCATCTTGCGCCTTGTTCGTGCGGAGACGCTGCAGGTTATTACATGACGCCCGGCGTTCTTTGTATAAGGCCTCCGTTGTTATAAAAAAGACATACGTGGAGGAATGTCGTCCGACGGTGGCACAAACACCCTGTCGTCGACACAAAAGAAGTGACGTGTTTGTAAATGTCCGACGGAGGCACAAACACCCCGTTGTGAGCAGAAATGACCCGACATGTTTGTAAACGCCCAACGGAGGCACATACACCCCGTTGCGAGCGTAAATGTAAATGACACTTTGTGTAAATGTCCAATGGAGGCACAAACACCCCATTGAGGACATGAGTACAAGTACCATGTTTGTAAATGCCCAACGGAGGCACATACACCCCGTTGCGAGTGTAATGCATGATATATGTATAAACGCTTAATGGAGGTACTACACCCCATTAAAAGCGTAAATGTAAATGTCATGATTGCATTCAAACATATTTGTGGAAATTTACTTAGCATCCATTCTTTAAACTTCGGCATACGGTTTTTAACAAACATATCGCATCGAAGGTATTCGAGTGTTATGCTAGATGTAAATGAAACACCGACTCCGGTCGGTGGGGAACGGTCCATTACACGACCACTCCAATCGCCCTGAAAATACGAGCGCGCGCGGAAAAAATGAAATGAAATATTCGAGGGTTCCGGGTCTTTACCTGGTGCCCCTCATAAAATAAATCTCTTTGTCTGTTTCCTGTAAACAGTCTGACACGCCCGAAAGCAAAAAAATATAATAATAATAAATATATTCAAAGCCTCTCGTCGGGGCTTTTAATATATAAAAGAGATTAAGAAAATATCTGCGTTCCAACAGGGCACTTAAGGCAAAATGAAAGAAAGGAAAGCCAAAGAAGGCAACAAAAGTTCAGCCAGGTGATAAACCAAATTAATAAGCCGTCAGTTAAAGCTTCTCAGCAAGTATGATGGTTGTCTTCAAAATCCAACGGGTTACACACCGTCATTTACAACTTTCGGCCTGTATCCCGTGGGGGGTATTTGTTGGACCCTAAAAGTTTGCAGTGGGTATCATAAAAGAATTCTCGGAGATATTTTTGGTCCATTGGTCCAATGGTTACTTTGGTTATGGGCCCCAAGTCCTTTTCAAATTAAGAAAAGGACTTTATGAAATAGACATCAAATTATCCAGTGAAGTACAAGTTCGGAAAGAACAACGCTTCGACAGTACAGAGTCAACAAGACCAACGTCCGAAAGAGATTACAACATCGAAGGAACCACTTGCGAGAAGAAGCACCAAGCACTTGCAAAATTCAACTTCTCGTCGGAAGATCTCCAAGGAAGGTCGAAGGATTTCACAGCATCAACACCCCTCGTATAAACTCGAGGGTGGTTATTTATAGAAGATCGGGGAAAGGCCCCTCCAGATCAAACCCTCCCAACCGGAGGGACTTCCCTCCAGTTAAAGGGGCAAGCCCTTAACCGAGGGGATTTCCCTCCGGTTAGGTGCCTTAACCGGGGAAACCTCCTCCCGGTTAAGGGTATTTCCTTAATCGGGGGGGGACTCCCCCCGGTTAAGCAACCTTTGCTTAATCGGGGGGACCTCACCGGGGGAACCTCCCCGGTTAAGGCTATAACCGAGGGGATCCCCTCGATTATGTCTCTCTCTTCTAATCGGGAGGACCTCCCCCAGTTAGCCCTCTCTCTCCAATGTAAAGGGACAAAAACCGCTATAAATACCTGTGTAAGCCGATGGCATAGGGGACGGATTTGGAAGGGAAGAAGAAACTTGTTGGGGAAGGCTCTGCTCGTGTTTGGCATGAAGGTACTCGCCCCCGGCAAGCGAAGGGTCGTCCCCCTCCGACCACGAAATTCCTGTAATCTCCCCCCATGTCGAGTTACTCTCCATGGGAGGGTTCTAAAATCCAAAACATATGTTTAAAAAACATCTCCATGTCGAGTTAGTCTCCATGGAGATAAAAATATTAATGTTCATGTTCATGCGTTCTCATGTTTAAATATTTTCCATGTCGAGTTAGTCTCCATGGATATGAAATATTTAAACATGTTTTCTTGGTGCTTCGGTGCTTAAGTATTTTCCATGTCGAGTTAGTCTCCATGGGTATAAAATACTTAAACATCACCATGTTCTCATGTTTAAGTGTTTCCATGTTGAGTAGTCTCTATGGATGCAAACACTTTAAACATGTTTGTTATTTCCCTCACATTGAGTAAGACTTCGTGAGGGTAAAATGTTTGTTCATATGTACATATTTTCATGGAGAGACTCTGTCCAATGGAGGCTCTGCCCAAATACGACCATATGTCCATCTTAAAATTCGCGTGTTTTGCGCGGAAATTATGCCCATGAGTAAGCTCTGTTCAAAACATCACTCGTTCAATATCAAAATCCAGAATTCATACTATATTCAAAATGCATGTTTTCAAATAATCAAAATTTCAAATTCATGCCCATTTATTCAAAATGCATGATAAACTCATAAATGAGTTCATGCCCTTTTTCAAAGTCTATTTCGTCCGATACAACCAAACTTCACCGTGTTATTGTTTTCTATAAACAAAATGTAAACCTCGACTTTTACTACGTTAAATTTGATGTAAATCAACATCAAGGATTTTAATCCGATGTAAATTAACATCGATTCCGGTCAATGGAGAAAGAGTCCAGCACATGCAACCCTAATCGCCTGATCAAATAAAATCGTGGAATAAACTGTTTTTAAAAGAAGTATAAGGCGCACTTATCCACTAGTTGGGTATTAAAATTTTCCCGCTTTCAAGCGGACTTTAAGTTCTGTCTGTCGACAGATTGGCATGCCCGCAAATGAAAATCTAATTCAAAATCAAAATGTAAATCAAATCCAAAATCAAATATACATGTAAATTTTCCGCGTCCGACAATGGGTTTGTATCTGGATGTATGTGTATATGTGCATGGGTGTGCCAGACTGTTTTAAAACAGACAAAATTTATAGGTGCAAGGAGTTTATATATACGGGCACTAAAGCATTTATATGTATCTCATAAGGTACATAAGGTATGCATTCTGCACGCATCTGTTTTATCAAGCGATTAGGGTGATCGTGTATTAAACCTTTCCCCACCGACCGGAGTTAGTGTTTTATTTACATCGAGTTAAACTCGAACATCTTTGATACGATACGTTTGTTAAAAGATGTTCGAAACGAGCAAGCCCTAGGGATTTTCCCGGGGCTTTACATTTTTTCTAGGCAGGTTTATCGCCCGAACTTTATCCGAACCTGAGAATGTTTTCCGGGTTCAACACCTCTTTAACTGTGATTCCAGTGGTGTTGTTACTAGGCATTGCATAATGACAAATGGGGGATGTGCCAATCCAGATATCATTGAAGAAGTCAATTGAAGAAACCATCCTTGGAGTTGGAAATCCATCTTCTGTACGATAGAATAGCTTGTTGAGCTTCTTTAAAGACGGCCTTGCTCACACATGTAGGAAAAAGGGTTAAGCTGGTCATGTAATAAGTGCCCTTTTGCTGGGGAACTTGACTTAGCTGCAAAATTACCAATGACACTGACACATCACTTGAAATGGGGAGAGGGAATTTGTTCTAAATGTAGATCCAGCAACTCATGGCCACTGTATTTACACTCTGTTTGAGTCTGGATCTTCCCCTTATCTGATAAGGGCACATCATCCTCATCTAGATAGAAATCTCTCTAGGTGGTTGTGAATCTGCGTTTGGTTCATTATTTATTTGTCAATGAATGGCTGCTTTGGACAAATTCTTTACATCATTCAGTAAAGTAGTTTGTTATAGGACTTTACAGACCACAAATTATTGGTATATATTTGGTTAAGCTATGATATCCTTGCCTTTTGGATTATCTGTACAAATCACTTTTGCGAGTTTGTCAAATGCTAATGCAGTCTTGTATGTTAAAAGGATCAGCGACGTATTGGTGCTTTGATTGTCCCAAACAAAGAGGAGCTTGTCTTAGCAGCAAGAGGAATTCTGAATGCTGAACCTTTTTCTTATGAGTTGAGCAAAGAACAAGTAATGAGGATGATACGTAAGGATGTAACAACTTGGTAAGGTTGTCTTGATGAATATCTGTTCTGGATATCTTTTTCTCCACTGCTCTGTGTGTATGAACCTTATTTCTGAGGTTCTCGTTTTCAATCCATGTGAATATAGTGTGTTACAAATAATTCCTAGCATCTGATGTATCTTATTTTTAATTCCTCAAATATAACACTTTCTGTTAACATATTTATTTGTGATTAATCATACGAAAGTTAAGAATATTCTTTGAATTGTTTAAATGGTTTCAAAGTAAACAGAATATAAAATAGATTTATAACACACTATATAAAATAATGACCTGTCAGGAGAGATTTTTCTGTGTTTTCTTTGTTTCTTGTTAGTATTCTTTCTTCAGCTAGTTTGTTATATTACTCCCTATAGAGGGATAGTTTTGTCCTCATGCAATTTTCACATTTAGCCTAATTATAAATAGAGATTAAAGGACATGTGGTTGTTCACCTTGAAGCCACGGGTCACCCTTGTGTGCTTCTCTTCTTTTTTTCCTCCTCAAGAACTCCATCATGGTATCAGAGCAGAGTCTGTAGGAAGGATGATTATTCTTGTGTGGTGGTGGAACCACCTCCCTTCCACATGGAAGCTTGGTTGAAGGATGTGGACTCTTCCTCTTTTCTTATGATGGGGTGCGGCTCATATCAGTGTGTCTTTTGGGTTTCCAGAACACTGTTTCAGTTGGGGGGGCCTCTCTGGCTTTGTTTCCTGTCAAAACTTGGGCAGCCTTCTCTTTCTGTTGGCAAGGATTCACCATCACCCTTCATTTCCTGTCCAACCATTGTATCTACCTTAAACTTTGTTTTCTTGTAGTTTTTTTTTATTGTGAATGATGGTGAAAGAATCCTTGTCTTCCTTTGTCAACTCTCTTGCAACAACCATCTCCAAAAACCATTCATTTCAAGTGACCATCGTTAAGTTGAATGAATCTGATTATTGGTTCTAGTTGATCCTTACTTGTATCTTCCTTGGTGGCTGTTGAACCCGAAAAAATATCGGGATTTAAACAAGTCCTGGGCAGCAAAATTCGCCCGGAAAGCCACAAAAGTCCGGGAATAAACCTCGGCCTCCCCACTCGAACACCTGAGATAAACGGGTTTGAGTCCGCGAGTCAACCCAGCACGATCCGGAGTATGACGTTCAAAAGGTCCGTGAATAGCGGAAATACGCACCCTGGACAGTCGAAACTCGATGTCCGGATTCGCGTTCAAGATCGAAGACGACTCGGATGGGTCCGAGAAAGTCAAACGTACGTGCCCTCCAAAAATGGGGTCGAACGCACGTGAAACGGGCAAAAACACATGTCGGATGCACGTCAGATGCACGTGGGCACGCGTGTGTACGTGTGCTGCATGTGCCGTGAACAGACGAACCCGAAAATCCCAGAAATCCCTTAGCTGCTCGCGGGAAGAATGGCCAAGAGGTGGACCCCGGGGCCCTTTTATAGTCTGGCCCAAGGCGGTGACACCCCCGCCAGGTCAGGTGCGGGGCACCCCCGCCGGCCAGGCGGGGGCGCACCCCCGCCAGACCAAGGCGCGCATCCCCGCCAGACCGGGAGGGTGCACCCGCCGGGCCAGGCGAGCGCACCCCCGCCAGACCGGGCGGGGTGGTGCCCACCCCGCCGGGCCCGCCCTGGTCTGGCGGGGCCTCTCCGCTGGTTTAGCGGGCCTCCTGTGCGTGGGACCCGCTGGTCAGGTCAGGTGCGGGGCCACCCCCGCCGGGCCAGGCGGGGCGACCCCGCTAGACCAAGCGGGCACACCCCCGCCGGACCAGGCAGGGACCCCCCCCCCCTGCCGGGCCAGCCCTGGTCTGGCGGGCCTTCTCCGCTGGTTTAGCGGGCCTCCTGTGCGTAGGACCCGCTGGTCTGGCGCCTATGGTGGTTCGGCGCCTGTGCGTTCTCACCCCCGCCGAACCATGTACCCCCGCCAAACCACCTTCCGCAAACCCCTATAAATACCGGGGTAGGGGCACGAAGAAGCCCCAGGTTTTTTCTTCCCCTGCGCTGGCGAGACGCTCTCGCGTCTCGGCTTCCAGAGGGGCAAAGCTCTCGCGCGGAGACCCTCGCTTGTGGGCTCTCTCCCCCACTCTGGAGAAACTTGGGGCGGACTGTCTCGGGGCTGAGGAGAAGTCCCCCTCCTTCTGGAGGGAGGGGACATGTTTGTTCTCCGTATAAAGACCCCAATGCGGGACCTGATTTGTCTAAAATTACACAAAGGCCCCCTGGGGAGGAGAAAATTTGTGCATGTGTGTAAAATTGCACATATGCCCCGTACACGGGCCCAAGCTTCTGTAAAATTGCACAAAGCCCCCGGGGATATAAAGTTTGTGTATGTGTATGTCAAAAGTACACATATACCCCTGTTATCCAAAAATTTGCAGGAATGTCCTTGCTTCTGAAAAAATTGCAGAAATATCCCCATGAAGGATAAAATTGCATAAATATCCCCGTAAAGGATAAATTTGTAGAAATATCCCCATGAAGGATAAAATCGCAGAAATATCCCCATGAAGGATAGAATTGCAGAAATACCCTGCTGCCCAAAAAATCGTGGATACGTTCTTGCGGCGCGGAAGATGGCAAAGATAGCCTGACGGTTCGTGCCTCTTGTCCAACCCAGTGGAGCGGGACCCACGTCGCTTCTATGAAGTGGCGTGCACTCTCCTGGGTGTGACTTAAAGACCCGGATCCTGGGGAGAGAAAATTCCTCACGACGCTTTGAGCGCCCTGTGAGAGCTCCAAGTCCTCCCGGAGAACTTCCGTTCGTTCCGGAGTTTGTGGGAGACTCACCTGAGCTCCCCGTGAAGTCTCCGTCTATTCCACGTACGCCGGGCCACCCCGTGCTCCGTTCGTGAGAAGACTCTGCAGGCCATTATACAAGACCCAACATCCAATATTGTTGTTGCATAGCCCTCCGGTGTCGTAAAATGGCATACGTCGAGGCATACTGTCTGACGGAGGCATAAATGCCCCGTTGTCGACGGAAATGCAAACACAACAATGTGTAAAGGTCCGAGGGAGCACAAACACCCCGTCGTCGACGCAAATGCAAGTACAATGTTGTGTACAGTCCGACAGAGGCACAAACACCCTGTCATTGACACAGTTGTGACCCTCTTGTCATGTAAAATCCAACGGAGGCACAAACACTTTGTTGTGGACGCATATGTCTATGATGTAGGTGTAAACGCCGACGGAGGCAAAACACCCCGTCGTGTGCGTAAATGTAAATGGTATGCCTTGTAGAGACCCCATGGAGGTACAACACCTTTGGGAGTGCAAATGTAATGCCATGAATGCATTCGAGCATGCTTGTGGAAATTTATCTGTCGTCTATTTCCTTTAAATTCCGGCATAAGGTCTTTTAACAAACGTATCGCATCGAAGGTGTTCGAGTTTTTTTACTCGATGTAAATGAAACACCGACTCCGGTCGGTGGGGAACAATCCAGTATACGACCACTCCAATCACCTGAAAATACGGACGCACGCGGGAAAAATGAAATGAAATATTCGAGGGCTTCGGGGTTTACACCCAATGCACCTCGCGAAAGAAATCTTTGTCTGTTTTCTGTAAACAGTCTGGCACGCCCGAAAAATAAAGCCTCTGAGGCGAAAACAAAAAAAAAGCATTTTTAAAGATATTTCTGCATTATAATCTGGCAAGCCGGTGGGACTGTTCCTGCCTTCCTGCATACGTAAAAAGGACCTTATGCCTCCCAAGAAACGCAATAAAGGGCAAGGTCATGGCGGATTTCCTGGCGGCGCACGCTCCCAGCAGGCTCTCCTCTCGAGTTCAAGCTTCCGAAGAGGAGACGCTCTCATCCCCCCACGGGAGGGACCCAACAAAAAGAAGTCCCCATTCAAGAAAATGGGAATACTCTCGCCATAGAGTTGCCACATTGGGAACTCTACTTTGATGGCGCTTCCGGGTGCTCAGCAAACTGACGGCACCACAACCTATACCTCCGGAGCGACTTGCCTGGTGACTCCACATGGGGGATACTGCACAATCATGTGCACTCATGAAGCCGTTGCCAACAATCAAGCTGAATATGAGGCGCTGATCGTGGGACTTCAAGGCTGCCGAAATGGGCATCAAATGCATAAAGTCTACGGAGACTCGCAGTTGGTCCTCCGTCAAGTGCTGGGGGATTACGACGTTCGAAAAAAAGAACTGATCCCCTATCATGCCAAAGTAATGAAGCTCCGCGAGAGATTCTACTTGTTCGAAATCAGACATGTCCTAGAGGGCAAAACTCTCAGGCGGATGCGCTAGCCAACTGGCGTCGGCTCTAAAGCTCCCTCCTGAAGGAGAACGGGCATAACCGTCCGACATAGGAGGCTGATGCCAACGTTCTTGAGGACGACCCCGACCTGGAAAATGCAGAGGTCAACGCCTTGAAGAAGAAGCCGTCAAGAAGAAGATTGGCGCCAGCCGATCATCCGAATAAAGAACGGTTGGCTACCCTGGATCGGGCTGAAAGAACCCCGCTCCTGCGGCGGGCCACGTCCTATCAAATGATCGGAGACCAAATATCCGGCTTGTTCATGAAAAAGACATGTATGTCCTTCTCCGATGTCTCTCCCCCAGAGAAGCCACAAGTCATCATGCACGAAGTCCACCTCTGACTGTGCGGGGCCCATCAAGCGGGAGACAAGATGAAAATCAACATAAAGCTAAAGGGCTTCTTCTGGCCAACCATGTACACGGATTTCGTCCAATACGCGCGTTGCGTGTCATAATGCAAGGTTCAGTTCGGTGCCAAGAAAGGCCGAACGAACGCAATTACCTCCACTGCCCCTACGTGGCCCTTCGCCGAATAGGGAATGGATGTCCTGGGACCATTTCCCACCATCCTTGGGCCACAAGTTCATCCTGGCAGCCACTGACTATTTCTCCCTATGTGCAGAAGCAATTCCTCTCCGGGAAGTCAACGGGTAGCGTTGCAAAATTTGTCAAGCAACACCTGATTTACAGGTTCGGCCACCCTCATCGGATCGTATCAGATAAAGGTACGCCCTTCAAAACAAAACAATATATGCGTTGGCAGCCAAATTCCAGATAGATTGGAGGACGTCAAAGGTCTACAACCCTTAAGCCAATGGTCTGGCGGAAGCCTTCAACAAGACCCTTTGCAAATGCTGGCCAAGATAGTCGGAACCGTAAACGTGATTGGGGGAGAAAGTGCACGAAGCGCTCTGGGCATACCAAAGGTCACAAGACCCCAACGGGGTGTTCTCCCTTCTCTCTGGTGTACGGAGCCGAAGCTATGCTCCCCATCGAAATCGAAATGTCATCCTACAGGGTAGCCTTCTATACCGGTCTTCAGCCCGAGGAACGACAAGAAATTGAAAGAAGGTTGGAGGAATTGTCCGACCTAGAGGGCAAAAGGTGGAAGCATACACACACCCTCCAATCCTATCAGCCCGCATGACTCGAGCCTACGACAAGCTAGTCAGGCCCGGCTCTTCAAGAAAGGTGACCTCGTCATGGTCAAGCAAAGGGAAGTCATGGCAGGCAAATCAAGTGGCAAACTCCAGCCAAACTGGCGCGGACGTACGTGGTCACGGAGTGTATGAAGGACACGCTGGCAACACATGCCGGCGATCGCCCTTTCCAACACTAAATAGCAAGCATTGAAATGTACTTTGCCCCTGAGCATGAATTCCTCGGGCTCGCCCTCTGATCCCCTTATGGCCGAATCAGGCTAGGGTTGGGCATATGTGCCCATGTCACAAAAAAAAACAAGGGAAGGGACTGAAAGAAAAATAATGACGTCCCGGCAGACTTGGTCGCTCCCCAAAAGGGGGTGCCCAAGGGCAAAAGAGCCTAGCAAAAAAAAAGGGGGGGGATGATGACAAATTTTTCTCCTTCATTATAAAACTCCTTCTTGGTCAGCAAACCATCCAGGTTGACCAAGTCAAATCTTATAGCCACGAACCCCAAAAAGGGTCGGCTAAAACTCCTCCTTGGTCAGCAAACCTCCGTGGTCGGTCGAACTTAAATCCTTAGCCAGAAAACCCCAAGAAGGTAGGCTATTCTTTTTTGACCAGTAAACCCCCGTGGTCGGTCAAACCCAAATCCTTAGCCAGCAAACCTCAAGAAGGTAGGCTATCCCTCTTTGACCAATAAACCTCCGTGGTCGGTCAAACCTAAAACCATAGCCAGCAAACCCCAAGAAGGTAGGCTATCCCCTGTTTGACCAATAAACCTCTGTGGTCGGTCAAACCCAAATCCTTAGCCAGCAAACCCCAAGAAGGTAGGCTATCCCTCTTTGACCAACAAACCTCCGTGGTCGGTCGAACCTAAATCCTTAGCCAGAAAACCCCAAGAAGGTAGCCAGCAAACCTCAAGAAGGTAGGCTATCCCTTTGACCAACAAACCTCCGTGGTCGGTTAAACCTAAACCCTAGCTAGAAACCCCAAGAAGGTAGGCTATCTTTTGACCAGTAAACCTCTGTGGTCGGTCAAACCCAAATCCTTAGCCAGCAAACCCAAGAAGGTAGGCTATCCCTCTTTGACCAACAAACCTCCGTGGTCGGTCGAACCTAAATCCTTAGCCAGAAAACCCCAAGAA
This sequence comes from Colocasia esculenta, assembly GCA_014218235.1. Lineage (NCBI taxonomy): Eukaryota > Viridiplantae > Streptophyta > Magnoliopsida > Alismatales > Araceae > Colocasia > Colocasia esculenta. The sequence goes on from CM024759.1 coordinate 25,678,785, forward strand.
GGTAGGCTATTCTTTTTGACCAGTAAACCCCGTGGTCGTCAAACCCAAATCTTAGCCAGCAAACCCCAAGAAGGTAGGCTATCCCTTTGACCAATAAACCTCCGTGGTCGGTCAAACCTAAACCTTAGCCAGAAACCCCAAGAAGGTAGGCTATCTTTTGACCAATAAACCTCTGTGGTTGGTCAAACCCAAATCTTAGCCATCAAACCCCAAGAAGGTAGGCTATCCCTCTTCGACCAACAAACCTCCGTGGTCGGTCGAACCTAAACCTTAGCCAGAAACCCCAAGAAGGTAGGCTATCTTTGACCAATAAACCCCGTGGTCGGTCAACCTAAATCTTAACCAGAAACCCCAAGAAGGTAGGCTATCCCTTTGACCAAAACCTTTGTGGTCGGTCAAACCTAAATCCTTAGCCAGAAACCCCAAGAAGGTAGGCTATCCCTTTTGACCAATAAACCTCCGTGGTCGGTCAAACCTAAATCTTAGCCAGAAACCCCAAGAAGGTAGGCTATCCCTTTGACCACAAACCCCGTGTCGGTCAACCTAAACCTTAGCCAGAAACCCCAAGAAGTAGGCTATCCCCTTTGACTAATAACCTCCGGGTCGGTCAACCTAAATCCTTAGCCAGAAACCCCAAGAAGGTAGGCTATCCCTTTGACCACAAACCTCCGTGGTCGGTCAACCTAAACCTTAGCCAGAAAACCCAAGAAGGTAGGCTATCCCTTTGACCAATAAACCTCGTGGTCGGTCAAACCTAAATCCTTAGCCATAAAACCCCAAGAAGGTAGGCTATCCCTTTGACCGACAAACCCCGTGTCGGTCAAACCTAAACCTTAGCCAGAAAACCCCAAGAAGGCAGGCTATCCCTTGACCAACAACCTCCGGGTCGGTCGAACCTAAACCTTAGCCAGAAACCCCAAGAAGATAGGCTATCCCCTTTGACCAATAAACCTCCGTGGTCGGTCAACCTAAACCTTAGCAGAAAACCCAAGAAGGTAGGCTATCCCCTTTGACCGAATAAACCTGCGTGGTCGGTCAAACCTAAATCCTTAGCCATAAAACCCCAAGAAGGTAGGCTATCCCTTTGACCGACAAACCTCCGTGGTCGGTCAAACCTAAATCCTTAGCCAGAAAACCCCAAGAAGGCAGGCTATCCCTTTGACCAACAAACCTCCGTGGTCGGTCGAACCTAAACCTTAGCCAGAAAACCCCAAGAAGATAGGCTATCCCCTTTGACCAATAAACCTCCGTGGTCGGTCAAACCTAAATCCTTAGGCAGAAAATCCCAAGAAGGTAGGCTATCCCTTGCCGACAAACCTCCGTGGTCGATCAAACTAAATCCTTAGCCAGAAAACCCCAAGAAGGTAGGCTATCCCCTTTGACCAATAAACCTCGTGGTCGGTCAAACCTAAATCCTTAGCCAGAAAACCCCAAGAAGGTAGGCTATCCCTTGATAACCTCCGCGGTCGGTCAATCTAATAGCCAGAAAACCCCAAGAAGGTAGCCCCACAACAAACCTCTGTGGTCGGTCGAGCCAAAACCCTTTAGCCAGCAACCAAAGTGGTAGGCTAGCCGAAATCTCCTTAGCCAGTAAACCGCAATGGTAGGTGACGCCCAAGTGGCAGATCCTGTGATCAATTGCCCCAGGGTTCGGCCCGGGCCCTAAAGTAAAAAAAAAAAGAGAAAAGAAAGGGACTAAAAATAGAGATGTCCCGGCGGACTTGATCATCCTCCCAAAAAAAGGCCAGCCCCAGCGCCCGAAATGTTGCACCAGATCTGGAAGAATGCCAGAAACGCAAAGGTCAAGCTGATGCTACCCAAGCTAACGGGTCACGCCCGTCAAGCAATCCAAATATGAAAAAGTCGCTAAACAAAGCCAAGAAGGCCAGCCTCAGCGGCAGAAGTTTGCATCAGATTTGGAAGAATGCCAGAAATGCAAGGTTCAATAGCAAGGCGCCAAACGAAATCCCGAGAAAAACCAAGAAGGCAAGTCTCGAGAGCAAAGGCGAGGAGCAAAGTCAAAAAAGATAACCCTCTTCGACCAAATGATAAGCCGCTGAGCGAAGCCAAAAAGCAAGGCTCAGCAACCGGGCTCCGACCCAACCTTAAGCCGAGTCAAAAAGACGAGACTCGGATGAAGACAGCCAAGGTCAGCTCCAAGCAAAGTCAAGAAGCAACTCTTCGATGAAACTCACCAGTAGAGTTGACCTGGTGGAGCGGGTCCATGTTACTTCCCTGAAGTGATGTGCACTCTCCTGGGTCCTCTCGTGGGAACTCTTGAGTTGAAAACAAATCTGAAAAATATGCGAGCGAGGAGAGCTGATGGCTCAGCGCGAGAAGCATAGCAAGTTGCATCGCCGGCTCAACCGGCAGCAACAAATTGTTGTCCTAGTTGCTGGCGACACTACACAAATGTTGAAGCACATTGTTGTGGTTTTCAATCCAACTCCCCGCCAAGTCATTAAGACCAGGGGTAGAGTTTGAAAATCTCCACGGGATACCCGCCTTCATCTTCGTCTCTGACGGATATCCCGTGGGGGGGATTTGTTGAACCCGAAAAATATCGGGATTTAAACAAGTTCCGGGTGGCAAACTCGTCCAGAAATTCACAAAAGTCTGGGAATAAACCCCGGCCTCCCCACTCGAACACCGGAGGATAAACGGATTCGAGTCCGTGTGTCAACCCGGAGTGTGGCATTCGAAAGTCCCGTCAACAGCGGAAATGCGCGCCCCGGATAGCCGAAAATTGATGTCCGGACTCGCGCTAAAGATCACGTACGACTCGGATGGGTCCGAAAAGGTGAAATGCACACGCCTTCCAAAAATGGGGTCAAACGCACGTGAAACGGGCAAAAACGCACGTCAAATACATGCGGGCATGTGTGTGCACGTGCGGCACGTGCCATGAAAAAACCAGCAAACTCCCAGAAATCCTCTTGGAAATGGCCAAGGAAGAAGAGGTTCGGCCCCCCGCCAGGCAGGGGGGGCGCCGGTCCGCCCCCCGCCAGGCAGGGAGGGGCGCCAGTCCGCCCCCCCGCCAGGCAGGGAGGGGCACCGGCCCGCCCCCCCGCCAGGCAGGGAGGGGCGCCGGTCCGCACCCCCGCCAGCAGGGGGGGGCGCCGGTTCGGCACCCCGCCAGCAAGGGGGGGCCGCCGGTCAGGCCCCCCTCCAGCAGGTGGGGGGGGGGCCGCCGATTAGGCCCCCCTCCAGCAGGGGGGGGGGCGCCGGTTAGCCCCCCCGCCAACCAGGGGGAGGGCCGTCAGTCAGGCCCCCCGCCAGCTAGGAGGGGCGCCGATCTGGTACCTGACTGGCGGCCCCTTCTGCCAGTCCGGCTCCTCGCGAAGCACCCCCGCCGGTTCGCCCGCCACCTCGACGCTCGCGCTCGCCCTCGACGCTCGTGCCCGCGAGGCCTCCGCCGGGGAGGGTACCCCCGCCGGTTAGCCCCCCTCAAATCCTATAAATAGGGGGGCATACCCCCATTGCAAGACGACGCCATTCGGCCCCGAAAGACCTTGAGGCCTTGACACGAAGAGAGGCTGGGCACCAGAGCGAACAAATCGCATGCCCCTCAAGGTCTCTCGCTGAGAGCCTTACGTGCGCGAGCTTAAATAGTCCGCACGTGCTGGGGAGAAAGTCCTTGGCGTCTGTCGGTGTTCTGTCCTCCGCGATCGGGCCCTCCTGCGCTCGTCCGTGAGAAGACACTACAGGTTGTCATATGACCCCGGCGTTTTCATTTAAGTCCTCTGTTGTCACCAAATGACTACGTAGAGGCAATGTTGTCTGACGGAGGCACAAACACCCAGCCGGGGGCATACCCCCATTTGAAACACACGCCATTCGGCCTACGAACACGCCATTCCGGTCTAAAAAAAACTGGAAGACGCCACCTGCAAACATTTCGGCTGGTCCGTGCGTGAGCTTACATAGGCCGCACGTGTCGGGAAGGGTCTTCGACACCCGTTGGTGCTTCCTCTTCGTGGTCGAGCCCTCCTGCGTTCGTCCGCACAGAGACGCCACAGGTTGTTACAAGACTCCCGTTGGCCATGTTCTAAGCCCTCTGGTGTCATGAAACGACACACGTAGAGGCACATGTCTAGGTCCTCCGGTGTCATGAAACGACACACGTCGAGGCACATGTTTAAGTCCTCCGGTGTTATAAAAGACATACGTAGAGGCATGTTACCTCGTGGAGGCACAAACACCCCATTGGTAATGCAAATGTACTCATTACCATGTAAACGTCCGACGGAGGCACAAACGCCCTGTCGTCGACGCCATGTACATGACTTGTTGTATACACCCCAGTGGAGGTACAAAACCCCATTAAAGGCGTAAATGTAAATGTCATAAATATAAATGACATGAGCTTGAATAAAATTGTGGAAATTTATCTGTCATCTACCTTTCTTTAAATTTCGGCATACGGTCTTTTAACAAACATTACGCATCCGAAGGTATTCGAGTGTTATACTCGATGTAAATGAAACACCGACTTCGGTTGGTGGGGAACGGTCCAGTACACGACCACTCCAATCGCCCTGAACGCGAGCGCACGCGGAAAAAATAAAGAAATGAAATGAAATTCGAGGGTATCAAGGTTCGCACCCAATACCCCTCGTAAAATAAATCTCTTTGTCTGTTTCTCGTAAACAGTCTGGCACGCCCACAAAAGAAAGCGAAAGGAGAACGATGAACGGAAACCCTCCGGGGCGACCAAAGTTCACTTCTCCACGCAAGAAGATATAGAATTGAAAAAAAGAAATTTCCGCGTTCCAACAATGTTGAAGTGTGAAAATCTTCCAATCCCTTTGTTGGTCTGTTCCCTGATTATAAAAACTTGAGATTCTTAGTGCCGATTGCTTGATCCAAAATTCAATTGATTGTACCATATTAATTTCAGTCTCGTCTTAAATTGATACCACCAATTCATTGTTTCCAATCACCATGCTTATGTTGTATCAAATCTAATCCTTATTTTGGATCTAAAAATCATTTTGCTTAAGTTTGGTATGTGTTTGTAGTATTCACGTTAAATCGTTCGTCCATGATGTAATGCATTTGTTGATTAGAGAACGGGTGGATATAGCTGAATACATTCAAAGATGTGGAGGTTAAAGGAACTTCATGGTCACATCTGTCATCCTTTTGCAAACATTATACAGATGAGTGGAAACTCTCTTCCATTCTCTCCAAAAGAAACCAGGCACCAATCTTTAAATTATGGCTAGAGACATTCGTATGTCTCAGTTCGTAACGGAATATGATTCCACAATTGTGGTGACATGCTAGCATCTGAAGCACTGGGTACGAGGACACCTGCTTCTATGGACCTTATGAGTCGCTTACATATACTGTTATAATTTTTCTGAGAACATGAGTTGATACTTAAATATTTTTCTTTCCATGTTGAGCCATGATTAAAGTGGCATTCCTTAACAGCATGTGCATTGAGATCGTCTCTTGTAGAATGTCAATGTAAGTTCCAGCTACGGAGTCACATATAATGACATCTGATAGAGAAATGAGGTTGTTTGTTAGTCTCTGGAATATTATGAAATGAGAAAAGAAAAGCTGATCTTCTAGTATTTAACACGCCTGTACTCATGCAGGACTTCAGGATGCTCATTTCAAATTGGACCAATATTGATATTGGATGAAACATTCACGGTAAGGTGTTTTTTTTCGCCTAGTCCGATGTTGATGCAACGACATTGTGAAATATTACCAACTTGTATACTGATGGACAACATAGCCATTGTCACAGGTCGAAAATGGTTTGATGACCCCAACCATGAAAGTGAGGAGAGAGAGAGTTCTGGCTCGCTACAGGGACCAGATTGCTCAGCTATACAAGCAGGGCATCTAATAGAAACTCTATTATATCCGAACTCTGTTTTGAAGATTCGAATCCAGAAATTTCAAATCCAGGTGACTCTACATAACTTCCTGGAGGTAAATCCAGAAAAGGAAAAGCATCAGTTGGACTCAAGAGATTCGTCTATAGATATATATAGTCCTGACTTATTCCTTCTGCTTCTACTAGCATAAAAAATTCTAAGTATAAATGTATTATTTACATTAGCTTCTTTTTCTTGGTCTTAAATCTGTTTGAAATTAAGCTAAATAAATGGATAATGTATGGATAAATATGGTGTATTGCTGTGGGGATATGAAATATAGTACGCAAGATTTGAAGAGTACAAGTATAGTGATCCCCATCACTCTCCTATCATATCTACATTAGGCTTATATGTTTCTTCTTACTCGTGTATTATTTCTTATGTGCTTATATCCATTTCCAAATGAGATCTATCAATTTATTCTTGTATTCTCTATTTATTAACAATTGATTTCAAGAGACATATTAGAATTTAATTTCATATGGCCCCACAATATTGCCCAAATATTAATCGCATGATTTAACAAGTTGTTTCTCGTCATGTTCTTTTTTTGAAGCACTTTCCCTTTCACGTTTCCACTACCAACTATTAATCATGTTTTCGTATCATGAATAGATCCTTATAAATATCTCGTGGCATAGGGTGGTCCAGGACCGTTAAATGCCAACTTTGCTATGTCATACAATAATCACAAACAGAATTGAGGACATAACATTCCTGAACATTTATACAATAATCACAAGTTTGCGTCCATCCTATATTGGAAGCAGATGAAGATCTGTTTTTTTTTTTTTTTTTTTGGGGGGGGGGGGGGGGGGGGACAAGGTAAAGCAGATAAAGTTCTTACACAGTTAAACATATTTCCATGCTTGAAATGAGTGCAGATTTTGCTGCATCCGAGATCCCTTGAAGTAAATTCACTAGAACATGATAAAGATAGTCCCATCAAAATCAGCTTTACAATTTGAGAAACAGTTTTGTAACACCATTTGGTAATATCATTTGGTAACATCACCATTAAAATTATGCCACATCAGCAACTGAAATAAAAAAGTTAAAAACACCTCATAAATGATGAGATTGTGGTACACTTTGATTGGTATGTTAGTTTAATGTGTTACCAAATGGTGTTATTAAACTATTTTCCTTACAATTTTGCCGATATCATTGTGCTATAGCACTTTTTAAAAGCAGAACATGCTCAATTGAGTTGGAAGAATTTTATTAAGAATATCAATGCCGATGATTTGCCCTACTTTTGCCTCCAAATGTAACTTATCTCCATCCTTACTTTGTAGTGAAATAAAATGGACCTTATCTTTGGTCATTATGTCTTAAGCACCCCCTTTTTAAGCACCATTTATCTTTTTACCTCAAGACACACCTACAGAACAAGTAACTCAAGCCGTATGTTTTGGTACCCAACAAGTTTGGGTCTATAGACATGTTAAAGTTCAATCAAACCCCTGGGAATCCATATTGCCTTGCAATGATTTACATTTTCCTGACACAAAAAATGTTATGAAGTGAACATGCTTTCAACAATAATGGCAAACAATTTTAGATGTATTTGTGGAAGTAGAACCATTGTGGAATAAGAGTCTCAAGCTGATGAATTTTTTCTATTAGAAACAATATGACCCTATTTTTACATGATGGAGTGGAGGCATCATGTGCATGTGCATGTGAGGCATGGTGAGCATGTGTAGCTTGTAGGCATATGTTGCATGGATAAAAGATGTTATAATCTTCTTCTCAAATTTCATTTTTTTTATGGTAAGTAGCTAAGACCCTCCTTTTGACCAATTTGTATAAAGTTCAACTCATCAATTTTCTGAGTCCTAGAGGCCACTTTCTCATTCATGCAAGCAATATCATTTTCAAGCAATGCTATCTGAGCCAACAAACTTGGATTCTCACATTTAAGTTCTTTTTTTTCAATGTTAACATCACGTCCTTACTCTAGTCAGACTCATATTTAACCTTATCAAGACAGGATGGATCAAACGAAAATTTCAAACAAAGGAAGTGGAACAGGTTCACTAAGATCTACAAATACACATTTATGACATTAAATAAAATACAAGTATGATACTCATCCTTCAAATTAAGAGCTTCTCAATGTTTAATCAAATAGGTTCTAACATTCACACTGCTAACTCTTGCAAAAATTTAAAAGCATGTATGCATCTTAAGACACAGCAAGCCTAATCAAAATCAGTCGCATGCTTAACATATAATAATTTATCAAATCAATTGATAATTACAAGCTTAACATAAATCTTTAGATATTTTAAGTTTATAACATAAAGCAAGAAAACCTAGATAACATAGATGCAATTAATTGACATATTGATATTCATTAAATTTCTAATTCTAAATAATTATCAGATAATTTTAAAAAATTATAATAAAATTATAATTGACATGATATTTGGAATAGATCAAGTTTTATCGATATGAACTTAAACATATCAAAGCATATTTTGAAGCTTAACAAATTAGCTAATATCATATTCATACAATATGCAAGCAATTATTATTAAAAAGGAAATCAAATGTAATTTTATTTCATATATGATGGACATGCATCCATCATACAACAAAATGGGCATGCATCCATGACACAATGGGCATACATTCAAACCACGACGTAAGAGGCTAAATAAATACTCAAGTACCTAGATAAATGGCACCCAAGTTTACTCAATTGTGTAAAAGTAGAGATAAATAGCTCACTATAACCGTTAGACTGAAGTTTAACTCCTAGATTTAGATAATCGTTATCTTCCGTATAGAATGGTATTCCTAGCAATTATTAATTATGAGGCAGTCCAAAAATCTCCTTAAAATTGTTCATATGTATAATTTCATTTTAATCAAACAATACATAAGCCTGCTAATAATTCTAAACATACTTAATATTATTTTGCTGACATATATTATGTAATGCTTAAAATAAATAATTAATAACTTCAGCTTATAAAGGAATTCCAATGTCCAACCATCTTTAATTACTCAACATGTAAAATGAACATTGATTTCATGGTTAACAAATACTTTTAAACAAAATTCCATAGACTAACAATAATAGATATATTCCATAATCTGGAATAAAGTGATAAATCATAATTTTATGACATTATGATTTTTTTTCTCATGATTCATAATAAAATATAACATAATTATCTCTAGATTAATCACACAAATTTCATAAGAAAAATTAAGCTTCTATCCATCAAAATAAATTTTAAACTACACAAATAGCAATTAATATGCTTTTAGTTCATCAGATATCTACATTTAAGTCAGATTTTGCAAACCAATTCTAAAAAGGTCTCTTTAATCTTCTACAGAGATTTTAACATCTCTTCCTTATGTTCCCCAAGCACGGAAGAAGATCACCATGATCCTGGTCACAATAAGAATATTTTCTCTAAATAACTAAGCTTACTCAAACTTAATAAATTTTCATACAAGATATTGGCATAAGACTTACCTTATCCATTTTTCTGATACATGGGAGTGGATGGATGTGTGAGAGCTCCCTCCCTATGCTACCCACTCTATTTCTTTCCTTCTCTTCTCTCCCGTGAAAGTTCTTCTTCTTGTTCTTCTAATATTGGCGTCAATGGTGCGCTACCTCTCATACTTCCATTTCCTTCTCCTTTCTTTCCTCCTGCTGAGCCTTTATTCTTAGGGAAATTATTGTGTCTAGAAGCCGCCCCAAATACAAGTAGATGGATTTAATAGTCATCAATATATTGTGAGACCCATCTCTTTATAGCTAAGGTAGACGTAGGATAGCTACCCCGCAGCAAACAGCAAATCGAACTCGTATGCTTATTCTTCTCTTCCTCACTCTCTCTTACATAGATAGGAAAGTCGATTGACATGGTAGATGATTACACTCCCTCTCTCTTATCCATCACAACCAGGAAGCGGGAAGCGATAGTGCTTCAGAGGAAGTAATCCCATATCATTCAAAAGCATCCTCACAAGTTTTAATTTTCTGTATAATATAACTTTAATTGATAGTACTTATATTTACATCTTTAACTTTATCATAACTTCTCCTTCCAATATATCTCTATGTTTCACTATCAATAGATTTTTGTCTATATTGCTAAATATCAATTCATACATAAATGAAAAACACAAATGTTGAACAATGGCTAGTCCATTTATCTTGATTTTATTTTCAAAGATAAGTATTTAAACACCCATAATCCCACATAACCATACTCTTCACACATCTATCTTCTTTTTTAAATATTTATATTAGTATTTTTATTATAATCTACTGTAAAAATAATGATAACAAATATAAAAAGAATTTAGATCATTAAGGGCTCTAATCAAAATTCAATAATTTAACAATCATTATTTTAATGATATCCTATCCTTTAGGTGTTCAGGATAGGTCGAAGTCAAGTTAGTCCTAGATTAAGATCTACTTCTGTGGCACTCAGTTAGGGATGACTCCGTGCCAAGTGTCCAAAATTTCTTCTTTGGTCATTAACGGTCGTCTTAAGTTTGGACATCACACACTTACATAGCAACCTTAGTCGATTCCCTTAGTGCCCCATTACTACTTAGTGTTAGTTATGAGTGTGTTGCAAGGCAATCACATGTGTATGTAATGGCACTTGTATACTGTACAGTCTTTTTTTATCAATATAATTATGACATTTTTTCACTATAAATTAAAATACATGGCGATGCTTATACTGTGATGTCCATGAATCAATTCAATGCAATGAGAAGTTGGATCATGATGAGATCATGATAATGAGACCAATTCTCTTCATGCATTGATCCTAAATATTCCTGATCATAGGTTACTCGACAATGACATCGAGATAACTTGATAGACTGATCTACTGTATACCCATCCATATGATGGAGGCAGATGGTCTCATAGCTGCTCGTGTGGAGACACTAGGGATATAGTACACGTGCTCATTGGAGAATGAGTTTACTGAATGATCTGCTTTGCGGAATGTTGAATGGTTGATAATACTTAATCGTCAGTCCGTGATTCCGTGGTCCCAGTTGTGTAACTAGTCCTTAGACTTGAGACACCAAAGATGTCTTACTTGAGTGCTCTATTCTTTGATGTCGAGCTTATAGGTTTGGAGCTTTTGGATCTAGTATAATCAATTTTTCAGGGATAGTAGTAGACCCTGTGGAGGCAATTATGTTTCAACAAATGATCATCCACTCTCGGTATCTTGAGAGGAATATCTCGTGTCTTCTTACTCAGGTAAACCCTTGGCCAGGGTCAATTGGATTGAGATAAGGAGTTCTCCGGGAGAATCCAATAAGAGTAAGACTCAAACGAATTCTGTGTAGGCCTGACGAGACCAAGCCTAATACATGGACAATGGGATATTAGTCGGATGAGGGACTACAAATATATGATAACTGAGAGCAGAAAGGTCCGATGGATTAGATCCCTTGATACCGTTTGAGGGTTGTGGCATAGTAGTTTGGTACGTCCATAGTCGATGAGCCTGGTGAGTTATTACAGAGGTAACCATTCATGCGAATCGAAAGGAGTTTCGACACATTGGAAATAGTTTCAATGGGTTCTGACTCATTGTCAGCCCGATATTGAGCCTAGAGGGCCACATACCAAAGATGGAATGACGCCATGAATAGATGATTGGATAAAGGGTTATTTGATTGGCCACGTGCAACCTGGATGATAATCGCATTTGTGGTGACTAGCGACAATCACTTATGTAGCCAGGGTCATTCAGACTACAGTCTGAGCTGTAGTCAAGATGGTTGATCCTAGCAACAATCACTTATGTCGCCAGGATGTCTTGACTACAAAAGTTGTTGTAGTCAGGATAGTTGATCCTGGCGACATAGTTTGTTGTCTTCAGAGAGTTTGAAGACATATGATGTTGTCGTCTACGGAAGTTTGACTTCTGTATCCTAGTTCCGCACCAAGCATGGCCGCACGACGGGCAAGCCATGCACGGATTTCTTCTTCACCGTCTATATAGGTAGAAGGGGTGGGAGAGAGCTCGAGAGCTACAAGCTGAGCTCTCTCCCACCAAACCCTCTTCCTCTCCTCTTTCCACTCTTTTCCCTTGCTCTCTTCCAAGGTGAGAAGAGAAGAGAGGGGAGCAAGAGGGCTGACCCTTCTTGCACATGTTGTTGTTGTTGGCTTGCTGCTAGGGCTGTCAGTGGATCGAGCCGACCCTATAGGCCCGCGGGCTTGGCCTGATATTGAGTCATGCCCATGGGCTTTGGGCGCGCCTAAAACCCCGGCCCCTTGAAAATTTGGGCCAAGCTTGGGCTTTCTATTTGGCTCGAATAGGCCCGATAGGCCTGCGATATTAAACTTTTGATCAACCGAACCGTAAATTGGTCAATCTATATAAGCTTTTAGTTGATCGAACCCCAGTCGATTGGCTGATATTAAGCTTTTCGATTGACCAAACTTCAAATTGGTCAACCAATATTAAGTATTTAGTTGACTGATACTCTTGCATATAGTTTTTAACAACATTAATAATTCTAATAAAAAAATTTTTAATTTTTTTGGGCTGAGGTTGAGCTTTATAAGTTGGTGGATTAGTTGGGCCCAACCCGGCCCAGCTCGATGTCACTCGGGCTTGGTGTCAAGATGATGTCAAGCTTGGTCCGGGCTTCGCTTAGCTCGGGTGGTCTCGGCCCATTGACAGCCCTACTTGTTGTTGCTACTGCTTGTTCGCCGATGTTGCTTGCTCGTCGTTGCTGCTTGGTGTTGCTGGGAGCTGCACAATAGAGAGAGGAGGAGGAGGAGCCGTCACTTTCGACGTCCATCGTGTGGACATCGTTAGAGAGGAGTTCGTGAGAGCTTCTTCGACTGACGGACTAGGTTATGCTCTTCAGGGGTTATACGGCATCCCTAGGTGAGAAAGTCTCCCTCTCATTGTGTCAATGGTTAGCGCCTCAAACATCATCCCGGTTCAATAACAAAATGCTTGGGAATCATTTTATTTTTGTTTTGAAATTTATTCTACTGCATATTATAATCACGGGGTTATGCACCCATCTAAGACACAAAAGAGCGCACGATATATATAGAATGAAGGAATGTGATGCCACCAAGATGATTGCTTAAAGAAATACTCCTAAAGCATGGGGTAATCAACTTGGAAAAGGAAAGAGAAGGCCACTTACCTGTTAACGTGTTGCTGATGTGCGACGCAATAGTAATCTTGTCGCGATCGCATGATCGGTTGCGATATGGATGTCGTGACTGGGTCCCTCGACACCTTCTTAGCAGTGCGGGAGATGAATGGTAGACCTCCTTCCCTTCCTCCAGCCTGCTAGAGGAGGAGAGATTCTCGTCTGCTCTTCTTAGGGTACCTACCAAAATAAAGAAATAAAGAAACAAGAAAAGAAAACCCGATTAGACAACTTTTAAGTAAGTATCTACACAACATAAAAGGAAAGAAGGAAAGCATGGAGGGAACGAACTTGGGGTGTTTGGGAAACCCCTTTTAGGTGTGGGAAAACTAGGAGGGGAAGTGCATGGATAGATTTAAGCATAGAGGAGAGGGAGGAGCCCTAACAAGCATGCATGTATGTACAAAATGCAGAAAAGAAAGTAAAAATCAAAACTAAATCAATACTACTCTGTTTGATGTGATTCCAATTGGAGCTTATAGAGGAGACCATGAGGAACAACTTTCATGAAGAAGCCTTGAAGAGATATGCCCTTGTTTGGGCTGTGGAAAGCACGATAAGCTCGGATGTGCAGATTTCGAGATGAGAGAGAATGTGAAGAATAATCTGCTATAACTTTGAGCACAGACCACCAATCTATGTAATTCTACTTCGATGTTGAAGAGGGCTCTGTAATGGACAACTCTGATGAAGAAACCTTTAGCAGATCTAGCTTCGTTCGAGCCGTGCAAGCACTGCTGGTCCTCGAGGCGATATGAGAGAGAAAGAGGAGAGAGAAAGAATGAAATGGGAAGAACAATTTCTCCTCTGTGTTTGGGGTGATGGGATTTTGTGAACAGAGCCTAGGGACCTCTCCACCTGGTGGTAGCCTTTCTCCTCTCTCTTATAGAGTCCTAGGATGTGAGAGAGTCCAATCCTGAGTTAGAGAGAGAGTCCAAGTTGTAGAAGAGATGGAGAGCTTATCTAGAGTTTGGATGGACTTGGGGGCTCCCTAGAGATAAGGATAGGAGGTTTGGGTCATAATACAACTGAAGGGGGCTTTGGATAGGCTCTAGGATGGAAGGATATGCTGAAAAGCACGTAAAAATGTGTTTACATGCATGATTCTGTCGCGTCGGGTCGTAGGGTCGCATTCTTGTCGCAACCATGCACCAGATCGCGATAAGAAGACAGTGCACGCAAGGTCCAGTCAACTGGCCATAACTTCCTCCACAGACATCGGATTGATGAGACATTTATTGTGTTGGATTATAGACTCATAGGGCTACAAAATGGTAGTATGATATTCCAAATTTGGATTATAAATGAGGATGTTATGAGCTCGCAAAGTGAAGTCATATTCAAAGGGTAAGCATACTACACATTTTTTATGTTTCGAGTAGATCTTGGCCATGAGCTTGAGAATGGACTTGAAATTGAGGGTGAATGTGCATGATGGTATAGAGAAGGACTCCAAAGTGATGACCAATTTGGGACATCAATGATATGAACAAGAAATGTGCTCAACTTGTAAGCCGAAAATGGGTGTCTACACATATATGATGCCTTGATGCAATTCCCAACACTTAGGCCATGTCTGGGATGTGTACAAGTATTTTCTCTCCCAACTCAGCCAAAGTGTAGGGGAAGAGGGTTTGTCCAGGTGTGGCGACCAGCCTAAATGCTCCCCAATGAGAGGAGGACTCAAATAGGGGTATTCAAATAAAGGTTTGAAAAATCAAAGAAAAAATTAAATATGTCAAAATGCAAAAATTAAGGGGAAAAAAGGCATGACAAGAGTGGCAGTACATTTCTCTATGGGACATCATGAGCTTGATTGCATGCATGTCTTAACCTTCAATGAGCCTGATCGCATGCATGTCTTAACCTTCAATATGCACAATAAAATTAGACTAACAGTCTGGTGTAACAAATTGAATCTCCAAGGCTTATGCCATGGAAGGGAGCTTAACCTGGCACCTTTAAACTACACTAGTCTTTCCCCCAAATTTTCTGTCATCTCCTTTTAAGGTTGGGTCAATTCTTGGGCATGGTCTTAGTAGCAACACTGTACCTGGGTAGCCAGCTATAGGACTCACCTTCCCTTAATATACATTCAACCTTAAGATAGTCTTTAGCAAAGGGGAATGAACAAGGACCCCTAGCTAGAAGTTTAAACTAGCTTTAGTGTAGCAATTAACATAATCCAATTCTTCTACTCTTAGTCTCCAACTTAGGTTAATGCAATTAGTTCATCAATCGATGTTATGATATCTGTTGAGCACATGTGCAATCATGCATGATTAGGTAATCATTACTTATTGTTTTGAATATGACAAAATCTTATTCTATTGGCAAATCCATCTGATTACGCGTTATTAGAATTTCTTGCATCAATATTTATTCTCTGTGTTAAATACATTGTATACTTTTCTATAATAAACCCAAAAAGTGTGAATAATTGACTAAGTATGAGATTGACTCTCACTAGGAAGTCGAAGTCCAACTCCAACTGATAGAAGACTTATACGTAAGTCGAAGTCTTACTTCAACTCATGACCAGTCAAAGTCTAACATTGACTATAGTATAATGCTCTCAACAGTCGAAGTCCAACTCCGACTGACAATAGAAGTCTTACTCCGACTGTTGTTCACATAATTTGAGAGTCGATGCTCACTGTGACTACCTTATAATGTCTTAACCAGTAGTCGAAGTGCTAATTATTTCTATGATAAAAACCTTGAGTGTTGTTATATATTCTTGTGTAAAATTCTATCTTGTGAAGTGTCACTTTGAATATTATCTTATGAGTAAAACATTATTTTAATACAAACAACGCATTCAAAATTTAGTCTTGAATAGTCTTATCATCTTAGAATCTTATTCCTTTAAAAGTAATCTACAATATCTCTTTATAGCTTGACACATTTCATGCTCTTAACCTAGTTGTCTGCAACATGTCAAGATCGCGCTGAGCACACGTTCATTCCATTTAATGTGATGTAGTTCTTGCACAATTTAGGGAATGTACTTTCTCCAAGGGCAAAAATGATTCATTAATGCTTTACCTTTTTATTCCTTTTGTCTAATGTATTATCTGTTGTTATCCTAACCTAGGATATCCTCCTAGAAGAAAGATATTGTCTTGCATGGTACATACATGCATTTATTTCGAGTAGCATACATCTATCCTTGAATCACAATCCAGCTAATCGTTAGAGCAAAACAATTGAGATGTTACACTCAAGAAAAGCTTCTTTAAACCAAAACGTTCATATTCAAATGGTCAGATTCAAACGGATAGTCGAAGAAGACTCTGAACGCTCTATATAAGGAGTCAAAACTCTTGAAGAACAATATAGATACATTAATGTATGGAACACATCAAAAAACTTCATTGGCTAAAAGCCTTAACTAGGCAAGTTCTTTCATATGCTCATACAACCCAAATCCACCTAGAAGTGCACTTAGGATGGCTGGGAGATTGGTAGGAGGAGAGAGAGAGCCTTCCATCTCATGTGTCTTATTCTTAGGAAGGGCCATAGTTGAGACGCCACTTCAAAAATTCAGATATCCTCTAGAAAAAGTGGGAGGAAGGGATCTCACTGAAGCAATGCTTCTGGAGTTTAATGATTGTGTTATGAATAATGATCTGCTTGATTTAAAGTCTGTGGGAAATTGGCTTTCTTAGAGTAACAGAGGAAGTGGCACCAGAAGGATTATGGCTAGACTTGATAGATGTTTGATCAATAATGAGTGGCTTGCAGCTTATCCTGGCTCTTTGTTGGAATATGGTCTTCAACATTTTTCTGATCATTCTATGCTCACTATTAATTCTGAAAGGAATGTGCCTACTGGGGAAAAGCCTTTTCGTTACTTCAACATGTGGAGCTCTAATCCAAGGTTCTTTGAAGTGATGGAAAAAGTTTGGAATAATCAAGTTAATGGAAGTCCTCCTTTTGTTTTATGTAGCAAATTGAAAGCATGCAAGGAAGCCCTTAAGGATTGGAACAACAAAGACTTTGGGAATGTCCAAGAATCCGTGCATAGATGAAATCAAGATCTGATTAATTCCCAGAAGGAGCTCAATTCGAATCCGTTGGATGAAATATGCATCTTGGCAGAAAAAAAAGCTAGAGAGAAATACTTTACTGCTTTGAAGAATGAAGAATGTTTTATCAAGCAAACATCTAGAGAGAACTGGATTACATTAGGAGACTCTAACACCAAATTCTTTTATGCTTTTTTGGCTGATAGGAAAAGCCGGAATACTATCAGGAAATGCAAAGATAAAGATGGGAATCTGATTGATGATATCAATAAAGTGCAAGAATACACATTGGACTTCTACAAATCTCTTCTCAACCACGATCAAACTCATCATGATCTGGACATTGATGTTGGCAAAAAGCTGAACCAAGATGATATTCACTACCTCAACCAGCCTATAACTCATGATGAAATCAAGAAGGTGACCTTCAACTCCCCCATGAACAAGAGTCCAAGACCTGATGGATTCAATGCTGAGTTTTTTTTCAGGTTACTTGGTCCATCACTGGTAGAGATGTTCTCAATGCTTGCCATCACTTCTTTGCTACTGGTCAAATCTTGAAGCAAATGAACTGTACTTTCATCTCCCTCATCCCAAAATCTAATGGTGCTGATTGTATGGAGAATTATAGACCTATCTCTCTCTGTAACTTCACTTACAAGATAATCTCCAAGGTGATGGCTGATAGAATGCAAAAAGTCATGGATAAAGTTATTAGTGAAAATCAGTCTGCTTTCATTAAAGGAAGAGGTATCCACCAAAATATTCTCCTTGCTAATGACTTAGTGAAAGATTTGCATACAAAGCATAAGGGGAATAGAATTTGTTTCAAAGCTGATTTGAGGAAAGCTTTTGACTCCGTTAATAGATCTTTCATTTATCACATGATGGAAAAGATGAATTTTCCTGTGAATTGGATTGGTTGGATCAAGAATTGCTTGGAGACTCTAAAATTTTCTATCTTATTCAATGGTTCACCGATTGGGTTTTTTGGGAGCACTAACGGTATTCGGCAAGGGGACCCCCTTTCTCCTTATCTTTTTACCATTATTATGGAGGGTCTTACTTGCATGCTTGAGAAAGCTGTTATGGATGGGAGTATCAAGGTTCCTACTGCTGGAAACACTCATATCTCTCACATTATTTTTGCTGATGACTTACTTATCTTTACTCAGAATGATCATGCTTCTATCCAGATCTGGGCTGCTATTGAATCATAATAAAAGCAAAGTCTATGTGGGGGCAAGTATTGATGATAAAGACATGATCACTAAAACTCTTGGAGTGGCTGAAGGAACACTTCCTGTGTCTTATTTGGGCCTCCCTCTCTTCTCAAGTGGTATGAAGAAGAATCATTGCTATCCAATCATTGAGAAGATCAAGAAAAGATTAAGCTCATGGAAAAGTAGACTACTATCTAAAGCTGGCAGACTTGAATTGATCCGTCCAGTCCTTAATTTCTATTCTTTATATTGGGCTAATGCTTTCCTCCTTCCTATTGGAATCATAAATGAAATTGATAGTATTCTCAGCAAATTCTTTTGGGGAGGAACAAAAGACGGCCATTCTTTGCACATGATAAAGTGAACTACTATTTGTAAACCTAAAGATAAAGGAGGGTTAAATTTAAGGAATTTGCAGGAATGGAACAAAGTATGCACGGTCAAACACTTATGGGACTTGCTGCAAGGAAAAAAAAATTCTTTGGTCTAGCTGGATTAATGATAAGTATTTCTGCAGGAAATCTATTTGGAGTATTGATATGAAATCTCACTTCTCTTCTGCCATTAAAGGACTTCTAAAGGCTAGAAATTGGTTGGTTGATCACATCTCTTATGGTATTTCAAGAGGCAATGATATAAGCATGTGGTATGATCCATGGATCAATGGTAAAAGTATCTATCAAATGTTTGGTGATAGAATGAGACAAGATTTGGGGGCTCCCAAGGACTTGGTGGTTTCTCACTTTATTCATAATTGTCATTGGTGTTTGCCTAATCCTACTTCTATTGACATGCTATCTCTCTGGCCTCAAATTGTTTCTATTCCAATTCATAACAATGATGAAGATGGGGTTATTTGGAAGCATGAAAATGGTAAGTTTTCCATCACATCGGCTTGGAATCAAATCAGATCTAAAAATAGCATTTGGCGTCACAGCACTTGGACATGAGATCGGCCAACAGTCCCAAAATTTTCTTTATGTACTTGGCAAGCCTTTCATAAGAAACTTCCTACTATTGATAGTTTGCAAAAAAAAAGGTTTTGCATTTGTTAACAGATGTGTGCTTTGTTTGAAGGACATGGAGACTACTGATCACTTGTATTTTGCTTGCCCTTACTCTAATTAGATCTGGAAGGAAATTTTGAAAATATTTGATTTGAATAGACAACCTCATTTTTCTATTCTTCATGAAGTTAATGCTATCATTAATGAGTTCCCTACCAAAGGCATCCTGATCAAGATGGTGAAGGTGGTTTTCAGATCTGCGATTTGGTGGATTTGGGGAGAAAGATGTTTAAGAATCTTTGAAGGAAAAAGCAGGGAAAGAGTTCATATTCTTCTTGACATCATTCTGGATTCTAGATGCTGCATGGAAAAGTATGGGAAACTTAACAGCTTATCCAAGAGAGAGAAAGGAATCCTCACTAGATTTAACTTTTCCATTAGCTAGATCAGATTTTAGCCTCAAGCCAATTATTTTTCTTCTACTATAAGCATGATTTCATTTAACTTAAGTTTCATACTTGGTTATTTCTATGCATCGACTTGTCTTTCTTTGAGTTTTCAGATTCAGGAGTTGGGGAGTCTTCAGCAGCAAGCTATCATGAAAAGTTATGAGGATGGTTTTCTTTATTTCCTAAGAGTTCAAAGGAGAATCACTATTAGCAGAAGCACTTTGTAATTGCTCCTCTTTTTCTCATAGTCCACGGCTTGTGTGGTCATGATTAGTTCAGCTCTTCTACTTTAAAGTGAGAATGGTGGAGTGAGAACATTCCAGCTCTTTGAGGTGGGGTGCACTCTCCCATACTCCTTTAAGTAGTCATTGCCTTCTGATCAAATCTTGTGAGATCAAAGGCTTCTGTATCATATTATTCCTTAACTCAATCTTTTATTACCTACCAAAAAAACCTCAAAATTTCAAAAACTATAGAAAAAGTCAAATTTTCCAAAGTGTGAAAAAAGCCCCTAGAAAATGGAAAAATTTAAAACTAAAAAATACCAAAAAAATCAGATATTTTCAAACCCAAAAAATAGAAAAGTCTCAAAATCCCAAAAAGTCATAAAATCTCCAAAAACCTAAAAATTTTATTTTACTTTTATGCACTTTCTTTATTTTGACCATCTTTATGGCTTTGGTCATGGTTTCCACTATTGAGGCAGGAGACAAAAGCCAAGAACATATCTAATCCTTGTTGCTAAGTGTGTAGGTGCAAGTCTCAAGCATCATTGTTTGCTCAATTCTTCATCATTCTTTGACTACTTTTTGCCCAAACTCAGCTCATGTCTTTTGATTTGTCTTACTACTTTAGTCCCAACCATGATTTGACTTTGAAGCCCATTGTCCCACTCTGTCCTTCTTAAGTCCCGTGCTTTATTTTACTCATCATGTGACTTCATAAGAGAATTATTTATGTATGAACCTGGTGGTTCAGAGAAGAGAAGGTGATTTTCTATTACAAAATGCTTGGACACATGCATGGAGAGTGTCCAAAGTTACAGAAAAGGTTTAAGAAAGAAAAATTCAGGAAGCCAAAAGCAATGCTAGCAACATAGAGTGATGAAGACGAAGAACAAGAATCAAAAGAGCTGGAAGAACTACTTAATCACCTATGTCTAATGGCAAAGGAGGATAAATCTGCAGGAGCTGATTGGAAGATTATAGACCTATCTCTTTGTGTAATTTCACTTATAAGATAATCTCCAAAGTGATGGCTGATAGAAGTGTAACGTCCCAAAAATTTTAAAGTGTTAAGAAAATATTAATAATGTGGTTATTATATATTAGTATTGTCATTAAATTGAAATAATTAGAATTTGGGTTTAATTAATGGTAACATACGTTACCCCAGTGTCGTATATAGAGGTGCGCGCTCCCACAGGGCGACACCGGAAAACGACAACGAAATAAAAATCCGAGAACACCATAATTTCCAAAAAAATGTGGAGATCTCAGAAATATAAATATCTGAATTTTTCGACGTACGGACTTCGAGGATAAGTCCACGCGACTATTTTTCGGCTGATTTTTCACCTAGTGTAAAATAAAATCTAAAAATTAAATAAAAATCACCATAATTTGTAAAACCATCACATTAGTCTATGGTTGAATTTTTAATACAAACGGACCCCGTTTGAATACATAAAAATATGAATCATTAGGCCAGCCGAATTAAGGGCCAACTACGGTAGGAATTTTATGGGATTTCTGGGTTGCATACGTGTGGGGCTTTGAGAAGGCCACCGCACCAAGGATGAAGGTAACACCTAGTTACCTTAGGTGTTAAACTCAGGTTGCATGCATGTAAAACGTGTCCCCAGCAAAACCCAATCGGTTTTACTGTGACACCTCAAGGGCGACGTGCCGTTGTGCATGATGTGCATTGGAGGATATAAAAATACCCCAAAGGCTTTCGTACCTATCTTTCTGAACTTTTCTTCTGCTGAGATGCTGCAAGGTGTGTTGTGAGGAAGCTGTTGTTGTGCGTTCAAGCACCACAGTTGGGGTGAACTGGAGCTATTGTTTGCTCTCTTGCATCTTGTTCTTGCTCGAGCTCTTGCTGGAGCTGTTGCTGGGTAATGGTTGAGGAGCTATCTTGGAGGCTGTTGCTGCTACAACAACAAGCTTCACCTGCGTATTCCTCCACTTGTGGCCCTTTCTTCATTTTCGTCAATTAGGTAGGATTCAATTCCTAATCCTCTTCCTTTCCACTCTTGGATTGATTGTTTGAAGTGATCCCTTTCATGTGTCTGTCATTCTTTAGTTCATGAAGTATGATCATGGGAGGATTCTCTTCCTAACCTTTCTTCGTTCCCCTGTTATTCCTCCTTGAATTGCTGGTTAATGGTATGTGGTACCTTAGCATGCTATTTTCAAATCTGATAAGTCAGGTGATTTTCAAATCTGAAGAAGTCATGCTATTGTCCAAAGCTTAGAGAGGTTGTCCATGGTAGAAACCAGACCTTTCCTCATATTTAGTTAGTCCTTAAGCCATGGGAAGTTACACATTACTCCTTTTTCATTCCCTCAACTTGTTTAAAATCTGAAATCCTATCGGTTCCATGGTGTAGTGTAGATAGAACCAAAACGGTTCTTTCTTCTTCGTGAGATTGATTCATTGAGAGGCCATGGAAGTCTCAAGTAAGTGTACTTGATAAGTGATTAATGGAAAATGAGAAGAAAGTTCTGAGAGAAATGTTTTTCCATTCAATTTTTATTAAGACTAACTTCTTGCTAAACATCCATGTGATTTATATTCCATGATCTTCTTCCATTTTCTTGTCATGTTACATTGAGCTATAAACCTGAAATCATACCTGTTCCAAGTCCTAATCATGTTAGGAATGATAGAAGAGTTTGTTAATACCATTTCTAGTTGGTTTGGAGCAATTTCTGAAAGTCTACACTAAATCTGTCGACAAACGAGCTTCTTGCTGTCGACAGGAACCTATTTCCAGAACTCTGAAATCACCACTACATGTTGCTGTCGACATGCCCATAGCTTGCTGTCGACAGATGCATACAGAACTGAAGTTCTGTTTCTTGAAACCAGCCCCTGTCGACAGCAAGCTTGTGCCTGTCAACAGGTACTGACAGTGCCATGTTTCCAGCACCTGTTTTGCTCCATTCCTTGATGCCAATCTTACCCAATTGTGCCACCTAATAGTCCACCTATATCTTGTGGTTTTTACTACCTAAACACCTACTAAAATCAGTCATGTACCTTTCTTTTTATCATGAATTATTTCTCCAAAGTTCCGAATAAAACTGACCTCGAAGGACTATCAATTTCTGAAATCAGTAAGGAAACAAAGTTCCTTCACTCTTGTATGTAAACTTTGAATGAACCCTTGTGTATCCTTGATTCATTATAAAAATGAGTGTGTGATGATGACGAGTTGTGAGTCTTTGGGACTCATTCGAGAAATATGTCTGGCAAATAAAGGGCTGGTTCAATCCTGGGGGGAGCTCCCGAATTCGTCAGTGGCCGCGCGGGGGCGATGAGGACATCGTGGATGTTGGCATGCATCAGTTCGTGTTTGATTAGTCATCATATCATGCTTGTGTGTGTGAAAATATGTCTGACTCTGAATTCAAGTATCATCCTGAGTTATTGATCTTGCTTCTAAACTATTCTTGTTCAATACGTGATATCAATTTGGCTCATTTGTCCAATTTCTTGAACACTCAGTGCTAGCTATACATATGATCTTATCTTGAGATTATACGTTTGAATCCTTTCTATTTCAAGGAATTGAATTCCACTGGGCTAGTTAGCTCATCAAATTCCACTTTTTCAGGTAATCTACAATTTTACAAGGCGGGACTTCGGGACTTGTGTGTGGAGAGACCAACCATGATGGCATTTTATTTTTACAATGTAAATCAAGAACCATGTAACACCTATTGAATGGTGAATAATAATTTTTATTTATTGAAGCCTCTGAGCAAATTTATTGTTCAATTAGTTCAATTTTACTCTTGATTTCTCGTTCGCTCACGTTCCGGCATTTATAGATATATTAAATGACGGGACGTGACAGAATGGTATCAGAGCATTGGTTGAGGATTCAAATAGTTATCGGTCCTCAACATCCTGTAGTGACCTGTGAGGATGGGTAGAAAGCCTAAGATTAAGCTAGATAGGTAAAAGTCGGATATAGATTGTATTGAGTATGAAATAAAAATTTAGAGGTAAGTTCTTCCCTATAATTCTTCTCCACTTCCATAACCTCATACTTATAATCTCTCCATTTATATAAACCCATATTTCCTTTTTGTTCCATGTTCTGTAGGATTCATCTCCCTCTGATTCAGTTCTGTCCTCCACACATGACAAGGAATTCTTGATAAATGAACAAGTTACTATACCAGTAATTTTCTTGTTCTTCTTTCAATTGAGATAAACACTTTCATGTAGGGAGAAGAAGATCCTTGTTTTATTGGGTGATCAATATTTTTCTTCTTCTTCCACCCTTAATCCTTGTACATGCTATAGAGTTTTTTAGAAGTCTCAATACCTTTGGAACAGTATGAGGACTTCTGTTTAGTTGTGTGGTACTTCAATCCTTGATTTAGATCCATGAAACACTTTGTGATTAGTGTCTATCTTATAGGAATCTTTCAATAAACTATTGCTATTAAAACTATACTTCCAGTACTTGACTATGTTTAGTTTCTAGCTAGACAAGTTTGAATTGTAAACCTCCTGTTTCATCTTTCTTGTTTAGCTCACAAACCACTGTGAAACTACATTTGGATTCTTCTATTTGATATAAATCAAGCCTTGGTTCATAAGCTCTATAATTAGAGTGTTTAGGATGGATTTAAAGTCATTTCTGGAAGGACTGCTGCTATCTGTCGATAGCTAGCCCATAGCTGTTGACAGGCTCAGTCTCCCAGAGCCTCAGATTGCTGGGTCTGTAGCTATCTGTCGACAGCCAGCCCATATCTGTCGACAGATACTGTCCCAGGGCCAGCAAACCATGCTTTGTCTGTTGCTATCTGTCGACAGCCACTTCCTAGCTGTCGACAGACACCAGTCTGTGATGAACTGGTCCTTCTTCAGTCAGAAGTGTCAGTAGGTTCAATCAGAAGGCACCCTGTAGAACTGAAACACATACCTTATTTACATTCCATATCATTCTTATTTACATTTCATATCATTTAAGGCAAGTTGAGCTCGAGATATGTGGGTCGTTTCAAATAAAAGAAAGGATGGGTGAAGCAGCTTATAAATTGAATTTGCCAGCAGATTTCACCGATGCTCATGATGTGTTTCATGTTTCAATGTTAAGAAAGTATATTAAAGATCCAACCCAAGTTGTGAGTTACCAAAGAGATGATTTAAAGCCCGACATGTCAATGTCAGAATATCCAATACAAATTTCAAGCCACAGAACTCAAAGCTCAGAAACATGGAAATTGAATTGGTAAGGTTTGATGGGAGAACAGACAAGGTGGCGAAGATACTTGGGAATTAGCGGAGGAAATGAGAAAAGCGTATCCATACTTGTTTGAGTAAGTTTTATTCTTTTTAGGTGATAGTACCATATGAATTGAATTGAAATTTTGATAGTTGGCTTTTATTTTAAATTTCGAGGACGAAATTTTTTTTTTAGGTGATAGTAATGTAATGTTCCGACCGTTCGGATCATCCTTGTGTGGTCGTGGAGGCCAGTGTATGGCCGATGATGCGAGTGACAAGTGTTTTCTGTGAATTGGGAGATTTTGCCCGAAAGCATTATCTATTTCTCGGTTTTTATCGCGACAGTGGGGCATCGCGTTATGATCGCGACAGCCCGTAGCGCCGCGTTCATGGCACCGCCGGTTTAAGTGAGCGTGTGCATGTCTGCCGCGTGTCACCGGCTGGGAGCTCGGGTGACGTCAGCAAACTGATCGCGACAGCCTAGAGTGTCGCGTTCAGGTCGCGGTTGTGAAGAGCATCACGTTCTTAACTGCGTTGTGTTTTTAAGTAACCCTTAAATGAAACTTCATTTACTTAAGATATTACATGTAAATAAGGAAGTACCCCCCATTTGAATCCAATAAAAATATCAAAAAAATCATATCTCTTACTAATAAAAAGTCAACTCTCCCACCGAAGAAGAAAAATGTGATTTTGGCGATTCCATCAAAATAGTGTCTTTCTAATTTCTCACAATTTGTCCTACCTAAAAATCTCATAATTCAAATAAACCTAGTAGAATGCTAAGAATCCAAGGTCCGGCGAAAAATGATAAACACACATATGACTTCTCCAAGGGAGCCCTCTCCTACTGAAAGAAAAGTCAACCTGTTCATTCCCTTAATTTACATCAACATGGCTTTTGTATTGATATGTTATTATCTCCAACTTTAAATAAGAATTAGTAAATGAATGGTTCAATCAATTATATAGATTTCATGACTACCCTCGTGATGTATTTTTCCGTTGACTTTCCAATTTTCTTGAATTCTAAATCATTATACCACTGAAATGAATTAGTCAATCCTCATTTATCTCCATCCCTCACTAAATCAAGTGAAACTTTTTAATAACTCAAATGTGTGGAACACTCACACAATTGATGACTCAAAGTTTTGAGATCGTTTTAAATCTTACGAATCTTATACGTAAGGTAGGATTAAATCTATTTATCGCTACTGGAGTGGAAAACCAAATAGATTGGTGAAGAAAAGAAATAGGAAAAAAAAATCTACTGGAGAGATTTCTGAAGAAATGCAAGAATTTGTAAACATTTTGTACTAAAGTTTGGATTTGGTCAGATGATTCCTTAAACTCCTAATAGCATTTTCTTCAGGCTATAGTTTATTGCATTCCTCTTCTAACTGTAACATAAGGATCAATTGTCTTTAAGTTGAGATTAAATCTCAAAATTTTGCTTCAACTAATCAGAAGCTTGGCGTGTCAATGCACACAAATAAATTGACTTGGGACAGTAGGAAGATTTAGAAAATCAACTCCATGTTTTCTAGACTTGACCTCAATCAGGTGATCGCAGTTTTGATTAACTTAATTTAAATTTGTTTACTCAGCCCACGTAATGGGAGAAGAAGCACATTGGAAAGAGGTTCAACATGCAATGGACAACCTTGCTCAGTGTTTAGAACGGGTAGTTCCCGTTGTTGATCAAGGAAAAATGAAGTTGTATAAGAATATTAATAGTCCAAACTCTCAAGAAACAATAAGTATTACAGTGTCCATATGGAAGAAGACAGTTCTCCCCAGTAATAGAGAAATAGCTTGCAAATAGAAGATGAAGCGGAGCAAAGAGAACAAAAAGAATAAGAAGGCCAACAAGCAAGCGAACGTTAAGGCACAACTTAAGGAAGCTTGTGCATGTTGTCACAAATCAGGTCATGTTAGAGAGAACTGTTGGCGGAAACTAGGAGCATGTTTAAAGTGCGGAAGTCTAGAGCATCGGATCTCAGAATGTCTTGTACTTTCTCAGAGAAAAGACAAGAGTTCAGGAAAACTTGAAGCCATAAGGAAAAGTGACTGAAGCTATTAGAAGTAATTTCATGTATAAGTCAATAGGACTTGAGTATAGTGACAAAACTTGAGTTTAGTTGTTACAATATATCAAAACTTGGTAAATTTTGCCAATCAATGTAACTTTATAAGGCTGACTATAGAATTCTGTAATAGAAATCTTATGGGATAAAAAAATTCTTGTTGTCTATCTCCATATTCTTCACATTCATCATTCTTGTCATACTTTATTACCCTTCCCAAGGGAATATGCATTTACATAACCCTCTAAGGAGTAAGGTTATTTCTTAGTGGGGGAGACTTTGTGTAAGGTCTCGGGTTCTTATTGGATCCTTATTGGGTCTGTTAGAGGTCCTGTGTGGTCGACGACAAGACCATTGTCGTTGACTTGGGGTTGACGGCCAAGGCTTGCCGTTGAGTCAGAGTCAGCGTCCAGCGATGTGGACGTCTGAGCTTGAACTCAACGACATGGGATCTGGACGTCAGTCTGTAAGCGGTTCAGTAGGCGGCCAGTGATGTTGACGTTGACTGGTCGGGCCTGTTGAAGTAGGGCAGCCCGAGAGCAGAACCTACCTTTCTCCTTTCCTCTCCTTCCTTCCACCTTTGCCTTTCTTGATTCCTGCAGCTTCTGTTGAGTGATTTGAGCTCGTGGGAAGCCCCTGGATCGTGTGGCGTTGCTAGATCGGGCGGGAAACGCGAGGTTTTGGCGTGATTCGTGCGGAGTCTTCGGGGAGATCCGGCACGATTGGTGGCTGTTTGGGGATTGATTAAGCGTTCTGAGGTAGGGACTTAACCCTTATAACCCTCCCTAGCAAACTAGCATGCCCAATTAAGTGAATTGGAATGCAATTTATGGTTTAGGGTTTGGGTTATATCATGCCGGAATTGAGGGTGGTTTGGATAATCTAGGTGTTAGATTGTCAATTTATAATGTTCTGGTAGTGTAGATTGATGAGAGGAAGTGTTTCCCTCCATCAGTCGGAGTCTGGTTGAGTGTTTCTGCCCATTGGGACTGATTCGGTTCAGTTCTGGGTATGGGGGACTGAAGATATCAACGTCCACATCTGTTGACGTTGAGATCTTCAGGGGTGATTTAAACGACAAGGTCGATCGCCGTTTAATCAGGATAAACGACATGGGGAATGCCGTTTACCTCATATTGGCGGCAATCGATCAGGCCGTTAATCTCCTGTCTCCCAGCAGACTTAAGTTGTGTGATCAGAGGCGATTGACATGTGATATCCGCCCTAATAGCACAAGTGGGCCAGGCTTAGAGTGTGACTCCGCCTGAGCATAAGAGTAGTTGTTTGTGGCACGAGGTGTTTAGTACTGTACGGGGTTTCAGACGTGAGTGTGTTCCGTCTGTTGTACGCGCATTGCGTTACCGTGTACCCGTTTCTGTTGTGTTACCTAGGCGTGGGTGCGACTCCGTCTAGACGACTAGCGTGTGGTTGTCCTCCGCTAGTGAGCCGGGACATCGAGTGCGACTCTGTCCTGTGCGTACTCCTTTTGGTGGTTTT
This sequence comes from Colocasia esculenta, assembly GCA_014218235.1. NCBI lineage: Eukaryota > Viridiplantae > Streptophyta > Magnoliopsida > Alismatales > Araceae > Colocasia > Colocasia esculenta. The sequence continues at coordinate 25,707,645 of CM024759.1, forward strand.
GAGCCGGTCTCCGTGGAGCCCTTCTCTACCGCTAGGGTCAAGCGTAGGGGAAAAATCGGTCGTGGACCAGACGCGAGAGAGAGCGTTCGTAGTGTGCACACGTGGCTGGTTGAGAGCCTCTGTGTGACGGGACGCCGAGCCACAGACCCTAGCTGAGTCCTACTTGCTGTGTGTGTGATGTGTTACTGAGCTACGTGGTTTACAGTTTTGTGTTGTGGTGCGACGTGTACTTACTTTCAGTTTTACTTTTCGCACTTTAGTTTAGTGCCGTGGGGTACTTTTCCCTACTGGGTCTCTTTTTGAGACTCACTCCCTTCCCTTCAGGTGGGTCTTCGTCGACTCCCGTTCCAGGCGAGTCTAGCCACTCCGGTGTTGGTGCTCCCTAGCTGCAGTGAGTGTACCTTTTTGTTGTACTTCTGTACTCTGTACTTTGTCTCAGACTCTGAGGTTGTATATGATATGTTCATATAGTGAATTTCTGCTTTGCATGGTGTGTATCTTCTTACATATAGTCTCCTCGGACTTTCACTTCCTACCCTTCCGAGCTTGTCTCGTGGGTTAGCGGGTCAGAATTCGGGTTACTGGTTGTTACTGGTAATGCGGATTCTGGTCGTTACAGTTGGTATCAGAGCCTGGTCTGATGGATATATATAAGGAATACCATCATGTTAACTCAGAGTCTAAAGAGTACAGTGCAGCTATGTAGCCGGAGTTAGTAGTGTATTTATGTGGTATTTTGTTCTGTGTGTAGTCTATGGCGCCTAGGCGACATCCTAGAGAGGGAGTAGCTGAGCAGACACTCGTCGGAGGTTGGAGATGCTCCGCCACCCAGCAGACGCAGCCTTTGCCACAGGACGCACATAGTGGTATTGTTCCGCCGCCGCCACCCACCTCAGGTAGCTCAGGCCTCATTTTTGGGCCAGTGATCCATATGTAGTGCGAGCATGGTTAGATGCAGTGGAGCGGACTTTTCGTTCCATGGAGTGGTTCCAGAGGAGCGAGTGCTGCTAGCCAGTTACCAGTTGCAGGCGCAGGCGTGACTTGGTGGTCCGCTGAGTGGAGACTACTTTTAGTCTCGCCACTTAGGCAGATTCCGTGGCAGGAGTTTGTTTTTCTTTTGAGAGAGCCTTCTGTCCTACTTACGTCCGGACGGAGAGGTTGTACCAGTTTCTGGACTTGCAGCAGAGGGACTCTACTGTGGTGCAGTACAGGGCCAGATTTGTGGAGCTAGGGCGTTATGCTCCGCAGATTATGGGAGATGAGGGTTTGAGGACTCAGCAGTTTGTGAGAGGCTTGAGGCCAGAGCTCAGGCAGGCGCTGATAGTTGCTCGTGTCACAGACTTGGATGCGGCCTATCAGACAGCGGCAGCGTGGAGGCAGACACCTTGCGGACTCGTGCTCGGAGTGCAGAGGTTCAGACGCAGGTAGTTCCTTCTCAGCCTCGCCAGCAGCAGGGTAGTGTGCAGACGACCCGAGGACTACGACTTCCTACGCGTCCACTTCTACTGGGACGACGGCGAAGTCAGGATCTCGGAGGAAGTTTCGGCGTGATAGGAGGCAGGCAGAGCAGAGGCAGCAGTCGGTTGGGAGTGTTCAGCAGCCGACAGTCAGCCTTCGCAGCAGGTACAGCGTACTTTTGCTGGGCAGTGTTACCGGTGTGACCAGATGGGTCATATGGCGCGAGATTGTCCTTTGTTACCTCTGTGCCACAGCAGCAGACCCAGTCAGCCCGAGTGCAGCAGCAGCAGCAGGCACCTGTGCAGCAGCGTCAGCAGACCGGAGGTTCTGGTGGGTCGAGAGGTAGAGGTCGTGTTACCCACTTGACTCGTGCAGACGCGAGGCAGCTCACCTGGTGGAAGGTACTGTTTCAGTTTTTGGTTACAGCTAGAGTCTGTTTGATTCCGGTGCCTCTCACTCTTTTGTGTCTGAGGACTTTTTAGACTCCCTTGGAGAGTTGAGTTCGGGAGAGTCTGTGAGTTGGCAGTGGAGTTGCCGACAGGGACTTTGTCCTTACGTCCTAGTCTCGAGGAGGTACCTGTGCAGTTGCAGGATCAGTTGTTGTCAGCCGTCTGTTTGCCTTGCAGTTGCATGATATGATGTGATTTTGGGTATGGACTGGTTAGAGCGTATGGTGCAGTGATGGATTGCCAGAAGAGAGGGTGCACTTGCGGATACCGGAGCAGCGGCGTTCTACTTCCAGGGTATCGTACCTCTTATTCTCGCTTTTTATTTTGCTTTGAGGGCAGGGAGGTTGCTTGCTTCTGGTTGTCAGGGTTTCTAGTTTCTGCAGTGACTCTTGACCAGATTGCCTCGGGAGTGGGAGACATTCTGTAGTGTGTGAGTTTCCGGATGTTTTCCGGAAGAGTTGCTGGTCTTCCACCAGAGAGAGAGATTGAGTTTACTGTAGAGTGGTTCCTGGCACTTTACCTTTGCGCAGGCACCGTACCGTATGGCACCAGCAGAGTTGAGGGAGTTGAAGAGGCAGCTTGAGGAGTTGTTGGAGAAGGGCTATATTCGTCCTAGCTTTTCTCGTGGGGGTCACCTGTTTGTTTGTCCGGAAGAAGGAGGTAGCCTGAGGTTGTGTATCGTATAGGAAGCTAAATCAAGTGACCATCAAGAATAGGTATCCTTTGCCTAGGATTGATGATCTCTTTGATCAGCTTCAGTCTGCTCGTGTCTTCTCGAAGATTGACTTGAGGCGGGCTACTATCAGTTGCGGATTAGAGATTCGGACATTGAGAGGACTGCTTTTCGGACAGATATGGACATTTGAGTTTTTGGTGATGCCGTTTGGGCTCACCAATGCTCCAGCAGCCTTCATGGATCTGATGCACGGGTGTTCCACCAGTTCTTGGACGGTTTGTCGTAGTGTTTGTTGACGACATTCTGGTGTACTCCGCTTCGGAGGAGGAGCACGCCGAGCACCTGAGGATCGTGTTGCAGACTTTGCGAGAGCACCAGTTGTATGCCAAACTTAGTAAGTGTGAGTTTTGGCTACAACAGGTTCACTTTTTGGGGCACGTGATCTCAGGTGAGGGAGTTTCAGTAGATCCAGCGAAGGTTGAGGCAGTTTTGCAGTGGGAGAGTCCCAGATCTGTGTCTGAGATCGTAGTTTCTGGGTTTGGGGTTACTACCGCAGTTGTTCGAGATTTTCTCAGGTTGCTGCACCCTTGACTCGGTTGACGAGAAAGGGAGTCCGTTTGAGTGGTCGGAGCAGTGTGAGCAGAGTTTCATAGAGTTGAAACGACTGCTTACGTCGGCGCCAGTTCTTGCCTTACCTTCAGGTGAGGAGGGTTTTGAGGTTTGCACAGATGCTTCAGGTGTGGTTTGGGTGCGGTCTTGATGCAGCAAGGCGAGTGGTGGCTTATGCGTCTCGCCAGCTTAAGCCCCACGAGGAGAGTTACCGACCACGACTAGAGCTTGAAGCTGTGGTGTTTGCTTTGCGGATTTGGCGTCTTTACCTGTACGGAGTGAGTTTTGTAGTCCGTACGACCACCAGAGTTTGAGATATGTGTTTTCTCAGAGGGATCTGAATATGAGGCAGCGTCGATGGATGGAATATCTGAAGGACTATGATTCAGCATTGAGTATAAGCCTGGAAAGGCGAATGTAGTTGCAGATGCCTTGAGTAGGAAAGCACAGATGAGTCATCTGATGCTTAGAGAGTGGCAGTTGTGGCAGTCTGCGACAGAGGGATCTTTCAGAGTTTCATCCAGTCGTCGTCAGTGTGTGTTGGGCAGTTTGTTAGCAGCTCCCGCAGTTGTGAGACAGGTTGCTGAGGCTCAGCAGGCAGATCCCGAGTTGCACAGTGTGTTGCTTCTCCCAGTGGTTGAGCTTTGTGGACGGGACTGTTAGGTTCCGAGATAGACTCTATGTTCCTGTTGAGGAGTCTATCAGGAGAGTGTGTTGCAGGAGGCACATGGTTCCAGGTACTCTATTCATCCAGGGGACCAAGATGTACCACAGGTTGAGGCGTCAGTTTTGGTGGCCTGGGATGAAGAGAGACATGCGGCTTTTGTTGCTAGGTGTTGGTCTGTCAGAGGTGAAGGCCGAACATCAGCGTCCAGGAGGACTTGTGCAGCGTTAGAGATTCCGATGTGGAAGTGGGACCATGTTACGACTGACTTTGTTTGTGGTTGCCGAGGACAGCTGGAGGTTTTGACAGCATTTGGGTTCTTGTGGAAGATTGACGAAGACTGCCAGATTCTTACCTGTCAGGATAGTTGGGGTGTGAGTAGGTGGCCGCGTTGTACGTAGAGCGGATTGTTCCTTTGCATGGAGTGCCGATCTCTATTGTGTCAGACAGGGATCCTCGCTTCACTTCTGGGTTCTGGTGCAGTTTCCAGAGAGCTTTGGGACAGAGTTGGCTTTTTCGCCTACCACCCTCAGTCAGACGGTCAGTCAGAGCGGACTATCCAGACTTTGGAGGACATGCTTAGAGATTGTTGCCTGGAGTGGCAGGGTCGTGGACAGCTCACTTGCCATTGGTCGAGTTTGCATATATAATAGTATCACTCCAGTATCGGTTGGCACCATATGAGGCTTTGTACGGACGACCGTGTGTCACTCTTGACTGGTTCGAGGTTGGCGAGGAGTTGTCACGGGGCCGGAGTTGTTCAGCAGTCAGTTGAGGTAGTTCAGCTTGTGAGACAGAGGCTTCAGTCAGCTCAGAATCGCAGAAGAGTTATGCAGATCAGCGCAGATGACGCTCGAGTTTCAGGTAGGAGACCAGGTGTTTGTTCGTGTGTCTCCTATGAAGGGAGTGGTGAGGTTCGGTAAGCGTGGAAAGTTGAGTCTCGCTTTATTGGGCCTTTTACCATTTCTGAGCGTGTCGGAGTTTGGCGTACAGACTTGAGCTTCCGTCAGAGTTGCAGCAGTGCACGACGTGTTCCACGTGTCGATGCTTCGGAGGTACCTTCTGACGAGTCTCACGTCTGCAGAGTGCAGAGTGGTCTGAGGTGACTCCAGTGTGATGTACCAGAGTTTCCGTTGCACATTGAGGATCGCCGAGTTCAGAGGTTGAGGAACAAGGCAATCCCTTTAGTTCGTGTTGCGTGGCAGCGCACTCGGTGGTGAGTCACATGGGAGCGGGAGGACGAATGCGCGAGCATTTTCCGTACCTCTTGGTGAGTCTTTCTTTCCTTGTGTTGTTTGAATTTTGAGGGCAAAATTCCTTAAGGGGGGAGGCTGTAAGGTCTCGGGTTCTTATTGGATCCTTATGGGGTAGAGGTCTGTGTGGTCGACGACAAGACCATTGTCGTGACTGGGGTTGACGGCAAGGCTTGCCGTTGAGTCAGAGTCAGCGTCCAGCGATGTGGACGTCTGAGCTTGAACTCAACGACATGGGATCTGGACGTCAGTCTGTAGGCGGTTCAGTAGGCGGCCAGTGATGTTGACGTTGACTGGTCGGGCCTGTTGAAGTAGGGCAGCCGAGAGCAGAACTACCTTTCTCCTTTCTCTCTTCCTTCCACCTTTGCCTTTCTTGATTCTGCAGCTTCTGTGGTGATTTGAGCTCGTGGGAAGCCCTGGTCGTGTGGCGTTGCTAGAGGGCGGGAAACGCGAGGTTTTGGCGTGATTCGCGCGGAGTCTTCGGGGAGATCCGGCGTGATTGGTGGCTGTTGGGGATTAAGCGTTCTGAGGTAGGGACTTAACCCCTAAACCTCCCCAGCAAACTAGCATGCCCAATTAAGTGAATGGAATGCAATTTATGGTTTAGGGTTTGGGTTATATCATGCCGGAATTGAGGGTGGTTGGATAATCTAGGTGTTAGATGTCAATTATAATGTTCTGGTAGTGTAGATTGATGAGAGGAAGTGTTTCCTCCATCAGTCGGAGTCTGGTTGAGTGTTTCTGCCCATGGGACTGATTCGGTTCAGTTCTGGGTATGGGGGACTGAAGATATCAACGTCCACATCTGTTGACGTTGAGATCTTCAGGGGTGATTTAAACGACAAGGTCGATCGCCTTAATCAGGATAAACGACATGGGGAATGCGTTTACTCATATTGGCGGCAATCGATCAAGCCGTTAATCTCTGTCTCCCAGCAGACTTAAGTTGTGTGATTAGAGGCGATTGACATGTGATGTCCGCCTAATAGCACAAGTGGGCCAGGCTTAGAGTGTGACGCCTGTGCATAGAGTAGTTGTTTGTGGCACGAGGTGTTTACTACTGTACGGGTCAGACGTGAGTGTGTCCGTCTGTTGTACGCGCGTTGCGTACGTGTACCGTTTAGTTGTGTACCTAGGCGTGGGTGCGACTCCGTCTAGACGACTAGCGTGTGGTTGTCCTCCGCTAGTGAGGGACATCGAGTGCGACTCTGTCCTGTGCGTACTTTGGTGGTTTTGAGCCGGTCTCCGTGGAGCCCTTCTCTACCGCTAGGGTCAAGCGTAGGGGAAAAATCGGTCGTGGACCAGACGCGAGAGAGAGCGTCTGTAGTGTGCACACGTGGCTGGGGTTGAGAGCCTCTGTGGTGACGGGACGCCGAGCCACAGACCCTAGCTGAGTCCTACTTGCTGTGTGGTGAGGTGTGTTTGAGCCGCGTGGTTTACAGTTTTGTTTGTGGTGCGACGTGTACTTACTTTCAGTTTTTACTTTCCGCACTTAGTTTAGTGCCGGTGGGGTTACTTTCCTACTGGGTCTCTTTTCTTGAGACTCACTCCCTTCCTTTCAGGTGGGTCTTCGTCGACTCCCGTTCCAGGCGAGTCTAGCCACTCGGTGTGGTGCTCCCTAGCTGCAGTGAGTTGTACCTTTTTTGTACTTCTGTACTCTGTACTTTGTCTCAGACTCTGAGGTGTATGATATGTTCATATAGTGGAATTTTACTGCTTTGCATGGTGTGTATCTTCTTACATATAGTCTCCTCGACTTTCACTTCCTACCCTTCCAGCTTGTCTCGTGGGTTAGCGGGTCAGAATTCGGGTTACTGGTTGTTATGGTAATGCGGATTCTGGGTCATTACCTTTGAGTTAATATCACTGGGTAGAGAACATAGTAAAGGTCGCATCAATTGAACCATGATCACAATTCTCTTTATTCTAAAGATGAATATCTAGATTTCCATCAACTGACAATGTTATGATAAAAAATTATATAGAGAGTGTAACACATCATATGACATAATAACATGACGGGAATGATGAGCCTAATTGGATTAAATAAATTTGAAAAGATTGAAAACTTACTCTTTGTGATCCATCAAAACTGTCAAGGAGTTTGGAGGACCAAACTCTTTTCTTAGTAGGGAGAGTGTTAACGCCCAAAAAATTTTAAAGTGTTAAGAAAATATTAATAATCTGGTTATTATATATAAGTCTTGTTATTAAATTGAAATAATTAGAATTTGGGTTTAATTAATGGTAACATACGTTACCCCAATGTCGTACACAGAGGTGCGCGCTCCCACAGGGCGACACTGGAAAACGACAACAAAATAAAAATCCAAGAATACCATAATTTCCAGAAAAATGTGGAGATCTCAGAAATATAAATATCTAAATTTTTCAGCGTACGGACTTCGAGGATAAGTCGACGCGACTATTTTTCGGGTGATTTTTCACCTAGTGTAAAATAAAATCTAAAAATTAAATAAAAATCACCATAATTTGTAAAACCATCACATTAGTCTATGGTTGAATTTTTAAACAAACGGACCCCGTTTGAATACAAAAAAGTGAATCATTAGGCCAGCCGAATTAAGGGCCAATACGGTGGGAATTTTATGGGATTTCTAGTTGCATACGTGTGGGGCTTTGAGAAGGCCACCTCACAAGGATGGAAGGTAACACCTAGTTACCTTAGGTGTTAAACTCAGGTTGCATGCATGTAAAACGTGTCCCCAGCAAAACCAATCGGTTTTACTGTGACACCTCAAGGGCGACGTGCCGTTGTGCATGATGTGCGTTGGAGGCTATAAAAATACCCAAAGGCTTTCTACCTATCTTTCTGAACTTTTCTCCTGCTGAGATGCTACAAGGTGTGTTGTGAGAAGCTGTTGTTGTGCGTTCAAGCACCACAGTTGGGGTGAACTGGAGCTATTGTTTGCTCTCTTGCATCTTGTTCTTGCTCGAGCTCTTGCTGGAGCTGTTGCTGGGTAATGGTTGAGGAGCTATCTGGAGGCTGCTGCTGCTACAACAACAAGCTTCACCTGTGTATTCCTCCACTTGTGGCCCTTTCTTCATTTTTGTCAATTAGGTAGGATTCAATTCCTAATCCTCTTCCTTTCCACTCTTGGATTGATTGTTTGAAGTGATCCCTTTCATGTTCTGTCATTCTTTAGTTCATGAAGATGATCATGGGAGGATTCTCTTCCTAACCTTTCTTCGTTCCCTGTTATTCCTCCTTGAATTGCTGGTTAATGGTATGTGGTACCTTAGCATGCTATTTTCAAATCTGATAAGTCAGGTGATGTTTCAAATCTGAAGAAGTCATGCTATTGTCCAAAGCTTAGAGAGGTTGTCCATGGTAGAAACCAGACCTTTCCTCATATTTAGTTAGTCCTTAAGCCATGGGAAGTTACACATTACTCCTTTTTCATTCCCTCAACTTGTTTAAAATCTGAAATCCTATCGGTTCCATGGTGTAGTGTAGACAGAACCAAAACGGTTCTCTCTTCTTCGTGAGATTGATTCATTGAGAGGCCATGGAAGTCTCATGTAAGTGTACTTGATAAGTGATTAATGGAGAATGAGAAGAAAGTTCTGAGAGAAATGCTTTTCCATTCAATTTTCATTAAGACTAACCTCTTGCTAAACATCCATGTGATTTATATTCCATGATCTTCTTCCATTTTCTTGTCATGTTACATTGAGCTATAAACCTGAAATCATACTTGTTCCAAGTCCTAATCATGTTAGGAATGATAGAAGAGTTTGTTAATACCATTTCTATTTGGTTTGGAGCAATTTCTGAAAGTTCACACTGAATCTATCGACAGACGAGCTTCTTGCTGTCGACAACAACCTATTTCCAAAACCCTGGAATCACCACTGTATGTTGCTGTCGACAGACCCATAGCTTGCTGTCGACAGATGCATACAGAACTGAAGTTCTATTTCTGGAAACCAGCTCCTGTCGACAGCAAGCTTGTGCCTGTCGACAGGTACTGACAGTGCTATGTTTCCAGCACCTGTTTTGCTCCATTCCTTGATGCCAATCTTACCTAATTGTGCCACCTAATAGTCCACCTATATCTTGTGATTTTACTACCTAAACACCTACTAAAATCAGTCATGTACCTTTCTTTTTATCATGAATTATTTTTCCAAAGTTCCGAACAAAACTGACCTCGAAGGACTATCAATTTATGAAATCAGTAAGGAAACAAAGTTCCTTCACTCTTGTGTGTAAACTTTGAATGAACCCTTGTGTATCCTTGATTCATTATAAAAATGAGTGTGTGATGATGACGAGTTGTGAGTCTTTGGGACTCATTCGAGAAATATGCCTGGCAAATAAAGGGTTGGTTCAGTCCTGGGGGGAGCGCCCGAATTCGTCAGTGGCCGCGCGGGGGTGATGATGACATCGTGGATGTTGGCATGCATCAGTTCGTGTTTGATTAGTCATCATATCATGCTTGTGTGTGTGAAAATGTGTCTGACTCTGAATTCAAGTATCATCCTGAGTTATTGATCTTGCTTCTAAACTATTCTTGTTCAATACGTGATATTAATTTGGCTCATTTGTCCAATTTCTTGAACACTCAGTGCTAGCTATACATATGATCTTATCTTGAGATTATACGTTTGAATCCTTTCTATTTCAAGGAATTGAATTCTACTGGGCTAGTTAGCTCATCAAATTCTACTTTTTCAGGTAATCTACAATTTTACAAGGCGGAACTTCGAAACTTGTGTGTGGAGAGACCAACCATGGTGGCATTTTATTTTTACAATGTAAATCAAGAACCATGTAACACCTATTGAATGGTGAATAATAATTTTTATTTATTGAAGCCTCTGAGCAAATTTACTGTTCAATTAGTTCAATTTTACTCTTGATTTCTCGTTCGCTCACGTTCCGACATTTATAGATATATTAAATGACGGGACGTGACAAGAATGCAGAAAGTCATGGGCAAAGTTATTAGTATGAATCAATCAGCCTTCATTAAAGGCATAGGTATCCATTAAAATGTACTTCTTGCAATTGATCTTGTGAAAGATATGCATTCAAAAACTAAAGGCAAAAGAATCTGCTTCATGGCTGATCTAAGGGAGACTTTTGATTCTGTCAATCGTGGTTTCATTTATGATATGATGAAAAAGATGAATTTTCCAATGCAGTGGATTGAATGGATTAGAAGTTGCTTGGAGACTCCAAAATTTTCAGTTCTTTTCAATGGTTACACCAATTGGCTTCTTTAGGAGTAGCAATGGAATAAGACAAGGAGATCCTCTATCACCCTATCTTTTTAGCATTGCAATGGAGGGACTGACTTGTATGATTAAGAAAGCAGTGGCAGAAGGTAGTCTAAGGTTCCTACAGCAGGAAGTACTCATGTTTCCCATATTATTTTTGCTGATGACTTGTTAATCTTTGTCCAGAATGATCATGCATCTATTCAAAAGTTGACAGAAATCCTAAGGAAATTTGGAGCTTTATCAGGGCTGTACTTAAATAATGATGTAAGACTTGGCCCCCTTGATCCCTTGGCCCTATCCTCAGGGTCGCGACAGGCACCCTGGTCGCGACATGGTTGCGCCAGGGGAGCCCATCGCCACATGGTTGTGTGGCGATACACTTGGTCGTCGCAACATGGTCGCGACGGGGGTGGGCGTCGCATTCTTGTCACGGCATCTGGAGGCGTCGCGACTGCTTTTCTGACCGATGCGACTGCTGTCCTTTCTGTCAGAACGGCTTTGTCAGATGTCAGGTGCGTACAACGTTGATGCGACCTGTCAGGCCGTCGCGTTCTAGTTTCCCAGTCTTCGAGGTTTGACCGCATTTTTGGGGCCGTGCCGAGGGGGGCCGTCGCGACATGGTCACGACGCCTAGGGGCGTCGCGACATGGTCTTTGTCGCGTCGGGTCGACCCGTCGCGTCTAGGGGGCCATCGATTTAAAACCGAGGCTGCGCCCCATTTCCCCCTCTCACCCCTTTCCCTTCTTCTTCTTCCTTCTTCTCCCTCTCTCGAGCTCCCTTGTGATTCTTCGACGGTTCTTGGTGCTCATGGTGCTCGTGTTGAGGTGGTGTCACCCCATTTGTGCAGAGGAGGTGCTCATGGTGCTTGGAGGGAGGAGGAGGTGGCCATTCCGACGTGAAGGCCCCAACGGGTCGGCTCTACTTGTGGAGGTAGGGACCCTTATTCTCCTCTCGCCCTAGCATGCTCCCCTCCCCCTTGAGATCATGCTTTCCCCGTGGTTTGGGTTGTGGGAGTGTGAGAACCATGCTCGTGGTTGAGTGAGATTCTCCATCGAGCGTAGATTCTTGTAAATCCATGTTTGTGGGGTTTTGAGGGTGGTTTGCATGGTTTAATGACTTTCAGACATATTGAGCATGCTCCCCTCCCCCTGTGGTATGTTTGTATCCTGTTTTGGGGTGGTCTCCAGGAGGACTGCACCAGAACCCCCCCTTGGCTGAAGACGCGACCTGTAGAGAGGTCGTGATGATGTCCCGACCGGTATGGCCGCCGTGACATCATCGCGACGCTCTTGAGCACCGCAACAGTGTCGTGATAGTGTTGGGCATCGCGACATGGTCACGACGGCCCGATGCGTCGCGACTACAACAGAGATAGTTAAGTCCTTGCGAAGTCCATTTTCTGTGGAGTCTTCGCCATTTCCGCTTTGTACTGTACCTGTAACGACCCCCCTCATACTGGTACGATTATACCAATCCCCATCGGTATAAAGAGCGTCGTCACAGTGGGATAGTAACCCAACACTAGACGATAGGTTGATATGTACATTAATATAATTGAGTATAGCGGAAATAAAATAAATAACTCAACTTCATTTCCATCATCATCACACATTCCACTGTCTATATAGTGAAAGAAAATGACAATGTCCACATTATTACATTTTCAAAAGAACTACATTGTCTATAATATTGTCCATGCAATTAACATTATTCATACTATGAAAGGGAAAATAACAACTCTCTAGCAAACTCCACAAAAGCTACTCCTTGCTCTCAGGATGATCCTCGCTACACCTTCCTCTAACACGGGAATACCTGTCACACATGTACGCCGAAGCAAGTATGAGTCTAAAAGACTCAGCAAGTAATCTAAAACATCAACCTTACACATATCTCATATACACTAAGCTATCAACAATAATGAACACATGCTATCATTCTAACCATTACAATTTACATAGCACATGCTTCTTATGGTCAATTACACACATAATTCTCCCAAATATATTCCTAGTTAACACATGCTCATATTAATCATGGAAGATAATATACACCTACACAAGTTCTCTACACATGATATATCCTATGATACATGGTTCAAATCTTTATCATATCATTGCATAGTATTTACCAATTTAAAACACAAGGTTATGTACAAGATAATGAACACTCCTAGCATGGTATCTAACCAATTTCTCTTGCAATTATATCATTTTATCACACATTTAACTTGCTGTTTTTAATGTAAAATTATCATACAGTCTTGACACTTGCACATGCATTTTAATAAACTACATAACATGATACTAAATATTCTATCATAATTAAGCATAATCATATTAATACATACATGACATGAACATATGCACTCTTAAACACCTATCATGTAACATGATTTATTAATCTAAACATTATCCACATCATGGAACAATTCTACCAATTAGAACACAGAGTTAAGCATAAAGTAGATAGCAACCTAACATGATATCTATTCATGTTTCACATGCACTTTTCTCATTTATTTACACATTTCATTTGCTGTTTTAATATGAATAAATCACAATGACACCACCTTTATTAATCATGGTTTGAAGATTTAAAACATATCCAAATCGGTTGGCAATTATCTACAATTTAAGCATGAAACTATATACTAAATGAATAGTAACTTTATCATGGAACTTAAACATTATTTCAAGTATTTATCATAATCATAATCTCATTTTGCTTTCTGTTTTGACATTAATCAAACATAATTACATGGATTTACACTTGTTCACATGCCATCTTATTCATTTGACAATTCTACATGCTCATTTTTCCACATTGCATTACTTTACATGTTTACATACACATATTCACTTACTCTACCATATGGATGATATTAATCTAAATGACATGATATCAACATGACATTATATTCAACGAATCAACACATAAATAAAATGAATACATAAGTTTTACCTTGGTTTTCACATGCATTTACACTCTCATTAACATTTACTCTTCCTTACATATTCTTTCACACTTTTCCACATATTTTCTCTTGCACTTTCATTTATCACATGTCACATCATTGCACTTATCATGTGCATCATGGGCACTTACCACGTGCCATATTCACATGTCACGTTACTTTATTCACATTTTATTTCCTAAGTTGCCATGACACATAGTCCTAACTACCAACTAGAGGAGAATTTAGCACATAGTATAATTCACACTCACATATCACTTATTCGTCACCTAGGCAATGCGGTGACAAATCTAGGTAACTGCACAGAACCGGGAGAAGCCCTCTCCACCCTAACTAGTGGAACCTGTCCACCTCCAGGATTTCATCCTAATGCCCTTAGGATTTATTTCACATACGTTGAGCTTTCCATAGGGACTTTTCTATGGTACAGCTCTCGGATCCCTATGGTAGCAGTGTCACTCTTGGCCAAATTTTACATTAATCACATTATCATACTTCGTCACATTTTACTCATACTTAATATACACACTTTAATCCCTTTTTCATACACTTTGCATAACATTTACATTTCAGTTTACATAATTCACTCTTACTATTTAACAATGATAAACAACCTAAAACAAGATATTAACATGCTGTTAACCCTTGATTTACACATAATTAAAACTAACATGCTAAACATGGCCATTTTCTCATTTAAAACCATAACAGTACCTACTGTCATCAAAACATCATGAAATTTTTATAACAACTTAAAAACAGTAAACATAGCATATTCTTAATTTTACAGATTTTTCTGAGCAGTAATTATATTTATAACAATTAAAACTAATTACATGTGCATTTCTCACTAATTTCTTTTAAGTAGGAATTACTGTATAATAGATAAATATAATAGTGCCAATGCATAAATATAGTCATCACATGATTGCAGAAAATTCATGAAACCCTAACTCACAACTGACCTATTTACACAGATTAAACATGGTCATTTTATGCTCACAGTTCAATTATCAGAATTTTAATAATTAACACAAATCATGAAAATTCAGTATAACCTCATGAGATGACCTACTGATCACCTCTGACCCCACATAAAATTTACAGCATACACTCATACCCGAAAATCAATTAAATATATATCTTAAAGAAGATCAAACCGCAGTTTTCAGAATACTAAGGAACTTGGCGGCACAGTGTTGTCTGCCTACTGAGTCAACTGCACAATCCCTTGCCGCCAACACATGATCTTGGCGGCACAGGATGTTTCCGCCAACCTCCAGATAGTAGACTACACAGACAGCACTCACATGCACGGGGAAATTGGAGGGTCCAGGACACGAGGAAAAATCCGAAAAAATGCTGGGACCTAAGGGGACATGTATGGGATTGATATACATAGATTACTTGCCTCTAAATAAATCCTAGAAGATCAAACTTTGTCGGTGAAGCCCTCCTCGGCCTGATGATCAGTTTATCCCCATGTAATTTAAATTAATTACATATTTATTTTGGTGATTAACAAAACTATAATAAAGTTTAATCTAACATATTTTCTATGAGATTTGAGTACAGGAAATGAAACAAGGAATAACAAGCTAAATGGGTAAGTATTATTTACTCTATAACAATGTAAGTTCAAGCATGAAATTTCTCTAAGTACACATCGATTTTCTGTATGCTGTAACGACTTCCCTCTCTCGCATAACGATTTGCTTCCATAAAGATTCGCTAAGTGATTGCATCGATCTCACAACAATTCGCTAAGAAAGCATAACGATTTGCTTCCATAACGATTCGCTAAGTGATTGCATCGATCTCACAACGATTTGCTGCCATAACGATTTCTTAAGTGAGCACAACGATTTGCTCTCACAACGATTTCTTAAGTGAGCACAATGATTTGGTCATCGCATCGATTTGATAAGTGAGAACAACGATTTGCTCTCACAATGATTTCTTAAGTGAGTACAACGATTTGCTCTCACAACGATTTGGTCTTCGCATCGATTTGATAAGTGAGAACAACGATTTGCTCTCACAACGATTTGCCCTCACAACGATTTGGTCTTCGCATCGATTTGATAAGTGAGAACAACGATTTGCTCTCACAACGATTTCTTAAGTGAGCACAATGATTTGCACTCACAACGATTTTAGTTTCACAACGACTCGTTAAGGCTCATAACGACTTGATCCTTGTAACGATTCGATAAGTTACACAACGACTCTGTCACTGTAATGATTTGTTTAGTTACATAACGACTTAGTCACCGTAACGATTCGATACAGCAAACAACAATTTGCTCACATCATTTTGTCTCTGACAACTTGCTCATAACGATTTGCTTATAGAGTCATAACGATTTGTCTATATAACGATTTGTATGTGCATCGGTTTGCTTATGAGTGCACAACGATTTACATGGATAACGACTCCTTTACATAACGATTTCATAAGTCATGCATATAACGATTTCATGGATTTGATATTTGAACTCATTTTTGAATACGTTGAAAAGTTAAAATCTTCGCGTATATCTTTCTAACAACCATGCATTTATTACGACTAAATATATCATTGCAGTACATGCAAATGATATCTTCTATTTCCATGATTATACTGTAAACATCTTTTTAGAAGAATAGAATGAAACTTCCTTTTTGATATAAAATCAATCTAATGTTGACTGACAACAAGAGACAGCCTAGCTGTCTATTGTTTTAGCATTTAATGCGTGCAGGTCTCTGACAACGCACCTCAATATAACATTGGACAACATGGAAGGTAACGGATATTAGAGAAGATCATTTTCTCTTGTTGCGTGCATGGAAAGCTAAAGACTATTGATCAAGAAGCTCTACAGTGACATGCAGTCTAACGTAAACAAAAGCTTAGAGACAACGGGCACTTCAACGTTCAAATTTCCAATAGAAGATATATAAAGAAGACTGAAGCTCCAGAAGAAGACACCTTGAATTGATAGACAATGCTTACAATGATTTTTTCAAGTCTTCTGTGAGAAAACTGAAGAGCCAAGTTTTTCACTCACATATGTTCTAGCTCTTGCTCTCTAAGATTAGTGTAGATCCTTGAGAGAGCCTCTAGTACTGAGAGAGATCAATTCTGCAGATCCTTTCTTTCTCAGTCTTAGCTTCAGATCTAGCATTGTATAAGATTGATCTAGGGGCTTGTTTTCATCTCCACATTCTTGTGTTCGTTTCTTCCCTTCGTGTTGAAGGAAGACCTGGGGGTTCCAGGGTGTGTATTCCCTTCGTGTAGAAGGAAGACCTGGTGGTATCCAGGGTGTTGTAATTCCTCTTTGGGTTGTGAAGAGAAGACCAGCTGCGGCTGGGTGTGTAAGGGTCCATAAGGGGGACTGTACCCTTGGGTAGTGAAATCTTGAGGTATTGCTCAGGGACTGGACGTAGGACTCCTAAAGAGAGGGGATCCGAACCAGGATAAATCCTTGTGTAGTGTGATTACCTTTGTGTGTTTCCTGTTTACCTTTACTAACACTAACAATTATTGAAGTGTGTTTTGTGTGACCGTTTTGTGAACAGATTTTAGGTTCTCAATAATTTTAAGAATCCCATTCACCCCCCTCTGGGCTTGCTAGCGGGGCAAAAAGTGGTATCAGAGCTAGTCTCTTCGACAAAGAAGAAGATCCAACGATCTGAAGAGAAAAGATCAAATGGCAGCCCAAAGTCACTTCGCAGGTCAGTCAGTCAACAGGACACCGTTGTTTGATGGTGAAGATTATACATACTGGAAAATAAGAATGGAGTACTTCCTACAAGGATTCGATTTTCAAATATGGTCCATAGTAGAAGAAGGTGATCTAGTCGTTCTAAACAACAGAGACAACTGGACAGAAGATGATAGAAAGAAGATTTCTCTCAACTGAAAAGCCAAGAGCATATTATGCTGTGCATTTAGCAAGAAAGAATTTAATAGAGTTTCAGCCTGCAAATCAGCAATGGATATGTGGGAGAAGCTAAGAATCACATACGAAGGTACTGACAAAGTAAAGGAAACCAGAATAGATATTCTGGTGACACAGTACGAGAGGTTCCAAATGTAGTCAGGAAAAACCATTACACAGATGTTCAGCAGATTTACAGACATCACCAACGGGTTAGCAGGATTAGGAAAAAGCTATGAAATGGGATGTCATTGGAGAAACTCATTGGATCCCTTATGGCCCATGAGATCAACATGGAGAGACTAGGAGAATCCTCTAGCCGAAAGAAACAGTCCAATGCTCTCAAGGCTGAAGAGGATGGATCAGAAGAATCATCAGATGAAAATGAAAGCTTAAGCAAGAACGAAGATGATGAAGCAATGCTATCAAGAAAACTACAACACATCCTAGCCAAGAAGAAGAAGTATCAGTTAGGAAGAAGACATTTTAAGAAAGGAAAAGACTTCAAGAGGTCCGAAGCCAAGGATGGAAAGAAGACCGAACCAATTTGTTACGAGTGTAAGAAGCCAGGACATATCAAGGCAGAGTGTCCAAAGGTCAAGAAATCTGAATACAAAAAGAAGGAAAGTTCAAGAAAACCAAGAATATTCAAGAAGAAAGCTATGGCAGCGGCTTGGGTCAACAGCAGTGACTCAGACAGCGAGTCGAGCTCAAGCAATGAAGAAAAAGAAGAAGCCAACTTGGCTTTCATGGCCAACACAGAAGACAAGGTAACTTCAGACTCATCATTTTCTTCTTGTAATGATTCTGATTCAGATAACTTAGAAGAAGCCTTCAATGAACTATATTGTAAATATAGAGAAGTATCTAAATTACTAAAAGCAAGCAAGAAAAACATTGCATGCCTAAAAAATACTAATTCAGATTTAAAATCTGAAAATGAGCAAATGGAAAAATAAATTAATGAACTAAAAAGGAGAAATGAATTACTGTGTGATGACTTGAAAAATAAAAATGAATAATTAGAAAATTTTGAAAATCAAGAAACTGTAAATAATTTAAAACAAGAAGTCAACATGTTAACCATAGAAAATGAAAAATTATCAAGCACTCTAGAGAAATTTACAAACGGTAAAACTAGATTAATATTGAAAGGTGCTAGACGGTTAGGTAAAAAGAAACATGGATTAGGTTATACTCCCCCCGATAATGAAGAAACTAAGATTTATCCTAAAATATATCCTACACCTAAATTTGTACCTGAACAAAACACAACATACAAAGCAAACCTTAAATACATACCAACTGAAAAAGTAACTAAGATGTCATGCTGTAGTCATTGCAATAAGCTAGGTCATATTAAAGTATCATGTCCTACTAAACATAAAATATGAGTAATCAAAAAGAAAAATGATGACACTAACCAACCAGGACCCAAAAGAATTTGGGTACCTAAAGCCTAGTGTCTTTATTTCAGGGAAATCTTCGAGCATCCAAGTGGTACTTGGATAGTGGATGCTCAAGGCACATGTCAGGGAATAGAAGACTATTTTCCCATCTAGAAGCTGAAGATGGCACAATCACCTATGGAGATAATGGAAAAGGGACTATAATAGGCAGTGGTTCAGTAGGCAGCAAAGAAAAGATAGTCATTGAGGATGTACTATGTGTTAAAGGACTGAAGCACAACCTCATCAATATCAGTCAGCTGTGCGATAAAGGTCATCAGATCAGATTTCAAGAATCCAAGTGCATCATTATGAAAGATGGAGCAGTCATTTTTGAAGCCAATAGAGAAAAGAACATGTACGTACTTTACCTAAAAGAACTAAAAGATCAGGATATCTATCTGGCCGCAAGCAAAGAGCAGTCAACTGAGCTGTGGCACAGAAGATTGGGTCACTGCAGTCTAGATGGCATGAGAAAGCTGATCAAGAGAAGCTTGGTGGAAGGTCTACCTAAAGTCTGCACAAGATTGGATGGTGTCTGCGGACCATGTGCAAAAGGAAAGCACACCAAGTCATCCTTCAAGTCAAAAACTGTGGTAACAACCTCTAAACCCTTAGAACTCCTTCATATGGACTTATTTAGACCAATGAGGACCACAAGTCTTGGAGGAAAGAATTTTGGATTTGTCATTGTAGATGATCACTCCAGATTCACTTGGGTATCCTTCTTGGAGCACAAAGATGATACATTTGACAGTTTTGTAAGCTTTAGAAAGAAGGTACAGAAAGACAAAAATTTCAGCATTGTTGGAATCCGGTCAGATCATGGAGGAGAATTCCAAAATGAGAAATTTGTGAAGTTATGTGATGACCAAGGGATAGAGCACAATTTCTCAGCACCAAGGACACCACAGTAAAATGGAGTTGCTGAGAGGAAGAACAGAACCCTGTTGGATATGGCAAGGACAATGCTACCAGAATATGATTTGCCAAGGTATTTTTGGGCTGAAGCAGTCAACACGCCATGCTACATTATCAACAGAGTGATGATCAGGCCCATCTTAAGAAGACAGCATATGAACTGTACAAGGGAAAGAAGTCGAAAATTAGTCACTTCAGGACATTCGGATGTCCATGTTTCATCCACAACAACGGAAAAAGAGATATTGGTAAGTTAGATGCAAAATCGGATGAAGGTATATTCATGGGGTATGCTTCTAAACCTAAAGGCTATAGAGTATTTAATAAGCATACTTTATTAATTGAACAATCAGTACACATCATTTTTTATGAAACTAACCCTTCCTTGAGAGAGGAAGAAGATAGTGATATTGATGCTGCAGAAGAATTGTTCAAGAAATTAACGAATGCATCTATTGAGGACAAGGAAGATCCGCCTCTGGAAGACCTACAACAAAAGGACATTTTACATGAAAATATTTCAAAGGAATGGAGATATAAGAAAGATCACCCACCAGAAAACATCATTGGTGATCCATCTGTAGGGGTAAGGACAAGAGATAATGTAATTCCATGTGACTATTTAGCTTTTGTCTCGCAAATAGAGCCTAGGACAGTCAATGAAGCTCTCACTGATGAATCTTGAATTTTAGCCATGCAAGATGAACTGAATCAGTTCAAGAGAAACCATGTATGGTCACTTGTTCCTAGACCATCAGATCATCCAGTGATTGGCACCAAATGGGTGTTCAGAAATAAATTGGATGAAGCTGGTGTGATCATAAGAAACAAGGCCAGATTGGTAGCTCAAGGCTATTCCCAAGAGGAAGGCATAGATTTTGATGAAATCTATGCACCTATAGCTAGACTTGAGGCTATTAGGATTCTACTTGCATATGCATCCGCATTAGACTTGAAATTATTTCAAATGGATGTTAAATCAGCTTTTCTAAATGGTTTTATTAAGGAGGAAGTTTATGTAGAACAACCTCCAGGTTTTGATGACATTGATTTTCCGAATCATGTATTTAAGTTGCACAAAGCATTATATAGATTAAAACAAGCACCAAGAGCATGGTATGATTGTTTAAGTGCATTTCTATTAAACCATGGTTTCATTAAAGGTCAAGTAGATAGTATATTATTTGTTAAGTCTAAAGTCAAACATATTCTACTTGTTCAAATATATGTTGATGATATAATATTTGGTTCTACTGATGAATCCCTTTGCAAGTATTTTGAAAAGCTCATGCAGGGAGAATTCGAGATGAGCATGATGGAGGAGCTCAACTACTTCTTTGGATTGCAAATCAAACAAGGAAAGGAAGGAACTCACATCTGTCAAGCCAAGTACACCAAGGAGTTGCTAAAGAAATTTGGATTCAAAAATAGCAAGCCACTGTCAACGCCTATGAGCACATCAACAAGAATGGATAGTGATAAGGATGGTAAGAAAGTAGACCAAAAGGTCTACAGAGGTATGATAGGTTCACTACTATATTTAACTGCTAGTAGACCTCACATACTGTTTAGTGTATGCATGTGTGCTAGGTATCAGGCAGACCCTAAAGAATCTCATTTAACTAGTGTCAAAAGAATTTTTAGATATTTAGCTAAAACCCATGATTTAGGTTTATGGTATCCAAAGTCATGTGAAATCAACTTAGTAGGTTACTCTGATGCTGACTACGCTGGATGCAAAATAGATAGAAAAAGCACCAGTGGCTGTTGTCAATTTCTTACAGGATGTCTGATATCATGGTCCTCAAAGAAGTAAAATTCAGTAGCTTTGTCCACATCTGAAGCTGAGTACGTGGCTGCGGGAAGCTGTTGCACACAACTATTGTGGATCAAACAGCAGCTTGAGGATTATGGACTACATGTCAAGCCAATTCCTTTATTATGCGACAACACCAGTGCTATAAATTTAACCAAGAATCCAATACAACATTCAAGGACTAAACATATTGAGGTTAGATATCATTTTATTCGTGATCATGTAGCAAATGGTAACATAGATATTTCTTTCATTGATACTAATAATCAGTTAGCAGATATCTTCACAAAGGCCTTACCTGAAGAGAGATTTACTTATCTTAGGAGGGAATTAGGCATGTGTAAATTGTGAAAGAATCATCTGTATAAAATTGAGATATTAATATTCAGAATATCAATTATTTTTCCTCCTTGAATTTAAGCAAAATTCTAAATGTTGCCTACTTGTTTAAATATCCTTGACGATTCGTAATTTTTAAAAGAATTTATTTCTATAGAACTGGTCATTTTGTCCTTTTCTGCCATCATAGTGACTCCGTTTTGAAAAGTTACTTTACTCTTTTGATATATCCCGAAATCTGTGTGGTAACGATTCACATCCCGCCTTCATCTCCTTCTACCTGCCTGAGGCGATACCCTATCGACTTTGGCACTGTCTCTCCGAGATTTGAAGCTCCAAACTCCTTCCCGTGAGAAATTTCTTGAGGGCTTATGTTCCTTTCCTCATCACAATCCTCTAGAAACCTTCCCAGTTCAAATCCATGGCCGCATCTATTGTTTTCGGCAGCGTCGGGGGCTATGGAGCTGAGTTCCTTACAGCAGTACAGCAAGAAAGGTTCACCTCTGTGAAGGCAAAGCTCTGTGGAAACAAACCTGTAGATATTGCAGATTTGCAGAAGAATGGCATGGGGAATGTGATTGCTGCTATGGAGAGGATGAAGTGGTCGAAGCTGGCGACCCTATCAGAGGTAAGTTACCCAGACCTCGTCAAAGCATTCTATGTGTGCCTGAAGACGGAGGAGGACGGGTCCTTGACATCATCGGTCAAAGGTACCTAGATTAGAATCACCTATGAGCTCTTGGAATCTTTATTTGGAGTTTGCACCACCGGTCACAGTGGAGTCCACACTGTGGACATTCGGGCGAAGGGGTTAGGGATTGTAGGTCCTGAGTTCCGACTGAAGGATGAGAAATTGGACATAAACCAAATGAATGCGTTTAATCGCCTATTGCATTTCATAATCTATCAAATCTTGGTCCCTAGGAGTGCCACCTTTTCAACTTGTACAAAGGCGGACTCAGACATGATGTTCTGGGTAATCCAGAACTAGGAGATTAATATTGCCGAGGTTATCCTGGAGAAAATGAAGTTTTCTCATGCTCAGGTTTGGGACACGAAGAACAAATTGAATGTGTCCCTGCCTTATGCTCATCTGCTCACCAAGATCTTTCAACATTTTGGCATTAACTTATCTGGGGCAGTAGTAGAGAAGATGGGGCAGGCTATTCGCAGCAGGAATTTAAGGAAGAGCGAATTTTCAGTTGTAAACAGTGTATGGACCAAGAGATCAATGGCTGAGGGTGAGGCCATCATAGGTGAAGCTCAAGAAGTCCAAGAAGTAACAACAACAGCACTTGCAGAAGAAACAGTAACACCAGCAGCAGCAGAACAACTAGCAGCAACAGAGGCCAGAGTAGAAGAATCTGTGGTCGTAGAAGAATCTGTGGTCACTGGCAGCCTAATTGATGAGATTCCTCTAGAAAATAATGTGCCAGTTGAAGGAACATCTAAAGAACTAAACACCACCACTATTGTGGCATCCATTCTTAGAGATGTGCTGGAATCCATTTCTAGCACTCAGGGGGAGCCTAAGAGACCCAGTGAACCAGCAGCACAAGATGTTGTGGCACCAGGCCACGTTGAAAAGACTATTTTGGAAGATGCTCCTACTTTGGGGGAGCAAGATCAGGAAGATGAAGCTGTGGCATCATGCCATAATGATATTCATATGGAAGATGCTCCTATTCAAGAGGAGCTAGCAGCAGCAGTCCAAGATGATGCACCTATGGAAGATGCCCCTGCTGAAGGGAGATTTTGGGTGAGAAAGAAGGTCAGTCTCAGGGGAGTGAACTGAAAAATACCCAGTAAATGATTTTCAAGAAGGAGTAACTGCCAGTTCTTCTGACTCAGATGAACAAGCTGATCATGAGGAGCCCGTTGCTAGGGCAAGTAAGAAAGGAAAGTAAGTTGCTTCTGACCTTCCTCTCCTTGCAGAAGCACCATTTCAGAGGCCACAAAGATAGAGGTTTGTCATTAACCTGAAGCTTGTGATTGAAAGGTTAGATGCCCAAGGTGAAATACTATGTAGCACCCTTGATTTTTAAAATCAAGAAAAATAAAATTTTATTATTTAATAAATGAGATAAATTGATTTAATTAGAATAAAGGGAGAACACATGGAATAAAAGGGAATTAATGCAATACCCATTAAGCTAAATTATTAATGGGTTACTCTAATAATCCAAACCAAATAGATTGGGCCCAATTAGTGATAGCCCATCTTGAGAGGAGAAGTAATTAGGTGAAATTCGTACCTAATTAATTAATAAATAGAAAAGAGTCAAATTAACTATTAAAATAAGTCATATCTATCCTAAAAAGAGTCCTACACTTACCCTAAACCTTTACCCACGAAATTGGAACCCTTCCCAACTCTATTAGGTGGATAAATAAGAGAAAGTGGGAGATAAATGCCAATTTTCGGAGTTGGATGAGAAAGAAAGAGTTTTAGGTGACTTAGAACTCTATAGGCTATCAAAACACCCCCCAATTGACCCTAGCACCCCACAATTTTGTGCTAAGACTTTTGGAGACGAAGAGGAGAGGATCTGGACCAAGGAGCAAGGAAGGAGAAGGCTTGGAGCAAGAAGGGTTTTCGTAATCTCGTCATCCAAACTAGGGTTTTCTTACTCCACGAAAAAGGTAGGCAATCTCTCAAGAAAAAATCATGAAATAATTACCCTAGGTAGCCTTCATGTACCTCTTCAAAAGCCCTATGGTTTCGTTGTATTCCGCTCATCCATTTGGGCGAATTTAATTCATGAAATCCTGTTGTTACCATGAACCTGAATCTCATGTTTTCTCTAATCCCTTGCACGTACTTGTTCCCATGCTATGAGAAAATTCTCATTGATACTACATTACAATAGCTTTCAAACGCCCTTAGTTTTGTTCTATTTCGAACTCTCATGAGGGAGAATTAATTCTTTGAATCTCTGTCAGATACATGCACCCGACCCTTCATGATTTCTTGTGAACCCCGTTTATACTTAATTTCAGATCATGAGAAAATTATCATAAATACTACTTCTTGTTAGCTTTTAAACTCCCCTTGTTTCGTAATGTTTCATCATGTATACACCTCTAATTAATTTGTTGAACCCTGACTGCACCTGTTTAAGTCACCGAAAAGTAACATGATCAATGTATGCCTAAACCTTGTCTATTTTCAAATTAATCGTGCATATTGATAGATATACATGTCTACTTTCGTTTAAAACTGGTTTCGTGCCTTTTAGATCACTGTACTATTTTATATAGAATTTAGAACGTTCCTATATCACAGAGGACTCGCCCTGAAAAAAAAGAGAAAAAGGGCAAACCCACATGTTATCGCGACGGCGCGATCCGCCGCGATATCAGTGGGGTCGTGCCGGCCATTGACGTCGCATCAAGAACGCGACGGCATGAGCTGCCGCGATTCACCCCGGACCGGGCCAGACCGGCCAGGCCCCGTGTCGCGCCCGACCGCCCCGTCGCGACTTGAACCGCGACGGGTGAGTCCGTCGCGTTTTCAAGAAATCGGCCAAAATTGAAAATTGTGCATATGCCCTGTTGTTTAAGTTATATACCCTTTAATTAGCCATGATTAACTCATGTTATAGTTAATTCGACTTGGTAAATTAATAAATGGCATTAATGATATACATTTAATTATTTAAAATGACATTGCACGACTTGTCATA
The DNA here is from genome assembly GCA_014218235.1 of Colocasia esculenta. Lineage (NCBI taxonomy): Eukaryota > Viridiplantae > Streptophyta > Magnoliopsida > Alismatales > Araceae > Colocasia > Colocasia esculenta. The sequence continues at coordinate 25,733,117 of CM024759.1, forward strand.
TCCTCAAGATTTATTTACACTTACACACACACAACATTATTAAATGCCATTTGACCCTGATAAATTATGCAATAATGTATTTGGTAAATTATCGAAATAAATGTCTAAATTACCCTATTTTGTTAAATACAATTGTTTCCGTTTTTACTCGTGCATTTTATCTACCGTTACCGTTTTCCCTCGGCCTTCGAGCACTCGAGGCACGACGGACCCGTTTTCTACACACTTTTTCCTTGACTTAGACCACCTCTCCACCGGGAATACTCAGGACTGGACCAGGGACTCCTTGTCAAGACCTCCGTAAGTCTTCTTGGCTTTGGCGCACGTCCTTCGTCAACGAGCTGGTTGTACCCCCAAAAACCCGTTACACTCTTAGGGATCAGTACGATCCAAACCTTAGTGTATTCCTTCTTATCTTGGGTTCACGTCGGACCACCTGACCCGTGTACACAGCATGGCTAAGGGGCGGATGTGACTTCTACCAAACTGCCGGTACTCGACCTAGTGCCGTGCAACCGTTACTATTGTGTGTTTATCGTCATTTTACGAAATTGTCCCTATCTCATCTACTATCTATATCCTCTTATCTGTTCACGTTCTCTCTACACTCTCATCTATCTCGTCTAGTACTCTCTTATCTATTCTTGGTACACTATTGGCCATTCGTGTGATTGTCTAAGATAAAGAAATGACTAATGCCAGCGCAATAGGGCCCGATCAAGTCCTGGGAGGAGCGCCCGAAAAGTGCTAGTGCCCATGGGAGTTAAAATGATCATAGGATGTGTTACGACATGCATCCAGCGCCAGTTTACTATCTAGATTAATCTATGACAATCAAAGTGCTATCTCTACAAGTGCAAGCGTGATCGTTACTAGTGCACCGTTGTGCAATTTTCATGTTATATCGTTACATGGCCATTCTATTATCGTTCTCGTTGTACTATTTTCCCTATGCCAGTTGCAATTGTTCTCTCGTTATCGTGACATGCTCTACATGACTTTAGTCTCTAGTTATCCTGCCATTAAGACATTAACTATTTAAAGCATGCTTGTGTTCATGAGATATTAAGTCCTACTGGGCGTTATTCGCTCATCCTGCGTATTTATTTAATGTGTTCAGGTGAGTCAGATGGAGACAACCACACATACGAGGACGGGACTGAGGGAGATGCTCAGGAGTGACCATTTCAGCAACCAGTGCTATCTAGTAGTAGTCTGTTAGTATAGTTATAAGTTAGTGAGTCAGTTAGTCATAATGTAATAGTTTGATTTTGAATAAAGTACTCTGGGCCTTAGTTTTGGCTCTGATACGTTGATGTATTAGTCAGTTTATGAAGATGATGAGTTATTAGTGAATGTAATGGAGATTGTTGGATTATTAATGAGATATGAGGTTGTTTGGTATTATTCCATTGTGTAATGGTTTACTATTTATTTCTCGCTCTGCACTATTTAATAACTGTAATCCCGCTCCGATATTCCGCGTCGGGGCGTTACAGTTTTGTGGTATCAGAGCCTAGGTTATTCTTAAGTATAGGATGATCTAGGTTTGACCTGCCTTGACTTAGGGTCAAATTCCATACCTATGTGAGATGGGTAGAACCGTGGGTAATGAGATAAAATGGATACACACACGCACAAACTTAGTGCAAACCCAACGACTTACATTTTAAATTCTCTTTTAAAGGAACTTAATCAATGGCAGCGGAGCGTGCTCAACTCCGTGACATACAGCAGACTATCCAACAGCTTACCCAAGCTTTACTTCAGGCTGCTGGAGCTAACAACAATAATAACAACAACCGAGCAGCTGGTGATTTACATAGAAATTTCCGCAATCTGAATCCGCCTCGATTCAATGGAACCACAGACCCTGATGAGGCCGAGAACTGGCTCAAGGAGATTGAGCGTATCTTCCGTGTCATGCAATGCGCAGATGGAGACAAGATACTGCTAGCTACGTTCCAGTTAGAAGGGGATGCCCATGCGTGGTGGGAGTCCGTTGAGGCAACCAGAGAGGACGCGCAATTTACTTGGGAGGAATTCAAGGAGCACTTTAACTCCAAGTATTTCTCTGAAAGAGTCCAAGAAAGGAAGGCCTCCGAATTCGCTGCACTCAAGCAAAGGAACCTGACAGTTTCTGAATACGAAGCACAGTTCTCTCAATTGGCTCGCTACGCCAATCATCTGGTTAGTACCCAGAGGATGAAGGCGAAGAGATTCCTCAACGGGCTTAGACCCGCATATATTACACAGCTGGCACCATTTGATATTCCGACCTACCCAGAGATGGTCAAGAGAGCACAATGCCTGGAAGATGCGACTGAACTCACAGAGCGCATCAAGGGTAGAATGTTCAGGAAAGAGCAAACTTCCGGAGTATCGAGAAAGCCTACTAATGGCAAGAAAAGGCCGTTAAGTATCACTGACGGGCCAAGTCAGGAGCGGAAGCCCAAAGTCCCCACCACTACTGCTCCGAACAACAAGCCCAGATGCAAACACTGTGACAAGCTTGGTCACACGACAGAAGAATGCTGGAGGAAGGCAGGTGCATGCCTTCATTGTGGGAGCTGAGAGCATCGGATTCCTGAATGCCTACTACTGAGGGAGAATGAGAAGCGTCCTGCGGGACCAAAGAAGCCAGGCAGACTCCAAGCCCTGCAAGAGGTAGAGACCACCGAGGAAGGTGGAGTTGTGGAAGGTACACTACTGGTCTTTTCTCATTCAGCATTTGTTTTGTTTGATACTGGCGCAATGCATTCGTTCATATCACAAGCATTTGCTGATACATTAAATGAAAAACCTACATCCATGACATTTCAATTACCTGTCACAACACCCTTGGGAGAAAAGGCTCAACTGAAAAAATATTATCCATTGGCTGATGTTAAGATTGGTGAACTCAATCTAAGAGCTAACTTGATCTGTATGCCCATGGAGGGTTACGATGTCATTCTGGGAGCCGATTGGCTATCCACGTATGGGGCTATCGTGGATTGTAGAAGAGGGAAATTTTCTTTTAGTGAATTCCCTAAGCTGACCTTCACAGGACGTAGGCACAAGAGACACTTGTCCCTCGTCTCTGCTATAAAGGCACAGAACATGATAAGGAAAGGGAGTATGGCGTTTCTTGCCACCATCGTAGTGGAAAAGAAAGTAGTTAAGATATCAGACATCCACATAGTGCAAGAATACCCTGATGTGTTTTTCGATGAGCTACCAGGCATTCCACCTGAGAGAGATGTGAATTTCTCAATTGATCTCGTACCTGGAGCTGCACCGGTTTCACGCCAACCCTACAGGATGTCCCCTGCTGAATTGAAAGAGTTGAAAGATCAATTGATGGAACTTCTAGAAAAGGGTTTTATTAGGCCGAGTACTTCTCCTTGGGGAGCACCAGTGTTGTTCGTCAAGAAGAAGGACGGATCTATGAGGTTATGCATCGATTATAGGCAGTTGAACAGTCTCACTATCAAGAACAAGTACCCCCATGCTGCGTGTCGATGAATTATTTGATCAGATATCAGAAGCTAAATATTTTTCTAAGATTGACCTTAGATCGGGATATCATCAGATGAGGATTCAAGATGCAGATATTTACAAGACAACTTTCGGGAGCAGGTACGGTCATTATGAATTTATAGTCATGCCTTTTGGACTAACCAACGCTCCTGCAGCTTTTATGCAATTAATGAACAACATCTACCGGCCCTACCTCGACAAGTTCGTCGTGGTATTTATTGATGATATTCTCATATACTTCAAGACCAAAGAAGAGCACGAGGAACATTTGAGGATCGCTCTGCAAATCTTGTGGGACAACCAACTCTACGCCAAATTGAGCAAGTGTGAATTCTGGCTCGAGGAGGTGTCGTTCCTAGGCCATGTCATTTCCAAGGATGGTATTGCTGTCGACCCTTCCAAGGTAGAAGCTGTGCTGAACTGGGAAAGGCCGACCAATATCACCGAGATAAGAAGTTTTCTTGGACTGGTTGGATATTACAGACGATTCATAAAAGATTTCTCCAAAATAGCTGTACCTCTTACGCGTCTTACGCGAAAAGAGAATCCCTATGTCTGGAGCAAGGAGTGCGAGAAGAGCTTCCAGACACTGAAGTAGTTGTTGACATCTGCACCTGTCCTCGCATTACCAATCGAAGGAGCAGGATTCTCAGTCTACACTGATGCATCTGGAATCGATCTAGGCTGTGTATTAATGCAGAACGAAAAGGTGATAGCTTATTCTTCAAGGCAGTTAAAGCCACATGAAGTCAATTATCCTGTCCATGACTTAGAGCTAGCTGCTGTGGTATTTGCACTCAAAATTTGGAGGCATTACCTGTATGGGGAACAATTTATTATCTACTCCGACCACAAGAGTTTGAAATACTTATTTTCTCAAAAGGAGCTCAATATGCGACAACGGAGATGGCTGGAGTACTTGAAAGACTTTGACTTCAACATCCAATACCACCCCGGTAAAGGTAACGCAGTAGCTGATGCACTCAGTAGAAAGCCAGTAGCTTCGTTATCCTGTCTAGTCATGGGCGAGATGCAATTGCTAGAGCAATTCGCCAATCTGGATCTAAATATTGAAAAGAGGAGTGATAATATGATCGTGGCTAATCTTAGAGCTCATTCCGACATCTTGTTGAGATCAAAGAGCAACAGGCTAATGATCCGTTTCTAATCAGAGTAAGAGAGACCATAGCTGACAGGCTAGACTTCTCCATCGCTGAAGATGGAAGAATATTATTCCAAGCCAGGACATGTGTGCCTGACAATGAAGAGCTGAAAAGGAAACTGATGGATGAAGCCCACAAGACCAAGTACACAATTCACCCAGGTGCAACCAAGATGTACCAAGACATGAAAAGGTCATTTTGGTGGCCAAACATGAAGCGTGAGGTAGCTGAGCATGCCGCGCACTGCCTCACTTGTCAACAGGTAAAAGCAGAACATCGTCGTCCTGCGGGTGTACTTAGACCCTTGGACATACCTGAATGGAAGTGGTAAAGCATCGGCATGGATTTCATCATGGGTTTACCTCGAACTCATGGTGGACTTGATGCTATTTGGGTCATTGTGGATAGATTGACAAAGTCTGCACACTTTCTAGCAATTCGAAGTACCTGGAGTGTGGATGTGCTTGCAGCCTTGTATGTAAAAGAGATAGTCAGACTATATGGAGTACCAGCATCCATTGTTTCAGATCGTGACCCCAGGTTCACTTCTAGATTCTGGAAGGGACTCCAGACTACCCTAGGCTACAAAACTCAACTTTAGCACAGCTTTCCACCCACAGATGGATGGACAGACTGAAAGGACGAATCAGATAGTGGAAGACATGTTGCGAGCCTGTGCTATAGACTTTGAGGGATATTGGAATGAACAACTGTCTCTAATAGAATTTGCCTACAACAATAGCTATCAAGCCAGCAATAAGATGGCACCATTTGAAGCACTGTATGGCAGGAGTTGCAGATCGCTAGTATGCTGGAATGAAGTAGGTGAACAACAATGGCTGGGACTAGACATGATGCAGAGCACTAGCAGAGACATACAAATTATCAGAGACAGAATTAAGATAGCTCAGTCCAGGCAGAAGAGCTATGCTGATAAAAGAAGAAGGGACTTAGAGTTTCAAACTGGAGATCATATAATGCTAAAAGTATCCCCGACCCGAGGATTTCAAAGGTTTGGGATGAAAGGCAAGCTGAGACCGAGATTCATAGGTCCATTTGAAGTATTGGATAGAGTTGGCGAGGTGGCGTACCGACTAGAACTATCTCCCCAGTTCTCTACCGTACATAACGTGTTCCATGTGTCAATGCTAAGAAAGTACGTATACGATCCATCACACGTAATCAGCTATGATGACATTACTCTAAACAAGGACATGACCTATGAAGAAAGGCTAGTGAAGATCTTAGACAAGAAGATGCAACAGCTTCTGAATCGATCCATACCCATGGTCAAGATTCTGTGGAGGAATCACGAAGTTGAAGAGGCAACATGGGAGCCCGAAGCAACCATGCGACGAAATTATCTGGATCTATTCAGTAAGACATTCTTCCTCTTACGATTATATGAATTTGGGGACCAAATTCTTTTTAAGAGGGGGAGGATGTAGCACCCTTGATTTTTAAAATCAAGAAAAATAAAATTTTATTATTTAATAAATGAGATAAATTGATTTAATTAGAATAAAGGGAGAACACATGGAATAAAAGGGAATTAATGCAATACCCATTAAGCTAAATTATTAATTGGTTACTCTAATAATCCAAACCAAATAGATTGAGCCCAATTAGTGATAGCCCATCTTGAGAGGAGAAGTAATTAGGTGAAATTCGTACCTAATTAATTAATAAATAGAAAATGGTCAAATTAACTATTAAAATAAGTCATATCTATCCTAAAAAGAGTCCTACACTTACCCTAAACCTTTACCCAAGAAATTGGAACCCTTCCCAACTCTATTAGGTGGATAAATAAGAGAAAGTGGGAGATAAATGCCAATTTTCGGAGTTGGATGAGAAAGAAAGAGTTTTAGGTGACTTAGAACTCTATAGGCTATCAAAACACCCCCCAATTGACCCTAGCACCCCACAATTTCGTGCTAAGACTTTTGGAGACGAAGAGGAGAGGATCTGGACCAAGGAGCAAGGAAGGAGAAAGCTTGGAGCAAGAAGGGTTTTCGTAATCTCGTCATCCAAACTAGGGTTTTCTTACTCCACAAAAAAGGTAGGCAATCTCTCAAGCAAAAATCGTGAAATAATTACCCTGGTAGCCTTCATGTACCTCTTTAAAAGCCCTATGGTTTCGTTGTATTCCGCTCATCCATTTGGGCGAATTTAATTCATGAAATCCTACTATTACCATGAACCTGAATCTCATGTTTTCTCTAATCCTCTACACGTACTTGTTCCCATGCTATGAGAAAATTCTCATTGATACTACATTACAATAGCTTTCAAACGCCCTTAGTTTCGTTCTATTTCGATCTCCCGTGAGGGAGAATTAATTCTTTGAAGCTCTGTCAGATACATGCACCCGACCCTTCATGATTTCTTGTGAACCCCGTTTATACTTGATTTCAGATCATGAGAAAATTATCATAAATACTAATTATTGTTAGATTTTAAACGCCCCTAGTTTCGTAATTTTTCATCATGTATACACTTCTAATTAATTCGTTGAACCTTGACTGCGTCTGTTTAGGTCACCGAAAAGTAACCTGATCAATGCATGTCTAAACCTTGTCTATTTTCAAATTAATCGTTCATATTGATAGATATACATGTCTACTTTCGTTTAAAACTAGTTTCGTGCTTTTTGGATCACCGTACTATTTTATATAGAATTTAGAACGTTCCTGTAGCACAGAGGACTCACCCTAAAAAAAAAGGAAAAAGGGCAAACCCACCTGTTATCGCGACAGCGCGATCCGCTGCGATATCAGTGTGGTCGCGCCGGCCATTGACGTCGCGTCAAGAACGCGGCGGCACGAGCTGCCATGATTCACCCCGGACCGGGCCAGACCGGCCAAGCCCCGTGTTGCGCCCGACCGCCCCGTCGCGACTTGAACCGCGACGGGTGAGTCTGTCGCGTTTTCAAGAAATTGGCCAAAATTGAAAATTGTGCATATGCCCTGTTGTTTAAGTTATATACCCTTTAATTAGCCATGATTAACTCATGTTATAGTTAATTCGACTTGGTAAATTAATAAATGGCATTAATGATATACATTTAATTATTTAAAATGACATTGCACGACTTGTCATATCCTCAAGATTTCTTTACACTTACACACACACAACATTATTAAATGCCATTTGACCCTGATAAATTATGCAATAATGTATTCGGTAAATTATCGAAATAAATGACTAAATTACCCTATTTTGTTAAATACAATTATTTCCGTTTTTACTCGCGCATTTTATCTACCGTTACCGTTTTCCCTCGGCCTTCGAGCACTCGAGGCACGACGGACCCGTTTTCTACACACTTTTCCATTGACTTGGACCACCTCTCCACCGGAAATACTCTCGACTGGACCAGGGACTCCTTGTCAAGACCTCCGTAAGTCTTCTTGGCTTTGGCGCACGCCCTTAGTCAACGAGCTGGTTGTACCCCCAAAAACCCGTTACACTCTTAGGGATCAGTACGATCCAAACCTTAGTGTATTCCTTCTTATCTTGGGTTCACGTCGGACCACCTGACCCTTGTACACAGCACGGCTAAGGGGTGGATGTGACTTCTACCAGACTGCCGGTACTCGACATAGTGCCGTGCAACCGTTACTATCGTGTGTTTATCGTCGTTTTACGAAATTGTCCCTATCTCATCTACTATCTATATCCTCTTATCTATTCACGTTCTCTCTACACTCTCATCTATCTCGTCTAGTACTCTCTTATCTATTCTTGGTACTCTATTGGCCATTCGTGTGATTGTCTAAGATAAAGAAATGACTAATGCCAGCGCAATAGGGCCCGATCAGGTCCTGGGAGGAGCGCCCGAAAAGTGCTAGTGCAAAATGATCATAGGATGTGTTACGGCATGCATCCAGCGCTAGTTTACTATCTACATTAATCTATGACAATCAAAGTGCTATCTCTACAAGTGCAAGCGTGATCGTTACTAGTGCACCGTTGTGCAATTTTCATGTTATATCGTTACATGGCCATTCTATTATCGTTCTCGTTGTACTATTTTCCCTGTGCCAGTTGCAATTGTTCTCTCGTTATCGTGACATGCTCTACATGACTTTACTCTCTAGTTAACCTACCATTAAGACATTAACTATTTAAAGCATGCTTGTGTTCATGAGATATTAAGTCCTACTGGGCATTATTCGCTCATCCTGCGTATTTATTTAATATGTTCAGTCGAGTCAGATGGAGACGACCACACATACGAGGACGGGACTGAGGGAGATGCTCAGGAGTGACCATTTCAGCAACCAGTGCTATCTAGTAGTAGTCTGTTAGTATAGTTATGAGTTAGTGAGTCAGTTAGTCATAATGTAATAGTTTGTTTTTGAATAAAGTACTCTGGGCCCTAGTTTTGGCTCTGATACGTTGATGTATTAGTCAGTTTATGAAGATGATGAGTTATTAGTGAATGTAATGGAGATTGTTGGATTATTAATAAGATATGAGGTTGTTTGGTATTATTCCATTGTGTAATGGTTTGCTATTTATTTCTCGCTCTGCACTATTTAATATCTATAATCCCGCTCCGATATTCCGCGTTGGGGCGTTACATACTATGCTCTGTGCAATCGGATGTTAATTCTATTTTTATGAGCCAAGCTTCGGCAGCAAAAGAAATGGGCATGGTAAAGAATGCATTGATGATCAGGTTATCCCCATGTAATTTAAATTAATTACACATCTATTTTGGTGATTAACAAAACTATGATAGAGGTTACCAACATATTTTCTATGAAGTCTAAGCACAGAAAATAAACCAAGGGAAAAACAAGCCAATCAAGTAAGTAATCATCACGCCACAATAATGTGAGTTCAAAGCATCAATATTTGTCTAAGTACACATCGATTTCTACTGTAGGTCATAACGATTTCTATAGAGCTATAACGATTTCCTTAGTTCCATAACGATTTCATACTTACAAGGATTCACTATGTGTTATATCATTAAGTGATTGCAACGATTTGCTCTCACAATGATTCGTTAAGTGATCGCAACGATTTGATCTCACAACGATTTATTAAGTGATCATAACGATTTGTTTTCATATCGATTTCTTAAGTGAGAACAACGATTTCTCTCACATCGATTTCTTAAGTGAGAACAACGATTTGGTCTCACATCGATTTCTTAAGTGAGAACAACGATTTGGTCTCACATCGATTTCTCACACATCGATTTCTTAAGTGAGAACAACGATTTGGTCTCACATCGATTTCTCTCATATCGATTTCTTAAGTGAGAACAACGATTTGGTCTCACATCGATTTCTTAAGTGAGAACAACGATTTAGTCACACATCGATTTCTTAAGTGATCACAACGATTTACTCTCACAACGATTCCTTAAGTGATCATAACGATTTGTTCCAGAACGATTTCTTAAGTGATCACAACGACTTGCTCTCATAACGATTCGATAAGTTACATAACGACTCTGTCACTATAATGGCTCATCAAGTTACATAACAACTTGGTCGCTGTAACGATTCGATACATTTCACATCGACTCACTCATTTGCACAACGATTTCATAAGTCATGCATATAACGATTTCGTGGAAAATAATGATTTGCTTTTCGAGCTAATGTTTGAATACGTTGAAAAGTCAAAGTCTTCATGTATATATTTTTTGACAGCCATGTATTTATTACGATAGTACGTATCACTGCATGCATGCAGACAATATCTTCTATTCTCTTGCTTATTCTGTAAACATCTTTTTAGAAGAATAAAATGGAACTTCTACTATTGTATAAAATCAATCTAACATTGACTGACAACAAGAGACAGTCTAGCTATCTATTGTTTAGCATTTAATGTGTGCAGGTCTCTAACAACATTCGTCATACAACATTGGACAAAATGGAAGCCAAAGGATACTACAGAAGATCTTCTCTCTTTGCGTGCATGGAAAGCCAAAAGACCGTTGAACTTCTACAGTACCATGCAGTCAAACGTAAACCAAAACTTAGAGACAACGGACACTTCAACGTTCAAATTTCAAAAGAGTGATATATATAGAAGAATGAAGCTCCTGAAGTATATTAGATGTGAATGAGCAATAAGGAGAACAACTGTGATACAACGCTTACAACCTTCTGCAAGGTTTCCTAGAGCCAAGCAAAAAATTCCCATATGTTCTAGCTCATGCTCACTGTGCTAAGTGTAGATCTGTGAGAGTACCTTTAGTTCTGAGAAGAGTTCTTTGTTGTAGATCTTTTCCTTCTCAGTTCTTAGCTTCAGATCAAGTTGTGTTCTATAAGCTTGATCTAGGGGATTCATCTCTGAACACTTTCTTGAGTGTTTGTTCCCTTCGTATAGAAGGAAGACCTGGTGGGATCCAGGGTGTGAGATTCCCTTCGCGTAGAAGGAAGACCTGGTGGGTTCCACGGTGTAGTTCCCTTCGTGTGAAGGAAGACCAGCTGGGGTGCTGGGTGCTGTAGTGTCCTTAAGGGGGACTATACCCTTGTTAGTGAAATCCTGAGATATTGCTCAGAGACTGGACGTAGGACTCCTAAGGAAAGAAGATCTGAACCAGGATAATTCTCTGTGTCGTGTGAATGCTTTTGTGTGATTGATTTTTTTTTAACTAACACTCACAATCTGCGAAGTGTGTTTTTCTGACCTTTGTGTGAACAGATTTTAAGTATCAAATATTTTTTATATCCCATTCACCCCCCTCTGGGCTAGCTAGCTGGGCAACAAGTGGTATCAGGTCAGGTCTCTTCGACAAAGAAGAAGATCCAACGATCTGAAGAGTAAAGATCAAATGGCAGCCCAAGGTCACTCCGAAGGTCAGTTAGTCAACAGGCCATTACTATTCGATGGAGAAGATTACACCTACTAGAAAACAAGAATGGAATACTTCCTACAAGGTTTCGACTTTCAAATCTGGTCAATTGTAGAAGAAGGAGACCTTCTAGTCACCAACGAGAAGGATAAATGGACAAAAGATGATAGAAAGAAGATTTCTCTCAACTGCAAAGCTAAGAGCATATTATGTTGTGCACTTAGCAAGAATGAATTTAACCGAGTTTTAGCCTGCAAATCAACAAAGGAGATGTGGGAAAAACTAAGAATCATATACGAAGGCACTGACAAAGTAAAAGAAACCAGAATAGACATTCTGGTGACACAGTATGAGAGATTCCAGATGCAGTCAGGAGAAACCATTTCACAGATGTTCAACAGATTCACAGACATCACAAACGGATTAGCTGGACTAGGAAAAAGTTATGAAATGGGAGATATGGTAAGGAAAATACTGAGGTCTCTACCAGCATCATGGACTCCCAAGGTAACAGCTATAGAAGAAGCCAATGACTTGAAAAAGATGTCATTGGAAAAGCTCATTGGGTCCCTTATGGCCCATGAAATAAACGTGGAGAGATTAGGAGAATCATCTAGTAGGAAGAAGCACACAAATGCTCTCAAAGCAGCAGAAGGCAGCTCTGAGGAAAAATCTGAAGATGAAGACAGTGGTGTAGACAGTGAAGACGAAGAAGCTATGCTATCTAGGAGGCTTCAACGAATTTTAGCCAAAAAGAAAAGATATCAGTCCGACAGAAGATATTTCAAGAAAAATAAAGAGTCTAAGAAGTTAGAAGGAAAGGACTCAAAGAAAAGTGAGCTCATATGCTATGAATGTAAGAAGCCCGGACATATCAAAGCAGAATGTCCGAAGCTGAAGAAACCTGAATTCAAGAAGAAAGATAGTTTCAAGAAGTTCAGGAGATACAAGAAGAAAGCAATGGCAGTAGCTTGGAGCAACAACAGTGACTCAGACAGCGAGTCAAGCTCTTGTATCGAGGAAGAAGAAGAAGCTAACTTGGCTTTCATGGCCAACACAGAAGAAAAGGTAACTTCTGACTCCCCTTTTGATTCATGTAATGATTCAGATTCTGACAATTTAGAAGAAGCCTTTAATGAGTTATATAGTAAATATAGAGAAGTATCTAAATTACTAAAAGCTAGTAAGAAAAATGTCGGTTGCTTAGAAAACACTAATTCAGATTTAAAGTCAGAAAATGAGGAAATGGAGAAACATATCATTGAACTTAAAAGAAGAAACAATTTGTTATGCGAAGATCTGAAAGATAAAAACAAACAGATAACAGAATTAGAAAAACAAGAAAGTCCAGACGAATTAAAAAATAAAATTAAAATACTAACGGAAGAAAATGAAAGACTATTAAGTACATTAGAAAAATTCACTAATGGTAAAACTGGATTGATACTAAAAGGCGTTAGACGGTCAGGAAAGAAGAAACATGGACTAGGCTATACACCCCCAGATAATGAAGACACAACAGTATACCCTAAAACATATCCAACTCCAAAATTCATACCTGAACAAGATACATCATATAAATCAAACCTTAAATATGTTCCATATGAAAAGGTAACTAGAACAACATGTTGCAGTCACTGCAACAAGCTAGGACACACCAAGATATTATGTCCAACTAAATATAAAAGATGGATAATAAAAAGGAAAATTGATGACACTAACCAATCAGGACCCAAAAGAACTTGGGTACCTAAAGCTTGATGTTTTCATTTCATAAAAACCCTCGGGCATCCAAGTGGTACTTGGATAGCGAATGCTCAAGGCATATGTTAGGAAACAGAAGGCTGTTTACCCATTTAGAAGCTGAAGAAGGCACAGTCACCTATGGAGATAATGGAAAATGGACTGTGATAGGCAGTGGATCAGTGAGCAGCAAAGGCAAAATTGTAATGCCCCAGAAATTCAAAATGTTAAAAAAATTAGAAATAATTTGGTTAAAATATCTTAGGATTGTTATTAAATTATGATAATTAGAAGATATGTTTAATTAGTAGTAATGAACGTCACCCCAGTGTCGTACCTCGAAGTGCGTGCCTCCACAGGGCGATACTGGAAAACGACAACGAAATAAAAATCCGAGAACATCATAATTTCTAGAAAATTGTGGAGAAATCAAATATGTAATTATCCGAATTTTTCGACGAACGGATTTCAAGGTACAGTCGACGCGACCATTTTTCGGGTGATTTTTCACCTACTGTAAAATAAAATCTAAAAATAAAACTAAAATCACCATAATTTGTAAAACTATCAAATTAGTCTATGGTTGAAATTCTAGGACAAATGGACACCATTTAGAAGTGTTTGTCTAGTGATCATTGTGCCAGCCGAATTAGGGACTATTTACGGTGATGATTTTATGGGAATTTTTGGTGTGTCCACGTGTGAAGTGTTGTGAAGGCCACAAAACATGATAGAAGCTTCTATGATTATGCCTTAGGTGTAAGTGTTGGATGGGTTGCATGAAGCAGGTGTCCTTGGCATGGTTTAAGAGGTTTAAAAGCTTGACACCTTGATGGCCGACGTGCCATCGTGCATGGATGTTTGGAGGGTTATAAAACCTCCCAACACTCAGCGTGTAAGATTTTCCACTTCTTGCTCTTGCCTCTCTCCTGCCCTTGTTGTGCCTACTGCTACTTTGGGTTGTTGCGGCTGCACCTGATGGCCACCCTGCCATGAGTGTTGCTTTATTTTAATGGAAGTTGCTGCCGCATGAACTGCTGTTTCTGCTGTTCGTGTTGATAGTGCTTACAAATCTCGCTACAGTTGGAGTGCTGCTTCTGGAGTTGCTGAGGTACTGTCTTGCACCTTCGTGTGGGTGGCAAGCTACTGGAGCTGTTTCTTTCCTTGTTTGATCAGAAATGTGAGAACTATAGCTGTTGGGGACAGCTGCACCTTGGTTCCATCAAGACCATCGGAATGAAAGTAACATCCTTCAAATTTAGGTAGGATTCAATTATTTCCTTCCTCTCTTACTCTTACCCTTGATCTAGCAATAGAACTTATTGCTAAGTGTACAAGCTCTCAATTCTTGTTTGAGATCCGTAAGTACCTCTAGAAGCTTGCGTGCATCATGTGTGGTTGTAGAACCCTCTCCCTATCTCTTCTCTGTTCTAAGTCTTTGATTTCCACTCATGTTAAAGAAGTCATGATCACCCTTACTTGTCTTACACTTGTGGATTCTCTTTTGAAACAATGTATTTATCCCTTATAAGCATGTTTTAGTTGTGCTTGTAGGATTCAATTCTTTCCTTCCTGTCTTACTCTTACCCTTGAACTGGCTATGGAACTTAATGTTAAGTGTACAAGCTCTCAATTCCTTGTTTGAGTTCCGTAAGTACCTCCAGAAGCTTGTGTGCATCTGTGTTGTTGTAGAATTCTTTTCCTTTCTCACTCTTTCCTAAATCCTTGACTTCTACCTTTGTTAAAGAGGTCATGATTACCTACTTACTTGCTTTAAACTTGTGAATTCTCATTTGAAACTGTGTATCCATCCCTTATAATCATGTTTTAGTTGTGTGTCTGTAGGATTCACTTCCATCCCATTCTTCTTCCTATACCTCAACTTAGTTCAATGGTTTGAGGTGATCCTTCACCATGTGCAAGCTATTTCCCAGATTCAGGAAGTAGTTCCATGACAAGAATGGAGCCTTCATCATGTATAATTTAGTGTTTGGTCATGAGAGGCAACACATCATTTCCCTTCCATCATAACTTGTTTAAATCTGAAATCATGTTGATCCTATTGTGTAGTGTAGATGGAGCTATGACAGTTCTTTCTACCTTCTTAGAGTTGATTTGTTGAGAGATCATGAAAATCTCAAGTGAGTGTATCTTGATAAATGATTGATGGAAAAAGAAAAGAGAGTTCTATGGAAATTGCTCTTCCAGTAATTTTCCCCTTGAGTTTGTCTTCTCTTTTGGTCATTCATATGTACCATGTTCCATGTTCTTTCTTTCACTTCCTTGTAAAATTGGTTGGTTTCTTGAGGTCAAGACCATGCTTAGGTAAGTCTTAAACATGGTAGGGGATCATAGGAAAGCTTGGTAGAACAACTTTTAGATGATTTTTATCCTTTTCTAAAAGTTCACACAGTACCTGTCGACAGCCATGCCTTTAGCTGTCGACAGGGCCATGTTTCCAGAACCCAGGAGGTTCTGCCTGACAGTGGCTGTCGACAGCCACCTTCTTGGCTATCGACAGGCACTAGCAGAACCCCATTTCTGCTTCTGGGAGAACAACACCTGTTGACAGCAAGCTTCTGCCTGTCGACAGGCACTGCCAGGATCATGTTTCCAGCTCTGACCTTGTTCCATTCTTTGCTAGAAACACACTCAATTGTTCTAGCTGTTATCCCACCTATATCTTGTGGTTTTTACCACCTAAACACCTACTAAATCCAGTCATGTTATCTTCCTTTTCATCATGAATCATTTCTTCAAAAGTTCCAGTCACAATTGATCTTGTGAGATCATCAATTTTCTGAAATCAATGAAGGAACAGAGTTCCTTAATTCTTGTGTATAAATCATGAGTTAATCCTTGTGTGTCCTTGATTCATTATAAGAATGAGTGTGTGATGATGACGAGTTGTGAGTATTTGGGACTCATTCGAGAAATATGCCTGGCAAATATAGGGCTGGTTCAGTCCTGGGGGGAGCGCTCGAATTCATCAGTGGACGCGCGTGGGCGATGAGAATTTCTGGATGTTGGCATGCATCAATTCTGTTTGATTAGTCATCATATCATGCTTGTGTGTGAAAATATGTCTGATTCTGAATTCAAATTTCATCCTGAGTTATTGATCTTGCTTCTAAAATTGTTCTTGTCCAATGTGTGTTATCAAATTATCTTGCTTATTCATTTTCTTGAACACTCCATGTTAGAAATCTATACTTGTCATACCTTGAATATATGCATCTGAATCCATTTGAGTTAGAGGAATTGAGTTCTACTGGGCTAGTTAGCTCATCAAATCCTACTATTTCAAGATCTACAATTCTTGAAGGCGGGAACTCCGGGATTTGTGTGTGGAGAGACCAACCATGGCGATATTTGATTTTTAAGATTGTAAATCAGGAACCTTGTAACATCTATTGAATGATGAATAATAATTTTTATTTAGTGAAGCCTCTGAGCAAATTTCCTATTCAGTTAGTTCAATTGTACTCTTGATTTCTCGTTCGTTCACGTTCCGGCATTTATTGATATATTAAATGTCAGGACGTGACAGAATGGTATCAGAGCATTAGTTCGATAAATCTAGGGATTACCTGTGAGGATGGGTAGAAAGCCTAAGGTTAAGCTAGATAAGTATAGTTGAATATAGATTATATTGAGTATGAAATGAAAATTTAGAGGTAGGTTTTTCCCTACGATTCTTCTCCACTTCCAAAAATTCATGCTTGTAGTTCCTTCATCCCTATAAACCCATGTTTACATTTGTCCTGGATTCTGAAAGCATTATTAGGTTTGTTTTCCTATCCATTGTGATCATGCTTTAGCTAGAGTTTTGTTATGACTCAAGCATACTATGAAACTTATCCCATTAGAAGGAAGAAAAGTTTTTAGGAAGTGTTGCACTTCTAGTTATCATTTTGTTTTTAGATTTCCATGCCATAGTATATCCCTATTGTCCTACTTGTCTCCCTCATGAAATATGGTGTTAGAACTGGAATTAAGACCATTTTAATGTTGTCAATCGTGTAAAGATTCATAGGAACACTTGGTAGAATTTTATGTGGTAGTTTTATCACATTTCTGAAAGTTTAGATCTCACCTGTCAACAACCAGCAATCACCTGTCAACAGGGACCATGCTTCCAGAACCCAGAAATACAAAATTGTTAGTAACTATCGACAAATAGCCTTGATCTGTTGACAGATGTCCTTCACCTGTCGACAGACGATTCTTGTCTGTCGACAGCCAGCACCTACCAGTCAGCAGGTTCAGTCAGAAGTGTCAGCAGGACTCTTGTAAGAGTCAGCAGGACCCTTGTAAGACTGAACTCATACCTTATTACATGTTATAATTTGATGTTTCATTTACTTAAGATATTACATGTAAATAAGGAAGTACCCCCCATTTGAATCCAATAAAAATATCAAAAAAATCATATCTCTTTCCAATAAAAAGTCAACTCTCCCACCGAAGAAGAAAAACACAACTTTTACGATTCCATCAAAATAGCGTCTTTCTAATTTCTCACAATTTGGCTTACCTAAAAATTTCATAATTCAAATAAACCTAGTAGAATGCTAAAAATCTAAGGTCCGGTGAAAAATGATAAACACACATATGACTTCTCCAAGGGATCCTCTCCTACTGAAGGAAAAGTCAAACATGTTCATCTCTTAATTTACCTTAATATGACTTGTACATTGATATGTTATTATCTCCAATTCTAAATAAGAATTAGTAAATGAATGGTTTAACCGATCATATAGATTTCATGACCATCCTCGTGATATATTCTTCCGTTGACTTTCCCACGTTCTTGGATTCTAACTTATTATACCACTACAATGAATCAGTTAATCCTCATTTACCTCCATCCCTCACTAAATCAAGTGAAACTCTTTAATAACTCAAATGTGTAGAACACTCACACAATTGATGACTCAAAGTTTTGAGATCGTTTTAAATTTCACAAACCGTATATACACAATGTAGGATTGAATCTGTATGTGTCTATTGGAGTAGACAACCAAACAAAATAGTGAAGAAAAGAAGTAGCAAAATACCCAATTAGGGAAAATTTTGGAGAAATGCAAGGATATGCAAATACATTGCACAAGAATTTGGACTTAGTGAAATGACTCCTTGAACTTCCAATTACATCCTCTATAGGCTTGAACTCATCAAAATTTTTCTTCTAACTGTAACATAAGAATCAAATGTCTCATAGATGAGTTAAATCCTAAAGTTTTGCTTTAATTAATAAACAATATGGCATGTCAACGCACACAAACAATTGGACTTGGAATCAGTTGGAAAAGTATCTGTAGAGTTAACTTCATGTCTTCTAAGAGTCAACCTCAATCAGGTGATTGTAGTTTTGATTAAATTATCCATCACGTAGAGTTGATCTTGTAATATTTCAGTATCAACCTTGCTCAGTCCTTAGAGTGAATAGTTCCCGTCGATGACCAAGGAAAAATGGAACTGCATAAGGACATTAAGAATCTAAATTCTCAAGAAACAGTGAGTATTACAGTGTCCATAAGGAAGAAGACAATTCTCCCCAATAATAGAGAAATAGCTAGCAAACAGAAGATGAAGCGGAGTAAAGAGAACAAAAAGAGTAAGAAGGCCAAAAAGCAAGCGAACGAAGCTTGTGCGTGTTGTCATAAATCAGACCATGTCAAAAAGAATTGTTGGCGGAGACTAGGAGCATGTTTAAAGTGTGGAAGTCTAGAGCATCGGATCTCAGAATGTCCTGCACTCTCAGAGCAAAGACAAGAGTTCATGAAAACTTGAAGCCACAAAGAAAAGTGACTGAAGCTATTAGAAGAAATTTTATGTATAAGTTAATCGGATTAGAGTATAGTAAGAAGTGCTTGAATTTAGTTGTTATACTATGACAGAACTTGGTAAGTTTTGTCAATCAATGTAATCTGTAAGGCTGAATATGGAGTTTTGTAATAGAAATGTTATGTGATAAATAAGATCATTGTTGTCTATCTTCATATGCTTCACACTCATCAACCTCGTCATACCTTATTAATCTTTTTAGGAGTGTGTACTTATACAACTTTCTAAGAGTTAAAGTTATTCCTTGACAAGGGGGAAAATCTTAAAAGTAATATGCTACTGCTGGCAATAAGAAACATAATAGAGAATGTATTTAATTGAATCCATGATTACAACTTGGTTTCATAAGATCTAAAATTACTAATTCAGGCTTTTATCAACTATTGATGACATGATCACAAGTTGTGTAAAAGTGTATACATTATTACATGGTAATCAAAATAAGGTTGGTGAAATTAATCTAGATTAGATAAAATTTAAAATGTTAAAGTCCTTGTGATCCATCCAAACTAAGTCAAGAAGTTTGGAGGACCAAACTCCTTTTAGTGGGATAGAGTTGTAATGCCCCAGAAATTCAAAATGTTAAAAAAATTAGAAATAATTTGGTTAAAATATCTTACGATTGTTATTAAATTGTGATAATTAGAAGATAGATTTACTTAGTAGTAATGAACGTCACCCCAGTGTCGTACCTCAAAGTGCGTGCCTCCACAGGGCGATACCGGAAAACGACAACGAAATAAAAATCCGAGAACATCATAATTTCCAAAAAATTGTGGAGAAATCAAATATGTAATTATTCAAATTTTTCGACGTACGGATTTCAAGGTACAGTCGACGCGACCATTTTTCGGGTGATTTTTCACCTACTATAAAATAAAATCTAAAAATAAAACTAAAATCACCATAATTTGTAAAACTATCAAATTAGTCTATGGTTGAAATTTTAGGACAAATGGACACCATTTAGAAGTGTTTGTCTAGTGATCATTGGGCAAGCCGAATTAGGGACTATTTACGGTGATGATTTTATGGGAATTTTTGGTGTGTCCACGTGTGAAGTGTTGTGAAGGCCACAACACATGGTAGAATCTTCTATGCTTATGCCTTAGCTGTAAGTGTTGGATGGGTTGCATGAAGCAGGTGTCCTTGGCATGGTTTAAGAAGTTTAAAAGCTTGACACCTTGATGGCCGACGTGCCATCGTGCATGGATGTTTGGAGGGTTATAAAACCTCCCAACACCCAGCGTGTAAGATTTTCCACTTCTTGCTCTTGCCTCTCTCCTGCCCTTGTTGTGCCTACTGCTACTTTGGGTTGTAGCGGCTGCACCTGATGGCCACCTTGCCATGAGTGTTGCTTTATTTTAATCGAAGTTGCTGCCGCATGAACTGCTGTTTCTGCTGTTCGTGTTGATAGTGCTTACAAATCTCGCTACAGTTGGAGTGCTGCTCCTGGAGTTGCTGAGGTACTGTCTTGCACCTTCGCGTGGGTGGCAAGCTACTGGAGCTGTTGCTTTCCTTGTTTGATCAGAAATGTGAGAACTATAGCTGTTGGGGACAGCTGCACCTTGGTTCCATCAAGACCATCGGAATGAAAGTAACATCCTTCAAATTTAGGTAGGATTCAATTATTTCCTTCCTCTCTTACTCTTACCCTTGATCTAGCAATAGAACTTATTGCTAAGTGTACAAGCTCTCAATTCTTGTTTGAGATCCGTAAGTACCTCTAGAAGCTTGTGTGTATCATGTGTGGTTGTAGAACCCTCTCCCTATCTCTTCACTGTTCTAAGTCTTTGATTTCCACTCATGTTAAAAAAGTCATGATCACCCTTACTTGCCTTACACTTGTGGATTCTTTTTTGAAACAATGTATTTATCCCTTATAAGCATGCTTTAGTTGTGCTTGTAGGATTCAATTCTTTCCTTCCTCTCTTACTCTTACCCTTGAACTGGCTATGGAACTTAATGTTAAGTGTACAAGCTCTCAATTCCTTGTTTGAGATCCATAAGTACCTCCAGAAGCTTGTGTGCATCATGTGTTGTTGTAGAATTCTTTTCCTTTCTCACTCTTTCCTAAATCCTTGACTTCTACCTTTGTTAAAGAGGTCATGATTACCTACTTACTTGCTTTAAACTTGTGAATTCTCCTTTGAAACTGTGTATCCATCCCTTATAATCATGTTTTAGTTGTGTCTGTAGGATTCACTTCCATCCCATTCTTCTTCCTATACCTCAACTTAGTTCAATGGTTTGAGGTGATCCTTCACCATGTGCAAGCTATTTCCCAGATTCAGGAAGTAGTTCCATGACAAGAATTGAGCCTTCATCATGTATAATTTAGTGTTTGGTCATGAGAGGCAACACATCATTTCCCTTCCATCATAACTTGTTTAAATCTGAAATCATGTTGATCCTATTGTGTAGTGTAGATGAAGCTATGACAGTTCTTTCTACCTTCTTAGAGTTGATTTGTTGAGAGATCATGAAAATCTCAAGTGAGTGTATCTTGATAAATGATTGATGGAAAAAGAAAAGAGAGTTCTATGGAAATTGCTCTTCCAGTAATTTTCCCCTTGAGTTTGTCTTCTCTTTTGGTCATTCATGTGTGCTATGTTCCATGTTCTTTCTTTCACTTCCTTGTAAAATTGGTTGGTTTCTTGAGGTCAAGACCATGCTTAGGTAAGTCTTAAACATGGTAGGGGATCATAGGAAAGATTGGTAGAACAACTTTTAGATGATTTTTATCCTTTTCTAAAAGTTCATACAGTACCTGTCAACAGCCATGCCTTTAGCTGTCGACAGGGCCATGTTTCCACAACCCAGGAGGTTCTGCCTGACAGTGGCTGTCGACAGCCACCTTCTTGGCTGTCGACAGGCACTAGTAGAACCCCATTTCTGCTTCTGGGAGAACAGCACCTGTCGACAACAAGCTTCTGCCTGTCGACAGGCACTGCCATGATCATGTTTCCAGCTCTGGCCTTGTTCCATTCTTTGCTGGAAACACACTCAATTGTTCTAGCTGTTAGCCCACCTATATCTTGTGGTTTTTACCACCTAAACACCTACTAAATCCAGTCAGGTTACCTTCCTTTTCATCATGAATCATTTCTTCATTTCTTCAAAAGTTCCAGTCACAATTGATCTTATGAGATCATCAATTTTTTGAAATCAATGAAGGAACAGAGTTCCTTAATTCTTGTGTATAAATCATGAGTTAATCCTTGTGTGTCCTTGATTCATTATAAGAATGAGTGTGTGATGATGACGAGTTGTGAGTCTTTGGGACTCATTCGAGAAATATGCCTGGCAAATAAAAGGCTGGTTCAGTCCTGGGGGGCCCGAATTATTCAGTGGCCGCGCGGGGGCGATGAGAATTTCTGGATGTTGGCATGCATCAATTCTGTTTGAATAGTCATCATATCATGCTTGTGTGTGAAAATATGTCTGATTCTGAATTCAAATTTCATCCTGAGTTATTGATCTTGCTTCTAAAATTGTTCTTGTCCAATATGTGTTATCAAATTATCTTGCTTATTCATTTTCTTGAACACTCCATGTCAGAAATCTATACTTGTCATACCTTGAATATATGCATCTGAATCCATTTGAGTTAGAGGAATTGAGTTCTACTGGGCTAGTTAGCTCATCAAATCCTACTATTTCAGGTATCTACAATTCTTGAAGGCGGGAACTCCGAGATTTGTGTGTGGAGAGACCAACCATGGCGATATTTGATTTTTAAGATTGTAAATCAGGAACCTTGTAACATCTATTGAATGATGAATAATCATTTTTATTTAGTGAAGCCTCTGAGCAAATTTCCTATTCAGTTAGTTCAATTGTACTCTTGATTTCTCGTTCATTCACGTTCCGGCATTTATTGATATATTAAATGTCGGGACGTGACAAAAATAGTTATTAAAGATGTCCTATGTGTTAGAGGACTGAAGCACAACCTCATCAGCATCAGCCAGCTATGTGACAAGGGACATCAGATCAGATTTCAAGAATCCAAGTGTAGTATCATGAAGGATGGAGCAGTCATATTTGAAGCCAACAGAGAAAATAACCTATATGTGCTTTACCTTGAAGAACTGAAAGATCAAGATATATGCTTAGCAGCAAGCAAAGAGCAGTCAACCGATCTGTGGCACAGAAGATTGGGGCACTGCAGTTTGGATGGCATGAGAAAGCTGATCAAGAGAAGCCTGGTGGAATGTCTACCTAAAGTAAGCACAAAAATAAATGGTGTCTGCAGACCTTGTGTGAAAGGAAAGCATACCAAGAGTTCCTTCAAGTCGAAGACTGTGGTAACCACCTCTAAACCCTTATAACTCCTTCACATGGACTTATTTCGGCCAATGAGGACCACCAGTCTAGGAGGAAAGCAATATGGATTTGTTATAGTAGATGATTACTCCAGATTCACATGGGTATCATTCCTGGAGCATAAAGATGACACTTTTGAGAACTTTGTAAGCTTCAGTAAAAGGATACAGAAAGATAAGAAGTTTAGCATTGTTGGAATCCGATCAGACCATGGAGGAGAATTCCAAAATGAAAAATTTGCACATTTATGTGATGATCAAGGGATAGAGCATAATTTCTCAGCACCAAGGACACCATAGCAAAATGGAGTTTCTGAGAGGAAGAACAGAACCCTGTTGGACATGGCAAGAACAATGCTGTCAGAATATGATCTGCCAAGATATTTTTGGGCTGAAGCAGTTAACACAACAAGTTACATCATTAACAGAGTAATGATCAGACCCATACTAAAGAAGACAGCCTATGAATTGTACAAGGGAAAGAAGCCAGAGGTCAGTCACTTCAGGACATTCGGATGTCCATGCTTCATCCACAACAACGGCAAAAGAGACATTGGTAAGTTAGATGCCAAATCAGACGAAGGCATCTTCATGGGGTATGCTTCTAAACCTAAAGGATATAGAGCGTTTAATAAGCGCACTTTATTAATTGAGCAGTCAGTACATGTTATTTTTGATGAAACGAACCCTTCCTTGAGAAAGGAAGA
This sequence comes from Colocasia esculenta, assembly GCA_014218235.1. NCBI lineage: Eukaryota > Viridiplantae > Streptophyta > Magnoliopsida > Alismatales > Araceae > Colocasia > Colocasia esculenta. The sequence continues at coordinate 25,757,259 of CM024759.1, forward strand.
AGATAGTGACAATGATGATGCAGATGAATTGTCCAACAAACTAAAGAACACTTCAATTGAGGACAAGGAAGATCCACCTCTGGAAGACTTGCAACAAAGGGATATCTCTCATCAAAATCTTCCAAAAGAGTGGAGATACAAGAAAGATCACCCACCTGAAAACATTATCGGTGATCCATCTGTAGGGATAAGAATGAGAGGTAATATAATTCCATGTGATTATCTAGCCTTTGTCTCTCAAATAGAGCCTAGGACAGTCAATGAAGCTCTCACTGATGAATCTTGGATTTTAGCCATGCAAGATGAACTAAATCAGTTCAAGAGAAACCATGTATGGTCACTTGTTCCTAGACCATCAGATCATCCAGTGATTGGCACCAAATGGGTGTTCAGAAATAAATTGGATGAAGCTGGTGTGATCTTAAGAAATAAGGCCAGATTGGTAGCTCAAGGATATTCCCAAGATGAAGGCATAGATTTTGATGAAACCTATGCACCTGTAGCTAGACTTGAGGCTATTAGGATTTTACATGCATATGCATCTGCATTAGATTTAAAATTATTTCAAATGGACATGAAGTCTGCTTTTCTAAACAATTTTATTAAGGAGGAAGTTTATGTAGAACAACCTCCAGGTTTTGATGATATTGATTTTCCCAATCATGTTTTTAAGTTGCACAAAGTTTTATATGGTTTAAAACAAGCTCCTAGGGCTTGGTATGAAAGGCTTAGCTCATTTCTACTAGACCATGGTTTCACCAGAGGACAAGTAGATAGTACATTATTTTTCAAATATAAGGTCAAACATATTCTGCTTGTTCAAATATATGTTGATGATATAATATTTGGTTCTTCTGACGAATCTCTTTGCAAGTATTTTGAGAAGCTCATGCAGGGAGAATTCGAAATGAGCATGATGGGGGAGCTTAACTACTTCCTTGGACTGCAAATCAAACAAGGAAAGGAAGGCATCCACATCTGTCAAGCTAAGTACACCAAAGAACTCTTAAAGAAGTTTGGGTTCGAGAATGCCAAGCCACTGTCAGCACCTATGAGCACATCAACAAGGATGGACAGTGACAAGGATGGTAAGAAAGTAGATCAAAAGATCTACAGAGGTATGATAGGTTCATTACTTTACTTAACGGCAAGCAGACCTGATATTTTATTTAGTGTATGTATGTGTGCTAGATACCAAGCAGATCCTAAAGAGTCTCACTTAATTAGTGTTAAAAGAATTTTTAGATATTTATCCAAGACTCATGACTTAGGTTTATGGTATCCAAAATCATGTCAAATTAATTTGGTAGGATACTCTGATGCTGACTATGCTGAATGTAAAATCGATAGAAAAAGCACCAGTGGCTGTTGTCAATTTCTTGCAGGATGTCTGATATCATGGTCCTCAAAGAAGCAAATTTCTATAGCACTGTCTACAGCTGAAGCTGAGTACGTGGCTGCTGGAAGCTGTTGTACACAACTTCTATGGATCAAACAGCAACTTGAGGATTATGGGCTACATATCAAGACAATCCCCTTATTATGCGACAACACCAATGCCATAAATCTCACCAAGAATCCAATACAACATTCAAGGACAAAACACATGGAGGTTAGATATCATTTTATTCGTGATCATGTAGCTAATGGAAACATAGATATTTCCTTTATTGATACACATAATCAGTTAGCAGATATCTTCACAAAGGCCTTACCTGAAGAGAGGTTTACATCTCTTAGAAGGGAATTAGGCATGTGCAAATTGTGAAAGATTTATCTGTATAAAATTGAAATATAAATTATCAGAATGATAATTATTTTTCCTCCCTGAATTTAAGTAAATTTCCTCAAAAAAAATTTTAAGTCATTTCTGGCGATTCGCTATTTTACAAGCTTTTATTCCTATCGGACCAGTCATTCTGTCGTTTTCTGCCATAAAGGCGGCTCCTGTTTCTAAAAAGTCATTATTTCTTTGATATACCCGAAATCTATGAGGTAACGATTCACATCCCTTTTTCATCCCCTTCTTCTTGCCTAAGGCGATACCCTATCGACTCCGGCACCGACTCTCTGAGCTTTCAAAGATCCAAAACTCCTTCCCCCGAGAAATTTTTTTGGGGTTTCTGCTCCTCTCCTCACTCCAACCCTTCAAAAACTTTCCCCATCAAAATCTATGGCCGCACCTGTTGTTTCCAGCAGCGTCGGGGGCTATGGAGCCGAGTTCCTCACAGCAGAGCAGCAGGAAAGGTTCACCTTTGTGAAGACGAAACTCTGTGGAAACAAGGCAGTGAATATTGCAGACTTGGAAAAGAATGGGATGCACAACATCGTGGCAGCTATGGAAAGGATGAAATGGACAGAGATTGCAACCTTCTCTGAGGTAAGCTATCCAGACTTGGTGAAGGCGTTCTATGTTTACTTAAGAACTAAGGCCGACGGGTCCTTGATGTCATCTGTAAAAGGTACCCAGATTAGAATCGACCATGAGCTTTTGAGGTCTTTATTTGGTGTTTGCACCACTGGTCACTGTGGGATTCACACTGTGGATACCCAGGCAAAGGGACTAGGGATTGTAGGTCCCGAATTTCGGTTGAAGGATGGAAAACTTGATATTAATCAGATGAATGCATTCAACTGTCTATTGCACTTTGTAGTTTGTCAAATTTTGGTTCCAAGAAGTGCTACCATGTGCACCAAGGCAGATTCAAACATGATGTTCTGGGCCATCCAGAACAAGGAGATAAACATGGCTGAAGTTATTTTGGAGCGAATGAAGTTTGCCCATGCTCAGATATGGGACACAAAGAGCAAACTAAATGTGTCTCTGCCATATGCCCATCTGCTCACCAAAATATTCAAACATTTTGGCTTAATTTATCTGGAGCAGTAGTAGAGAAGATGGGGCAAGCTATCCGCAGCAGAAATCTAAGGAAAAGCATATTTTCTATGGTAAATGGTGTATGGAACAAAACTTCTGTGGCTGAGGGTGAGGCCATAAGTGGCGAAGCCCAAGAAGTCCAGGAAGAGGTAGGAGAGGCGGCAACCCAAATAGCTCAAGAAGAATCAGCAGCAGCAGCAGCAGAGGTACCTGTTGTCCAAGAAGAACATCAAGAAGGTCACAGTTCAGAGTCTGTAGTGGTTCAAGAGGAATCAGTACAGGCAGAAGCTCTAGTAGCAGCAGACCAGGCAGCAGCATCAGCAGGAAGAGCAGCAGCTCTATCTGAAGAAGCACCAGCAACAGCAGAGGCCAGAGCAGGAGAATCCGTGGCCATTGGCAGCCTAATTGAAGAAATTCCTCCAGAGAATATTTTGCCAGTTGTGGGAACCTCTAAAAATCTAAACCCCACCACTATTGTGGCATCCATTCTTAGAGATGTGCTGGAATCCATCTCTAGCACTCAAGGGGAGCCTGAGAGGTTTAGTGAATCAGTAGCTCCAGAAGCTGCGACATCGGGCCACACAAATGAGATCATCATGGAGGAAGCTCCTAGTCAGGGGGAGCAAGCAGTTGCACATGAGAAAATATCAGTGGAAGATGCTCCTATTGAGGGGGAGCAATCTATTGATGAGGAGGCAGCTCCTCAGGGGGAGCACACTGAAAGTGTCCCCATGGATAATGAAGAGCATGTTGAATTCTAGGAGCCCATTGCAAGGACACATAGCAAAAGGAAAAGAATAGCTCATAGGAAGCCCAAGGAGAAGCAGCTGAAGATTCAGTTGAAGCCTGTTATTTCAAGGCTGAATGAGCAAGGAAAGATTCTCTCATCTCTGCAGTCTGATATTCAGTATCTTCTTATCAGCCAAACTTCTGCAGCTAATGAAATTGGAACTTTGTCCACTGAAGTGCACAACTTAAGAGATGATTTTAAGATGTTCAAACAATTATGCCGATGGATGAAAGGTGAGTTCGACAGTGTCAAGAAGCTCATCTCCTCAAGGGAGCAATCCTCCTCCGCCCCTCCTATTCCCCCTCCTGCTGATCCAGTCAGCAGTTTAGGGCCTTCTCAGGCCAAGCAGCAACAAGAAGAGGCCGGGCCATCAGGGTCATCTGGAATAGCAGAAGATCGGCCATTAGGGCAAATTATGGTAGAACTAGCAGGGCCAACCGGGCCTCAAGTAGTTCAGAAGGAACCAGCAAGGCCAACCGGGCCTCAGGCAGTTCAGAAGGAACCAACAGGGCCATCAGGGCCAGTCAAGGTTGTTTCAGGGCCCACAGGGTCAGTGGTCTCCGAGGATGTGCAGTCAAGTGTAGAAGAGCTAGCAGTTGCTCCTGAAGCCCCTGAGTCTTCATCCCTTGCAACACCAGCCCCTTCTTCACCACCATCTTCTTCCACAGCACCTCCAGCTCCACCTACCTTCAAACAACCTGTACCAAGAACCATCTCATCTCCAGCACCTTTTCCCTCTGAACCTCATTCGTCTCCTATCATGCCTACTACCATTTCCACATCCATTTCTCCCTCTCCTCCTGTTATTGATCCTCCAGTTTCTTCATCAGCTGGAGCCTCTTCCTCCTCTGGTCCCTCATCAGCTGGGGCATCCACTATTCTTTCTCCTAGATCATTTCTTCATCCTCCTACTCCACCTACATCTGTTACAATTACTCCTACTAATCCACAACATGCCAGTATTTTTCAAAATAAATTTGAGGATGAGTTGGAATGCCCCACACTCATCTCAATCCTGGCAGTTGCTTCACATGTTCACAGGACTGATTCTTCTAGTCCTATTTCTAAAAAGAGGAAAATTTAAAAAACTCTTGCTCTTTCCTCTGAACCCATGTTTCCTCCTCTTTGGTACTCCCTCTCAGTTGAAAATTGAAAGAGACCAATTTACTGCGAATATCTCCAAAAATATATTCTCACCAACCTTTTTGGCATTCCTTTTCTCAATCTTACTGATCATCTTAACATTGTATTACCCTTCTGCCACCTTTCCAAAGTTGACCAACTCAAAATCTTCCAATTGGCTGAATGCAAGACTGAAGATCAGTGGGCCAAAGGGCATAAGACTCTCTACAACAAGTATCTTCTTGCCAGATCAGACAGCACCTCTCGACAGGATCATCCTCTCACCCTTTCTAAATGGTTTGTATTTCATCATCAAACACTTTGGGGCCCTTTCATTCTCAAAGAAATCAGAATCACCAGGTGCTTCTAGCTTTACAATGATTTTTGTTATTTATGCAAGCTACCCGAAGTTCAGTTTGGCCAATTCCATGGGGCTCTTGCTATTCTTCAAATCGAAGGTCCCATTAATTGCCCCTTCACAGTGGACTTCACCACTCTGAAGATGCCTAAAGTAGTATTTCTCCTGAAGTTACACTCCTTGGTTTTGGATTCCTCCGTTGGCTCTCATGCCTTTGAAAGATTTGCACGAGTCATGGGGAGAATCTCAACTCAGCAGGGTCGCCTTCCCTCCTTTCAGAGGTTTATCTTTCGTGAATATCATCTGGGCCACATCTCTTCTGCAGTGCTTGCTCCTTTGATATCTGAATGTGAAAGGCTCTCTCCCACGGATTGGGAGAAGCACTACAATCAATCTGCTCTCCAGTTGGAATCCTTGAACAGCTCCTTGGTCCGAGCAGGCAAGCCACCTCTCTCTGCTGAAGCTTTCTTGGACTTGAATTCCATCAATCCAGTTCAGGAACTGTTTGTGCAATGGGCTGCGCGGTACTCCGCTTTTATTTCCTTGCTAAAAGACCTGAAGGATCATCAGCTCTTCTATCCTGTTACAATTGCTCACTTCCTTCAGCGTGCTAGTTTTGGGAAGTCCAGCCACTTCAGGTTCACCCTTGATAAGGATCAGTATGTGCGTTTCTTAGAAGATCAACATCAGCTTTACATTGAGCGTATGCGTCCTAAGATGGGTGTATTCTTCACTATAGATTCTGGCATCTTCCAACATTTTTTTGAAGAACAGGAGATTAAGGCTTGGGAACTTATTTCCCGGCATGCCTCTCTTCTTTCTCCCACTTTCTATCTCCCTGTACCCCTTCAAGAGTAATACAATCATTTTTTTGTGCTCTCTCATTTATCTTTTCTCTTCTTATTTGTCTCAAGCGTTTGATCTTTTTGCTTAAATGACAAAAAGGGGGAGAAATATTGCATTTCTGAAATACATTATTTATGTTATTTCCACAATCATACTTAGAATAATTTCAGATAATGTGTGCTTATTGTTAAGTTTTGTCATCACCAAAAAGGGGGAGATTGATGATCAGGTTATCCCCATGTAATTTAAATAAATTATACATCTATTTTGGTGATTAACAAAACTATGATAGAGGTTACTAACATATTTTCTATGAAGTCTAAGCACAGGAAATAAACCAAGGGAAAAACAAGCCAATCAAGTAAGTATTCATCTCACCACAACAATGTGAGTTCAAGGCATCAATATTTGTCTAAGTACACATCGATTTCTACTATAGGTCATAGCGTTTTCTATAGAGCTATAACGATTTCCTTAGTTCCATAACGATTTCATACTTAAAAAGGATTCACTATGTGTTATATCGTTAAGTGATTGCAACGATTTGCTCTCACAACGATTCGTTAAGTGATCGCAACGATTTGCTCTCACAACGATTTGTTAAGTGATCATAACGATTTATTTTCATATCGATTTCTTAAGTGAGTACAAGGATTTCTCTCACATCGATTTCTTAAGTGAGAACAACGATTTGGTCTCACATCGATTTCTTAAGTGAGAACAACGATTTGGTCTCACATCGATTTCTTAAGTGAGAACAACGATTTGGTCACACATCGATTTCTTAAGTGATCACAATGATTTTCTCTCACAACGATTCCTTAAGTGATCATAAGGATTTGTTCCAGAACGATTTCTTAAGTGATCACAACGACTTGCTCTCATAATGATTCGATAAGTTACATAACGACTCTGTCGCTATATCGGCTCATCAAGTTACATAACAACTTGGTCGCTGTAACGATTCGATAAATTTCACATCGACTCACTCATTTGCACAACGATTTCATAAGTCATACATATAACGATTTCATGGAAAATAACGATTTGCTTTTCGAGCTAATATTTGAATACGTTGAAAAGTCAAAGTCTTCACGTATATCTTTTTTGATAGCCATGTATTTATTACGATAGTACGTATCACTGCATGCATGCAGACAATATCTTCTATTCTCTTGCTTATTCTGTAAACATCTTTTTAGAAGAACAAAATGAAACTTGTACTTTTGTATAAAATCAATCTAACATTGACTGACAACAAGAGACAGTCTAGCTGTCTATTGTTTAGCATTTAATGTGTGCAGGTCTCTGACAACATTCGTCATACAACGTTGGACAAAATGGAAGCCAAAGGATACTACAGAAGATCTTCTCTCTTTGCGTGCATGGAAAGCCAAAAGACCGTTGAACTTCTACAGTACCATGCAGTCTAACGTAAACCAGAACTTAGAGACAACGGACACTTCAATGTTCAAATTTCAAAAGAGTGATATATATAGAAGAATGAAGCTCCTGAAGTATATTAGATGTGAATGAGCAACAAGGAGAACAACTGTGATACAATGCTTACAACCTTCTGCAAGCTTTCCCAGAGCCAAGCAAAAAATTCCCATCTGTTCTAGCTCTTGCTCACTGTGCTAAGTGTAGATCTGTGAGAGAGCCTTTAGTTTTGAGAAGAGTTCTTTGTTGTAGATCTTTTCCTTCTCAGTTCTTAGCTTCAGATCAAGTTGTGTTTTATAAGCTTGATCTAGGGGCTTCATCTCTGAACACTTTCTTGAGTGTTTGTTCCCTTCGTATAGAAGGAAGACCTGGTGGGATCCAGAGTGTGAGATTCCCTTCACTTAGAAGGAAGATCTGGCGGGTTCCAGGGTGTAGTTCCCTTCGTGTGAAGGAAGACCAGCTGGGGTGCTGGGTGCTGTAGTGTCCTTAAGGGTCCCTTGTTAGTGAAATCCTGAGATATTGCTCAGGGACTGGACGTAGGACTCCTAAGGAAAGGAGATCTGAACCAGGATAATTCTCTGTGTCGTGTGAATGCTTTTGTGTGATTGATTTTTTTTTAACTAACACTAACAATCTGCGAAGTGTGTTTTTGTGACTTTTGTGTGAACAAATTTTAAGTATCAAATATTTTTTATATCCCATTCACCCCCCTCTGGGCTAGCTACCTGGGCAACATGCATTAAGGTGGTTGAACAAGGATATGGGAAGTATGAAGACTCTTTTGTCAGACATTCTAAAGGAGGTAAGAGCATCAGCACCTCCTGCTCCCACACCACCTGCTCCTCAGCCTTCTGAGGATGCAAATGAAGAGATTGCTAGGCCACCAGAGCCTGTTTCAATAGAGGAGTCTGGGCCTTCAGTGCCATCTATTCCTGATGAAGCGGTGAAGTCTGTGTCATCAGGGCACCTATCTGAAAATCCAGCAGGGCCAACAGCTGTTGATCAGATGTCAGGGCCAATAGGGCAAGCTAAGGTGTTGTCTGGGCCAACCGGGCCAGTGGAAGCCAAGGTTGATCGTGTCAGGGCAGAAGACGAAGCTGTAGTTCCTGAGCCCCCAGCTCCTTCTCCCATTCAAACACCAGCCCCTCTTTCTCCACCTTCATCCTCCACAGCACCACCAGCTCCTCCACCTTTCAAACAACCACCACCCAGAAACATCTCTTCACCTACTCCATTTCCTTCATAGTCCTCTTCATCCCCTGTATCCACCACTCACATTCCTGCTCCTCCTCCCTTTGAGGTTCCTCCAGCCTCCTCATCAGCTGGAGCCTCTTCATCCTCCGGTCCCTCTTCCTTTGGACCAACATATATACCTCCTTCTACCTCACATTCTTTTCTTCATCCTACTACTCCTCCCTCCTTCATTACGATTATTCCGGAGGGTGCTCAGATAGATGGTCCATTTCTTAGGGACATCAAAGATGATTTCGAGGAAGCTATTCTCTGATCTATTTTGAAGGTTGGAACTCATGTTCATAGGACAGGCTCTTCTAGCCCTGTTCCTAAGAAAAGAAAAATAACCTCCACATCTTCTATTTCTTCTGACCCTTGTTATCCACCTCTGTGGTTTTCTCTAACAGTGGACAACAAAAATAACCCACTCTATAGAGAATTCCTCCAGAAAGTTGTTCTTGCCTCTATTTTTAATCTTCCTCACCTAAATCTTACTGATCATCTTGATGTCATTTTGCCTTACACTTCTCTTTCTAAATCTGAAAAATCAAAAATCTTCTCTCTTGCTGAATCCAAAACTGAAGAGCAGTGGGCTCAGAGCCACAAGACTTTGTACAATAAGTTTCTTCATGCCCGATCAGCCCGGTTCCCTCCTCGGGATCATTCCTTGACCTTATCAGAATGGTTCTAGATCCTCCACAAGGACACCTGGGCTCCTTTCATACAAAAGGAAATCAAGATGATCTGGTACTTTCAAATGTTCAATGACTACTGGTATCTCCATCGTCTCCCCGAAATTCAGCTTGGTCAGTTTAATCAAGCTATTAGAGCTCTTGGGTCAACTCGCACTGAAGCAATCCAGGTTGATTTTGCCACCCTCGAGTTACCTGATGTTGTTTTTCTTCCCCCACTTCACTCTATGGTCATGGAATCAGCTGTTGGCTCAATTATTTTTAGCGTTTTGCCAGAGTCATGGGAAGAATCAAAGTGCAGAAGGGTCATCTGGTTGCCTTTCATAGATTTTTATTCAAAGAATATCACCATGGCCATATCAATGCTGATGTCCTCGCCCCTCTCTTGTCTGAATGTGAAAGACTATCTCCTTCAGAGTGGGCCAGATTCTATCCCTAATATGCTCAACAACTTAATGATCTGAATGTATCTCAGGCCAGGGAAGGTAAACCTCCACTTTCAGTTGACACATTTCTGGACATGAACTCCATTCACCTTGTTCATGATCCTTATCAGACATGGGTTGAAACGTATAAGGTGTATGTGGCCATGCGGCTAGAATTGAAGCACCAAGAGCTTTTCTATCCAGTCTCTATGGATCAGTTCCTCGCTTGTGCCAGTTTTGGGAAGATTACCTTCTTTAAATTTTCCCTTGATCGAGATCGGTATGCTCAGTTCTTAGATGAGCAGCTCGTTCGTCATCTTGCCAGGATGACTCCTACCATGGGACCTTCCTATTCTCTAGAACCTGGGGTTTTTAGGCTGTACTTTGAGAAGCAGGAAGAAAAGGCTTGGGAAGTCATTTCTCATTATGCCTCTTTTCTGTCTCCTGCTTTCTATCTTCATGTACCCAGTCAAAATTGAATAAAATGATCCTCTGTTCTCCTTATTTTTTTCTCTCTTCTTTGTCTCACTCTTATATCTTTTTTTTGCTTAATGACAAAAAGGGGGAGAAATATAGTACTTCTAAAATATATCTCTTATATTTCCGTAATTTTGTTTAGATTCATTTCAAATCATCTATGCTTATAATTAAGTTTTGTCATCACCAAAAAGGGGGAGATTGATGATCAGTTTATCTCTATATAATTTAAATTAATTATATATTTATTTTGGTGATTAACAAAACTATAATAAAGTTTAATCTAACATATTTTCTATGAGATTTGAGTACAGGAAATGAAACAAGGAATAATAAGCTAAATGGGTAAGTATTATTTACTCTATAGCAATGTAAGTTCAAGCATGAAATTTCTCTAAGTACACATCGATTTTCTGTATGCTGTAATGACTTCCCTCTCTCGCATAACGATTTGCTTCCATAACGATTCGCTAAGTGATTGCATCGATCTCACAACAATTCTCTAAGAAAGCATAACGATTTGCTTCCATAACGATTCGCTAAGTGATTGCATCGATCTCACAACAATTTGCTTCCATAACGATTTCTTAAGTGAGCACAACGATTTGCTCTCACAACGATTTCTTAAGTGAGCACAATGATTTGATCTCACAACGATTTGGTCATCGCATCGATTTGATAAGTGAGAACAACGATTTGCTCTCACAATGATTTCTTAAGTGAGCACAACGATTTGCTCTCACAACGATTTGGTCTTCGCATCGATTTGATAAGTGAGAACAACGATTTGCTCTCACAATGATTTCTTAAGTGAGCACAACGATTTGCTCTCACAACGATTTGGTCGTTGCATCGATTTGATAAGTGAGAACAACGATTTGCTCTCATAACGATTTCTTAAGTGATCACAACGATTTGCACTCACAACGATTTCAGTTTCACAACGACTCGTTAAGTCTCATAACGACTTGATCCTTGTAACGATTCGATAAGTTACACAACGACTCTGTCACTGTAGCAATTCATTTAGTTACATAACGACTTAGTCACCGTAACGATTCGATACAGCAAACAACGATTTGCTCACATCGTTTTGTCTCTGACAACTTGCTCATAACGATTTGCTTATAGAGTCATAACGATTTGTCTATATAATGATTTGTATGTGCATCGGTTTGCTTATGAGTGCACAACGATTTACATGGATAATGACTCCTTTGCATAATGATTTCATAGGTCATGCATATAACGATTTCATGGATTTGATATTTGAACTCATTTTTGAATACGTTGAAAAGTCAAAATCTTCACGTATATCTTTCTGACAACCATGCATTTATTACGACTATCACTGCAGTACATGCAAACGATATCTTCTATTTCCATGATTATACTGTAAACATCTTTTTAGAAGAACAGAATGGAACTTCCTTTTTGATATAAAATCAATCTAATGTTGACTGACAACAAGAGACAGCCTAGCTGTCTATTGTTTTAGCATTTAATGCGTGCAGGTCTCTGATAGCGCACCTCAATACAACGTTGGACAATATGGAAGATAACGGATATCAGAGTAGATCCTTTTCTCTTGTTGCGTGCATGGAAAGCTAAAGACTATTGAACAAGAAGCTCTACAGTGACATGCAGTCTAACGTAAACAAAAGCTTAGAGACAACGGGCACTTCAACGTTCAAATTTCAAATAGAAGATATATAAAGAAGACTGAAGCTCCAGAAGAAGACACCTTGAATTGATAGACAACACTTACAACGATTTTTTCAAGTCTTCTATGAGAAAACTGAAGAGCCAAGTTTCTCACTCATATCTGTTCTAGCTCTTGCTCTCTGATATTAGTGTAGATCCTTGAGAGAGCCTCTAGTACTGAGAGAGATCAAATCTACAGATCCTTTCTTTCTCAGTCTTAGCTTCAGATCTAGCATTGTATAAGCTTGATCTAGGGGCTTGTTTTCATTTCCACATTCTTATGTTCTTTTCTTCTCTTCGTGTTGAAGGAAGACCTGGGGGTTCCAGGGTATGTATTCCCTTCGTGTAGAAGGAAGACCTGGTGGTATCCAGGGTGTTGTAATTCCTCTTCAGGTTGTGAAGAGAAGACCAATTGCGGCTGGGTGTGTAAGGATCCATAAGGGGGACTATACCCTTGGGTAGTGAAATCCTGAGGTATTGCTCAGGGACTGTACGTAGGACTCCTAAGGAGAGGGGATCCGAACCAGGATAAATCCTTGTGTAGTGTGATTGCCTTTGTGTGTTTGCTGTTTACCTTTACTAACACTAACAATTATCGAAGTGTGTTTTGTGTGACTGTTTTGTGAACAGATTTTAGGTTCTCAATAATTTTAAGAATCCCATTCACCCCCCCCCTCTGGGCTTGCTAGCTGGGCAAAAAGTGGTATCAAAGCTAGTCTCTTCGACAAAGAAGAAGATCCAACGATCTGAAGAGAAAAGATCAAATGGAAGCCCAAAGTCACTTCGCAGGTTAGTCAGTCAATAGGCCACCGCTGTTCGATGGTGAAGATTATACATACTGGAAAACAACAATTTGCTCGGGGACTGGACGACCCTGCCAAGAAGTTGCTCAAAAACTCCTTAGATCTGGTCCTTCAGTTGCTGTGGGTTGATCCTCGGAGTTGGGGATGCCTCCTTGATAGTTGGACTATCCTCCAGTCGGTGTAGATCTCCAGGAAACTCCTCCAGTCGCTGGATTGAAGTCTTCAAAGTTCAGCTTTTCTCCACAAGAACCCTAGCTTTTCCCATCACCCAAAAAGACTTGGTGCGACCAGAATAGGGTGTTTTTATAAGGCTGGACAGGTTGGGTACGCACTAGGGTAGGTTGCCTATGGTTACACAAGACTTTTCTAGACTAAAACCGGACCAAATGCCAGCGTTACCAAATCTGGAATCGTTACACAGCAGGAAACTTGACGTCAACATCTGGTGGAGTCAACATGTGGTTGGTGTCCAGCCCTGGTGCCGCTAACATTGTGGTTGGCGTCCATCGATATGGACGCCAATCACTGGCATACAGTCAGCGGCAGACTGTGTGGCCGCCAACTGTGTCTGTTGGCCAGAAATAAACAGTACACTTAAATAAATGTAAAATTACATTACAACAACTAAATGTGAACAGAAATAAATAAATATACATTCACCATATAAACTACATGCATTACACACCATTTAGATACATACACTATACACATTATTATTTAAGTACCACACACATCATCAATAATTTAACATGCTTAGAAATAGATAGATATCCTTTGAACAAGATTAACATATGCATGTATACATATACACATGATAGTCGCATACAATATGCATGGAATGATTAAATATAACATGTACATCGATAGCAAGATAATGCATGCACACTTAAAGATATACATGTACAAAAAATAACTCACATGCACTTATAAGGTATATAACAATACTTACCTATCATATGCACAATATTATTTAAGTACCATATATGTTGTAGACAACTTAATGTGTATAGAATTAGATAGACATCACATGCATAAGATAATATACATATATACATATGTACAACGTATATTTACACACAATATCCATGGAGTAACTAGTATAATATGCACTTCAATGGTTAGATAGTATACACATGGTATTATTAAGATGCAATATACAATAAGTTAAATAAGAATAGTCTATACGACAATAATCAATTTGCATACGCACACTTGAATTGACATATATATATATATATATATATATATATATATATATATATATATATATCTACACAGCATAGTTACATATATTGTACATGAAATAAATAAATACAATATGTACCTATATACACATTACATGCAATAAAAATTAACTCATATATACCTATAAGATGCATAGCAAAATTCACATATTTGCATGCACACATTACTTAAATATACTATGTATGGTTTCTAAATAAGTACAACACGTACAAGATTAGTTACTTACTTACATCCACATAAAATAATGTATATATATACTTACATATGTACATGAGAAATTTAGAAATTGAAATATGCACATTTTAATACATACACTAAATACATAAACAGGTAACTAACACATGCATAATATAAAATGAATGAAATTTCGGGGTATCACAGTACCCGTGGCACCTGTGCTAGTTCTCTAGTACGGTCCTACACTAGTCGTTCGCCTGGTACTCGGCACTTGAGGGCTTGTCCCGTGAGAGAGGTTGTTACCATTTCCTAGGACCCCCGTCCCCGCGCACCTGTTGAGGGAGTACTCCGGGTGGCGGGCGTGCTCGAGTCACGGACTTTGGAGCGGAGGGGAAAACGGTGGTTAGGACAACGACGTTGAGTTGTTTGCAGAGCTCTCATAGTTGGTCTGGGACGTCGAGGTCGTTTTGAGGAGTTCTTCCCGGTGCAGTCCAGCTGGTCCTTTTTCTTACTGCCTCGCTCTTTGCGGCTCCAGAACCGCCTAGAGAGGCCAGGCGTGGGACCGTAGTCTGGCCAGACTACGGCGGTTACTATTTTATGCTTTGTGTTCTGCCTCGCTCTGACGAGACGTGGAGGTTTGGACCTGGGTCGAGGATAAGACGTCAGTGGACGCACCTGGCCAGTTGACTAGTGGTAGTGTTTTCCGTAGCTAGTGTTTCTTACCCAGGCAAGGTTCCCTCTATCTGTGTTTCTAGCCATGTGGTGGTCACGACGAGCAGTCGTTGAGAGTTTTTGACCGTGTTGTACTTTCGTACTGTTGCTAGTTACTAGCTTTGCTTCCGCACTACCGTTCGTAGGTAGAAGATATAACTGTTGTTGCCCGGTTGGCTAACCCAAAGGGGGGGGGGGTGAATGGGTCTTTAAAAGTTTATCTGATAAAAAACCTGAACTCAAACAAACATAAAGAGTTCTTGAAAGGGATTAGTAATGGTTAGTAAAAACAACAATCACACAAAGAAGACAATCACACAACACACAGATTTATCCTGGTTCGGATCTCCTCTCCTTAGGAGTCCTACGTCCAGTCCCTGAGCAACCCTCAGGATTTCACTAACTGGGGTACAGTCCCCCTATGGACAAAAACAACCACCCAGCTTAGCTGGTCTTCCTTCACCCCTGAAGGGAACACAACACCCTGGTAACACCAGGTCTTCCTTCACACACGAAGGGAATAACACCACCCTGGAAACCACCAGGTCTTCCTTCACACACGAAGGGAATAACACAGGAAAATTCTTGAGAGAAAAAGACTAGCCCCTAGATCAAGCTTTTACAAAACTCAATCTGGAGCTACAAGCACTGAGAGACGAAGATCTACACAAAGTGCACTCTCTCAGAACTAAACTAGCTCTTCCTTAATTTTTCTTCTCACAGCACAGGGAGCTAAGAGCCAAGATCGAAAAGACTGAATTTCTGGCTCTAGAGAAAAATTCGAAGACTTGAAAGCTGCAGAGTTCTAGCCGCTCTTCAATATGAATTGAATTCTCTCTCTTAGTTGTCTTCCGAGCTTCATCTTGTATTTGTATCTCCGATTTGAATGAGGACAAGGAGATGACCGTTGTCTCACAGCTTTGGTGTACGTTAGACTAAAGTTTTTGTGGAAGCTTCCTGTCAACAGTCTTTTGATCTTTGGAGCACGCAAAGAGATAAGATCTTCTGAGTTTGCTTGTAGTTCCTTCTGTGTCCGTTGTTGTAGGATAGTACATCCTTAAGGTTCTGCAAGGTTGAGCTTTAATGGTAGACAGCTATACTATCTCCAGATTGTCAATCAACGTCAAAGCAGATAGACACAAATATAGTAGTAATACTTTATCGTTCTAAAAGATGCATGCAGAGAATATACGAGAATGGAAGATATGTTCTGTGTCCATGCAGAGATACGTTCAGTCTTTATTAAATGCATGGCAGTCAATCAGACGAGATGCGACTTTGACTATTCAACGTAGATTAAATCAAGGAAAAACATTTAATTAATGGAAACATGACTTATGCAGTCGTTGTGAAAATCTGATAGAATCGTTATGATCAAGTTGCTGTAGACTGATAAGAAGTCGTTATGATAACTTATGAAATCGTTACCACAACCAAGTCGTTCTATAACAGATGATAAAAGAAATCGTTATGAAACATGGCAAGTCGTTGTAACTTTCTAAAGAAATCGTTACGACAACTTACAGAGTCGTTATGACGAGCAAGTCGTTATAACTTCTGAAGAAGTCGTTACGATAACTTACAGAGTCGTTATAATGAGCAAGTCGTTATAACTTTCTTATGCCTGTTAGAGCCAATAGGAGATTGGTAGTCTCTACTGAGCTTCTGTTGTGAAGCTCATCCTTCCTTTTTCCCAAGTGAGACTTCTCAGCAGCGGCATGGCAGAGGAGATGGGGCGGTAGTCGTTGTCCCCATAGCTATTAGTTGTTCCCCCTCTCAGTGTACGTCACCCTCGGGGTATGCCCCTAAGGGACTTGTTATCCCCTGCCTTTACTTGTACTAGTTGTGTGTGTTGTTGGGACTATACTTAGAGCGGTACGCAGCGGTCTCGCTCTTCTTTCTGTTTCTGCGTGTGCACTTCTAGTTCAGTAGTTGATGCTTACTTCCATTACATATCTTGTTAGATTTATATTATAGCCCTTCCGGGTCTCCGGATCCGTAGGCGGCGACCGTGAAAATTAGGTCCTCGGCGTGGGCCGAGGGTCGGGTTCTCGGGGTCGTTACAGTTGGTATCAGAGCGAGAGTCTAACAGGACTTGTAGTGGATTTAAACTATGACAGAAAGTCCCAACAGTAGTACAAGTACAATGCTAGCCGCCCGAGTTGGTATTGTTAACCTTGTTGGTTGTGTGCTGTGCAGGATATGGCTCCGTGCAGGTGTAGGCAGGCCAGAGACCTGATAGAGCAGCAGGATGAGTTTGATATGCCCATGCAAGGGTGGGTCCAGGAGGATGTGTCAGCAGAGGAGTTAGTGGCACAACCTTAGGGTGCACTAGCAGTAGCAGCAGTAGGCAGATAGCAGCAGCAGGAGTACCAGCCTCAGCTGCAGCAGTACGCAGATTGGTTTCCCCTAGACGAGCAGTTCTTCAAGAACCTGTACCAGGGAGCGTGGCAGCCTGGGCAGGCGGCAGCGGGAGGTCAGCCTCCAGTACCTCCCTAAGCAGTACCGGAGCAGCAAGTAGATCCAGAGGTGGAGCAGCCAGTAGTTCAGCAGCCGTCGGGTACTGGGAGTACCTGGGCCGGTCGGAGGAGGACGGCTGTCACTGAGGATAGGATCGCCCTCTTGGAGAGGTTCTTGCATCTCCGACCACTGATGTTCTTCGGTGAGTATGATCCAGACAAGACAGAGAGTTGGACACACGAGATGGAGCACACGTTCGAGACTATGGAGTGCGCTGAGGAGGACCAGGTCAAACTGGTGGTGTATCAGCTCAAGGGAGCAGCCCATGAGTGGTGGAGAGTTCAACAGCAGACCAACTTCCAGGGGCAGCGTTTGGATCAGATCACTTGGCAGTGGTTTTTGGAGGTCTTTTACGGTGAGTACTTTCCCGACTATGCTCGACATAAGAGACGAGACCAGTTCCACGAGTTGGTTCAGAGAGATCTCGCAGTTACTCAGTACCACCAGAGGTTCGTCCGGTTGTTGAGGCATGCTCCTCATGTTGCAGGCAGTGAGCAGGCTTGTACAGAGAGATTCATTACAGGACTGAGGCCAGATTTGAGGTGGGGCGTGACAGCTCACATCTGCCACCTTAGGAGAGGCCGTGGCTAAGGCCACCACTTTGGAGAGAGAGACTTGGCAGCCCTAGCAGCAGCAGCAGCAGGGAGGAGCCTCTTTCAGGTCCTCACCGTACCAGCGTTCCGCAGGTAGTCGTGGTAGCGCGACTTCTTCTTCTTCGAGCTCAGGCAGTTCAAGCAGTTCCAGGATACGCTCGAAGTTCAGGCAGTTGTCTACTCGCAGGGGTGGACGGAGCCGGCAGTAGAGGCGACAGTTGAGATTTACGGAGCAGTCAGTCTAGCAGGGAGCTGAGCAGGGCAGACAGGAGGCAATCTATTACACTTGTGGTTTGTCGGGCCACTTCAGGAGGGATTGCCCGATGGGGCAAGTCCAGCAGCCGCAGCAGCCAGTACAGTACGCGCAGCAGCTATCGCAGTACTAGTACCCTCCCCAGTAGCAGGCACCCCTTCAGCAGCAGCAGGGGCAGTACCAGCAGCAGCCTCAGTAGTTTCAGTAGCCTCAGTAGTTCCATCCGTACCAGCAGTAGCAGCAGTTTCCACAGCACCAGCAGCCGCCGCCGCAGAAGCAGCAGCCCCAGCAAGCGCCGCAGCGTGGGTGTGGACGTGGTCGTGTGATGGCACTCACCAGGGAGCAGGCCGAGGCGTCGAACTTGGTTATAGGTACCTTGCCTATCCTTGGTAGAGCTGCTCATGTTTTGGTTGACCCTGGTGCTTCTCTTTGTTTAGCTTCCGAGGAGTTTTACGAGTCTCTGGTTCGTCACACACCTAAGAGGCATTGTGATGTGTGTTGTGTTGAGTGTGTATTTGAAACCTTTTAATACTGAGTTTAATCATGACTATTTGACATCACTCATAATTTGATATTGATGATGACATTTTGTACATATTAAAATGATGATTAAATGACATGTTAATATTTCATATGTTGATGATAATGACTTATGTTAATGGTTCACACTTCATATTTTCAGGTTTACATAATTTTGTCACAGTGGTGTCGACACAGTCTACCTAAGTGTCGACACAGTCTGCCAGTGGTGTCGACATAGTCTGCCAGTGGTGTCGAAACAGTCTACTTGTGTGTCGACACTCATTGTCCCTCCCAGAAGCCTGTTCTGAAGCAGTAGCTAGTGGTGTCGACACAGTCTGCCTATGTGTCGACACATTTCGACTGAAGCTCAAAAATAGGAATTTTTCTGGACACGTGGCTGCTTAGGAATTAAGGGATTTGACCTAGATTTTTGTACCCACACACCCCAAGGCACCTTATGGACATATGGGGCTATAAATACCCATGATCCTCGTCAACCAAAGGAAGCCAACCCCATATAATTCCCAGAAGAAGCTTTTTGGTGCAAAAGGGGTTTTTCCAGATCTTGCTCCATCTCCAGAAGCTGCAGACCATCCTTTCAAGAGGAAGGACGTGGGAATCAAGGCCAATCTCTGGAGAGAAGTTTGATGTGCTGAGAAAGGGAGCAGATCTAACTGAAGAGCAGCAGCTGAAGAAGAATTTCTGGCAATTCAGATGCCAGTGGAGCAGAGCATTGCAAATTGAAGAGGATCTTCATCGAATTCTTTCAAGTCTCTTCAATTCGAGCTTCTGCAAGACCTCTTCACCAAGGAACATCCAATCTACATCTATTTTACCCATTTCTTGGATTGTTCTTCTCACTTTCGTCTGTGAGATCTGTGCATGAAGTTCTGTGCAGATTTCTATGTATGATTGAGTCTGTGAATCAGATCATTGCTAGAGGATCTGATTTCTTTTGTGTTTGATCTAGCCTTTTGTGGTATGAGTCGTCATACTCAATTTGGAGTCATTGTGCTCCTGTTGTGGTTTGAGTCGTTGTGCTCAGTTTTTGGAGTCGTTGTGCTCCAGGTTGTGTGTTTGAGCCGTCGAGCTCAAGGGTGTTTGGAGTCGTCATGCTCCAGTGTGAGTTGTACTCTTTTGAGTAGTGAAGCGTCACTGTGTGAGGGGTGGATGTAGGAATCACTGGTGTGATTTCCGAACCACCTAAAAATCCTTTGTGCAATGGTTTGATCTGCTTGTCTTCGCTAGATGCTTGCATAGGATTTCGCTTTCACACTGTGTTTAATTGCTTCACACATCATCTACACACACCCACACTTCAGATCAGTAAATTGTTTGTCTGAATTGATCTCTGATTCGAAGTAATTTTGAATTTCTTAAGCTTTCACAGTAATTGGTGTCAGATCTATTCAACCCCCCTTCTAGATCTAATCCATCCACCTATTCGATCCTTCAATTGGTATTAGAGAGGGTTAAGATCTGTTTCTGATCTAATTTGACTGCTTCTGTTTGATCTCTGTGTTAATTGCTTGAATTGTTTGCTTGCTCTTTCACTATCTCATTTTGATTGATGGATTCTCGAGGATTTGTAGCTGAGGGCCATTCCATTAATAGACCACCATTTTTTAATGGGTCTGATTACTCTTATTGGAAAAATCGCATGCAAGTTTTTCTAAGGGCACAAAACTATGAAATCTGGAAAATAGTTGATAAGGGTCCTTATGAAAATTAGGGAGATGAAGAGATTTGGACTAGAGAGCAAATTAGGAAAGCTACTCTTAATTACAGTGCCATGAATATGCTTCAGTGTGCTGTCCACCCTAAAGAATATTCAAGAATATCCATGTGTAAATCAGCTAAAGAAATGTGGGATAAACTTGAATTAATGTATGAAGGAACATCTCAAGTTAGGGAAACCAAAGCAAACATACTTGTTTCTGAATATGAATTGTTTATGATGAAATCTGATGAATCAATTTCTGAAATGTTTGCTAGGTTTATGACAATTGTCAATGGATTGAAGGCACTAGGTAAGGAATACACTGATGCTGATCTGGTAAGAAAAATTTTACGTTCTCTATCATCTATTTGGCACACAAAGGCTACAGTGATTGAAGATTCTAAGGATTTATCCAAAATTTCTTTGGATGAAATAATAGGATCTTTAATGACTTATGAAATAAATCTGAAAAGAAGTGAAGAACATATGCTTAAAGCTAAACCAATAGCACTTAAGGCTTCATCAAGCAACAAAGAGAAAAACCAAGAAAAATCAAGTTCTGATGAGTCTGAGTCCAATGAGGATGAACTTGCCCTCATGACTAGGCAATTCAGAAAATTTTTAAAATCAAGAAGAGGAAAATTCAATGGAAAGAAAAAATATTCCTCTGGTAAAAGGAATGTTTCTTCTTCAAAATTTAATGCTGGTAGAAATAAAAAAATTGATGAAGCTATTATTTGCTACAGGTGCAACAAGGCAGGACACATGAAGGGTGAGTGTCCTGAGATCAAAAAGGACAAATACAAGAAGAACAACAAATTGAAGAAGCCAAAAGCTATGATAGCAGCTTGGTCAGATGAAGATCAAAGTGAAGATGAAGAAGAAAACTCCTCAAGTTCTGTAAATGAGGAGTTATGCTTTATGGCCAACAACAATGATGGAAAGGTAAGTTCTTCTTTTGAACAATATACTATTGAAGATTGGCCAGATGCATATGCTGAGTTGGTTGAAAAATATTCTGAAATAAGAAAAGAAAATAAACATCTGAAAAAGAAAATTGAAAATTTCATACATGATATTTCCTTAAATAGAAGAATTTCTGAACTAGAAAATGAAATATCTGAACTTAATGAAGAAAAGGAAGATTTTATGAATGAAATTGATGAATTTAAAATTGCATCTCAAAAGGCCAACAATGATTTTGAAAAGCTTTCTGAAAGAATGGAATTGCAACAAAAAGAAAAGCAACAAGCTATTGATGAAATTCAGAAAATTAAGAAGTTGTTGGGTGAAAAGGAACAATTGATAAAAAATTTCACAAATGGAAAAAAAAACTCTTGATGCATTGTTAGGACTTAGAATGAATGTGGAAAAATATGAACTAGGATTCACCACAGAAAAATCATTGAAGAATAAATCTGGTGAAAAGAAAGAAAAACCTTTAAAAATTCATTTGATCAAATTTGTCAAAAGCACTAGTCCAGAAAACAAAAATAAAAAAGTATCAAAGAAAACATATGAAATAATCAAAAACCAAAGTGAAAAGAATGTTTCCAATCAAAAGAAACAAAATAGGTCGACACACATTGATGTTAGGTCGACACCAGATAACCACAAGTTGAAAACTGTGGCTGCTGAGTCGACACTACCTCAACATAGGTCGACCTACCCATTTCTAAACAACAAAAAGATGTTAAACAAAAATTCAAATAAAAATCTGAAAATTTATAAAAATTACTAAAACAAACCTTCATGATGGTTATTGGAGATCCAGGACATCACATCAATCTAATTGGATCAATTCTTGGAATCAATGGTATCATAATCCTCATTGGTACCATTCACAATCTTTTTATCCAAAATTTCCAAGATATCAACAGAATTCTTTGTTTGGATTTCCATACATGAATAATCATGCCAAAATGCATAATTTCCATGCTTATGAAAGGAAGAACACTGGTGTTTTCATTCCAAATCAAAATGTTAAAATGCCAAAAAGGGAAATCATTGCTAAAACAAAACAAAAACAAAAAATAACTCTAATATGGATCAGAAAAGATTTATTGTTTTTGCTCAAACAAATTGATGGTCCCAACAATGTTTGGGTACCAAAATCTTTTCTTCTCTAATCTGATTTATGCAGGAAGGTCGTGCACCCAGCTTCAATGTGTGGTTTCTTGACAGTAGGTGTTCACGACACATGACAGGAGACAGAACAAAATTTTCATTTCTGATTGAAAAAGAAGGAGGATCCATCACATTTGGAGGTAAAAATAAAGGGAAAAATCATTGAATCTGGAAAGGTTGGTAAATCCTCCTCAAACTCAATTGAAAGTGTTCTATTAGTTGATGGTTTAGACTACAATCTTTTGAGTATAAGTCAATTGTGTGAGGTCACAAGGTTGTTTTTGAATCTGATTTCTGCAAAATAATTGATTATTCAACTGAAAAAATAAAATTCTTTGGTAAAAGAGAAAACAATGTCTACATGATCAATCTTGATAAAAGCTTTGTTGAAAACATTTGTTTGGTGGCAAATAAAAATTAAATTGCATGAACATGGCACAAAAGACTTGGTCATGCAAGTTTCAACACAATAAATAAACTCTTAAGGCTAAATCTAGTTAAAGGACTTCCTGAATCTCTTCCCAATATAGAGAATCAACTTTGTGGGATATGTGATCAAGGAAAACAAACCAGAAAATCTTTTAAAATTTTCAATGATGTTCTCACTTCTAAGCCACTGGAATTACTTCATATGGACCTTTTTGGGCCAACAAGAATTCTTAGTCTTAGTGGCAAAAGATATGGATTTGCAATCATTGATGATTTCACTAGATACACTTGGGTAATCTTTCTATCCCACAAAAGTGATGCTTGTCAGGAATTCAAAAAATTTTGTACCATTGTCTTAATGAGTTTTTCACATCAAATCAAATCCATTTTGACTGATCATGGGGGAGAATTTGAAAACAAAGCTTTTTCTGATTTATGTGCTGAACTAAACATTTTCCACAGATTCTCTTCTCCAAGAACTCCAGAACAAAATAGAGTTGTGGAAAGGAAGAATAAAACTCTGGTGGAAATGGCTAGATCTATGCTCTTAGAAAGTAAATTTCCCAAATCCTTCTGGGCTGAAGCTGTGAACACAGCAAATCACATCTTGAACAGAGCATTGGTCAGACCAAAAATTAGAAAAACTCCCTATGAAATTTTTAAAAATAAAAAGCCAACTTTGTCTTACTTTAAAGTTTTTGGTTGCAAGTGCTTTGTACATAATAACAATAAAGAAAATCTTGATAAATTTGATGACAAAAGTCTTGAAGCCATTTTCCTTGGTTATTCTGAGATTTCAAGAGCTTATAGAGTTTACATTCTCAAGAATAAAAATGTGGAAAATCTCCACATGTAGTTTTTGATGAAAATTCGTATCAAACTGATGACTCTACATCTTGTAGGGTTTCTCAAAGTAATGAAGAAGATGACATCATTGTCGAATCTTCACCAACTGTTGAAGAGGATGAAGATCTAATTGAGAATCTAGACAATCAGTCACCTACCATAAGTGGATCAGGTAACATTATTCCAGGACTGAATGAACCTCAAAAGGTAATTCCTGAAAACATATTTTTAAGAGATCATCCAATTGAGAATGTAGTTGGTAATGTGCATGATAGAGTTAAAACTAGATCATCTCTTCTAAATGCAATAAATGAAGACCGACTGGCACTAATTTCCCAAATTGAACCCAAGTCAATTGATGAAGCTCTAACTAGTGAGGATTGGATCAATGCAATGCATGATGAACTTCATCAATTTGATAGAAATCATGTGTGGGAGTTAGTATCTAGACCTAGTGACCAATCTGTTATTGGTACTAGATGGGGGTTCAAAAATAAATTGAATGAAAATAGACAGGTTGTTAGGAATAAAGCTAGACTAGTTGCCAAGGGGTACAATCAAGAGTTTGGAATTGATTTTGAAGAATCATATGCCCCTGTAGCTAGACTAGAAGCTGTGAGAATATTTCTTGCTTTTGCATCATCCTTGAAATTTAAAGTTTATCAAATGGATGTGAAAAGTGCTTTCTTGAATGGATACATCAAAGGAAATGTTTTTGTAGAACAACCTCCCGGTTTTTAAAATTAAAAATATCCTGATCATGTTTTCAAACTTAATAAGGCTCTTTATGGTCTTAAGCAAGCTCCAAGAGCTTGGTATGACCGTTTGAGCTCATTTTTGTTGAATAAAAGTTACACAAGAGGTAATGTAGACCAAACATTGTTTACAAGAATTGTCAATAATCAAATCATTGCTGTCCAAATCTATGTTGATGACATAATTTTTGGGTATACAAATAAAGAACTGTGTACTGAATTTGCTGATCACATGAAAACTGAATTTCAAATGAGTTTGATGGGAGACTTACAATTCTTTTTGGGATTGCAGGTACATCAAACCAGTGAAGAGATTTTTATAAGTCAAACAAAGTATGTGAAAGAACTTCTTAAAAGGTTTGACTTTAAGCACCTCAAGCATTCAAGCACACCAATGGCAATAAATGTAAGACTAGAGGAAGATTCATTTGGTAAGTCAGTAGATCCAAAGACTTACAGAGGTATGATTAATACTTTACCTCACAACCTCTAGACCAGATATTCAGTATAGTGTGTGCATGTGTGCTAGGTTTCAAGCCAATCCTAAAGAAAGTCACATGTTAGCTGTCAAAAGGATTTTTAAATGACTTGGAATTTGGTATCCTGCTGGTTGTAAGTTAGATTTAATTGCGTACTGTGATGTTGATTATGTTGGTTGTAAGCTTGATAGAAAAAGTACTAGTGGCTTGTGTTTATATCTAGGTGGATGCACTGCAGAAACTGAATATGTTGCGGCTGGTTGTTGTGGCACTCAAGTTCTTTGGGTGAAACATCAGCTCCTAGACTATAATCACAAATTAGGTTGTTTTCCTATTTTGTGTGATAACACTAGTGCTATTAATTTGTCTAAAAACCCAATTCAGCATTCACGAACAAAGCATATTGAAATAAGGCACAATTTTCTAAGGGATGAGGTCGCTGAGAAATCTTTTGAACTTCACTTCATTGAAACTGAAAAATAAATTGCAGATATTTTCACTAAGCCTCTTCCAGAAAATAAATTCTCATCTTTAAGAAGAGAGCTTGGTTTGTGCAAATTTCCACATTCTTGATACCTTCTATCTCTTTTTGCAAATAAAAGTCTTCTTGTTCTTGCAAATAAATTTCTCACTTTCACATTGTATTGGCATTCTTGGTATATCAAATGGTGATTTGAAGAAAGATAAGTCAGGCTTGTCTGGACACTTTCACTATGCGTGAGTATATGTCTCCACCAAGTATCAAGAGCCCTGTATGCAATTGTTGAGGGGGAGTCCTTGTCTTTCAATAAAACATTCTTGTTCATTCTATTTTCACTTCATTCCATTCTTATTTCTTCAATAATCTTCATGTTGACCTTATGAGGGGGAGATACATGAAAGGGGGAGTCATTGTCACATTCCTTGACCTTACTTTTCTATTTTGAGCCCCAAGATTATCAGAATTTTTGAGTCCTTGTGCTGTTTTCTTATGAGAAACTTAAGACATTAAAAATAAACTCATTGTGTAGTTAGTTTAATTTCAAAGATTCATTATCATTTCAAGGTTAAGCAATCTTAATACTGAATGTCTTTAAAATGACTTGCAAAACACTTGTAGGCACATGAGTAGCTTTATTATTTAACATGTGCATGTTTAAGCTTTATTTTACCACATGTTAAGAATATTTTTTCTAAATTCGTAGTCATGACTTTTCTGGTCAAAGCAAACATATTCCTGCAAAACATCAAAAGAAAATGATCAACAATCTCGAAAGATACAAACAGAGCAATGCAAATTCTTGAACCACTGAGTAACCATGCCATTTCACCTAAAAAGTGATTTGTTTCACGTCAAAAAGTGGAAATCAAAAATTTCAACTCTGTATAAGATAATAAAAGTTAAACCACTGAGTAATCAGGAGGTCTTGCATCTGATCAATGTGATCTCTTGCACTGAAAAGTGAGATTTAACTAATTTATGCTTGTATTCTTTCCCAGTTCAAAATGAAAGAAAATCAACTTGACAGGATGGAAAAGCTTAAGACCTTAATAAAGTTCATGTATATTGTGTTTAGACATATTATTCTACATTGTGTTAAAATTAAAGCTCCTAACATCCTTGTTAAATACTTCTGCTCACTCATATAGGTCACTTCACTTCACATTTGCATCATTATTTTTACAACATTCAGATCATTATATCTTGCTATACCTTGTGGTGAGTGTGTCTTTATGATTAAACTTTATTGCACAATACCAAACACACAATAACTTCTCTCATATGTCAATATCACTTTGCCTCACTTTTTTTTATCATTCCTGAACCTTCATTTCTACAACTGCATTTCTTGATCTCCTACCATTCTTTGTTCTCTTTCATGAATATCTTTTTGATGTTGTCAAGAAGGGGGAGAAATTGCAAAGACTTAAGAGGGAGAAATTGCAGACATGGAAGAAAATTGCATTTATTTTGTCATCATCAAAAAGGGGGAGAATGTTGTGTTGAGTGTGTATTTGAAACATTTTAATGATGATTTTAATCATGACTATTTAACATCACTCATAATTGATTTTGATGATGACATTTTGTACATATTAAAATGATGACTAAATGACATGTTAATATTTCATATGTTGATGATAATGACTTATGTTAATGGTTCACACATCATATTTTTAGGTTTACATAACTTTGCCACAGTGGTGTCGACACAGTTTGCCTGTGTGTCGACACAGTCTGCCAGTGGTGTCGACACAGCCTGCCTGTGTGTCGACACAGTCCGCCAGTGGTGTCGACACAGTCTGCCTGTGTGTCGACACTCACTGTCCCTCCCAGAAGCCTGTTCTGAAGCAGTCGCCAGTGGTGTCGACATAGTCTGCCTGTGTGTCGACACACTTCGACTAAAGCTCAAAAATGAGAATTTTTCTGGACACGTGGCTACTTAGGAATCAAGGGATTTGACCTAGATTTTGTGCCCACGCACCCCAAGGCACCTTATGGACATATGGGGCTATAAAATACCCATGATTCTCGTACCCTAAAGGAAGCCAACCCCATACAATTCCCAGAAGAAGTTTTTTGGCGGCAAAAAGGGTTTTTCCAGATCTTGCTCCATCTTCAGAAGCTGCAAACCATCCTTTCAAGAGGAAGGACGTGGGAATCAAGGCCAATCTCTGGAGAGAAGTTTGATGTGCTAAGAAAGGGAGAAGATCCAACTGAAGAGCAGTAGCTGAAGAAGAATTTCTGGCAATTCAGATGCCAGTGGAGCAGAGCATTGCAAATTGAAGGGGATCTTCATCGAATTCTTTCAAGTCTCTTCAATTCTAGCTTCTGCAAGACCTCTTCACCAGGGAACATCCAATCTACATATATTTTACCCATTTCTTGGATTGTTCTTCTCACTTTCGTCTGTGAGATCTGTGCATGAAGTTTTGTGCAGATTTCTATGTACGATTGAGTCTGTGAATCAGATCATTGCTAGAGGATCTGATTTCTTTTGTGTTTGATCTAGCCTTTTGTGGTTTGAGCCGTCGTGCTCAATTTGGAGTCGTTGTGCTCCTGTTGTGGTTTGAGTCGTTGTGCTCAGTTTTTGGAGTCGTTGTGCTCCAGGTTGTGTGTTTAAGCCGTCTAGCTCAAGGGTGTTTGGAGTCGTTGTGCTCCGGTGTGAGTTTTACTCTTTTGAGTAGTGAAGCCTCACTATGTGAGGGGTGGATGTAGGAATCACTGGTGTGATTTCCGAACCACCTAAAAATCCTTTGTGCAATGGTTTGATCTGCTTGTCTTCGCTAGATGCTTGCATAGGATTTCGCTTTCACACTAAGTATTTAATTGCTTCACACATCATCTACACACACCCACACTTCAGATCAGTAAATTATTTGTCTGAATTGATCTCTGATTCGAAGTAATTTTGAATTGCTTAAGCTTCCGCAGTAATTGGTGTTAGATCTATTCAACCCCCCCTTCTAGATCTGATCCATCCACCTATTCGATCCTTCAATGTGATGGTCGATCTCCCGTCCGGTGATTATATGTGTTCTTTTGGTTACCTGGAGGGCGTCACAGTTGAGGTCCAGGGACACCAGTTGTTGGCCAGGTTGTACGCGTTGCAGCTTCGTGACTTTGACATCATCCTGGGCATGGACTAGTTGGAGGCTCACTCAACTGTGGTGGATTGTCAGTGGAAGACCGTTTGGTTTGAGATACCTGGAGCGCCCGTTCTCTACTTCCGAGGTATCCGGTCTACCCGTCGACCATTTATTTCCTTCTGTAGAGCTCGTCGTTTGATCCGTGATGGCTATGTAGCATATCTTGCTTCTGTTTGTTCCTTGGAGCCTAGCGGGTCATCGATTTTTGATGTGCATGTTGTTTGAGAGTTCTCTGATGTTTTCCCGGAGGATCTACCTAGTTTGCTCCCTGAGTGGGAGGTAGAGTTCTCCATTGAGCTTTTGCCTAGTACGATGCCTTTGTCTAAGGCAACTTACCGGATGGCTCCGGATGAGTTGCACGAGCTGAAGCGCCAGTTGCAGGAGTTGCTTGAGCTGGGATTCATCCATCTGAGTCGTTCGCCGTGGGGAGCGCCCGTGCTATTTGTGAGAAAAAAGGATGGCAGTCTGAGGTTATGCATCGATTACCGGCAGCTGAACTAGGTAACAGTGAAGAACAAGTATCCGTTTCTGAGGATCGATGATTTGTTTGACCAGTTGCAGTCAGCCAGAGTGTTCTTGAAGATTGACTTGAGGTCCGGTTACTATCAGATGAGGATCTGAGAGTCAGATGTTGTTCTGACAGCTTTTCGTTCGAGGTACGGTCACTTTGAGTTTGTCGTGATGCCGTTTGGGCTCACGAACGCACCCTCAGCTTTTATGGATTTGATGCATAGGGTGTTTAGTGAGTACCTAGGTCGGTTCGTGGTCATCTTTGTTGATGACATTTTGGTCTACTTGGCCTCTGAGGAGAAGCACAAGGAGTATCTGAGGATCGTGCTAGAGACCTTGCGGAGTCACCAACTGTATGCCAAGTTCGACAAGTGTGAATTTTGGCTGAGGGAGGTGCACTTTCTCGGGCACGTGATCTCAGGTTCTGGTGTGGCAGTGGACTCTGCCAGGGTGGAGGCAGTGTTGTCTTGGGAGCAGCCCACTTCAGTGTCAGAGGTTTGCAGCTTTCTGGGTCTAGCAAGCTATTATAGGAGGTTCATCTAGGATTTTTCTAGGATTGCAGAGTCATTGACCAAACTGACGAGACTCGATGCCAGATTTGTTTGGTCAGAGGACTGTGAGCAAAGCTTTCGGGAGCTGAAGACGAGGTTGACTTCAGCGCCAGTGTTGGTCTTGCCATCAGGTAGCCGAGGTTTCATGGTCTACACTGACGCATCGAGATCAGGTTTGGGTGTCGTGCTGATGCAGCATGGTGGGGTCGTTGCCAATGCTTCTCGGCAGCTGAAGAAGCATGAGGATAACTGCCCTACCTATGACTTAGAGTTGGCAGTAGTGGTGTTCGCTCTGAAGTTGTGGAGGCACTATTTGTACGGTGAGGCGTTCGAGATCTTCACCGACCATCAGAGTTTGCAGTACATTTTCACTCAAAGGGATCTGAACTTGAGGCAGCGTAGATGGATTGAGTATTTGAAGGACTACGACCTTACCCTCTCCTATCACCCAGGAAGGGCTAACGTCGTGGTAGATGCTTTGAGCAGGTGTGTTCGCTTAAGTTCGTTGATGGTCAGAGAGTGGAGGCTGTTCGAGGAGTTATCCCAGGGAGTTTTCTACCCTTTGAGGCGCAGAGACCGTGCAGTGATGACCAACTTGTCAGTTTGTTCGTCAGTGTACCGATAGGTGTTGCAGGCGCAGCAGGCAGACTCAGAGTTGGCAGATATTTTACAGATGCCAGATGTTGAGCTGGATGAGGACAGTGAGGTCAGATTCAGAGGCAGATTGTATGTTCCCAGTGATGCACGCCAAGCACTGTTGTTAGAGGCACATCGATCAAGGTATGCTGTTCATCTTGGTTCCACTAAGATGTACCATAACCTGAGGAGGTTCTTCTGGTGGCTAGGGATGAAGAGGGGTGTGGTAGAGTTTGTCGCGCATCCTGGTGGTGAGCTGCAGTCGTTGCCCATTCCCGAGTGGAAGTGGGATGACATCACCATGGACTTTGTGGTTGGTTTGCTCTGTACTCCATAGAGGCATGATGGCATTTGGGTGATCGTGGATCGGTTGACCAAGTCGGCACATTTTATTCCAGTCAAGATGTCTTGGTCAGTGGATAGGTTAGCCAGGCTGTACGTGGACCGAGTTGTTCTGTTGCACGGAACCCCAGTTTCGATCGTCTCCGACAGAGATCTGAGGTTCACTTCTGGGTTTTGGTGCAGTTTGTAGAGAGCTCTTGGTACAGAGTTGAGGCTAAGTTCGGCGTATCATCCACAGTCAAATGGGCAGTCAGAGAGGACCATTCAGACTTTGGAGGATATGTTGAGAGCGTGTTGCTTAGACTGGAGTGGCACCTGGGAGTTGCACCTTCCGATGGTAGAGTTCGCATACAAGAATAGTTATCACTCAAGCATTGGAATGTCACCATACGAGGCTTTGTATGGTCGCCCGTGCAGAACACCACTTCACTGGTTCGAGGTCGGTGAGAGGCAACTTTTGGGACCAGAGATGGTGCAGCAGTGTGCAGACACAGTCAGGTTGGTCAGGCAGAGGCTTTAGGCAGCGCAGAGTCGGCAGAAGAGCTATGCAGATGTCCGCAGGAGGCCGTTGCAGTTCAGCGTAGGTGACCTTGTTTTCTTGCGGGTTTCGCCGACCAAGGGAGCTATGAGATTTGGCAGGAAGGGAAAGCTCAGTCTGAGGTACATTGGGCCTTTCCCTATCACAGAGAGGATAGGCGAGGTCGCTTACAGGTTGAGTCTTCCGGCAGAGTTGGCAGGCGTGCACAGTGTCTTCCATGTTTCACAGCTCAAGAGGTACGTTGTAGATCCATCGCACATGTTGGACTACTCACAGCTTGAGGTAGTTCCAGACTTGTCAGTGCCAGAGTACCCGGTCAGAGTTGTTGATCACAGAGTGCAGCAGTTGCGCCGGAGGTAGATTCTGTTGGTCAAGGTCGTTTGGGAGAACCGCGTGGGTGGCAAGGCCACCTGGGAGTGCGAGGATGAGATGAGAGAGCAGTTCCTGTATTTATTTGATTGATTGGTATGTTATCCTTCCGTGTACTGCTTTCCAGTTTGAGACTGAGTTTATTTTAATTTCGGGGACAAAATTTCTTAAGGTGGGTGGGATGTAAGATCCGGCCCCCTTGGGCCCTTGGCCCTATCCTTAGGGTCACGGCAGGCACCCTAGTCGCGACATGGTCACGCCAGGGGAGCCCATCGCGACATGGTTGTGTGGCGACACACTTGGCCGTCGCGACATGGTCACGACGGGGGTGGGCGTCGCATTCTTGTCGCGGCGTATGGAGGCGTCACGACTGCTTTTCTGACTGATGTGATCGCTGTCCTTTCTGTCAGAATGGCTTTGTCGGGTGTTAGGTGTGTACAGCATGGACGCGACCTGTCAGGCCGTTGCATTCTGGTTTCTCGATCTTTGAAGTTTGACCACCTTTTTGGGGCCATACCGGGGGTGGCCATTGTGACATGGTTGCGACACCTAGGGGCGTAGCGACATGGTCTTTGTCGTGTCGGGCCGACCCGTCGCGTCTTGGGGGCCGTCGATTTAAAACCGAGGCTGCGCCCCATTTCCCCCTCTCACCCTTTTCCCTTCTTCTTCTTCCTTCTTCTCCCTCTCTCGAACTCCCTTGCGATTCTTCGATGGTTCTTGGTGCTCGTGGTGCTCGTGTTGAGGTGGTGTCACCCCGTTCATGCAGGGGACGTGCTCGTGGTGCTTGGAGCGAGGAGGAGATGGCCATTCTGACGTGAAGGCCCCAACGGGTCGGCTCTACTTGTGGAGGTAGGGACCCTTGTTCTCCTCTCGCCCTAGCATGCTCCCCTCTCCCTTGAGATCATGCTTTCTCCGTGGTTTGGGTTGTGGGAGTGTGAGAACCATGCTCGTGGTTGAGTGAGACTCTCCATCGAGCGTAGATTCTTGTAAATCCATGTTTGTGGGGTTTTGAGGGAGGTTTGCATGGTTTAATGGCTT
The DNA here is from genome assembly GCA_014218235.1 of Colocasia esculenta. Classification (NCBI taxonomy): domain Eukaryota; kingdom Viridiplantae; phylum Streptophyta; class Magnoliopsida; order Alismatales; family Araceae; genus Colocasia; species Colocasia esculenta. Next base: position 25,790,018 of record CM024759.1, read on the forward strand.
TCCTACATGTTGAGCTTGCTCCCATCTCCCTGTGGTATGTTTGTATCATGTTTTGGGGTGGTCTCCGGGAGGACTGCACCGGAACCCCCCCTCGGCTGAAGACGCGACCTGTAGAGAGGTCGCGATGATGTCGCGACCGGTATGGCCACCGCGACATCATCGCGACGCTCTTGAGCGCCGTGACAGTGTCGCGATAGTGTTGGGCGTCGTGACATGGTCGCGATGACCCGATGCATCGCGACTACAGCAGAGACAGGTTAAGTCCTTGCAAAGTCCATTTTCTGTGGAGTCTTCGTCGTTTCCGCTTTGTACTGTACCCGTGGCACCTGTGCTAGTTCCCTAGTACAGTCCTACACTAGTCGTTCACCCAGTGCTCGACACTTGAGGGCTTGTCCTGTGAGAGAGGTTGTTACCGTTGCCTGGGACCCCCGTCCCCGCGCGCCTATTGAGGGAGTACTCTGGGTGGCGGGCGTGCTCGAGTCACGGACTTTGAAGCGGAGGTGAAAACGTTGGTTAGGACAGCGACATTGAGTTGTTTGCAGAGCTCTCGTAGTTGGTCTGGGACGCCGAGGTCGTTTTGAGGAGTTCTTCCCAGCGCAGTCCAACTAGTCCTTTTTCTCACTACCTGGCTCTTTGCGGCCCCGGAACCGCCTAGAGAGGCCAGGCGTGGTACCGTAGTCCGTCCAGACTACGGCGGTTACTGTTGTGTGCTTTGTGTCCTGCCTCACTCTGACGAGACGTGGAGGTTTGGACCTGGGTCGAGGATAAGACGTCAGTGGACACACCTGACCGGTTGACTAGTGGTAGTGTTTTCCATAGCTAGTGTTTCTTGTCCAGGCAGGGTTCCCTCTGTCTGTGTTGCTAGCCGTGTGGTGGTCACGACGAGCAGTCGTACGGAGTTTCTGACCGTGTTGTACTTCCGTACCGTTGCTAGTTAGTAGCTTTGCTTCTGCACTACCATTCGTAGGTAGAAGATATAACTGCTGTTATTTAATTGATTATATATTCTTCTGCCTGTTAGAGCCATTAGGAGATTGGTAGTCCCTACTGAGCTTCTGTTGTGAAGCTCATCCCTCCTTTTTCCCAGGTGAGACTTCTCAGCAGCGGCAGGGCGCGCGCTGGGTGGAGGAGATGGGGCGGTAGTCGTTGTCCCCGTAGCTAGAAGTGGTTCCCCCTCTCAGTGTACGTTACCCTCGGGGTATGCCCCTAAGGGAATTGTTATCCCCTGCCTTTACTTGTACTAGTTGTGTGTGTTGGGACTTTACTTAGAGCTATACGCAACAGTCTCGCTCTTCTTTCTGTTTCCGCGTGTGCGCTTCTAGTTCAGCAGTTGATGTTTTCTTTAATTACATATCCTGTTAGATTTATATTATAGCCCTTCCAGGTCTCTGGATCCGTGGGTGGCGACCGCGAAAATCGGGTCCTCGGCGTGGGCCGAGGGTCGAGTTCTCGGGGTCGTTACACATGGCAAGAGCAAAGTTTATGTGGGCACGGGTATTCATGAAAATAACATGGTTACTAGCATTCTTGGGGTGGCTGAAGGATCACTTCCTGTTACTTATTTGGGTCTCCCTCTTTTCTCTAATAGTATAAAGAAAAAACATTGCTGCCCAATCACTGACAAGATCAAAAAAAGACTCAATTCTTGGAAAAGTAGGTTACTTTCAAAAGCTGGAAGGCTGGAATTGATTCGCTCAGTGCTACAATCATATTAATGCGTTCTTATTACTTGTTGGTTTCATTCATGAAATTGATGGAATTCTAAGCAGATTCTTCTGGGGAGGAACACAGGAAGGGAGATCCTTGCATATGGTGAAATGGACTGCAATTTGCAAACCTAAAGAAGGAGGCCTAACCTAAGGAATTTGCAGGAATGGAACAAGGCTTGCATGATCAATCACCTGTGGGATGTGCTCAAAGATAAAAATTGTCTCTGGATCAATTGGATTAATGACAGGTATTTCTGCAGAAAACCAATTTGGAGCATTGAAATAAAGCCTTACTACTCTACTGCAATAAAAGGAGTCCTAAAGGCTAGATCTTGGCTGGTGGATCACCTTTCATATGTTATCTCTATAGGTAATGGCATAAACATGTGGTATGAGCCATGGATTAATGGGCAAAGCATCTACCAGCAATGTGGTGATAGGGTTAGACAAGACTTGGGGGCCCCAAAAGGATTGCTGGTCTCACAATATATCCAAAATGGAGAATGGAAACTATCAAACCCAATTTCAATTGACATGATCACTTTATGGCCTCAAATTGCAGCATTTATGAAGTCTCCCATGAATAAAAGTCTAGGGCCTGATGGTTTCACGACAGAATTCTTCCAAAAAACATGGTCCATTACTAGTAAGGAAGTTTTAAATGCTTGTCATCACTTCTTCAAGAATGGTCATATCCTCAAACAGTTGAATTGCACCTTCATTTCTCTCATCCCTAAGACCAAAGATATTGATTGCTTGGAAAACTATAGACCCATTTCCCTTTGGAACTTCATTTATAAAGTTATATCCAAAGTGATGACTGATAGAATGCAAAAGGTGATGAGCAAGGTTATTAGCCTGAACCAATCTGCTTTCATAAAAGATAGAGGGATCCACCACAATGTTCTCTTTGCTAATGATTTAGTTAAGGACATGACATCTAAGAGCAAAGGGAAAAAAAATCTGTTTCAAGGTTGACTTAAGAAAGGATTTTGACTCTGTCAACCGGTCTTTCATCTACAGTATGATGAAGAATATGCGCTTCCCAGACAATTGGATTGCTTTGATAAAAAATTGCTTAGAAACTCCAAATTTTTATGTGCTTTTCAATGGTTCACCTGTTGGTTTCTTTGGCAGTAGTAATAGCATTAGACAAGGGGATCCTCTATCCCCCTACTTTTTTACTATTGCTATGGAGGGATTGACTTGTATGCTTGAGCAGGAGGTTAGAGATGGCAGACTTAAAGTCCCAAGTTTGGGTAACATTCATATATCTCATATCATTTTTGCTGATGACTTACTTATTTTTCTCAAAGATGATCGGTTCCATTCATAAGCTGGCTGATATTCTCAACGCTTTTGGGGAGTTTTCTGGTCTGAAACTATATCATGAGAAGAGTAAAGTGTATGTGGGTGCTAATATTAGTGACAAAGATTCAGTGAGAACCATTCTTGGTGTCCAAGAAGGAATACTGCCAGTTCCTTACTTGGAGTTACCTCTTTTCGCCAATGGTATCAAAAACAATCACTGTCAACCCATTGTTAAGAAAATCAAAAATAGAATTCATTCTTGGAAATCTCATCTCCTTTCCAAGGCTGGTAGACTTCAGCTAATTAATTCAGTGCTGCAAACTTTTGCCTTTTATTGGTCTAATGCCTTTTTGCTTCCTACCAGCATTATTCATGAAGTTGATAGTATTTTGAGCAAATTCTTCTGGAGTAGAACTTGTGATGAAACTTCTTTACATATGGTGAAATGGACTTCTATCTGCAAACCTAAAGAGGGAGGGCTCAATTTGAGAAATTTGCAAGATTGGAACAAAGCTTGTATGATTAAGTATCTCTGGGAATTGTTGAAAGGTAATAGCTCTCTTTGGAGCAAGTGGGTCAATCAAAAGTATTTCAACAAAAAACTCAATTTGGCACATTGATATCAAGTCTCATTACTCCACTGCAATAAAAGGTGTTCTTAAAGGTAGAAGATGGCTGGTCAACCATATTTCTTACAATATCAGTTCTGGAAATTACATCAACATGTGGTATGATCCTTGCATTAATGGCAAAAGTATTTTTCAACTATATGGGGAGAGGGTCAGACAAGACTTGGGGGCTGCTAAGGGTACCACTATCTCTCAGTTCATTAACAATGGGGCTTTGAATCTTCCAAATGCAATCTCTCCAGAAATGATTACTTTATGGCCACAGATTGAAGCTATTCCTATAAGGAATGAGGACAATGGGATAAAATGGAATCATGACCAAGGGAAATTTTCTATTACTTTTGTTTGGAATGAACTTAGAATCAAAGGCAGCAACTGGAATTTATCTGGATGGGTTTGGGAATGTCCTATTGTTCAAAAACATGCTCTTTTCACTTGGCAAGCTCTTCAAAATAAGCTCCCTACCATGGACAATTTGCAGCGAAAGGGTTTTGTTCTTGCTAATAGATGTGTGCTTTGCTTAAATAACATTGAAACTACTGGTCACTTATTCTTTGCTTGCCCTTACACTAATTGGATTTGGAAAGAAATTTTGAGTAGATATGATCTCAACAGAAATCCTCAAAACAATCTTCAGCATGAAATTCAAGATCTGAATCAGAATTTTTAGAATTGTAGAATTTTGAAAATTTTAATAAGAGTCAACTTAAGGTCTGCTATTTGGTGGATTTGGAGAGAAAGATGCACAAGAATATTTGAGAATCAGAGCAGGAACAAGGTTCATATTCTCATTGATATCCTAAATGACTCAAGAAGTTGTTTGGAAGGCAGGTTGAAAACCAACAGTATCAACAAGCAGGAGAAAAGGGTTCTTACTAGATTTAACTTTTCCATCTACTATATTGTATCATTTTTCCAATTATCTCTTTTTTTTTCAGTATACATGAGTCGACTGACTTTTAATGTAACGACCCCAAGAACCCGACCCTCGGCCCACGCCGAGGACCCGATTTTCGTGGTCGCCGACCCAGAAGGGCTATAATATATATCTAACAAGATATGTAATGGAAGTAAACGTCAACTGCTAAACTAGAAGCGTACAAGCGGAAATAGTAAGAGAGCGAGACTGCTGCTTACCGCTCTAACTACAGTCCCAACGCACGCACGCTAGTACGAGTAAAAGGCAAGGGAAGAACAAATTCCTAAGGGGCATACCCTGAGGGTGACGTACACTGAAAAGGTGAACCACTGCTAGCTACGGGGTCCTCTCCTACCGCCCCGTCTCCTCCGCCCGACGCACGCCTTGCCGCTGCTAAGAAGTCTCACCTGGGAAGAAGGAAGGATGAGCTTCACAACAGAAGCTCAGTAGGGACTACCAATCTTCTACTGGCTCTAATAGGCAGAAGAATATATAACAATTAAAATAACAATAGTTTATATCTACCTATAACCGGAAGTGCAGAAGTGAAGCTATAACTAGCGCGGTACAGAAACACGACATGGTCGAAAACTCCGTACGACTGCTCGTCGTGACCACCACATGGCTAGTAAAACATAGACAGGGGGAACCCCGCCTGGACAAAGAACACTAGCTATGAAAAATGCTACCACTAGTCAAAGGTCAGGTGCGCCCATCGACGTCTTACCCTCGACCCAGGTCCTGACCCTCATGTCTCGTCAGAGTGAGGTAGGACGCAAAGTACACAACAGTAACTGCCATAGTCTGGCCGGACTACGGTCCCACGCTTGGCCTCTCAAAGTGGTTACGGGGCCACAAGGAGCGAGGCAGTGAGAACTAGGGGTGAACATGGTCCGGTTTGGTCTGGTTCACCCCTTATTTTTTGACAAACTGAACCAAACCGAGTTACTGTAGCAAACCGGACCGAACCAATTCGGTTCGGTTTGAACCGAAATGTCTAAACAAAAGGGGATTTACGCGGGCGGCAGTGAGAATGGATCTCGCGTCCTCCGCGCGAGGATAGGACGCAAAGGGCCGACCACTGCGCTACAGGTTCCTTTAAGTATATATGTAATATTTACTTATTATATACACATATTAAGTTTAAATTAGACAAAAAAAAGTGTTCGTACGCGGGCGGTCGCGAGATTCGATCTCGCGACCTCCGTGCGTGGAGGCGTGCCCTAAGCCTCCGACCACTACGCTACAGGCATTTTTTTGTATTTATGTATTATTTAATTAATTATATATACATATTCGGTTCATTTTGGTTTCTCAACTCAAACCAAACCGAACCGTAAGGCCCATGAAACCGAACCAAACCGGTCGGTTCAGTTCAATTTTTCGGTTTAGACCATATAGTGAACACCCATACTGAGAACAGGACTGGCTGGCCTGCGCCGGGTAGAACTCCTAACTGTCCTCGGCGTCCCAGACCAACCATGAGAGCTCTGCAAATGACTCAACGTCACTGACTTAACCACCATTTTCCCCTCAGCTCTAGAGTCCGTCTGCTGGGCTGCCAACTCAAGCACGCTCGTAGCCCGAAGTACTCCCTCAACAGGCTCCCGAGGACGGGGTTCCCAGGCAATGGTAACAACGTCACACGTGGGACAAGCCCTCAAGTGTCGAGCACTGGGCGAACGACTAGTGTAGGACCGTACTAGGAAACTAGCACAGGTGCCACGAGTACAGTAAACGAAATGGAAACGGTGAAGACCAATCCTATCTCTCGGCTGTAGTCGTGACCTAGTCGCGATGCCCTTCCCTATCGCAACACTGTCACGGTGGGCCCAGCCGTCGCGACCAGGTCACGACACCCAAGAGCGTCGCGATCATGTCGCGACCATCCAGGCCGTCGCGACAAGATCGCGACCTCTATAGTGGTCGCGTCTTCAGCAGAGGGGGGTTCCGGAGCAAGCCTCTCGGAGACCACCCCAAAAACGGGATACACACAAACCACAGGGGGAGGGGAGCATGCTCAACATGTATTGAAAGCTGTCAATCATCTAAACCACCCATTAACCCCACAAAAGCATGGATTAACAAGGATCTATGCTCGAAGGGGAAACCTCACTCAACCACGATCATGGATCCTCACACTCCCACAACCACAACCCATGAGGAAACACCATCTCTAGGGGGAGGGGAGCATGCTTAGGGCGAGAGGATCAAGGGTCCCTACCTAAACGTGTAGAGCCAACCCGTTGGGGCCTTCACGTAGGAATGACCGCCTCCTCCTCGCTCCAAATGACACGACAACGTCCCCTGCACGAACGGGATGCCACCTCCTCAGCACGAGCACCACAAGGGGGAAGAACGGGCGAGAAACCCCAAGGAAGCTCGAGAGGGGGAAAAGAGGGAAGAAGGCAGAGTGAGAGGGCGTGAGGGGGAGAATGGGGCACTGTCATGCCCCCAATTTTATTTTAGCAGCGGAATAAATTGGGAGACGCGATGAACAAGCAAGCATTCAGAAGCTATAGACCCATAGCTTTTACAAATAGGGCCCATAATGTAATAATCAAATTTTCTTCCTTTATTTATCAAAACGAATATTACAGCCTTCAATGTCAAATGAAACACTCCTTGCTCACCATTCTATCTATCTCTCAAAGAAAGGGGAAAATTACATTAATGACCAATCTAAATAAAAAATAGGAATGGACTCTCTAAGTGTACTCCACGCTCGGCGCACAAGTCCCATCATTTAGCTATACCTTCACTACCTGAAATGTTAAAGAGAGTAGGTATGAGCGCACTCGCCTAGTAGGATTTACATCTTCCAGCAATGATGTAAGTATTTACATTTTAAAAGGTAGAAGGTATGAACATGATATGTACAATACAATTAAAACGTCGGTAGTAACACATGTACAGTGTATCATGCAAGATAGTAAGATCAAGATATTGTAATGATCAATCTAGCAATAAGGTTGTATTCAAGAGTTTAGGATATTGTGAACAATGATCTAGCATGATGGTAACTTCATGAACAAGAGCAAGATAGCATGTAACAAGATGGCCATTTCACTAGCAAGCATTTTGAGTAACCCACTCGGAGCACTCCACAAGAATATCATGCATGATCAACTGGTGCCTCATGCAAGTACGTCCTTCAGCCACTCGGGTTAATTACCAGCACACAGTAGCAGGTAACAAGCAAGTAAGTTTATCATGTGTAACAAGTACGTGCCATGCCAAGCACCAATCATGATTCCGCACCACGCCAGACACACGACTTTGTTAGGGGATCAACCTAACAATCAACTCTTGGGGTAACGAACATCTTTGGGAAAACTGGGCAATCAACACCTTGGGGTAAACAAGACTTTGTCGGGGGCGAATCCGATAATCACACCCATAGGTAACAAGACTTTGCCAAAATCACCAAGACCAGATACGGGTCCTCAGTCAAGTTCGTATTACGCAACACTGGCATGTGCCCCAATGAGCCCATCGACTCATGGGTGACAAGAATGAGTTTTGAGTCCATGACTCCAATATCATTAATGTACTTCAAGAACGTATCACAAGAAGGTAATGTGTGTCAATAAGGATAGACTGGTCAAGAAAGTTCAGGACTATCATGTCAATAGTAATGATTATCGAGAGTGTCATGTCAATAATAATATAGAGTTCAAGGGTATGTTAGGAATATCAAGTAAAGAGTTCAATCCGGAAGCATAACGACACATTTACATAGATTCTATCTTTAATAACTTGGTTTCATGTGTTATACTCGATCGATCACTCCTAGAAAGTCAAGATGAGAAGAGAAAGATCTCGTCAAGAATGCCAAAAGAGAAGAGATACGTGCACACTAACTTCCGGGTACTTCATTGGTACAACCTGCTCGTCGGCCATGTTGGAATCCATGGTCAGAGGAGACTTACGGAGGCCTTGGTCAAGGGGTCATTAGTCCGGTAGAAGGAATATCCGACAAAGAGTTCACCACAAGCCAAGAAGGGGCTTTCCTATCGTGCTAGAGTGTATGCGCATGCCGCACATGAGAATCGCTCAAGTGCGTGTGTGAATCCGATTATGGAAACTCCAGTTATAGAAACTTCATTTATGAAAACTCCATGCTTGGAAAGTATCATGAATGCTAAATCAGGAAACACTAATCATGCATGACCAATTTTAGCAAGTATCATTGTAAGTTTAGCAAGTTCAGTAACAAGGCAAGAACGTGAATAATCGGCAGGTAGAGAGCATGATCATGAACCTAAGATCAATTAAAAATCATGTGAACATGTTTTAACTTTCATATGGGTTTTTAAATGTATGATAATACTTTCTATAACCTTTCTAGAATAGATCAAACTCACACATGCAAGGAACGACACAAAACGACGAAAACTGAGATGTATGCACCTTAGAAGACAAATGTAGTCCCATCCCTTCACTTCATTAGGTCATAACTCATTAATTTTTTATTCAAATATCATACATTAATATACCATATTGAATTCCTTTGAATGAGGAATCCATCAAAGAAAACGGCTCATCAATCCGAGTTCTATAGAAAAAGTTATGGTCGATTAAGTGGACATAGGCAGAAGGCGACACATTGCCTGTCGCCTTCAGAACATGAAGGCGACCATCATCTTGTCGCCTTCTGAAGAAGACCACGAAACTGTCTGATTTTTGGTATGGGTTGCGACCATGATGTTGTCGCGTTCTGGTAGCAACGTGTCGACCTGTCGCCACTTGAATATGACATTTGGGTTGCTTTTTCTACCTATTTCCAACTCCGACTTAGATTGGGTTTGACACCTATGGGTTTGAAAAATCAAAACAAATGCTAGGGTGATCCAAATCAGGTGAAACCACCTTTGTTAGTTAGATTGCTTCTCAAACTTTGTACAATAGAAAATAATCAAGAAACAAAGGTTATTTGACTAGGTAATAAAATGTATTGTTACTGACTATATAATTCTGACATAGTGTTCATTGTTGGGCTGATACTCTCAGTATGATCAACAAAAAATAGAGAAATCAGTGCCAAATAAAACTAGACTCATAGGGTAACAAGTTCTATGTTGAACACTTGGTCCAAAAACAACTCCACAAAGAGGTATGGAACTCGTAAGACAAGTCAATGTTAAATCGTGACAGTATAGAGTCAAGATCATGCAAGATTTAATTCGTGAAACTCTCAAGATAAAAGTTGGGGAAAATAGTAAGAACATGATCTATACGTATGGATTCAAGCATGGACAAGTTTAATTAGAGTTTGGCATGGAGATGACCTACCTTTTAGGTGAATGAAAGTTGTGCTCCCCGAAAACCCTAGTTTTGGCAGTAGTGCAAAGATCTTCTTAATACGTCCAGCACACTGCGTTCAAATTGGGCAAAATAGTTTCATCTAAAAGTAGACTTGAAGGGATTTCTATGGGTCTATTATTTGCTTGATTTGATTGAGATTTCACTAACCTTTGGTGATGATCAATCTGACTCTTGTGTGCAGGTCGCTGTAGATCCGAGTTGGGAAGAGCATGAGAATCTCCTTGCTCCAGCCTTCTCCTCGAGATCTCCAGCCACCATAGCCTCCAAGCACGCCTCCAATAACCCTAGGGGTCGTCCCATGGGAGAGAGAGGCTTTATTTATAGAGAGAGAGGTCTTTAGTTGCCTAATTAGATTATGAAACTTTTAGGGACGAATTTGGGTGTATCCTTTCTCAAATTGGAGATTTTTCTCCCCAATTCATGATGGAATTGATATAGAAACTTATTTTAGGTTGTAACCACGAATTGGGCTCAATTTGAAGTCCAATAAGTATGTATTGGATGTGTATTTAACCTTTTAATCTTGATTAGTTAAGATTTTCAAATTTCGGGGTTATTTTTTCGACTTGAATTTATTTGTGGTCCAAAATATATATTATAGCCTGATTCTTTCTTTGGGTTGTCAATACCCAATGTTTGAAGTCCATCCATAATTTTTATTTTAATTTATGACCCCTTTATGTATATGTGATAATGGTATTTTGACTTATTCCTTAATTAAAATAATAAGTCACAATAATTCTTAAACTCAATCCAAAAGATTTTTATTGGCCCAAATTTCATTATGGGTCACTAGAGAATAATATTTAAATTCCAACTATGATTTTTACAAAAATTTTAGATGTGTTTTTACATTTGGGATAATGGTGCGTACGTATTTAACTAGTTTTAAATTATTAAGTGGTCATATTTTCTATTTATCTCAAATTTTCAATTACTAAAATTCTCGGGGTGCTACATCCTCCCCCACTTAAAAGAATTTGGTCCCCAAATTCATAGGACAATTTCTTCTTTCTAAACTGCGTCGAATCTCCCCCACTTAAGATTACGCATGTAGAGGGAATTTTTCAAGTAGATTACTTCGAGGTTATTGTATTGGTATGAATATATTAATTCTTCTCAATTATGACTTGATCAATAGGAGAAGACGATACTAACTAGGAGATTTAGAAGAAGCACCAAGATTAAATGATACTTGTGATGTCAATGTGAGTAGATCTACCTCATGCTGCTCCTCCCCTTCAATTCTTCCAAGAGCGTTCCTTTCCTGTTGTTTCTTGAAGCCGGCCTTGATGTTGAGATCCCTTATTGTAATGACCCCGGTGCCCAGACCCTCGGCTCCCACCAAGAATCCAAACATCGGGACCGCCGCCCACGGGTCCGGAGATCCGGAAGGGCTAACGGATCGGTCTGACAAGATATGTAATAGAAATAAATAACAACAAACGTACTAAAGTGCACCACAAGTGAACGAAAAGTGTCCAACACTAGATAACAGTCTAGTATAGTACCAAAGTAAATAAAGTACAAGTGCTGAAATAAACGGGAAGGAACACGTCCCTTAGGGGCATACCCCGAGGGTGAAGTACAACTGCTGGGGAAACACTGCCACTAGAGATGCCGAATACTGCGGGCCGTCTCCTCAGTCCGCCACGAAGGGAGCTGCTATGAAGTCTCACCTACAAAACAAGGAGTGAGCTTCACGAAGAAGCCCAGTAGGGACTACCAATCTCCCACTGGTTCTAACAGCAGAATAGAACTAAGTGCAATAATTAAATAAAGCAGTAAAGTCTATTCTATTAAACAGAGTCAAGTGCGGAAGCGTGAAAGAAACTACACGATCGTCGGTCTCGGCTACACAGTGGAATCGGAAAACCTGTGTAAACCAAGGCACCACAAGAACCCAACTGTAAACACAGACAGTAGACACTGCCTGGACAAACACACTAGCTACAGAACACTACACTAGTCAGTCGGTCAAGTGCGCCATGCGCCTTACCCTCGACCAATAGTCCATGTCTAGCACCTCCCGTCGGAGTGAGACGCGGAACAAGAACAACCAAAACTTCCGTAGTCTGGACGGACTACGGTCCCACGCCTGACCCCTCTAAATGGTTCCGGAACCATGTAGAGTGAGGCAGTGAGAAAAGGACTAGCTGATCTGCGCCGTACGAGCTACTAACCACCGGCGTCCCAGACTCAGCTAAGAGAGCTCTACAAATGACTCACGCCGATGTCCCACCATTTTCCCCTACTTCTACCAGAGTCAACGACTCGAGCAAACCCACTGCCCAAAGCAACACCCACTGACATAGGCGCGTGGGGACCGGGGGTCCCAGGTAACGGTAACAACCTGTCTCGTGGACAAGCCTTCAAGTGCCTAGCACCAGACGAAGAGAGACTAGTAGTAGCACTTCACTAGGAGCAACACAGGTGCCAAGAAAAACCGAGTCGCAGCAGAAGCGAAAAACTATGATCTACAGGTTGCCAAGTCCCCTCTCAGACTGAGAAGGCGACACACAGGTTGTCGCTACCTGAAGGCGACGCTCGGCCTATCGCAACCTGGGTCAGGAAGGCGACGCAGAACCAGTCGCAACCATGTCACGACAGGGATCCTGTCGCGACCAGAGGGATCTAGGTAACGGCCTGAGACCCCAACCCACCATAAAACAGACACTGCAAAAGAAGACGACAGCCACCCTGTCGCGACCAGAACGCGACAGGGTGGGCGTCGCTTTCTGGGCACTGAAGGCGACGTGTCGGGGTGTTGCAATGTGGGTCATGATGCTAACCGTGTCGCGACCGCAGGGTTTGCATGTCTGAGAACATCTTCTTCAGGCCAAACTCCACCCATACAACCATACCATGAGGAGGGGAACATGCAGGACGAAATAACCAGACTGTACAAGGCCAAACCACCCACAAGAAACCCCATGCATGCATGGAAAACCAAACTATGCTCCATAAACTCACATGCACACATGATATCCTCAACATGCACAACCCAAGCCAAGCATGAAACCTCACTAACAAGTACAACCAAGTAAACCACATGAAACATGGATCACATTGCACACCTAGCATGGATCCTAATTGGCCAAGAGATGGGGTTTAAAGTCCTAGCATGCTAGAACTAGGTGGAGGTTTGAGAAATCCCTACCTCCAAACGAAGATCCACCCAATTAAGGCCTTCTCGTAGGATAGCACCCCTCCACCTCCGAGCTCCAATGCTCCGAAAGCCGCCGTCCACGAACCGAGCACACCCTTCACAAACCGAAGGAGAGGATCCACTGCATGGAGGAAGGACAACCCACAGAGAAATGAGGAGGAGAGTGAGAGGGAGAACACATGTAGAACACAAGGTCAACACAATGCAAAGCAAAAACTCACCTTTACAAACCACCTCACACACCCCAAGCCTTCCCCAAGCTCCCCACAGAGCAGCCAAGCCTCAAAGTCGTCAGAGAAGAAGGTAACATAGGGAAGAGGGCGAAATGGAGGCTGTGCTCTCAGACTTGGGCACTTAAACACAGACGATGAGAACTCGACATGTTGACTGTCGCATTCCATGAAGTGAACGCGACACCAACATCGTCGCTATCTCTTGGTCAAGGTCAAGCTGACCAGCAGAGACGCCACATGTCGACCTCGCAGGACTGACACCAGATCGCGACGTCTGACCCGTCGCCTTCCCACTATCAAAGGTTGACACCCGTCACCACAAACCCGACAGCAAGACGACAAACGCGCATGCTGCGGTCAGAGGGTGAACGCGACAGCATGCCCGTCGCATTCCAAATCGGAACGCGACGACCAAACTGTCACCTTCAGAAGGCGACAGTCCAAGTATCGCTACCTCCAACAGAAGGCGACAGACCATGGCAAGGAGGGATGTTACAATCTAACCAACAAAAAAACAATTTCGTCCTCAAAGTTAAGGGTGAAACTAGGGGAAGAGAGAGTAAACAAAGTACCTGTCACTCGAACAACTAAGGGAACTGCTCCCGCATCTCGTCTTCATGCTCCCAAGTGGCCTCACCACCTGCACGGTGCTCCCAAACCACCTTGACGAGCGGGATCTGCTTCCTGCGAAGTTGCTGCACCCTGCGGTCCACCACACTGACTGGGTACTCCAGCACTGACAGGTCGGAGGTGACCTCTAACTGTAAGTAGTTGAGTACATATGACGGATCTGGCATTTACTTCCTTAGCTGCGACACGTGGAAGACGTCATGGACACCTGCCAACTCGGACGAAAGAGCTAGCCGGTAAGCGACCTCGCCATCCCGCTCCAGGATGGGAAAGGGGCCAACAAACCTCGGGCTAAGCTTCCCCCTCTTCCCAAACCTGAGAATGCCCTTGGTGGGCGAGATCCGAAGGAACACACTGTCGCCGACCTCAAACTCAAGTGGCCTCCTGTGAACGTCAGCGTAGCTCTTCTACTTGCTCTGCGCTGTCTGCAACCTCTGCCTGACCAATCTCACAGTGTCTACACACTGCTGCACCAACTCTGGACCCAGCAACTGCCTCTCGTCAACCTCGTGCGAGTGCAACGATGTTCTGCACGGTCGACCATACAGAGCCTCGTAGGGCGCCATCCCAATGCTGGAGTGAAAGCTATTATTATACGAAAACTGCACCATGGGAAGGTGCGACTCCCACGTGCCACCCCAGTCTAGGCAACACTCTCACAACAAGTCCTCGAGGGTCTGAATGGTCTGCTCTGACTGCCCGTCTGTCTGTGGGTGGTAGGCTATACTCAACCTCAGCTCAGTGCCAAGTGCCCGCTGAAAGCTGCGCCAGAAACAAGAAGTGAACCTCGGATCTCTATCTGAGACAATAGAGACCGGGGTTCCGTGCAAAGGTACTACCCTTTCCACAAAAAATCGAGCCAGTCTGTCTACTGACCATGCTGCTCTGACTGGAAGGAAGCGAGCGGTCTTCGTTAGCCTGTCGATAATGACCCAAACATTGTCGTGCCCCTGAGAAGTGCGAGGTAATCTAGAAACAAAGTCCATGGTGACGTGCTCCCACTTCCACAAGGGAATGGGACGCGACTGCAACTCACCACCAGGACACTGGTGCTCTGCCTTCACCTGCTAACAGGTAAGGCAGCGCGAAACAAACTCAGCGATATCTCTCTTCATCTCAGGCCACCAAAAGAGTACCCTCAAGTCATGGTACATCTTGGTGGAACCAAGATGAATATAGTATCGCGACCGGTGCGCCTCAGCAAGTACCTCCTCCCTGACGTCCTCTGGAACGTAGAGTCTGTCCCGGAACCGAACCTCGCTGTCCTCGTCCAGTGCTACCTCGGGCAACTGCAACACGTCCGCCAAGTCCTCATCTATACTCTGCGCCTCAAGCACCTGCTGGTATATCGACAGACGAACTGTCATGCTGGCCAACACTTCTCTCTCCCGGAGGCTAGACGGTGTGAACACACCCTGAGTGGCATCCTCCAGAAGTCTCCAGTGTCTAACCAACAAAGAACTGAAGTAGGCTCTCATTGTAGCAACCTGAATTTTTAAGAAAATTTTTTTTTAAATAAAGAATTAAAACCTAGCTAAATGGATATTTAAATGAAAAGAGCATTAAATAAAACCCATTAAATGGAAAAGAGTAATGGGCTTTGCTTAATGGACCCTCTAGAATTTATTGGGTCAAAAATATAAATTTGCAAGGGGAGAATAATAAGAAAATACCTTAAATTCGGAGTTTAATTATATCATAATTGGAAAAAGGGATATTTAATGTATTAAATAAGCAATTAGAGTAGGAGTTGGATTTCTAAACCTACCCCATATGGGTTAGCACAAATTTGGATCTCTTCCAAGTCTAAATAGAGATTGGAAAGCAAGGAAGGAAGGTGGGAGTAAGGAAATTTCGTAATTTAAGAGGAATTAGAGTAGTAGTAGGAATAGAAATATATACTTGCATAAATACACCTCTTAAACTCTCTTGGGCAACCCTAGCTCGTTGCCAAGAGTTGCTGGACGTGGAGAAGAGGCTAAGGAGGAGAGGATTTTCGTGGAGAGAAGAAGTGCTTGAAGCTTCTTCCCTTGTTCTTCAAGTTCTAGCCTTAGAAGACAAATCAAGTCAAAGGTAGGCATTCTCACGAGCAATATTAAATTAAACTCGGTTCTTGGTAGTTCCAATCATCAGGAACAATAGCCCTCTTGTTTCATGATTTTTCCTCGACCCAATCTTTTGTTCTTAATTTTTGAAGTTCTGCAAACATGGTAACCCAAGGTATCATGTTTAATCCTTATCTCCTTGTATACTTGATCTCATGCTACGAAATTTTTATTGTAAATACTTGATCTTGTTAGGGATCTTTTGACCCCGAAAGCCCTAATTTTTGTTGAGCATGCTACTCGAATTAAATCGATCTTGCTCCCTGTATCATGTTCTATGTTACTTGTTCTTGTTCGTTCTCAAACCATGTTCAAACCATGCTCTCTCTCGAATTCCTATTTACTGGATGTACTCTCGCATGTCTAGTTTCATTTGCCCTTGATTTCATGATTTTTCATCGTGTATATAATTAGTTATGGATTTCTGAACAACCCTATATCAAAAATTGAAATCCCTGGTCCGCAATCCAATGTCTGGTCTGACTCCTGTCAGAGTCAGGCGCAGACAACCAGAAGGCGACGCCTCGACATGTCGCTTTCTGGGGTCCGAATACGACAACCCACCCGTCGCGACCACGAAGGCGACAGGTGTGTCGTAACGTTCCCAGTACCCGATTTGCAAGCCCTGTCGCGACCCGTACAAGACCCTGTCGCGTTCTGCCTGGCACATGTCGCCACCCTTACAGCCCTATGTCGCCTTCACAGGAATTTTGGTGAAAAACCCATAAAAATATTTCTATCACTTTCTAAATAATTCTTACGCCTTGTTACCGTTATACCCCCAGTAAAAACCTTGCCAAAAAATGGAGCTATATTGAATGTTTTAAAATACATATTTCACGACTTCATTTCTATCTATGATTTCTTACACATGCACACACATGAACCATCCATATATGGCTGAAATTTGGCATAAAATATCTCATAATGTATCTGGTAAATTATTGAAATAAAGAATATTAATTGCCCTATTTTAAAGGACTTGTATTCATTTCTCGCGTTGTTTATACACCGATATCGACGCTCCACTGTTCTAGAATTCCTCTAGAACGTCGAGCACCTGTTTTATATACACACTTTTCTTGGCTTGTGATGAACACTCCGTCGGATATTTCTTTCGCCGGACTAGTGAACCCTTGCACAAGGCCTCCGTAAGTCTCCTCTGATCATGGATTCCCACATGGTCGACGAGCCGGTTGTACCCTAACACCCATTACCTCTTTAGGGATCGATATGATCTAAACGGCTGTTAGAAGTTCGCTCTTACCTTGAATCACGTCGGACCTCTGGACTTGTGCATAACATGGCCAGCGGGAATATCGTGAATTCCACCTGACTGCCAATACAATGTGCGCGTGTTGTGCAATTGTTACTATCGTCTGTTTACTTATTGTTTTATGTGATGTCCACTAGCTCTCATCTATACTCTACTCGCTCACCTATTCACGTTCACTCTACTATCTCATCTATTCATCTAGTGCTCTTATCTATTTCTTGGTACTATCAAATTGGCCATTAATTGATTGTCTAAAGATAAACAATATAACCAATGCCAGTGCAATAGGGCCCGATCAGGTCCTGGGGGGAGCGCCCGAAAGTGCCATTTGCCCGCGGGAGTTAAATGATCAGGATGTCAGCATTACATCCAAGTGCCATACTATCAAGATTAATCTAAGACAATCAACACAAAGTGCTATATTCTCTCGTTGTCTTTTGACAAACAAGTGCTATACTCTCTCTCGGCTATCTTCGGATAACCAAAGTGCAATTACTATCTCGATTGACGAAAGTTAATCAAAAGTGCCAGACTATTTCGATTGATAAGAAAATCAATCAAAGTGCAATTTACTCTCTATATGGCCAACTACTTTCTCTCTCCTTGCTATACATGTTGCTTGCTATTGCTTGATGTTGACGTTATTTATTGTGTTGCTTTATATCGTGACTCGATCTTATTCATTGTACTATACTTAATTCATCTGCTATTTGAACCATGTTACTTGTGCTCTTACTTTCTCGACTTTACATAACTCTCTCTATCTTTAGTTACTCTGCCATTTAATGCACTAATTATTTAAAGCCTGCTTGAGCCTGAGATTTAAGTCCTACTGGGCGTTATCGCTCACCCTACGTTATTTGATGTTGTGTTCTCAGGTGAGACCGAGGATGACACATACACTCACGAGGAAGGGAATGACCAAGAGTGAAGCCAGGAGTACCCTTGAGTCATTATGTTATCTTAGAGTTGTAGTTAGTTATTTCCTTCTGTTGCAATGTAATTGGGCCCTATAGAATGGCTCTGATATTAGTGGTTGTTACTAGACATTTGGAAAATTATTAATGAGAAAGATTTGCTTTAGTATTATTCAATGTGCAATGGTTTGATGTCTAGTATACGCTCTATACCTTTTCTTGCAACTGCCTTCGCGCTCCGATATTCCGCGTTGGGGCGTGACACTCCTACTCAAAGCGTCTGCTACGACGTTAGCCTTTCCCGGGTGATAGGAAAGGGTAAAGTCGTAGTCCTTCAAGTACTCGAGCCACCTACGCTGCCTGGGGTTGAGATCTCTCTGCGTGAAGACGTACTAAAAGCTGCGGTGATCTGTGAAAACCTCGAACACCTCACTGTACAAGTAGTGTCTCCACAACCTCAAGGCGAACACGACCGCTGCAAGCTCCAGGTCGTGTGTCGGGTAGTGCTGCTCATGCTTCTTCAGCTGACGAGAAACATAAGCAACTACTCGACCGTGTTGCATCAACACAGCACCCAAACCAGTACTTGACGCATATGTGAAGACAACAAAGCCGCCGCTGCTAGAAGGTACCACAAGGATCGGAGCTGAAGTCAGCCGGCTCTTCAGCTCCTGAAAACTGTGCTCGCACTCTGCTGTCCACACAAACCGAGTCTCCTGCCTGGTCAACTAGGTCAAAGGCTCTGCAACTCTGGCGAAGTCTTGTTTAAACCTCTTGTAGTAGTCTGCCAGCCCCAGGAAACTACGAACCTCTGCAACTGTAGTGGGCTGGCCCCAAGAAACCACGACCTCAACCTTGGCGGGATTAACTGCCACACCTACACCAGAAACAACGTGACCCAGATAGTGCACCTCCTTTAGCCAAAATTCACACTTGCTGAATTTGGTGTAAAGTTGGTGACTTCTCAAAGCCTGCAACACCAGCCTCAAGTGGACCTCATGCTCCTCTGCCATCGCTGAGTACACCAGGATGTCGTCGACGAACACCACCATGAACCGGTCCAGGTACTCTCAGAAAACACTATGCATCAGCTCCATGAACGCTACAAGTGCATTCGTGAGTCCAAAAGGCATCACGACAAACTCGAAGTGGTCGTAGCAGGTGCGAAAAGCTGATCTGGCGATGTCTGACTCGCGGATCCACAACTGGTAGTAACCCAACCTCAAGTCGATCTTCGAGAACACTGAAGCTGACTGCAACTGGTCAAACAAGTCATCGATCCTGGGCAAAGGGTACTTGTTCTTCACGGTCACCTGATTCAACTGCCGATAATCAATGCGCATTCTGAGGCTGCCATCCTTCTTCCTCACAAACAGAACATGCGCTCCCCACAGTGAACGGCCAAGATGAATGAAGCCCAATGCAAGCAACTCCTCTAGTTGGCGCTTCAACTCCTGCAGCTCCACCAGCGCCATCCGGTACGGTGCCTTGGAAGCTGGCATCGTCCCTAGAAGTAACTCAATGGAGAAATCTACCTCCCGCTTAGGCGGCAAGCCAGGTAGATCCTTCGAAAACACGTCGGCAAACTCACAAACCACAGGCACATCTGAAACAGAAATCTCACCAGAATCCGAGACACACACAGAGGCCAAGAAAGCAACACAACCATCTCGGATGAGGTGCCGAGCTCTACAGAAAGAGACAAAGGGTCGGCAGATAGACTGGGTACCTCGGAAGCAAAGCACAGGTGCTCCAGGTATCTCGAACCTCACGATCTTCCGCTGACAATCTACCAGTGCAAAGTGCGCCTCCAACCAGTCCATGCCAAGAATGGCATCAAAGTCGTGGAGCTGCAAGGCAAATAGTCTAGCTGGTAGCTAGTGGCCCTATACCTCGACGGTGACACCCTCCAAGTAACCAAGGGTACGCACAAAGTCACCCGTCGGCAGCTCAATTGTAAGGTCACAGGCCCGCTCCGGAGCAAACGCAGACAAGGAAGCAAAGAACTCCTCAGAAGCAAAACAGTGTATGGCACCCGAATTAATCAAAACTCTAGCAGTCCTACCAAGGATGGGAACCGTACCGACGACCAGATTAGAGGCCTCTGCCTCCTCTCTGATGATGTTCATCACCCGACCGCGTCCACGTCCTCGCTGAGACTGCTGCTGCTGGCGCTGCTGCTGCTGCTGCTGCTGGTACTGACCCTGGTACTACTGCTGGCACTGCTATTGCGGCTGCTAGTATTGACCCTGGTACTGCTGCGGGTGTTGCGCTGGCTAGGGTGGATGGTACTGAGTATGAGGTGCCTGCTGCTGCTACTCCTACTGCTGCCTCAACGGACACTTTCGCCTGAAGTGTCCCTACTGCCTATAGTGATAACAACCTGCGTCCTGCTGGATCTGCTCCGCTCCCTGCAGAACGGACTGCTCCACTGGGTATTGCTCCGGCTGACGACGCTACTGCTACTGGTGACGCCTGCCTCCACGAGTGAACAACTTCTTCAACCTCGAGGTCAGGCCAGCACCGCCTATCCCCAAAGAAGAAGAAGAAGAAACACTCCCTCGGCTGCCCGCAGGGCGCTGGTACGGAGAAGACCTCCCTGAGCCTCCACTCTACTGTGGCTGAAAACGACACTCCCGCTCCAAGGCCATAGCTCTCGCTACTGCCACTGCCAAGGTGTCACAGAGGTGACCAGCCATGGCACACCTCAAGTTCGAGCATAGCCCGCTAATGAACCACTTGGTACGAGCCTGCTCACTAGCGGCCATGTGGGGAACGTGTTGAAGAAGCTGCAGGAAACACTGGTGGTACTGCGCTACGGTCAAGTCTCCCTATACCAACTCGTGGAACTGGTCCCTCCTCTCACGACAAGCGTAGTCGGGGAGGAACTCGCCGTGAAAGGCCACTAGGAACTCCTGCCAAGTGATCTGGACCAACCTCCTACCGTGAAAACTGGTCTGCCTCACTACCCTCCACCACTCATGGGCTGACCCCTTCAGCTGATATACTGCCAATCTAACCTGATCCTACTCTGCACAGTCCATGGCCTCGAAGGTGCGCTCGAGCTCATGGACCAAACTCTCTGCCCTGTCAGGATCACGGTCACCAGAAAAAGTAGGAGGTCGAAGATGAAGAAACCTCTCCAGATGCGTTGTGCAGTCCTCAGGTGCTGCTGTTGCTACTGGAGTCTGCTGCCGTACCACTGGGGGTACCTCTGACTGGACTGGCACTGCCTGCGGGGTCGGTGGTGGCTGCTCCTCTACTGCCATCTCTGCGAACTGCTGACCTTCTGCCGGCATCTGTTGATACGGCTGGTACTGAGGGTACTGGGGGTACTGATGGCACTGCAGGTACTGCCAAGGACCCTAAAACATCGCTCTCCACCATTGCTCCATGACGGCCGGCGGGGGCTGGGGCGGAAACCACTGCTACTGTTGCGGCTGCTGCTATGGCTCTCCCTGCTGCAACGGAACGCCCTACGGCAACGGGTCCCTAGGTTGCTCGAACTGCTGGGACTGAGCGTCGATCGGCATGTGCTCGGCTGCAACCGACCCGTCCGACTTGAACTCCTAACGCTCCACCAGCTCACGAACCTGCCTACGAGTGCGTGGAGGCATGTTCTGCAAAACAGACAGAATAAGAAGTGAACAGATAAACTCCAGTAGCTTAGCAGTGTTACTTGTACTTCCTAAGGGACTTTACGTTATTACTTATTTCCATTACAAGTCTTGATAGACCCCTTGCTCTGATACCACTGTAACGACCCCGGTGCCCGGACCCCCACCAAGAATCCGAGCATCGAGATCGCCGCCCACGGGTCTGGAGACCCGGAAAGGCTAACGGATCGGTCTAACAAGATATGTAACAGAAATAAATAAAAACAAACGTACTAAAGTGCACCACAAGTGAACGAAAAGTGTCCAACACTAGATAATAGTCTAGTACAGTCCCAAAGTAAATAAAGTACGAGTGTTGAAATAAACGGGAAGGAACACGTCCCTTAGGGGCATACCCCGAGGGTGAAGTACAACTGCTGGGGGAACACTGCCACTAGAGACGCTGACTACTGCGGGCCCATCTCCTCAGTCTGCCGCGGAGGGAGCTGCTGTGAAGTCTCACCTACAAAACAGGGAGTGAGCTTCATGAAGAAGCCCAGTAGGGACTACCAATCTCCCACTGGTTCTAACAACAGAATAGAACTAAGTGCAATAATTAAATAAAGCAGTAAAGTCTATTCTAATAAACAGAGTCAAGTGCGGAAGCGTGAAAGAAACTACACGGTCGTCGGTCTAGGCTACACAGCGGAACCCGAAAACCCATGTAAACCAAGGCACCACAAGAACCCAGCTATAAACATAGATAGTAGACACTTCCTGGACAAACACACTAGCTACAGAACACTACACTAGTCAGTCGGTCAGGTGTGCCACGCGCCTTACCCTCGACCAACGGTCCATGTCTAGCACCTCCCGTCGGAGTGAAACGTGGAACAAGAGCAACCACAACTGTCGTAGTCTGGCCGGACAACGGTCCCATGCCTGACCCCTCTAAATGGTTCCGGAACCACGTAGAGTGAGGCAGTGAGAAAAGGTCTAGCTGATCTACGCCATACGAGCTACCAATCACCAGCGTCCCAGACTCAGCTAAGAGAGCTCTACAAATGACTCACGCCGATGTCCCACTGTTTTCCCCTACTGCTACCAGAGTCAATGACTCAAGCAAACCCGCCGCCCGGAGCAACACCCTCTGACATAGGTGCGCGGGGACCGGGGGTCCCAAGTAATGGTAACAACCTGTCTCGTGGACAAGCCCTCAAGTGCCTAGCACCGGGCGAAGAGTGACTAGTAGTAGCACTGCACTACAAACAGCACAGGTGCCAAGAAAAATTGAGTCGCAGCGGAAGCAGAAAACTCTAATCTACAAGTTGCCAAGTCCCCTCTCAGACTGAGAAGGCGACACACAGGTTGTCGCCACCTGAAGGCAACGCTCGGCCTATCGCAACCTGGGTCAGGAAGGCGACGCAGAACCAGTCGCAACCATGTCACAACAGGGATCCTGTCGCAACCAAAGGGATCCAGGTAACGGTCTGAGACCCCAATCCACCATAAAACAGACACTGGAAAAGAAGACGACAGCCACCCTGTCGCGACCAGAACGCGACAGGGTGGGCGTCGCTTCTTGAGCACTGAAGGCGACTTGTAGCGACCCTCAATATATCGGTACGGTTATACCAACCCACGTCGATATAGTGAACGTTGCCACAGTGGGACATTTACCCAACAATAACATTCAGCTGAGATACACGTGAATATAAGAACAAAGTAGCGGAAGTAAAAGAACCACTGTCTTCATTTCATTCATCATCCACATTCAACATACATAAATCGATAACATTTAGAGAACTAAAAGTCCACATAATTAAATTGCTGAAAATCAAATACATAGATGTCCATACTTATACATTCTTCCATGATAATGCTAGTACAATGTTCAATTTACATACTATGAAAATCACAAAATGTCACAAGTACTCCAACACTCTAATCTCCACGCTTGGAGTCGGTCTCCAACGTCTCTTCCACAAGTGTCTCGTCACCAACTACACCTGTATGCCGAAGCAAGTAGTGAGTCTAAAAGACTCCGCAAGTAATTCTACACATACCGTACATGCACATATCATAGTAGGTTCTACATACACATTCACAAGACACAACATGTAGCATGCTTGACATTAAATTGTACAACCTATCATGGTGAATCTACAATTTAAACACATGGACTATGCTTTCAGATTTTCTAAATCAAAATCATCTATCACATGCTTTCTATTCGTTCCTCACATAAACATCTACCTTCAACCAACTAAGACATGAAAGCCATTAACATGAATTCCCGAGCATGCATGAAAGGAAACATACTTGACATGGAATCTACACATTCCTACGCATATGCGTAACCATTTTACATGCTTTAAACTTGCTGGTTTTACATACTTTAGCAACCATAATCTAACACATGAGAGCTACCACAACGATTAAATCACAACATGTGAACAACCAAGTATGGAAGTTGTTTATATATGCTTGACAATTATCCCTAGCATGGATTTTAGGCATTTTGCATACATAAACATGATCATAACATAGTAAAGCTACTGTTTAAGCATGATTTCATATTGTCATAACAGGGATTACAAACTCACATCCTCACATTTTGGTTTCACATTTTTACACAATTTCAAACTCGTATATTTCACACTTTACACATGCACTTTTACACATTGTTCACATCACATCTTTCACATGAACACATACACATTTACACATTCACATTTAGTGCCGTGACACATAGTCCAAACCACCAAAGAAGGACATAACACATCACATCACATAGACGCCATCTAGGCAACACAATGGCGACTCTTGGACTGCTCAGACCGGGAGAACAAGTCTCCACCCTAACCAGTGGTACTTGCCCACCTCCAGGATTTCCCCCTAATGCCCTTAGGGTCACAACACATTGAACCTTCTCAGGGGGACTTTTCCCTGATACGGTTCCACTGCCCTCTGTGGAAGCAGTGTCACACTTGGCACAATTTACACATTACACGCTTTCCGATTTAAGCACTTAGTTTAGCACATGGCACTCACATCTCACTCATTCACTCATTCACACACATGGGGCTCTATTTTCCTGACGTGACACTACAATTACATAAATTTTACACTCAGGGAATTTCACTAATCAGGTTGCCATATACAAAATCAAATCATTTTACAACGGCATGCATTAGTTTCACATCTTTACATGGAAAATTCATATTGCATCATATACTGGTCCAAATGACCTGAAATTTTAACCACAGGCTAATTTTGGGGTTAGCGTTCTTCATGCAAAATTTCAGATTTTTCTAAGCTAAAACGAAATTACAGAAAATCTAACATTTATTCCACATGCTATCCGCAATTCGATTTAACATGGAGTTGAACACAAGCACAATTTTAACAACTCACTGTCTGAACCCTAGCATGCATAGAGCCACATGATTTATTCCCGAATTTATTGGGCAATACACAATTTACGGAAGATTTATCGTGACCTACGCATGATTTCTATTTTCCCAAAATAGAAAATTCAATGAATCATACAAGCATGGAAAATTCTAGAAATTCAGAACACAGACAGGTTGTACATACATGATCTAACAAAATTAGGGCAACATGATTTTACCACGGATTATCAGGATAATGGTGAGAACATACACATGAACATTCTTCCACATGCTTTCAAATATGTAAATAAGCTCTACCATCCACAAAATAAGTGTACATTCACATTCTCATCCATTACATTAGCTAGTATACATAGCACATAGGAGATTACATTATATCCTCATCGTGAAACATATCTAAATTAATCATATAGAAGGGCAGAATAGCTTGATTTTCTGCTCAGATGAACTTAGCGGCAAGCTATGGCCGCTAATCAATGTTAGCGGCATAATCGCTGGACGCTAAGCATGATCTTAGCGGCAATGGATATTGCCGTTAAGGTCAGGTCTGTGCAAAACACAGACCCGAGCTCCAAAGATGGGGTGAACTTGGGGGTCTAGGACACGAGGGAAAATATATAAAAATGGTAAAACCATCCTAGACACATACATGAACACTATGGGTAGGGTACTTGCCTTTTAGGTACACTCCAAAGGGATCAAAAGGCTTGGTGAAGCTCTCCTTGGGCTGTCCTAAGAAGTTCCCAACCAGCCTCCAAGATGGCCTTCCTCCGGGTTCTTGAGCAAGCTCCAGAGCAATCCGAGGTCGGGGATGCCTTCCTCGATGATCCAGCAAGCTCCTTGAAGCAGCAGGTGGCCGGATCAAGCTTCAGAACTTCAGATTTTGGGTTGCAAAGAGGAGAGTTTCTCACAATCCGAAAATAGGGTTTTCTCTCCTTCCTCTTCTTCCTCTCTTGAAAGGGCAAAGAGAAGGCTTAGGGTTGTAAAAATGGGTGTGTATATAGGAGAGGGGGTCCTCCTATCACGCAGGGGTGACAAGATGGCCTTTCAGACGGTTGGGGACAGCTCCCCAATGGTTGGGGTGGCTTGCTTCTGGAATTTCTGGCTCTACAACACATGCAAGCCAGAGAAGTTAGCGTCCACATCGCTGGACGCTGGGATTAGTGTTGGCGTCCATATGGTTGACGCCTACACAACACAAGCATCCATTGATATTGACGCCAATCTAGCCTTCGGCCAGAACTCCAAAACATGCAGAAACCATGCACATCTTATACCTATATATGTGCCATATGTATACACTATCATATACACACTACCATCATACCATTCATACATTATTTACACTAATTATACACATGCATACATAAGTATACCAACTAGTACTTACGTAGATATTTACATACGTACATACACAACACGAATTATTTACATGCAATACAATAATGCAACAAAATTCGAGGGCCTTACACCCTCTCCCCCTTAAAAGAAACTTCATCCTCGAAGTTAGAACGACGCTACTCAAACAAAAGGGGATACTTCTTCTTCATCGCATCCTCAAGCTCCCAAGTAGCCTCCTCTCGTGAGAAGTTCCGCCATAGAACTTTCACCGACGCAATACTCTTGTTCCGGAGATGCTGAACCTTCCGGTCAAGAATAGCTACTTGTTGCTCGACATACGAGAGATCTGGATGAATCTCCACTGGCTCATGACTAATCACATGAGACGGATCTCGGACATACTTCCTGAGCATCGAAACGTGGAAAACGGGATGAACACTAGCCAAAGATGGGGGTAAGGCTAGCTCATATGCCACGCTGCCCAAACGTCTAAGAATCTCATATGGGCCAATGAATCTAGGGCTCAACTTACTATGCCGGCCAAATCTGACAACACCTCGAGTAGGCGATATCTTCAAGAAGACATGATCGCCAACCTCGAACTCCAAATCCTTCCTTCTGTTGTCGGCATAGCTCTTCTGCCTATCCTGTGCCGCAACAAGCCTCTTCCTGATAAGCTGGATCTTATCCGAAGTTTCCTGAACTAACTCCGGTCCGATCAACTGCCTATCACCAGTCTCCTCCCAACATAAAGGAGATCTGCAGGGCCTACCATACAACGCCTCGAATGGAGCCATACCAATACTAGCATGAAAGCTGTTGTTGTATGCGAACTCCACAAGAGGTAAATGACGCTCCCAATCATCCTTCCACTCCAGAACACACGCCCTCAACATATCCTCGAGTGTCTGGATAGTCCTCTCGGACTGTCAATTGAAGGATCGATAGAAGGTGTGGACAAGATCTAGAAGGGGGGGGGGGTTGAGTAAATCTAGGCCAACTAATGCGGAAGCTAAACCAGTTTTGAAAAACCTTTGAATCAGAGTTAGATTAAAAGAAAATTTCACAGATCTGAGAAGATATTGAGTGAGTTAAAACAATTGGAGAGTGAAAACAGGTTGATTAGGTAGATTCAAACGATCCTATGCATTCATCTATCGAAGAGTAATTTCAAACCACAAAGAGACCAATGCACAGAGATTTTTAGGTGGTTTGGAAATCACACCATGTGACTCCTACATCCACCCCTCACACACAGTGAGGATCCACTAACAACCTGGGTTACACACCCCACACAGGAGCCTGACAACTCCACAAGTGAGTTAGACAACTCACACACTACCTAGAGCAAGACTACTCTAGACTCTGAGCAAGACTGCTCAACAACCCAACTTGAGTGCGACGACTCAAAGACCTGAGCACACAGGCTCACAACCACATGCTAGAACAAAAAACAACAAGATGCAGATCCTCTAGCAATGATCTGATCTATTAAGGCCAATTCAAGAAGATTGATGCAATAATTATGCACAACTTCTAGAATAGCCAGGAAGAGACAAGAAAGACTTTAGACTCTAGTTGACAATTCTTGTTCTTCAAGAAAAGCTCCCTTGTAGAGGCCGAAATGGAAGAATCTTGATCACTTGAAGTCCCTTGGCCGATGCTCTGCACTTTTGATCTTGGGATCTTCCTTGAGAGCTTCACAATTGCAGGCTTCTACTTGAACTGCTCCTTTGAAGTTGATGCTAGTGCTTTATGTTGATCAGACTTCGATCCTTGTGCTTGGAGAAGGGTGAATTGAGGTGTGAAGCACAAGAGAGAGCAAGAACAGGGAGGAGAGACTCTCTGGCCGCCGCTTGGAGGTTTCTGGAGGCTCTTCTGAGATTCTCTTGGGATGAGTGCCCTTAAGGAGGGTATTTATACCCTAAATATCCGAAAGATACCCTTGGGGTACGTAGGCACATGATCCAATGTTGATCTGACATCTCCCTGGGGTGCCACGTGTCCAAGAGGAATCTTAAGTCACAGAGATTCCGGAGTGTGTCGACCTGCCCTTGAGGTGTGTCGACACACTATCCCAGACTGGCCAAACAGTTCCCTGGAAGAGGTCTCTAGTGTCAACCTGAGATCAGGTGGTGTCGACCTGCTATCCCAGACAGTAAAACTGGTCTTCTGGGAAAGGCATCTAGTGTCGACCTGATCACCTCTAGTGTCGACCTGCTGTCCCAGACAGCAAAACTGGCCTTCTGGGAAAGGCATCTAGTGTCGACACTGCCTGATTTGGTGTCGACCTGAGATGGGGTGGTGTCGACCTGCTCTAGACTCGTATCGACCTGAGATGGGCTTTTCTTCACATTTCTGCCTTTGTTCTGAACCATTGTGTCGACACCAAGGTTGGTTGTATCGACACTACCTTTGCAGAAAATGTTTGTTCCTGAGAAAATAAACACATAAATCATTAGATAAATATATTATCATGAATATCAATGATAAATGTGCTTGGAAACATGCTTTTTGAATATTGTAATTTCAGGTGATGTATTTTACATGTTCCAATGGTTATGCATTAAAATCACAACTTGTCATCATCAAAATATGAGGGGAAATGATTTGTTTTTCACACTCAACTCAACAATCTCCCCTTTTTGATGATGGCAACATTAAGTTCATTTTGAATTGAAAATTTTCAATGAAATGTGATTTTAAGCATTTTCATTTTTCTTTTATTTGTACTTGTCAAGGACCTTTGAACATGTTTTAGTGACATTGAGATTTATACACATTTGAAATACACAGGTCAAGCAGCTTGACAAGCATTCATCACATTCAAATTCATTCATAAGATTTGCAATCACATTCAATCACATTCAGGCACAAATAATGGGCATAGAAATTTCTATTCATTTCATTTCATTTAAAATGTGAACATTACAATTTCAAATAGACTTCTCCCCCTTCGACATTATCAAAAGAAGTTACATTACTGAGGAGGAGGAGGAGGAATGGGTAACAGAATTTGCTCAATATCTGATAGCCTCTTTTCCATTGAAGTCATACTATATTTCATTTGAGTTTGAAGAGTGGAGAGTCTTGTGTGCAGAAGATGCTCCATTCTTTCTGAATTTTCTGTCATTGAAGCTTGAAGTGCATGGAAGTCATTTGGCCTTGGCTGTGAAGAGGAAGATGAACCAGATGACCAACCAGGCCTATTCAACACTTTGAATTCTTGCTTGAGTGCAGACATTTCTTCATCTATGTGAGCAGAGAAATTCTTCATATTCTCCAAGTCATCCACTAGATGTGCAAAAGAAAGTCTTGTGCTGGTGATCTCATGTAGTGTCTGCTTGGTGTTGAAGACATCAGCTTGGGAATTTGCCAAAATTCCCTGAAGAACTATCTCCAACTTTTTCTGGTGCTCCTTCAGCTCAACTGAAGCATCTGCCATTGTCCCAATCAACCTGTTGAACCTTTGGGCAGCATAGTCTGAGGCTGCCTTTTGCTCAATGAACTTAGCAGATACTGTGTTCTCCAATCTCTGAATCCTCAACTCAAAGGTTTCTGACATGGTCTGAATAGATGTGTTCAATGTGTCAAACTTGTCATTTAGGAAAGAGAGCAACTCTGGTGGAACAGAAGGTCCACCAAAGGATGAGGATGCATGAACTGGATGTTGTGGAGAAAAAGATGGTATTTCAGTGTCAAAGTTCATGGAGGAGGGAGGCTGAAGGTGAGGTGAAAGAGGGGCAATAAATGGGTCATTAGCTTGAGCTGCCATAGGAGGCTGATCCTCATGCACTTGAGGCTGGTCCTCTTGCATTGGAGGTTGTTCCTCTTGCACTGGAGGCTGGTCCTCTTGCATTTGAGGCTGTTCCTCTTGCACTGGAGGCTGTCCCTCTTGCATTGAGGCTGATCCTCTTGGACTACAGGGGCCTCTACTGCAGCTGGCCCTCTTCTCACTTGATCACCAACAATTCTAAATCCCATGAATTTCTGCACATGCTTAAAGCAGTAAATGTTTGACTTAGGGATTTTCTCTGATTTCTCATTCTCTAGAGGCACACCAAAGTGCTTGAATACTGCAGTCAAATGAGCTGCATATGGAAGTGATTTTTCAAGTCTGCCCTGGTGGTCTCAGAGATTATCTGGTACATGATTACATGAAGGTTTATCTTCAGATTCTTGCTCATACAGAAAAGAACAAACCTTTGGATGTCTGTCAGCCTATCTCTCCCACCACCTTGAGGTGTGATTGGTAGTGAGCATGTGATGGGTAAGCCTCAAGACAGGGGGAAAGGTGTTGGTGTTGAATTTGGTTACATGGGTTTGCTTAATGTCTGACTCATCTGCAGGCAAACCAGTCAAATGGTGTAGGCTTCATGAAGGTTGAATTCAAAGTTATGGTAGTCTTCACCTTCATCTGGGACTTTGAAAATTGAGGCAGCTGTGGCTGTTGGCATGTCAATATCAACTTCCTTGACCTTAGACTTATACCCTTCATCTGTGCACTCCAAATTCTGATAAAAATCTTGGACAAGCCTAGGGTAAATGACTCTGAATTCTGATATGAAGGACTGCCAAGATTGAAAATTGAAGAAGCCCAAGACTTCAGGAAATGCAGCTATCAATTCATTGTCATCCAAATCTACTGCCCTTGGTTTCAGTATGGTCTTCCCGGCACTGAGGGGTTTGGAAGGGGGTCTCCTAGAGGGCTGGGAGGACTCTGATGAGGAGGATGATGATGAGGATGAGGATGAGGACTTCTCAGAGATGTCAGGAGAGGAATCTAGGGTTTTTCTCCTAGGGTACATGGACCCTTGACCTGAAGAGGAAGCCCTACCTCTCTTAGCAGATACAGACCCTGGCTGCTCAGCAGGATCATGTCGACGCTTTGATCTCCTTTCAGTGGAAGGAACCTCATCGGCTGGAATTGGTCTTGCAGAGGCCCTTGATTTGGCTCCACGGCGAGGATGCTGCTTTGGTGCCATGAGAGCAGAGTGGAATCGGGTGCTGGAGAGAGAGAGGAATGAGAGAAATTGAATGGAGATGAGATGGAGGAGAGAGGAGATGGAGAGAGGTCAAAACCCTTGCGGAAACCAGAAGAATGCCCACCGTCGGGTCGACCTGGAGAAGAAGAAAGGGGGTTTTGGATAACCTATCCCAGGAACAACATGTTCTTAACCGGTGCCCACGGTTTAAATGGGTCTGGCAAGGGTCAGTGTCGACACTAGAGGAGGGTAGTGTCGACCTGACTGAAAGTGTGTCGACACTAGATGGGTTAGTGTCGACCTGGCCTGATGAAAATTTTGGATTTTGAGTAGGGAAAAATTATGTGACTTTTGGACATCTGTATAATGATAATCAATAGGTGGAATGATCATTTCAAGGATATTTAAGATACTAAAAAATTCATTTGTTAAATTTTGCAAAAATTCAACACAATTCAAGTTTTACACAATATCCAACAGGATATGAGCATTCAGTGACTTGAGTCATGAAAATGATAATTTGAGGGATATAAACATTTAACAATCAACTTCACACTACCATATTCTTCAATTCCAAAGAGATAAAAAAAATCTTTTAGACTTAAAAACAAGTGTGTTGACAGCAACATTTTTAAGGAACAACTTGATGATGGATAAGAATGATTCTCTCAAACAAATTCTCCAATGATATATATATTTGTTTTGTAACAAACTATCAAATGAGATATATCTTGTTCACTCAAGAACTAATGCTTTTTACACACTATAGTCCCTGGATACTGAAGATTATCCATTATCAAGTCTCAAAGGGGTAAATGATGACCTTTTGACATGAAAATATACGTTTGTTAGACGCCAATATTTCCAGTTACTCAGTCATCATCAAAATTGGGCATTTTATTTTGTTTTGCATTGATTTTTAATTTTTAATCCCCTTTGAACAGAGATAGCATTAGTGCCTCATGACTTACATGGCACTTCATTCATTGTGAAGGTGTGCAGTTTCTCAGCACATGTGCCATTGCTCTGTTGAATGGACATATTTTGGAGAGTTTTTGACAAAAAGATATCATCTATATCCAACATCAATTGCAAACAAAAACATGTTTAAGATCAAGACACACATTATCTTCAGTCTTAGAAAGAAATCTGAATTTCTGTAGTTTTGAAGAATATAGGTGAGAGTTGACAAATGAATGTAGTAGATCACTCAAGGGATCATTTTGAGACTCTAGACACCTGAATGAGGACATCATGCAAGGAAATTGATGTAATGCAAGAAGAAGTTTTGAATTTTGCAAGGGATATAACTTGTGAATTCTTTAGCTCCCCCTGAGATGAAGATTTCAACCATTTTTCATCAGAATAGAGATATGCAAGTTTTTGAAATCAGAAATAATTCTCTTTGAGCAACAAAAGCTCCCCCTCAACAATTGCATATTCATTTCTTGGTACTTGGCGGAGACATATACTCTCGCATAGTGAAAGTGTCCAGACAAGCAGAACTTGTCCTTCAAATCACCATTTGATATACCAAGAAGTTCAACACAATGTGAGGTGAAGTGTTCATTGACCAAAAGAATTAGAGATGAAGTGGAGAGAGACATGATGAATCAAGGAAGCAAAGGAGTATGATGATGCAATGAACTCCCCTCAGGAAATGCCTAACACTCAACCCAATCCCAATGGACATTTACAAAGACCAAGTTCTCTCCTTAAGGATGAGAATCTATTGTCAGGAAGGGGTTTTGTGAAAATGTCAGCAATTTGCTTTTCAGTTTCTATGAAATGGAGTTCAAAAGATTTCTTTGCTACCTCATCTCTCAAGAAATGATGCCTAATTTCAATATGCTTAGTTCTGGAATGCTGAATGGGATTTTTAGACAGATTTATTGCACTTGTGTTATCACAAAGGATGGGAACACAACCTAACTCTTGGTTGTAATCAAGAAGTTGATGTTTCACCCAAAGAATTTGGGTTCCACACCTACCAGCAGCAACATACTCAGCCTCTGCAGTTGACAGAGCTACTGAATGTTGCTTCTTAGAAGCCCAAGAGATTAGGCACCCACCTAGGTACAAACACAAGCCACTTGTGCTTTTTCTATCTAATTTACAACCAGCATAATCAGCATCACAATAGGCAATCAAATCTAACTTACAATTAGCAGGATACCAAATTCCTAAATCACATGTTCCAACAAGATATTTGAAAATTCTTTTAACAGCTAGCATGTGACTTTCTTTAGGATTTGATTGATATCTAGCACACAAACACACACTGAATTGAATATCAGGTCTAGAAGTTGTAAGATAAAGTAGAGAACCAATCATACCTCTGTAGGTCTTTGGGTCTACTGACTTACCATTTGAGTCTTCTTCTAGTTTAGCATTTATAGCAATTGGTGTGTTGGAGTGCTTGAGGTTCTGAAAGTCAAACCTTTTCAGAAGTTCTTTGACATACTTGGTTTGACTGATGAAGATCCCCTCATGAGTTTGGTTAACCTGCAATCCCAAGAAAAATTTTAGATCTCCCATCAAACTCATTTCAAATTCATTTTTCATTTGATTGGAAAATTCATTGCACAGGCCTTTATTGGTTGATCCAAATATTATGTCATCAACATAAATTTGGACAACAATTATTTGATTAGTGACTATTTTTGTGAACAAGGTTTGATCAACAGTTCCTCTAGAATATCCTTTTTCAAGCAAAAAAGAACTCAAACGGTCATACCAAGCTCTTGGAGCTTGTTTAAGACCATATAGAGCCTTATTAAGCTTGAAAACATGGTTAGGATGTTTTTCATTTTCAAATCCAGGAGGTTGTTCAACAAAAACATTTTCCTTGATATATCCATTTAAGAATGCACTTTTAACATCCATTTGATAAACTTTGAATTTCATGGAGGATGCAAAAGCAAGGAAAATTCTAACTGCTTCTAGTCTAGCTACAGGGGCATATGACTCTTCAAAATCAATTCCAAACTCTTGATTGTACCCCTTTGCAACTAGCCTAGCTTTATTTCTTATGACTTGACCAGATTCATTCAGTTTATTTCTGAAGACCCATCTAGTGCCAATGACTGTTTGGTCACTAGGTCTAGGTACTAATTCCCATACTTGATTTCTTTCAAATTGATGAAGTTCATCATGCATGGCATTAATCCAATCAGAACTTGATAAAGCTTCATCAATTGACTTTGGTTCAATTTGGGAAATTAAGCTAGTGGGTCTTCTTCAATAGCAAGCATGAAAGATGATCTAGTCCTAACTCTATCATTCAAATTGCCAACAATATTATCTAATGGGTGATCTCTCAAAATTCGATGTTCAGAAATTACCTGTTGAGGGGAACTTAAATCTGGAGCAATGTTACCTGATCCACTTGAAGATGGTGAATTGGTGTTCAAGATCTCACCAGTGTCTTCAAGCTCCTCAACAGTTGGTGAAGAGTCCACAATGAAGTCATCCTCTTCACTGTCTTGTTTTTCCTGCAAGATTTAGAAGAGTTAGTTGAAAAGGAATTTTCATCAAAAATAACATGAGGAGACTCTTCAACAGTTTTGTTTTTGAGAATGTACACTCTGAAAGCTCTTGACACTTCTGAATACCCAAGAAGATGGCTTCCTGACTCTTAGCATCAAACTTGTCAAGATTTTCTTTATTATTGTTGTGTACATAACATTTGCACCCAAAGATTTTGAAATAAGAAACAGTTGGCTTCTTGTTTTTCAGTAATTCATAGGGGGTTTTCTTGATTTTTGGTCTGACCAATGCTCTATTGAGAATATGATTTGCTGTGTTTACAGCTTCAGCCAGAAGGATTTGGGCAAATTACTCTCAAGGAGCATGGATCTAGCCATTTCCACAAGAGTTCTGTTCTTTCTTTCCACAACTCCATTTTGTTCTGGAGTTCTTGGTGAAGAAAACTTGTGGAAAATTTGAAGTTCAGCACATAAATCAGAAAAGGATTGGTTTTCAAATTCTCCCCCATGATCAGTCAAAATATTTTGATTTTATATGAATAATTTGTTAGGGCAGTGGTACAAATTTCCTGAATTCAAGGCATGTATCACTTTTGTGGGACAAGAAAATGACCCAAGTAAATCTAGTAAAATCATCAATGATTACAAACCCATATCTCTTGCCACTAAGACTTAGAATTCTTGTTGGGCCAAAAAGGTCCATATGAAGTAGTTCTAGTGGCCTAGATGTGAGTACCTCATTGAAATTCTTAAAAGATTTCCTGGTTTGTTTACCTTGGGCACAGATCCCACAAACTTGATTTTCAACATTTGAAAAGGATTCAGGAAGACCCTTAACCAGATTCAGCCTTAACAATTTATTCAGGTTCTGAAACTTGCATGGCCAAGTCTTTGTGCCAAGTCCATGCAATTTCATCTTTATTTGCAACAAAGCAAAGATTTTCAGAAAAGTTTTTATTAAGGTCAATCATGTAAACTTGTTCTCCTTTTACCAAAAAATTTGACTTTATCAGTTGATGAATCAATATTTTGAAAAAAATCAGATTCAAACACAACTTTGTGACCTTTGTCACATAGTTGGCTGATACTGAGCAAGTTGTAATCAAGACCATCAACTAATAAAACACTATCAACAGAGTTTGAGGAAGTTTGACCAACCTTTCCAATCCAATGATCTTTCCTTTATTTTACCTCCAAATGTCACTGAACCACCCTCCTTTTCTAGCAGGAAAGAAAATTTGGCTCTATCTCCAGTCATATGTCGTGAACACCCACTGTCAAGGAACCACACATTTGATTGGGTGCACGACCTTCCTGCAACATCAATTAGTGGAGAGAAGATTTTGGTACCCAAACAGAGTTGGGACCATCAGAAGTTTGGACAATGTTAACAAATCTTTTCTCATCCAAATTTGACTTGTTTTTTACTTTTGTTTTATTACTTTGGTGTTCTCTGTCTTTTTCACTTTCTTCTTTTCTTTTGGGATGAAAACACCAGTATTTTTGTTTTGGTAGGAGGGGTGTTTTTCATTTGAGCATGAGAATTCAGATGAGGAGGTAGAATCCAAGGATTTTGTTGGTACATCAGAAAGTTAGGATAGAAAAATTGAGGATACCAACTTGGGGAGGATGATACCAACTGGTTATGATACCATTGGCTCCAAGAATTAGTGCAATCAGCTTGATATGCTGTCTTGGAGGTCCAAGGTTCTTTATTAATGACTTCCTTTGACTTTTTCTTATTTTTTAGATTTTATTTGAATTTTTTGTTTTGTGGTTTGTCTTGGTGGATGTTGAGCAGGTCGACCTGTCCTTGACTGGTGTCGACACAACAGCCACAGAAGCCTTCTTCTTGTGGACTGGTGTCGACCTGTCAGGTGACTGTGTCGGCCTGGTTGCCTTATTTTTGTTCTGTGTTTTGGATTTTTGGTGTTTTGCTTGATTTTGTTTGATTTCACTGTTTTCAAGACTAGGACCTTTGACAAATTTAATTAAGGGTGCTTTATCCTTTTTCACCAGATTTATCTTTCTTGGTTTTTTGTTTGTTGAATCCTAGTCCATGAGAGATTGATTTCATATTTGTTCCCAAAGGCCTCCAAATTATCTTTGCCATTTGTGAATGTTTCAATGACTTTATCTTTTTGTCTTAGCTGGTTTCCAAAGTTTAATGTCTTCAATCTTTTGTTGTTTATCTTGATTTTCTTTTTCCAGCTTTTCAGATAAGTCTTTGAATTCACTGGTGGCCTTTGAGAAGCTAGCTTTAGTTCATCAATCACATTTAAAAGATTTCTTTTTCTTCATTCAATTCTATTACTTCATTTTCAAGTTCACAAATTCTTTTGTTTGAAGATTGTTATGATAAATTTTTCAATTTCTTTTTGAGATGCTTATTTTCTTTCTCATTTCAGTATATTTTTAACTAATTCAGCATAAGCATCCTGCCAATCTCAACAAAAAACTTCAAAGAGGTGCTTACCTTTCCATCCGAACTGTTTGCCATGAAGCATATCTCCTCACTTCCAGAGCTTGAGGATTTTTCTTCTTCTTTTCTTCACTTGAGTCTTCATCAGACAAGTGGCTACCATGGCCTTCGGCTTCTTGAATTGTGAATTTTTGTGCTTCTCCTTCTTGTTCTCAGACATTCTCCCTTCATATGTCCTGGTTGTTGCACCTGTAACAAATGACATGATCAGATTTCTGATCCTATTGAGTTAACATTAGAAGAGGAAATTTCTTTTACCTGATGGGAATTTCTTTTTCCCTGAGATTTCCTTTTCTGTATTTTAGGAATTTCCGAATTGCCTGGTCATGAGGGCAAGCTCATCCTCATGGACTCAGACTCATCAGAACTTGTTTTCTCTTGATTTTTGTCTTTGTTACTAGATGAGGCCTTTAATGCTACTGGCTTGGTTTTGATTATGTGTTCCTCATTTCTCTTTAGATTAATTTCGTATGTCATTAAGGATCCTATCAACTCATCCAAAGAATTTTGGACAAGTCTTTAGAATCTTCAATGACAGTGGCCTTAGTGTGCCATATTGAAGAGAGAGAACGCAATTTTTCTTACCAAGTCAGCTCAGTATAGTCCTTACCTAAGGCCTCAGTCCATTGACTATGATCATAAACTGGCAAACATTTCAGAGATTGTCTCATTAGATTTCATCATGAACAACTATATTCAGAGAAAGTATGTTAGCCTTGGTTTCTTTAACTTGAGATGTCCCCTCATAGAGTACCTCAAGTTTATCCCACATCTCTTTGGAGATTTGCACAAGAGATTCTTGAGTACTCTTTGGGTGAACAGCACATGAATCATGTTCATGGCACTAAATTCAATGTTGCTCTTCTTATCTGTTCCCTAGTCCAGTTTCTTTTCTCCCTGGTTTCATAGGGACCTACTTCCACTACTTTCCAGATTTCATAATTTTGGGCTCTTAGAAATACTTGCATTCTATTTTTCCAATATGAATAGTCCGTTCCATTAAAGAATGGTGGCCTATTTATGGAATGGCCTCAGCTATGAATCCTCTGAATCCATTTAATTAAACAAAGGTGCAAGGAAGGAAACACTCAGCAAAACAACAATCAAGCAAACAAGCAACACAGAACACTCAGAAACTGCTCAAATCAGATCAGATCAAGTGTAAACCCCTCTGATACCAATTGAAGGATCGATAGAAGGTGTGGACAAGATCTAGAAGGGGGGGGGTGAATAGATCTAGGCCAACTAATGCGGAAGCTAAACCAGTTTTGAAAAACCTTTGAATCAGAGTTAGATTAAAAGCAATTTCACAGATCTGAGAAGATATTGAGTGAGTTAAAACAATTGGAGAGTGAAAACAGTTGATTAGGTAGATTCAAACGATCCTATGCATTCATCTATCGAAGAGTAATTCAAACCACAAAGAGACCAATGCACAGAGATTTTTAGGTGGTTCGGAAATCACACCATGTGACTCCTACATCCACCCTCACACACAGTGAGGATCACTAACAACCTGGTTACACACCCCACCAGGAGCCTGACAACTCCACAAGTGAGTTAGACAACTCACACACTACCTAGAGCAAGACTACTCTAGACTCTGAGCAAGACTGCTCACAACCCAACTTGAGTGCGACGACTCAAAGACCTGAGCACACAGGCTCACAACCACATGCTAGAACAAAAACAACAGATGCAGATCCTCTAGCAATGATCTGATCTATTAAGGCCAATTCAAGAAGATTGATGCAACATTATGCACAACTTCTAGAATAGCCAGAAGAGACAAGAAAGACTAGACTCTAGTTGACAATTCTGTTCTTCAAGAAAAACTCCCTTGTAGAGGCCGAAATGGAAGAATCTTGATCCTTGAAGTCCCTTGGCCGATGCTTGCACTTTTGATCTTGGGATCTTCCTTGAGAGCTTCACAATTGCAGGCTTCTACTTGAACTGCTCCTTTGAAGTTGATGCTAGTGCTTCATGTTGATCAGACTTCGATCCTTGTGCTGGAGAGGGTGAATTAGGTGTGAAGCACAAGAGAGAGCAAGAACAGGGAGAGAGACTCTCTGGCCGCCGCTTGGAGGTTTCTGGAGGCTCTTCTGAGATTCTCTTGGGATGAGTGCCCTTAAGGAGGGTATTTATACCCTAAATATCCGAAAGATACCCTTGGGGTACGTGGGCACATGATCCAATGTTATCTGACATCTCCCGGGGTGCCACGTCCAGAGGAATCTTAAGTCACAGAGATTCCGGAGTGTGTCGACCTGCCCTTGAGGTGTGTCGACACACTGCCCAGACTGGCAAACAGTTCCCTGGAAGAGGTCTCTAGTGTCGACCGAGATCAGGGGTGTCGACCTGCTGTCCCAGACAGCAAAACTGGTCTTCTGGGAAAGGCATCTAGTGTCGACCTGATCACCTCTAGTGTCGACCTGCTGTCCCAGACAGCAAAACTGGCCTTCTGGGAAAGGCATCTAGTGTCGACACTGCCTGATTGGTGTCGACCTGAGATGGGGTGGTGTCGACCTGCTCTGGACTCGTGTCGACCTGAGATGGACTTTTCTTCACATTTCTGCCTTTGTTCTGAACCATTGTGTCGACACCAAGGTTGGTTGTGTCGACACTACCTTTGCAGAAAATGTTTGTTCCTGAGAAAATAAACACATAAATCATTAGATAAATATATTATCATGAATATCAATGATAAATGTGCTTGGAAACATGCTTTTTGAATATTGTAATTTCAGGTGATGTATTTTACATGTTCCAATGGTTATGCATTAAAATCACAACTTGTCATCATCAAAATATGAGGGGAAATGATTTGTTTTTCACACTCAACCAACACTGGGATCTCGATCCGAAATCCACTCGACATTTCGGCGACAACATGCATTAATGATACATACATACAATCTAGCTAAACTCTCTACGACTGCTTCTTCTCATAGGCAAGAAATGAGCAGTCTTCGAGATCTATCACAACTACGCAAGTGAATCTTGCCCTTCTAGATCGAGGCAAACCAGACAAAATCATAGGACAGCCTCCCACTCCAACTGGATATCCATCTCTGCATAAGGCCAATGTCGCTGCCGCTCGCTTTCACTTCGACATCTACATCTAGACACCTAATCCGCACACCTTCTTCATGCTGGACCACCAAATATCTCTTCAGATCATGGTACATCTTAGTGTACCCGGTGATTAGAGAATCGCGATCTATAGCCTCTGCTAAGACATCTCACGACATCTACGATGGCAGGAACGCACACTCGATGCTGAAACTGATCACACCATCCTCATCATGAGCAATGCCGCCTTGTACTAACTCTAAGAGTCTAGGGTCGGCTTCCTGTTGCTCGATCACCTCATCCAACACAGAGGATCTAAGGTGCTGAGCTACAAAAGCCTGACACAGCGATGGCTCTAACTCGGTCATAGAGCACGCTGCATCCTCCAACATCTTCCAATCCGCTGGAGCGAAGACCTCTTTCTACTAAGAGCATCTGCTACGACGTTCGCCTTTCCAGGATGGTACTGAAGGTCGAAGTCATAGTCCTTCAAGAACTCAATCCATCTTCTCTGCCTCAGGTTAATTCCTTTTGGGAGAAAAGATACTTTAAGCTCTTGTGGTCAGTAAACACCTCGAATCTGACACCAAAAGATAGTGCCTCCAATCATTAGTGCATGAACACTGATGCGAGCTCCAAGTCATGAGTCGGATAGTTCTTCTCATGCTCTTTAACTGACGAGAGCATAAGCCCTACCTTTCCTGCTGCATTAGCACACAGCCTAACCCAATCCGAGACGCATCCGTGTAGATAGCAAAACCTCTACACCGCTCGTAAGACTAACACCGGGATGTCGTGAGCTTAGTCTTCAATAATTGAAAACTACTCTCACACTCTTGGACCAAAAGAACTTCGCTCCTTTGGTAAGCTGAGTCAAAGGGGTGGCGATGGATGAAAATCCTCAATAAATCGCCGATAGTAACCAGCTAA
Organism: Colocasia esculenta; assembly: GCA_014218235.1. Lineage (NCBI taxonomy): Eukaryota > Viridiplantae > Streptophyta > Magnoliopsida > Alismatales > Araceae > Colocasia > Colocasia esculenta. The sequence goes on from CM024759.1 coordinate 25,831,554, forward strand.
ACAATAAAACTACGAATCTCCGAAGGGGTCTGGGAATCTCCCAATCTATAACTGCCTGGACCTTTGCTGGATCAACTGCAACAACGTACCGGAGATAACATGCCGAGGAAATGAACCTCGCGCAACCAAAAATCACACTTGCTGAACTTAGCATACAGCTTGTGCTCACGAAGAACCTCTAACACTACCCTCAAATGCTGACGATGCGTGGCCTCATTCGGAGAGTAGACACACATCATCAATAAACACTACGACAAAGCTATCTAGATAAGGCCTAAACACCCTGTTCATGAGATCCATGAACGCTGCAGGGGCATTGGTCAATCCGAAAGGACGGACCAAAAACTCATAATGTCCATAACGGGTTCTAAACGCCGTCTTGGACACATCCTCACTCCGAATCCTCAATGATGATAACCAGATCGTAAATCAATCTAGAAAAGAATGATGCCTCTCGCAACTGGTCAAACAACATCAATACGAGGTAAGGGATACTTGTTCTTCACAGTCACTTGGTTCAACTTCCTATAGTCATGCTAACCTAAGTGACCCGTCTTTCTTCTTGACGAACAATACAGGTGCGCCCCAAGGGGAAATACTAGGGCGAATAAATCCTTATCAAGCAACTCTTGCAATTGCCTCCTCAACTCGGCTAACTCCGCAGGTGCCATCCGATATGGAGCCTTCGAGATAGGGGAGGTGTCCGGAAGCAACTCTATGGTAAACTCTATCTCTCTATCCGGTGGCAATCCAGACAAGTCATCAGGAAAGACATCTGGAAAATCCTGCACTACCTCAATCTCTGCAAGAGTAGGTGACTCATCAGCCTCTGGCACTAACACCATGCTGGCAAGAAAAGCGTCACAACCTTGTCACCATACGCATCGCCTTCATGGCAGAGATGACCATCTTTCCCGCCAAATTCCTTGGCAAGGGGTGAGAGAACTCATCCTCACCAGGAATGCGGAAAACAATCCTCTTCCGACAACAATCTACTAACGCATAGTGCTCCTCTAGCCAATCCAGACCAAGAATAGCATCATAGTCCTTCATCTTTAGCAAGAAGAAACACCCATCTAGGATTCTATCCTCAATGCACACAGGTAACGACGGAACGCAATTCCTAGTCGATACCGTACCCGCAGGGGTGTGCACAGACAAAGGGACCTCTAAATCCTCAGACTCTATGCCTGACTCTAGGGCTAACTGCCTAGCGAACCGCTCGGAAATGAACGAGTGAGTATCACCCGTATCAAACAAAACCCGAGCGTGCACACCTAAAAGTAAAACCATACCTTCGGTGACATGCTCCGCCTGCTCGGCGTCCTCACGAGCTAAAGCAAACACTCGAGCTGGGGCTTGAGGCCTTCCTGGTCTTCCTGTAGCTGACGCGGCTGCCGCTACCGCTGGGGCTGGCGCTCCACGCTGAGCTCCCTGCTGAAGTCTTGGGCAATCTCTGATCTTGTGGTCGCTGCTCCCACACTTCAAGCACTTTCCCGTAATCATCCAACATTCGGTACCACCATGTGTCTTCTCACAGTGGGGACACTCTTTCTTCACACCAGGGGAACTTACAGAAGGTACCTGAGAATTGCCGACTGCCACTGGTCGCTGTTGTGTCAGGTACACCGCTTTCTTCTTGTCCTACCACTGGAACGTGGCTGCAGGTCTCTTCTGTGAAGCTTTCTTTTCTTCCAGGTATTGCTCCATCTCTCCCTCCTGCCTACAAGCAGCACTGAGGGCCTCGTCCAACGTGCGGTGGTCAAATGCCACGAGTCTCGTCCGCAGTGATGGCTTGAGTCCCATCACGAACTTCTTTGTCTTTCTGCGCTCGTCTGTCACGATATGAGGTGCATATTTAGAGAGTTCAGAAAATCTTGCCTCATATTCCAGCACGGTCATGGAGCCTTGAGTCAAAGGTAGGAATTCTTGCTCCATCCGATCTTGCACGTGCTCAGGGACGAACTTGGCCCGAAAGAGCCTCACGAACTCGTCCCACGCAACATCAACAACTCTGTCCTCAAACCGGGTACGCAGCAATGAAGCCCACCAAACATCAGCTATTTCCTGCAGTACACCGTTCATAAGCACCATCTAACAAATCTAGCTTAACAGAACATACAAGCATATAAACTAAAGCATACCTGTAGCATGTAGGTGGCTAATGTAACATTATCCTCATCTGCACACCTGATGGCTCGGAAGATCTTTTCTATCTCCCTCATCTAGCTTTCTGCCAACAACGGATCGCTCTCCCCCTTAAAAGAGGGTGGCAGCATCCTCTTGAATCTCTCCATGGTAGAAGGTCCACCATGGTCCTGAGCTGGTACTTGAGCCTGCTACAGTGTACAGCAAACATACACAATCCACACAATATCACATAATTAAATAAAGAAGACTATTAATCATTTTATTAGTCTAACCTGAGCCTCCAACTATGCCTGGAGTGCTGCCTGGGTATGAGCCTGCGTCTGCATGGCTTGCACTAGACCTTGCATGAATACTCCATAATCCACAGGCGGCGGTGGGGGAAGTACAGGACCTTGCGGTGCCGGGGCCTGCTGCTCCGCCCGCTCGTCACGTCTCGGCTCGTCCTCACGGGCCGGCGCTCCGCCACGCCTACCTCTTGAAGCCATGGCTGTAATAAATTTCAGCCACAATTAGAACTAGGTTACTAAGTTTTCTAACCATTTCTTTATCTACTTTTCATTTGTTATTAGTGATTTCTACACATGTGGACATTCCTATGTAGACTTAGCATGTAATGAAGATGATGACTTATGTATATTCATGTGTAATCACAACCGGTCGCTCTGATACCAATCTCTGTAGCGACCCTCATTATATCGGTACGGTTATACCAACCCACGTTGATATAGTGAACGTTGCCACAGTGGGACATTTACCCAACAATAACATTCAGTGAGATACATGTGAATATAAGAACAGAGTAGCGGAAGTAAAAGAACCACTGTCTTCATTTCATTCATCATCCACATTCAACATACATAAATCGATAACATTTAGAGAACTAAAAGTCCACATAATTAAATTGCTGAAAATCAAATACATAGATGTCCATACTTATACATTCTTCCATGATAATGCTAGTACAATGTTCAATTTACATACTATGAAAATCACAAAATGTCACAAGTACTCCAACACTCTAATCTCCACGCTTGGAGTCGGTCTCCAACGTCTCTTCCACAAGTGTCTCGTCACCAACTACACCTGTACGCCGAAGCAAGTAGTGAGTCTAAAAGACTCCGCAAGTAATTCTACACATACCGTACATGCACATATCATAGTAGGTTCTACATACACATTCACAAGACACAACATGTAGCATGCTTGACATTAAATTTTACAACCTATCATGGTGAATCTACAATTTAAACACATGGACTATGCTTTCAGATTTTCTAAATCAAAATCATCTATCACATGCTTTCTATTCGTTCCTCACATAAACATCTACCTTCAACCAACTAAGACATGAAAGCCATTAACCTGAATTCCCGAGCATACATGAAAGGAAACATACTTGACATGGAATCTACACATTCCTACGCATATGCGTAACCATTTTACATGCTTTAAGCTTGCTGGTTTTACATACTTTAGCAACCATAATCTAACACATGAGAGCTACCACAACGATTAAATCACAACATGTGAACAACCAAGTATGGAAGTTGTTTATATATGCTTGACAATTATCCCTAGTATGGATTTTAGGCATTTTGCATACATAAACATGATCATAACATAGTAAAGCTACTGTTTAAGCATGATTTTAGATTGTCATAACAGGGATTACAAACTCACATCCTCACATTTTGGTTTCACATTTTTACACAATTTCAAACTCACATATTTCACACTTTACACATGCACTTTTACACATTGTTCACATTCACATCTTTCACATGAACACATACACATTTACACATTCACATTTAGTGCCGTGACACATAGTCCAAACCACCAAAGAAGGACACAACACATCACATCACATAGACGCCATCTAGGCAACACAATGGCGACTCTTGGACTGCGCAGACCGGGAGAACAAGTCTCCACCCTAACCAGTGGTACTTGTCCACCTCCAGGATTTCCCCCTAATGACCTTAGGGTCACAACACATTGAACCTTCTCAGGGGGACTTTTCCCTGATACGGTTCCACTGCCCTCTGTGGAAGCAGTGTCACACTTGGCACAATTTACACATTACACGCTTTCCGATTTAAGCACTTAGTTTAGCACATGGCACTCACATCTCACTCATTCACACACATGGGGCTCTGTTTTCCTGACGTGACACTACAATTACAGAAATGTTACACTCAGGGAATTTCACTATTCAGGTTGCTATATACAAAATCAAATCATTTTACAACGGCATACATTAGTTTCACATCTTTACATGGAAAATTCATATTGCATCATATACTGGTCCAAATGACCTGAAATTTTAACCACAGGCTAATTTCGGGTTTAGGGTTCTTCATGCAAAATTTCAGATTTTTCTAAGCTAAAAGAAATTACAGAAAATCTAACATTTATTCCACATGCTATCCGCAATTCGATTTAACATGGAGTTGAACACAAGCACAATTTTAACAACTCACTGTCTGAACCCTAGCATGCATAGAGCCACATGATTTATTCCCAAATTTATTAGGCAATACACAATTTACGGAAGATTTATCGTGACCTACGCATGATTTCTATTTTCCCAAAACAGAAAATTCAATGAATCATACAAGCATGGAAAATTCCAGAAATTCAGAACACAGACAGGTTGTACATACATGATCTAACAAAATTAGGGCAACATGATTTTACCACAGATTATCAGGATAATGGTGAGAACATACACATGAACATTCTTCCACATGCTTTCAAATATGTAAATAAGCTCTACCATCCACAAAATAAGTGTACATTCACATTCTCATCCATTACATTAGCTAGTATACATAGCACATAAGAGATTACATTATATCCTCATCGTGAAACATATCGAAATTAATCATATAGAAGGGAAGAACAGCTTGCTGTTCTGCTCAGATAAACTTAGCGGCAAGCTATGGCCGCTAATCAATGTTAGCGGCATAATTGGTAGACGCTAAGCATGATCTTAGAGGCAATGGATATTGCCGTTAAGGTCAGGTCTGTGCAAAACACAGACCCGAGCTCCAAAGATGGGGTGAACTTGGGGGTCTAGGACACGAGGGAAAATATATAAAAATGGTAAAACCATCCTAGACACATACATGAACACTATGGGTAGGGTACTTGCCTTTTAGGTACACTCCAAAGGGATCAAAAGGCTTGGTGAAGCTCTCCTTGGGCTGTCCCAAGAAGTTCCCAACCAGCCTCCAAGATGGCCTTCCTCCGGGTTCTTGAGCAAGCTCCAGAGCAATCTGAGGTCGGGGATGCCTTCCTCGATGATCCAGCAAGCTCCTTGAAGTAGCAGGTGGCCGGATCAAGCTTCAGAACTTCAGATTTTGGGTTGCAAAGAGGAGGGTTTCTCACAATCCGAAAATAGGGTTTTCTCTCCTTTCTCTTCTTCCTCTCTTGAAAGGGCAAACAGAAGGCTTAGGGTTGTAAAAATGGGTGTGTATAAAGGAGAGGGGGTCCTCCTATCACGCAGGGGTGACAAGATGGCCTTTCAGACCGTTGGGGACAGCTCCCCAATGGTTGGGGTGGCTTGCTTCCGAAATTTTCGGCTCTGCAACGCATGCAGGCCAGAGAAGTTAGCGTCCACATCGCTGGACGCTGGGATTAGTGTTGGCGTCCATATGGTTGACGCCTACACAACACAAGCATCCATTGATATTGACGCCAATCTGGCCTTCGGCCAGAACTCCAAAACATGCAGAAACCATGCACATCTTATACCTATATATGTGCCATATGTATACACTATCATATACACACTACCATCATACCATTCATATATTATTTACACTAATTATACACATGCATACATAAGTATACCAACTAGTACTTATGTAGATATTCATATACGTACATACACAACACGAATTATTTACATGCAATACAATAATGCAACAAAATTCGAGGGCCTTACACGACTTGTCGGGGTGTCGCGACCACAGGGTTTGCACGCCTGAGAACATCTTCTTCAGGCCAAACGCCACCCATACAACCATACCATGGGGAGGGGAACATGCAGGACGTAATAACCAGACTGTACAAGGCCAAACCATCCACAAGAAACCCCATGCATGCATGGAAAACCAAACTATGCTCCATAAACTCATATGCACACATGATATCCTCAACATGCACAACCCAAGCCAAGCATGAAACCTCACTCACAAGTATAAGCAATTAAACCACATGAAACATGGATCACATTGCACACCTAGCATGGATCCTAATTGGCCTGGAGATGGGGTTTGAAGTCCTAGCATGCTAGAACTAGGTGGAGGTTTGAGAAATCCCTACCTCCAAATGAAGATCCACCCAATTAGGGCCTTCTCGTAGGATAGCACCACTCCACCTCCGAGCTCCAATGCTCCAAAAGCTGCCGTCCACGAATTGAGCACGCCCTTCATAAGCCGAAGGAGAGGATCCACCCCATGGAGGAAGGACAACCCACAAAGAAATGAGGAGGAGAGTGAGAGGGAGAACACATGTAGAACACAAAGTCAACACAATGCAAAGCAAAAACTCACCTTTACAAACCACCTCACACACCCCAAGCCTTCCTCAAGCTCCCTACGGAGTAGCCAAGCCTCAAAGTCATCGGAGAAGAAGGTAACACAGAGAAGAGGGCGAAATGGAGGCTGTGCTCTCGGACTTAGGCACTTAAACACAGACGATGAGAATTCAACACGTTGACTGTCGTGTTCCATGAAGTGAACGCGACACCAACATCATCGCTATCTCCTGGTCAAGGTCAAGCTGACCAGCGGAGACGCCACGTGTCGACCTCGCAGGTCCAACACCAGATCGCACCGTCTGACCCGTCGCCTTCCCACTGTCAAAGGTTGACACCTGTCACCACAAACCTGATAGCAAGACGACAAACGCGCATGTTGTGGTCAGAGGGTGAACGCGACAGCATGCCCATCGCATTCCAAATCGGAACACGATTACCAAACTATCTCTTTCAGAAGGCGATAGTCCAAGTGTCACTACCTCCAACAGAAGGTGTCAGACCATGGCAAAGAGGGATGTTACACTTATTCTTCAATTGAGAGCAACCACTGATCTGGTGGCTCATACTTCCGCATCGCAGACAAGCCCCCATCTTTCTCCAACACTCCTCAGCCTTATGTCCCGTTCAACTACAGTGCCAACAATTCTCCTTGAATGGTAGGATTGCGTCATGTGGTTGGTCTCCTCTCTTAGGTTTCTTATTCTTTAAGTGACCCTTGTCTTTATTTAATCTCTTATTAGGGCTTTTGGGTTGATAACCCTTGGAGTCAATGTTCTGCCCTTTCATTGGGGTGGACTTCCCATTATCTCCTTTGGTCATCTCTATGGCATCTTCTACTAAATGAGCTCATTTCCGCATCTCGTTGTAAAATTAAATGTCCTTTGATGCCAGTAGGAGAATAAATGCTGGATTTAATCCATTTAGGAATCTTTTTGCCTTCATCTTCTCTGTCCCAACTAGGTGTGGTGCATAGCGGGACAACCTAGCAAATTGGGCTTCATACTCCGCCACTGATGATCCTTCATGTTTAAGAGCAGCGAATTCAACAGCTTTCTTCTCACGAACCCTTTCAGAGAAATATTTATTATTGAAGTGTTCTATGAATTCAGCCCAAGTAGTAGGAGTATCAGGCAATGTAGCTTTGGTGGCCTCCCACCAGACCCTTGCATTGCGTTCTAGTTGAAAAGTGGCCAATAAGACCCTCTCTTGGTCCGTGCACTACATTACATTGAACATCCGTTCCATCTCTTGCATCCAGTTTTCAGTCTCCTCGGGGTCAGGAGATCCATCAAACTTAGGGGGATCCATTCCTCGAAAATTCCTATGTAACTCTCCAGCCCTGACACGAGCTCCACCCTGTACGACTTGTTGCAAGGCCTACGCCAACTCCTATACTGTGTTATGCATATCGCGCCATTGGCCACACCTGGCTGCCATCTCCAAGAATGTTTAAGATCATGAGAGAAGATTAATAGTTAGTCATAGTCTAAGTTATTCTTTGTGAATATGCATTTATTAACTTTTGAACTATTCTAACCACGGGCTCTACCCATCTCACTAGGTACTAACAAGAGACCTAGCTTAGTGCTAGACATAAATAGCGTAGGAACCTAGATCCTCACAACATGATCCTTTAACATAGTTTCATAACTTAGCCTCTAATGTATCCTAGGACTTTAGAAAGCCTAGGCTTTGATACCACTCTATCATGCCCCCAATTTTATTTTAGCAGCGGAATAAATTGGGAGATGTGACGAACAAGCAAGCATTCAGAAGCTATAGACCCATAGCTTTTACAAATAGGGCCCACAATGCAATAATCAAATTTTCTTCCTTTATTTATCAAAATGAATATTACAACCTCCAATGTCAAATGAAACACTCCTTGATCACCAATCTATCTATCTCTCAAAGAAAGGGGAAAATTACATTAATGACCAATCTAAATAAAAAATAGGAATGGACTCTCTAAGTGTACTCCACGCTCGGTGCACAAGTCCCATCATTTAGCTTTACCTTCACTACCTGAAATGTTAAAGAGAGCAAGTATGAGCGCACTCGCCCAGTAGGATTTACATCTTCCAACAATGATGTAAGTATTTACATTTTAAAAGGTAGAAGGTATGAACATGATATGTACAATGCAATTAAAATGTCGGTAGTAACACGTGTACAGTATATCATGCAAGATAGTAAGATCAAGATATTGTAATGATCAATCTAGTAATAAGGTTGTATTCAAGAGTTTAGGATATTGTGAACAATGATCTAGCAAGATGGTAACTTCATGAACAAGAGCAAGATAGCATGTAACAAGATGACCATTTCACTATCAAGCATTTTGAGTAACCCACTTGGAGCACTCCATAAGAATATCACGCAGGATCTACTGGTGCCTCATGCAAGTACGTCCTTCAGCCACTCGGGTTAAGGACCAGCACACAGTAGCAGGTAACAAGCAAGTAAGTTTATCATGTGTAACAAGTACATGCCATGCCAAGCACCAATCATGATTCCACACCACGCCAGGCACATGACTTTGTTAGGGGATCAACCTAACAATCAACTCCTGAGGTAACGAACATCTTTGAGAAAACTGGGTAATCAACAACTTGGGGTAAACAAGACTTTGTCGGGGGCGAATCCGACAATCACACCCATAGGTAACAGGACTTTGCCAGAATCACCAGGACCAGATACGGGCCCTCAGTCAAGTTCGTATTGCGCAACACTGGCATGTGTCCCAATGAGCCTGTCAACTCATGGGTGACAAGAACGAGTTTTGAGTCCATGACCCCAATATCATTAATGTACTTCAAGAATGTATCACAAGAAGGCAATGTGTGCCAATAAGGATAGATTGGTCAAGAAAGTTCAGGACTATCATATCAATAGTAATGATTATCGAGAGTGTCATCTCAATAATGATATAGAGTTCAAGGGTATGTTAGGATATCAAGTCAAGAGTTCAATCTGGAAGCATAACAACACATTTACATAGATTCTATCTTTAATAACTTGGTTCATGTGTTATACTCGATCGATCACTCCGAGAAAGTCAAGATGAGAATAGAAAGATCTCATCAAGAATGCCAAAAGAGAAGAGATACGTGCACACTAACTTCCAGGTACTTCATTGGTACAACCTGCTCGTCGGCCATATGGGAATCCATGGTCAGAGGAGACTTACGGAGGCCTTGGTCAAGTGGTCACTAGTCCGACAGAAGGAATATCCGATGGAGAGGTCACCACAAGCCAAGAAGGGGCTTTCCTATCGTGCTAGAGTGTATGCGCATGCCGCGCGTGAGAATCGCTCAAGTGCATGTGTGAATCCGATTATGGAAACTCCAGTTATAGAAACTTAATTTATGGAAACTCCATGCTTGGAAAGTATCATGAGTGCTAAGTCAGGAAACACTAATCATGCATGACCAAGTTTAGCAAGTATCATTGTAAGTTTAGCAAGTTCGGTAACAAGGCAAGAACGTGAATAATCGGCAGGTAAAGAGCATGATCATGAACTTAAGATCAATTAAAAATCATGTGAACATGTTTAAAATTTCATATGGGTTTTTAAATGTATGATAATACTTTCTATAACCTTCCTAGAATAAATCAAACTCACACATGCAAGGAACGACACAAAACGACGAAAACCGAGATGTATGCCCCTTAGAAGACAAATGCAGTCCCATCCCTTCACTTCATTAGGTCATAACTCATGATTTTTTTTATTTAAATATCAAACATGAATATTCCATATTGAAGCCCTTTGAATGAGGAATCCAGCAAAGAAAACGGCTCATCAATCTGAGGTCTATAGAAAAGGTTATGGCCGATTAAGTGGACATAGGTAGAAGGCGACACATTGCCTATCGCCTTCAGAACATGAAGGCGACCATCATCTTGTCGCCTTCTGAAGAAGACCCTGAAACTATCTGATTTTTGGTATGGGTTGCGACCATGATGTTGTCACATTCTGGTAGCGACGTGTCGACCTGTCACCACCTGAATATGACGTTTGGGTTACTTTTTCTACCTATTTCCAACTCCGACTTAGATTAGGTTTGACACCTATGGGTTGAAAAATCAAAACAAATGCTAGGGTGATCCAAATCGGGTGAAACCACCTTTGTTAGTTTGATTACTTCTCAAATTTGTACAGTAGAAAATAATCAAGAAACAAAGGTTGTTTGACTGGGTAATAAAATGTATTGTGGCTGACTATGTGATTCTGACATAGTGTTCATGTTTGGGCTCATACTCTCAGTACAGTCAACGCAAATTGGAGAAATCAATGCTAAATAAAACTAGACTCATAGAGTAACAAGTTTTATGTTGAAACGTGGTCCAAAAATGACTCCATAAAGAGGAATGGAACTCGTAAGACAAGTCAAGGTTAAATCGCGATAATATAGAGTCAAGGTCATGCAAGATTTAATTCGTGAAACTCTCAAGATAAAAATTGGGGAAAACAGTAAGAACATGATCTATACATATGGATTCAAGCATGGACAAGTTTAGTTAGAGTTTGGCATGGAGATGACCTACCTTTTAGGTGAATGAAAGTCGTGCTCCCCGAAAACCCTAGTTTTGGCAGTAGTGCAAAGATTTTCTTAATACGTCCAGCACACTGCGTTCAAATTGGGCAAAATGGTTTCATCTAAAATTAGACTTGAAGGGCTTTCTATGGGTATATTATTTTCTTGATTTGATTGATATTTCACTAACCTTGGGTGATGATCAATCTGACTCTTGTGTGCAGGTCGCTGTAGATTCGAGTTGGTAAGAGCATGAGGTTCTCCTTGCTCTAGCCTTCTCCTCGAGATCTCCAGCCACCATAGCCTCCAAGCACGCCTCCAATAACCCTAGGGGTCGTCCCATGGGAGAGAGAGGCTTTATTTATAGAGAGAGAGGTCTTTAGTTGCCTAATTAGATTACGAATTTAGGTGTATCCTTCCTCAAATTGGAGATTTCTTTCCCCAACTCATGATGGAATTGATATAGAAACTTATTTTAGGTTGTAACCACTAATTGGGCTCAATTTGAAGTCCAATAAGTATGTATTGGATGTGTATTTAACCTTTTAATCTTGATTAGTTAAGATTTTCAAATTTCGGGGTTATTTTTCTACTTGAATTTATTTGTGGTCCAAAATATATATTATAGCCTGATTCTTTCATTGGGTTGTCAATACCTAATGTTTGAAGTCCATCCATAATATTTATTTTAATTTATGACCCCTTTATGTATATGTGATAATGGTTTTTCAACTTATTCCTTAATTAAGATAATAAGTCACAATAATTATTTAGTTCAATCCAAAAGATTTTTATTGGCCCAAATTTCTTTATGGGTCACTAGAGAATAATATTTAAATTTCAACTATGATTTTTACAAAAATTTTAGATGTCTTTTTACATCTGGGATAATGGTGCGTACATATTTAACTAGTTTTAAATTATTAAGTGGTCATATTTTCTATTTATCTCAAATTTTCAATTACTGAAATTCTCGGGGTGCTACAGGCGCGCCCTTGGTTTTAAACCGACGGCCCCCAGAACGCGACGGGCCGACCCGGTGCGACAACCAATGTGTCACGACGCCCCTAGGCGTCACGACCTTGTCGCGACGGCTGCCCCCGGTACGACCCCAAAAAGGCGGTCAAACCTCGAAGACCGGAAAAGCAATCGTGACGGCTGACCAGGTCGTGTCAACGCTGCACCCGCCTGACACCCGAAAAAGCCATTATGACAGAAAGGACAACAATCATGTCTATCAGAGAAGCAGTCGTAACGCCTTCAGACGCAACGACAAGGACCTGACGGCTAACCCCGTCGCGACAAGAACGCGACGGCCGGATACGGCGTGACCCAAGCCTGTCGTGGCAGGCCGATTTGACACGACCAAGTCATGGCCAGGGCGCCTGTCGCGACCCTGAGGACGGGGCCAAAGGGTCTAGGAGAGCCGGGTCTTACATCCCACCCACCTTAAGACATTTCGTCCTCGAAATAAAAACAACTCCGTCTCAAACCAGAAAGCAATACAGGGAGAAGACATACCAATCAATCAAACAAATAAGGGAACTGCTCTTGCGTCTCATCCTCGCACTCCCAGGTGGCCTCGCCACCAATGCGGTTCTGCCAAATGACATTCACCAGCGGAATATACTTCCAGCGCAACTGCTGCACTCTGCGGTCGACAACTCTGACCGGGACTCTGGCACTGACAGATCTGACGCTACCTCAAGCTGTGAGTAGTCCAACACGTGTGACGGATCTGCAAGGTACCTCCTAAGCTGTGAAACGTGGAAAACACTGTGCACACCTGCCAGCTCTGCCGGAAGACTCAACCTGTACGCCACCTCGCCGACCCTCTCTGAGATAGGGAAAGGCCCAATGTACCTAGGACTGAGCTTTCCCTTCTTGACAAACCTCATAACACCCTTGGTCGGCGAGACCCGCAAGAGAACAAGGTCACCTACACTGAACTATTACGGTCTCCTGCGGCTATCTGCGTAGCTCTTCTACCGGCTCTGCACTGACTAAAGCCTTTGCCTGATCAGCCTGACTATATCTGCACACTGCTGCACTAACTCTGGTCCCAAAGCTTCCTCTCTCCAACCTCGAACCAGTGAAGGAGTGTCCTGCATGGATGACCATACAAAGCCTCGTATGGCGCCATTTCGATGCTCGAGTGATAGTTGTTGTTATACTCGAACTCTACCATCGGAAGGTGCGACTCCCAGGTGCCACTCCAGTCTAAACAGCATGCTCTCAGCATATCCTTCAAAGTCTGAATGGTCCTCTCTGACTGCCCATCTGACTGCGGATGATACGTTGTGCTCAACCTCAATTCTGTGCCAAGTGCTCTCTACAAACTGCGCCAAAACCCTGATGTGAACCTCAGATCTCCGTTGGAGACGATCGAAACTGGAGTACCATGCAACGGAATGACTCTATCCACGTACATCCTGGCTAACCTGTCCACTGACCAAGACATCCTGACTGGCAAAAAGTGCACTGACTTGGTCAAACGATCCACGATCACCCAGATACCATCGTGCCTCTACGGAGTATGGGGCAACCCAACCACAAAGTCCATGGTGATGTCGTCCCACTTCCACACGGGAATGGGTAATGGCTGCAGCTCACCACCAGGACACTGATGCTCGGCCTTCACCTGCTGACAGGTAAGGCACCGAGCAACGAACTCTGCCACGCCCCTCTTCATCCCTGGCCACCAGAAGAACCTCCTCAAGAAATGGTACATCTTGGTGGAGCCAGGATGACCAGCATATCTCGACCTGTGAGCCTCTGACAGTAGCGCCTGACGTGCCTCCTCGGGAACGTACAAGCAGCCTCTGAATCTGACCTCGATGTCCTTGTCAAGCTCAACATCTGGCATCTGTAAAATGTCTGACAACTGAGTCTGCCTGCTGTGCCTACAACACCTGCCTGAACACTGACGGCCGAAATGACAAACTGGACGCCACAGCACAGTCTCTGTGCCTCGACGGGTAAAACACTCCCTGGGACAGCTCCTCGAACAGCCTCTACTCCCTAACCATCAGTGAACTCAAGTGAACGTGCCTACTCAAAGCATCAGCCACGACGTTAGCCCTTCCTGGGTGATAGGAGAGGGTTAGGTCGTAGTCCTTCAAATACTCCATCCACCTGCACTGCCTCAAGTTCAGATCCCTCTGGGTGAAGATATACTGCAGACTCTGATGGTCGGTGAAGATCTCAAACGCTTCTCCATATAAATAGTGCCTCCACAACTTGAGAGCGAACACCACTGCTGCCAACTCCAAGTCATGGGTGGGGTAGTTCTCCTCATGCTTCTTGAGCTGTCGAGAAGCATAGGCAACAACCCCACCATGTTACATCAGCATGGCACCCAAACCAGATCTCGACGCGTCGGTGTAGACTACAAAACTTCCATTGCCCAACGGCAAGACCAACACTGGCGCTGAAGTCAACCTCGTCTTCAGCTCTTGGAAGCTCTTCTCATAGTCCTCTGACCAAACAAACCTAACGTCCTGCCTCGTCAACCTGGTCAACGGTTCGGAAATCCTGGCAAAATTCTGAATGAATCTCCGATAGTAGCCTGCAAGACCCAGAAAACTGCGAACCTCTGACACTGACGTGGGCTGCTCCCACGACAACACTGCCTCCACCTTGGCAGGATCCACTGTCACACCAGCACCCGAGATCACGTGCCTGAGGAAGTGCACCTCTCTCAGCCAAAATTCGCACTTGTTGAACTTAGCGTAAAGGCGGTGACTTCGCAGGGTCTCTAGCACGATCCTTAGGTGCCCCTTGTGCTCCTCCTCAAAATCCGAGTAAACCAAAATATCATCAACAAAGATGACCAAAAAATGATCTAGGTACTCACTGAACACCCTATGCATCAGATCTATGAATGCTGCAGGTGCGTTTGTCAGCCCAAATGGCATCACGACAAACTCGAAGTGACCGACCTGGAACGGAAAGCTGTCAGGCCAACATCTGACTCTTTGATCCTCATCTGATAGCAACTGGATCTCAAGTCAATCTTCGAGAAAACTCTGGCCGACTGCAACTGGTCAAACAAATCATCGATCCTCGACAACGGGTACTTGTTCTTCACAGTGACCTGGTTCAACTGTCGATAATCGATGCACAAACGAAGACTGCCATCCTTCTTTCTCACAAACAAAATGGGTGCTCCCCACGGCGAACGACTCAGATGAATGAAGCCCAGCTCAAGTAACTCCTGTAGCTGGCGCTTTAATTCATGCAACTCCACCGGAGCCATCTGGTAGGGTGCCTTGGACAAAGGCATCGTGTCGGGAAAAAGCTCAATGGAGAACTCTACCTCCCGCTCAGGCGGCAAACCAGGTAGATCCTCTGGGAAGATATTAGAGAACTCAGAAACAACCGGCACATCAAAAACTGAAGATCCGCTAGGCTCTAAGGAACAAACCGAAGCAAGGTAGGTGACACAACCATCATGGATCAAACGACGAGCTTTACACAAGGAAATGAATGGCCGATGGGTAGACCGGATACCTCGAAAGTAGAGAATGGGTGCTCCAGGTATCCCGAACCAAACAGTCTTCCGCTGACAATCAACCACGGCTGAGTGAGCCTCCAAACCAGTCCATGCCCAGGATGACGTCGAAGTCACAAAGCTGCAACGCGTACAATCTGGCCGGCAACTGGTGCCCCTCAAGCTCGACTGTCACACCCTCTAGGTAACCAAAAGAACGGATGCAGTCACCAGATGGGAGATCGACCATCACGTCACACTACCTTTCAGGTGTGTGACAAGCCAGGGACTCATAAAACACCTCGGAAGCAAAACACAAAGAAGTACCGGGGTCAACCAAAACACGAGCAGCTCTGCCTAGAATAGGTAGAGTACCTATAACCAGGTTTGATGCCTCCGCCTGCTCCCGGGTGAGTGCCATCACCCGACCATGGCCACGCCCACGCTGCGGCGCCTTCTGGGGCTGCTACTGCTGTGGCGGCTGTTGGTGCTGAGGGAACTGCTGCTACTACTGGTACGGCTGGTACTGATGCGGCTGCTAAAACTGTGGAAACTGTTGAGCTGGCTGCTGGTACTACCCTCGCTGCTGCTGATGCGGTGCCTACTGCTGGGGAGGGTACTAGTACTGAGGTAGCTGCTACGCGTACTATACTTGCTGTTGCTGCTGCGGGACTTGCCCCATGGGGCAATCCCTCCAAAAGTGGCCCGGCAACCCACAAGTGTAGCAAACTGCCTCCTATCTGCCCTGCTCAGCTCCCTACCATACCGACTGCTCTGCAAACTTGGACTGAAGCTTCTTCTGCTTCCCCCGACTACCACCACGTATGCTCATCTACTGGAACCTCGAGCACAATCTAGAACTACCTGAACTGCTTGAGCCCGAAGAAGAAGAAGTTGCGCTGCCGTGACTACCTACTAGACGCTGGTAAAGTGAGGACCTAGAAGAGGCTCCTCCCTGATACTGCTGCTGTTGCTGGGGCTGCCAGATCTCCCTCTCCAAGGCGGTGGCCTTAGCCACGACCTCTTCTAAGGTGGTACACATGTGAGCCGTCACACCCCACCTTAGGTCTGGTCTCAGCCCTGCTATGAACCTCTCTACACATGCCTGCTTATTGCCTACGACATGAGGAACATGCCTAAACAACCGGATGAACTTCTGGTGGTACTGAGAAACTGTAAGGTCGCCCTGAACCAGTCATGGAACATGTCGCACTTCTCACGCCGAGCGTAGTTGGGGAAGTACTCGCCATGAAAGACCTCCAAGAACCGCTGCCAAGTGATCTGATCCAACCGCTTCCCTTAGAAGTGAGTCTGCCTTTGAACTCTCCACCACTTATGGGCTGCTCCCTTGAGCTGGTACACAGCTAGACGAACCTGGTCCTCCTCAGCGCACTCCATGGTCTCGAACGTGTGCTCTAATTCATGGGTCCAGCTCTCTTCCTTATTTGGATCATACTCACCGGAGAACATTGGTTGCCAGAGATGCAAGAACCTCTCAAGGACAGCGGTCCTATCCTCTGTAACTGTCGTCCTCCGCCGCCCGGCATGGGTACTCCCAGTACCGACCGCTGCTGACGCTCTGGCTGCTCCACCTCTGGCTCTGCTTGCTGCTCTGGCACCACCGGGGGAGGTATCGGAGGTTGGCCACCTACTGCTGCCTGCCTGGGCTGCCACACTCCCTGGTATATGTTCCTAAAGAACTACTCTGCCAAGGGAAACCAGTCTGCGTACTGCTGCGGCTGAGGCTGGTACTCCTGCTGCTGCTACCCGCCTGCCGCTGCCACTGCTGCTGCACCCTGAGGCTATGCCACTGACTCCTCTGCTGACACCTCCTCATAGACCTGCCCCTGCACGGGACATCAGATTCATCCTGATGTTCTACCAACTCTCTGACCTGCCTGCGCATGCGCGGAGCCATGTCCTGCACGGCACACAACCAACAAAGGTTAACAATACCACTCGGGTGGCTAGCAGTGTACTTATACTACTGTTGGGACTTTCTGTCACAGTTCAAATCCACTACAAGTCCTGTCAGACTCTAGCTCTGATACCACTCTAACAACCCCGAGAACTCGACCCTCGGCCCACGCCGAGGACTAGATTTTCGCGGCCGCCGCCTATAGATCCAGAGACCCGGAAGGGCTATAATATATATCTAACAGAATATGTAATGGAAGTAAACGTCAACTGCTAAACTAGAAGCATATAAGCAGAAACAGGAAGAGAGTGAGACCGCTGCGTACCGCTCTAAGTATAGTCCCAACGCACGCACGCTAGTACGAGTAAAAGGTAGGAGAAGAACA
Organism: Colocasia esculenta; assembly: GCA_014218235.1. NCBI lineage: Eukaryota > Viridiplantae > Streptophyta > Magnoliopsida > Alismatales > Araceae > Colocasia > Colocasia esculenta. The sequence continues at coordinate 25,849,590 of CM024759.1, forward strand.
AATCCCTTAGGGGCATACCCTGAGGGTGACGTACACTGAAAAAGGGAACCACTGCTAGCTATGGGGTCCTTGCCTACCGCCTCGTCTCCTCCGCCCGGCACGCGCCCTGCCGCTGCTGTGAAGTCTCACCTGGGAAGAAGGAGGGATGAGCTTCACAACAGAAGCTCAGTAGGGACTACCAATCTCCTACTAGCTCTAACATGCAGAAGAATATATAACAATTAAAATAACAACAATTTTTATCTTCTACCTACAACCGGAAGTGCAGAAGCGAAGCTACAACTAGTGCGGTACAGAAACACGACACAGTCGGAAACTCCGTACGATTGCTCATCGTGACCACCACACGGCTAGTAAAACACAGACAGGGGGAACCCCACCTAGACAAGGAACACTAGCTACAGAAAATGCTACCACTAGTCAAAGGTCAGGTGCGCCCACCAACGTCTTACCCTCGACCCAGGTCCTGACCCTCACGTCTCGTCAGAGCGAAGTAGGACACAAAGTACACAATAGTAACCGCCGTAGTCTGGCCGGACTATAGTCCCATGCCTGGCCTCTCCAAGTGGTTCCAGGGCCACAAGGAGCGAGGCAGTGAGAACAGGACTGGCTGGCCTACGCCGAGTAGAACTCCTAACCGTCCTCGGCATCCTAGACCAACCACGAGAGCTCTGCAAACGACTCAACACCGCTATCCTAACCACCATTTTCCCCTCAGCTCCAAAGTCCGCCTACTGAGCTGCCAACTCGATCATGCTCATAGCCCAGAGTACTCCCTCAATAGGCTCCCAAGGATGGGGGTCCCAGGCAATGATAACAACCTCACACATGGGACAATCCCTCAAGTGCCGAGCACCGAGCGAACGACCAGTGTAGGACCGTACTAGGAAACTAGCATAGGTGCCACGGGTACAGTAAATGAAACGGAAACGGTGAAGACCAAACCTGTCTCTCGGCTATAGTCGCGACACATCGGGCCGTCGTGACCTAGTCGCAACGCCCTTCCCTGTCGCGACACTGTTGCGGCAGCCCTAGCCATCGCAACCAGGTCACGACACTCAAGAGCGTTGTGATCATGTTACGACCAGCCAGGCCAACACGACAAGATCGCGACCTCTATAGTGGTCGCGTCTTCAGTAGAGGGGGGTTCCGGAGCAAGCCTCCCGAAGACCACCTCAAAAACAGGATACACACAAACCACAGGGGGAGGGGAGCATGTTCAACATGTATTGAAAGCTGTAAATCATCCAAACCACCCATTAACCCCACAAAAGCATGGATTAACAAGGATCTACGCTCGAAGGGGAAACCTCACTCAACCACGATCATGGATCCTCACACTCCCACAACCACAACCCATGAGGAAACACCGTCTCTAGGGGGAGGGGAGCATACTTAGGGCGAGAGGATCAAGGGTCCCTACCTCAACGTATACAGCCGACCCGTTGGGGCCTTCACGTAGGAATGACCGCCTCCTCCTCGCTCCAAACGACACAACAACATCCCCTGCACGAACGGGACGCCACCTCCTCAGCACGAGCACCACGAGCGGGAAGAACGGGCGAGAAACCGCAAGGAAGCTCGAGAGGGGGAAAGAGGGAAGAAGGGAGAGTGAGAGGGCGTGAGGGGGAGAATGGGGCGCGCTCTTAGTTTTAAACCGACGGCCCCCAGAATGCGACGGGCCGACGGTGCAACAACCAACGTGTCGCGACGCCCCTAGGTGTCGCGACCTTGTCACGACGGCCGCCCCTGGTGCGACCCTAAAAAGGCAGTCAAACCTTGAAGATCGAAAAAACAATCGTGATGGCTGACCAGGTCACGTGAACGCTGAACGCGCCTGACACCTGACAAAGCCGTTCTGACAGAAAGGACACGGGTCATGTCTGTCAGAAAAGTAGTCGCAATGCCTTCAGATGCCGCGACAAGGACGTGACGGCTACCCCCGCTGCGACAAGAACGCGACGGCCGGGTACGGCGCGACCCAAGCCTGTCGCGGCAAGCCGCTTTGGCACGACCAAGTTGTGGCCAGGGCACCTGTCGCGACCCTGAGGACGGGGCCAAAGGGCCCAGGAGGGCCGGGTCTTACATTTAATCTCCTAGTTAGCATTTTATTGCTAGGTCTTGTTATCTTGTTGAGTTTTTAGGTTCAGCATGGATCTGGCCATAAGTTGGGGAATTACAGTCATAATGGGTGCTGAAGTTCTTCTACTTGCTATTCTACATATACAACATTCCCTTATCTCTTCTTGATCTTTTGCCATAGTCCACGGTTTGTGTGGTCATGACATTTTTTATGTTTTTCTTAGAGCTATGGACGGTGGAGTGAGAACACTCCTTCTCTTTGAGAAGGGGTGCACTCTCTTGGCCCACTCTAGGAGAATATTTCCTTATGTCATGGTTTGTGTGAAAAAGGCTTTGTACATTTCACCCCATTAATCCAATTATTTACTTGTCGATTTTTTTTTGTAGCAATCCCAATTTCTAATAATGGTGAAGATGGGGTTAGGTGGAAGCATGATAATGGAAGATTTTCAATCACATCAACATGGAATCAAATCAGATTGAAGGCTAGTTCATGGAATCTCAGCACATGGGTATGGGATATGCCAACAGTTCAGAAATTTTCACTATGTACATGGCAAGCTTTCCACAATAAACTCCCAACTCTAGGTAATTTACAAAGGAAGGGTTATGCTTTAGCTAATAGATGTGTTCTATGCTTGAAAGACATGGAGACCATAGATCATCTTTTCTTTGAATGCAAATACTCTAATTGGATTTGGAAGGAAATCTTGACAAGATATGATCTGAGAAGAAGTCCTCATAAGGCCCTCTTGCAAGAAGTCAATGCAATTGCTATGGAGTTTCCTAAGAAAGGCATTCTGGTTCAAATGATGAAAGTTATCCTTAGATCAGCAATTTGGTGGATTTGGAGAGAAAGATGTAAAAGAATTTTTGAAGGAACCAGCAGAGATAAAGTTCACATTCTCCTTGATATCATAATGGATACTAGATGCTGCATGGAAAAATATGGAAATCTTACAAGTTTATCCAAACGGGAGAAAGGGATTCTTACTAGATTCAAGTTCTCTATTACCTAAATTAGATCAGAGCCTCTTGCTAATTAATTCCTTCTCATAATAGTATGATTTGCTTTAATTTTTGTTTCATCCTTGGCACTTTCTATGTTTGGACTTGCTCTTTTAAGTTTCCAGGTGTTGAGAAGGAAGATGGAGGAAAGCAAGATTTCAAGCTATTTCTGCAACCAAAATGTGAATATGATTAGCAAAGGAAGTGAATATCAAGACTCAGAAGATCAGAAGCTCAAGTCAAGTCAGATTTAGGTTGTCAACATTTCTTTACTACTGATTTGTCTTTTTTCAGCTTTTATTAGATCATAGTCCACAACTTGTGTGATCATGACCTCTAGCCTTGTAAATCTAGGGTGAGAATGGTGGAGTGGGAACATTTCACCTCCCTGAGGTGAGGTGCACTCTCTTGGTCTCCTCTAGGTGCTACTTGTCTTTTGGCTATTGCTTATGGTCAAAGGCTTTTTGTAAATTGTAACATTGTTTCATTAATACCATTATTACTTATCGAAAAAAAAGGAGGATAAATCCGAAGAGGTATATGATGAACCTGACTATATCTATATCTCTTGTGAAGAATGGGAAATTGCTTATCCTTATCTATATGAAAAATACAAAAAGACTAGAAGGGAGAACAAAACTCTGAAAAGAAAAATTGTTCATCTTTTGTCTGATAAAACATTGGTTGTTAAGTGCATTGATCTTGAATATGAAAACAAAAGCGTGAAGGAAGAGGAAGAAAAGTTGATGAGTGAAAATTCTGTCATGTCAAACAAAGTTCAAGAATCTAAAAACACAATTGTTGATCTTAATACAAAAATAAATGATTTGAATGTAACACTTTCCAAATTTGTTCGGGGAACATAGACGTTGGATGCATTGTTAGGAATAAAAGTCAATTTTCAAAAAGAATGATTAAGCTACATTCCTGTTAAGAAGAAAAGATTTGATCAAAAAACTAATTACTTCAATTTTGCATTATGATCAACATGCAAAGAACAATCTATACACACTTAAAAAAGAAGAACATTTCAAAAGATAATAGAACAACAACAAATAGACATATAATTTGCTTTTATTGTCAAAAAAATGGTCATATTTTTTAAAATTGTTGGATTAAGAGAAATGCTCATAGAATAAAATTAGTTTGGATTGACAAATCTTTAATTTATAGTTGTACTAACAATAATGGACCCAAAACGATCTGGAAACCTAAGACAATTGTATGAGAATTTTGTTTTTGACAGTCATGTCGTGAGTCAAATGGTTTCTTGATAGTGGCTGTTTATGACTATGATTGGAGACAAAACACAAATTTTCAAGTTTGCAAGAAAAGATGGAGGATTAGTTGCATTCAGAGGTAAAGACAAAGAAAAATATTTGTTGGTCAGAGATGCAATAATGTATATATTATTGATTTGAATGAAATTTATAGTGATGATGTCTATTTAATTGCAAATAACTCTAATAGTGCATGGCTATGGCATAGAAGGTTAGGTCATGCTAGTTTCAGTGTTTTATCAAAACTTTCTAGATTAGATTTAATTAGAGGATTACCTAAAATAAAGTTTGATGGTAGTAAAATTTGAGCTGCATGTGCTAAAGGAAAACAAACTAGAGGTTTTTCAAAAATAAGAATGTTGTCTCTTCTAAACGGTGTTTAGAATTGCTACACATTGATCTGTTTGATTCTACAAGAACTATGAGTCTAGGTGGTAAGTCTTATCGATTTGTTATTGTTGATGAGTATTCGAGATTTACTTGGGTAATATTTTTGTCAAATAAAAGTATTGCATTGACTGAATTTAAAGTGTTTTGTAGGAGAATAGAAAATGACAAAGGTTATTTGATCACTAGAATTCAAAGTGACTACGGTAAGAAATTTGAGAATATGGAACTTGATAATTTCTGCGAGGAGCAGGGGTATACATATAATTTCTCTTCACTAAGAACCCCACAATAGAATGGAGTTTTTGAGAGGAAAGACGGAATCTTGATGGACTTAGCCAAAACAATGCTTAATGAGAATAACCTACTAATTTTTTTGGGCACATGCAATAAGTACTGCTTGCTATATTATGACAGAGTTAGGTTATACCTCTCTTAACCAAGACTCCTTATGGATTGTTTAAAGGTAAAAAGCTAAAAAAAATTTAATCAAAATCGATCCTCAGGGTCAACATCCGAGAGAGTGCACCTCCTCGGGGGGGGAGATAGTGTACCCACTCCACCAGAGCGATCAACCTAGGCCTCAATTATATAATAGGAATAGAAATAATACATCAAGACTGGGACGCATCCCAACTAAACCAGCCTAACATTCATTAGGCCCAATCTATCCAGAGTAACAGACCCCTTACAACTAGAAGGTGTTTATGGGAACCCAAGAAAACTTCATTGCCGGTAGAATTACAAGCATATGAAGCTAAGGAATCTGCCACTTGGTTAGCTTCTCTGTAAACATGAAATAACTGCACTGCACCTCTCAAAATTAAATTCCCTGTATCCCGCCACCACCTGTAACAGCTCTAGGATAGGAGCTTGTTGTTTATAAAGGAGCATATAAGAACTTGAGAATCTGAATTCACCTTTGTTAGCGAAAGGCCATGTGCGGCTGCCAGGCAGAGCCCATCATAGAGCGCACGGACCTCTGCTATCATACTATTCCCAATGCCATAATAGTGGGAAAAGGCGACCCACACATGCCCCTGGCTATCACGAATGCAACCACCTCTGCCATACTCTTGAATTACCTTTGCAAGCACCATCTACATTCAAACAAAAATCAGAAATAGGAGGAATCCATCTAACAAGCTTCATCTGTTTGGTTGGACAAGTAGGGACGAAGCCAAGAGACTTAGGATGACTAGTTCATGAGTAGAAGGAACAGATTTAAAGGACACCTTCCCCAAGGCAACAGAGACCATGAAATTAATATTATTGATAATTGCATCTGCCGATGCCTTCTTGGAGTCATATCTTCCTTTCCAAATTTCCCATAGCATTAGAATTAAGTAATATAACGAGACAAACCCCATGGGATATCCTGTATTGTAGTGCATGGCAAAGCTCCATATTCTAGCTATAATTTGATCATGTAAATTGACTTTTGTATTGATTAGAGAATGTAGCCATTTCCACAGATGAGACGTAAGCTCTCCCTGAATAAAAAGGTGATTAAGATCTTCTATCTGAGGCAACCTGCAACAGGAGCACCGAGATACCACACAGATACCACACTCTAAAATTCCAGAAGCAACTAGGACAGCCATGTTCAACAATCTCCAACAGAACATGGAAGGCCTCCTATAAAAGGAGGAATGCCAGATCTTCAAAAGAGTTGGCCTGCAAACCCCAATATTTCTTACAATATTATACGTAGATTTAACAGAAAATAAACCATCCAGAGAGGCCGCCCAGATGATTTGTCTTCTTCTTGTGACAAATTCAAGCCATCTAAAACCGATTGACAAGGCAGTATGGATCTGATTAGATGGTGACTGTCCTGAACAACTTCTCTAAGAGATACCCCGCCTCCCTCATACGGTTCCAAAAGCAAGTTGCGTAGAGGAATTTCTCCTATCCAAGTGTCATTCAGGATATCAATTTTATTACCATTTCTAGAAATCCATCTTGTATTATCCTGAATCAACTTGCCAGCCTGCCTCCTGACCTGCTTAGACAAGCCTGGTAAATGATGGTTGCTCCTTGGCAGATATCGCCTTCTTGCATAAGAGGTCCATATGGACATCCCATGCTTTACATTCCAAAGTTGTTTAGCGCCCAAAATCACCTGCAAGTGCCATAAGTTACATACCCCTAGGCCACCTTCAACCTTTGGATGCTAAATATTCGACCAAGCCACCCAGTGAATACCATCCACCCCATTCCATTTTAAACCTTTTGGTTGTACATGTTTTATTCTGAAAAAAATGGAAAATTTGATATTGAAAAGTTTGATGCTATAAGTGATAAGGAAATATTTCTTGGTTATGTTATAAATTCTAGAGCATGTAGAGTATTTAATAAAAAGAACATTGATCATGGAAGAAAGTCCACATGTAATTTTTTATGAATCAGAACCTAAACTAATAAATGGATCTAGTGTGAATCTTAATGCAGGAGATACACAAGAGAAATCAGGAAGCTCAAAAGACAAAATTGAAAAAGATGGTCCAATTATTGACAGAGATAGTTTACAAGATATTTGAAGAATTGCAAGAACAACAAGAAGAATATTAAGACTTGCCGAGGAGCGATCATCCTGAATAGAACATCATTGGCTATGTGGAAGATGGTATGAAAACTAGATCATCCTTAAGACTAGTAATGGAGGAGGATTATATTGCTCTAATATCTCAGATTAACCTAAATGTGTTGAAGATGCTTTAAAAGATGAATCATGGGTAATGTTAGTGCATGAAGAATAAATGATTGAAAGAAATAATGTTTGGTCTCCTTGTTCTGAAAATCAATCTATCATAGGCAAAAAAGGGGTTTTCGAAATAAACTAAAATGAACCTAGTTTGGTAACAAGAAATAAAGCTAGACTTATAGCTAAAGACTATTGTCAGAAATTAGTTTAGATTTTGAAGAATCATTTGCTCCTATTGCTAGGCTAGAAGTAGTGAGAATAATGTTAGCTTTTGCAAGTTCAAAAAATTTGAAATTGTTTCAAATGGATGTAAAAAATACTTTCCTAAATGGTTACATAAAAGAAAATATTTATGTAAGTCACCCCTAGTTTGAAGACTCAAAATATCCTGATTATTTTTTAAATTGCAAAAAACTTTGTATGGTCTAAATAAGCTCCAAGAGCATGGTATGATAGGCTGAGCTCATTTCTAATTAGTAATACGTTCAAAAGAGGCACTGTTGATCAAACACTTTTCATTAAATCACAAAATAAAGAAAATTTAGTTGTTAAAGTTTAGGTAAATGACATTATTTTTGGAGCAACTAATAAATCCTTATGTAAAGAATCCGAGCTTATGGGGAATGAATTCAAGATGACCCTCATGGGTTAGTTGAGTTTCTTCTTGGGATTGCAAATTAAAGATATGAATGAAGGTATGCTCATAAATCAATCGAAATATATCCTAGATTGTTGAAGAAATATGACTTTATGGCAACCAAACCAATGTTGACTCCTATATCACTCTCCACAAAGATGGAAATTGATGTTAAAGATGAGAAAGTTGACCCTATACTTTTTAGAGGGATTATTGGTTCATTACTATATTTGACTGCTAGTGGGCCTAATATACAATTTGCAGTGTGCTTATATGCTAGATTTCAGGCTGAACCTGAAGCACATTAACTACAGTAAAAAGATTTTTTTAGATATCTTGTTGGAACAATTGATCTTGGAATCTGATACCCTAATGGTTGTGAATTTGATTTAATTGCTTTTACTGATGTTGATTATGCTAGTTGTAAGACTGGTAGAAAGAGTACCAGTGGATAATGTATTTTTCTTGGAGGTTGTGCGGTGACATGGGCTTCCAAGAAGTTGCTCTATCAACTGCAGAAACATAATATGTTGGAACTAGCAGTTGTTGAGCATAGGTACTTTGGATAAAGCACCAACTACATGATTGCAATGTTGTGCATAACTGTGTTCCTATCTTGTGTGTAATACCAATGTAGTAAATCTTTTAAAGAATCTTGTCCAACATTCACGCACTAAACATATAGAAGTCAGACACAATTTTCTAAGAGATCATGTAATAAAAGGTGATTTTCGATTGAAGTTTAGATAGTCTTTACATTAGGTTGCTCATATTTTCACTAAACATTTACTTGAGGATAGGTTCACGTCTCTAAGAAGAGAGTTGGGTTAGTGTCGAGTAGAAGTTAAATGAGTTTCATTCTGATTGCGACATTTTTGCATGATTGATAAAAAGCCATGCTTGTTGTATGTATATGAATACATCAATTCCTTGATTTTCTGTAAATATCTCCCTTGTTTATAAGGAAATGCTGCACAATATCTTCTTGAGAAAAGTAGATAAGATAGTCAAAAGTTAGATGATGAGTTTGTAGTCTATAAGTACCTTGCAAGCAACTTACATTAGTGATGACACTTATAATCTTGTACTAATCCCTTTTGGTAATAATATTAACAATATTCCTCACGTATATTATATACATGAGATGATGTTTATATTGTGATGTCCATAGGTTTGTGCAATGAGAATGGATCACAATGAGATCATATAATGAGACCAGTTCTCTTTAAAACACATATCCTAAAATTCCCTGGTCATAGGTTACTCGAGAAGGACATCGAGATAATCGGATAGACCAGTGTGCTGTATACCCAAGTAGAATAAGATAGTCAAAAGTTAGATGATGAGTTTGTTAGTTATAAGTACCTTGCAAGCCAACTTACATTAGTGATGACACTTATAATCTTGTACTAATCCTTTTGGTAATAATATTAACAATATTTCCTCACGTTATATATATACATGAGATGATGTTTATATTGTGATGTCCATAGGTTTGTGCAATGAGAATTGGATCACAATGAGATCATAATAATGAGACCAGTTCTCTTTAAACACATATCCTAAATATTCCTGGTCATAGGTTACTCGAGAAGGACATCGAGATAATCGGATAGACAGTGTGCTGTATACCCCTCCATATGATGGAGATAGAAGGTCTCATAGCTACTTGTAAGGAGACACTAGGGGTATGGTGCAGGTGCTCATTGAAGAATGAGTTCACTGAATGATCGGCTCTCAAAATGTTGTATGACTATTGATACCTGTTGTCAGACAATGATTCCGTGATCCCAGTTGTGTAACTGGTCTTTGGACTTAAGACACCAATGATGTCTTGTTTGAGTACTCCATTCTTTGATATTAGACTTATATGTTTGGTAGTTCTAGATCTAGTATAGATAGTTATTGAAAATGGTAGTCAACCCTACGAAGGCAATTGTGTGTCAACAAAGGATCATCCACTCTTGGTATCATGAGAGGAATATCTTGTGTGTTCTTGCTCAGACAAATCTCTGATCAGGGTCAATCGAATTGATAGAGAAAGAGTTCTTCGAGGGAATTCGATAAGAGTGAGAATCGAATGGATCACCTTATAGGCCTGACAGTACCATGCCTTGTATATGGTCTCTAGGATATTATATAGATGAGGGACTAAAGGTATACGATAACTGAGGGCAGAAAGGTCCAATAGATTAGATCCCCATGTACTGTCTGGGAACTATGGCGTAGTAGCCTAGTACGTCCACAGTCGATGAGTTGAGTGAATTATTTGGAGATAATAATTCACTGAGTCAGAAGAGTTCTGATAGGCGCAACTCACTACTAGCTCAGTATTGGGCCTAGAGGGTCACACACACAAGGTGGATGATGCGACGACTGATAGAGGATTGGAGAAGAGTTATCCAATATGGCTTCTCTCACCCAGAAAGTCATGCAGTCAAAGTGTGGTAAACGATAACATAGACCATAGTCAGGAATAGTTCATAACGACATTGTCTTCTGTTGTCTAGAACTCCGACTTTCTTGAGGGATAGTCAAAGTAAGGTAGATGACACGATATGTTGCCGTCAAATGTTGACGACAACATTGACCATTGCTAGCACTTCAACATAAGTGAGTTAAAGTCATGTAGACAACAACATCGACTGTCGTTAGCACTTCGACTTCGACATAAGCTAGTTGAATTCAGACGACATGACTTTGGAGATCAACATAGGTTAACATCGAATGTGTTTTCGTCAAGAGGGTCTTGACGACACACTATGTTGACATCAACTTGGGTGTGGCCCAAATATGACTTGGTCATACACAACATGGCATGCACGCCCTCCCATGCATGGGAGAGAGAAAGCCCTCTCCAAGAGGGGGAGGACCTCCGAAAAACCCATGGGCTAGGGTTTTTAGAGTCGTCTCACATCTCTCTCCTCTTCTCTCCTTCTTCCCTTCTCATCCACCCTATCTTGAGTGAGAGCAGGGGATCTATAAGCTCCCCTAGGTGAGAATGTCTCACTCTTGCATGACTTGCATGAGTGTCATGCAATCGAACATCATCCCGGTCGATATGTTTTTGTGAGAACATGATTATTTTTGTTTTAACTCATTCCACGGAGCATTAGATGTTCTCTCATGTTTCCTTACAGTGGTATCAGAGCTTGGATTCATGAGATGATGTCTAATTTTGCCTCCAATCAATTTAGAATCGATTTTTTTCTATTTTCTATCGTAGTGTTGATTGACGGCAACATATGTTGTCGTCAAGTTCAAGTCGATGGCTTGATAGGTCACCATCAACTTGTTGACAATGACGTCGATGGACCTCAAGTTCTTACACAGAAGACTTGGCTCATCAATTGTTATCAAGAAGTTGGCGACAATATCGATTGTTGTCGAGTTCATACTTAACGACAAAACCAATTGACGTCAAGTTGTTGGCGGCAGTATCAGTTGTCCTCAAGTTCATGCTCTATTTGCATGCTCTTCTACCCGCGACCTATTCTAAAATCTTGTTCTCTTGATGCATGGAGTGTCTTTGTTAGGCAAGAAAACATGTATTTTGGCATTTCCTCATAGACCACATGAGTTTCAGAAACTCAAATAGAATTTTGGTGTTTTCAATTTAAGGAATGTCTAACTTGTGAAGTTGGACAATTATGGAAATACCAAATATGAGGATTTAATTTTTCAGAAAAATCCATGTCATTATAAAGATTACAGAACTAGGATGAAAAGTTAATCCACAATTGGGCGGATGATCATGGACCGTTATGTGATGCTTGTATGTGTGTGGATGGTGATTCTTTGGAGCTTGCCAGCCTCACTCTCTATCTCATTAAACTCGTCATGTAATTCTACCTTCCCCCGATTGTGTACCTGATCAAGTTCTTAATTGAATAAAATATACATTTTTATGCCTGCGTGCCTATAGTTATTTGTAATTTTATAAATTATTTGAAATGACTTGAGAAGGCGCAACGAGAGCGTGGAGTCACCGACAAGACTAATGAGGTTGAGAAGGAAGATCACCATGCATGGGATGCACCGAGGAAACACATAGGGTGTAACGACCTAGGATCTGAATTACCAGTTACCCACTAGTAACCCGAACACTGAATCACCACGCATGAGCCGAAACTCGGAAGGGTTAAAGTAAGTGTCTAAGGAGAACATAAGAAAGTGCACAAACCACAAGAACAACATAATCCACTATATATAGACATTATGGTACAACTCAGAGCAGATCCAACAAAAGAAATGAGTACAGCAAGTACGTACACAAAGGAGTATGACTCCCAGCTGTTAACCAGGACCAGCACCGGAGTGACCCAGCTCCTCAGCACTTGGAGCCAACGACGAACCACCTGAAAGGGAAGGAAGTGAGTCTCTAAAAGAGACCCAGTAGGGACACTAATCCCACTGGTAAACAGTACTACAATGCAGGAAAGTAAAGCTCAACTAGTAAATAAACGCTGCCATACAAGAAACCTCGGGGTACTGGTAACACGATGCCTAACTCCTTGCAGGAGTGCGGTAGAACTCTGAAACCTCACATGCTCAACAGACCACAACACAGCACAAATGACAGTCACACACACACATACAAGTAGGATCAGCTAGGGCCTATGGCTTGGCGCCTCGACACCATAGAGTCCTCAAACCCTAGCCACGTGTGCACACTCAGACACTCTCCCTCGCATTTGGTCCTCGACTGGTTTTTCCCTACGCCAGACTCAAATGGTGGATAAGGGCCACGGAAATCAGATTGTAACCACCACAAGGGGCATGCATTGGATCGGGTCTGTAAGGCCCTCAAATTTTCGTCGCATTATTTGTATTTGTGTGTGTATATTTGTGCTTGTGTATGTATATACATATTTACGTACGTATTGATTAGTACAAGTACGTGTGCATATGCTTATATTAGATATAAATAATGCATGTATTGAATGGTGATAGTATGGATACACTACCTTATATATATTGCATGTATATATGCATGGTATGCATGGTTTCTGCATATTTTAGACTTCTGGCCGAAGGCCATCTGGCGTCAACCCCAGGCCGTTGAGGTGGTGTCAGCGTCCAGACATGGACGCCAACACTAATCCGGGCGTCCAGCGATATGGACGCCAATCTCTCTGGCCTGCATGCGCAGCAGAGCTGCAAACTTCTGAAACAAGAAAGCCAGCCATTGGGGGGCTGTCCCCAACGGCTCTGAAGGCTGTCAAGTCACCCTAAGAGTGGGAGAAAGGCTCCTCCTTAAGTCTGAACCCGGAGCTACCTTCCCCACCCCCTCTCTTCACCCTTGCAAGAGGAGAAAAAGAGAGAAGAAAACCCTAGAAGGAAACTGAGAAAACCCAACTTTTGCACCCAAGAATCCGACTCCCTGGAGCTTGATCCGGCCATCTTCTCCGACAAGAAGATAGCTGGAGCAAAGGAGGAGGCTTCCCCGACATCCCCCTGCTGTGGAGATCATCCCGGAGCCCAGAGGAAGAAGATCTAGAAGGCGTTTCTGCACCTTCTTGGGACTGCCCAAGGAGGGCTTCTCCGAGCACTTTGATCCTCTGAAGCAATTTTTAAAAGGCAAGTGACCTAACCATGATGTCCCCGTATGAGTCTAGGTCGGTTTTACAATTTTTGTACATTTTCCCTCGAGTCCTAGACCCTCACATTCACCAAATCTTGAGAGGTCGGGTCTGTGTTTCTGCACAGACCTGCATTGACGGCAAGGTCAATGGACGCCGATATCATGCTAGGCGTCCATCGACCATGCCGCTGACCATGAGTCAGCGGCCAAAGACCGCCGCCAAGTTCCTCTGGACAGAACAGTGACCTGTTCTGCCCTTCCTATACACTAATTTCGGTATGGTTTCCGTGATGAGGATATATGGTAACCCTATACACTATGTATATTGTCAATTGTGGTGTGTGGATGAGTGTGATGTATGATGGTGAATGTAGGAAATTTTATACCATGAATGTGTAAGCATGAAATGTTGAAATTCTTGCCAATCCATGTTTCATGACTAGGATTAGTCTGAATGCCTTAGTTTTGTCAGAGCATGAAGATTTTTAGATCAGTATATGTATTCTCAATTTTGATAATTTGTCCATGCTTGTATAAATTGCCAATAAACTCGGTTCGGTAAATAGAACGGCATGCAAGAATGATTTGTGGTGATCGATCTACAATTGTATGATTTAGAGTAAATTCTATATTCTCAGATCATGTATGTGACAATAACCTCTGTTTAAACAGTAAGTGGCAAAATTTCATGATGTGTTAAACCCCATGTTAACTTAAATTATGAATAGTATGCTAATTAGGTGTTTTATTTACTGTAAATTCCATTTAGCTCAGAAAAATCTGAAAAATTGAGTGTATGATCTAGAAACCGAAAATAGCATGTGGTTAAAATTTCAGGTCATTTGGACCAGTATATAAGAAGTTATGTATTTTCCATGTGAAATATAGTAATCTACGTATGATATCGTAATGTGATTAGATAGTGCTTAAACCTAACTTGAATGGTGAAATTTCTGTGTGTTAAGCTCCTGAAATCTGTAGTGCCATGTTAGGAAAAACAGAGATGTGCATGTGAGTGAGAAAGTGAATGAGATGAAAAGTGTTATGTGTAAAACCATGGGTAAATCGTAAAATGTGTAAATGTGTAACTGTGCCAATGTAACACTGCTTCCGTAGAGGGTAGTGGAGCTGTATCAGGGAAAAGTCCCCCTAAGAAAGTTCAGTGTGTAAGTGACCCTAAGGGCATTAGGGGGAAATCCTGGAGGTGGACAAGTACCACTGGTTAGGGTGGAGACTTGTTCTCCCGGTCTACGTAGTCCAAGAGTCGCCATTGGAATGCCTAGATGGCGTCTATGTGTAATGTGATGTGTATATGTCCTTCTTTGGTGGTTTGGACTATGTGTCAAATGTGTAATGTGAAATGTGTAATGTGTATGTGTCCATGTGTAAATGTGTAAGTGAACAATGTGAATGTGTATGTGCAAAGTGTAACCATGTGAAAGAGAAAATTTGTGTAAGGAAAATGTGAAATTCTAAATGTGAAAATATGTTGTTGAAATCCATGTGAGACAAATCTGAAACCATGTGAAATCAGTAAATTCATGTTGTTATTATCATGTGTATGTGTGTAAAAATGCCTAGAATCCATGTTAGGGATAATTAATGAGCACGTGTGCAAATAGCATGATTGGTTATTCACATGATTTGTTTTAAGCAACATTGTAGCTCTCATGTGTAGGTTTACAGCCGTTAAACCATGTGAAACCAGCAACTTAAAGCATGTGAAAATGTCTATGTATGTGTTTAAAAACATGTAGGATCCATGCTAGTCGTGTTTTCTTTTCATGTTTGCACAATGTTCATGTTGGTAGCTCTCATGTCCTTGTTCTTTAAAGACAAAGTTTCATGAGTAAATTGAATAGAGAGCATGTGATAGGTAAAGATTTATTCTTAGAAATCTGAAAGCATGATCCATGTATCAAATTGTAAAACTTTCAGGATAGGTTGGAACCTTCAAATGATTTGCATGCCATGTGTTGTAAATGTTGAATGTGCATGTAGAAACCCCTATGACTTATACGTGTATGTTATGAGTAGTGTTTCTTGCTGAGTCTTTGGACTCACTCCTTGCTTCGGCGTACAGGTGTAGTTGGTGATGTGGCACCTTTGGAGGAGACAGTGGAGACGGACTCCGAGCGCGGAGATTAGCTAGTTTTGGAGCTTCTTTGTGATTTGTGTATTTCTTAGTATGTACTTTGAACATTGTATTAGAAATATCATGAAAAGGATGTATAAGTGTGGACATTATGTATTTTTATTTCAGCAATTTAAATTATGTGAACTTTTAGTTCTTTATTGTTAATTGCAAACTTCATGTATGTTAAATGTGGATGATGAATGAATGGAGACAGTTGTCTTTTACTTCCGCTACTCTGTTGTATATTCACGTGTATCTTAGCTGTATGTATCGTTTGGGTAAATGTCCCACTGTGAGGACTCTTACTATACTGACGTGGGTTGGTATAACCGTACCGGTATAATGAGGGCCGTCACAGGGTCTCACCCGACGCTTAGGCTCACCGGTGGAATAACTCAACGTCAGTCATCCAAACGGAGCCCAGCTCAATGCCCGGGGAAACACAACACAAACAGAGGTATGATAAGTACACAACACACACATAGATAGAGATGCTCTCGACGTCCAGCACACCATGTCAGAAGGCGAACACCGCATGTTCAAGCCTTGCATATGAATCATACTTAGACTGCTGGGACACACCTTTAGGGTTGATGGCAATCTCGATTGCCACCAACCAAGGGTAGACGACAAAGTCCACTGCCATCTACTAGAGTACAATGTCGACTGTCATTGACACCATCTTGACAGCAAAAGAGCTTGCTATAATCACGGGATTGGTATCCCCTTTTGAATTGAAGATTAAGAGTGTAGGGATTAGGAACTGACCGTGATCGCCACCAGAGTAATCGCCTCGGAGATGTAGACGTGGAGGGCTGACTACCTTGGAAAAGAAAAGATGAAGGGAAGGCGTACCTGGTAAAGCGACAGATGCAGTGTCGCCTTCCTTTCTCCTGAACGCGACAGAGGCAAAGGCGCCTTCCGGAACACGACAGTGGCCTTGTCGCCTTATCTTCAGAGGGACAGAGATGTGGGTTCTCGTCTTCCTGCTCCTCAGCCGGCCAAGGGACAGGAGCCTCACTTCGTTCTAACCTTCAAAACCTGCCAAGATGATTCAAACACAAAGAAAACCCATTAGAATTCGTGTGCAATAGATCTATTCAATGAAAAGTGCATGTACATGAACTATTATGGGGGGAACTCACAGGATTGGGGCTTTTAACCCCTGGGGGTGCTAAGGATGGGTGTGTGTTTCGTGTTCTAATGTTAAACTAGAAGAAAAAACGAACTATGCATGCATGAAATTGAATGAAACAAAGAGAAAAGGGGAGAGGAGATTGGATAGCCGGTGGGAAAACGCCCTGGGGGGCTCTTCTGAGTCGTCTGGAGAGAAAACTCTCTTCTTGGAAGATAAAGCTCTCTGGATTCCCGAACTAATGGATCCGGCCTTGCCCAAAAAGATGGAGAAATAAGGTTTTTATGGGTGATTATTCCCGGACAGGTTCTGAGAGGAATAATGGGCAAGAGTCCGACTATGGGCAAGTATGGTTGTGCAAGGGCCATTGGAACTCGGAAAGGAGCATGTTAGGAAGGTTTCCTCCGAATTTGAGAGGATTTGGACTCGATTTGGACGTCCAAAAGAAGCAATTACCATCAATAGCATGGGTCCAAATCAGCCTCGGATTGAGTTTCCTGTCTAAGGCCCAGAATGCGACGGCCTGAGAGTCGCCTTCTGAATGCGACACCTCGACATGTCGCCTTCCTCATATGGAAGATGGACTTAAGTTATTTTCGATTTTCTAAAGATTTTAAATATGGAATTATCAATGCGACATGGGGGCTGTCGTTTTCAGGAAGGCGACACATGGCTTGTCGTCTTCTGGTCTTTTCTACGTTTGGTCGTCCAAACAGCCATGCACAGCGTTCGGAATTGAAACGTCGAACTTCGATACTCAGAGAGTTATAGCAAGAGATTGATTTGACCAGGAAGAGTCCTCCAGGGCGATGAACTAATGGAAATGATGTCATGATCGGAGAAAGCCAGCTTGACGATGATGAGCCAACGTGGGGCGTCAATGATACGACAAGGGATTTTGCTCGACTTATAGGTCAAAAATGGGTGTCTACACTTGCTGCCAAGTTCATCCCAAAGAGCTTGAAGGCAGCAAACTATGTCATTAAGTTCTTCGGCTTCTAGTAGCCGATACGGCCCTAGGCCGCTCCAATGGGCCCTCCTAAGCCCACAACACCAGACTTGATGTTGAGAAATGCTTTCCCACATCAAGATACACCAATCCAACTCATAAAAACTTTGATCCAATGCTTGGATTGAACAGTGCACCCACATTTTCCCGGCGTGGAAAACCCTCCCCAAAACTGCAATTAATTTTGCCAAACAAGCAAACCAAATATGTAAAATTGTCCAGGAAGGATTTAAGGGGTAGTGCCCTACCTCAAGACGCCAAAAACTCAAAGAAAAAGCCCAAAATTGCACAAGTTCACCGTGTGCACCCCGCGAGACCAAACTCCAATTCCATCATCTTCTTGCCCGATCCAAAGCTGCCACAAGCACCGCGACCTCCCCACAAGCTCCCATCGCCCGTCGGAAGTAGTGGTGAAGGAGACAAGTGAAGGTGGTGGTGTGGAAAAGGGGAAAAGGGTGGGAATGGAGAGCCTCATGTTACCTTATAAAAGCAAACCCAGCCTAGGTTGACGTCAACCTCGGTTGCCGTCAACCGAACCACCTAGAACTTGATGGCAACATCTATTGCCGTCGAGTTGAGAACTTGGAATCGTCTAGAAACGTGAGTAGATGGAAACATATGTTGCTGCCAAGACACTGTTGACGACATAATTTTCTGCCACCAACACCAATTAGATGGCACACTATAGTGCCACCAACACAAGGTTGATGGCAATCGACATTGCCGTCAACATACACTATGGTAGAAAGGCCCATTAAGGGCCCAATAAGGCCCAAGGCCTTACATAGGGCTTTGTGATCAAGTCTTTCGGCTCAGGCTTGATCATGCTAGTATCTAGTCCATGATCATCCAAAGTGGTTATTTATATATATATATATATTATATATTCATTTCTGCACCTATTAGGTACATAATTGCATGCAATGTAAATATATGCTAAATATATGTGTGGGACGTGTATTCTTTAGCTATGAGACCAATCAAAATCAAAACCCCTATGTTAATAATATATTAAGTTGGTAAGTGTGAGGCAATAAGATTGACCCACGTGGCATTCCATCATTATAAGACATATGTCTTTTCTTGATATGGACTGAGTTGGCAGAGTCACTCTGGGCTCACCTATTTTGGGACTTGATATCTGGCCTAAGACATGGAAATGTCACCGGTGACTGAAGGACATGGTATGCTTGGCCGAGTCACTCGGGAGCATATCATCTAATCATACTCATCTTGTAATGATGGTGCTGACTTAACCAAACATCATGGGTGGCGGAGTCCCTATAGGCCATGATTTGGAGGCTGATTCTGACAGGAATTTCAAGGAGTTGTGATTGGCTAGAGTTGCCTACCTTTTGGGCTTGGTGTGATTGGTCGAGTCCCTCGAGGTCATCCCAAGATGCCAATTGGATCCCGATCCCCACTAGAAGTTTGCTGGAAACTTTCGATTCATATGCTAGAGGGTGTTATGTGTCTCGTGAGAAAATAATGGGAACAAATTAAGATAAAAGTTCATGCCTTAATTTTTTGAAAAATTCAAAAGTCTGCATTTATGAATTTTCTGCTACATCTTTTGTAACGACCCAGAATCCGCATTACCAGTAAGTGACCAGTAACCCGAATTCTGACCCATTAACCCACGAGACAAGCTCGGAAGGGTAGAAAAGGATGTCCAAGGAGACTATACAAGGAGATACACACAATGCAAAGCTGTAAATTTTTACTATATATGGAACATAACATGTACAACTCAGAGTCCAAGCAAAGTACAGAGTACAGAAGTACAACAAAAAGTACTACTCACTGCAGCTAGGGCGCACCAGCGCCAGAGTGGCTAGACTCGCCTGGAACGGGAGTCGACGACGACCCACCTGAAAGGGAGGGGAGTGAGTCTTAAGAAAAGAGACCCAGTAGGGAAAAGTAACCCCCACCGGCAACAGTGCTAAAGTGCGGAAAATAAAAACAGAAAGTAAATACATGTCTCACCACAACCAAAACTAGTGACAACCACGCGTCTCCTTGACAGGAGTGCGTTACAAGACTGTAAACCTCGCGGCTCAGTAACACACACTCACACACACACAGTAAGTAGGACTCAGCTAGGGTCTGTGGCTCGGCGTCCCGTCACCACAAAGTCTCTCAACCCCAGCTACGTGTGCACACTACAGACGCTCTCTCTCTCGTCTGGTCCACGACCGGTTTTCCCCCTACGCCTGACCCTAGCGGTAGAGAAGGGGCTCCACGGAGACCAGCTCGAAACCACTACAAGGAGTACGCACAGGACAGAGATGCTCTCAACGTCCTGGCTCACCGATGGAGGACCCCCACATGCCGGTCATCTAGACAGAGCGTCGCTCTATGTCCAGGTGACAAACAGAAACAGAGGCACTGTAACTCAACGCGAGTACAGACGGTAACATTCTCAATGTCTGGAACACCGTACAATAGATGGACACCTCGTGTCACGTCTCGACACAGTTAATTACGTATATGCACAGGCAGAGCCACACTCTAAGCCTGGCAAAATGTGTTAACAGGCGGACATCGCACGTCAACACCTCAATACACAAAACAGGACCAAAAGCCTGTTGGGACACAAGATATTAACGACAATATCGAATGTCGCCAATCAAGATGTAGACGGCACTCATATTGTCGCCAACACTTGGTTAACGGCAATAGATCTTGTCGTTTACATCTACATTGAAGATCTCAACGTCAACATATGTGGACGTTAATATCCTCAGCCCCCTGAACCCAGAACAACGCCAGGTCAGTCCAATTGGGCAAAACCGCCTAACAGTACACCAATTGATGGAGGGGAACACCTCCTCACATCCTCTAACACTACCAGAACTCTGGATTTCTACGATCCAACACTTGGATCGCCCAAAACACCCAAAATCCCGGCATGGCATAACCCAACCCTAAAATGCGATTAGCATACTAATCTACAACAAATAAGCATGCTGATCTGTTAAGGAAGGTTTAAGGGGTTAAGTCCCTACCTCAGAACGCCTCAAAAACACATAAACAGCCGCCAATCGTGCCGGAACCCCCCAGAGTCTCCGCGCGAATCACAACAAATCTTCGCGTTTCCCGCCCGATCTAACACCGCCACACGTACCAGGGTCTTCCCACGAGTTCCCATCAACCATCGGAAGTGGTGGAATTAAACAATGGTAGAAGTGGAGGGAAAGGGGAGAAGAGAAAAGGAAAGTTGCTGCTCACGGCCTGCCCTATTTCTACAGAAGCTACAAATAGACGTCCACATACCTCGCCGCCTATTTGAACCGCCAATGGGTCGACGTCCGGACCGCTTGCCGTCAAGTTCAATGACAAACGTCCACATCGCTGGACGTTAATACCAAGTCAATGGCTAGCCCCTGGCCGTCAACCCCAAGTCAACGACAATATCCAATGTCATCAACCACACCCGAACCTCTACAAGACCCAATAAGGATCCGCTGAGACCCGAGACCTTACATCTTTATTTTTAGAAATATGTCACTTGCAAACCCATTTTGTGGAATACTAGATGTCAACCGTCTCACTAGTCCAAATTATGCAGATTGGCTCTGAAATTTGAGAATTGTTCTTACATTGGAGAAAATCACATATGTCCTCGATGAGATCGCGCCTGAGCCAGTGGAAGGGGCCATCGAGGATGAAATTGTTTGCTATAAGAAGTATAAGGAGGACTCAAGTTTTGCTCAGTGGTAGAGATGTTCTCAAATGCTGAGTTTTTTCAAGTTACTTGGTCTATCACTGGTAGAGATGTTCTCAATGCTTGCCATCACTTCTTTACTTCTGGTTAAATCTTGAAGCAAATGAACTGTACTTTCATCTCCGTCATCCCAAAATCTGATGGTGCTGATTGTATGGAGAATTATAGACCTATCTCTCTTTGTAACTTCACTTACAAGATTATCTCCAGGGTGATGGCTGATAGAATGTAGAAAGTCATGGATAAAGTTATTAGTGAAAATCAGTCTGCTTTCATCAAAGGAAGAGGTATCCATCAAAATATTCTCCTGGCTAATGACTTAGTGAAAGATTTGCATACAAAACATAAGGGGAATAGAATTTGTTTCAAAGCTGATTTGAGGAAAGCTTTTGACTCCGTTAATAGATCCTTCATTTATCACATGATGGAGAAGATGAATTTCCCTACGAATTGGATTGGTTGGATCAAGAATTGCTTGGAAACTCTAAATTTTTTTGTCTTATTCAATGGTTCACCGATTGGGTTTTTTGGGAGTACTAATGGTATTCGGCAAGGGGATCCCCTTTCTCCTTACCTTTTTACTATTACTATGGAGGGTCTTACTTGCATGCTTGAGAAAGCTGTTATGGATGGGAGTATGAAGGCTCCTACTACTGGAAACACTCATATCTCTCACATTATTTTTGCTGATGACTTACTTATCTTTACTCAGAATGATCATGCTTCTATCCAGATGTTGGCTGATATTCTCAAAAGTTTTGGTTTGAAATCTGGGCTGCTATTGAATCATAATAAAAGCAAAGTCTATGTGGGGGCAAGCATTGATGATAAAGACATGATCACTAAAACTCTAAGAATGGCTGATGGAACACTTCTTGTGTCTTATTTAGGCCTCCCTCTCTTCTCAAGTGGTATGGAGAAGAATCATTGCTATCCAATCATTGAGAAGATCAAGAAAAGATTACGCTCATGGAAAAGTAGACTCCTCTCCAAAGCTGGCAGACTTGAATTGACCCGTTCAGTCCTTAATTCCTATTCTTTATATTGGGCTAATGCTTTCCTTCTTCCTATTGGAATCATAAATGAAATTGATAGTATTCTCAGCAAACTCTTTTGGGGAGGAACAAAAGAAGAC